>CM037591.1:7041666-8382083 GCA_021018995.1 Chloranthus sessilifolius
ACTTTAATCGGTTTTCCAAAAAGCACCCGCTTTGTAATTCGACGCGGGTTGTCACGGAGTCACTCCTTTCGACATGCCCTCGCGTGCAACGCGTAACTTCCGAAGCTAAGCCAACCTGTCACGGGGGCGCGCTCCGAGGCGCCATCATACCCCCGCGGTGTCTCGCTGCCGCGTGCAACGAAGCCAGCCTATCTCTCCATCAAACTTTGATACCACCCGCCTAGAGGACGGAAACTCCCGCTCGTGATTACCTTCTTTCTAAGGCCTACCATCCCGACACATCGTGTCCCTTACAGCATGCTTGCTTGCACATCTATGTCATGTTTGGCTTGCTCAAGCTTCACTCTCGCATGCCCTGCACAAGTACCTCGCTTCGCAACAGTAATAGCATGCAGCTCCCCATGCCATCCCATTCCAACATGTCTTGCTTACATACCGAACCAAGCCCACCCTCGTGTGTGTTCCCCATTACCAACACACATTTGCATCTGACCCTCTTGCTGTCGTGCTCAACCGAGTCCCATGCAGCCCTCGAGCGTCTCCCTCATTGTTGACCCATGCACACCACGACGCCGGCCCGGGGCCACATGGCATCGCAGCTGCGACGTCCTAGGTCCACCCTTTCAGGCCTAAGAGACACTTGCGCACCCTCAGGCAACGCAAGGCCCCATGTGGGTGGGAAACATCTCATCCAGCACCTCTCCCACATGGATGGTCCAAACACCATCTATGGGCAAACAACCCGAGAACCTCAAACGTATTTGTTTGACATAATCCCATGGCACACGCCTTCTGCTCGTGACACAGTGTCATACCCCCAACCATTACGCCCATGACTCCTCGCATCATCATCCCATGATACGTGTCGCAACCGCTTCGCGACCACGTCACAAGGCCCTCATGGCCTCATTTCGCGTGCCCTCCTGGCACCACATGGCGTGCCGCCCAGGCACCAAGATGTCGTGTGCCCTCCTGGCACCACATCGCGTGCCCCAGACACCAATGTTACTAGCCAAAGTATTGACCCCGTCACAGGGCGTTGTGCATTCTAAAGTTGATGAAGCAGACACTTTTTGTTGGTGGGTTACACAGAAAATGATGGAAATAGACTGGAAATGACTTCAAAGTACAATTAGATCGTTGTCTTGAAGACAACATTTGCCTCCACTATGCAACGGGATAACGGCAAATTCGCCTCCAGGATACAATGAAGCCTTGGTGATGCATAGATCTGTCACACTCTAGTGTGCGACCCAACGACACAAGCGCACAAAATCGCTCTAGTAAGCACACAAATTTCAAGGACACGAAGATAGGATTCGAGATTTGCAAGTGCTTGAAACCCCTCCCCTAGCCTTTATTTATAATGTTCGATGCACCCTTTTAGGGGCAGTTGTGTCTGTTCATTCCTTGGAATGAGAGCCCTGATTGATCCGATCAACGGTTGTAAGGATCCAACGGTACACACCGAACGGTTACATATTTCAATTACTCAACAGACACTAACGGCAATGTCCGAACCATTTTCATAAACAATCGGATCTTAACTCTGGGAAACCGCCTAATACATACATATTGCGCACACGTGCAAAGGCAATCCACGCCCAGTCAACCAATCGGACTATCCTAGATAAAATAAGAAACACTCCTCGCGACGATTGCAAAGTGTGCCTTAAAAGCCACAATTGCGTCATTTGTAAGTTTCCACCTTCAAGCCAAACAATATAGAATGTAAGTTTCTATATATATATGGTAGAAAATTTTCTTGTAAATTAGAGAGGTGGGACTAACTTTCTACAATACTTTTAAGTTTTGGTGGGAAGAGTTTCCCTCCAATACTTTTCAATTTTCAAATTACTTTTGACTAGAAGGTTGTAGGTTCAAGTATTAGCAAAAGGAAATTTTCCACATGGCACCATTAAGTGAGGGAACCACTTAAAGTTAAGCAAAAAACGTTTAACCAAAGTAATAAATTATAAATTAATATTAATAATTTAAAATTAATAATAAATATTTATTTTATTGAATATTCAACATTCCTCCCCTATTTACAAAAAAAAGGTAACAAGAGTCAATCTTAAATCAAATAACCAAAGACAATATATATATGTACCAAATATATCTTGAGCACTTCTTGACTGATGTATGCATAAATGAAGGTGTCCTAAGGAATTGAACCTTCACTTAGTGATAATACATCAAAGTTGATAAAGAACCTTAGTGATCTATTTTCTTGAACTAATTTTCTTGTCTAATCAACCGGATATATCACGCACAAAAGCAATGTAAGTTTCATTTCATTCTTAGGGCCAACACATTTTATGACCTTGTGCTTATACCTCGGTATTCATGAGTTTTTCCAAGAAAAGCCTTTATCTATTTAGGAAGTGGCCACGCTTCGAAACTCAGATAGGTCAGTTCTATCAGAAACGCCCTTGTAATTTAGACATTTCAATATTATATGTTATAGACTGATTAAGAGAATTAATTCAACATCTTCCTTACATTACAAGTACCACATTATTACTTGGGATGTGCAATCACTTCTTATGATTTGTTTTTTCCATTAAACCTTTAGTTTCTTAACTGTAGAAAATAGATCAGGTTACTATCATAGGTGATGTAATTTATTAGGCTTTAAACTCATCCCTTCTGAACCCGCCCGATAATTTTAAGAACATTGCTTACTATAAATATATTTATCTGATTCATTAATCTTGAACCCATATGATAAAATAATATTATCAATTTTTTCATATTATTGCTTGGGAGCTTGTTTTAGATCATATAGGGACCTAATGAGTTTACAAACTTTATTTTCATGTCCCTGCATTATAAACAGTTCTGATTGTTCCATATATACTTTATCTTCAAATTCACCGTTTGAAAAGGTTGTCTTAAGATTCATTTGATGAACTTTGAGATTATATATGGAAGCAATTACAAATAATATCATGATTGAAGGAATCCTAACAATTGAAGCATGAGTATCAAAATAATCAACACCATGCTTTTGTCTAAAACCTTTGGCAATATGTCTAGTCTTAAACTGACGCGGGACGGGAACCCTAAATATGATTTTTAATGCGATTTGCCAAAATTAAATAAAATTAATTCAAGAGTAATCTCAAAACTATCACGATACCTTCGGGTTCGTAGAATTTCGGTAGGTAAATCACGCGGGATCCGAATATGGTGTCCAATCCGATGTGCAAGTCCTGTTAGATTTGAGACGGGATCGGGCCTAGAGATAGGACTCTAGCTTTTCCAGGCTTAGGCGTTCGTCTTTGATCCGATGTAGATTCACGGGTTCGAACTAAGGCTGTAGAATTTGTTAGGTTTGATGGCTCGTATGAAAACTAGGGTTTTTGATGGAAATAGTTTTTGGGTTTTGGATTATGGATTCAATATGGGTAATTGATTAACAGAGAAAATATAGAGCAAAGACAATAAAAGATCAAAAGATAAGAGATGGGAATCACTCCCTTGGTCTCACACCAAACCCATCTCAGGCAAAGAATACTCAAGCAATAATGCATTCAACTATTCAATCAACTAAATAAAAAAGTGTTTACAAGCCTCTATATATAGGCCTCTAATAATTAAACTCGAAATAAAAAGAATCATAATACTAATAAAACACTAAAAGACAGCCGCTTAAAAAATTATGTCACATGTCATGCTTGACAATGATGTTGTGTCATTGAAATTTTCACAAAGACGCCGAATTTTCGCATACCGAATTTTCACAACGTTACAGTAACAGACGTCATTGAATTGTCACAGCATGTTGTTGCACAAAACGCTGCTGTGCTGTTTTCCCAAACTTGGCGTTCCCCGTCATTCTCCTCTACTCAAAATGTTTCATCACCGATGAAACGCGCACGTGGTACTGAACAAGTGTATCGGAACTCGCACGGTGGAACTCCTTGCAACTAACCCAAACAATCTTGGCTCCTAGTGACGTATGATCCTCATCTCGGTTGATTGTAGCTGGACGTACACGGTAAACCTCTCCTTGATGAATCAAATAGCCCGACTCGCCAACCCACTATACCAAATATTTTTGAAGCTTCTCATCAACTCTCCCGGACCAGAAGGAATTCATCCCCGATGAAGTGTGATCGCGATATCGGTCGGGAATACAGGAACTCCAGCTGCGAACGCTTTCATGACTAGCCCATGTACTCTCGATAGTCAACATATTAACCCTTTTCATCTCATAAATCAGAAACTCTCTGCCGCAAGTGAATGCCACAAGATCATCTAATCTTCCCTCAATTAATCTTCTGTGAGTATCAGCAAATAATTTGTATCAATTGTTGCTTGAATTAATCTTATGTTTTATTTCGGCATGCAATGCGGAATGAGACTTGAAAGTTGGCTTACAATAAGACTTGAAATGTATAGCAGTATGCAACTCGAGATTATGATGTGCATGCGTGTCTATGGACTCGATACTCTCATATGCATGTAACGCTAACGACTCACATGTAATCGACTCATGTGTGATTGAATCAAGTGACACTAATGGCTTAGGTGCACTCGCCTCTAGTAATTCGTGCGTACTCGTGTCAACCAAAACCAGACTTTGGGCTACTCGATTCAATTGACACTAATGATTCCTGCGTACCCAGTTTGATGAACTCACGTGTACTCGACCCAACATCACTATTCAGAAGGGAGATAGAAGTCTCTTTAACACTAATGGCTCTGATACCAAAACTGATGCGGGACGGAAACCCTAAAATGCGTGACTATGATTTTTAATGTGATTTGCTGAAATTAAATAATTAATTCAAGAGTAATCTCAAAACTATCACAATACCTTCGACTTCGTAGAATTTCGGTAGGTAAATCACGCGAGATCCGAATAGGGTGTCCAATCCGATGCGCAAGTCCCGTTAGATTTGAGGCGGGATCGGGCCTAGAGATAGGACTCTAGCTTTTTCAGGCTTGGGCGTTCGTCTTCGATCCAATGTAGATTACGGCTCGAACCAAGGTTGTTGAATTAGATTATGGGTTTATAATCGGATTTGGTTTTATAATAGGTTTATGGTTTCAGATCGGTTTATGGTTTGGAAAAGGGTGTTGGCTATGTTTGATTTAGGGTTTCAAAAGTTTAGGGGTTTGGGATCGAAAGGAAACAATTAGACTAAGGTTTAAGGCAGTAAACACAGATCGAGAGATAGCAAATATAATAGATCAAAGCAAATTGATGACAACGATAAATAAGAAGATATATGGGAATCACTCTCTTGGTCTCACATCAAACCCATCACGGGAAAGAAAACTCTCTTCATAAAGCGTAAGCTCTCATTCAATAATCAATCAACTAACTAAAAAAGTGTTTACAAGCCTCTATATATAGGCCACCAATAATTAATTTCGAAAATAAAAGAATCCTAATACTAATAAAATGCTAAAAGATAACTTTCCCAATTAAAATAGAAATCTCATTCTGAAAGTCGTCACGACGGCAGTAATCGTGGAGCTATGGCGGCCACGTACGATTGGATAAAGACGCTGTGGCGGCGTCTTTGCATCTTGTAACCGGCGTTGTTATGCAGTGACTGCGGATGAAGACGTTGTCATGCAATATGTCGCTATCATAGCATCGCTGTCAGGATAAAGACGTCAGTAGCTGTGACAACACGTTGTGGCGGTTGTGACAGCCCGCTGCGGCACTGTTCTCTGGTGGTTTCAGTATGCTTTTCTTCTCCCTTGAAGCTACGGTACTGGGGCTTCCTCTAAGCTTCTTCCGACGCTGAAAATCTGTTGTGGCCCCAAATCCAAGACTCACAAACTTGGCATTCCCCATCATTCTCCTCATCTCAAAATGTTTCATCACCGATGAAACACGCACATGGTACTGATCAAGTGTATCGGAACTCACACGGTGGAACTCCTTCCAACTAACCCAAATAATCTCGGCTCCTGGTGACGTATGATCCTCATCTCGGTTGATTGTAGTGGGACGCACACGGTAAGCCTCTCCTTGATGAACCAAATAGCCCGACTCGCCAACCCACTGTACCAAATATTTTTGAAGCTTCTCATCAACTCTCCCGAACCCGAAGGAATTCATCCCCGATGAAGTGTGATCGCGATATCGGTCGGGAATACGGGAACTCCAGCGGTGAACACTTTCATGACTGGCCCATGCACTCTCGGTAGTCAACATATTAACCCTTTTCATCTCATAAATCAGAAACTATCTGCCGCAGGTGAATGCCACAAGATCATCTAATCTTCCCTCAATTAATCTTCTGTGAGTATCAGCAAATAATTTGTATTGATTGCTACTTGAATTAATCTTATGTTTAATTTCGGCATGCAATGCGGAATGAGACTTGAAAGTTGACTTACAACAAGACTCGAAATGCATAACGGCATGCAACTCGGGATTATGATGTGCATGCATGTCTATGGACTCGATACTCTCGTATGCATGTGACGCTAACGACTCACATGTAACCGACTCATGTGTGATTGAATCAAGTGACACTAATGGCTCCGGTGCACTCGGCTCTAGTAACTCGTGTCAACCAAAACCAAAGACTCTGGGGTACTCGATTCAATTGACACTAATGGCTCTTGCGTACCCAATTCGATGGACTCACGTGTACTCGACCCAACATCACTATCCACAAGGGAGATAGAAGTCTCTTTAACACAAACGAAACTTTCGTCAGCTTCTTCCATCTCCTCTTCACTCATCACAGTACGAGGGTCGCACACTTATTCCACTTCCCTATTCGCAGGCTCCTTAGGACTCACTCTTTTCGTCAATAAATTTGGAGTGGGAAATTTTGTGGGGCATTGGTATGCAAAGTGTCCGAACCCTAGACACTTAAGACAATCAAGACACTTATTTTTCTTGGTTCTCAAACTCCGTAAAAGGTGACGGTGTGTGAAAGGAACATATTGTTCAATAAGTTCCACCTTCATGTCCTCCCATGTGGAGATCAATTTATTCCGAAGAGACTCAGTACGACGTTCTAAGTAAGTCTAAAAAAATTTGGCATTTCCCTCCAACTTTGTTTTCGTTAACCTAATTTTGTACTCATTCGGTACGTCATACCAATCAAAATACTCTTCTACACTAAACAACCACTCCACGAAGGTTTTGTGGTTTGTCGTATCCTCAAATTCTGGGACTTCATTCCGAATAGATTTTAGAAACCTATCGACAGGATCGTACTCGGGTTCACGATGATGAGGGTATCCCCTAACTCTAGTCTCATCTCGACTGTTGAGACTTTGCCAAGAATTTGGTGTGCAACGGCTTCTATTATTAATTGCACACATTTGGGCATTGATATCCCTAAGGGCATCAAAAATCTCACTCATGCTCATGGTGAACACGACTTACTAACACAGGTGTTAAATGACATGCAAACATGAACCACAATGGATGAAGAATTTTGTCAAACAGTAGACGTGCATACTTTTGAACACAAATGAGATAAAATGCAATGAAAGTTAAAATGACACACAATATGCCCTAACCTAGAACCTAGGGCTTTGGTCATGGGACGAGAACCCTAAAATTCGTGAATATGATTTTTAATGCGATTTGCCGAAATTAAATAAAATTAATTCAAAAGTAATATCAAAACTATCATGATACCTTCGGGTTCGTAGAATTTCGGTAGGTAAATCACGCGAGATCCGAATAGGGTGTCCAATCCGATGCGCAAATCCCGTTAGATTTGAGGCAGGATCGGGCCTAGAGATAGGACTTTAACTTTTCCAGGCTTAGGCGTTCATCTTTAATCCAATGTAGATTCACGGCTCGAACCAGGGTTGCGAAATTAGATTATGGGTTTGTAATAGGATTTGGTTTTGTAATAGGTTTATGGTTTCAGATCGGTTTATGGTTTCAGATCGGTTTATGGTTTGCAAAAGGGTGTTGGCTATGTTTGATTTAGGGTTTCAAAAGGTTTAGGGGTTTGGGATCGAAAGGAAACAATTAGACTAAGGTTTAGGAAAGTAAACACAGATCGAGAGACAGCAAATATAATAGATCAAAGCAAATTGATGACAAAAATAAATAAGAAGATATATGGGAATCACTCCCTTGGTCTCACACCAAACCCATCACGGGGAAGAAGACTCTCTTTATAAAACAAACGCTCTCATTCAGTAATCAATCAACTAACTAAAAAAGTGTTTACAAGCCTCTATATATAGGCCACCAATAATTAATTCCGAAAATAAAAGAATCCTAATACTAATAAAACACTAAAAGACAACTTTCTCAATTAAAATAGAAATCTCGTCGAAGTCACAATCTAACAATGGGCTAAGGCTATGACAGACGTTAGTGTGACAAATACAGTTGTAGGATAATGACAAGATGTTAAGGCAAGGCGCTACGGTTGCTGGATAAAGACGTCAAGCTATAAGCAGACAGACGTGTATGGCTGTGATAATACCATGGTCGTTCTCTCGACAGCCAGATGCTTTTCTTCTCCCTTAAAGCTACGGTACTCGGGCTTCCTCTAAGCTTCTTCCAAGGCCGAAAATCTGTTGTAACCCCAAATCCAAGGCTCCCAAACTTGGCGTTCCCCATCATAAACTTATTTATAGTTCCATTAGGATTAAGTTTCCTTTTGAATATCCACTTACAGCCTATAGGTTTAGATCTCTATGGTAAGTCTACTAATTCCCATGTATTATTAGACATGATGGAATCTATTTCACCATTTATGACTTCTTTCCAAAATGTAAAATCAATAAACTTAACAGCTTCATCATATGTTTTAGGAACTTCTTTAATATTCAAAATAAACTTCATTTTCTTAGTTTTCTCATTTCTAGTTCCTTCTACAAGATAAACATAAAAATCTGAATCGAAATTACTGATTTACTGATTTTTCTAAGTCTCTTACTTCTAGGGTTTATCTCTTCATCTTCACTACTAGAGAGATGAGAATTAGAAGATTCTCCTAAGTCAGAAGTTACAAGAGGTTTAGGAATACTAGAGAATTTATTCTCATAAAACACTGCATCTCTTGATTCAAAAATTGAATCCTTTTCAAAAATATAATTATGCTCACATACCAAAAATCTGTACATAGGACTATTAAGAGAATATCCCACAAATACACATTTTATGGCTTTAGGACCCAATTTTATACGTTTATAATCGGGCATACTACCAAGCGCTCTACAACCTCAAACTTTAAAATAATGTAATTTAGAAGGTCTGTTCTTCCAAACTTCATATGGAGTTTGAGGACTTTTTATGTGGTATCCGACTTAAAATATAACATGCAGTAACTAAGGCTTCTCCCCATAGATTTGAATTCAAACCAAAATTTAACATTAAGTTTACCATTTTTACTAGAGTTTAATTATTCCTTTCGGCAATTCCATTGGATTGAGGAGAAAATGGAGTGGTGACCTCATGAATAATTTCATACTTGTTACAAAATCTGAAAATTCATGTGACATGTATTCACCTCCAAATCTAATTGATTTTCCACTAATGCCTTATAAGACATAAAATTACTAAATATTTCTTCCTTTAATTTATATAGGTAAACATATGTAAATCTAGAACAATCATCAATGAAGGTTATGAAATATCTTTTCCCGCCTCTAGTACTAATGTTATTCAAACTACATAAATCATAAATCTAATAATTTGAATTGTCTTTCAACACTCTTTTTTTTTTTATTAGTAATAAGGATTATATAAAAAACCAGCAAGGCGCTGAAACAGTATACAATCACAAAAAAAAAAAGAGAACAACAGGCGCAAACAAACAGCAAGGGCAACGAGGAACTCCGAAAGAGTCCTGAAGAGTCCCCACGGGGAGCCCTCCTTAACCCGGGTCCCACCGGAAGCTGGATCTGTTATCCCCGTTCCCTCCACTCGTACCCCAAAGCGTGACAAGATCCGCAACCGCCCTAAGAATCATGCGAACAGGTGTGGACTTGTCTTCAAAAATTCTATGATTCCTCTCACACCATAGGCACCACATCACCGTGAACAGTGTGGTCCTCCAAACATCCCTATCCCTTTCTTTCACCGTAGCCGCCTCCCAGCTGATCAAGAGCGAGTGAGGAGACCGAGGCATCGTCCATACCAAACCAAAAGCTTTAAGAATGCCTCCCCACAACTCATGAGCAACACGATAATGAAGAAGTAGATGAGCCGCCGACTCCTCCTCGGAGCACATAACGCAAACCTTGGAGACGTCCTTCCCTCACAGTCCAAAAGAATTTTCTCCTTGCTGGCCGTCCAAACAAAGAACCTGATCTTTAGCGGGATAGATTCCTTCCACAGCCATCTCCCGTTGAACCTGATGAGCGGTCGACGCGAATACCATCGGTACAGATCTTTGACGCTAAACTCCCCCTTTCGATTGAAATTCCACAGCCTAAGATCGGTCCTTAGACTGTTCCTCTGCACCAAAAGAAGCACATTCAGCAGGTTCACGTAGCTTCCCACCTCACTGTCCCTGAGATGCCGTCTGACAACAACCTCCCAAACAATCCTATCGTTGGTGAAGGAATCGATCAATCTTACCCCCGGGGGGAGAGGCGAGATCCGGGGAACAAAACACTAAGCGGGCCCTCATCCAACCACGGATCTTACCAAAACCGAATGCGAGATCCACATCCCCAGCTAAACCTAACCCCTTTAGCCATACCCTCCCAAGTACGAGAGATGTCTCTCCATGGAGAGGTCGACAAACGAATCCCCCATCCTCCCGACGACAAACCGTATTTATCACACAGGACCAGCCACCACAAATTGCCCCTCTCCTCCTCCCTTCCCGCTCTCCAAATCCACTTTCCGAGCAAGGCCAAGTTGCTTTGCTTGATACTCCGAATTCCCAGCCCCCCATAAGCGAATGGCAACTGGCAAGTATCCCAATTTACAAGGTGGTATCGCCTATCATGACCCGCCCCTTCCCACAAAAAGGATCGTTGAATACGCTCCAAACGATCAATAATAGAAGCGGGACACCTAAACATCGATAAGAAAAAAATGGGGATCGCCGAGAGTACCGCTTTGATCAAAACCAGCCTACCAGCCTACCTCCGCTACTCTTAAATGGGTCTTTCAACACTCTTAAATGGCTTCTTAGTCATTTTAGATTGTACACAAATTTTACATCTATATTTACCTTTATCTATATGTACTTTAGGAATGAGATCTAATTTAGCATACTTTCTATAGAATATAAATTTAAATGCCCTAATCTATTATGCCATAAATTTATTGAGTCACACAAATAAACCGAAGAAGTTAATTTTTCATTGAGGTTGAACTTAAACATTCCGCAAGAGGCATATCTCTTACCTACAAACATCAATTTCTTAGAAAGTACAATGAAATCGGATTCGATCACAATCTTGAATCCACGTTTGTTAAGAATACTAGCCGATACAAGATTTTTCCGGATTTCAGGGACATAGTACATCATTAAGGGTAACAGATTTTCCAGAAGTGAAGTTAAGAATAACTTTTCCTTATCCTACAACTTTGGCAGTAGTGAAATTTCCCATGAACAATTCATGTCCATCATGTGCCTTCTCATAGGATACAAAATTATTCCTATTAAAGGTCACATGCCTACTAGCCCCAGAATCGACCCACCATTCATTTTCACCATCTACCATGTTAACCTCGGAGATCACTGCAACGAGATCTTCACCCACAACGTTTGCCTAATTTTTTTTCTTCAAGAATTCTCGATAATCACGTTTAAAGTGGTCAGGTTTCTTGCAATAAAAATAAGTACTCATTTTTGTCTTTTCCTTGTCTATTCCTCTCTTGAAATCCTTCTTGTTTGGCTTCAGTTTAAAGTCCCTCCATTTGTTCTTCTTCGATGAATTGGATGCATCTTCAATGATGTGAGCCTTGGAGACGAGTTCAATTTTCTCTTCGTCCTTGTCACGTAGGCGAGCCTCTTCTTCCATATGAAGATGAGTCAAGAGTTCTTCCATAGTTCGATCTTCTTTAGTATGTTTCAAACTCTTGCGGTAATCTTTCCATCCCAACGGTAATTTTGCAATAACTGCAGACTTGAAAACCTTTGTCTATTATGATTCCTTCCGCCACGAACTTGTTGAAGATAATCTACATCTTTTGCACTTGCTCCAAAATAGGTTTAGGATCATATATCTTAAAATTAAATAACTCACTTACTAAATATGTGCACGCGTTGACCTCCTCTACTTTGCATTTCCATTCAAGAGCCTCTCATATCTCCCATGCAGTCTTGCAAGATTGATAAACATCAAAGAGAGAATCGGCAAGAGAATTGATAATATAACCTTTGCATGTGTAATTGTCGATTTCCCATTTTGTACGGATACTACCTTCTTCAAGTGTTTCATCTTCATGCTTCAATGGTGGTGTGTCCATAATGAGAATGTAGGCGACTTTCAAGTTTGTGAGAAGGAAGTGCACTTTTGATTACCATCGTTTGAAATTGGTGTCATTAAAGCATTCGAGTTTATTGATCTTCATGTTGGAGAGATCCATCACTTTTTGTGCCATAGTGTCTTAAAATTGTTGGTGGGTTACACAGAAAATGATGGAAATAGACCGGAAATGGCTTCACGATGCGATTAGAACGTTGTCTCTCAGACAATATTTTCCCCAACCCCCCACTATGCAACTGGATAACGACAAATTCGCCTTGAGGATACAATCAAGCCTCGGTGATGCACCAATCTGTCACACATTGCGCTGTAGTGTGCGACCCAACGAAACGAACGCACGAATTTCAAGAACATGGAGATAGGATTCGAGATTTGCAACTGTTTGAAACCCCTCCTTTGGCCTCTATTTATAATGTTCGATGCACCCTTTCAGGAGTGTTTGTCTGTTGGTTCTTTGGAATCGAGGACCCTGATCAATCCGATCAACGGTTGCAAGGATCCAATGGTACACACTGAACAGTTACATCTTTCGATTACTCAATAGTCACTAACGGCTATGGCCGAACCGTTTTCATGAACAGATGGATCTTACGGTGGGAAACCGCCTAATGCACACATGTAGCACACACGTGCAAAGGAAATCTACATCCAGTCAACTAGTCAACCGATTGGACTATCCTAAATCAAATAAGAAAGGTTCCTTAAGCTCCTCGCAACGATGCGAACTGCAAAGTGCGCCTTAAAAGAGCCAATTGTACCATTCACTCATTGCGCGCGCGCAGCGGCAAATTGTCGCCATGAGCATTGTTTTCACCTTGATGCCAAACGATTTTTTTTTTTTTGAGACGGTAACAAAATATATATTAGAAAGAGAAAGAAAACAAAATACATACATACCTCAACGGGTAGTAAGATACTACCCAAATCACAGGCAAAAAGCAGAAACCAAAAAGAAACTCACAGTGACAAACGTTACCCCCTCAGAGCGCCAGCCTTCAGGACCCGCAGCCAGAGAGAAACCAGCCCCCAAATCAGCGAGAGCAGACCCCTACCCGCAGCCATCCTCCCAGGCCCTCAGTAAGTAGTTTGGCCCATTCATGTACCCCGGAATCTTACATGCAGTCCAGTTAATCAACATATCTTTGATCTCTCTAATAATCAGCGAAAATGGCCTAGCTTTGCGAGTGAAAATTCTGCAATTTCTTTCCAGCCAGATCGCCCAGAAACCCGCGTAAACCGTAAGCGGCCAAAGCTCGTTCCTTGGGTCTTCTAGCGAACTCTCTCTCCACATTTCCATTAGTTTGCTAGGCCACCTCGGCATGACCCACTCAAGTTCAAAAATTTGAAGTATCTTACTCCAAATAGATCGCACAAAAGGGCAATGAATCAGAATATGGTCCACCGACTCCACCCCCCCCCCCTCATGCAAAGCATACATTTATTGATGACCAGAATATTTCTTCTAATAAGTTGATCCCTCGTAAGAATTTTTCTTTTAACGACTAACCAAGCAAAAAAACTTAATTTTAGGGGGCATTTTTAACTTCCAGAAACCTTCCCACTAGGCCCCCTCCTGACTATCTCTATTTCTTGCCTTAAAGCTGTTGTAGAAAGACTTAACCATGAATCTGCCTTTGGTAGAGTATTTCCACTCCCTTATATCTTCGTGACCAGAGTGTAGGTTCATCCCCCCCAGAAGAGTCATCAGATTTGAGTATTCTTCCTTCTCCCATTCCCATAATCTGCGCCTTAGCTGGATATTCCAATCGCCGAAGTTTCCCGAAGTTTGGATAGCACTACATACCACAACTTCCTTATCAATCGCAATACCGAAAATAGTAGGGAACCTTCTATACAAAGGTTGGTCCCCTGCCCACACGTCTTTCCATAACCTGATTCGACGCCTGTCACCCAACGAGAATTTAGTCCCCTCAAGGACATCTTGGGCATAATTTTTTACCGCCTTCCACCAACCCGATCTATGGCTGGGATTCGAAGTATCATCCTCAGGTCCTCTGTACTTAGCAGCCGCAATCTGACACCAAAGCTTGTTTCTTTCTCCCTCCTCTCCCATCCGCCATACCCACTTTGCCAGAAGGGCTCTATTAACAATCCTCATATTTCTGATCCCAAGGCTGCCTTGTTCTTTCGGCAAACAACAGTCGTCCCATCTAACCAGGTGTATCTTTTTCCGATCCCCTGCTCCTTCCCAAAGGAAATCTCTAACAATCTTTTCAAGTCTGCTTATGATCTTCGTCGGTGCCCACAAAAAAGACATAAAAACAGGGATCGAAGCAAAAGTTGATTTGATTAGGGTCAGCCTTCCACCATAACTTAGCAATTTGCTTTTCCAGGTCGCGAGTTTAACCTGAAATCTCCGAACGACATTGTCCCATAGGCATGCTCTCCTTCTCCCGAATCCCAGCGGGATTCCTAAATAAGAGATGGGTAACCGCGTCGTGATACACCCGATCTCCAACACCAGCTGGTCCGTGACCGCCACAGGTATATTTATAACAGAAATGGTAGATTTATGAATGTTGATCCGCTGCCCCGAGATTGCCTCAAAGATCGTGAGCACGTCCTTAGTCACCTTAATTTCCCTGTCACCATTATTTCCATTGCAAAAAACAATCGTGTCGTCAGCATATTGAAGATGCGATACTCGGGCCCGTGTCTGCCGTAGAAAACCCCTTTATCAGGTTAAGATCCTCTGCCTTCTTGAATAATCTATGCAGAGCCTCCCCAATGAAGTTAAATAGCAGGGGTGAGATGGGTCCCCCTGCCTCAAGCCTTGCTTGCTTCTGAAATAGCCGTAAGGAGTACCATTGATGAGAATCAAGAAACGTGCGGACGCATAGCAACCTCTCATCCACTTTCTCTATTTTTCCGTAAATCCCATCCTTTGCAATGCATAGTCTAGAAAATCCCACTGCACTTTGTCCTATGCCTTTTCCAAGTCGATCTCGAAGACCCAACCTTTATCTTTCCTTGTCTTAGCCGAGTGCAAGGTCTCAGAGGCCGCGACGACAATCTCAATAAGTTGCATGCCCGGCATAAAAGCCCCTTGAACATTGGAGATAAGGTGATCGATCACAAGCTTAGACGATTGGCGAGGACTTTAGAGATAATCTTGTACGCACTACCGATAAGGCTGATCGGGCGGTAATCGGCAATTTTGATCGCCCCCTCCCGCTTTGGGATCAACATAACGAACGTAGAATTCATACACTTACTCATCTGTCCGGTATCATGAAATCCATCCATCATGGCCATGAACTCCCTTCTAATGGTAGACCAGCAACTTCTGAAAAACTCCATGGTGAAACCATCCGGTCCCGATGACTTATTGAACCCCGAACTATTTATAGCCATTTTCACCTCTTCTTCGAAAGCTCTTTCCAAAGCCTTAGCCTCTTCTTCCGTAATGGAGTTGAACAAAATTTCATCCATACGTGGCTTGACGGTCTCGTTATGACTGCACTGCTGCTTGAAGAAATCAATAATTCTGTCAGGGATGATAAGAGGATCCTCAAATCTGTCCTGGTTGATACAAATCGTAGATATAAAGTTCCGTCTCCTTCATCCATTAGCAGCCATATGGAAAAATATGTTGTTCCCGTCCCCTTCCCTTAACCAATGCGCCTTAGATTTTTGGCGCCATTCCATTTCGTCAAGCATGACACTCCGGTTAAACTCGATCCTAAGGGCCAATCTGATCTCTCTCCGTTTCAGTTAACACAACCTCCTCTTCAGCCCTGTCAATCTATGCAGTTTCAGCCAAAATTCTCTCCCTGTTCTCCTTATTCCTTCCGAAATTCCGCCTGTTCCAGTCCTTGATCTTACTTTTCATATTTTTGAGTTTGGTGTTAAAGACGAAAGTTGGCGTTCCAGTGGTTGTAGCTTGCTCCCACCAGGTTTGGATGAGTTGCCTGAAATCTTCAGTCTGCAGCCAAGAGTTACAAAATTGGAAAGGGCCCAGTCTCAATCCATCCCTCCAATGCTCCCCCGTAGATAGGATAATTGGTCTATGGTCAGAAATAGTGTTGGAGCAAACAAAGACCGGCGGGTTCTGCACCACCTCCAAGAACTCAGTTTGGCACAGGAATCTGTCAAGCTTGCAAAGAGTCGAATCTTCCAGTCCCTTAGACCAAGTGAATCTCCCCCCCATCATTCCCATATCGAACAGCGCCCCTTGAGTTATAAAATCCAGAAACAGTTCAGTGGTCGTGGCATCAATATGTCCTTTGTTCTTCTCCTCAATATTCGTTAACGCGTTGAAGTCCCCTCTGATGCATACCAGCGACTCCCATCTACTTAACATCGCAGTTAGTTCGAAGAATAAATCCTTCCTGTTAGAATTATCATTTGGCCCGTAGACAGTCATGGCGACCCACTTCTTACCATTGCGGCGATCCTGAATCTGCACCACGACCGAGAAGTTGCCCATCTCAGAGTCAATTAACTTGTAATATTCTGCGTTCCAGGCTAGAAGAATTCCACCTCTCGTCCCATTGGCTTCCATTGAGATCCAAACAATATAGAAGGCAAGTTTCTATATATATGGTAGGAAAGTTTCTTATAAATTAGAGATGTGAGACTAACTTTCTATAACACTTTTAAGTTTTTGTGGGAATAGTTTCTCTCCAATATTTTCAAATTTCAAATTACTTTTGACTAGAAGGTTGTAGGTTCAAGTATTGGCAAAAGTAACTTGTTCACATGGAACCATTAAGTAAGGGAGCCATGTAAAGTTAGGCCAAAATTTTTTAACCAAAGTAATAAACAATAAATAAATATTAATAATTATTTATTTTGTTAAATATCCAACGCTTTTACTAAAAGCGCCAGCTTTCAACTTAAAAGAATAATTTTGTTAGAAAAAACTTTTATATATATATATACACACGCGCTCGCGCGCGCACACACACACACACACACACACACACATATATATGTATATAATTTATAAAGTTATATAACCCATATAACCTATATAAGTTACATATAATTCTTAAGCTACTGAAAAAAGGGACACTCAAATTTATCACCTCTATCATAAACCCCTACGCCAGAAGGTTTCTCAATAGAGCTTGATGTTGCTGCGATTGCGAAGAAGAAACCCATCGCTCCCTGCAATTTCACTCAAGGTACTCTCTCTATTTGCAGTTTTTCTTCATGGCTATGCAGCCTATGCTAAATTCCCCAACGACCAATCTTCGAAAATACATGGGTATATTTTTAGCGCCAAATCAGTGAAAGGTCAAAATCACACTTTCACTGCTTTTTGTGCTCATAATAGACGTGCATCCACTGAGGGTGACTATTTTAGTAGATGCCGATTGACCCGAGCACTGCAGGCTGTGCTCGGATCTTGTACCTACTCCTAGCTATACCTCCAGAGTCTACACTTTCTTTGTCTATGTTTTTCTATTTGTTCTTTTTTATTTTGAAGGTAAGCTGGGATTTAGCAAGCAAACTTATTTTTTGGTTCATGGCTATGGATTTGGAACCTTTGGAAATACGAAATTTTTTTTTCAGTGAAATGTCAAAAGCATGCTCTAACTGATCTTTGTGCTCATATAAATAGCTGTGTAGAGTGCACACCATTAGGAGTTGACTAGTTTTAGCAGAAGCCGGTTGACCATGGAACACTGCAAGTTGTAGGATAAATGGGTTGACTGCTATTATTTGATTTCTGGGTTCTCAATGACTATGTAAATGGCATATGATGATATGTAAATCATGTCTGATTTTTTATTGCAAAATTTCCAATTTCTTTTTTTTTTTCTTTTTGATCGGTAAATGCGCAAACTATTATATAAAAAAAGAAGCAGCGAGACGTTGGCCGAGTACAATAGGAAGATCGCTCCAACCAAAAAACAAAGAGAAAAATACGCAAAAAAAGGAAACAAGCGGTTCATAGTGTACAGTTTGGTGAATTTCTGATCGCTAAATAAAAAAATTCAGCATTTGCAAATTTCTGAATTTAGTCACTTCAGGTTGAGGCTTACTTAAACATTTTTGGTTTGGAAATATGATTTTTACTTTGTCAACCTACTAGTTGTTAGCTATTTTGCCACCTTGGTTGGTAGTGTGTTGATAATGAGACAGTTATCATTATCTTTTATTCTCTTTGTATGGATGCTTTATTACTAATATATGGAAATATACAAAATTTAAAATTTTCTTTACCTCCTAAGCCCCGCCTACCACATTTAACAACTAAAATGGGGCTTCACCAACATCAATAGATTATTTTGTCTACGAAGAGCCTTTTTCTTCAAAAAAATCCGGTCAAAAAATGTCCACGAATGTCAGTCCCCTACAAATTGTAATCAGCTTGATAATTTCTTCACAATTCTATATCATGTCATCCAGTCATCTCATCTCGTTTTCAAGAAAGGCTATTAGCCCTATGGTTTATTTAGCTCTATTAATTTAGGGACACTCATATGAAAAGAATGTATCAACTGCTAAGGAAAGGAAAATGTTATTTGTTTAGGGGTTCATGAATCATGACCCAATACATGTATTCTTATGCATAGCATACTTTGATGCATATTTTTATTGGACGAATTCATTTTACCATCTCATATTGCAGAACATAAATTGGTCATAGATGACGTAGAAAGCTGGTCATGGTTTCTTTATCAAAATTTGGTATATGGAACAAATTGATCATAGATGATTTAGAAAGTTGGTCATGGGATTTTTATCCAATTTGCACCTTGTATTTATCTGAAATCTTTCAAGTCTTCCCCTTATGGTTCGCTGTGCTTGTATTATAGCAATCCTTCGTGCTGGGGATGTTTCAGGTCTCCGATAGACATTCCAGAACCATCTCAATTGACATTCTTTGATTTTGTGTTCCAGTGGCCATCTCTAAATCTCCTCTTATGTATTCATCTAATTCTATCCTTTCTTGTTATTCGACGCATCCACCTAAGAAAACGTATATCAGTCACAAGGAAACTCAAACACCTAACTATTTTCAAAGTAAATCTCAAGGCAAAGTCAAATCAACTTGTGCAATCCATAGTCTGGAACTACTGGAAAAACGGAAAAATTGGTGAATCAAGGGTATGGTGAATGACTCGGAAAATATTCAGTATATTGTCTCATTGCCAAATATTCACCCAATTCTGTGATGATTTACTTTCTTATGTTTTCTCTCTTTCGGTTATATACCTATCTCTTTCTTTCTCAATTACATCAGGTGTTCATAATTCATCTAATCTTTAGATGTGCCTTTTATTTTATTTTTATCGACAAAAAGCTCATATCCATTGCATAAAACACCAGCGAGGAGCTGGGAAAAGATACAAAGGGCAAACCAAAAAAAGCAAAAAGGAAAAAAAAGACATGAAACCAAAAAAACGCCATGCTGCTACGCGGGAACTCCATCCAAGCCATCACTCCTTCCCGTCTCACAGGAAACCCACAGATACATAAGATCTCTATTACTCTTCAAAATAGATCCACTCGGACGGCGCTTTCAGTTGAACACTCGGCTGTTTCTTTCAAGCCATATACCCCAAAGAACCACAAACACAGCCACTCTCCAAAAATATCCCAACGTGCCGTCAAACCTATGGCCATACCAAGAGAGCAGCAGTTGTGGGACCGAATCCGGGAGTACCCAACTCAACTCAAAGGACATCAAGAGAGTATTCCAAATATCGGTCGCAACCAAGCAGTGGATAAAGAGGTGGGGGGTAGACTCTTCGACACGCAGACACATAGGGCAGCAGTTAGGAATGGCTTTGCCTCTCACCAGTAACTGATCCATCGTCAGAATGCGCCCAAGAACCGTCGTCCCGCTGAAGAATCTCACCTTCGGCGGGACCCGCGCTTTCCAAATAAAATTCCACTCAACCACTATCATCGGACTGCAAGAGAGGATCCGGTAGAACGATCTAACCGATAAAACACCATTCTTAGATGCCAGCCATATTCGGGCATCCCTCTATTGTTGATTCCGCTTTGCACCATGAAGAAGGGTCAACATGCATTGGAGCTGCTTCATCTCATCATCGTTGAGCGACCTCCTAGTGACTATATCCCAAACAGGAACACCTCCAACCTCAGTATACATCTCTGCAAGCAAAGTGCGAGGATTAACCATAACATTAAAAATTCTCGGGAATAAGGCTTTCAAAGGTGAAAACTCGATCCACGGGTCCTCCCAAAACAGAATACGAGACCCATCTCCCCAGCTAAAAGTAATCCACCGAGAGAAATCCATCTAGAATCCACAAATGCCCTTCCACCACGCAGAGACCCTCCTAGAAATAGAAACATTAATTCCCCAGAGACCTTGCAGCCGACCATACTTCTCAGCCAAAACCACTTTCCGAGGAGAGCGGTGTTGACCAACTGAAGGTTCCGAATGTCTAAACCCCCATAGCACTTGGGGAGTAAACAAGTCTCCCACCTAACCAGGTGGTATTTTTCCGAAGGCCGGAGGGCCGGAGCCCTCCCATAAGAAGTCTCGCTCAATTTTTTCAAGCTTCTGGATGACCTCCATGGGGCATCTAAATAGGGACATAAAAAATATTGGGAGGCTCGAGAGGACAGATTTAACCAAGCATAGGCAGCCCCCACTGCTCAAAAGCTTACCTTTCCAAGAAGAATGTTTCCCTTCGAATCTACGGACGACCGGATCCCAGGCGCGAGCATTAGGCTTGCCTACCCCAAGAAGCAAACCCAAATAGGAGATAGGAAGGCATCACAGTGCAGCTGCTGCCCCAAACCCTCAAGCATTTGGGAATCAACCCTTGTACCAGCCACCTTAGATTTGGCTAAGTAAACTCGCTGCCCCGGCATTGCTTCATATATTGTTAGCACATCAGCAAAAGCGTGGATCTCACTGGGTTGAGCTATACAAACCAGGATCGTGTCATCGGCGTACTAGAGATGAGATATTACCCGGCCGAAATGGCCAATCGGGATGCCTAAAATACAACCTATATCACGGGCACGCTCGAGGAGGCCTCCCAACGCTTCGCCAACAATGTTGAACAAAAAAGGGGAAAGCGGATCTCCTTGTCGAAGGCCCCTAGAGCTCTTGAAATACCCGGACGAAGTCCCATTAACCAAGCCAAAGAATAGCAAGCTTTCATTCATCTTCTCCACCTATCGCCGAAGCCAAATCTCCCTAGCATGTAGTCTAGACATTCCCAGTTTACCCGGTCATAAGCCTTCTCCATATCGACCTTCCAAATAGTAGCCGAAACCCGATCAAAATGAGCGGAATGAATAACCTCCTGCGCCACCGCCACCGTGTCGATCAACTGTCTGTTGGGAACAAAAGCCCCGTGATTGGCGGAGATGATCTTCCCCAAGACCGGTTTTAATCAGTTTGCAAGGACTTCGGAAAGGATTTTGAGCAGTTAGTTGAGTAGGTTAATAGGCTAGAAATCACGAAGGCTTCGGAACCATCATTCTTTTGAATGAGCGCAATGAAGGTCGAGTTGAGGCTTCTACCAACAGACGCACAAGAGTGAAACTCATAAAAGAAGGCCAAAATATCCGCTTTTAGGATCGACCAAAAACTCTTATAGAACTCTATGGTGAACCCATCAGGACCTGTGGATTTATTATTGCCACTAAATTTGATCGCAGCCCACACCTCCTCGTCAAACGAGGATTCCAAGATGTCTTGATCCCCTGAAGGAAGGGAGGGGAAAGGGGGACCATCTAACTACGGCCTAAGAACACAATCCATGGATCAAAATATCATCCGATACCGATACGTATCGGACGATACGTATCGGTTTGGGACCTCAGCGATACGATACATAGGGTATGTATCGTACCCTACCGAAAATACCCAAATTATCGTCCGATACGGGCAAAGTATCGCCCGTATCGGACAATAATTTGATATTATCGTCCGATAATATAAAAAGATTAAAATGTTAAAAAATAATTTAAATTGTCATCCGATACGAACGATAATTTGAAATTATCGTCCATGGGACCAAGCACGTGCCCTTTTCAGCAGATTTTAGGGTCGGTTTGGCTCCTTTTTTTTTGCTTTTTTCAGCCTTTTTTTGCTCTTCCCTTCTTCTTCCTTCTTCCTCATTTGCACTCTTCTTTTTTGCTTATTTTCACCCCAAATCGCCGCCGAATCGCACAAAAAAGCTCGGGATCAACGCCGAAGGTACGTGTTTTATCATTTTCCCATCGTTTTATTTCGTTTTAAAGGTTAAAATAAGGTAGATCTACTTTATTTAAGGGTAGATCTACCTTATTTAAGGGTAGATCTACCTATAAATATGATAGATCTACCCTTA
Source organism: Chloranthus sessilifolius (assembly GCA_021018995.1). Taxonomy (NCBI): domain Eukaryota; kingdom Viridiplantae; phylum Streptophyta; class Magnoliopsida; order Chloranthales; family Chloranthaceae; genus Chloranthus; species Chloranthus sessilifolius. The sequence continues at coordinate 7,064,379 of CM037591.1, forward strand.
AATATAGTAGATCTAGTCATAAATTTGGTAGATCTACCATATTTAATGGTAGATCTACCCATAAATATGGAAGATCTACCATATTTAATGGTAGATATTAAAATAATTAATATAATAGGGTATGCCCCATAATTATTTTAAAATTTTGGGTCACATGTAATTAAAATTATAGGTCAAAAAATAATTTAAATAATTAAAATTATGGGTCACATGTAATTAAAATTATGGGTCACAAAATAATTAATATAATTAATAATATGGGTCAATATGGGTCACATATACCCTTAAAATTATGGGTCACAAAATTATGAGTTACAAAATAATTAATATAATTAATAATATGGGTCAATATGGGTCAATATGGGTCACATATACCCTTAAAATTATGGGTCACAAAATAATTTACATAATTAAAATTATGGGTCACAAAATAATTAATATAATTAATAATATGGGTCAATATGGGTCAATATGGATCACATGTACCTTTAAAATTATAAAATAATTAAATAATTAAAATTATGGGTCAATATGAGTCAATATCAGTCACATGTACCCTTAAAATTATGGGTCACAATCTCATTAATATAATTAATAATATGGGTCAATATGGGTCACATGTACCCTTAAAATTATGGATCACATATAATTAAAATAATTAATATTATGGGTCACATGTAATTAAAACAATTAAAATAATGGGGTATGTCCCATAATTATGGGATATGTCCCATAAAACATTAGAATAATATGAAATAAATTTCAAATAAATTTTTAAAAATTAGAATAATAGCAAATAAATTTTTAAAAATTAGAATAATATCAAATAAATATTCAAAAATTAGAATAATATCAAATAAATATTCAAAAATTAGAATAATATCAAATAAATATTCATAAATTATAATGATATCAAATAAATATTCAAAAATTAGAATAATATCAAATAAATATTCATAAATTATAATAATATCAAATAAACATTCAAAAATTAGAATAATATCAAATAAATTTGGTAAAATATAATCTAATCTTTTAAAAATTAGAATAATATCAAATAAAATTTCAAATGTAATCTGAATTTTATAAAAATTAGAATAATATCAAATAAATTTAAGAAAATATAATCTAATATTTTTAAAATAGCAATAATTAAAAAATAAATTTTATTTTCAAGTGTAAATTAGATGTTTAATTTAATCCAATCGTTTGCTCATTCATGCAGGTGAAATAAATAAATATGGTACGATCGTCAGATCCATCATGGCAATACGGTACAACAATAGATGGTGATAGACTCCGGATAGAGTGTAAGCTTTGTGGGAAAAAATTGCTGGGAGGAGGTATCACACGATTAAAGGAGCATCTGGCTCACGTAAAGGGAGAGACAAAAGGGTGTCCCAATGCACCCAGAGAAGTGAAAGAAAATGTCAGAACTAGTTTACAAGCGGCAAAGGGAAAGAAAAAAGCTGAAGCCGATCGTGATAGGGAAATATATGAGAGAATCAGGAGGGCAGATCCAGAGTTTACATCACCTAGACCTGAGGATGATGAGGATGAGGATGAGGATGAGGATGAGCAAATAGCGAGAGCTATGAGAGAGAGTGTCAGAGAAGCACAACAGCGGCGAGATCAGAAAGAAGCCGATTATCGGCTTTGGTCCAGGTTGAGGGGCCCATCCATGCCTGTTGCTGGTGATGGATCTACTCGTAGGCCAAATGTTGTTGATGTTGATGAGGATGTTGAGCAGACTGCCGGGTTGCGTAGGTTAGCATCCAGGTGGGAGTATAGGCCGTCCACTAGAGGTCGTACTACAGGCCCCATGGATCAATTCATGTGTCGCATTGAAAGCTCCAAACAAACCAAATTGAGTACAATCTCACTTAAAAAAATGGGGAAGAAGCTTGGAAAATCCATTACCAAGTTTTTTATATACAACCACATTCCGACCCAAGTAGCAAAGTCGTCGTACTTCAAAAGCATGATTGATACAAGTGCAGAAGTTGGTTCACGAGTTAAAAAGCCTTCTGCATACGAGATATATGGGCCTTTACTAAAAGATGAGTACGAAGAGATAAGTGCCTATATATAAAGCTTTGAGGATGTATGGGATGAGAGGTTGCACAATTATGTGCGATGGATGGACTGGTCCCACAAAGAAGAGTTTGATCAACTTTTTGGTTTACAGCGATGCCGGGACAGTATTTTTGAAATCAGTTGATGCTTCTAGACACGCAAAGACGGCTAATTACCTCTTTCAACTAATGGATAAGGTAGTTCAAGAGGTTGGAAAGCAGCAGGTTGTGCAAGTGGTAACAGACAATGCGGCAAATTACAAAGCCGCTGGATTAAAACTAATGATGAAGAGACGTCACCTGTACTGGACCCCATGTACCGCTCATTGCGTGGACCTCATTCTTGAGGATTTAGGAAAGAGAAGGCACAGGCAACTATTCATAAGGGAAGAACGATTACTTCCTACCTGTACAACAGTGACAAGCTGGTCAATTTAATGAGAAACTTCACGAACAATGAGTTGCTCCGACCTGTGATTACACGTTTTGCAACACAGATTTTAGCCCTATAGAGTTTGGCTAGATATAGGCGTGAGCTGAAAACCATGGTGTCGTCGGAAGAATGGAATAAATATGAAATAGAACTCCCACAAGCAAAGAGATTAGCTTGCATTGAACTTGCGAACCTGATCTACAACACGCAGTTTTGGGCAGATGCTAACCACCTGATCGCCGTCACTACCCAGTTGGTACAAGTGTTAAGATTGGTTGATGGTGATGAGAAACCAACGATGGGGTACGTTTATAAGTAATGGATAAGGCAAAATTGGCTATCAAAACCAAATGCCCTACAAAATATAAACGATACTGGGCGATTATCGAGAAGAGGTGGGATGCACAATTTCACCAGTGCTTGCATGCAGTAGGTATCACATGTTAAACTGCTTATATAGTGATATTTATTTATTTTTTTATTATTTTCATATACTGATGAAATTGCTCATATTTGATGTGTAGCACACTACTTGAATCCGGCCTTCCAGTATACGCGACGCTTCGAGTTGAGTGACACTGATGAAGTGTATACCGGTTTGCTCAATGTAATCCAACGAATGCTCCCTAAGTTGGCGGACCAAGGTCAAGCCATCAAAGATGTGAGTAATCATAGTATCATACCTTATAACTAATAAGTCAAATGTCATGTGATATTATGATATGTTTATTGATATGTGGCTTACTGTATTTCATCTTTATAGATTGACGTGTTTCGCAAGAGACATGGGTCATTTGGGACCCCGTTGGCGCAAACCCAAATTAAACACGACAAACCCGCTGATTGGTGGATGCATTATGGAGGTGATGGTCCGATATTGAGGCGGGTAGCAATGAGGGTATTGTCGCAAACATGTTCCTCGTCCAACTGTGAGCGGAATTGAAGCACTTTCTCTCTCATTCATACTAAGACAAGAAATAAACTAACTATGGAATGATTGGAAAAGTTAGTCTACTGTCACTACAACATGCGAATAAGGGTCAGGAATATGCAGAGGACCAACCGTGGTAAGCAATTATATGAAGTCTTAGTTCCTCAATTATATGAAGTCTTACTTACATCTTATACTAGTTCATCTATCATATTCTACCTTGCAGACAGTGAATATTTTGATCTCATCCAGTTGGATTATATATTCGAGGAGGATGACGCTTTGAATCAATGGATCGAAGAGAGAGAAGAGCCAGTCTTGGATACTGAGAGCACTGAATGGCTGGACAATGCTGAAAGCGTAACGGAGCAGCAAGCTTTCCAACCACCGAGGCGGAAAAAAAGATTGAATCGTCATTCAGTGGTTGGATCTGATGACGAAACACAGCCCGGTAGTGATGATGGGAGTGGTGAGGATGATGGTGGAGGGCATGATGGTGGAGGGGACGTTGGCACTAGTGGTGGAGGGGAGGATGTTGGTACCTCTGATCCTTATAGAGATATTGCGGCATGGGACGATGACTCAACACCGTTAACATTATTCGACACTCCTACATTTAGAATGGGAGGGGTTGAAGGAAGAGGAGCGTCGGAATCATATCAAACACCACCACCACAAGGTCCACATGATGATACGGATATGGGTTATATGACTTCTAGCTTCGGGGGATTCAGTTTGCAAAATACCGAAGATTCAGCAACTAGTAACCCATACTACCAGCCACAACCTACCCGGTGTCATATGACTTCGTTGGTCAGATTTTTGGAGGACCGGCCTTTACGTACTACACTGAGCCATATTCGTTGCTACAGCCTCAGTTTCAAGGGGGCACATATGATCATGGGTATCAATATGGCCAACATTATAAGCAAAGGCCGGAAAGCTCGCGCACCGATGAAGATGATGATCATGAGGGCCAAGAACCACCACGAAATTCAATGTGGCTCTAAAGTAAGTTTTCTATGTACAATTAAATTTATTTTTATCAACATAGCTATTAATTTTGACAATATATAATTTATTTTGTCAATATACATTGTAATTTAGTTTATGTGTGACTGCGTCGATCAAATTATAAAATATTGTTAATAAATAATCTATATATATAAACAAACCCATATGTCAGGGTAAAACATTTAGTTAAGAGGATTTAATGGCAATTAGAGCATATTCCTTCTAAATTTGTATAAGCTCTAAGAATATATATGAAAGTGAAGCAATTTTGCATCAATCATAATTTCCTCGTTTCAGAGAATTCAAGAAGGGGAAGGGGAAACAAAATAGGCATGTGATCAGCTGGTCAAAAATAATGTTAGAAGATCTATTACATTAAGTCAAAAATGTGATCTTAAGTCAAAAATAAGTCACAAAATAGGCATGTGACTTGGGTTAAGTCACAAAATAGGCATGTTACTTATATATTCATCTAAATAATGCATTAAATAAGTCAAAAATATAAACAAAAATAGTTGAAATAAGTACAAAATAAATAAATATAATTTTTCAGATTTTATTGAGATTTTTTAAGTTTTTTTTGGGATTTTTTTTTTTTTTGAATGTATCAAACCGATACATTGAATGTATCGGACGATACCCGATACGTATCGTCCTGACCCTCAGGACGATACGTATCGGAAATCCGATATTTTGACCCATGACACAATCTTCCTTGTACAAACTCTCATAGAAGTTGACCGTCTTCGATCTGATCATATCAGGATCAGTGACGGCCACAACATCCACTTCAATTTTACACAACAGCTTCTTATTCCTAGCGTTAGCCACCCAGTGGAAAAACTTGGTGTTATTGTCCCCTTCTTTCAACCAATGGACCTTGGACTTTTGTTTCCAATAGATTTCTTCCTAAATGCACTTGTCACTAAACTCCATTTTGAGGTTGAACCTTTTCTCTTTCTCGATATCGAACAATCCATTGGATTCATCCAGCGACTCTAGCTCAGTAAGTCGCACCAAAAAAGATTCTTTCCAAACGTGGACCAAACCAAACACCTCTCTGTTCCATGATTTGATGCATCCCTTTAAAAAGACCAACTTGGAGATGAGTCTATACGCAGCCGAAACACTAGGATTCGTTTGAAGCCACCAAATAGGAACCCATTCTCTGAAATCAGCATTAGAAAGCCAAAGATTCTCCAAATGAAAAGAGGAAGGACCCCTACCCACGGAATCGCACTGAAGCATCAAGGAGCGGTGATCGGAGACCGCCCCAGAGGGGCTGAATAGGAAAGCATTCGGGAATAGATCGAGCCAAGCAGGGTCATACAAGACCCTATCCAGCCAGTTCATCGTGGCCGAACCTTGAAGATTAAACCAGGTAAAGCGATCCCCCTTCAAAGGCAGATCCACAAGAACCCAGTCTTGTATAAAAGAGTTCAAAGCTTCCATGTTCAAACGATCCGGAGGGCCTCCAGTTCTTTCGTCTGAGTGTCGGATAGCATTAAAGTCCCCTCCCACACACCAAGGAACATCCCAGCAACCCGCCACCGCAGCCATCTCGTACCAGAACTCGAGCTTGGAGTGTGCATCGGATGGGCCATAGACCCCAGTAAAGGCCCAAGTTTTACCATTCTCCCTATTTTCCAAGACGACCAAAGCCGAGAAGAGGCCCACTTCCTCATCGATTTTGTGAAATAGGTTGGAATTCCAGGCTAGCAGCATACCCCCAGAGGCTCCAACATAATCAACACCAACCCACTCCCACCTGTTACCCCCTAGGATAGAAGCCACTTTGACTCGATCACAAGCGCCCCACTTGGTTTCTTGGAGGGTCACCACCACCAGATTATGGGAAGAGATGATCTGCTTGATCCCCACACGTTTTTGGGGTGACATGCTCCCCTAACATTCCAAGAATTGATCTTCATCAAGACACAACAAGAAGCCTGACCAAACACCCACAGCCTTACTAGGCTCCAGTTCCCTTTCCATCGAACATAACCCATTCCAGTCTGGCCAATTCTCTCAGCAACGATTTTCTCCTTGGAGGAGGCGAGATATTGCGAAAGGCAGACATAGCCTTAAAGATGTCCCTATGATCTGCATCGGTTCCTTTGAACGACATCCCAAGGTCATTACCGAAACATATGATCTCGTCAAGGAAGCCCATAGTCCCCTCAGCTTTGTCAACCTTCGTCGTAGCAGTCCTAGCCTTAAAGATGTCCCTATGATCTGCATCGGTTCCTTTGAACGACATCCCAAGGTCATTACCGAAACATATGATCTCGTCAAGGAAGCCCATAGTCCCCTCAGCTTTGTCAACCTTCGTCGTAGCAGTCCCCACATCTTCATCGTCTATCGCTGAAGTCGTCCCCTCGCAGAAGGGGGGAAACAATCTACCCACTGGCCATCGTCGTTATGTTTTAGAGTTTTGATAGGGAGGACCCTAGTGCAAGAAGATGATGACGAGTTAAGGAAGAGTGAAATCGACTCATTAGCAACCAAAATAGTGTCCGACGAGGTAGACTCCTCAAGATCGGAATCGACGAATGTAGAAGAAATGCCACCTAGAGAGCGAGACAGTACACGTACCAAAATTTGTATAAAGGGGAGACACAACGGGCACTAAATCAACGAGAGAACCCAATGTGATTAGTAGCGATGCCGGGTCGAAAGAGAAAAGAGAAGAAATAACCCCATTGAAACCCAGACCCAGTAAAGTAAGGAGGTTTACACAGGCCATCCAAAGCCCGAGATCCCCGAGATCTAAAGAAAAAACAGTCGGCCAATCCACACCACGCAGCCCCCGTTTTACAGCAAGCACTAAGGCCCAAACAGTGAGACCCAAGCCCGTCGAACACAGCGACCACGAAAGCGCCACGTGTCCCTGTCGAAACCGCCAAAGAGAAGGGAACATCGCCTAAACCATCTCCCAGCAATTATGTGGGCTGGTTAGCTAAACCACCCTATCTATTCCCATAGGTCGTGGCCCTCTCCCACTTGTAGACACCGTAGCCACATGACAAGAGGAATAGCACTCCCCATCCATATTGCTTTGCAGCAAGGTAGTTAAGGTATTGTGGCGAGGTAATGGCGAAGAGGCTCGCCATGCCATGGCAAGGCTGTTTATAATTATTTTTTTTAAATATTAATAATTTTACTTTTATTTGTTAATTATTAATATTATTTTTTAAAATTTTTTACTATTTTTTAATACATATATTTTTCTAGAAGGAATAAAAAACAACTAATTAATCAGGCATAGACAAATATCAATAAATAGACAGCAAATATATATATATATATATATATATATATATATATATATATATATATATTATAAGGCAGCTGTGGCAAACAAAACACACACATACACACTTATGGCTAATATAAAATGGAAAAAAAAAATCAGATTTTAAGGCACTTGTGGCTTAAAATCTGGTTTTTAATATATATATATATATATTATAAGGCAGTTGGGGAAAAAAAAAACAAATTTCAGGGCTAATTTTAGGGCATCTGTGGGTAATAAAGTAAGAAAAAAAAAACACAAATTTTAGTGTAAAAAAAATAAAGAACAGATTTTAGGGCTTTAGGGCTTACAGGTCTTCGTCTTTCTTCTTCTTCTTCTTTCTTCTGTCTTTTTTCTTCTTTTCCTTCAGCTATCTCGTCCTCTAGAAATAAAATGTCAAGAGTTTGTAGTATATAAAAGGGTAAAATGGCCCATTTTACAAGTATGCCCCTCAAGTATTATAATATAATAACTTATAAAGTTATTATAAAATTATAATTAAAAGTATTATAACTTAGAACGTTATAATTAAAAGTTATCGCTCAAAAAAAAAAAAAATATATATATATATATATATGGGGCAAATATGACGGCGCCATACCGCCATGGCGTCGCCATTTGCTAACCTCTCGCCATTAGAGCATATATGACGAGCCACGGCACCATACCGCCATGGCGTCGCCTTGGCAACACTGCTTTGCAGAGAGCTCAAAGGGGCCTGAAGGTGCGGAAGAGACGACGATCCCGCCAGCTTTCTACCACGCGTCCCCAAGTCGCCACGTGTCATCTCATCTGTCATTGGGTCGAATCTCGAGACCCGATCAGTACGCATAGAAATCGAGCTCCAGCTCGGCAGAAGCACAGATTCAAAATTTGAAAATCCTCTTGTTAGAGGAAGATCTTCAGGAGAGTCAATCCTAGCCATCCGATGGTTGGATGGTGAAAGATAAATCTGGTTTGAGATGAGAGGCCGAGAGTCGCCCACCGGACCTCCACCATAGACCGTCATCGCCGTTAGAAGATCTTGAGGTTTCACCCAGCCACCCCTGAAATCATCACCCCATCGTCCTCTTCCCACTCTTCAATCTGCCCCTCCTCTAGATCACCATCGTCGTATGCGACAGACAGAGCCATGGCCACCCAAGAGCGAGGGACCCCCAGGCGTCGCGGTCGGCTGCCAATGTAGCGTCGGATCCGCAAACGTGCTCACCTCCAGGCCTTGCCTCAACGGACCACTTTCCAAGACTACCCCGTGCCGGAGTGGGTAGATCTCCGCCACGACTTCTTCACTGGGACCACAGAATATGTCTTCGTCGGGGTTCCCGGAGCACAAGGCTATACCTTCCGACTAACAAGGGAGGAGCAACCTCTCCACCAACTCTACTTCTACAAAGACCCAAAATTTCTTGTCGTTGATGCACACTACACAACTTTTGGGGATCTCCTCCCACCTCTCGGCAGTCACCTTCAACTGCCTTCTTAGTGTTGCACTGCACTAGCCCGCCTTCAATAGAAACCGCTTTGGAGCTACAGATACCCTTAGTTGCATCCATGGAAGGAAACCGAAGTAAGAATTTAGTATTTGTAATGGGCGAGAGGGATGGCCGATCCATCAATCCTTACTTAAGTTGTAATCACTTGCAAGGTCAAATTTCAGGATTTCGTTTCGGTTTCGATGGGGACCAAAACCGAAATTTTGGATTTCAGCCGAAATCTTGCTACAGTGCCGAAAACTACCGAATATTTGAGTTTCGGTTTCGGTGGGGACCGAAACCGAAACATTTCAGCCAAAATTTTCAAATTTGGGCCGAAATTTTGAACCATGATCACTTGTAAATATGGAAAGGACGAATACTATCTTCCATGGTGTGTAGAATAACCCAATAATCCGGTAGGTTAGGAAGAAGGGACGAAAACTCGCAGCCCTTAAAAACCAAAGAGGGCTCATGTTTCAAGGAGCACCCGATCGTGTCCTTCCCCGAGGGGGAGCTCCTACCGTAGACCAAAGTCTCCTCATAACAGACGCCATGGGAAGAAGCCAAGGCCCGCTTGGGGCCACCAATAATGGCATCAGCGAAAGAAACCCCATGGCGAGTACCTCGTAACGAGAAAGGGCTCTAACCACCTTACCCGACACCGATCCCGAAGCCTTTCGGAATCTTCTACCCGCAATAGACCACCCTCGCTGCAAATCTTTCATTTGGCCCCCCATTAAAGGCCACCTGTCCCTTAGCGTTGACTCGCGGAATTTGATCCTCCGAATGCTTGACAACGATGCCATTAAGTTTAGTTGAAGAACAACCATAACAATAGCATACACAACGCCTTCGAAAATTAACATTACGACAAGACGAACAAATCCAATCGCCTGCCCGGAGAACCAAAGCACTAGCTGATTTACTATTACCAGCAACCAGTGTTCCCATGTCTTTTTTTCTGTCGTGTTTCTTAGGGGCTGCTCATATGTTGGGGTCATTTACTAGTTAAAACTAGATGTGCCTTTTATTGAAGGCTTTATATGGCTACAGTTAACAATTTACATCACGTAACAACGTCCAAAATGATGTCTAGGTAACATAGAGTTACAATGTATACCAACAAATTTGCATGTCATACACTTCTATAACAAATTATACAAAAAGAAAATTTTATACTACATAGTAATTATATATATAAAGCTGAACCAAAAAGATCAGGCAAGCACTGAGGATGAATATTGTGAAGCTTCTGCCATTAATCTTTTTAAAGGTTTCCATATCTCTGACCAACTATCCATCACTCATCTTCAATTTGCGGATGATACCATTATCTTCTATAACCCATCCCTCCCGGAAATCCGAAATGTGCTTGGGGTACTGTCGGTTTTTGAAGTTGTGTAAGGGCAAAAAGTGAATCTACAGAAGTCAAAAATTGTTGGTATAAACATTGGCCAGAGCATTATATCCCCTCTTGCTGAAGTTTTTGGCTGCCTCAAAGAAAAGCTTCCTCTTAAATACCTTGGACTCCCCCTCGGCACGGGTAAGCCCAAAGTTCATCACTGGGACCCGGTAGTTAACTGATACCGAAAGAGACTTACTACTTGGAAAAGCAAAATGTTGAGCAACGGAGGTCGCCTTACTCTGGTTAAATCCACACTCTCGGCACTTCCTATTTTCTTTTTGTCCCTTTTTTCTACTCTGGCATCGATTATCTCGTCCATTCACAAAATCATCAGGGATTTCCTTTGTGAGGAAGTAGCAGCAATTCCAAAATTCACCTAGTTAATTGGCAGGACTGTTGTACAAGTGAAAAAGAGGGGGATTTGGGCATTCGCAATCTTAAGCTTATGAATCAAGATCTCCTGGGTAAATGGTTTGGAGGGTGGGAGATGCTGACAACCAGCACCCTCTGTGGAGGGATTTAGTAAAAGAAAAATATGGAATAGAGAGGAAAGGGTGGGACCTTGTGTCAACTCACAGACAGGGTTCAGGTTGGTATAAAGGGGTGGTGGCAGTTAAGGACTAGTATCGCTCAAGTATCAGATTCAGTTGGGGAGATGGGTTAAAGATAGATTTCTGAAGGGACAGATGGACCACGAACCGTAGCTTAAGGGAGGAGTTCCCTTCCCTGCCATTAGATCTATTCCCATCCCTTCCAATTCCATAGCCATCAAGGAGTGAACAAAAATGTGGTCATCAGAGAGTTTGTGGCACAAATGGTAGTACCCAGGTTTGGAACATCAATACCAGAAGAATGCTTAAAGACGAGGAAATTGATGATTACATCAGTCTTCTCAGCCTTCTTCATTCAATTTCACCTAACAGTTTAGGAGTTGATACGAGAATTTGGGACAAAAACGCGAAAGGCACTTTCTAGGTTTCTTCTTTTTACCACGCTATTAACAGGTATAAGATTTTGCACCGCGATAAGCCTACTCACTTGAGTTTATGGAAAGCTAAGATTCCAGCAAAAGTCTGATTCTTCACTTGGTCAGCTGCGTGGGGCCGCATTCTTACCAAGGATCAGCTCCGTGAGAGAAAGATTGCGGTCAGAAATACTTACCTTCTCTGTATGAAGGAAAAGGAATCCCCTTCTCATGTTCTCATTCATTGTACTTTCTCAGCTAAAGTATGGGAAGAGGTTCTCGCTAAGCTTAATATGTAGTGGGTATTCCAGAGTTCTTTTTACCTTCTCCTACATCAATGGGAAGGGGTACTTGATAATTGGAATAATTTCGTCAACCTGTGGGACCTCACGCCTTTTGCAGTAGGGTGGGTGATCTGGCTAGAAAGGAGTAATAGAGTTTTCAACCGTATAGCGAGACCTATGGATCTAGTGGTTGACTCAGCTAAAACAAATTCGCTGAGATGGGCTTCTATGGTGCCACATTTCTCTCAATCGGACATTCCAGACCTATTCAAAGCTTGGGACCCTCCTTGAGCTTTTTCCCAGGGGTAATTTTTTAAGGGTTTAGCTTTCTAGGGGTTTTTCTCTTCATGCTGTGGTAGTGTCTCACTACCGCATAGATTGTAATTTCTCTTTATCAATGAATTTCATTTGCGTTTTGCTGATCAAGAAAAAAATATTGTGAAGCATATATATACTATTGGTGTTTAATTAGTTAATAATATATTTTTCAGTGCGGAATACGTGCAAAAGGCCTATGAATTTCAATTATATGTGGTGGATATAGCTTCATATTGAAGTTGCTCACAAATTCAGTATATCTGTTACCTGAATGTGGTAATGGTTCCTCCCTTTTCATGATTCATTATATGTTTTTTTTCCTAGCCGACCAAAATTTGAGGCTATGACTATTGCATATAAAAGCAAATTTGTGAACATATTTGAAAAATGATCTTTACTCACTACAAAATTTGAGGCTAGTCCAACCTGGGGATTGGACCTGTAGCGAAGGTTGCCAATGTTGCAACGTTGTGACAAAATACGGCATTTAAAAAATGCGTATTTTTCCTTTTTTTCCGTCTTCCATTTTTTACAGTTTTTTAAGCTTTCGATTTTCCCATTTTTTCCGGATTTTGCTGTTTTCCGACTTTGTCACTCACCATATTAAACCCATACCCGTATTTTGTCACTTTGGCTGCATAGGTCGCAGGTTCAATCCCAGCTTACCTATAATTAAAAAACTCTAACCTGTGTTCAAAGGTTTTCTATACATTTCAGGTCACAGCAAATAGCTGCATAACACTCCATTCAAACATATTATAATCATGTTTATTTAGCCGAGTGGGATCCCATCAGTATGAAATGATATACATAAATAAGATCAACTACGAAATTCATACATATGTACAAAAAACACATTATCAGAAGAGATTATTGAAGGGAATCAATCATAAATCCACGAAAAAAAATAAAAATGGCATGCTTTAGCATGAGTAGATAACTGAAAAATGCATTACGCCTAGTCGGAGCATGTGGCTGTGGGTTATATGGCTGACAGATATATGAAATAATAAAAGAATTAGTAAAAGAAAACATACAAGGAATACTTGTTTGCATCCATGTGCCAATGGGACAAGAGTTGCTGGTTCCACCTGAGAAAAATAAATATCAACTACACAACATGGACTAAAGGAGACTAAACGAGTAAAGAAAAATAAATAAATAAATATCTGAAGGACCTATCATCTATGGTCAAGGATAAAAAAATTTCCTGTGCTTGAGGTTGATTGCATCATCCAGTTGGAACAACCCTATCAAATCCAGTGTGCATTGATTGATAGGATTGCCTAGATTGACCCTAGTCCAAAAGTTACTTGAAATTCACCAATCAGCTGCCTTCTTTCGTGTGGCCAATAACTTGGATGAAAATAGTCTAGAAAGAAGTGATTTGATTTGTTCAAATTCTGGTCAACAGAAATTTAGAGGCAGCCTACCATATTGACTCTTTGAATCAATGGGCACATGCAGTGATAGGATAGAATCAGCATCAAGCACAGAAATTGCACCATGGCTTTGAAAGCATTTTAATATAACCCTCAGAGAACAAGCAGAGAAGGAAAGGACTATGTTGATAAAGCAATGTTTTGAAAATCGAGTTGGGTCAGGAGATCATTAGGGAGGGAGCACAATGATGAATTAGCTAGATCGTAAAGTGTTAAATCATAAGATATTAAAAAAAAAAAAAGGAACGATATTAAATGAACCTGAAATACATACATACATACATACATACATATATATATATATATATATATATATATATATATATATATATATATATATATATATATATATAAACACCATATCGTCCATAATATATCATACCAGACCCTATTCTATTTCTAGATCATTTAACATTAGCATCTATGCACCAAGTATCTTTAATTCCTAATTAAAAAAAGAAAAATGACGATCCATACCACATCAAAGGCACTTGTAAACCAAACAAGTTCATTTTTCCAACACAAACTTCCCAAAATCTAAGAAGTATATAAACCCTATTAAATCTCAAGTTTCAACCTAGAAATGATTCAACTTATGAAAACTAGTAAGCTGCACGTGCTATGCGCGTGCTGAGAGATTTTCTAAAGATAAAGATTGGGTAGCTGGTTTTGCAATAAAAAATTCTCGGGGCTCAATTGATGGCTCGACCGTTCACACTGTTGAGTTCCTTGAATCAGTTGATAGAGGTCATTTTTCATCTCAATATTTCGCACATTAGATCTTGAGAGCATGGCCCACATATCAAACAGTCAGATGTTCATTGCACATGGCACACATACCAAAGTGATCGTGATATCGTGTACCATGGTATATTTTTATTAGGGATGTGTGCCACGTGGGATCAACATCTGGCCGTCTGATAGATGGACCAACCTCAAGATCTATTGTGTGCACGATTAGGGCAAAATATTACCTCTATCATCTTATTCAAGGCAGTCAAGAGTGTGAATGGTGCAACTATAGGTTCTTCCTCGATAACTATGGTTGCAACTTGCAAATAAGAATAAATGAAACGACAGCAATGAGCACTCAGCAAACATGTTTTGACATGCCTAAAAAATAAACTGTTGAAAATTCCGTTTGAGCCCTAGTTTTCTAAAATCTTTCTTTAAGGTTAACTTAGCATAAATCCATAGCCAGTTTAGAAGAAAGTAACTAATCCAAGTGTTAGGGTTGAATTGAGATAAGGAAGGTAGGTGACATTAGGGTTAGATGATTAGTAGGGTTAGAGAAAGTGGTATTAGGTTTTAGGGCTAAAGAGAAGAAAGAGAGAAGATAGAGTTAGGATGAATAGCTTAGTAAGGGAATGAGACCCACACTAGCCTTTTATATTAAGTGAGAAGTAAAAATACGTATGAACCCAAATATCATTAACTACACACCCATAGTTCTATATCAAGTACGGTAACACTCCCCCTCAAGCTAGAGCATGACATCTAGCATGCCACCTGATATAAATATCATAAACAAGACCTGATCCAACAGCTTTAGTAAGAAACTAAGTACATCAGTGAGGACAAAACATCAATAAGCTGTAAAACACCATCCCACGCTTTTACTTGAACAAAGTGTATATCAATGTCATTATGTATGGTCCGCTTATTTAACACTACATTAGATGCAATCTTCTCTGCAGCTTCATCGTCATAATGTAGAAGAATGGAGCCGCTAAGAGAAAACTCAACTTGTATATGTTGGTGAGTCACTAGTATATATTGGATGTGGAGGTAGTGGTAATAACATGTG
This sequence comes from Chloranthus sessilifolius, assembly GCA_021018995.1. Classification (NCBI taxonomy): domain Eukaryota; kingdom Viridiplantae; phylum Streptophyta; class Magnoliopsida; order Chloranthales; family Chloranthaceae; genus Chloranthus; species Chloranthus sessilifolius. The sequence goes on from CM037591.1 coordinate 7,079,822, forward strand.
TAGTTAGGTGTCAGTGAGGTACATGTGATCATGTTGTCAGTAGTGTATATATTAATGAATAAGGTGTGTGAAGAACCCTACCTTTCTCTCCATTTCTGTCTCTCCATCTTCTTCTCCCTTAACCAAACCCTAACTTTCTCCTAACTCAAAGCTTCTAACCCTAATCTTCCTTCACCAAACTTAATTTGACATGATAGCAGGTTGTCTCTGACCCAGTCAGTGTCGCATCATCACTGCTTAAATCAGCATGGCATCATGCTGCCATCATCCAAGGCCAAATAGTAGACCTTAGGAATCAAAATAGAGATGTCTTGGATAGGTTTTTTTTGTGTAGAATAAAGCTATAAAAGCAATTTTCTGGTTTGGATGAAGTTTCGATGAGAATTTTTGGTGCATGAACAGTAATGCCAGATTCATGTTTTTCTTCAAGTTAGTTTTCTGTTGTGCATGTTAATTGGAATAGGGTGGATGTGATATGGATTTGATTATGGGGGGATTTTTGAAGGTTTTTGGGACTCAGTTTGTAGGTCACAAGCTCTCCTAAAGAAGCATCTGCAGAAAGTCCTAACCGAGAATTTGCCTTTTTCTCCGTACCACAAATGCGAGTCAACCTATTCCTATCACCCCTCACCATCTCCAATTCCTCTTAACACGTGAATGAATTCCTCAATTACTCCATCCCGCAAATTTCTTCACAATTGAGTATTCCACAAAGAGTATCCCCCTCCCTAACCCAATTCTCTGCTTCTTTAATAGTTGCTAGAGAGGAAAGTAATCCATATTTATCTCGAAACGGCTCCTCTCCACACCATCTATCTAGTAGTCAAAACCAAACTATATAATTGACGCAAGACAAACGCTAAAACCCTAATTATGCGAATTTGGGGTTAATTTGAGATTAAATTGAATAGCGAAAATATTCAAAATTATCCAACCACATAAAATTGTCCAATAGATTTAATTAAGGCAATCAGAATAATTCAATCATAGTGTCCGTTTGCATTTGAAGTTTCCAGATCTAGAAAAACGGCTCCGATGAGGGAACTCGAGTTTCGATCTAGGGCACCAAGTGACAATTTCAGTATCGTCTCTTGACTCCTCTAGGGTTTGAAGAAATCAAAGGCCCGAAGGATTTAATTTAATCAAGGGAAAAACATAGGATGTACCAAATAAGGAGATATGAGCAAAATTCCAGCAACTAGCCAACTAGGGGTTTTGGGTTTTGGATTTTGGATACTTACCAAAAGGGATAAAAGAAATAATTTACCTGCCAATGTTTAAGAAAATAGAATAAGAATGATAACTGTTCCAACTTCCAAGGCTTCACACCAAGGCGGTAAGTCAGCTTCACACCAATCCGCACGATAAAATGAAGAATCGCTCTCTGAGTTTGAAAGAATCTCTTTCGGGTGAAAAGTCTTCACAATTTCTCTAGGGTTTGCACAAAAGCAAGCCCTCAATTTATTAATCAATCAACTATTAAATTATTTTTTACAAGGTCTTATATAAGCAAATAAACCCTAACTAAAGCATAAAATTTGAAATAGAAAGTCCTAAGTGTAATAAAACTCAAAAGCTAAAAATTGTGCCATTTCGCTCAGGCGAGCTTGATCTCACTCAGGTAAGACTTTCCTGAAGCATTCTCGAATTGAACTCGCTCGAGCAAGTTTTGAACACTCACTGGTCGCTCAGGCAATTAGTACCTCGCTTGGGCGACTGCCAACCTCGCTCGGGGGAGATAAACAATAAACCTGCTTATTCCTTTCCTCGTGGCTTTCCCTCTTTCCTTTTTTGAGTCTCCTTCTTACGCTTTCTATACAAAGTGTTTCGGTTATTGTCCCCATCAATAACCTAACTTGACCAACCCTGAAACTAATGCCTTTTCTCAAATTTCTTCCAACCTTATTAGCACCCTTCCACCAACTAGAACCTAATCTTCCCCTCAAGCCCCTAATAGAACATTGTCTTTAGAACCCGAAAACTCGATTCGACATGGAAGCCAATAGAGTTAACTCGAAGACTCGGATAAACTCGACTCGCTCTGACTCGGTAAGTTACTTTATAATTTGAAATATATATATATATATATATATATATATATATATATATATATTATAAAAATAAAAAAAATATGCTATGAGGAAAAAGAAGGAAAAATATGTTGATAAAATGGGCTAGTTTAGTACTTTTCAAAAAGACGAGGTTTCTAAAACCTTATCTCATGAAACTAGCTTTTATATAAGAGTAGTTTATGAGCCCTAATTGCATTATCCTAGCGAAATCTTGACTTGTCTCGCACTCAACTCGAAATCCCGACGAGTCGAGTAACTTGGCCGAGTTAACTCGTCGACTCCCCGAGTTTTAGAACTGTCACCACAACTATCTTTTCTTGAATTTCTAACAAATACCTTCCAACCAAAGCGACTCCCTCTCCTCACCACATCTCCATAACCATTTGCCTAAAAGAGCTAAGTTCATGCTCGGAAAGAATTGAGTTTCCAACCCACCATCTTCTTTGGAGAACCAGACCACATTCCAATTAATCACATATATCTTTTCCTTTGCTCTATCCATTTAGTGTCAAAGTGTGATAGATTTTAGTACTTGGACTCTACTACACAACCAAACAGTTGGTTTGAGGACATTTCACATAGGACCAATGCAAGGTGGTGAAATAGAGACATGTTAGTGGCATGTTGTCTAATCAATGAGTACCCCATCGATTTAAGGATGATTTGGTCCAATAGAAAACTTCTTAATGTCAAATAAGATCACTGCAAGGTAGGCCAAGTGGACGTAGAGGATTGGAGTGGTTTGCAACCAATGTAAGCTACTTTGACTAAAATGTGTTTTTATGAAGCAGCAATAAGATTTACGTTACTGTTTGGTACAGAGTGTCGGGCTACAAAGTAGTGATAAGAAGGTTGTACATGTGGTTGGGAAGTGTGAGATAAGGTGGATGCATGGAGTAACAATAAAGAACGGAATTAGGAAAGAGTGCATAAGAGGAAGTTTAGGAGTGTCCCCAATATAAGATAAACTGAAGGAATGTTGTTTGAGATGGTTCGCGCATGTCCAGTAGAGACTTAAACAAGCCCTCCAAGATATGAAACAAGCACAATGAAGTGGAGAAGGGAAGCGAAATCAAGACTTGAAGAGAAGTAGAGAACATAAACATGAACAGTTGCAAGGTGACAAAAAAATTTAGCCCTAAACATAAACTAGCGGGAGAGTATGACTAACAAATCTACCCCAAAAAAATTGGACAAGGGGATGATAATATAGACTTGCATATCAGGGTGGTATCGGTATCGGTTCTCAACGAAATCGATACGTATCGGCAATACATAGCAGTATCGGTCGAGTTTTGATACCATGGTTTTACCTAAAAGGCCATCTTCTAATAATGAGGTTTTACCTAAAAGTAATTAGTTTAGCTAGGCCTGTAATTTGAGTCTAAGATGATTTAAAGAAAAATAATGTAAAATGTGAAGAATCGTCTACTCTTAGCAAGTGATGACCAATTTGATCCATTGCAAAAAATTAATCCAATGCAATATAAGTTTGGCATGGGTTAGCTAGTAATGCAAGAAAATAAGAGCAACATAAGGCAAGACTGACTTTTAGGCCTTCATCTGAGTTCTGATAGTAAAACAATAGCTCAAAAACATGAGGAACATCTCTAAAGTGAGTTGTATAATAAAAAAACCTAAAACTCCGGCCTAACTGGTATATATCCTTCGTTAGAAATATAACTATATAAGAACTAAAATTCCTAATTAATCATGCACTTCATAACAAAAAAAATTAAAAAGGAAGAAATAATCATAACAAAAGAAGTCTTAAAAGCCTTGGATTATGCCCCTCTCAATTGTGAATCACCAAACAAAGGTCATAGTATATCTTTCACATTAAATTTAATAAAATTCATAGAATAACAGAACTTTGAACCACTACCATTCATCAAAGAATGAGGTCTCCAAGATATTACACGTGAAAATAATAAGTTACCAGATCAATCAAATGAAGTCCCATAATAATGACTGAAGCACTTATAGAATGAGCACCCACAAGCTGTATACGATCCCATTACAAGATAATCAAACCCCAAGTATATATATATATATATAACAAAATGCTTACAGCTTGAGCAGCTTCATCTATTATAACAACATCAAATACACGATTCATCCGACTGAATATATTTGATCCGCTGAAGCTAAGAGTGGAGAACACCTACCAATTCAGAAAGAAATTACAAGGTAAACTAATAAAAGATATTGAATGTGATTCTCTAAAAAGAAGGTTGTATTTGTACAATGGCTGCTTCATCAAGTATTGAAGCACGGATTCGGTCCCGATCCAAGGCTCCAGTAACTGCATGATTCCCTGAACTAGCTGTTGAACGGTCCGCACTGCTAAGTTTTTGTTCCACCTGGAAATGTCGGAAGTCACTCCAATCAAATAGACTAACTAGAAACCCAGCATATTTTCAGAATTAAATCTGTGATTATAAATCAGATATGTACAAGGTAATCCATGGAGACTCCTTGAACGGAATGGTGTGGCTTTAGACCGATTCGCACAATTTTGGGATTGTATGTTCGGTTTGCTTCATCATGAAGACCTGTAACCATGCGTGTGAACAATCATCTCTCGAGCACAATTCAAGACAGAAACGATCAGACTGTTAGCAAGGCGAGGGTGACAAATGCTCCAAGTAAAAAAAATTGGTAAAATATATCGAAAGTCATTTCAACTACCCAATAGTTCCATGTTTGCTGAATAGACAAAAAAGAAATGCATGCCACTCTCAAAACTGACACATCATACATGTATATAATTAAAAAGGAGTCGACTCTCTTGACCGTCATTTAAACATCAAAGTGGTGTTTAAATGATCTAACACCATCAATGGTTTAAGGTTTGGATGATTCGTACCGTCAAAGTGATAGATCGTACATTGAAGTGCAACAGGCCTAAAAATGGTGTTTTAGGGAGATTTAAACCATCCGATCTGTCAACTATAATATCAACCGTTAATTTTAGTTTTAATGACTGATGTTAAGGTTTATCAATCGGATGGTTCACATTCACTTTTAGGCATGTTTCTTTGTGCTAAGATGTGTTCCAATAATGGATTGCCACTTGGACAATTTAGATTATCACAGATGCGTGCCACATGGCATAATGGTAAATCACACTTCAATGGCCTGAGACTCTGAGATAGAAAGTTTAGTTTTAATGGTGTAAGATCATTTAAACACCACTTTGGTGCTTAAATGTCGATCAGGAGCCATTATCCCAATTAAAAAACTGGCTCACAAAGTTAGTCCATGAAAATAAGTACAATGAATATGAACAATAAGACATCAGGAGATGCAGATTTTCACTTTATATATCATGGTTTTGGCACCGTCAAAGATGATGGCTACCATCTCGAGCCACCATTGGATGAATGTGTATAACATTATGGGTTTTCCCATGAAATCAGCTGCCCTCTGAAGGGACCATAGACCAGAAATTGCACCGCATTTCTACTGCCTGCCTAAAATCAAGTAATTGATTGGTTTGTCAAAATTTGCCCGATTAATATTATGGGTTTTCCTATCAATTAGCCGCCCCTTGAATGACCATATCCCAGAAATTGCACTGAATTTTTACTTCCTGCCTAAAAGCAAGTAATTGATTGGTTTGTTAGAATTGTCCAATCAGTGTGATCTTTGGGCCATGGTACGCCCAGGTGTCCCTTGAATATGGTGATCTCTACAGCACATGCACCAAGAGTTGGTGCACAAGTTGCTGGTAGAGATCAGGTTACAATCATCTCGGAAAACCATACCATAACAGCTCATACATTTAATAGTAATGGCATCAAAAAATTTCTTGATTCCCAACTCAACATGAAACTCATCTGAATCTACAATTCAATTAAATTTCAAGTTGAATTGACCAAAGATATTAATTTATTCAAATCTTGGTTAGGATTCAATCGATCAGTTTAATTAGGTTGAGTAGATCTCAGAGTATTAATAAGTCGGTCTTACATTTAAAGTGTTTCAAAGAGAAACCGTATAACTTACTGTCATATAAGTGGTGCATCCAATGTTGTCAAAAGCGTCAAGCGAGTTCATAGCGGCAAACCCCTTGTGTCCTAGGCAGAGCCTAGGTGCCAAGAAAAAGTAATGCTTGATTTTCTTTATATTTTGTAGCAAATGATCCATTATACAATACAGACTATCATACAAATGAGTATTATGAATTATGAGAAAAGAAAATAATAAATAGTGTCGCTAAGGTAATATAATAAAATAATATATAATACTCTTGTCCATGTTTTACGTTAGAACATGCGAACAATTTTTATTGTCCGCCAATTGAACATTTCAATTGATGAACAAGTCTATATGCGTACATAATTTGATGACACATGTACCACAATTGGTCAAATGCCCATGCACTTTATAGAAAACTTCTTGAGTCTACATATCCAAAGAGTGGTTGACTACTCCAGTAGGAACACACCTTCCTTGTAAACAATGTCCACACAGCCGTAGTGGCACGCGATTTTGACCAATATCATACAATTTACAAGTGAACAGTTTCAACGCGTAGCACTTGACCACGTTAAATGAACAAAGTGCACCGATCAATATTTGGGTAAAGTGACTAGATTGAAAAACCGAGAGAAGATGTAGAAATAGAGCTAAGTAATTGTTTTGGTCCCTAGAAAATAAACTTATACTCATTATAAACGTTAAATTTTATATACAAAACATACATACTTATAATATATATTTTGTGTAGCTTATATAATTTATTTAACTTTGTAAGTTATATAAGCTCTTTTTAAAATTAAAAAATTATACAATATAAGTTGCCTAAAAGTGCCCACTTTGCCCGCTTGTAAGTGCAAAACGGCCACTTCGAACCAAGAAGCACGCACTTTTTACATTAACACCTAAAGCGGTTGGCACTTAGGCCCAAGATATGCCCTAAGCGGCTTGGCGGGGCCTAGGCGCAGCTTTTGACAACAGAGGGTGCATCCATGTCCATGCATTTAAAAAGAAACCATTTGATCGAACTTTAAAACCCTAAAAACTAAGTATGAAACTTTTTGAAGATGATAGGGCTCAGACTTGGAATTTGCGATTGGTAGCAATTCTTTTTACAACTATAGTTTGGAAGCAATGTGGATTAGAGATGAGTCCTTCGCATGAAAAGTTCAGTTCAATTTTGCATGCATGTAGCATTTTTGGTGGAAGGATTCAATATGCAAAGTGTTAGTAAGGTCAGAAAATAAATTGAATTTTCTTTTTGCAAACTTCCGTAATTTGAGTTTGGGTTTATAAGTTGACTCATAAATAGCAGTTAAAAGCATGGTATCAAAAATCGGCCGATACCAATACGTATAGGTTTTCTAGCCAACCGATACGTGTCGGTTTTCTAGCCAACTGATACGTATCGGTCCCGAAGCGTATAAGGTATCGTGATTCGCGCCATCTATTCAGCCTTTTTCCTTTTCTCCTTTTCTATTTTTTGCAGGTGTTTTTAATGTTGTAACTGCTGTCAATGACGTGACATGACAGTTGTTTAATGAAAGCAACATCTGTGTCGAAAGAGAAAAGTAGGTACCTCTAGTCTCGCCCACGGGTTTAGTTAAAGTGCCCACATCTCAAATCTCTTGAAAACCGTTGATTGCATAGGATCAGATGATGTAAATCGTATTTCACCCAAATATTTCACAAAATAGATCTTGGGATCATGGCTCCCCTATCAAACGGTCAGTGTTTGATTACATGTGTCACAGATCCCCAAAAAATGGCCTTTGAATCATATGGCACACGTCACGCTCAAACGTGATTTTTAGGCCATGTTTTGGGATTTGTAATACGTGAAATCAAGAACCTACCGTCTGATAGGTGCAACATGATCCCAAGATCTATTATGTGGAAGATCTGGGTAAAACGCGACCTCCATCATCTGATTCTATGCAATCAACAGCTTTAAGGCATCTAGGACGTTGGCACTTTCAATAAATAGGTGAGTGCTAACATAGTTACCCATACTTTTTCTTAGTTCTCTGTGCGCAAATGACTGAAACAGTTGGCAGTGACTTGTCACGTCAGCCAACTCAGCCCATAAAAACTGTAACTTTTATTATGTTTTATAGTTTTTGAATTTAAAATATTGTGGTCAATATAACCTGCAGACCATATGCACCGGATACAGTGCTGAGTCTTCATTTTTTTTAATCTAGCGATTTGTATCGGAATCGGCCGATACGTATCGGTCTTCCATGGACCGATACCCAATTAAACTCCTTGGTTAAAAATTAAAACCATGGTTCGAAAACTCGACCCAAAAATTAACTACGTTGAGAAATATAACTCGAAGTCTTAAATAAACTGAAGCCCGACTCAGCAATTAAATATTTAAAAATATATATTGTATAAAAAATACAAAAATATTTTTAAAAGAAAAAAATAGCAAAAAATGTATACTAACAAAAAAAAATAGGGAAAGATATGTTCGTCCAAATGGGGTACTTAAAACACTTTTTAAAAAGATAGGGTTTCCAAAACCTAATCAGACAAATATTTTATATATATGTTTAGTGTACGAATCATGGCTGCATCATCCCAGCGAAATCTCGATGAGTTGAGTAACTCAACCAAGTTACTCGTCGACTCGACGCATTTTAGAACTATATGCTTAATGCACTCCAGTTTGGTAAAACTGTATCTGGTACAAAGAATAAAAAAATTAATGGCAGACTGCACTTGGAGAATTTCCCAAATTTGCAGTGGGGAATAGAGATTCAACCTCCATAAATATGACGATGTGTTAAGGACACACTTGAAGTTATCTTTACCATTTGCCTACTTGCAAGTGGCGACCTATTTTAACTGAGGACACAGGATGTTTAACAATTCAGAATTCTGCTAATGAAGACCGAACTACATCACTAAACTGCAGCAAGAAACCAGAAGAAAGCTGAAAGCTGAACAAAAAAAAAAGACTATCATAAACAAACTTCTAACCTGTGTTTAGAAGGCGCAACACTATCTCATCCAATGCAGAGTTGGATGGAGCACAAACCAGCACATGTACCCGGTATTTTCTCTTGGAAGTGACAAGTTCAGGTTTCTAAGCAACAAAGTAAAAAAAAAACAGATCACTAACACCAAAAAATAAAAATAAAAAATAGGAATATATATATATATATATATATATATATATGAAATTTTCATGGACTCACAAGCTCATTCTCAGTGGTTGGAAAAAAACCATCATCACCATCGATGGGCATAATTAGGTCTCTGGGATTTTTGCCAATTAACCAAGGAGATGCTTTTGTCCAGTGACTATATCTGCAAAATCTCAAAAGATTCACCTCAAATTTCTGTTTGTCACCTAATCTAGAGTTCAATATCAATGTAACCATGGATCAAAATCTCGGAAAATCGATACGTATCGTCCAGCCCCAAAACCGATATGTATCGATTCCAGACGATACTTTCCGGTATTCTGCCACATTAAAAAAAAAAACAAACAAACAAAACAATAATTTGAAATTATCAATCGATACATTGGACGATACAAACGATACAGACGATAATTTGACTGTTTTTTAAGGGGCCCTAGAAAAACCCTATCTATCGTATCGTCCAAGTCCAAAACCCATACGTATCAGACGATACGTATTGGTATCGGACGATATTTTGATCCATGAATGTAACAGATGTGCCTTTGATTGGCAGGTAAAGGTATTAGCTTACAAAGCAGACCCTATAAATGATAAATTACTCCTATGCATCCTACAAAGTTTCAATTACCAGCAAAGAATCCAAACATACCAATATAGCATACAAATGATCAATCTCAGGGTATCACAGGCATACAATTGGTGGTTGATACATGAACACACTCAAAACTATGCCTCTACACAAAAATGGGATAAAAAAGTGTATAAAATTCAAGTATCAAACAGAATTAGTAAATTTTGTGCAGAAGCACCCAAAAATACACTACGATCTAGATGATGAACACTCAAATAATGATGCAACAGAGAGAAAAAATAAACAGGACCCAATCACACAAGAGACAATGATATACGTATGTCCACAGGGTGGTGATGAACAGTTTTATTGATGAGAGTTGGGAAAATATGAACCAATTTAGGGTTTTCCAATGAAGAAAAGTATATAGTGCCTAGGGCTTCCAATGCATTTTTAGTACCAAAAATGCCCCCCAGCTACTGTATGGACACTGAGATCAACCCCCAAATCCCCAGCCCAATAAGAACATACCCAGGTCCAGCATACCCCCAAAGTCATAACCGAATTAGGACCATAAACAACAGTAAAAACAATATGCATTTGTGTGCACACATTCATCCAACTTCCAAATTACATTCTGTGGATTGTTAAATTGAATTTGCATATCAATACCGGGAATTTATCATATGCTGGTTGACAAAATATTCTTCTCAATCTAAAAATTTCCGGTACAAAAACTCATCTTTTATTCAGGTTAATCAATTTTTTCCAATGATATTGTTAGAATACATGTAATAGGATAGTTGGTGTGTTATAAGTCATGGATGTGTCATAGGTAAGTAAGCTTACTAATTATTCTCCCTCCGCTCCATTATAATGATGTCCGTGGGATATTGTATGAAGTATATAAGCTAATAATAGAAGGGTTTGAGATTATTACACTCAACTCTAATTTCTCCCCCTTACCCTATTTACATCATAATTCTCAACTTGGTATCAAAGCAGGTTCGTCAAGAGCAGACCCCTGCATGCTGGCATCACCTCTTTGTGATGATGTCATGCTGACATCATGCAGGCATCATCACAGTCAAAACTTTGACCTTGAATCGGAAATTTTCTCACATCATTCTGATCGAAATTTATGGATGATTTTTTCTCCTGTACTGTTTGGATTTGAGGACTACAACTAGGATTTTCGAAATGGTTCTCTTCAGGGGATTCAAGGTTTTTTTGTTCCCCAAGTTCCATTAAATCAAATGAGGTTGTAAGTATCTTGGATGGTCCCTGAAGTCAATTACTGCAGTAGTTTGCTCGATAGGTTTATAGAGATCATTGTTTATCTCTCTGTTTTAATGAATCTTGCGAAAATCAAGGGACCTGAAATTTGTGCAGTTTTTCTGTCGTGACACCTCAAGGGTTTGCATCGGTTTTCCAATATTTTTCATCTGAATATATGTTTGTTAGGTTTGGACTTAATTTGAAAGAGACCTATTTGTTGTGTTTCACGCCTCTCCTCACAACTAGGTGAATGCATATGGAAGAAGTGTATTGTAGGGTGGTGACTTTGTGTAAGATTGTGAGTATGGAGGTCAATGGTAGTTCTACTCACTAGGGTTGAGAGTTAGGCCGGCTTTCTTAAAACCTAGCCCAACCCTAGGGGTTAAATCTAGGCCCTAACTTAGGCAGGCTTTGATATGCAAGCCCTAGTCCTAACCTATGTGGGTTAGATCAGACTCGGTTCGGGTTTCGAGTTGATTGGTTATTGGTAATTTTTTCTTAAGGTTCTGTAGATTTTTATTTTTTTAATTAAAGATAGAGAAAGATACTCATTGGGGGAAAAGAAAATCTTAAGAGGTCTCTTCATAAATATTTAAATAACAAAAACATCCTTAAAATTATCCGTTTGATTAATCTAACGGTAATACTGAGTGCTATTTTGATAATTTGATTGTAAATAATATAATATATATTTGATTTACCTATATTTATACATTTAATGTATATAACTAAAAGATATGCACAGGTCGGGCTGGGCTTGAGGGCTTTAACGTCTTAAACCCTTACCCGACCCAATGGACAACGGGCTTTTGATTTCGAGCCCCAGCCCTGCCCTCTTACACCATTTTAAATCCCTAGCCCTAAGATGTTAGGACTGGGTCAGGCGGGCTGACGGGCCAGCCCGCCCTAGTCCTATGATACCACTATTGTTTGAGGGCTGTACAGCCACTTGTTGATTCGAACTTGGGTGTTTCTTGGTGTGGTAGTTCGTGCATGAACACTATCTATGACGATGGATGAAGTCAAAGGCCATATGGGGAGTGTACCGACGGATCCCATGAATTGGAAATCACAGCCGTGAAGTAATACGAAATTGAAGCCTACACGTCGAGATCCTGGCAGGATAAAGAGGAGATATTGAAAGAGGAAGTGGACCCACGAATGGGTTTTTAAAAGGCCCGTTAAAGCTGCTTCAGAACGGATGGACGTGGGACAGTACAGACGTCTGTGAAATGGGGGCTCACTATTTTGGTGCGCATTGCAGGTGACGGACATCCATGAAGAGAAGACGGATGTCCGTGAGATGCGTCCGAGATCTAACGAAATTACAGGTTTTTGAGGCAAAACTTGTCATTCCAATTTTTTAGTTGCTTTAGGACTCTTTGATTTGGAACTTATGTTAGCTAGGGATTGGTTTGCCTATATATAGGCCTTGTAAACACAATTTAAAGGGATGATGGTTAATGAAAATTTGTTTTGCAAACTTGAGAGCTATTGAACAAAGTTTTCAGTGAGGGTGTGATTCTCTCAACTTGATGAGTGATTCTTCGTTCCGCGTGCGGTTTGGTGTGAGGCCAACTTTTCTCTCTTCTATCTACTTTTATCTCCGAGTTACGTCCCCTAGCATCTGCATTGTGTACATTTTCCGCATCAGATTTGGTATCAAAGCAAGTTCAACACTCAACACGTGAAGTCCATTATGAGTAAAGAACAGTTTATCAACGCCTTGCGCGAGTTGAATGATCATATGGCTAGCATGGGATCATTCGTAGATCGGCAAAAGAGACTTTATTTGCATCAGACGATTTCTACAATTGGACAAGTATGAGAGGCAGTGAAATCTAGATCGCAAAGTCTAAGGTATTTGAATTTGACAACTCAATATTGGTCAGTTTTAGATAATTGAGCGTTTGCTTTTGAGATTCTACGTGAGTTAAAAATTTCACGTCGGATAGCAGAGGCATTAAGCAAGAGTTTCGTTCAACAATTTCTTATGGATTTTCTTCTCAAACTACATGAGGAAATCATATCGGCGAGACTTGAAGTTTTGAGATTTAAGCTTCCAAATTCCGTGTCCGTTAACCCAACCCCATCACCAACCGTTCGTTTTAATCCCATAACCATTTCTCACCCCATAACCATTGTAACACCTACACTCATTATGGATTCCATTATCGGTGTAAAATCTATGCCGATTGCAGCTCCCGTAACAGCTTACCGTCCTAAGCCCGTTCAAGAAACCAAGCCCGTAACCGTAGTTACCCTAGCTGACCTCATCTCACCCAAAATTGGTATCGATAGCACCAAAATCGATCAAAGATTCCATATTGGTTGATGAAAACCCTCTTACCATCAATATCAGTACTAGTCCTGACACCATTGAAGAGTCCGAGACCGTTGAAGAGCAAGTTTCCGCAACAAGTCCTACCGAGCCCGAGATCGTTGGAGAATAATTATCCGCAATGAAGTTTATTGGTCCCATAACCCACAGGTCCCAGGATCGTGTTAGTTGTGTGTTAACGTCGATTCCCGTCGGCGTATCAAAGATAAGTCGGATCTCGCCCAAGTTGAATCCGGTTTACTTGTCTAAACCACTTTCGAACGAGGTTTCCTATATATTGTCTGTGACCTCAGTTATGAAAATCCATGTCAGCCAAAGTTTGAGGTCGAACTTTTGCAAAGTAGGGAAAATAATGAGGAATTGAAACCTACACGTCAAGATCATGACAGGATAAAGAGGAGGCATCGAAAGAGAAAGTGGACCCACAAATGGGTTTTTAAAAGGCTCGTTAAAGCTGCTTCAGGACGGACGGGCGTGGGACAGTACAGACGGCCGTGACATGGGGGCTCACTGTTTTGGTGCGCATTGCAGGAGACAAACGTCCGTGAAGAGAGGACGGACATTCGTAAGATGCGTCCAAGATTTGACGGAATTATGGGTTTTTGAGGCAAAACTTGTCATTTCAGTTTTTTAGGTGCTTTAAGACTCTTTGATTTCAAACTTATGTTAGTTAGGGTTTGGTTTGCCTATATACAGGCCTTGTAAACACAATTTAAAGGGATGATGGTTAATGAAAATTTGCTTTGCAAACTTGAGAGCTTTTGCACAATTTTCTGTGACGACGTGATTCTCTCAACTTGAAGAGTGATTCTTCGTTCCACATGCGGTTTGGTGTGAGGCCAACTTTTCTCTCCCTTCTATCTATTTTTATCTCCAAGTTACGTCCCCTAGCATCTGCATTGTGTTAGTTTCCGCATCATGAAGTTTGATAGGTAAAATTACCTTGAGTGGTCAAGGTCTAGAGCCATGTTCTTGGAATCGAAAAGGAAACTTATTCCTAAATATACAGACTAGGAGTGTGACAATCTCACGGATATGGCATGGCTTCGTCATTCCATGCCGCCCACCATCAGTCGATCATTTATGTATGCTTCTAATGAAAAGGAATTCTGGAAAGCAGCGTGTGACAGCGACAAAATTGGCAATGATGTTTCAACTAATCAATAAGGCAGTAAAACCCGTCAAGGGGAAAGGTCAATTGGAGAGTATTATACCAAGTGCGCAGTCTATGGGATGCGTTACTACAATATCAAGAAAATGACATATGCAGTGGTTGTAAAAGAAAGCCACGGCACAGTGAGTGCATGGGGAAAGCCAGTTGTACACTTGAAAGAAAGAAAATCTTCGATCTACTAAGAGGAGTTAACCCGAAACATGAATAGAGCAGGTCATTGTTCTCTCTCTCCTACAACATGAATAGAGCAGGTGTCCGTTTATGTATCTCTTGATGCCCTTGAGCGTTCAGCGCTTCCATCCTTGCTTGAATTCTTCCATGGAGGAGGTAGAAAGATCCGGGGGTATGGGCAGACATGGACGTGCAGGCATGTCATATGAGGAGAAAGAATAAAATGCACTCACTGTGGGTGAAAGGGGCATTTGCACGAGGCTTGTTGGGATTTGCAAGGGAGCCAACCTTTCAGAATAGCCGTGCCTCTGTTGCAGAGAGCAAGGCTCCATCTCCTGCTTCTGCTACTTCTGCTGTTCCGACTACTGCGCCACCTACATCTCATATGACTCAGTCTGCATCTGTTGCTTCTGTGAACTTGGCACAGAAAGCATCAGGAACCCAGGCCTCCTCCCCTTCATATCTTGCTGAGACGGGTATCATTAGGTCTTGTACATGCATCCTCTTTGTCACAGCACCCTGGATCATTGCTTCAGGAGCGACTGATCATATGTCCCATACGTCCTCATTGTTTGATCATATTTCTCACTTATCTTTTATGGGACATATTTGTATTGTTGATGGGACCCTTGTTCATGTGAAGTAACAAGGAAATGTACATGTTAGTGATTTGTCTCTTCTACTCTTCTTACTCCAAAAATGTCTCCTGTCTGTTAGTAAATAGACTGAATCTATGAACTATAGTGTATAACTTTCTTCCCTTCTCACTGTCGTTTTCAGGACCTGAGGCACATTAACTCATTCGTAAACTTTTCTTCCATGACTGGCCAAGAGAGCCCCATGAATGCAAAAGCTTTACTTGAAAAAAAGATCATCAATTGGATAAGCACCTTTGCTGATCCAAGATCACCAGAAAATGTCAATTGCTTTGAACAGGGTCAATCTGAATCCAAAAATTACAGCAGGCATAGATTTCTTGAAAAGTCATACACCACCAACCCACGGCTACCTCAGGACAAGTAATCAGAGTCCCTCTCCCTCGCCAGAAGGTCTAGTGGAAGAAGCTCTATAAGTTTGGAAAACATCTTGTTGTGCTAATAACTACGCACAGCCTTTCTGTACCAAAAGGCCCAAATATCTTAGGGAAACCCCCCAATTTCGAATAGCAATAAAATTATGTCTCCATACATATAGTTACCATATGTAGCAGAGTCCACTCATGGCAACTAAATGTAGAAGCAGAGGCTTTTAGGAGCCCTAGCATCCAGTAAAAGAGAGAATCCAAAGCAAGAATGGCAAGCTAAGAGGAAGATTCATGCAACTAAAGTCATTAGAGTGGGGTAGGCCTACGAGGCCGGTAACCCGTCGGTGAAGCCCGGAAGCAAAGGCAGGCATATCTTTCGCAATAGCAATAGTTTCGGCAGTTATGGGTCCCAAAAGGGGTGGAGGAACGTGTATCAGAGGCATCACCTGCAGGGTGTATATGGTGGATCGGGATTAAAAAAATGGACTTCAATCACCCAGGATGTTACGGACAAAGTGTTCCGGACATCAAAAAAGGACTATCTTTCAATATAAGATTGTTGGCCAGATCTGTACCAAAAGAACCATCATGTTATTTTGGTAAGAGCACCATTATACCACAAATAGGGTTATTTGTCGCCGATGGCATTTGAATAATAGAGGTCAAACTATGCTCGTTCTAGTCGAGGGTTACCAACTGGATGCAATAAGAAAAAGTTTGACATTTCACACATAAGTATTAAGCATTAACAAACCCTTATATCTAGTAGATATAGTTTTAGCCTTGATGTATCTTCAGTTAACAAAATATAATTGCTGAAATTAACACAATTTTCTTATTCAATTTTTCAATATTTTCATCAAATTAATAAAATAAAGATGAATGAGAAGGATCCTAGCCCAATTTTTACTGTTTTTGACTACTAGAATATTTTCATTTTAGATACTTAATTAAAAAGTAAAAACATCAATAGGCAGAGTTAATTGGTGTGGCCTCTAGTCCAATATACTCCCAAACAGTTTCAATTCCTACACGTGAATCAGACTTGCGTACACGAAAATTTCATCATATATCATGAAAGAGATCAATTCATATCTAAGGGAAAAAAGGCAGTGTCGTGTTGCCTCGTAAAACATCCAAAACAACCATAATAACCAAGAAGTGAAAGAGCAGTCAAGACATACTTGCTCTCGGAAGTTAATTCGGCTCTGTGCCGTACAGCATTTGATTCTCCCCTGCATCACAAATGGAACCTATCACTTGCAGATATAGAACTTACAAATATATAATAGGTCAAATTTTTTACTCCTAATAACTTGTGTTTTTTTTATGATCCCACACGGCATTGACAACCTGGATGTGCCTTATATATCATAGAGAGTATGACAGTTCAGGAGCAGCACTTGGGGAATAAATCCCACACAACAAAGCAATCATATTGAGTGACACATAGGAGAATAAATCCCACCCAACAACCCTCACCTTATGAATATAAGGGAGGACGCAAGCGTGGAGTGTAGAACCCACGACCTCAAGCCTCACAAAGGAGGGAGGATACCAACTGAGCTACCACTTAATAACTTGTTGATGTGCTTAGTAAACGGCATAAGAAAAAAATTGCATTTCATTAGATTCCCAAATGTTTCTTCATAGCACAAATAGAACTATAAAAGAATGGGTACCTCTATTCGCGCCTACCATATTACTGGTGGGCGCCTACACTAAAACCTGTTGACCACCTTAAATAAGACGATCGTGATCGCTTTTCATGCAAATCTTCGACGCTATGGATCTTGAGACCATGGGTGTGCCATTAAACAGTCAAGTTTCTGGGTCCACAGCACTGATACCAAAACGTGGCTCTAAGATCACATGGCACACATCACGCTCCAACGTGATTTTAGGAGCACGTTTGGATCTGAGCCACGTGTATGGATGGCATGAGAAATGACCATGGTCGTCTGATTTTAGGGGGTCAACAGGTTTTAGTGTAGGCTCCCACCAATAATCTGGTAGGCGTGAATAGAGGTATCCCTATAAGAATTACCTAGATAGTACTCTTGCGGGAGTTGCATGTAGAACAGCACTAAGAAGTCCAAGAATAGTCTGTGTTTTTCCTGTTCCTGGTGGACCCTAGAAGATAACATTTATGTTTTCTGTTGACTCTGAAAGTATTCTTCTTCAAATAAAAAATTGTGTCTGCATTTGATTAAAGAGAAGAAAACTAAAAGGAACAATATTTCAGAAATAAAAAATAATTTAAGTTATTGATTACTTCATAACTGAAATAGCTCGAGAACAAAAGTCATGTATGTGTGTGTGTGTGTGTGTGTGAATGGCCAATGTAAATTAATAGACTAAAATACCCTAAACTCATTTTTTTATTAAATCTCTCTCTTAAACATATAAATGGCATAGTTTGTAATTTAATAACTTAAATAGTATCCTTTCTTATATTTTTATTTTCCTTTAAACAAATGCACCTTTAACATGACTAATGCCATCTTATGTGCGAAAAACTTGCTTCCAAAAAAACCTTACAACCTTACCTATTGGGCATTTTGGCTCTCCTAAAATCTCTCCAAAATTGATTGATACCTTTTGGAGTTATTATTAAGTGCCTGTTGAAAATAATATATGCGGTGTATAAGTCAAAATTTTATTCACATACATCTTATACAACTGTGCTCTTTTTTTTATTACATTTCATTTAGAAAATGCTGTGAGACAGTATCATCATGGATTATTTACCACAAATGCCTCAAGTGTAATATAAATGACAGTAGTACTAATCTCGGTGTTAGGGTAGAGCACCAAATACAAAATCACCGTCAATTATCTCTCTCCAACATCATCTTATCCCACTGCATCTCTTCAACACATAATTGCTAACTTTTTCTTCAACACGTAATTGTGGGAAGGTGACATTATCAGAGCAGCAAAACAGTTTTAGCGTGGAGCGGCAAATCATTGGATCACCAAAAAAATACACAATGCTTTATTTAGGTTAGGTATTTTCAGAGGAGTAAATTATCTGATGTTCCACTGAACTACGGTATTTACTATTCCCACTTTGACCCCCACATGTGTATCACGTCCAAACGATTGGTTCTGGTTCTATGTCCACTGTCCTTATCACCCTAGTGATGCAGTTGGGAACTTGGAATAGACTCTAAACATTGGAATGTGATCCTGAGACTGAGTAAAAATTAATTTTATATATTGTATTACAGCACAAAACTTGCGTGTAATTCATACAATATAAAAAAATAAAAATAAGTTGAAGTTGTTTCTATTGACTGGGATTACCGAAAAATTTACTTTCGTGTAATTCGTATAATATCACACAGAAAAAATTTCTTTCGAGTAGGCATTACAGACCATCAGCAGCCCAAGCAACGGCTAAAGTTGAAGATGTTTTTTATTATCTTCATGATTTCCATGTGGGTAAATTTCGTTTTCAATGTGATTTTGACGACTACAAGAGGATTTTTTCTTATTTAGATTCATCAGGTTTGCGTCTTTGATTTTTTTCGTTGAGAACCAACAATGGACGATTTATTAGAAAGCAATCTGTAGCAGTTACAAGAGTGATTCAATTGGTGCTTTTGATAATCCGACTGTCCAAATCAGACAGTATGTACTGTGAAAATATAAAATATTTCTCACATTTCCATATTAGTGTTCATGCCACACGGATGCCACATATTAGTGCTTTAATTGGTGCTTTTGATAATCGCGGTTGTCCAAATAAGGTGGTATGTATTACTAATAGATAGATATAGAATATTTACCTCTTTCACATTTTCATATTATCGTTCATGGTACACAGATGCCACATAGTAGTGCTTCAAACAGTGCTTTTGATAATCTGATTGTCCAAATAGGGTGGTATTTATTAATAAATACAGAATATTTACCACTTTGACATTTTCATATTACCGTTCATACCACACAGACACTACAAATCAGTCATTATCAACTAAGATGCTTAGTCTCAATATTATATAACAACCTTTTTCTAGTTTAGATTTCTCGGAGGTCGTCTCTAGCCCCTGGTTGCAGGAATCTTCTACTTAGTGTACTGCTCCCACTTCGGAATCTCCCTCCCGCTTTTGACCATAAAATAGTGTAATTTTAGGCTTTTGATGACACTCCCGCTCCCAACCTACCACACGCTTCCTACCGCTTCCGGTAACTAAGCTCTAGCCCTTATCTGGGAACCCACGCGGTACTTGATGTGCTATAAAAGATGCCAATAAGAAGAGCATCACACCTGGTACGACCTTCTGTTACCGCAAATGCATTTCATGTGGACTATTCAGTACTGTGGCTAAGGATCTTATAATTAAATTTTGCACTGGTATTCATCAACTGGGAGCACATGGTACACAAAGCCAGCAATAATGTCCTTTTTTCTCTCACATTCATCAAACGCTCACGTGCATTGCCCGTGCGTTCTATATATATATATGTGTGTGTGTGTGTGTGTGTGTGTGTGTATAGAGAGAGAGAGAGGAATGGGAAGATGCATCTGGATGCAGCATTGGATGGCTGCTCCCGAACGCCAGATCACATGCCATGTGGCATGATCAACCCAAAATTATATATATATATATAAAGAGAGAGAGAGAGAGAGAGAGAGAGAGAGGAATGGGAAGATGCATCTGGATGCAGCCTTGAAGGGCTGCTCCTGAATGCCAGGTCACATGCCATATGGCATGATCAACCCAAAACAACACCCGTTATGGGTTAATCAGCCTTGGGACATGTTATATCAACAAAAAAAAGCAATTCATTTTTTGTTACTTTTTGGCCTTCATTTGATGGGTCATAGATAAGGTGATGCCCAACCAACTTGGTGCATTTGATTTTGAGCACCTTTGACCACATTTTTAACGGTCAATATGCATTGGATCAGGCCCAAAGTTTTCAGGTGGTACCTGATCGATCTTATCCAAATTTCCATGGCACCCGATCCTCATGGTGGGTGCCACACGGTGCTCAAATGGTGTGGACGCAGCTCTAAGGGCTGCATCCGGACGCATATATATATATATATATATATATATATATATATATATATATATATATATATATATATATATAAGTTAAATTATTTCAGATTTCTGAAATATTGTTCCTTTTAGTTTTCGACTTTTTAATCTAAGACCACTGAATGAAGGGAATAGCCAAACCTGTATTAGGACAAAGGCTTTACGTGAAAGACCAGCCTGTCACAAGAAAAAGTTAATAGCTTGAGAATGCATATGATGAAATAGCAGAAATTTAGACATGAAAAGGCTAACAGGATTATTTAGTAAAAACTCCGGTTGGCGATAAAAAATAATTAGAAAAGGGATTAAGTAATAAAAACAGATGTCATCTAAGGGCAGCATGCTAAACACGTAATGGCTGAAAAGTTGTTCATGAAACAGTTCTGTTTGCATCAAAAACACAAACTAGAAAGTAATATAATAAACAAAAGTTCAGACTCACCCTTATAGCCTCCAATTGTGATGTGTTGTGGTTACTTTCAAGAAAATCCATAAGGGGTCTGGGAATATTCCACGCCCTATCTCCAAAAGCATCTGTTGATTTTTCAGTGGCCGATAATATCAAATCTTTAAAAGGAAGAGAGCTGATAGAGCGGAGAGCAGCATATTCACGCATTATAGTTGATAAACTACTAATCTGTACAGTGTGTTGCATTCAAATAAAAATTTGGTCAGCAGAAATTTTATAAAGTTTAATTAAAGCTTAGAAGCTAAAGCGATGCATCCTTGTTTCATTCTTAGAAGCTAAATATTAACATCTTAATAGTGTGTAAGCAAGTTTTACCAGATACTGAGATTTTTGTGTAAAGATCAAACTGACTCCACAAACCAAACCTTGAGCAAATCATAAGTTCCATGTATGTGTTAGAAATATTCATTGATTTTTCAATTCAATACATCGGCCAGGAATATTTTTTTAAAGGCTAATACAAATTGAAATATCAGTCAGTAGCTAAAATTAAAGGTAGATAATAAAAAGGAAATAGAGAGAAGAAGAAACTTTTTATTCATCCAAACTTAAAGAGTCTCAAAACAAAATACAAGAAAGGTGCATTCCATATAAAGAACGAAACATGAGATGGAAAAATGTTCTACAGTGTTACCTGGCACTTCTACTTTTAGGATTGTTTGCCGTGCCGACAGTTGGTAGCACTTGGACAGTAGTCAACATAGCACAATACTTCTAGACATGTATGAAAATACCACATCATACCGTCCGAATGTTCCTCATTTTGACACGGTAAAAGGACCCATCATTTTATACAAAAAATTGTGTAAAGTTTAGTAACTTATAAAATAAAAGCTTGGGTCCTATAAATTTATATAATATATTAATATAGGATATTTCTAGTTAGGTTCATGACATAAATTATGTATCTTTTCATTATATATCTCAATTGGCTCTCTACGGTTTCCCGTCAATATATAGGATTTTTTTTTTTTTTTCTTAAGGCCATGCCGCCGCATTGGAATCTTTAAAAATTGGCGTGCCAGGCATCTTTGACACCTTGATACTTGGCACCTGTGTCAGGTGTATACACAAACTTATCTCACATGATCATTTCACCAAGAGTGAGGGAGAGAGAAGTCTTCATGCTAAACAGGGTTGCCATTTTGTGTGGAGTAAAGATCTTACCAAGGTTGCAAAACTCGGTATGGGAGGCCATATCAGTAGCGATCAAGGGATTTATTTTATTTTTTCAAAAACTAAGGGAAAAAAGGAAAATTTTGAAAAAATGCAGAAAATTATAATAATTCATAATTCTAGTTTTAGATATTTTTTAGATTTATGTATGTGCATATCGCGCACGCATTCGCATGTGCAACTGCGCATTGCACACAAAGAAGACAGCAGCAGCCGCGGATGGGTCATGGTTTCAAATGTTTTGGTTCATTTGTGGATGGCTGTTCTCTAATACTACACTACATAAAAATCGAATACAATGTAGCAAAAAAATTTCCCTCTATTACAAAATGTCAAATTAGTATGGTGATTTTTGAAGATGTTATGCTCATATAATGGGGATAATTGTCTGCAGGGCATCAATCCACAGGTCCTCATACTCCGTAGCAAAATGGAGGCATTAACAGGAAAAATTGTCATCTCTTTGATGTTACTCTTATATTACTCATTGCGATGAAGGTTCCCAAAAGTTCTTACGCCGATGATATTCTTACACCTCCTTTCTCATTAAGTGAATGTCTTCTCTCATCCCGAATGGCAAGTCTCCCATACAACTGGTGTGTCCATTTTCTCTCATATTTTCTGTCCCTTCAAGTGTTAGGATGTGTATGCTTTGCTCATGGGTCCTTATATGGACAAGTTGGATCCTAAAGCAATTCAATGCATTTCTTATCCTCATCTAAGAAAGGGTATAAATGTTATAATTCTGTCACGGATAAATGTTGTCTCCATGGATAAGTTCTCTGCGACCATCCATTATTTCTCACTTAGTGGTCAACAGTATTCCCTTTAAGGGGAGAATAAGAGTGATGAAGTTACTAAGCAGCAAAAGATTACTATGGTCTCAAACTCTTTTCATGATATTAATCATGGAGAATCCTTATCTAGACAACAGATTGTGGAAAGCAAGGATAAATCGAAGCAACTGAAGACATATACTCGGAGAAACAAAGGTGTAGCTCCCCTCCATCTACGATACTGGAACAAATGTATTTCCCAATGCTGGTCTAAAAGGTACTATCTCAACTAATGTCTTTGTTCATGTTGACCCAATCAGTGACAGTAATTTACTCATTGCTTTCAATAAAGAACCGAGATCATGCACATCTCATCCTATTAGTCAGTTTGGCTGTGTTTGGCATAGCTCTCTGCTAGCTCCCTGCCAGACAGGGTTTATCCTGTTTTGGTAGGATCCCTTTCTCTTTGCTAAATCCCTGCTACCTGCATTAGCAGGTCCCCCTTCTCATTGCTAACTCCCTGCATAGCAGGATTTACCTCCCTCAGCAGTTCTCCCTTGCTCTCTGCTCACTCCTCGCCATAGCAGATTTTATTTGCTATGACAGGGAGTTAGCAGAGAATAGGGAGATAGCTGCTAGAGCACGTAAATTCTGCTTCCCAGGGAGTTAACAAGGAGAATGGGGGCCTGCTAAAGCAAGTATATCAGGTTTTAGCAGGGAGCTAACAAAGAGCTATGCCAAACGCAGTGGAAAGATTTTATTTGCTCTTATCATTCTCTTTCTCGTACTTATTATTCTTTCATTACCTATGCATCGTCCACTATTTTTTTTCTAACAAGACCAAAGCCCCTCTCGATTGTAGTGGAAAGTCTACGTTAATGAAAATGAAGGTTATTGAACAAACACAATACTTGAGAACTAGCAATGTTACTAGAGGGAAATAAGGTTGTTGGTTGTAGTGCGTGTACAAAGTGAAGTAAAAAACTTACAGATCCATTGAAACGTTTGAAGCAAGGCTTATTGCCAAAGGTTTTACGCAGACATTTGGGATTGATATATCAAAACCTTTGTTCTTGTGACCAAGTTGAATTCATAGTCCCAAAACTACCCTTTCTTTCTGATAAAAAAGGCCAAAAATCTTCAAATTAAGGGTGTGCCATTTATCGAATTTTCCTGAATTTAACTGAGATGAATCAAGAATACACATTTATATGGTTGCATGGATTATGTAACTATAGATTCTCTCTAGTCTCATCAAATTGGGCATGATAAATATATATGCAGCAACTTTACAAGTGTTGAAGATATGACTATGAGGGTACTCTTGTCATATTTGTTTCTTAATAGCTTAATTGCATTTCCCTTTACCGTAAGGGTATTTTTATACTTTCTACCTTTAAATAAAAAGTAGAGCAGAACTATAACCTAGTCCATTCCCTCCCAACAAACTTCATCTGCTTAATGTATTTCCCTTTACCATGAGGGTATTTTTATACTTTCTACCTTTAAATAAAAGGTAAGAGTGGAACTATAACCTAGTCCATTTCCTCCCTCCCTACAAACTTCATTTTAGTATTTCCTGCAAAATATTTTATTGATTTGTACATTAACACTCGAATCTTTACAAGTTTACATATCAAATAATTCAATGATCTTTCCTAGCTATATGGTTCCCTCCACCAGCAACGTTTGTTAACTGAATTGATTCTGCTCGCACATTGCATGCTAGGTGGTAGATCATTGTTAGATCCAACTTCGTTTGCACATTGCCCACCAACTGCTTGGTTATATGCTAGACTTAGCCTCTACATTCCTATAGGCCTCTGTGACCATCAAAACTGTCCTTTTGCCTTTTATTTTTTGCTCGCCGATAAGTATCCAAATCTTTTGGTGCACATTTAGCTTTGCATATATACAAGAGAAATTTTCTTGAGATTGTTCGCCCCATCCATAAGTCCTTGATGACTTGAAGCCTACAACCCCTTTTATTTTGAGTTTGACGGGGAGTGTGTGCAATACAAATTCAACAGTTCCAAATTTTAGTTCAATAATATTTTGTATTATGGGTAGAACCCATATTACATATTAGTTATTTGTACTCAGTTGTTCCTCTATATAAAGAAACTCGGGTATCTTACTGGAGTATCTGAATCTCAGTATAACATCCTGTGCACCTAGGAGCTCATCTTTTAGAGTGCTCTAGACACCTGATTACAAATATTTTAGTTTATGATGCTCTTTTCTTTTTCTTTTCTTTTTTTTACACTCTTTAAATCAAGGAGTAGGTTTTTCAATATTTAAATATCAGCTTTCTAAAAGTAAACTCATTTTGCTGGCAATAGTTGTGTACTTTAAACATTTCAGAGTTTGTTAGAGAAAAAGCACGCAATTGGAAATTATCATATATAATCAATTAACCATATTTTTGTAGGAGTGAAGAGAAAGTCAAGCCAAATGCAAAAATATTTCCACATCAAGTAGAGGGAGGGGGGGGGGGGGGGGGGGGGAATGCACGCAGCATTGCATAATTCACAAAGGTACCATGATCTAGAATAAAACCTTACCTTCAGAATCGCCAAGCCAGTGTTTTCTGTCTGAAGAACAGAAAGCATCTTCAATAACCTTGGACTGGGTTCAATTCTATCTGTATTGATCCGCTTGACTTCTCCAGTTAAAAATGTTTGAAGTTTAAGTTTATCTCTACCATCTCGATATTCCACTAATGCAAAAGCATATGTATTAGGAAGTGCTGCCCCCTCTTGAAACTGCAGAATATAACCAATCCCAACTTGTTAAAAATAACATTGTAATCATAATTAAAACAAAGGGAGAAATGGGGCATCACCGACATCAATAGATAATTTAGTTTATGAAAAACCTTTTGACTCAATAATCCGGTCAAAAGCTAACAGCTACGGATGTCAGGGTCTAGCAATCTGTAAAGTCTACTTCTGAGAAGACCTGGCATGTCCATGGCTATTCATTAGCTTGGTGATCAATTGACGTTGAAATGAGTCAAATGACAAAGGGTCGAACAATAGAATCTTGTAAGTAGGACATCTGCTCTCTATGAGGGAGTTCAATCTGTTGTTGCCAACTTGGAAATTGATGTTGGAATGACTTCCTAATCAAGGGTCAAAATCTCAGACGATTGCGTTACATATCATCCGATACATACCGAAATCGGACGACAGCGGGACGATACATACACCAAACATCTCCTGGTGTATGTATCAGACAATACATTGGTTTTTTCAATGTATCGTCCGGTTTTTAAAATTATTTTTTTTAAAGGGTCACTTAAGTACCAGTGATACATCATTATACCGCCAATAAATCCAATGAAGACAATACATTGAAAAAAAAAATTGCATTGGCAATATATTGATCAATGTGAATGTATTGCCCGGTACAAACGGTATGAATCGTACCGAGCCCTGGACGATACGTATCGGATTTCCGATATTTCATGTTGCTAATTTTATTTACTGTGTCAATAAAACATAAAAACTAAATAATATATGGAACGATTGGTAAGTCAAATGTAAGTGATAACTTTAATACAAAAGCATTTATAAATTAGCATTACAGTAAAACCCCCACAAAATAATACTCATGGGATTAAAAAAAATTATCATTTTAAGGTGATTATTTATTTATTGACAAATGAATAATTTATTAATTATCGGTAAATGAATATTTATTAATTTAAAAAGAGTTTTACGTTTTTAGTACTTGTATATGTATTATTTTTTTGACCAAGATATGTATGACTTATAAATAAAAAAACAATGGATGTGATCAAAAGTTAATATGTGCATACATTTTTTTATTTTTTATTTTTATCGGTAACGAATCAGAAAATATATTAAAATAATAAAACCCAGAAATGCGAAATACAGGTAGTGAGCAACTACCGAGGAAACCAAAAAACAAAGATCAGAAATACCTCACTCAGCTACCCCGGAAATGCAAGAAACCCGAAAGAGGAAATCACTGGAACACCGAGGCGAGGAGGAAGCGATCATTTTAAGGTTGCAATAGACTATCCCAGTGACAACATAGCTCTTCCAAATTATCCCTATAACAACTTTCGCAGGCAAGCAACCATTGTAGCACCAAATCCTTAACCAAATTAACCACCAATTGAAAAGTTCTAGCCTTTCTTCTGAACACCCAATTGTTCCTTTCAAGCCACAGAGCCCACAAAATAGTGTCCCCCATGATCTGGCCCATATCACCCCTAAACTCCGAAAAAGATTGCTCATCCCATTGCTCCAACAAGTCAACCACATTCTCCGTGAACATCCAATGCATACGAAACAAAGATAGGACGGCCCCCCAAACCTTGAAGGAGAAAGGACAGTGTAACAAGATGGGACCAACCGACTCAATATCTGACATGCGCAGTAGGCATTTGTTTCGGACCATTATACCCCTTCTAATCAATTGATCCCTCATTAGGATCCTCCCCCAGACCACAGACCAACTAAAGAAGCGAATTTTGGGTGGAATTTTGAGTTTCCAAAAGCATAGCCACCCCGGTCGACTACTTGGGGCTTCCACACCTGCCAAAAGATGGTGATAGAAGGAGCTAACCGAGAAGACCCCCTTAACATTCCTTGTCCATACTCTGTTATCTCCATGGTTCAAAATTTCGGCCCAAATCTTAAGATTTCGGCCGAAACGCATCGGTTTCGGTGGGGTCCGAAACGAAATCCCCATATTTTTGCCCAAATATTTGGAGTAGCAAATTATCGGCCGCCGAAATTTTGAAATTGCCGACCGATAATTTGCTAATCCACCAAATTATCGGTCGATAATTTGCTACTCCAAATATTTGGGCGAAAATTTGGTTCTCCATTAACGAAATCAACGGAGAGGTTCAAGTGTTCAACGACCCAAATCAAGTAGCATAGAAGCTAACCCAAATAAATACCTCTAGCGCTTGGCATGCTGTCTTCGCATACAAACCCTCTTGGCTTATAAGACTGGGGTACACATGAGTATTGCTACCTCCTTGGAGAACAAGAACTCGGAACTCATCAGAAAGTGTTGCCGCCAACGTGGGACTAAACTTCAACACAGTCGGTCGTCCCACCTGTCACGGGGTCGCACTTCCGCAACCTCAGTCCCGTGCGGCACCTAACGCACGCTTCGCTAGGTCAGCCTACTTCTGATAACAATCGTCGCAAGGGCGTCCTTCGACGCGCTTTCAACCCGAGCGGTGCTTCGCTACCGCGTACAACGAAGCCAACCCATCTGCACATCAGCTCTGATACCACCCGCCTAGAGGACGGGAACTCCTCCCAACATGGTTGCCTCTGTTTCACGGCCTACCATTCAACTCATCGTGTCCCTTACGACACGCCAATCTGCACATTGCTAACTTGGCTCGCTAAGCTTCACCTCATGCACCTTTGACTAGTACCTCGCCGCTTGAACCAAGCCCACGACCTTGTGCCTCGGCGCTCGCGTGCCCCCCCAGTCCCACGCAGCTTGCCTTCGTGCATTGAATTACTAGCACACGTTCATTTTTAGCCCACATGCTGTCGTGCTCAACTGAGTCCCACGCAGCGCGTTGGTGTTGTCTCGCGAGGTTGCCCAGCCGTATGCACCGCGACGCGTAGTCCAGGGCCATACATCAACCTCCCTCGGGTTCCACACGCCGCACGAGGTCCTAGGCCCACCTTCAGTTTAGGAGACACTTGCGCCCCCTCTGGCAACGCAAGGCCCCGTGTGCGGGGGAATAGCTCTCAAGCTCCCTTCCCCTATATAAGGGTAAAACAGTCATTCAGCCAGAATGGCAGGAGAACCTCAAACCTATTGGTTTGACATACCGCAACGCCTCATGCATCGCTAGCCCACCTTGGCTATGTCGCGTCCGTGTCGCGTCCTCGCAGCGCGACCACGTCGCAAGGCCAACATGGCCCCATGTCGCGTGCCCTCCTGGCACCACATGTCGTGCCACACGCACCGTGCCGCAAGCTCGAGTATTGGCCCCGTCACATCCTCCACCACTCCATAAAATGTCAACGTCCTCGTTGACGCATGAACATAGTGAATCGACCCGCAACTCCTCCCGCATTGTTAGCAACACAATTCTAGTTCTTAGGCCGCACCTTCCCACAAGCTCCCCCATGTCACCCCTGGGTCAACTTGGTTTCGTCACAAGGCCCTCACCTGTTAACTAGCTCAGGGATGTCGCGTGTCCTCTTGACACCACATCGCGTGCCTCCGCACCACTTGTTCAAGGATGTCGCGTGCCCTCTTGACACCACATCGCGTGCCTCCGCACCAGTTTGCTCATAGCATCATCGCTTCTGGATCGAACCTGTCTCTGATACCAAAATGTCACGGGGTCGCACTTCCGCAACCTCGGTCCGTCACGGCAAGACTAACGCTTCGCTAGGTCGCCTACCGATAACAATCGTCATGAGGGCGTCCTTCGCGCTTTCAACCTGCGGCGCTGCCGCTACCGCGTGCAACGGGCCAACCCATCGCACATCGCTCGATACCACCCAGAGGCGAACTCCTCCCAACATGGTTGCCTCTGTTTCACTACCTACCATTCAACTCATCGTGTCCCTTACGACACGCCAATCTGTGCACCAGCTAACTTGGCTGCTCAAGCTTCACCCCTGCACTAGTACCTCGCCGCTCACGAACCAAGCCTGACCTTGTGCCTCGCTCGCGTGCCATCGAGTCCCACGCACTTGCCTTCGTGTGCATTACAATTACTAGCACACGCTCATCTTTAGCCCACATCTTCGTGTCCCCAGTCCCATGCGCCTTGGTGTTGTCTCGCGAGGTTGCCACCAGATGCACCAACGCCAGTCCGGAGCCATACATCAACCTCCTCGGGTTCCACACATCATTGCGTCGGCGACGCCCCAGGCCCACCCTTCGGGCCTAGGAGACACTTCACGCCCCTCCGGCAACGCAAGGCCCCGTGTGGGAATAGCTCTCAAGCTCCTTCCCTATATAAGGGTAAAATATTCATGGCAGAACCTCAAACCTATTGGTTTGACATACCGCAACGCCTCATGCATCGCTAGCCCACCTTGGCTATGTCGCGTCCGTGTCGCGACCGTGACACTCCGCGTCGTACCCTCATGCGACCGTGTCGCGTGCCCTCCTGGCACCACATGTCGTGCCACACGCACCGTGCCGCAAGCTCGAGTATTGGCCCCGTCACACACCGCCCCCGATTATGTAGTGGTATTAGGCATCGATTGGAAAATTGGACGCATTGAAGACGAATCTCATGGAGAATGGTGGTCCTGTGAGAAATTAAGAAACTAGAGAGAGAGAGAGAGAGAGAGAGAAGGGTGGAGGTTACCTTGTTGGGGAGCGGCTTCAACGTAGGGGAGATGGGTGATAAAGCAAGAGATGGTTAAGATGAAGAGAGAGAGAGAGAGAGAGGTCTATGGGGTGTCTCTTGCTTTGAATCTATATTTATAGGGATGCCGACCATATTTCGAAAATCACTTTTTAGAGTATTTTTGGTTAAAAAAATATATATTTGGGGGACTGAAATTTCAAACAATCCTCAAAACTTCGGCCGAAAATCCAAAATTTCGGTTTCGGGCTGAAAATCACTTTTTAGAGTATTTTTGGTTAAAAAAATATATATTGGGGGGACTGAAATTTCGAACAATCCTCAAAACTTCGGCTGAAAATCCAAAATTTCGGTTTCGGTCCAGCCCGAAACCAAAACGGAATTCAAAATTTTGATCCTTGGTTGTCTCTACCAGCCATATTAGGAGCCATCATTCCCATCAATCGAAACAACCGAATGTAATCATCAAATTTGTCACCTTGAGAGCTCTCCTACTAGCTATATTCCAGGATGTCTGAGTACCTCTTCTCTCCACCACCACCTCCTCAACCCTTGCATCCGGGGCAGCCGCAATACGAGAAATTTGTGGGAACTCTTCACGTAAAGCCCTACCACCCACCCATGGATCTTTCCAAAACAGCACCCTCTTACCATCTCCCTAGCTGAATTTAATAGAAGACTTAAAGGCATCCGACAGCTTTCTGACATCTTTCCACCACGTCGAGGCATTCGAATTAAAGCTATCAAGGGCTCAGCCATTGGGGTTAAGGTTACACTTAGCTGTCACCACCTGCCACCATAATTTATCCCTTTGCGTAGGGCTTCCTATTTTCCACAACCATTTCCCAAGTAATGCTTTGTTGAAAATCCCTATATTCTGGATACCAAGAGCGCCTTTAGAAATTGATTGGCAACAAGTCTCCCATTTACTCTCAACTTGGTCTCCCTCCCACAGGAAGCTACGAATAACCCTCTTGAACTCCCTGACGACACTCATCGGCGCAGCATAGATAGACATATAGAAAACCGGCAGCGAAGCAAGGGTGGATTTAATGAGCGTCAATCTTCCTCTGAAATTTAAAAGTTTTCCCTTCCACACCGCAAGTCTTTTTCTGAAGCGAGACGTAACACATTCCCAATCAGACGCCTTTAATTTTCTGACTCTAATAGGCAATCCTAGATACAAGAAAGGTAAGGTTTCCTGACTACAACCAAACCTACCAGTTAGGTGGGTAATCAGCTCATTACCGATGTTAATGTCCACCATCTTGGATTTGTGGAGGTTTAGCATTTAATATGTGCATACATAAAAGCTCAAAAGTTAACATGTATGTACATACATAAAAGTTAATACAATAAGTACTACATACAATGGATGTGGGTTCAAAATTTAATGCCCTAGAAGATAAAGCATTCCAAGATGTTTCATGTTACATAGAACATAATCTCTATAAATAGTGATTAGTTTTACTCTTAGACTCCAAATTATTACAATTTTCATATCCATGGCATCTCATTTTAGAGGAGTAAAAAAATTTACATTGACTGGCGAGATGAGGAAAGCATTGTGCGAGTATAAAAATAAGCATCCCCCTTCCAGTCAAAAAATTTGCAACAATGGGTTCAACAAAAGTTTCATCTCTCCATCAGCCAATCAACAATATCAAACAATCTTAAAAGGTCAGCAGAATATTTGTCAACTAAGATGAAAAATAGCAATGTTAAGAGGCACAAAATCAATAAAATGTCGTGAGTTAGAAAAAGTATTGTATGAGTGGTTTCTCCAATATCAAGAGAAATATAACTGAAGAAATGATCTAGACTAAAGTAAAGGAGTTTTTGCAGAAAATGTATGGCGAAACTAATCCAGAATTTAACTTTTGAAGTGGTTGGCTAGATCGGCTCAAGGCTAGACATGGATTTAAGTCTTACCGACGGTTTTTTGAAAGTAGTTCAGTTGTCATGGAGAACATTGAAAATGCTTTATCGGGAATACAAGCTAAACTAGACCAATTTCAGTGGAAGGATATCTACGATATCGATGAAACAGGGTTATTGTATCGGTTGGAAGCAGATCATTCGCTTGCTACGAAATAATTGGAAGGGCACAAGAAGGACAAGGAGAGAACTACTATTGTTGTTTGTTGCAATGGCGATGTTTCAAACAAAGTACCTCTTTAGGTTATTGGTAAGTACGCTAATCCTAGATGTTTTAAAAGTGTGAACATAAGCTATCTTAGTTGTCATTATCGAGCAAACAAGAAAGCAAGGATGACTGGCTTACTTTTTCAAGAGTTTGTTTGTTGGTTTGACAAGAGAATGAATGGTAGAAAGGTTCTCCTTATAGCGTACAGCCCATCCAAAGGTTATTAATGGCTTGAAAAACGTTGAACTATTTTTCTTGCCTCCTAATACAACATCAAAGATTCAACCATGTGATGCTGTGATTATTCGAGCACTAAAAATTCATTATCAATGTCATTTTTATTCTAGCATCTTGGAGGACTACGAGGTAGGAGAAACAGATCCCAAAAAAATTAACATATTGAATGCTATCAATTTTATTAGTGCGGCTTGGAATGCTGATGTGAAGACAAGAACCATTGCAAACTGTTTTCGGCATTGCAAGATCCGATCAGATGAAGACATGGCTCCTGAACCACAAGTAGGTGAAAATGAAGGCATTCATGGATTATGTGAAGCCATTTTTGGTCTACGCTATGGTATGTGAGCGATGTTGAGCACCTTTTGAATTATCCTAGTGAAAATGATACAGTGATGGAATTACCAACTGATGAAGAGGTTATTCAAAGGGTAATGAATTTGCCTACCGATGATGATCTTGATCCAAATGACAGTTGTGTTTTACCAACTATTTCTCCAAAATAGGTCTTTCAAGCAGTAGTAACCATAGTGACAAATTTCGCCGAAATTCGGCAAAATTTCGCAAAAATTGCCAAAATGGGGGTCAACGAAACTTTCGAAGAAATTTCGGTACTTTTCGGAAATTTCGATTTTTTCAGCGAAATTTCGTTAATTTAGGTAAATTTCAAAATTTTCGAATGTTTTTATTTTTTTTATTAGTAATTTACTAATTAATGGCAAAAGCAAAGTTGGCTCTTTGCTCACCAGTCACCACACGGCTGTGGATTGCTTAAGTGTAAAGTTGCAACCAAGAACCTATTATATAGAGGGACTGGAGTATCCAGATTTCTCTCTCCAACGATGTGGGACTAAAGCTAGTTAGCAAAAAAATGCACTTTTTCTATATGCCTTCTAGCTTTATGCTTGAGCTTCAGTGCTTAGCACAATTGTTTAAATATATTGTTTTATATATTTTTTATCCCCGAAAGGACCCCACACCGAAAAATTAACGAAAACGAAATTTGTCACTATGGTAGTAACCTTAAATAACTATTTGCTACAACATGAAAAAAATATACCAAATGTAGTGTATGCATTGAAAAAAATTAAGGATGAGGTTGAGTTCGGTTTAGGGACAAAGTAAAGGCAAACGACTTTAGATGCATATTTTGAAAAAGAGCTTAATTGAGAAAATAGAAGAAGTCAAGTAAAAAGTTCCTCAATATTATGAATTTTTATGCGCTATTTCTTTTATATATTTAATCAATTATTAATTTATATATTCGTTGTGCCTAAAGGATTTTTTTTTTAAATTATTATCTTATGCATTTAGCAAGGTTATTAATTTAGTACACTGGCCCAAGTTGGGACTAGAAGATTTAATTATTTAAGCGAGGTTATTAATTTGTCGAACATTCATTTATCGAGGTTTTACTGTATATGACAATTAGAAAGGCAATGTTTTACATGGCAATATATTATCAAGATTAGAAAGGTCCTTAGCGTAATATATTCTCAAATGTTCCCTCTACCCCAACGTCTTTTAATGCACTAGTTTTGTTCAAAATTTAGAACCAGGACATGATAAACTTGATTCCAGATACATTGAGGGCAATTTTCTAAGATATTCTCATACACAAGGAAGATACCGTTTTTGTAGTCTCATACTTTGAAAACATTTTGAGTGTTGATGTTACCCTCTTCGAATCCACACCTTATTTTTAAACCAGCCTACCGAGTCTCACCAAGATAGCCAATTAATTCCACTTCCTGTCTTTCCTACTAATGATCTTGATCTTGATCATATTGACAAATTTCGTTTTCGGTAATATATCGGTAGGGGGTCATTTCGGTTCATTTTGGAAAAATTTCAGGAACTTCAAAATATATATATATATATATATATATATATATATATATATATATATATATTACAAATTATATTTAATATTTATAAAAATATTATTTATTATTTAATAATGACAAAACTTATAAAAAGATCATTAATTTCGCCAAAATAAATGAAATTTGGCTATTTCAAAGAAATCACCGAAATTTCGCAGAAAGTATCGTCTGACCACTGTTTCAGTGAAATTGAAGAAATTTCAAAGAATTTCGGAGAAATTTGTCACTATGATCTTGATCCCATTTTGCAAGATCAATCTACCATGCCTCCTCTCAAGGTTTACATTCATCAAAAGAAGTAGATAATAGCAGCTCAATAGTAGATAACGTCAGCAAGGTAACGTCAACCTCCCGATGCCGGAATCTATTGGAAATAACTTAGTTTCTATCGAAATACCCTTCAGATCACTTTTGTCTCTTGGGTTGAAAGCCAGCAAGAGGCTAGAAGTTGGAGTTTCGAAGGCCCCCATTGTTCATCTTCTTCCTCGAGACGCGACCCTAAAACCCTAGCAGTGAACTCGTTTGGCTTCTGATCCTAACCAAATTTCTGGGTTAGGATCGAAATGGCCTAAAATAGGTAGCCCTAGTGGATCGACCCCTATCTTGCCCTATTTATGAGGCTTCAAGTGTTCATCTTCTTCCTCACTATAGGGGTTGCAAATGCAACTATGACATCTGTTTGCAACCACAGTTTCTCTACAGTATTCAATGGTGTTCTCCAAGCTATTTGCAACCACTTCAACATATCTATTTGCCACCCTCTCTGTAACATACAACCCATTTGTAATAGATACAAATACGAAACTATCTACTATTAGATACAAAGGGGTACAGGTGTAATGATCCCACGACCAAAAAAAATTTTACTACTATGGATGTGTCTTTCTTTGAGGATACTCCATGCTTCTCTCCTTAGCAGTCCATTCCTGAGATATCTACAACGGTTCTTTTGATCCCTACTGGGCCCATACAAAGTATTCCTACTGCGCTGACTCCCTCTACTATGGAGCCTACTACTTCTAATGATCGGTTGCCTATTCGTCTCACATATCAGAGCCGCAATAGAATTGTGCCTCATGCTTATGCACCATTGCCAAAGGTTCCCTTGGAGTTAGTGCCCTTAGGTATACCTGCACCCACTTCTTCTTTGCATTCTCCTGTTATTATTATTGCTCCCTCTATTAGTGATGATCTTGATCTTCCTATTGCTCATTGTAAGGGTAAGAGAAGTACTTACCCTATTACTCGGTATGTCTCTTATCATGGTCTTTCTTATTCCTATTGTGTTGCCTTGAAAGATCTTCTACTGTCTCTAATCCTTGCTCTTTCAAAGAAGCTCTAAAGAATCCCTTATGGATTGTTGCTATGGTTGAGGAAATGGTTGCTCTTGAGAGGAATAATTGTCGATTATTCACCGGATATGCATGTGGTCGGGTGCAGATGGGTATTTACCTTGAAATATCGTGATGATGGTACAATTGACAAATATAAGGCTCGATTGGTTGCAAAGGGGTTCACTCAAGTTCTTGGCTTGGACTACACAGCTACAATTTCTCCTGTTGCGAAGCTTTATATATGTTTGTGTTATCATTTCTCTTGTTGCGCATCATCATTGACCTCTCTATCAGCTAGATGTGAAGAACGCATTCCTTCACGGGCACTTGGAAGAGGAGATTTATGTCACCCCCTCTTAGCAATCAACTTAAGGGGGAGTAATCGGGAAAAGTTTGTCGAATTTTCAAATCCATTTATGGATTGAAGCAATTTCCCTCGGCTTGGTTTCATCACTTCAGTATTGTTATTCTCACCATGGGCTTTACGAGGTGTCACTCCGATCACACATGCCCCACGGCTTGGTTTCATCACTTCAGTATTGTTATTCTCACCATGGGCTTTACGAGGTGTCACTCTGATCACACAAGCTTCATTCACACTAGTATTGTTAGGTTGAGGACTATCCCGATTATTTATGTTGATGATATCATCATCACAGGAGATGATGTTGCATTTATAGAACATGTAAATGTTGGTCTACACAAGCCTTTGATGTGAAAGATTTGGGCGTTCTTTGATTTTTCTTGGGTATTAAGACTGCTAGATCTGTTCAGGGTATTTCTTCCAGAGAAGATATTCACTGGAGTTATTGAGGGATACTGGCATGCTTGGATGTAAGCCAGCTAAGTTTCCCATGGATCCTAAGCAATATCTAGATGCAAATGTTGGGGAGCTACTACCTAATCCTTCAAAGTATCAGAGTCTTGTTGGAAGGATTATCTACCTTACCAACACTTGACCTGATTTGGAATTTGTTGTTTCCTTGGTGGCTCAGTTCATGCATGCACCCAAGACTCCTCATATGGTTGTTGTTCATCGAATCCTTTGCAACATTAAGGCGCCTCATGGTCGTGGCCTCTTCTATGGTGATGCAGGTCATCTTCATCTTAGTTGCTATACTGATGATGATTATGTTGGGTCTCCTACTGATCGTCACTCTACTTCTGGATATTGTACTTAATTTTGTGGTATGGAAAAGTAAGAAGCGGGATTTTGTATCCAAATCTACTGTTGAATCTAAGTATCGAGCAATGTCTCATTGGACTTGTCAGCTTCTTTGGGTACGTTCTCTACTTACTGAGCTTGGTTCTCCTCCATCTCTTCCTATGTCACTCCACTATGACAAACAAGCAGCCACTAATATTGCCAAAGACTCGGTTCTTCATGAGCAAACCAATCATGTTGAAGTCAATATCCATTTTATTCGAGAGAAGATCCAAGCTGGACTCATAGAAACTCCCAAGGTCTCATCCTCATTGCAACTAGTAGATGTTTTCACGAAAGCCCTTGGTCCTTCTTGCCTTCAGGATATCATTGTCAAGTTGGGCATGATAGATATCTATGCACCAGCTTGAGGGAGAGTATTGGCGTATATTGGTGTGAGTGAGTGAGTTCGGTGTGTGTGTAGAGTGTACCACTTATGGTGTTTGTGTGTTAATATGTGGGGTGTATGTAATATATTTCTATTAGTAGTATATAGGCTAGTTGGGGTACCATCTAACCCTAATTAGATCATTCTCTTCTCCTCCTCCTCCTCCTCCTCCTCCTCCT
The DNA here is from genome assembly GCA_021018995.1 of Chloranthus sessilifolius. Lineage (NCBI taxonomy): Eukaryota > Viridiplantae > Streptophyta > Magnoliopsida > Chloranthales > Chloranthaceae > Chloranthus > Chloranthus sessilifolius. The sequence goes on from CM037591.1 coordinate 7,117,786, forward strand.
CCTCTATAAATCCTAAACTATAAAGTCAAGTATAGCCCCCCCAAAAAAAACAACCCGCATCCCCGGAAAGTGAAATTATGTATTGGTTGTTACATTGCGGCTACAAATAAAAAAGTAGCACTGTACCAAATTGACATTAAGAATGCATTCTTCATGGTGAACTATAGGAAGAAGTTTATATAGAGTAACCAAGGCTTGCTAACCGAAGAACGAAATATACGGTTGAAAGAAGTCTCCAAGGGTTGCTTGACAAGTTCAGCTAATTAATTACAGCCAATTGGTCAATGTCAAAGTTATCATTTAATATTTCCACAATAAAATTCAATTATAAACTTGCTGATATAAAAAAATTAAAAATTTAAAAAAAAAAAAAAAAAGAGATTCTAAACTCTATAACCACAACAACAACAACAAATAAATAAAAACTAAGAACAACAATTATATTTACCTTCTGTTTCGAAATCAACAAAAGATCATTATCTGACAATCCTTCTCCGAAATCAGGGTCTATGGCCACTGACACCAAGTGAAAACCGTTTGACTCGTCGCAAGAGATGACCCCACCCTTTTGCCACTCTCTCTCTACAGCACCAATAAATAAATAACTCAAATCAAATCAAGTCAAATAAAAAAACCCATTTCCACGACACCAAAACTAAAATAATTGATTCATATAGAAATAAAATTAATATATTTTAAAACAAAAAGATCCCTCCCTCCCTCCCTCTCTCTCTCCTAGAAAAAAAAAAAAAAAAAAAAATTTCCAAAACACCAAAACTTAACCAATTGATTCACATAATAACAAAATCAAATCACAAACCCATTTCCTAAACACCTAAACTTAAACAACGGATTCAAATTAAAATAAAGTTAATATTTAAAAAGAATTCTTCATTGCTCTCTCTATCTAGAAAAAAAAAAAACATTTTCCAAAACACCAATACTTAAACAATTGATTAACATGAAAATCAAATCAAATCGAAAACCCATTTCCTAAACACCAAAACTTAAACAATTGATTCAATAAAAATAAACTTAATATATTTAACCAAAACAAAATTCTTCATTGGGCTATCTCTATCTCAACAAAAAAAAAACTACCCATTTACCAAAACACCAAAACTTAAACAACTAATACACATAAAAATAAAACTAATATTTAAAAAACAATAATTAAAAATTGACCTTCATCGGTCCCTCTGACGATATGGGCCTTCACCTCTTCGAACAAAAGCGGCTCGAAGGTTCCAATATAGTCTTCCATGTCTCTGTAAGCCTCTTTCACTTTCTTCAAATCTAAACCACCCACATCTTTCTTCTGGTGCGATAAAAAAAAAAAAAAAAAAAAAAATTTAATTAACAAACAAATAAAACTAAACTTGATAGATGTGAATAAGAAGAAAACAGAATTTTGGGAGTAAAATTAGAACCGTGGAATCAGAGAGGAGACGAAGATAATCCCAACTGAGAACGATTTTCTGAAAGCGAGAAAGGTGAGAAGATGCTTGGATGCTCTTCTCTACTGCCATCTTTTTTTCCTTCTCAGTTGGCTACTTGAGCGCCAGGGTTTTAAATGAGAGGGGTTTTTCCTGGTGAAGGGTATTTTGGTCATTATCGAATTTTCCTTGGAACAAACAGTAATTAGGTAAGGCTGTCAATTGGGCCTGGCTGACCCGTCAGCCCGTTTGGACCAGCCCTAAAATGGGTCCGGATATGGGCTTAAGAAGACCAGTTTTAGTTATATATTAAATATATACCACATTTATATTTTTTCTTTTATTTTGAAAGGAAAGTACATATATATTGTACTATTTTAAGTCAAATTACCAAAAATAGTTATAATTATATAACATATATTGTATTATTTTAAATTAAATTACCAAAATAGCACCCGATATTATCATTTGATTTTCAAGCCGTTAGTTTTAAGCATAGTGACAAACTTATCCGAAAATTCTTCAAAATTTCTCCAAAATTAACCGAAACAAGGGTCCGACGAAACTTTCAGTGAAATTTCGATAACTTCTCCGAAATCGCCAAAATTTCATTTATTTTGACGAAATTAGCGAAACTTCATCGAAATTAATGAAATTTTTTAATTTTTAAATATTTTTAAATAATAAATAATTTTTTTATAAATACTAAATATAATTTAAATACATATATTTTTTGCACTTCCCAAAACTTTTTTGAAATTTTCTTGAAATTTATCTGAAATGACCCCCTACCAAAATATTCTAGTTATTTCAATATTTATAAAGAGAGGTCTTAAGATCTTCTTTTTCTTCATTCGAAATATTTTTCTCTAGCTTTAATGAAAAAAAAATTATAAAGAAAAAAATTGAAAGAAATTTAGATAAAATGCCAATAACCAATGAAGCCGGAAGCTCGACCTGAGACCGCCCCAACCATCCCTAAGCCATGCGAGGGCTGGACATATCAAATCCCGCCTAAGTTAGGGCCGGACTAGGGCCTAGCATTGAACCCTACGGCTGGGCTAGATTTTAGGGAGGCCCGGTCCATTGTCAGCCCTACAAACAGGGTAAGTTATCCGTCTACTCACTCTCTAGAGTGATCGGGTCATCTATTTTAGGACTGATGGATGGATTTTGATGGACATTGAATGAACTTAGAACATCTACTTTTGATCTTATACCATTAAATTATATTTGATGGGATGCCACATGGCACACATCTACAAGGCCATCACACAATGCTGGTTTCCGTAGGGGGTGATGGGAGGGTCGGGCTTGGGCCTACCCATGAGGCCTTTCAGACTCTCATATTTGATAACCTTCCATCATCAATCTCATTCCATCCAATTACAGTAGAAGAGATTAAAGGTTCTCTTTCTCATCTAAGCAATGACCCCTTAAAAAAAGTACCGGGTACCCCAAGCCTTTTACCATTGCAGCAGGCAATGACCCTTTAAAAGGGCCATACTACCGCATAAGGCTTTCGATTTTAGTTGGGTATGAGAGGGGTAGATCAGTAGATAGTAGGCAGCCTTACCCCAATTTTGGAGAGGGTAACTTGGAGACTTGCAACCCATTAACCCATTCTCTAGGATAAGATAAAAAAAAATTTCAAATGTAATATAGAGACGCTTACAAGGAAAACGTTGACTGCATTAAATCAGACTATAGTGATCGTTTCTCACTCTCATCTTTCATATTGTGGATCTTGAGACCATTAGCATGCCATCAGGCAGTTAAGCTTTTGAATACATATTGCACAGATCTCAAAATGTGGCCTAAAATCACAAGGCACACATTATGCTCTAATGTGATTTTAAGGTCACTTTTTGGGATATGTGCACATGAAAAAAAAATTTAACCGTTTGATGGAGCGCCCATGGTCTCAAGATCTATTGTCTGGCATATGGGAGTGAAAATTGACCACCATCTTCTAATTTAATGCACTTAACAATTTTTGGCATAGATGCCCACCAATAATCTGGTAGGCACGAATAGATGCACTCTTAATTTTTTGGAGCCATTACTTGAACCATATTGTCATCGTCGGTCCAACCACACAATTTAAAAGAAAGACTTGGAATTCTTAGGGACTATTTTCATGAGGAAACATCATCTAAGCCATCTGATTTGAAGGTCATGATCTAAATATCTTTGTTACAGAAGATTATATTGGTACTAACAAAAAAATATATATAAAAATATGATCTTTATCATATGATTCAATAAGTCAACTATTAAATTAAAGATAGCCTTTGACTGTTTTGAATCACGTGATAGTCACCACTCATACCTATTTACTGAAAGTACCCACATCTTAGACCTCTTAAAAACCATTGATTGTATTGGATCAGATGATGAAGGTTGCGTTTCATCTCGATATCCCACATAATAGATCCTGAGATCATGGCACACCAATCAGACATAAAGTTTATGATTCCATTTGTCACAATTCCCAAACAAATGCCCTAAAATCAAGTTTGAGTGTCATGTGTGTCATGATTCATATGCCATTTTTTGGGATCAGCGATGGGTAGAATAAAAATTTGACCGTCTGACAGGTGAGTCATGATTGATCGCAAGATCTATTGTGTGGAAGATCGAGGTGAAACACAACCTCCATCAATTGATCCAACAAAGTCAATAGTTTTCAAGGGATTTGGGATGTGAGCGCTTTCAATAATCAGGTGCCCGCAAAAATAGCTCAGATGGTTCAAATCTCCTAAAAAGTTACTTTGTAGCTCTAGCTTTTGATGGCTTGAATTGCTTACATCTTGCACTAATAATGATGTAAGTTTATTTATACATCAAAATCACTATTAATGATGTAAGTTTATTTAATCTAATTCAATCCAAAGATTGCATTAATCTAGAAGGTTATAAGCTGATAGAAAATTGAGGCTAAAATAGATTTGAACAATTTTTTTGAGGCAAAAAGACATTGGGTAGCTCTGTTTGCACCGACGCGTTCTATGAAAGCGCCCACGTGTGCAATCCCTTAAAAATTGTTGATCGTGTCAAATCTATTGGTGGTGATAGAATTTCACCCTAATCTTCCACACAAAGGATCTTGAGATCATTTTGTACCTATTAAACGGTCAGTTTTTTATTCTACATGTCACAGATCCCCAAAAAAATTCCCTTTGTGCAGTGACACATATCACGATCAAACGTGATTTTAAGGTCATATTTTAGGGATCTATGACATGTGTAATAAAAAACTGACCGTCTTATAAGTGCGATATGATCTCAAGATCCTTTGTGTGAAAGATTTGGGTGAAACACGATCTCCATCATCTGATTTGATCCAATCCATGATTTTTTAAGGGTGCCAATGTAGGCGTTTTCAAAGTACACGTGGGCCCATTTAGGGCTACCCAAAGACATATAGGGACCTTACCAATTCTTTATTGGGACCGACTACTTGCACACAAAATTTGTGTAATTGCATGTAGCATAAAAAGAAATACTTGGTAATTTGAAAATTGTGCCAAGCGGAACATCATGTAAATCAAATCTCATCATCCAATGTTAGACTTTCTCTTAAGAGACAACCTTACGGTGTTCCAATTAAAAAATAAGATTATAATAAATAATTTAAATGTATTGAATCATTGTTAGAAGTTTCTATTTTGGTAGTTGTCACTATGATTAATCTGTTGATCGGTGAATGGTATAAGATCAATCCTATGATGTAATAGTTGCTAATTCGGTGAATTTGAAGAGAATAAGCAATTACTAATTAAGTCTTTTAGTTATGGTATAATTGTAATTTTTAATCACAATATAATTAGTAATTTCAGTCATTAATGCGAAAGAACTCTTTGGCTATAAATATAAGGGATGCTTGGTCCCAACGATGGCTCAACACACCATGAAAATCATGGCACTAAAAAAGATCATCACCGTTGAACAGAAGAATCATTCCAAGCCATGTTTTCTATTTGAGTTTTATAATATTTAAGATAGTCACAAAAATAGTTAAATAAAAAAAATGAAGCCACTTAAGAGATGAAAGTAGTTAAATCTAACTCGTGTTGTTGTTAAGTGTGCCAAAAACTAATAATAATCATGGGTAACATTATGTAAGTATCAGCCTTAGTGATGGAGCACAACTTCTAATACCTGACCCTAATTAAAGGCACTAAAAAATATAACAATTACCATATTAAAAATTACCAAAATGACATCAGGTCATGAAAACATCACAACAAAGAACTCCTTATAAAAAACAGATCCAAAATATCTGAGAAACTCAATATTTATATATAATGTCTAAAAATTTGACCTATAGATAGCCCAGAAATGACCCAAAAAAATAAGGAATAATATGAGTCACAATTGGACCTTAAAGACAAACGGGTCGTATTTAACGAGCCGAATCAGGTCATGAATCATGAGCCGATAATGGATTGAACCGGCCCATGGGCTGAATTGGGTCATGACCCAAGTTTAGTTATCAATCGAGTCGGGTCACAAAACGGGTCAGTGAATATGCAATATTGGTCCATGAGTTGGGTCAGGCATGTGGACTATACAACGGGTCGGATCTATTGGATAGGAAGTATACCACGGGTTGGGTCTTAAGCCCATTTGACATGTCGTGCAAAGAAGCGAGACACACTAAAAGTCTCATTTATTTCAATTAGGTATCTTCTTCAAAAGAACCGGAGACGTGTGAGATCCTGTAGTTTTTTGCAAAAGAAAAAGAGACCTTTGGGTATCTTATATTTACTGTGATCATTAAATTTGAGCCATAAAAGTAATTTTTCTTTAAAAAAAAAACACCAAAAGATAAAAACTAATTATGGCCCAAACCCAACTTTTTCTCTGTGAATTCTCTCCATTAATGAGGAAGGGTTTTTAATGCCCGCCAACTAAGAATCCATCCCCCTTGGACCTGAGCCGTCCATCAGTGAGGTCGGCTGCCCATGACGTCGGCCGATTTGCTCGTCACCAAAAACCCTCAAAATAGGTAGGTAAAAATTTCCAAATCTAATCAAAATTGAAAAAATTAAAAAAAAAAAAATCATAAAAACTTAAGTATAATTGGATTTTGAAAGCCATCAAAATATGCCCATGAGGCCAATTCATGAACAACCATCTATTCAAATAATCCCTTAATTTTAAAAAAATAATTGGAATAAAATCATAGAAGATAAAAACTTATATAATAATGTTTTGACTGATCAAATACCAATAATTTGAAACGTAAATAGTATCAACTAAATTCAAAATGAAACCATTATCTAAAATAAGACGGAGAGTCCCAATGGCCTCCACGTCTGCTTCTACTTCATTTTCAAGTTTTATGGTTCGTTTGTCTTTATATAGTTTCCTACTGGATCGAAATCCCTAAATTAAATTACTTATGTGAATAGTTGCACCAGAATCTATCTACCAATTATTGCTGAAGCATCAACATAAAGTGATTCAAAGCACATAAAGACTAGGTCATTACCTTTCTTAACTAGTTAATCTTTGTATTTTTGATAATTCTTCTTTATGTATCCCTTCTTCTTACAAAAGTGGCACTTGATGTCAGAAGTAGATTCGCTGGCTGCTCCTTTTTTAGCTTCCGGTGGAGAAGCTTTCATATTTTTTCCTTTATATGATCCGTCTTTTCTCTTAAAATTTTCTTTCGATGGTCCAAGAGCGGCGTAATGAGCACTTTCAGAATTTTCAGCGCTAAGTCTTTCTTCTTCTTTGACACAGTGAACGATTAGATCGTTCAGCTTCCATTTTTTTTTTTTCTGCGTATTATAATTAATTTTGAACGAGTCAAATTGTGCAGGAAGAGAAGTCATGATGAAGTAAACAAAATAACCCTCACAAAAACTCATATTCATTTCTTTCAATTGAGTCGTCATGTCACCCATTCTCATAATGTGCTCTCGTGCACCACTATGACCATCGTTTTTTATGATTCCCATTTTAACAATAAAATTACTGAAAGTTGATCAGTCACATAATTTACCATTTTATCACTCTTAACTTAGTGATACTAGGCTTTAGTTTACTACTAATAACTTACTGATGTGTAAATATTAGAGATAAACAGTAAAAAAGAGCTTAAGTGTTAATATTCATCAAAGTGAACTTAAATAATAGTAAGAATGACGATTGAGTGTGTAAAGACGATTCGCCAATACAAGAAAGCTGAGAAATCGTATTTAATGATTTTGCGTTACTGGTGAAGTAAGAAAAAAGAAAGAAATAAGAATCGCAATTTTATGATTCTTTAAAAAGACGATTCTTCAGAAGCAACAAAAGAGTAAAGACGACAAGAGAGGAAAAAGCGATCGTTTATAATAGAAAATTGTCCGAGTATGAAAGCCATGAAAGAAATAGAAAATTGTGATTTACGAGTTTCCAAAGAAACCTTAACAAAAGAAAGAAATCGTGATTGACGATTTCTCAGAATGCAAGCTTTCTACTGCTGCTGATCATGTGAGAACTATCACCGTCATACACCAATTAGAAGATCTCTAGAAGTCTAGTGAATCACAGATCCGAGAAGATTGATGAAGCTATACTGCAAAGATCTTTGTTGTCGTTACCAAAGAATAATCCAGAATCATATCTACCGTCTGAAGCAAGAAAAGATAAAATTAGGAATTAGAGTTATATTAGGAATCTTTTATTTTTAGTAGTTTCTTTTATTAGAACTAAAACTTGTAAAGTGACTCCTTATGATATATAAATAAGAGAGCTTGGTGTAGGAATAATTATTAAAGAATTTCAGTATCAATTGACGTCTGAAGTTGAATTTTCTTCCAATCAAAGTAGTGTAAAATGGTTAAAATAGATTAGATATCCAAGGTTTCTCAAGAGCAATTAATGACTGCAATTGAGTGCTGAAGATTAGAGTAGATATCTGTAGTTTCTCAGGAGCAATTGACTACTGCGACTGAGGGGTGAAGGATACATTTTACTTTGTTTTTTAGTTTAAATTTACAGTTTTGTAAATATCTTCAAGTTTTAATTTGAATTGACGATTCAAGTTAGAATTTGCAGATTAGTGTAACAATTTTTATTTTTCCATCTTCAGTTTTCTAAGGTTTGATTGACGCCCAGATTTTAGGAAGTTGTTGATTAAATTAAATCTGTATTGATAGGATCTTAGACTTGATTGAAGACCAATGCTAAGAAACTAGAGATATGGTGTAACGGTACTATTAAAATTCATAAATATCCGATAGCTGAAGATTGAGATTGACGACCTCAATCAGAAGAAAGAGGATTTAGATTTATTTTATGCACTTTAGATTAAAATAAATTATTTTAGATCCTAAAGATAAATAGAAGTTTTTTAAATAAAGATTCAAATAAAAGATATAAATAAGAAGTAATTAGATAAACAAACTTCCTCGTGGGAATGATCCTATATTAGTACTATGATTTTCATTGTGCACTTGTAATAGGTTAAGATTTGAATTTAACATAATTTTAATATAATACACATAATAAGCCAATTACAAGTGCCTTAGAGGTCCCCTGAAATTATTCCTGAATGACTTGCATGTATTCCTTTGAATTGTGCGAGTCATGAATGCCTCTAAGGATCGCATAAGTAATGATACTCTTTATGACCATAAGACTCATACGATTTGATCTATCTCACTTTTTTAGATTCGTATAGTTCACTGTCAGGTTCTCAGCTGAGGCATCGGTAGTAGGCACATTGGATTTATCAAATCAGATAGCATAGTCAAGATCCATGTAAGGTAGAAGAATTTGGACTTGTTCCTTTCATTTGTCATAGTTTGAGTCACTCAAAGATTTAATTCCACCAATCATAGTAGTAATTGAAGATGAGTTCAATGCTGCACAATAATTAAGGGCTTTAGTATGTCTACATACAACTATAGCAACGATACATTCCATGAGATTATATTTATTGTGTGTTACACAAGAGTTAAATTATATAAAAAAATATAATAAAAATTAAAACCAATGTGATTTATTGAGAAGCAATTTGTATCATTATGATCATCGGTTGGGTCAAATCATAACACACTAGCCACTTCCTCGTTTTACATTAATGGTTGTGGTACTAATTGCATCATTATGACCCTCCGTTGGGCCGAGTCACAACACATTAGCAGTACTCACACACAAAATAATGAATAATAAAATACAATCATCACACAATATTAAACGATTCATCACTATTGGGTAGAAGTAATTCCTCAAGTTGTGATGTCAACGTTTACTACACACTTTCACTGAATTTGTAACACGGTCTTGGACAAAATTAAACCTCATTATGAAAATTACGGCACTAGGAAAGAGCATCACCGTTGGGCAGAAGAATCATTCCAAGTTATATTTTCTATTTGAGTTTTATAATATTTAAGATAATCACAAAAATGATTAAATAAAAAATATTAAGCTACTTAAGAGATGCAAGTAGTCAAATCTAACTTGTATTATGGGTAAGCGTGCCAAAAACTAATAATAATCATGAGTAACATTATATAAGTACCAGCCTTAGTACTAGAGCACAACTTTCAATACTCGACCCTAATTAAAAGCACTCAAAAATATAATAATTATCAGATTAAAAATTGTCAAAATGATATCAGGTCATGAAAACGTCATGAGAGAGAGCTCCTTGTAAAAAACAAACCTAAAAAATAGATCCGGAATGCTTGAGAAAGTCAAAATTCATCATAATGTTCGAAAATCGGACCTGTAAATAGCCCAGAAATGACTCAAAAAAATAAGGAATAATATGGGTCAAAATTTGACCTTAAGGAAAAATGGATCATATTTAACGGACAAAATCAGGCCATGAACCATGGGCCGGGTTGAGTGATGGATCGGACCGGACCTGACCATGGGCTGAATCGGGTCATGTCACAAAACGGGCTGGGTCATATGCAATATGGGTCTATGGGTCGGGTGGGACCATGGGCCGGGTCGATTAGAAGACAAGTATACGACGGGTCGAGTCTTAGGCCCATTTGACCCGGTGTGCAAAGTAGGGAGACAGACTAAAAATCTCTTTTATTTTAAATAGGTATCTTGTACAAAGGAACTAGAGACGTGTCCATCTCTTTGAAAAAAAAAACTTTTAGGCATCTTATATTTGCAACCAGTTGAATTCGTTTTCTCCAAGGCTATATACAAGGATCTCTTTAACAAAGGGCCTTAATAGTCATTACAAAGAAAAACTCTCAAAACTAAAACGCTTATAAAATTTCTATACATACTATATTTATAACCACACGTCACGACAGGTTTTAGACGATCTCTTGGCAAAACAAAATGAGTATTAATGCTTTGACCGATCAAAACATCAAAACTGGGCTTTGATACCAATTGATAGATTTATCGATTCGACTATCCAAATATATGCCCTAGGATCTAAACACATGATCAATTAAAACAGTAAATCAACAATCCATAAATTAAAATAATCCTCTCTCAAAAGAATAAACCTCTCTATTACTTCCTCTTAATCATTATAATTTTGATCTCAAGAAAAGGAAAAGGTGTTCACAATATTGAAATCATAGTGACAAATTTCATTTTTGATCATTTTTCGGTGGGGGGTCATTTCTGTTAACGCAGTTAAAACATAAATAGGTCAATCTCATTTCTTTATTTTGCCATACATCATCTTACATTTATACAACCAATAGATCTTTCTAGATTACAAAATATTCTCTTTAATTTGTTACAACATACATGATATTATTAGAATTTTCTAGAGCCTTGTGATCTGGTGTATAGCTTACATCCCCCTGCAAATGAATGAGCATCTCAACCATGAGTTTGGATCGAAGAAAGTTGAATCGCTAGAAAGACATCGATTTGGTGAAAATATCTGCAACTTGATCAACGAAGGAGATGTATTGAATATGTAATTCCTTATTTATGACTTTTTTACATATGAAGTGGTAATCCACTTCAATGTGGTTGGTGTGTGCGTGAAAAACTAGATTTGAAGCGAGAGAAGTGCAAAAATATTATCGCACTATAGAAGTGGTGGCTGCCTTAGAGGAACTCGCATCTCAACAAGGAGCATCCGTAGCCAAGTGATTTTTGTTGTTGTGTGGGCAAGGGCCCTATATTCCCTCAGTAGAAGAACGGTGACACACCACGAGATTGGGTTTTGGCCAAAGAAAATACAAAAGTCGGTTGTGGAGCATTGGGTTAGTGGATCACTAGCCTAATCAGCATCCGAATAAGCCGGCAAACATAGAGGGCCTGATTGGAAATGTAGCCCATGATGAATTGTTCCCTTGATGAAGCGGAGTATTCACTTGACTACAATGAAATTTGATTTTGATGGGCTACGCATTTTCTCGCAAACCATATTAACAACAAATGAAATGTCTGGACGGGTAATTGTTAAATATTGAAGTGTCCCAACCAATTGTCAAAATAAATAAAGATCATGGAAGCACTCATTATTAGCTGAAGAAGGCTTGAGTTTAGAGGAGATGGGGGTCGCACAAGGTTTGCAATTGGCCATGTCTGCTTGAAGAAGCAATCCTGATGCATATTTTATCTGTGACAGTAACACTCCTTGTGCAGTCAGAAGCACTTCTATGTCCAGAAAGTAGTTGATCACACCTAAGTCCTTCATGGAGAACTGATTGTGTAGCTTTGTGATGAGTGACCTAATGTTGAGGCTATTGTTACCTGTGATGAGTATGTCATCGACATACACAAGAACCAACGTAATATCACCAAGGGAATGCTCAATGAACAAAGATGGGTCATTGTGGCTGTTGATGAATCCAATGGAGAGAAGAAACCTTGAAAAAGTGTCATACCACACTCTTGGAGCTTGTTTAAGCCCGTAGATTGCTTTATGGAGCTTACAAATATAGTTCGGATATAGTGGATCAATACGACCTTGGGGCTGGGCCATGTACACTTCATCTTCAAGAATGTCATGAAGAAAGGCATTAGAGACATCCATTTGTTTAATCAGCCAATTATAGTGTAAGGCGAGAGAAAGAACAATCCAGATGGTGGGTTGCTTCGCCAAGGGACTGGAAGTTTCTTAGTAGTCAAGTCTCTCTTCTCGTGTGTAACCTTTCGTGACCAAGCGGGCTTTGTGGCGAGAGATAGACCCATTGGCATTCCTTTTGAGCTTAAAGATCCATTTGCAACCAACAATTGTCTGATTTGATGGTGGCAGAATAAGAGTCCATATTCATTGTGATAAGAGAACTAAAAATTCATCAGCCAGTGCTTGCCGCCAAGAGAGCTGTTTAGCTGTTTCGGTGTAGGACTTTGGCTCAGATCCAGAGGAGGAAATGGTGAGTAGGGAAAACAACTTTTTAGGTTTAAAGATACCAAATTTGGATCTAGGGGTCATGGAATGTGAAGAGAGAGATGGTGGTTCGGGTGGATTGATATTGATTTCAATAGAGGATGAATTTTGGGCTGAAGCAATGGGTAAAACAGGGGAAATTTGAGGTTGTAATTTGGGAGCAGGGGTAATTGTTGGAGCAGGTTGATGAATAGGTGTAGAGGGAGTGGTGGTGGGAGATTATTATTGAAGGGTGAGGTAATTGATTGGGAGGCAGAGAAAGAAGTGGCTGATGAAACTAGAAAGGTGGGTTCTTCAGTGGAGCTAGAAGTAGGAGGATTTAGTTGAGGGCTCATAGGGGTTTTTAACTGCGCTGTCAGGGTTGGGAATGGAAATGAATCTTCATCAAATGTGGCATACCTTGATGTATATACCTTGCCCGTGAGTGGATTGAGACACTGATATCCCTTAGATGTAGCACAATATCTAATGAACACACATTGTTTACACCTCAGTTGAAGCTTATGAGCACTATATGGGCGAAGCCATGGAAAACATGCACACCCAAATGTTCTTAGCAACTGAAAATCAAGTTTGGCCTGATAAAGCATTTCATAGGGGGTTTTGTATTTCAGTGGTGCACTAGGAAGCTGATTTATAAGGAAGGCAGCTGTAGATAAAGCATCAAGCCAGTATTTTGTTGGGATTAGAGCTTGAGTGAGAAGAGTAATGACAGTCTCAATGAGATGCATGTGCTTACGCTCCACAACATTATTTTGTTGTGGAGTGTGAGGACAAGCCACTTGATGTACAATCCCATTTGATGCAAGTAATGAAGACATGTGGTGAGTCACAAATTCACCTCCATTATCAGATCTAAAAATTTTAATAGTGGGGGAAATGTGATGTTCAACAAGAGATTTAAAAAGCAGAAATTTATTATAAACCTCGGATTTGTATTTCATTGGAAAAATCCACAAAAACCTTGTATAGTTGTTAACTAAAAGAAGATAATACCTGAAACTATTGAAAGAAGGAATTGGGGATGGACCCCAAACTTCTCCATGAACTAACATGAAAGGAGAATGAGCCTTAGATGTAGAAGTTGTTAGATATTTAAACTTTTAAATAGTGGGGGATTGTTAGATATTTAAAAGTTTATTATATTTGTCTTTTCCCAAGAGGTGTGTCTTTTTCAATTGAGGTGTCTTTTCAAAGTGATGTGTCTTTTCAAAATGAAGGGTCTTTCCAAAGTGGTGTGCCTTTTCAAAATGAAGGGTCATTCCAAAGTGGTGTGTCTTTTCCAAAGGGATGCGTGTTGCACATTTTCATAAGAAAAAGGTGCATTAACACACCACTTGATTTCTATTTAAGGAACCTAAAATCATTATTTTACATACCACAAAAAGAGTCTTCTTTCTTCTCTTTTGTTATGTCTCTAAAGGTCTTGATCAGAGCGTTCTTGCAATATTTGGTGTTCGGATAGCGTGATCGGATTCGTTAAATCCTTCACAAGATTACACAGCCGATTCGTTGTATCCTGGAACCAGTTTGTCGGTAACTTGTTAGTGACCACTTTGTCGAAGTGGTGGAGGCAAATATTGGTTTAAAGACAAAGATATTTCTCGTGCCTCGAACCGGTTTCATGTATTATTCCGAATCAACATTTCAATTTTTTCAATAATTTTAAACACCTATATAAGTGTGAGGGTGGAACCGCTTTCAATGAGACATGACTTTATCTTATAAACACTTATGAAAATCAGGGTACTAGCATATGGTCTAATTGTGCTAACTAATTTATTGAACACTAAATATATGAAATATGTGTGTGTAATAGTTCCGATTTGTCGAATATAATCATTAGTTCAAGACTTAGTTTCACTAAAGATCTTGACAAACTTTGAGTTATTTCTACTAAAGTAAAAATTCAAGTCTATAAGATATTTTCATTTGTGCATATATTTTTGGCTTTGCTCCGATTTTAAAATTTTAAATAGTGGGAGATTGTTGGATATTTAAACTTTTAAATAGTAGGAGATTGTTAGATATTTAAAAGTTTATTATACTTGTCTTTTCCCAAGAGGTGTGTCTTTTTAATTGAGGTGTCTTTTGAAAGTGATGTGTCTTTTCAAAATGAAGGGTCTTTCCAAAGTGGTGTGTATTTTCAAAATGAAGGGTCATTTCAAAGTAGTGTGTCTTTTCTGAAGGGATGCGTGTTGCACCTTTTTATAGGAAAAATGTCCATTAACACACCACTTGATTTTTATTTAAGGAACCTAAAATCATTGTTTTACATACCACAAAAAGAGTCTTCTTTCTTCTCTCTTGTTATATCTTTAAAGGTCTGATTCTTGCAATATTTGGTGTTCGGATAGCGTGATTGGATTTGCCAAATCTTTCACAAGAATACACAGCCGGTTCGTTGTATCCTGGAATCAGTTTGCCGGTAACCTGTTGGTGACCACTTTGTTGAAGTGGTGGGAGCAAATATTGGTTTAAAGACTGCGACATTTCTCGTGCCTCGAACCGGTTCCATGTATTATTTCGAATCAACATTTCAATTTTTCCAACAGAAATATCAAATGGCAGCTTATGTTCTTACCCAAACTACAAGCAATGCATTGAAATTTATTTGATTTTAAACTAGGAACACCATATTTTGAAACCAAGATGTTATAGACCTGAGATGAGGGATGACCCACACGGTTGTGCCACGTGGATAGAGTCGACCTGGAACACAGTAGCACAGAAGAAGATGACGATGATCTGAACGGCCTTGCTCACAAGGGCCTTGAAAGAGATTCTATGCCCTCTCCTCACAAGCAATCAATAGAATTTCATAGAAGATATTGAGGATTTGGGGATTTAATACCTGATTCAGAATCAGTGATTTAAGCTGTTGGATATGGAAGATTTCCATCTACGTAGCCAAGGAGCATGTTCGCGCGTAGGGCATTTCGCATTTGCGTCTTCCGGATCGAGAAATTGGTAGCATCAAGTTTGATGGGAATGAGAATGGATATTTGAAACAAAGAATAAGAGACCTGGGGGAAAAGAAGGAGATGAAGAAAGAACACAGAAAACCATGGAAGCCATAGAGGAAGCGAAGCCTTAGGATAGAAGGGAGGTTAGGTGAGCGAGATTGACAGCCATGAAAGTTGCAGAGAGCCGCCGAGCTTTGATACCATGTTAACGCGCTTAAAACAGAAATAGGTCAATCCCATTTTTTTATTTTGCCATACATCATCTTATATTTATACAACCAATAGACCCTTTTAGACTACAGAATATTCTCTTCAATTTGTTACAATACACTTGCTATTATTAGAATTCTCTATAGCCTTGTGATCCTGTGTATAGCTAACAATTTCGGTATATTTCGGATTAATTTCGATACCTTTTGGAATAGATTCGGGAAAGATTTGGGGATTAAAAATATATAAAAAATATATTTAATATTTTTTTAAAAAATTACTACAATATATACTAAATTACTAACATATTAAAAAAAAAAAATGAAATTTCACCGAAAAATACTGAAATTTTCCCGAAATTTTCGTTTGACCCCATGTCAGTGAGTTTCGCCAAATTTCGGCGAAATTTATCACTATGATTGAAATGTGTTGAATTCGACTCGAGTAAATAGTGATTGAGTTTCATTATATCCTAAAAACAAGGTTTTATATTGGAAAAAGGATAATTTTTTTTTTTTTTTAAAATTGTCTTAAAAATCGAGCATCGGAGTCAAAATTTCTATGATTATTTATTCGGTTCTTTGCCTCTGTATTTTTTCATATCTTTCTATATTATTTACTAACAATCATGGATTGTGGTGTAACTTGGTCTCTAATTTTGAGCACAGTGCAACATATGGAGCCACATGATATCTTGTTAGTGCTGGGTCTTCGTCTAAGATCAGATCCGATCTCCGAAACCTCTAAAGCCTTAACAATTTTTTTGCCGTTTGTAGGTTGTAATCACATGATAGAAATGTGGTCGCCAAAGGTAACAAGTGGCTCTGATTTTAGTCGTATTTGGTCTAGCGTATAGAGTTGCCAACACTTTGGGTGGCCAGTGATCCGATTTTTTAACCGGGCCTGGTAGATAAACATGATCTATCGGGTTGGGTCGGGTCAATTGACTGAGTTGGGTCAATTGAAACTTTGCTCCAATCCAACCTGACCAGTTGACAGCTGTAATAGGGGGTAGTCAAAGGTTGATTCAAACTTTGATGGATTCCTGGAATGATTGCCAACCTAATTGTTCTTCACCATGTGATTTGAAGACGCAGAGAGATCTGTGATATCAAAGATTGCATCTGAAAACATCTCTATCATGTGATTCAAAGCAGTGAAATTCCCTTTAGAAAAAGGATTAGCATGTAATCCTCCCAAATCAGTTTTAGTTGTTCACTTTAAAGGCATTTGATCTCACACGGTGGCAATATTTTTTTGATCCAATCTTTGACCTTGCACATCGGTTCCTTTGCATCACGTGGACACTAGATGAAAAATTGTGCCATGTGTCCAATATCAGTGACCCATATACAGTCAAGATTGGGAACGGGTCAGTTACCTTATACAAAATCAAAGAAGAAAAAAAAAACCTTTTCAAAGGTGATGAATGAGAAATCTGAACCAAAATTTAAATTTGGAGATGCATTACTGCTCTGGGCCAGCATTACATTTTACATTCTATATATCATTCTTCTTATAGAATTTGGTCATTCTGCATCAAAATTTTCAACCTCATCCTACAAAACCATCTCATCTGTCACCAATCATCGAGCGATGCTTTAAATCGATCGATTTGGCAAGAGAACAAAACACTTGGAAAATTCCAAGCAGGACGACAAAATCGAAAGACCAAACAAACAATCACCTTGAAAGATGAGCAAAGCGCTGCAGAGATTTCGGTGACTGAATCTCATCCCCCACTCGCTGTGATTTTTCGAGAATTGAAGCCTTACTCCTGCTCCTTGTTCCTTAGCGAAATATGTAGCATCAAAGATCTGATAACACAATAGTATCCAATTCCACTAAAACATAGCAACTACAAAGGATTAAAAAGGATTAATGGTAGCTAACCATCCAATAACCCCTTCACCATCCCTGTTTTTAGGTCCAGTGGGGCAAAAAAATTTACCAATCTAAGTTGTCCACATGGCAGGTCATCATTTGAACTAACTCAGCACTGAAAATTATGACTATCAGAAGATTCAATACGTTACTATGGACTGATGTTCATATCTACCGTAGGGTTCATACTAAAGTGCTAAAATCGGTTGATATTAGTCTTCCGATGGTCATGATTTTTTGGGAGAGTAAAGTTCAAATGTTGTCTCGTCATTTAGACGACTTGAATTATCATAAATGGGCACCAAGAAGTCTAGAAGTGGGATAGCATATCTCAAGAAGGTGAGGAGAGTCAGATCTAAAAATACAATGGACATGATTCCAATCATTTGGAACTAGGAAAACTCAATAGTACATCAAAATGCCAATTTGCAATACAAATGTTCTAAGAACAGAAATTTGAGGTCAAACCCTGTTAGCTCAAAATCAATCAATCTTTGACTTTTATCTATTACAATATATATATATTAAATTGATCTATATAATGCACCCGAGCTCCACATGAAACCAAAAGAGAGTTTTAAATGCATGCTTCCCTTCTCATTTTTATTATAAGCAAAAATAAAGATAAACTATATTAAAAACCGAAAAAAGAAAGGAAACGAACATCGCTTTCATTTATATATATATATATATATATATATATATATATATATATATATATATATAGAGAGAGAGAGAGAGAGAGAGAGAGAGAGAGAGAGAGAGGGCTGCAGATATGCATTTGAACGTATGGTTCACCCCATGTATTTGAATCAGGTAGGCTCCACGTGGCACCCAACCAGGATCGGGTGCCATGACAACTTGCCCATGGTCAATCAAGTACAATAAAAAAAAATTAAAAAGCATGATTTTCCACATATGAATTTAGGCCAATGGTGAAAATTCTTGATGCACCATATTTGGGCGGGAAACCAAAAAGTTTGACCTATAATATGAAGTGGAAAAAAGTCCAATTTCTTTCTTCTAAAACCCTCTGGGATGGGCTTAACTCATAGAGGATGTGTTCTTCCGGAGTTGCACGGCATCCCCTAAGGGTTCACCAGTCCTAGGATTTTACGAAATGAATGGACATTTTTCGCCTTCATTTCATAGGTCAAAGATATAAGCTTTCCACCAAAATATTTTATCATTAATTTTTTTGCCTTTTGACAACGATATCAATGGTTTATGATTACCTTTTTTTTTTTTTAACATTGATCAACCTTGTACACGTGGATGTGGCACCCGATCCTTCGATTGGATACCACATGCCGCCCAAACATTTTTTCGCCATGTGGAGGTTGGATGCATTATAGATTAATTACAAGAAATAAAAATTTTAAAAATATTTTTTGAAGGGGAAAGTCAAACATTGACTGATTTCAATGGTCCGATTTTAAAGCCTAAAAAAATGCATGATGGAGATGAAATTGTGAATTTTCAAAATATAAACTAAACAACATAACCTTGCTCCACGGTGCACCAAAGTTCCACGAGGCACCCTAAATATGTTTTTGAAGCCCGATCGAGCAAGTTTGTGTTGTTTAGATCATCTTTAAATAAGAAAATAATTCAAAACTTCATCTCTATTGTGAATTTTTTAGACTCTGGACCATTAAAATCAATCAATAATTGACTTTTACCTTTTAAAGCCCATTTTGATCCTTTGAAAATAATAAAATTGATCTATACATTATACATTGCACCCGAGGTCCACATGGCAGATTTGGGAACCACGGAGAGCCACGTTGAACTTGGGTGCACACTTCCCTTTTCCTATACATATAGGAAAGGGAGAAATGGGAAGATGTATTTGAGTGTAGCGCTGAGGCGCTGTCCCCGAGTGCCCATTCAAGTGCCATGTGGCATGTGGATGTGGTGCCACTTGGCATAGGTGCCTCTAAGGTTTACTGGTCCCCTCTGGTTTTTAGGTTAAAAAATGAAAAAAACAAAGTGTAAGGCCTTGATATAACAGGTAAAAAAGATTGGATTTTCTCCAAAATTTACCATACAATGTATACACCATTGACCAACATTTCATTGGTGTAAATGTAAGATTTTCCTTTTTTTTGATAGGTAAGCCGGACTTGAACCTGCGACCTTAAGGTTGTAATATTGTCAACCTCCAATTGTGCTACAGGCTGAAGCCCATATATGTAAATTATTCTTTGCTGGTTTTTCTTCCAAAAATATCACCGGTCATTTTATTCACCAATAACCGACTTTTCAACGGTGTAGATATAAGTTTTTTTTAGATGGTGCCTGATCGACACTGTACAGGCAGACGTGGCATCCAACCAGCTGGACTGCAGTGCCTGGCGCTGTACTATATATATATATATATATATATATATATATATATACTAGTCATATGCACGTGCTTTGCACTTATGGCGTCCTTTATTTTTGGAAAACAAATAAGTAAGTGGAATGATATTGTGTAAATAATAGTATTTAAATTATTTTGCATGATTAACGTACACTTAATAAGCTGTTATGCATACGGTTGTGATCAATTTTTAAATAGTTCAAGTGATTGTCTGTCTATCATTAGAGCAATCCCTTCATCCTGTTTAACTTGTTATTGGCCATTAAAAAGAAAAGAACAATGGTTGATTACATAGTGAAGTTGGGATTGAACCTATAAGTTACAAAGGTTAGTCGTTACTTGTTTGTTTGGTGAGTTGGGAATGAACCTATAATTTGACCGGATCAGATAGTCAAATTTACTAAAAAGTGTGATTTAGGGCTATTTTTGTTCAATATTTGCTATGCTTTGACAGCTTAGATCGCTCACATCTTATACCTTTAATGGTGTTAGTCCTTACTACTACTTGTTTGTTTGGTGAGTTGGGATTGAACATATAAGTTCCAAGGTAATGCAACAGTGCATAACCTTCAAGGTGGGTCATAACCTCTCAGGGTTAAGAGAAAAAATCTAAAGCTAGTGACAATTCACCAAACTTTGAAAATTTTAAGCTGATCTCCACCCTCCATTCAAAAATATGACCGTCGGAAACGCTCCACTCTTTCATTCAAATCTCAAGACTCTAACAACAAAGAAACAAAAAATATTCGGCGAAATCCCAACTCCCGAATTACTTGTCTGCTCTTAAAGAATCTCAATTTCTACCAATTTCATGTGAATTGCAAGCTTTAGTGGAGATGGTGGAAGAGGAAATAGGAAAAGGCAGTTTGAGTCCTTTCACTACTACTAAAAGTACTAATTCTACTTCTCTGTTTGAAAGAGGTAGGCCTTATGACGAATGCTCGGCGAGGAAGAACGAAAGGCTTAAAAGACAGAAGGGAGAAACAACGGATGAGACACTTGTTGATCACCCTGGTTGTACTGTTGAATTTGGGAAGCGGAGGAACGCAAAGAAGACAGAGATTTTAAGGCGATCGGTCCCTCCAAACTTTTCAGTTGGTCGTGGGGAGATTGCTAGGTTGTCGGTAAGAATTAGTAAGGAGAACAAGAAGCCCATCTTGTCTAGAACCTCTGAGAAGGTTGCGGTTGATGGAGTTCAGAGAATGGTAACTCGATCGAGTAGTCGGAAGATCTAAATTTGGAAAAGGGGTCTCATCTGATTTATATGTTTCTAATGTTTTATCAGTTCTATTGTGGATTGCTTATAGTTCTGTCCTTTATGGAGTGGATTCATACACTCCTGTCCTTTTAATTGGTGGTGGGCAAGTCAAGTTAGTTTTATTAGTTTCAATTTTTAAGGAGATTTGATACGTCTGTTTTTTTGAATGGATTCATAAATTACTGGTTTTTATTTGATCATATGTGAGTTTAATTAGCCCTTTTAATACCAGTTTATGAGGAGTTCGCATGTTGAATTCAGATACATCTATTGCTGGGTTTTGTTCAAGGTCCAACCATTTGGACCCTGAATGGGGTGCAGCCGATTTTTATACCCTTTATACAAGGGATTCTGATAAGACACCTATGAAGGTGTATAGATTGTGAAAGTCAAGATTTCGTTGTATACCAATGAAGGCTTTTAGACTGTGAAAGTCAAGATTTCCTTCTATACCTATGAAGGGGTATAAGTAGTTTTGGTTCACTCTCGTTTCTACGACTTTTCAACACTTGCTCTCTTTGTTTACTTTTGGAGTTTTGGTGTCTATTTATATAGCTACTTATATAGCTAAAATTAGATAATTTCACATCAGGTTCTTCTCATCTCATGCTATATATCTAATCTATGTGAAGAATCATTTGAAGTCTTGGTAGAAAGAAATTTCAGTTTGAAATACTTATAGTTCTTTTCTTTTCAATTGGCATTGGCATATAAATGCTTCATCAATTAATTAGTCTTGAAATAAACACAGGGATTTTATAAAAAATACGACAGATAATAAAAAAATTGAGATTTATCTAAATGGGTGGTTTCAGGGGGATAAAGTTGTGATTTACATTTTCCTACACAAATTAGCGAAAAGAAAATAACTTTTAGTGTATTAAAACTGTGAAGGGGGTGAAAAGCAGAAATTTTTTACTTCAAAACATGATTACTGGCTTCTTTGTAGATATTGTGCAGCATTGACTGGCAGTATAAAAAAAGGCTTACTCATGGCTGTTAATAAAATAGAACAACAAATACAAAATGAATAAATGATAAAATAAAGTAGAAGTATAGGCATAGTCTCATGCAATCCTGCTTCCTAATTTTTTTAGATCGAGATATGACCAATCAATTTGGGAATCAGTTTGCCATTGTTAGTCCTTTTTGTGTTAAGAACATGTTTTTAGAGTTTTTAATGAATTAATATTTAACAAATATGCTCAGAAATTAATGGGGTGAAAAAATTAAGCAAAAAACAGTAGTTTGGTGCTTGGTTAATCATATAAATGGTCATAGGTGCTTGGGTAAACATGATTATGTGGGTATTTGAGATGAGAGTGTAGTTACTAACTACTTATGACAGAATCGAATAACTACAAACTTTTATGCTTTTTCAAAGATAGTAATCATAACAGATCCAATATCTTTTGATTACTGATTCCATAACTATTGAAAGTGACACAATGATTGCAGTGGGTATTGGGCAATGGTAGTTATTTTGGGATCAAATTGGTTTGAAAGTTGAATCTTCTACACTAATGGGTCGAACTTATTTTAGAAGTGGTAGGTCTTTTATTGGTGTCAAGAAGGCTGAGTTACACAATTTGTAGGAGTCTTTATTGACTCATGTCAACTTTTCTCACTGAGTTTTTCTAGTATTCAATCAAGTTTATGACCACATTAAATTGTACTAAAATGAACTAATATTATGTAATGTAGCTCTAGGGATATGTCTTAGTGTGTTGGGTTTTCCAAGGTCTTTGTGTCCATGTCTAAGTTACAACAATTCAAAGTTAAAGCTCACTTGGAATCTTTTGATTTGTTTGATGGTGATTGGTTGCTCTTTTTAAGAGTTGAACTTGAAAACTTGCTGTTAGACTTGGGCTAAACCCATTGAAAGAACGAAAACTCTTCTCTCACAAAAACATGCCCCAGGAATTGGCATATATATATATATTAAAAAGGAGAAAAATTTCAAACAAAGTGCTGGTGCTTTCACTTGATTAACAAATTCTGAATCATTTTTCTAGTGCTCGAACAAGATCAATTAAATCAAGACCATTCAGCAATTGAACTTGATTTTCAGTTTTCCTTGTACCAAAATTAAATCAAGATCAATTGCCCATGCTCTAATTCTCCCAATCTTCCGCTTGGATAAAGACTGGGATCTTGGGTCAATCTATAATTCAATAACATGCAATTATAAAAAAAATCTCCTTCTTTAATATATTATTCATATTCTTTTGTTTACATTGATTCTTGAATAGTTGCTCTTATGGAAGATAATTCACAAGTCAGCAAAACAGGAAAACGAAAAATGAAAAGTGACAACAACAAAACAGGAAACTCAAATCAGACCAAACTTTGTGAAGTGGACAATTATTTATGACCATGCAAATAACTAAGAAAGTAAAAAAATAAAACCATTATAAGAAGCTAATTAGAAGCATCTAACAAACGGAAAAAGGGTCATTACCATTTTATAAATTCTTAAAAAAACATATATAAAACATCATTCAACAAACTAAAAGACCTATTTTTTAAAAAACTTCAATACGAATAAATCCTCCACTAACTGATACAATTGACAAGAACATGTTGAGTGAGAAATGGTTGTGGCCGATCTTTGGATGTCAGATGGAGTGGTTCCTGAAAAACATCTGAAAAATAAGTGAAGCTCAAAGAGAAAATCAATGACAAAATTGGTAGTAACCATACCTTAAACTTTAGAACCAATAAAAAGAGAAGATTTTGGAAATAAAAAAGATCAATCTCTTTGGTTTTTTTTTCATAATCAGGAATAAAATCTTTAACTTCAAATATGAGAAACATGAAGGTGGGTTTAGAGATCAAAGCATAGTTACTTTATCTTTTGTTGGAGAAGAAAACTTCCAAAAAAAAAAGTTTAAAACCCAAAAAAATTCAGGTAAAACCCATCGAAATTGATATAAAAATAAATGATAAAAAAACACAACAATCATCAAAATCGGGGAAAAAAAAATTCATTAGCAAAAAACCACAAAAACCATAAAAAAAAAAACCAGACTGAAAAAAAAACCCACCAAATCAGGAAAAAACCCATAAGAAATTCTAAAAAAAAAAAAAAAAAAAAGATTTAAAAAAAAAGTTTCAAAAAAAAAATGTCAAACCCAAAAAAATTCAGAAAAGCCCATCGAAAACTAAGAAACACAAAAACTCATTAGAATTGATGAGGGAAAAAATCATCAGGAAAAAACCCATGCAAAAAAAAAAACCATCCAAATCCGGAAAAACCCATACCATATAAAAACTCACAAAAATGCATAAAAATTGATTTTAAAAAAACCCATAAAAACCCCTAAAATATAACTCATAAAAATGAACAAAAAAAACCCCACCAAAATCCGAAAAAAACTCACAAAAATACATAAAAAATGATTTTAAAAAAGTCATAAAAACCCCTAAAATATAACTCATAAAAATGAACCACGAAAAACCCACCCAAATCCGAAAAAAACTCACAAAAATACATAAAAAATGATTTTAAAAACAACCATAAAAACGCCAAAAATATAACTCATCAAAATGAACCAAAATTTTTTTTATAAAATAAAAAATGACAAAATCTCCATGGTTGAGAGATTACTTGAGAAGAAGGAAGAGAAGATATTGACTCCGGCAACCTTCATAGAAGCTCTATAGAAATAGTGAAAATGTGCTAAACTCTATAGAAATAGTAAAAATGTGCTTATCATCTGTCTTCGATCGTCCTCTCTCTCCAACTCTCTTCGTCCATTCGGCAGCAATGTGATGACGGTTGTTGGCAAGGCTCCCTAATTTCAAAGTTTCCTTCTCTTCCACGCAAGAAGAAGGCCAGAAGAATAACAAGAAATTTCAGAATATTTGTAAGTAGAGATTTTTGAGAAGTCGGTAGTTGCAGGGCCGGCCTTGACATTTTGGGGGCCCAAGGCGAGATCCTAAAATGGGGCCCATGTTCCATATTAATTTATAATATATAAAAAAATCGCCACAAGAAAAATTCAAATAAGATATATATAGCCAAAAATCTCCTTTGTTCTATTCTAAATTAACGGATCTGAAATATATAGACAAAAAATCTTCAAAAAATCAGAATTTTAATTTAAATTCAAGTTACCTTACGAGAGAAGAAGAAAATTTTGAATCTAGCTCGATTTTGGTCATCTAGCACTTAAAATCCTAGAAAATGGATGGATCTGAAATATATAGACATAGTTAAAGTTTCTTAATTCATAGCTACCATTTTGGAGATAGAGAGTCATTTCGGAGATAGAGAGTTACTGTGAAATTGATAATAAAGAAGAAATGAGACATTTTATAAAAGCCCATAAAAACAATAATTAGTTATCTAAATAAAACAAGCAATTGGCAACTACAAAAACAGTGAATTTATGAAACAAAATATTAAAAGAAGAAACAAATTCAAAGATCAAACAATATATCATTCCAAACTCCCCAACGTGACAATAAAAATGAACTTTTTCCCCCCTTTGATCTGCTAAAATGAACTCTAACAAAAAAGTAAAAAAGTATAATTAAATATTGATTTAAAAAGGAAACACAACCCCATAATAAAATTAACTTATGGAAAACATTTCATTCAAGATCTCCTAATGAAAAATAAATAGATAAAAAATCCACTTCGAAAAATTCGCCAAAAATATAAAATAAACATTAAACATAAGGACTCATCTCAAAAGATTATAAAAAAATAAATAAAAACAAATAAAGATTTATAGAAATCTTCTCAACCAAAAGAAATAATAATAATACATTTAAAAACAAAAATCCATCTCCTAAATGGCTAAATCCATCAAAAAAGCAAAACCCATTTCAACGAAAAGATTATTTATTAAAAAAAACTTCAGAATCCATAAAACATAAAACCCATTTAAAAAAAAAACTTTCCAAGATTAAAGAATTAATAGAGAGTGACAAATCACAACACTAAGTAGAAAGGAAACAATAAAAGATCATGGATGTGATAGATACCTCGAGAGATAGGTTATCAGATTTGGGAAGTGAGAAGGGCTTAACATATACTTCTTCCTCCTCAAATTCATCCTTGAAATCCTCAAACTTGGCCTCGAAATCGGTGTTGTCTATATAGACTTGTGAGAGGAGAGGGTTTAGGTTTGGGTTTGGAGAGAGAGAAATGATGGAGAGAGGAGAGAGAGAGAGAGAGAGAGAGAGAGGTGCGGGGCCTTATATATATATATATATATATATATATATATATATATATATATATATTAAACCTAGTTTGTAAAAGAATGTTTGGATTTGGGGGCCCCTAAAAATCGAGGGCCAAGGCAGCCGCCTGGCTGGCCTTGGTCCAGGGTTGGCCCTGGGTATAATTATTTGCAGCCTCACATTCTTTGCAACTTTAAAGTTCCCCTCAACATATTTGGTTAATTTGGTTGTGGAAAAAGAATCTCTAATTGTAGATAATATTTCCCTAAAATCGTTTATTAACATTGCAGGCTATCTGAAATTCTCATTGATTGTTGCCTCGGCTTTATTGTAGACAATTTATTTATTATTTTTTGTAATGATGAAAGGTGTTATATCACAAGCTGTACAATATATTTATAACTTGTATTAAATACCCAAATGTTTGCAAGATGAACCTTTCTTAAACATTAAGATCCGTGAGGTAAAACCATCACCACTTAACTATATCAACTGGGATACACCAATTGGTTGCTCAAATTATTTTGCTTTTAAATGAGTTTTAATTGTCTCCCAAAATTGTGAATTTGACAAAAGAGGACAAATTCATACCCCTATTTCCACGACAACTAATTTGCAGGGATAAGAATAACATTTTGCCATTAAGGGTATTCTTTGTCATTTTGAAAGTTGGCTCTATGAACCAATTCTCTTTATAGATTAGTATATATATATATATATATATATATATATATATATATATATATATAAGGTGTGGGACTGTGTGCAGTAGTTAACATTTTATGAAAAGAATAAACATATTAAAGTTGATATCCATCTTGTCCGAGAAATAGTTTGGGATAAGTTCACAAGCTCATCGATATTGCGTCTCACAATAGTTAGCATACATATTGAGTTATTGACTAAGGTTGTTGGGCCTAGTACTCTTAACAATGTGGTTTTCAAGTTGGGCATGTTGGATATCCATGCTCGACTTGAGGGAGAGTGATAGTGTTTGTATATCAATATTGTTGTAGTAGTGATTACGATGTATAGTGTGCACGTAGTATATTTGGGTGTGTATCTATAATATTATTGACTTAATATAGATGCTAGTGAGGAACACATTTCTCACTAAGCCTTCTACAATTACTTTATCTTCTCTTCTCCTATATCTTCCTTCATCCATAAACCTAAAACCATCTTCTTAAACCTGAATGCCACTAACCTAAACTATCCAAGCCCTCATTTTCTTCTGATCTCAACTAATTTTCTCACTAATATAAGAAAACACTCTCAACGAAGAAACAAAATGAGGAACAAGTGCTATGAATGAAGACTGAAAAAAGCACTAAGAGATTTTTATTTTTTTATAAGTAAACTGGGCTTGAACCTACAACCTTGAGGTTACAATGTTGTCTGTTGGATATTTACCAAATAAATATTTATTATTTTAATAATATTTATTTATTATTAATTTAATAATATTTATTTTTTTTAAATGGTTCCTTAATCTGATTGGTTCCATTTAAAGGATACTTTTGACAACAATTGATCATTTAACCTTCAAGTCAAAATGACTTGAATTTTGAATTAATATTGGAGGAAAACTTTTTCCACCATAAGTTTAAAAGTGTTGAAAATGTTTTGTTCCACCTCACTATTTTACAAGAAATATTCATAGATTATATATGGAAGCTTACCTTCTATATTATTTGGCTTGATAAAAGGAACGCGTTTACCGTCGCTACATTACGTCTGGCGTGTGCGATGTGCGAATGACGCAATTGGCGCTTTTAAGGCGCACTTTGCACTTCGCACGACCGCATCGTCGCGAGGAGCTTGAGGAGCCTTTCCTATTTGAACTGAGATGGTCCGATCGGTTGACTTGTTGACCGGGCACAGATTGACTTCGCATGTGTGCACCAAATGTGTGCATCAGGCAGTTTTCGAATTCCGGATTCGAACAAACAGTTAGGATTTCGAATTCAGACAAGTTAGTTGACCAAAAGATGTAACTGTTCGGATGTGAACCGTTGGATCCTTGCAACCGTTGATCAAATCGATCAGGGCCTTCGATTGCAAGCAATCGACAGACACAACCGCCTCTGAAAAGGTGCTCCGAAAGTTATAAATAGAGGCTAGAGGAGGGATTTTAAAATACTTGCAATTTTCGAATCCTACATCTGAGCCCTCAGAATTCGTGTGTCAACCAGAGCATTTTGCGTCTTCGTTTCGTTGGGTCGAACACTACAGTGCAACGTAGTGTGTGATAGATCGGTGCTTCACCGAGGCTTCATTGTATCCTGGAGGCGAATTTGCAGATATCCCGTTGCATATAGGGGGCAAATATTGTCTTAAAGACAGCGATCTAATCGCGCCTTGAAGTAATTTATTCGGTCCTTTTCCATCAAACTTTGTGCAATCTACCAACATTGCCAACCTTCCATTGTGCTATAGACTCAAGCATACGCTAAGGGAAATATCGTTTATATTTAATCCAAGTGTTGAACAGGTCTCAATTAAAGAATCATTTGATTGTAGATGATGATCCTGCAAAAATTGCTGCCAAATTGTACAATTGTATCTCCAAAAAAAAAGGGCACTTTAGAAAAACATGCCCCTTTTTGGAAGTTTTTGGAGTATTATACTAAATCTAAAGCTTTTAGAAAATCATGCTTCCACGGATTCGAACAAATAGTTAGGATTTCGAATTCAGACAAGTCAGTTGACCAAAAGATATAACTGTTCGGATGTGAACCGTTGGATCTTTACAACCGTTGATCAGATCGATCAGGGCCCTCGATTGCAAGCAACCGATAGATATAATCGCCGCTAGAAAGGTGCTCCGAAAGTTATAAATAGAGGCCAGAGGAGAGATTTTAAAATACTTACAATTTTTGAATCCTACATCTGAGCCCTCAGAATTCGTGTGCCAACCAGAGTATTCTGCGTCTTCGTTTCGTTGGGTCGCACACTACAGTGCAACATAGTGTGTGACAGATCGGTGCTTCACTGAGGCTTCATTGTATCCTGGAGGTGAATTTACCGATATCTCGTTGTATATAGGGGGAAAATATTGTCTTAAAGACAGTGATCTAATCGCGCCTTGAAGCAATTTTTTCGGTCTTTTTCCGTCAAACTTTGTGCAATCTACCAACAATTTTAAGACAATATTACTATGGCACAAAAGATAATGAAACTCTCAAACACGAAGATCACGAAACTCGAGTGCTTTAATGACACCAATTTCAAACGATGGCAATCAAAAGTATATTTCCTACTTACAAATTTAAAAGTCACATACGTTCTCACTATGGACTCACAATCATTAAAAAAAGAAGATGAAACGCTTGAAGAAGGTAGAATCCGTACGAAATGGGAAAGAGACAATTACACATGCAAAGGCTATATTCCCAACGCACTTACCGATTCTCTTTTTGACATCTATCAAATTTATAAAATTGCAAAGGAGATATGAGAGGCTCTTGAACGGAAGTACAAAATAGAAGAGGCCGACGTGCGCACATACTTAGTAAGTGAGTCATTTAATTTTAAGATGTATGATTCTAAACCTATTTTAGAGCAACTGCACCAGATGCAGATTATCTTCAACAATCTTGTGGCTGAAGGAAGCACAATAGATGAATGTTTTTAAGTCTGCGGTTATTACAAAATTATTGTTGGGATGGAAAGATTACCGTAAGAGTTTGAAACATACGAAGGAAGATCGTACTATGGAGGAACTCTTGACTCATCTTCGCATAGAAGA
The DNA here is from genome assembly GCA_021018995.1 of Chloranthus sessilifolius. Lineage (NCBI taxonomy): Eukaryota > Viridiplantae > Streptophyta > Magnoliopsida > Chloranthales > Chloranthaceae > Chloranthus > Chloranthus sessilifolius. The sequence goes on from CM037591.1 coordinate 7,148,190, forward strand.
AGAAGCTCGTCTACGTGATAAGGAGGAGGAGAAAACTGAACTCGTCTTTAATGCTCACATTGTTGAAGATGCATCCACGTCGAAGAAGAAGAACAAAGGGAAGAACTTCAAACTGAAATAGAATAAGAAGGATTTCAAGAGAGGACAATATAAGGAAAAAGCAAAGAAGGGTATTTGTTTTTATTGCAAGAAACCCGGCCATTTCAAATGTGATTGTCGAGAATTCTTGAAGAATAAAAATCAGGCAAACATTGTGGGAGAAGATCTCATTGCGGTGATCTCCGAAGGCAATATGGTAGATGGTGGAAATGAATGGTGGCTCGATTTTGAGGCTACTAGGTATGTGACCTCTGATAGGAATAATTTTGTATCTTATGAGGAGGCTCATGATGGACATAAATTATTCATGAGAAATTTTACTACTGCCAAAGTGGTAGGCCAAGGTAAAGTTATTCTACACTTTACTTCAGGAAAATCTGTTACCCTGAATGATGTCCTTCATGTCTCTGAAATCCGAAAAAATCTTGTATCGGCTTGTATTCTGAACAAACATGGATTTAGAATTGTGATCGAATCCGATTCCGTTGTACTTTCTAAGAAAAGGATGTTTGTAGGCAAGAGGTATGCCTCTTGTGAAATGTTTAAGTTTAATATCAATGAGATATCTTCTTCTTCGGTTTATATGTGTGACTCAATTTATTTATGGCATAATAGATTAGAGCATTTAAATTTACGTTCTATGGATAATATGATTAAACTAGAACTTCTTGCTAAAGCAAATATAGATTATGGTAAAGATAGATGTAGTATATGTGTCCAATTTAAAATGACTAAGAAACCATTTAAAAGTGTTGAAAGACAACCTAAACTATTAGATTTAATTCATACTGATTTGTGTAATTTGAATAACATTACTACTAAAAGAGGGAAAAGATATTTCATCACTTTCATTGATGATTATTCTCGATTTACATATGTTTTCCTTCTTCAATTAAAAGAGGAAGCATTTAGTAAATTTATCTCTTATAAGGCTTTAGTGAAAAATCAATTAGATTTTAAAATTAAGGCACTACGATCGGATAGGGGAGGTGAATACATGTCACATAAATTATTAGATTTTTGTGACAAGTATGGAATTATTCATGAGATCACCGCTCCATATTCTCCTCAATCAAATGAAATTGCTGAAAGGAAAAATCGGACTCTAGTAGAAATGATAAATTCTATGTTAACAAATTCTGGTTTGAATTCAAATTTATGGGGAGAAGCATTGCTTACTGCATGTTATATTTTAAATCGGATACCTTTTAAAAAGTCTTCTAAAACTCTATATGAAATTTGAAAGAACAAACCTTCAAAATTATACTATTTAAAAATATAGGGTTATAGAGCATTAGTTAGGGTACCCAATTATAAACATACAAAATTAGGTCCTAAAGCCATTGAATGTATTTTTGTAGGATATTCTATTAATAGTCCTATTTATAGATTTTTAGTATGTGAACATAATAATATTTTTGAAAAGGATTCAATTTTTGAATCAAAAGATGTAGTATTTTATGAGAATATTTTCTCTACTATTCCTAAACCTCTTGCATCCTCTAACTTAGATGAATCTTCTGATTCTCTTCATCTCTCTAGTAGTGAAGATGAAAAGACGGAACTTAGAAGAAGTAAGAGACCTAGGAAAGCCACCGATTTTGGTTCAGATTTCTATGTGTATCATGTAGAAGGAATCATAAATAAGAAAACTAAGAAAATGAAGTTTATTTTTAATATCGATGAAGATCCTCAAACTTTTGATGAAGCTGTTAAGTCTATTGATTTTGCATTTTGGAAAGAAGCCATAAATGATGAAATGGATTCTATCATGTCCAATAATACTTGAGAATTAGTAGACTTATCACAGGGATCTAAACCTATAGGTTGTAAGTGGATATTCAAAAGAAAACTTAATCCTAATGACACTATAAATAAGTTTAAGGCTAGACTTATTGCCAAAGGTTTTAGACAAAAGTATGGTATTTATTATTTTGATACCTATGCTCCAGTGACTAGGATTTCTTTCATAAGGATCTTATTTGCTTTTGCTTATATATATAAACTTCAAGTTCATCAAATGGATGTTAAGACCGCCTTTTTAAATGGTGAACTTGAAGAGGAAGTATATATGGATCAACCAGAGGGTTTTATCATGAAGGGACATGAAAATAAAGTTTGTAAACTTATTAGGTCCCTATATGGTCTAAAACAGGCTCCTAAACAGTGGCATAAATAATTTGATAGTATTATTTTATCATATGGATTCAAGATTAATGAATCAGATAAATGCATTTATAGTAAGATATCAAAGGGTAAAGGAATAATTATTTGTCTCTACGTGGATGACCTCTTAATTTTTGGTACAGACTTAGAAAATATTAAAAATACAAAAAGTTTTTTAGCTTCAAAATTTGATATGAAAGATATGAGGGAAATCGATGTAATTCTTGGAATAAAATTATTTAAACAAGATAATAATATTATTTTATCTCAGTCACACTATATAGAAAAAGTACTAAAGAAATTTAAACATAATGAAAAATTAGCACAAACACCTTTTGATCCAAGTATAAAATTAAAACCCAACGATAGCAGAAGTGTATCTCAATTAGACTTTTCTAGAGTAATTGGTAGTTTGATGTATGCTACTCATTGCACTAGACCCGATATTGCTTATGCAGTAGGAAAATTAAGTAGATATACTAGTAATCCTAGTCATGAACATTGGAAAATAATTAGTAGAGTGTTAAGTTATCTTAATAAAACTAAGGATTATGCTTTACATTATGTTGTTATCCTATTGTACTTGAGGGATACACAGATGCTAGTTGGAACAATGATACTGATGAATCAAGGTCTACTAGTGGATAGGTATATACTCTTGGAGGTGCTACAATTTCTTGGGGATTAAAGAAACAAACATGCATAACACATGCAACTATGGAATAAGAATTTATTGCTCTTGCGGCAGGGAGCAAGGAAGCAGAGTGGTTAAGGAATTTACTATTAAAAATTCCTATTTGGCCTAAGCCTATGCCACCAATCTCTTTATTCTGTAATAGTGAAGCTGCGCTATCTAAAACTTATAGCAAAATTTATAATGAAAAGTTTAAACATATAAGTTTAAAACACAGTTATGTTAGTCAATTACTCCGTGAAGGAGTAATTACTATCAATTCAATACGGACATTTACAAATTTAGCGGATCCATTTACAAAAGGTCTTGCAAGAGATGTGGTTATTAAAATATAAGAAGGGATGTGTTTAAAGCCTAATAGATTACATCACCTATGATGGTAACCCGACCTATTTTCTGAAGTCTAGAAACTAAAGGTTCAATGGAAAAAATAAATCATATGTAGTGATTGCACATTATTAAAAGTGCGAGTTTATAACTCCAACCATCTTAAGTAATAATGTGGAACTTGTAACGTAAGGAAGAGGTTGAAATATTTCTCTTAATCAGTCTATAACATATAATGTTGAAATGTCTAAGTTACAAGGGCATTTATGATAGAACTGACTTATATAAGTTACGAAGTGTTGCTGCTTCGAAGATAGATAAAGGCTTTTCTTAAATACAACTCATGAATACCAGGTATAAGCACAAGGCCATAAAATGTGCTGGTTGTTAAAATGAAATAAAACTTAGATGACTTATGTGTGTGATATATCCGGTTGATTATACAAGAAAATTAGTTCAAAAATTTAGATCACTAAAGTTCTTTATCAATTTTGATGTATTATCACTAAGTGAAAGTTCAATTCCTTAGGACACTTTTATTTATGCATACAGTAGTCAAGAAATGCTCAAATTTCTTTGGTACATATATATATACAGTTTTGGTTATCAGATTTAAGAATGACTCTCAGTTTCTTTATTTTTAATATTTAATAAAATAGGGGAGGATGGATATTTATTTTGTAAATAGGGGAGGAATGTTGGATATTTATCAAATAAATATTTATTATTTTAATAATATTTATTTATTATTAGTTTAATAATATTTATTTTTTTTAAAATAATTCCTTAATCTGAATGGTTCCATTTTAAGGATACTTTTGACAACAATTGATCATTTAACCTTCAAGTCAAAATGACTTGAATTTTGAATTAATATTGGAGGGAAACTTTTCCCACCATAAGTTTAAAAGTGTTGAAAATGTTTTGTTCCACCTCACTATTTTACAAGAAATATTCATAGATTATATATGAAAACTTACCTTCCATATTGTTTGGCTTGATAAAAGGAACATATAAGCGAATGGCGCAATTGACGCTTTTAAGGCGCACTTTATACTTCGCACGACCGCATCATCGCGAGGAGCTTAAGGAGCCTTTCCTATTTGAACTGAAATAGTTCGATCGGATGACTTGTTGACCGGGCACGGATTGACTTTGCACGTGTGCACCAAATGTGTGCATCAGACAGTTTCCGAATTCCAGATTCGAACAAACAATTAGGATTTCGAATTCAGACAAGTCAGTTGACCAAAAGATGTAACTATTTTGATGTGAACCGTTGGATCCTTGCAACCGTTGATCAGATCGATCAGGGCTCTCGATTGCAAGCAATCGACAGACACAACCGCCCCTGAAAAGGTGCTCCAAAAGTTATAAATAGAGGCTAGAGGAGGGATTTTAAAATACTTGAAATTTTCGAATCCTACATTTGAGCCCTCAGAATTCGTGTGCCAACCAGAGCATTCTGCGTCTTCGTTTCGTTTGGTCGCACACTACAGTGCAACGTAGTGTGTGACAAATCGGTGCTTCACCGAGGCTTCATTGTATCCTTGAGGCGAATTTGCCGATATCCCGTTGCATATAGGGGACAAATATTGTCTTAAAGACAGCGATCTAATCGCGCCTTGAAGCAATTTTTCTGGTCTTTTTCTGTCAAACTTTGTGCAATCTACCAACATTGTCAACCTTCCATTGTGCTATAGACTCAAGCCTACGCTAAGGGAAATATCGTCTATATTTAATCCAAGTGTTGAACAGGTCTCAATTAAAGAATCATTTGATTGTAGATGATGATCCTGCAAAAATGGTTGCCAAATTGTGCAATTGTATCTCCCAAAAAAAAGGGCACTTTTGAAAAACATGCCCCTTTTTGGAAGTGTTTGGAGTATTATACTAAATCCAAAGCTTTTAGAAAATCATGCTTCCACGGAAACTAGAGGTACTAAAAGATGTGAGATGTTGAAAGTTTCTCACGTGTGATTGGACTTTTACATATGAAAGTACTAAAGTATCCTCATATTTAAAGAGGGTACTTTAGAATCCTAGCCCCAAAAACAGCCGGCTCTTCTTTTTCTCCAAAGAGAACCAAGCTTTGATGCAACAACCGACTCTTTTTATCCACAAATTTGGCTATACTTCTTTTTTGGTTCTTTCCATTTCTTGCTATGTAATTTTTTGGAATGAATATTGGTTTTTTTTTCAAAAAAAAAATTGTGTTGTAAAGCCAACAAGGTTGAAAGATCCTTGAGGAGAGCTTAATCTCATTAATGGTGTGAAAGCTTTAAGCCACCATTAATGGAGATCGAGCTATTTTGATTTCTGCATCAAGCTTATTTTAGGCAATGCAAAATGATCATAATGCCCATCTACTTATTTTCTCTCCAGCAGCCCAAAACTGAACCCTTCTTCTCCACAAAATTAAAGCTTTGATCAGTTATTGGGCGTTTCAACTTTCAGTTTCTGTGTGTTGAAAAGGAAATGGTGAAAAGAATATTAGATCCAATCGACTCGGCTAATTCCCGAGTTGAATCTGCTATAGAATAAAACAATAAAAAGTTGAGAAGAAAAAATGCAGAGCTTCACACATAAAAATAGCTTCTTTGAATTTATATATTTTTAAACATAACACAAAACTCCCAACATAATAAGAGCTGCGTGGATCCAGCCTAGTAGAGGCCTTAAAGACCTACTGTAATAAAAAACTAGGACATTGAGTTTTGTAGTTGCAGTCAATCCAACAAGGAAGATGATGGTAACGAAGGAGTTTTGGGTTGGTTCCCGAGCTCAGTTGATGTCAAGTTAGGAGAAAAAAATGTTCACCCCAAAAAACCGATCAAGCACTCATTGATTTCAATCAGTTCTGACAGATTTATCTGGCAGTCACTTTCCGGTGACATTCAGAGCTCATCGAACGATGGGTTCTTTCCCCATTTCTTGTGTCTATAATAGTAAAGTCACATCTGAAGAAATTAGTATCTCACACCCATCAAAACTTCCAAAAAATGTGAAAACCCTTTTATCTAAAAGTTTTCGTTTGGGTATAATACGCAAAAACGTTTGGGTTTGGAGCATGTTTTTCTAATTATCCCAAAAAAAAAACTCACTAATTTCAAATCCAAGGAGATGATATAGCCTTGATCAAATGAATGTCGTTGAGTCAACAAGAATCTCAATCTCTTTCTCTTTCTTCAGATCAATTTCTCTCTTTTGCCTATTTTAAGACCTTTTCATGTGGGCTGCTCAAGCATTTTCTTATTCCATATTTGCATAAAAAGTCTTCTCTTTCTTTGTTATTTTCTTTCTTTCTTCTTCTTGCTGAAAACAATTAGGGTTTGCTTCACTTATCTTTAACATTATGTCAAATCCATTTCAATTAAAAGGGCCATAACATTCCATCCCCATGAAGAAACTATTTCTTGTTATGCTAAAACAAATCCTTGTTCTTCTTGATGGATCTTCGTCAAAGTTGAAAACAAAACCGTTCCGATTTGCTCAAGAGGAAAGCCAGCTATACAGGAGATCGAAGAAAAAGTTCATAACACCACATTTCAGCATCACATGTGATACCAGCGCTTCATTTCAGCATATACTGAATATATTTTATATCCCAAGTTTACATATAATGAATAGATAATTTGTTTTTAAAAATTAAGAACCCAAATTCGAGCTAAGTGAACCGGCGAATCAGGTAACATGGTTAGACTACTAAGTATAGAACAGTGAGGTTAAGAGCTATCTGGTCACTTATGGAAATTCTATGATTTAGAGGGAAGTAAGAAAATTCGACGAAGGCTATATAGCAATTAAAACAATTTAGAGTACTTGTTCAGCTGACGGATCGATAGTTTCAGGGTTACATGCTCTTGTTTATCATCCATCTTCTTGTTTTGGTAGATAAACTGGAACATGAACACTAAACCGCATAGCTTAACAAAACCAAAAACCCTAAAAGGAATTTTAACTGGTCAGTGGGTAGTTCCGGGTCCACGTAAATTTTGGACTAGAATGCAATGTCCACTCATGATGAGGAGAGGGAATGAAAGAACACTTGTATTCCAAACTCAAGAATGCTTACAAGTTGTGAGTTGCCTTGAGGCCCTCTCCTCTATTTATAGGTTACAAGTATACAATGAACGGTGTGAGATTGGGACATATGTTTCACATCTAACGATTGGGAAGGTTCTAGAGTTCTCTCTAGAAACTTCTCCACTCCTTGTTCTACACCCTTCTTAGAGCATTTCTAGGTTTCTAGAATACTCTCTAGAAACTTCTCTACTCCTCATTGGTTCTACACTATTCTTAGGGTCTTTCTCTAGGTTTCTTGAGTCATCCATAGAGCCTCTTTCTCCTATGTACAATACCGTATGTATATACAAGTATTATGGTACAAATAAAGTGGAGACAAATCCGGTGTTGTGCGCTTAATCGCTCGGCTCGGTTTAAGTTTAGTATGGTTTAGCGGTTAGCGACCCTTGAGTGAACCCAATTCTCAAGGGTAGGATGAGTGTTAAAGGAAAATTACTAACAGTAGGCAGTTTTTTAAAGACAGTTAGATTACACATGGCACACATCCCTAAAAGTGATTGTGTTGATGGCATACCGTCATAAGAGTTTCCAAGCAAGGTATCAAAATCGGTATCGGTATACATGGCACACATCCCTAAAAGTGATTGTGTTGATGACATACCGTCAGAAGAGTTCCCGGGCTAGGTATCAATATTGGTATCCGTACACATGGCACGCATCCCAAAAAGTGACTGTGTTGATGGCATATATACCATCAGAAGAGTTACCAAGCAAGATATCAAAATTGATATCAGTCTCGGGTATCGTTTGCCCAAGACAAATACGACTCGGCCAATACCGATACGTATCGGCCTATTTAAAAAAATAAAAAAATAAAAATAAAAGGAAAAGTCTACGTCTCGGCCGAAACAAAGACATATCGGCCGATACCCATTACGTATCGGTTTGCCAAGAAACCAATACGTATCGCCGATACATATCGGTATCAGCCAATTTTGATACCTTATTCCCAGGTCACTTTTTGAGATGTGCTCCACATTGAATAAACATTTGACAGCCTGATAGGTTGGCCACATTCTCACAATGTGCTCCACATCGAATAAATATTTGACCGTATGATAGGTTGGCCATACTCTCACAATCTATTGTGTGGAAGAATGGGTTGAAATACGTTTTCCATCCTCTGATGCAAAGCAGTCCAAGTTTTTACCGGTGGAAACCCTTGGTTGCAAAAATCGAATCTTTGGTTGTAAATATAGGTACTCTATTGTTTGGGCTATCAACCATTTCAAGAGCTCGTGTCTCATGCCCACCTTAATCATTCAAGGTTGGGCTAAAAACTTTGACGGTCTGGGCGGGTCGGGTCGGGTTAGTTGAGACCTACTCTATAGCATGTCCTAGTATAACCACAATCGTATAAACTTCGGGCAAGGCTTTCAACGGGTCGGATTAAGCCAAAAATTTGGTTGCCTAATGCAAAAAATGACATATGTCCAGCCTGACCCAAACTGTTTATTCATCCAATGTTCGAATTACAACAATCGGTCGCATCCAATTCAATCGTCATTTTAAAAACAATAATTAAAAATATCAAAAGAAATATAAATATTTAAAATTGTGTGTATCGATGTGTATAAGTTCTGGCCTCAATCCGTTTCTTATACGAACTTTAATTGGATTATAAAAAGTGATGATGGAGATTATTTTACGAATTATAAAGATAATCGTATTTTACAAGTTTAAGTAACCAAACGGTTGAATTTCTATTTTTAACAAGCTCTGATTGTATTTGTTTTTTATGTCGAACATAAGCTCTTTGAATCATTCGAATCATCTGATCAGTCGAGTATAATACCAACCATTGTCTTTAATTTGAATGGTTTATATCAGAGTTCATCAATCGATTGGTCCATAACTTTATGACGACTTATATAGGCATGCATGGAATTCCAATGCATGGAAATTTGTGCAGTTCTAGACTGCAATGTCCACTCATGATGAGTAGACACCCATGGTAGACTATGTAAAAAAGAAACTCCAATTTTCTTCAGCCAAACTCTTAAGAGAGGGAATGAAAGAACACTTGTATTCCAAACTCAAGAATGCTTACAAGTTGTGTGTTTCACATCTAACAATGGGGAAGGTTCTAGAGTTCTCGCTAGAAACTTCTCCACTCCTCCTTGTTCTACACCCTTCTTAGAGCATTTCTAGGTTTCTAGAAACTTCTCTACTCCTCATTGGTTCTACACCATTCTTAGGGTCTTTCTCTAGATTTCTAGAGTAATCCATAGAGCCTCTTTCTCTTATGTACAATATCTTATGTATATATATGTATTATGGTACAAATAAAGTGGAGATAGATCTGGTGTTGTGCGCTTAATCGCTCGGCTCGGTTTAACTTTATTATGGTTTAGCAGTTCGCGACCCTTGAGTGAACCCAATTCTCATGGGTAGGATGAGTGTTAAAGGAAAATTATTAACCGTAGGCAGTTTTTTAAAGAGAGTTAGATTACATATGGCACACATCCCTAAAAGTGATTGTGTTGATGGCATCCTGTCATAAGAGTTTCCAAGCAAGGTATCAAAATCGGTATCGGTATATATGTCACACATCCCTAAAAGTGATTGTGTTGATGACATACCGTCAGAAGAGTTCCCGAGCTAGGTATCAAAATTGGTATTCGTACACATGGCACACATTTCAAAAAGTGACTGTGTTGATGGCATATATACCGTTAGAAGAGTTCCCAAGCAAGATATCAAAATTGACATCAGTCTCGGGTATCGGTTTGCCCAAGACAAATACGACTCGGTCGATACTGATACATATCGGTCTATTTAAAAATAAAAATAAATAAAAATAAAAGGAAAAGTCTACATCTCGGCCGAAACCGAGACATATCGGCCAATACCCGATACGTATTGGTATCAGCCAATTTTGATACCTTCTTCCCAGGTCACTTTTTGAGATGTGCTCCACATTGAATAAACATTTGACCGCTTATAGGTTGGCCACATTCTCACAATGTGCCCCATGTCGAAAAATAAATATTTGACCGTCTAATAGGTTGGCCACACTCTCACTTTTTAGCAGTGGAAACCCTTGGTTGCAAAGATTAAATCTTTGGTTGTAAATATAGGTACTCTATTGGTTGTTCTATCAATCATTTCAAGATCTCGTGTCTCATGCCCACCTTAATCGTTCTAGGTTGGGCTAAAAACTTTGAGGGTCCGGGCGGGTTGGGTTGGGTCGGTTGAGACCTACTCTATAGCATGTCCTAGTTTAACAACAATCGTATGAACTCTGGGCAAGGATTTCAATCGGTCACATCCAATTCAATCGTCATTTTGAAAAACAATAATTAAAAATATCAAAAGCAATATAAATATTTAAAATTGTGTGGATGGATGTGTATAAGTTTTCGCTGTCTTATACAAAATTTAATTGTATTATAAAAACTAATGATAGAGATTATTTTACGAATTTTAAAGATAATCACATTTTACAAGTTTAAACGGTTGAATCTCTGTTTTTCACAAAACTCTGTTGTATGTTATTTTTTAGCTTGATATCAATTTTTTTTGGGTTTTTTTCTGCATATGCCCCCATATTATGCTAATATTATAAGAAACATCTAAGTTATGAGTATTTATTCTGCAGCCCTTACTTTTGTATTTCTATTTCATATAATTCTCTGCCGTTAACTAGTCGTGAGTTTATAGACGGAAAGTCTATTTTGCCCTTAATGAAATCAATATTTTAAAAATACCACAATTCTAAAAGACTCTTCATTTATCTATATTTACAAGTCATGCCATTAAAGTTTATCACCATTCTTTTTATTTCATGTGATACACACCCCTAAAAGTGACCTTAATATTAATTTTAAGCATGCACGTGATGTTAAGGTCACTTTTCTGAGATGTGTGCCACATGAAATAAAACACTGACCGTCTGATGGTACAATTATGATCTCAAGATCCATCATGTGAAAGATTGAGAGGATAAATGATCTCCATCGTTCGATTCAATTCAATCAACGTGTTTCAACGTGGGTGAACTTAAAGATTCAGTGGGTAGATTTAAATGTACTCTTCTAAAAGACTCTTCATTCACCTATCAGATTTAAGACTCATCAGATGGGTGATTCCTCTATTAAAACATGCCAACGTTTGGACAAATACTCAACCAATGGAGGATTTGTGGCAAACGATACAATTATTTTTGAAAAAAAACCCTTCAATCCACATGTTCCACTCAAAATACTCGTCCCTCCAATTTCCTATATGATTCAAGACCCATTTTTAGGAATTGGATTGTCTAATCGCGTTTGCTTCCATCCACCGAATCTTTGAATTCACCCACGCTAAAACACATTGATTGCATTGAATAAGACAATGGAGATCGTTTAGGCATACCATTAGACGATCAGTGTTTTATTTCGTAGCACACATCTCAGAAAAGTGACCTTAACATCACGTATACGGTTAAAATTAAATTTAAGGTCATTTTTTTGGGTGTGTACCACATGAAATAAAAAATCAACCATCTGATGGTGCCACCATGATCTCAAAATCCATTGTGTGAAAGGTTGGGACGATAAACAATCTCCATCATCCGATTCAATGCAATCAATCGTTTGATGGTGCCACCATGATCTCAAGATCCATCGTGCGAATGGTTGGGACGATAAACAACTTCTATCGTCCAATTCAATGTAGTCAACTGTCTGATGGTGCCACCATGATCTCAAGATACATCGTGTAAAAGGTTGGGACGATAAATGATCTTCATCGTCCGATTCAATGCAGTCAACCGTCTAATAGTGCCACCGTGATCTCAAGATCCATCGTGTGAAAGGTTGGGACGATAAACGATCTCCATCATCCGATTCAATGCAGTCAATGTTTTTCAATGTGGGTGAACTAAAATATTTGGTGGGTGGATTTAAAACTAATCTTTTTTGTAAGTGGAGGGGTGGATTTAAAATTACTCCTACCATGTGTAGAAGGTGACAATTTAGTAATTTAATTTTAAAAAAGATAAATATGATATTTAGGTTATTCTTTAACGTCTGATTAATCATTTAAAGTAGCATCCGTTATGGAGGGTACAGTTTAAAGCAAATAGCTATAATTGGGGGATTAGTTGTAATATCAATATAACTCGGAGGTATTTATAAAAAATCCATTTTTTTTTAGTATAAAAAAAAAAAACTTTTTATGAGTCATGTGAAACATGGTTGAATATCTAAGTGATAGATCATACATCAAAGGAAAATGGGTCTAAAAATAAAGCTCTTTGAATCATTGGAAACATTTGATCTGCCGACTATAATGCCAACCATTATTTTTAGTTTGAATGGTTGATATCAAAGTTCATCAATCGATTGGTTCATGACGGACTTATATAGGCATGCTTTTTTGGGCTAGGACATGCTACAATGATGGATTGACATATGATAAATCACACTTCAAGAGCTGTGAGGTAAAATTTACAAATTTAATGGTGCTAGATTATTTATAGCCCGGGGTGTTTAAATGTAATCAGGTTTAAGGAGAGTATATCAGTTGATTCTATCTACAGCATTTCAAATCTATCGGTGACTTTCGACCGCCAAATTGAAGATCACTCGGCGGACTATAATACATAATATATGAGGTATAACAATCAATGGGTGCGCCTACCTTTTCTAGTGGTGGAAGATGGAGGCGGTTTTCATCCACCGTTTATGTTACAGCCATCTCACTTAAATAAAGGAAAAATATATTGACTGCTCTGAATTAATGATGGAGATCGTTCTTTGCCCCAATCTTTCATGTAATAGATTTTGAGGTCATGGGCCTAACATCAAACAGTCAAATATTGATTCCAGATGACACACATCCTAAGAAGTGAATGTGATCACAACGTACCATCAAAGGTGGCTCAAGTTCACGTTTTGAAATATGTGACTTGTGGAATCAATATTTGACCATTTGATGGCAGGCCCATGATCTAAAGATTTTTTATGTGGAAGATTGGGGGAAACACGATCTCCATCGTCTAGTTCAAAGCATACAACAAAATTTTCCTCTTTGTTTAAGTGAGGTGGTTGTAACATAAAGTGGTGTGGTAGTAACACCAACCTAAGTTTATTCAAATAAAATAAGGTTGACGTGACTGCGACACAATTTTATGTTATAGTCACCTCACTTAATTAGCGTAAAAAACTGTTAAATACTTTGAATAGGACAATAGTTAATATTTTTATCCTAATCTTTCGCACAATTCATCTTCAGATTTTGAGCCTTTCATCAAACGATCAGATATTGATGCCACGTATCATACACCATGATCACGTTCACTTTTTGAGATGTGTGCCATATGTAATCAACACTCATTTTTTGTTATTGCCACACCAATTAACCATAGAATAAATCGTTGACTACTTCGAATCGGATGGAGATCGTTTCTTGTCCTAATTTTCCACAAAATAGATCTTGAGATTATGGGGCTACTATTAGCCGGTCACATGTTGCTTCCACTGTGACACACATCCCGTAAGTGAATGATCACCACATTAGCATAAATATGATTCATGTTCAATTTTTGAGATGTGTGCCACTTGAAATCAACATGTGACAATCTGAGGCGATGATCTCAAGATCTGTTGTAGGGGAGATTGGGACCGAAGACTTCATCATTTGATTAAAAAAAGTCAACAATTTTGTCTTTGTTTAAATGGTGTGACAGTAACACTATTAAAAAATAATTATATTTTTGATCTTATACCATTAAATTATATTTGATGGGATGCCACATGGCACACATCTACAAGGCCATTACACGATGCTGGTTTCTGTACCGGGTGATAATTCAACGTGTCGGGCTCGGGCCTACCCATAAGACCTTTCAAACTCTCATATTTGATAACCTTTTATCATCAATCTCACACCGTCCAATTAAAATAGAAGAGATTAAGCTTCTCTTTCTCTCTCATGTAAGCAATGACCCCTTAAAAAGGGTACTCCAAGCATTTTACCATTGCAGCAAGCAATGACCCCTTAAAGGGCCATACTACCGCATAAGGCTTTCGATTTTAGTTGGGCATGAGAGGGGTAAATTAGTAGATGGTAGGGCAGTCTTACCCCAATTTTGGAGAGGATGATTTAGAGGCTTGAAACCCATTAACCCATTCTCTAGCGGGGTAAGATAAATTTAAAAAAAATGTAAAACAGTTTTATAATTTTTACACATAAATATAATATATAATATACAATAAATTTATGAATAGGGAAAATTACATCTCAAAAAAAATAAAAATGTATAGGGAATATAAGAAAAACAAACTTTTTAGCAAAAAATTCCAAGAACTTAAACTTTTTTAAAAACTAATGCTTTCATGGTTTTTTGAAGTTTAGAGATCCGCGAGATCTCAAATCCTCATTAAAAACAATACTTTCATGGATCTCATAACTTCAAAAAACCGTGAAAGCATAGTTGTTTTTAAACGTTTAAGTTATGAAATTTTTTGCTAAAATGTTTATTTTTTAAGGTTGTTTTTTTAGTGCCCTTACGAATAACTCTATTCGCGCCTAGTAGATTGTTGGTGGATGCTTACAAGGAAAATGTTGACTACATTAAATCAAACGATAGTGATCGTTTTTCATTCCCGTCTTCCACACAATGGATCTTGAGACCATTAGCATGCCATTCGGCTGTTAAGCTTTTGAATACGTATTGCACAGATTTCAAAATGTGGCCTAAAATCACAAGGCACACATTATGCTCTAACGTGATTTTAAGGTCACATTTTGAGATATGTGCACATTAAATAAAAAATTTAACAGTTTGATGGCACGCTCATTCTCAAGATCCTTTGTGTGGCAGATGGGAGTGGAAATTGATCACCATTGTCTAATTTAAAGCACTTAACGATTTTTAGCGTAGATGCCCACTAGTAATCTGGTAGGCACGAATAGAGGTACTCTTAATTTTTGGGAGCCATTACTTGAACCATAACGTCATCGTTGGTCCAACCATGGATCAAAATATCGTCCGATACCAATACGTATCGTCCGATAAGTATCGATTTTTGACCATAACGATACGATAAAATGGGTTTTATCACCCCCCCTTAAAAAACAATCAAATTATCGTTCAATGTATCGTTCGTATCGTTCAATGTATCATTCGTATTGTCCGTATCGTTCAATGTATCGCTGATAATTTCAAATTATCGGTTAATTTTTTTTTTTTTATTTTTTGGGGGAAAAAACAGGAAAGTATCGTCCGAAACCAATACGTATCGGTTTTGGGGCTAGACGATACGTATCAAAAAACCAAGATTTTGATCCTTAGGTCCAACCACACAATTTGAAAGAAAGACTTGGAATTCTTAGGGACTTTTTTTATGAGGAAACACCATCAAAGCCATCAGATTTGAAGGTCATGATTTAAATATGTTTGTTGCAGAAGATTATATTGTTACTAAATATGATCTTCATCATATGATTCAATAAGTCAACTGTTAAATTAAAAATGGCCTTTGACTCTGTAGAATCACATGATAGTCACCGCTCATACCTATTTACTGAAAGTGCCCACGTCTTAGACCTCTTGAAAATCATTGATTGCGTCGGATCAGGTGATGAAGGTTGTGTTTCATCTCAATATTCCGCATAATAGATCTTGAGATCATGGCACACCTATCAAACTGATAGTTTGTGATTCCATTTGTCACAAATCCTAAACAAATGCCCTAAAATCATGTTTGAGCACCATGTGTGCCATATGATTCATATGTCATTTTTTGGGATTTGTGATAGAAGGAATAAAAAATTGATCGTCTGATAGGTGAGTCATGATTAATCGCAAAATCTATTGTGTGAAAGATCGAGGTCAAACACAGCTTCCATCAACTGATCCAACACAGTCAATGGTTTTCAAGGGGTTTGGGATGTGGGCCCTTTCATTAAACAGGTGGCAGCGATGATAGTTCAAATGATTCAAATCTCCCAAAAAGTTATTTTGTAGCTCTAGCTTTTGATGGCTTGGATTGCTTACATCTTGTACTAATAATCATGTAAGTTTATTTATACATCAAAATCACTATTAAGGATGTAAGTTTATTTAATCTAATTCAATCCAAAGATTGCATTAATCTAGAAGGTTATAAGATGCTAGAAAATTAAGGCTAAAATAAATTTGAACAAATTTTTTTAGCCAAACAGACATTGGGTAGCTCTGTTCACACCCACGCATTCTATGAAAGTGCCCACATGTGCAATCCATTAAAAATCGTTGATTGTGTCGAATCTGATGATGGTGATAGTGTTTCACCCTAATCTTCCATGCAATGGATCTTGAGATCATTTTGCATCTATTAAACGGTCAATTTTTTATTCTACATGTCACAGATCCTCAAAAAATTCCCCTTGTGTGTAGTGACACGCATCACGATCAAACTTCATTTTAGGGTCATATTTTGGGGATCTGTGACATGTGTAATAAAAAACTGACCGTCTTATAGGTGCGATATGATCTCAAGATCCTTTGTGTGGAAGATCTGAGTAAAACACGATCTCCATCATTTGATCCAATGCAATCCATGATTTTTTAAGGGCTCCAACGGAGGCGCTTTCAGAGTACGTATGGGCGCATTTAGAACTACCCAAAGACATTAGTGACCTTACCAATTCTTTATTGGGACCAACTACTTGCACACAAACTTTGTGTATTTGCATGTAGTATAAACAGAAATATTTGGTAATTTGAAAATTGTGCTAAACGGAACATCATCTAAATCGTTTGATTTGAAGGCTTTGATGTAAAGATCTTTGATGTTAAATATTAGTGCGAAACGTGATATCTATCATCTGATCCATCAGAATCAAGTCTCATTATCCAATGTTAGACCATCTCTTAAGAGACAACCTTAAGGTATTCCAATTAAAAAATTGAGATTGTAATAAATAATTTAAACGTATTGAATCCTCTCTCAAAAGAATAGACCTGTCGATTACTTCCTCTTATTCATTATAATTTTTTAGTCAATTTTTATCTCAAGAAAGGTAAAAAGTGCTCACGACATTGAAATCACAGTGACAAATTTCGTTTTTATATTTTCTCGATGGGGGTTTCTGTTAACGCACTTAAAACATAAATAGGTCAATCTCATTTCTTTATTGTATCATACATTATCTTATATTTATACACCCAATAGATCCTTTTATACTATAGAATGTTCTCTTTAATTTGTTACAAGTCAGAATTTTCTAGAGCCTTGTGATCTAATGTATTGCTTACATTCCCTCGCAAACGAATGGGCATCTGGACCATGAGTTTCAATCAAAGAGTTGAATCGCTGCAAAGACAATGATTTGGTGAAAATATCTACAACCCGATCAACGGAGGAGATGTATTGAACATATAATTCCTTATTTATGGCTTTTTCACATACGAAGTGGTAATCCACTTCAATGTATTTGGTGCGTGCATGAAAAGCTGGATTTGAAGCAAAAGAAAGTGAAGAAATGTTATTATACCATAGAAGTGGTGGCTGCCTTAGAGGAACTCGCATCTCAACAAGGAGCATCCGTAGCCAAGTGATTTTTGCTGCTGTGTGTGCGAGGGCCCTATATTCCCTCAGTAGAAGAACGGGCCACCGTTCGTTATTTCTTTGCACACCACAAGATTGGGTTTTGGCCCAAAAAAACACAAAAATCGGTCGTAGAGCGTTGCGTCAGTGGATCACTAGCTCAATCAGCATCCAATAAGCCTGTAAAAACAAAGGGCCTAATTGAAAATGTAGCCCATGATGAATTGTTCCCTTGATGATGCGGAGTATTCTCTTGACTACAATGAAATTTGATATTGATGGGATGTGCATTTTTTGGCAAACCATATTAATAGCAAATGAAATGTCTGGACAGGTAACTGTTAAATATTGAAGTGCCCCGACCAATTGCCGAAATAAAGAAGGATCATGGAAGCACTCATTATTAGCTGAAGAAGGCCTGAGTTTAGAGGAGATGGGGGTCACACAAGGTTTGCAATTGGCCATTTCTGCTTGATGAAGCAATCCTGATACATATTTTGTTTGTGACAGTAATATTCCTTGTGCAGTTAGAAGCACTTCTATGCCTAGAAAGTAGTTGATCACACCTAACTCCTTCATGGAGAACTGATTGTGTAGCTTTGTAATGAGTAATCTAATGTTGAGGCTGTTGTTACCCGTGATGAGTATGTCATCGATACACAAGAACCAACGTAATATCACCAAGGGAATATGCAATGAACAAAGATGAGTCGTTGTGGCTGTTGATGAATTCAATGGAGAGAAGAAACCTTGAAAAAGTGTCATACCACGCTCTTAGAGCTTGTTTAACCCCGTAGATTGCTTTATGGAGCTTACAAACATACTTCGGATATAGTGGATCAATGTGACCTTGGGGTTGGGCCATGTACACTTCATCTTCAAGAATGTCATAAAGAAAGGCATTAGAGACATCCATTTGTTTAATAGGCCAGTTATAGTTTAAGGCGAGAGAAAGAACAACTCAGATGGTGGGTTGCTTCGCCAAGGGTCTGAAGGTTTCTTAGTAGTCAAGCTCCTCTTCTTGTGTGTAACATTTTGTGACCAAGCGGGCTTTGTGGCGAGTGATAGACCCATCGGCATTCCTTTTGAGCTTAAAGATCCATTTGCAACCAACAATCGTCCGATTTGATGGTGGCAGAATAAGAGTTCATGTTCTTTGTGATAAAAGAGCTGAAAATTCATTAGCCATTTGTCACGAGGTCGCACTTCCGCAACCTCAGTCCCGTGCGGCACCTAACGCACGCTTCGCTAGGTCAGCCTACTTCTGATACCAACAGTCGCGAGGGCGTCCTTCGACGCGCTTTCAACCCTCGCGGTGCTTCGCTATCGCGTGCAACGAAGCCAACCCTTCTGCACATCAGCTCTGATACCACCCGCCTAGAGGACGGGAACTCCTCCCAACATGGTTGCCTCTGTTTCACGGCCTACCATTCGGCTCATCGTGCTCCTTACGACACGCCAATCTGTACCACTGTGCTAAACTTAGCCTTCTCAAGCTTCACCCTGTGCACTGCACTAGTACCTCGCTCACCTGTCGAACCAAGCCCACAGCCTTGTGACTCGCGCTCGCGTGCTCAACTGAATCCCACGCAGCTTGCCTTCGTGTGCGTTCCGAATTACTAGCACACGTTCATCTTTAGCCCACATGCTGTCGTGCTCAACTGAGTCCCACGCAGCGCCTTGATATTCTCACGCGAGGTTGCTCAGCCGTATGCACCGCGACGCGTAGTCCGGAGCCATACATCAACCTCACCCGGGTTCCACACGGCATCGCTGCGTCGACGTCCTAGGCCTACCCTTTCAGACCTAGGAGACACTTGCGCCCCCTCTGGCAACGCAAGACCCCGTGTGCGGGGGAATAGCTCTCTAGCTCCCTTCCCCTATATAAGGGTAAAACAGTCATTCAGCCAGAATGGCAGGAGAACCTCAAACCCCTTGGTTTGATATACCGCAACGCCTCATGCATCGCTAGCCCACCTTGGCTATGTCACGTCCGTGTCGCGACCGTGACGCTCCGTGTCATACCCTTATTCGACCGTGTCGCGTCCTCGCAGCGCGATCAGGTCGCCGGGCCCACTTGGCCTGATGTCGCGTGCCCTCCTGACACCACATGTCGTACCACACGCACCATACTGCAAGCTCGAGTAATGACCCCGTCACACATTACTTGCAACCAAGAGGGTTGTTTAGCAGCTTCGATGTAGGTCTTTGGCTCAGATTGGAAGGAGGAAATAGTGAGTAGGGAAAACAACTTTTTACGTTTAGAGATACCAAATTTAGATCTGGTGGTCATGAAATGTGAAGAGAGAGATGGTGGTTCGGGTGGATTGATGTTGATTTCAATGGAGGATGAATTTTGGCAGTAAGTAAAACAGGGGATATTTGAGGTTGTAATTTAGGAGCAGGTTGATGAATAGGTGTAGAGGGAGTGGTGGGTGGGAGATTATTATTGAAGGGTGAGGTAATTGATTGGGAATAGGTGTAGATGGAGTGGTGGGTGGGAGATTATTATTGAAGGGTGAGGTAATTGATTGGGAGGTAGAGAAAGAAGTGGGTGATGGAACTAGAAAGGTGGGGGCTTCAACGGAGCTAGAGGTAGGAGGATTTAGTTGAGGGCTCATAGGGGTTTTTAACTGGGCTGTTAGGGTTGAGAATGGAAATGAATCTTCATTAAATGTGACATGCCTTGATATATATACCTTGCATATGAGTGGATCGAGACACCGATATCCCTTGGATGTAACACAATATCCAATGAACACACATTGTTTAGACCCCAGATGAAGCTTATGAGTGCTATATGGGTGAAGCCATGGAAAACATGCACACCCAAATGCTAAGAATCAGGTTTGGCCCTATACAACATTTCATAAGGGGATTTGTATTGCAGTGGTGCACTAAGAAGCCAATTTATAAGGAAGGCAGCTGTAGATAAAACATAAAGCCCGTATTTTGTTAGGATTGAAACTTGAGTGAGAAGAGTAATGGTAGTCTCAATGAGATGCATGTGCTTACGCTCCGCAATGCCATTTTTTTGTGGAGTGTGAGGACAAGTCACTTGATGTACAATCCCATTTACTGCAAGTAATGAAGACCTGTGGCGATTCACAAATTCACCTCCATTATCAGATCTAAAAATTTTAATAATAGAGAAAAAGTGATGTTCAACAAGAGATTTAAAAAACAAAAAATTATTAAAAAACTCGGATTTGTATTTAATTGGAAAATCCACAAAAACCTTGTACAATTGTCAACTAAAAGAAGATAATACCTAAAACTATTAAAAGAAGGAATTGGGGATGTACCCCAAACTTCTCCATGAACTATCTCGAGAGGAGAATGAGCCTTAGATGTAGAAATATCAAATGGCAGATTATGGTTCTTACCCAAACTACAAACAATGCATTGAAATTTATTTGATTTTAAACTAGGAACACCATATTTTGAAACCTAGATGTTATAGACCTGAGATGAGGGATGACCCACGTGGTTGTGCCACGTAGATAGAGTCGACCTGAAACACAGTAGCATAGGAGAAGATGACGATGATCTAAACGGCCCTGCTCACAAGGGCCTTGAAAGAGATTCCTTGCCATCTCCTCACAAGCAATCAATAGAATTCCACAAGCAATCAATAGAATTCCACAGAAGATATTGGGGATTTGGGGATTTAATACCTAATTCGAAATCGGTGATTTCAGCTGATGGACATGGAAGATTTCCATCTATGTGGCCAAGGAGCATGTTCGCACATAGGGCATTTCGCACTTGGGTCTTCCAGATCGAGAAATTGGTAGCATCAAGTTTGATGGGATTAAGAGAATGGATGTTTGAAACAAAGAATAAGAGGCCTGGGGAAGAGGAGATGAAGGAAGAATAGAGAAATCTATGGAAGCTATAGAGGAAGCAAAGCCTTAGGATCGAAGGGAGCTTCGGTGAGCGAGATCGAAGGATTAGCATGTAAATCTCCCAAATCAATTTTAGTTGTTCGCTTTGGCATTTGATCGCTTTCGATCACATGGTGCCAATGTTTTCTTGACGCACGTTCCTTCCCATCACGTGGGCACTACATGAAAAATTGTGCCATGTGTCCAATATCAGTGACCCATATACAGTCAAGATTGGCAACGGGACAGTTACCTTATACAAAATCAAAGAAGAAAAAAAAAACCTTTTCAAAGGTGATGAATGAGAAATCTGAACCAAAATTTAAATTTGGAGATGCATTACTGCTCTGGGCCAGCATTACATTTTACATTCTATATATCATTCTTCTTATAGAATTTGGTCATTCTGCATCAAAATTTTCAACCTCATCCTACAAAACCATCTCATCTGTCACCAATCATCAAGCAATGCTTTAAATCGATCGATTTGGCAAGAGATCAAAACACTTGGAAAATTCCAAGCAGGAAGACAAAATCGAAAGACCAAACAATCACTTTGAAAGATGAGCAAAGCGCTGCAGAGATATCGGTAACTGAATCTCATCCCCCACTCGCTGTTTCTTCTTAGATGATTGTTCTTCCTTCATCTGTTGATCCAAGAACGGCCTCTTCGCTCTCGCGAGAATCTCGTCCTTTTTCTTCTCCCTTTTAGTTGGTTTGTTTCTCCCCTTCGTTTTGTTTCGAAGCCGAACGCTCTTCGCAGCGGCAACGGCAGCTTCCAAGTCGGCTTCTCTTTCCACCTTACTTGGCTTGTCTTTTCTATTTGGCGGCTTCATCAGACCAATTTTCGCAGGGTCAAGCATAATAGTCTCCGGCGGCAATTTATCAAGCAGAGAATGCACTTCCTTCTCCCTTCTCTGCCGCGGTGTCTCGTACGGGTTAGCCACCCATGTATCGAAGTTGGGCTCACCGGATCCCGGCACAAGAATGCTCGATATCCCCATGGAATGGCCAAGTCCCAAAACATCCTCGTAAGGTCGGAACAACACTCTTTCCACCTGATACCCTTTCACCATAGAATGGCTCATGTACCGGCTGTAGTCCTGAGATCCGGAGGTGTCTCTCCATACTTGTACTCGCGATCCATTTCCGATGGCTAAAAGACCCTTCTGGCTAAACTCCAATGTCTTCGCAGAGCCCACATACGTGTGCAAGACCTCAAATTTCCTCAAATCCCAGAGCTTGATTTTACGGTCCATGCCTGCCGTGGCCATTAGATAGCCCTCTCTGCGGAAAGCCATCGCTGTAACAGGCCCATGATGACATAACATTTTGACAAGAGGTGCGCCACTGGTGGGCTTCCACATGGTGACTTTCCCACAGGTGTGACCTAAACCCATAACAGAATTGAAGGGATTGGTCTGCATTGCGTGGCAAACGCCGAGACCCGTCCTATAATTACCAGCCATCTGGCCTGTGGTCACGTCTTGGTAATGGAGCTGCCCACGTTTATTTGTGGATGCCAAGAGGAAGTGATTTTTCAAGAATTGAAGCCTTACTGCTGCTCCTTGTTCCTGAGCAAAAAATGTAGCATCAGAGATCTGATAACACATTAGTATCCAATTCCACTAAAACATAGCAACTACAAGGGATTAATGGTTGCTCACCATCCAGTAACCCCTTCACCATCCATGTTTTTAGGTCGAGTGGGACAAAAAAATTTACCAATCCAAGTCTTCCACATGGCAGGTCAACATTTGAACTAACTCAGAACTGAAAATTACGACCATCAGAAGATTCAATAAGTTACTATGGACTGATTCTCATATCTACCGTAGGGTTCATACTAAAGTGCTAAAATCGGTTGGTATTAGTCTTCCGATGGTCATGATTTTTTGGGAGAGTACAGTTCAAATGTCGTCCTGTCATTTAGACGACTTGGATTGATCATAAATGGGCACTACGAAGTCTAGAAGTGGGATAGCATATCTCAAGGAGGTGAGGAGAGTCAGATCTCCTAAAAATACAATGGACAAGGTTCCAATCATTTGGAACTAGGAAAACTCAATAGTACATCAAAATGCCAATTTGCAATACAAATGTTCTAAGAACAGAAATTTGAGGTCAAAACTTGTCAGCCCAAAATCAATCAATTGACTTTTACCTCTTAAAATACATTTTAATTAATTAATTAATTTTTTTAAATAGATCTATACAATGCACCTGAGCTCCACATGGAACCAAAAGAGTGTTTTAGATGCATGCTTCTCTTCTCATTTTTTTTATAAGCAAAAAGAAAGATAAACTATATTAAAAATAAAAAAAAGAAAGGAAACAAACAACGCATCCATTTTCATATATATATATATATATATATATATATATATATATATATATATATATATAGAGAGAGAGAGAGAGAGAGAGAGAGAGAGGGGGGGCTGCAGATATGCATTTGAACGTATGGTTCACCCATGTATTGAATCAGCTAGGCTCCACGTGGCACCCAACCAGGATCGGGTGCCACGACAACTTGCCTATGGTCAATCAGGTACCATAAAAAAAATTAAAAAGCCATGATTTTCCACAGTTGAATTTGGGCCAATGGTGAAAATTCTTAATGCACCATATTTGGGCGGCAAACCAAGAAGTTTGACCTACAATATGAAGGGCAAAAAAGTCCAATTTCTTTGTTCTAAAACCCTCTGGAATGGGCTGAACTCATAGAAGATGTGAACCATTCCTGAGTTGCACGGCATCCCCTAAGGGTTCACTAGTCCTAGGATTATACGAAATGAATGAACATTTTTCGCCTTCATTTCATGGATCAAAGATATGAGCTTTCCACCAAAACATTTTACCATTAATTTTTTTGGACTTTTGGCAACGATATCAATGGTTTATGATTTCCTTTTTTTTCTGACATTGATAAACCTTGTACATGTGCATGTGGCACCCGATCCTTCAACTGGATACCACATGCCGCCTAAACATTTTTTTGCCATGTGGAGGTCGGATGCATTATAGATTAATTACAAGAAATAAAAATTCAAAAAATATTTTTAGAAGGTGAAAGCCAAACATTGACTGATTTCAATGGTCCAGATTTGAAGCCTAAAAAAATGCATGATGGAGATGAAGTTGTGAATTTTCAAAAGACAAACTAAACAACATAACCTTGCACCACCGTGCACCAAAGTTCCACGAGGCACCCCAAATATGTTTTTGAAGCCACATCGAGCAAGTTTGTGTTGTTTGGATCATCTTTAAACAAGAAAATAATTCAAAACTTCAACTCCACCATGAATTTTTTAGACTCTGGACCATTAAAATCAATCAATGATTGACTTTCACCTTTTAAAGTCCATTTGATCCTTTAAAAGTAATAAAACTGATCTATACATTATACATTGCACCCGAGCTCCACATGGCAGATTTGGGAACCACGTAGAGCCACGTTGAACTTGGGTGCACACTTCCCTTTTCCTATACATATAGGAAAGAGAGAAATGGGAAGATGTATTTGAGTGTAACGCTGAGGCGCTGTCCCCGAGTGCCTATTCAAGTGCCATGTGGCATGTGGTGCCACCTGGCATAGGTGCCTCTAAGGTTTACTGGTTCAATCTGGTTTCTAGGGGAAAAAATGAAAAAAAGTATGTGTACGGCCTTGATTTAACAGGTAAAAAAGATTGGATTTACTTCAAAATTTACCATACAATTTATACACCATTGACCAACATTTCATTGTAAGATTTTCATTTTTTTCTGATAGGTAAGCTGGGCTCGAACCTGTGACCTTGAGGTTGTAATATTGTCAACCTCCCATTGTGCTACAGGCTCAAGCCCATATATGTAAATTTTTCTTTGTTGGTTTTTCTTCCAAAAATATCACCTGTCATTTTATTCACCAATAACCGACTTTTCAACGGTGTAGATATAGTTTTTTTTAGATGGTGCCTGATCGACACTGTACAGGCAGATGTGGCATTATATATATATATATATATATATATATATATATATATATATATATATATATATATATATATATATATATATATATATATATGAGGTGTGGGACTGTGTGTGCGTGTGCAGCTTTTCATGCTGCAAACATGTTATTTAGGTGCCACGTAAACATGCAAGTGGTCGATCACTGACCCTTTTAAAAAAAAAAGGAATTAATGCCCGTTGATTTTGTGGTCAAAGTTTAAAATTTTCGAAGGCAAAATATTTGGGGAAAAACCAATTGATATATTTGACCTGTTGTTTGAAGGGAAAAAAGTCCAGAACCCTAGGAGCTGGCTGAAGCCTTAAGAGGATGTGGTGTAACAGGTGAGCACGTGCCGCATGATCTGGCATGCGTGTGCAATGCTTACCACTACACATGCATGCACTGTCCCGTTTGCCTATATATATATATATATATATATAGAGAGAGAGAGAGAGAGAGAGAGAGAGAGAGAGAGATGAAGTTCGGGACTATGCATTTGAATGCACAGGCCACCCGTGCATTCGAACCAGTTGGGTGTTGCGTGGCACCCAACCCAAGGATTGGGTGCCATGGAAACATGCCCAAGGTCGATCAAGTACCATCTAAAAAAGTGGGTACCTCTATTAGCGACCACGCAATCTCTTAAAGTGCCCATGTGTGCAACCCATTCAAAACCATTGATTGTTTCAGATCAGATGATGGAGATCGTATTTCATCATGATCTTCCACACAATGGATTTTTGAGATAATGCCGCACCTATCAGACGGTCAGTTTTTTTATTCTACATGTCACAGATCCCCAAAAAATGCCCCTTGAATCCTGTGGCACACATGACACTCAAACGTGATTTTAGGGCCATTTTTTAGGATCTTTGACATGTGGAATAAAACCCTGACCGTCTGATAGGTGCGACATGATCTCAAGATCCATTGTGTAGAAGATTGGGGTGAAATACAATCTCCATTATCTGATCCGAAGTAATCAATCGTTTTGAAGTGGTTTCCGCTGTCGGCGCTTTTAGAGATTGCGTGGGCGGCAATAGAGGTAGCTTAAAAAAATTAAAAAGAGTAATTTACCACATTTGAATTTTGGGTCAAAGGTGCAAAATTTTAATGCTCTATATTTGGGTGAAGAACTACAAACTTTGACCTGTGATTTCAAGGGGGAAAAAGTTAACATAAAAAAATTCTAAAAACCTATGGGATTAGCCAAAGTCGATCAATGACCATCCGAAAAAACAAAAAATAAAAATGATTGATTTGCCATCATTGATATCTTGGTCAAAGCCCATATATTTGACCAGTGAATAAAAGGGCAAAAAAGTATGAATTTTTTTTCTTAACCCTACGGGACTCGGTGAACCTTTAGAGAGTGGTGTAACAGGCGATCACATGCCATGTGATCTGGCATGGTAGTGCAGCGCCAAAATGCTGCACACAAATGCAATAGTCCCTTTTCTCCAAATGTGTGTGCTTGTACAGCACCCCTGTGAGGGCTATGTGTGTGTGTGTAGGAGCACCCCCAGGATGGGGGAGGGGGGAGCTTGCGGCTGCATGAGGGGGTGGGGTGTGTGTGTAGGAGCAAACCCTGGAGGTTCAAGCAAATTGCTGCTCAAACCAAAAGGAGCTCCATCAAGGCCAACATATTTCAATTTTACAGAAGAAAAAGAAACAAAATGAGGACAGCAAATGCTTGCAATTCCGATAATAAATCAAAAAACAAAAAACTCCAACCTTTGCATTCAAATAAACACAAAATGCTAACCTTGAGACAGTGAAGTTCTGTACCATCCCTATTATAGATGTATAGATACCTGTATGGATAAGAAAACCATAGAGGACCATTAAAATAATGCTAATGAATATTAATATTGATAACAAAATTGTGTATTTTTTTATTAAGCATCAGGAAACATTCAGTGATGTTTAATAACTGGGTGTAGGAATCAAATTTTGAGGTTATGAGTAGGAACCCGTAGACAAGGCAATAGCTGAGTTCAAGGATACATAAAAAATTCCTTCTAGCAAACACCAGAGGATTGTAAAGAGATTCTTAATTGGTAAGGAACCGGACAACCTTTAGGGTTTGCCTTGAAGAATGTGTTTTGCAGGTCTTCAAGAAACCAGAACTTCATCATTGTAAGGACAAGTCTGGATTCTTTTTGTTGAGTTTGACTCTAACACCCAAATCTGTGTGCATGTACTGATGTACACCAACAATAAGATCTTAGCCTATATATATATATATGATCCTCTCACTCGAGTCATGAAATATAATCCCATGACTCTAGTAACCATTGGCTGCATGTAACATCAGGTTGACTTTTTAAGTCACCTGATGTGACATGCAGCCAATAGGAGCTCGAGTCATGGGCTTATGTCTCATGACTCGAGTCATATAATCATTTCCCATATATATATATATATATATATATATATAGAAATGCATCGGACACACCCATACCTCCAAGATAGTAATTTTTCCATAATTGGCATCCTTTTTACATAGGCCGTAATGCATAAATGGAAACACAATCCAAGCTCAAATCCTATATAAGCAAATAAATGACAACAAACTGACAAATGAACTGAAAAAACTTGTTTCACTGAAGTTTTATTCTCTGAGTATTGCTATGACTGTAATTCCAAAGCCAGAGAGAAGTTTGATTAGTCAGATTAGAAGCAGAATTTGGGGCTGCATCAGTTCATTTATTAGAAAACTCCCAGTCCTGGCTAATACTAATCTGATATAAGATCCTAAAATTAAAATGCAGTATCTATAACAGTAAGGTGAATTTGACCGATAAGCACAGTATGAGATTAAAGTATAGGTGCCCAAATGAAAAGATGCATTGCTTATGTGCTGTGAGGCTCAAGAAATTTATGTGGTTGATGTCATTTATATAAATTTAACATAACAAAATATATAAGTTTCCTGTATCTTACAAGTGGGCAACTATATTTCTAATTTACCCATATTTTAGTATCTCCACATCTTTAGCAAGTGACAATAACTAGGATATTTCTATAAAGAATATAATACCGTAAGTGCACGTTCCTAATGCGTTAACTATGAAAAAGATAAATATTTATGAACAATGGTGACAGACCAATAAAAGAACATCCTGCTACTCTTTAAAAATTGTGTACAATATGAGGATTCTCGCTCACATCCATAGTGAGGAATTAAGTGTTCCATATATGTTAGAAACATTACTTTTTCTGGGCCGCTGCAAAAAATAGCTCATTGTGCAAGAATACTACATCGCGCACTGTTTCCCTGACCTGAAAGAATAAATAAATAAACATCATTTTCATCATCTAAAGTTCTTAGCAATAGTTTTTACTTTAAAGTAGATAAATAGCAAATCCGTTAAAGTCAGCAGGAGTTAATCACAAATGGAAATCCCCATATTAACTAGTTTGTTTCCAATAAAGTTTTATTGACCTCTTAAAGGACCTATATCTTAGCATTTCCATCCCAAAGCAAACCATCCAGTCTTGTTGAAGCAATGTCTCATCAGTGATGGAAATCCTCCATGGAAGATGAGATGGAAGTAGATAAATAGCAAATCCGTTAAAGTAGATAAATAGCAAATCCGTTAAAGTCAGCAGGAGTTAATCACAAATGGAAATCCCCATATTAACTAGTTTGTTTCCAATAAAGTTTTATTGACCTCTTAAAGGACCTATATCTTAGCATTTCCATCCCAAAGCAAACCATCCAGTCTTGTTGAAGCAATGTCTCATCAGTGATGGAAATCCTCCATGGAAGATGAGATGGAAGTAGATAAATAGCAAATCCGTTAAAGTAGATAAATAGCAAATCCGTTAAAGTCAGCAGGAGTTAATCACAAATGGAAATCCCCATATTAACTAGTTTGTTTCCAATAAAGTTTTATTGACCTCTTAAAGGACCTATATCTTAGCATTTCCATCCCAAAGCAAACCATCCAGTCTTGTTGAAGCAATGTCTCATCAGTGATGGAAATCCTCCATGGAAGATGAGATGGAAGCCCTGATGGAGAAAATCACCTGGGAACCATTTTTATTTGGACTCATGAGCACATTTGGTTGAGCCCCTGGCCCTGACATTAATGCTATAGGCGAGACCATTACCTATAGGACCCATTCCCACAATACTAAGGAACTAGTCTCTTTTCCAACAGGAAAGAAATAGATTCTGTAATTGGCAAATTTTCCCCCGGTTAGCTAATTTGGGTCTCATTTACAAAATTGTGGCCAACTTTCCATGATGGCGGAGACTGACGAAGCTTCTGAGATACTTGGTGCTGTCAAATCGAAGTTTCACACTTTCACTTTATCAAATATGCGTTCATGTTTTTTTCCAATTTTATAAGTAAATCTAGGGAGAAAGAAGTAGAATTCAAGATAAATAAAATCCCCAGCTCAAAATTAAAACATTGAAGAGGACTCAACTACTTCAAATTAAAACTAAATTCAACATCACTCCAATTATTTTGTAGAAATTATCAACAAATACAGTTACAATAATAGGAGGTGTCGGCAATCTATAAGAACCATCACAAACCTGGAACTCTTTTATTAGGCTCATATTTTTCATATCCATAATTGCCAGGTGACCTTTGCATCCTGCCAATGCCATATAACGCCCACTCGAGGTATAATCCAGCGTGTATGGACCCAGTTCTGCACATTAATTAGAAAGCTGATGTTGGTCCTAGAAAAATTGTAGCCAAGAAAGTAAAGAGTTTTCATAAACGAAATAGAATTTGGTGAGCTTTAGTTTCAAAGAAATTCATAAGCGACAATAGATTTTGTAAGACAGCATTCTCCTTCTCACATTAGACAGACAAAAAGGAATGTAAAAAAATGGGAGTAAAGAACCTAAATTAAAAGGGCCAAATATTTATTAGAAACTATGACCTATACGCCTGCGTAGCACAAATACACATACATCTATACATAGGAAAAAGGGACAATGCATTCGAACACATGGTGTGATCTCTGCCGCGCATTCGAATGCCAGATTACGTGCCATGTGGCACGTGATCTCCAAAATAGGACCTGTTTAGGAGTGATCACCCATGTGGCACATGACTCCAAAAAAAAAACCCTTTTTGCCATTTTTTCCCTTAAAAAATTGATCAAAATTTCCCATCCACCTGCTTGAACCTGGTGCATTGAAATTTTGCACCTTTGACCAGGTTTTGGACGGTGGATAGACACCCATTTTAAGTTTTTTTAGATGGAACTGATCGTCATTGGGCAAGTTGCCATGGGACCTGGTCCCCTGTATGGATGCCACGTGAGCCAAGGTGGTTCGAATGCACGGATGAACCATGCACTCGAACGCACATCCCCAGTCCTTTTGTGTGTGTGTGTGTGTGTGTGAGGCCTGGGACTATGCGTTCAGATGCAGGTCTGAGCGCTGTGTCCGAACCAGCTGGGCAAGTGGCACTCAACCTGAAGATCGGGTGCCAGGCAACTTGCTTAAGGTCAATCAGCCACCATACAAAAAACGAAGATAAAAAATAAAAAAGGGTGTTTATCCACCATAGAAAAACTGGCAAAGGGGGAAAATCTCAATGCAGCAGGTTTGTTTGGTAGATGGAAAGTTTGACCTGTAATTTGAAGGGAATAAATGTTAGAAAAGGATTTTTTTTCAGAACCCAAAGGGCCTGGGTGAACCCTTAGATGATGGGTGTTACATGCAGATCGTGTGGCGTGATCTGCATTCGGATGAAGATCTCCCACTATATATACACACACACATATATATATATATAGGGAAATGATCTCTTGACTCGAGTCACGCGTGAGTCGAGCCAAGACACCGTTCAAATTTCTGCAGTCAACGTTAACCGCAGAGAAGTATGATCTCCTGGCAGGAGTCACGACGTGATTCGAGTCAGGTGATCATTACCCATATATATGGGTAAAAATGTGCAAGGCCTACATGGCTTTGCACATTTCAAATAACAAGTCGGATGAGTTTACAAGGTAACCTTAGTTTTTAAAAGGGAACAGTGTAAAGGGTGAGTAATCATAAAGAATTTAACCTTAAGTAAAAACCCTGTGAAATGAACCCTTCTTCCTCTAGCATTTCACTGTTGCTTCCTTTTCATGCAGGATTAAGGGATGTAACTAATGAACGTAAGACTCATGCATGGATTTTCTACCATGTTTTTCTTTGTTCTTTTCAGTAGAAGGGCAATGCTAGCATAGTATGTTCTAGTGGGACTTGGGGATGTTGCTAAGCCAATCATAGATTACTTCGGATATTGTTTCCCTTTCTTTTGTTCTCTGCTTGTACGAAAAAATTGTTTTCCAATCTTAATAAATTAGCTATCAAAATTTCTGAAAGGGGGAAAAAAAACTACTATGTCACATACTCATTCCTCCTATGCCATGGAAGTTCGCAACGAAATTCCAAGATATGGATCATTTCTCGTGTCTAACGGGGATTGTTAGCATTCCATATTCACAGAGATTTTTTCGCTTCTTTCTCTTAACCATTGTATTTTTCTCTTCTATATTTATTTCAATAAAATTACAAGTTAAAAAAATAGCAATAAGTAGATGCAATACATAAAGACAGACATTAGCACTCACCAGGCAGGACAATATCAAATGGTTTCCTTGAGCTTAAAATATCTACTTCACGAACAATAGATTCTTGTTTAATCCTCCAAGTCTTCTCTAAACCTTCAGCCTCCAAATAGCCTTCCTCACTTGGCATAAGCCACTGAATATAAGTTCATAAGATCATATCCAAGAAAAAATCCCTCTAAGTTAGGAACTTAACACTCATTCCAGTCGCACAATAAATTTAGTGGCATATAATAAACAACTAGTAACATAATAAAATTGAACATTTAGATGGAAATAATAGTACAGATAAACATGGAAATAAAGCTATTCCTGTTACCAAACCTTGTGAAGAAAAACATATATGAAAAGCCAATACATGAAACATAGGAATAAATTATCAAAAGGCTGTATGCATATCACAAGATTCATGCATAGAAGCAGTTCTACACAAGTATGAAATGTCCCGTGATCCACACATCACATTTTATAAGCACAAGCTTGACAAATTCATGATTGATAGTAAATTGAATTTGATCATGATCTTATCCCAAAAGTTAAGAGAATTATGAATTTTAATTAACAATTTGTTGGAAATTTGTTTGGGAAATAGAAATCTTTTTACAATAACTAGCATGAAGATTCCACTCAATATTATATAATGATATTTATATATAACAAAATATAACCACGCAATACAGGCTGGATGAAATGCAGGCAGGCAAGCAAGCGGAGTAATGTGTGACCTAAGAGTTTCACTTAAAATGAAGGGATATTTTTATAAGACGATTGTTAGACATGCCATATTATATGGTGCGAAAACACATGCATGGATCCTCCTCCATCAGGTCTTCATCTCAACCGTCTATGCAGGTAATCCAATAGAGAGCTCTTCCCCAATACCTGCTTCTCCTTCCTTTACGCCATTTGACCTAGATTTTCCTATTGCTCTTCGCAAGGGGGCTCGTTCGTGTACCATACCCCTTATCCTATTGCCAAATATGTTTACTATCATTTTGTTTCCTCCTCTTATAGGGCATTTCTCTCTGCTACTGATTCTGTTAATATACTTCGTATTGTTCATGCTGCCCTCTCTTATCCCTCATGAAAAACAGCTATGATAGAGGAGATGAATCCCTTGAGAGTAATCATACTTGGGACATGGTTCTTCTAGCTCTTGGGAAAATATAAGACCCGATTTTTGCTCGTGGAATCACACAGACTTATGGTATTGACTATGATGCCAACTGTGCAACGGTGGCTAAGTGGACGTCAGTTCGGGGTGTCATATCTATTGCAGCCAATCATAGTTGGCCCCTTCACCATTTAGATGTGAAGAATGCTTTTCTGCATGGGTATCTCGCAGATGAGACTCCACCTAATGTCGGGCTTCAAGGCGAGACAAGGTAAGTTTGTAGACTCCAAAAGTCAATTAATGGGTTGAAGCAGTCACCAAGAGCATAGTTTCATCGTTTCAGTAGCATGCTTATTGACTTGGAATTTCAAAGATGTCATTCTGAGCACACTCTTTTTATTCACTAAGAACCCGGCGATAGCACAATTTTACTTGTCTATGTAGATGATATTATTCTCAATGGAGATGACTCTTCGTTTAGATCACATGTGAAAAGTGATCTTGGTCGTATCTTTTAGGTGAAAGATTTTGGCAGTTTGAAGTACTTTTTGGAACCAGAAGTGGCTCGCTCTAAAAAGGGGATCTTTCTCTCTGGGCCAAAGAATACTACTAATCTCTTTAGGGATACAAGAATGCTTGATTGTAAGCCAGCTACATCTCCAATGGACCAGAAGCTCTCTGTTCATGGGAGGGAAAGTGAGCTTCTTCCAGATCCCTATAAGTAACAATGTTTGGTGGGTCGTTTGATTTATCTTTTTTTATCGGAAAAAGATAAATCAAACGACCCACCAAACATCGTTTGATTTATCTTACTCTCACCAGGTCAGATATTACTTTTATTGTCAGCTTAGTCAACCAGTTTATGCATGCACCTCACACTCCTCACCTTGCGATTGTCCATCACATTCTCCTTAACCTCATGGCTAGTCCAGGTTGTGGATTGTCATATCTATCATATGGTGACTGAGTATTCTGGATATAGTTATGTCGACTGTGTTGGTTCTGTCACGGATCTCGAATCTACTTTAGGTTATTGCGTATTTCTCGTAGGCAATTTAGTTGCATGAAAACATAAAAAACGACCAGTGGTCTCTCAGCTCTCGGTCTACTACTGAAGCTGAGTATCTTTGCTAAAGCATATAGTATTTGCCAAATTTTATAGTTGTGCTCCCCTCTTTGAGTTAGGTTTCCCACTTGCAGTCCCATACCGCTTCCTTGTAATAATGAAGTTGTTGAGAAGATTGCTTCAAACTAAGTATTTTATGAAAAGAATAAACATATTAAAGTTGATATCCATCTTGTCCGAGAAAAAGTTTGGGATAAGTTCACAGAGCTCATCGATATTGCGTCTCACAGCAGTTAGCGGACATATTGAGTTATTGACTAAGGTTGTTGGGCCTAGTACTTTTCACAATGTGGTTTTCAAGTTGGGCATGTTGGATATCCATGCCCGACTTGAGGGAGAGTGTTAGTGTTTGTATATCAATATTGTTGCAGTAGTGATTACGATGTACGGTGTGCATGTAGTATATTTGGGTGTCTATAATATTTTCGACTTAATATAGATGCTAGTGAGGAACACATTTCTCACTAAGCCTTCTCCAATTACTTTCTCTTCTCTTCTCCTATATCTTCCTTTATCCCTAAACCTAAAACCATCTTCTTAAACCCGAATACCACTAACCTAAACTATCCAAGCCCTCATTTTCTTCTGATCTCAACCAATTTTCTCACTGATATAAGCAAACTCTCAAAGAAGAAACAAAATGAGGAACAAGTGCTATGAATGAAGACTGAAAAAAGCACTAAGCGATTTTTATTTTTTTTATAAGTAAACTGGGCTTGAACGGTTGAACCTACAACCTTGAGGTTGCAATGATGTCATCCTTCCATTGTGCTACAGACCCAAGCCTACGCTAAGGGAAATATCGTCAATATTTCATCAAGTGTTGAACAGGTCTCAATTAAAGAATCGTTTGATTGTAGATAATGATCCTGCAAAAATGGCTGCCAAATTGTACAATTGTATCTCCACAAAAAAAAACTCGCTAATTTCAAATCCAAGGAGATGATAGAGCCTTGATGCCTAAGTGGTAAACCCCCATCTCCTGTGATTACTTAAAGTGATCAAATCTTGATCAAATGACACAAAGGAAGGTCGTTGAGTTCAACAAGAATCTCTTATCTCTTTCTCTTTCTTCAATACTTTAGGATGAGATCAATTTCTCTCTTTTGCCTATCTTTAAGAGTTCAACTTTCTCTCTTTTTATTTTAAATCATGAAGACCTTTTCATGTGGAAAGGTCAAGGATTTTCTCTTTCTTTGCTATTTTCCTTCTCTCTTCTTCTTCACTTATCTTTATCTATGATCATTGTCCAAATGGTAGTCTTAATATGAAAAAGAAATCTATAACATTATTTCAGATCCATTTCAATTAGAAGGGCCATAACATTCCATCCCCATTGAAGAAACTTTTTCTTCAAGGTTATGATTGAATTATTTATTTTTGAGGGGCATGACGCTGCTATTTTGATCATATGGATTTACAAACTATGCTAAAGCACATCCTTGTTCTTCTTGATGGATCTTCCGGTGTTGAGTACTCGTCAAAGCTTCTAGTGAACAGTGATGAAGCTTCTAGAAAGTACTTTAATGACTGATACTCGTTGTTTAACACACAAAATTTAGATGATTACTAGATTAATATTTTGAAAAATAATATAAATTTCAGAAACAAAACTGTTCAATATAATAAAACCACTTTAAGAGAACTGCCTCAAATGAGCCACTTTTGAGAGGGCAACCTCCGTCATAATTCTCAGAGCCTATCTAATGCTCACCCTATTAACCTACTTCACAAAAATTTTACTAGCCAAAAGGTAAAATCCCTTTGAGGGTAGTCAAAATAGGACTCCAAAGGGTTCCCAATGCAGTATGAAAAGGGTAAGCTCATGTTGAATCTGTGGAAAAGAAAATGTCAAAAAACAAAAAGAGGTCAAGCATCAGTGTATTGTATTCTATGTAGTTCTAAAATAAGCTAGATGGATGGCCATGGTCGGAAATCCTATTTAATTAGACTGCTGCTTCCCATCAATATATTTAACGTCTGCTTTGGGGGAAAGTATAATTCAATTGGGAATCCAAAAATTCCATCATTCCTTAAGGGAAAAAAAAAAAAAAAAGTAGTTTTCTTTCTTTCTTTCTTTTCTAAGTTTTCAAAAGAACATTAGTCTCACATTGCGCCACTCAGATGCTTAAGTGTGTTCTTGAGTAACAAGCTAGACAAATACAAAGAATAATCAATATCTCATGAAGCGGGAAAAAGAATAGGTGAAAGCATTGCAATCTCCAATTCACCATTCACACAACAAAATTTTATAATCAAAGAAACATGGATTTCAGTTTAAATCAGGGTAACCTAATTCAGCAGCTAAAACCCTGTGAATCTCAAACCGGTTCATTGCGATAGGGCTCGCGGTTCGGTTTGCTCCGGTTTGCTCAGGAGGGGCAAACCGGCTATACTAGAGATCGAAGAAAAAGTTCATAACACTAGATGAAAATGCAACACCCAAGACCCGAAAATTGATTTGCCACATTTCAGCATCACATGTGCTACCAGCGCTTCATTTCAGCAGCTACTGTGCATATATTTTATATCCAAAGTTTACATATAATGAATAGATAATTTATTTTAAAAATTAAGAACCCAAATTCGAACCAAGTGAACCGGCGAATCAGGTAACATGGATTTAAATGCTATAGCAATTAGGAAGAATGAATTGCAACCCTGCAGTCATGACCTCCCAAATCAAGATAATCACGATGATGGTGATCATAATTAACAATTTCCATGCAAATGCACCATTAGTTAAAAAATTAGGCTCCTAAGTATAGAACAGTGAGCTTAAGAGCTATCTGCTCACCTATGGAAATTCTAAATAAATTGATAATATGAAAAAAGACTCGACCTTTTCAGCTTTCGCCGCAGCTTTCGCAGATTTTCCATATAATTCTTCTCTCACCGCGAGTTGGCCTCTCAATTTTTTATCTCGTAAATCCTGCCAACATACACATTATCATATACATATGAAAAAACTCGATTTTTACAAAGAAAAGTAAGATTTCACCTCAAAATCGTACCTTTAAGTTTGCGCCATCTCCTCGCAGATACTTTTTTGCCTTTAAATCTAACTCATCAAATATATCCTACACATCAAGAAAAAAATGAATCGACTCCACAATTCTGATAAATTTAAACATATAAGTGCTTTAAATCAAAAGATTATTGTTACAAGGAATAACGCATGGTCGAATCAGCAATGATTAGGGTTTAGGAGGTTTTTTGGGAGTTGATTTAGAGGGAAGCAAGAAAATTTGATGAAGGCTATATAGTAATTGAAGCAATTTAGAGTACCTGTTCAGCTGAAGGATCGATAGTTTCAGGGGTTCCATGTTCTTGTTTATCATCCATCCTTCCTCAATGAATCTGCAAAACAAAACCCTAATTTACAGAGCTTCTTGTTTTGGTAGCTAAGCCGGAAACGAGCTGCGAAACATGAACACAAAACCCTAATTTGCAGAGCTTCACAAAACCAAAAACCCTAAAAGGGCTTTTAACGAGTCAGTGGGTAGGTCTGGGTCCACGTAAATTTTGGACTACCCGGCTCTCATTTGACCACTCGACCCAGCCTGAAAAATTCCCTAAACCCCTTTACAGCCTTTTAGTGCCTAAAGCAAAGAAGAGTTGGTCTATCATGGGTTTCCACTCATCATGAGTGGACATCACAATCCACGTGTCCTTGTGACTGAGTGACTTGCACGGACTTCCAATGCATGAAAATTGTGCAGGTCACTCAGTCATAGGAACATGTGGACTGCAATGTCCACTCATGATGAGTGGACACCCATGGTAGACTAGCTCAAGAAGAAACCCCAATTATCAGATTAGCTATAGCTCACTCGGCTCGGTTTAGGTTTAGTATGGGTTAGCGGTTCGCCACCCTTGAGTGAACCCAATTCTCCAGGGTAGGATGAGTGTTAAAGGAAAATTATTAACAGTAGGCAGTTTTTTTAAGACATTACACATGGCACACATCCCTAAAAGTGATTGTGTTGATGGCATACCGTCAGAAGAGTTCCCAGGCTAGGAATCAAAATCAGTATCGGTACACATGGCACACATCCCTAAAAGTGACTGTGTTGATGGCATACCGTCAGAATAGTTCTCAAGCAAGATATCAAAATTGGTATCGGTCTCGGGTATTAGTTTGCCCAAGACCAATATGACTCGGTAGATACCGATATGTATCGGCCTATTTTTTAAAAAATAAATAAAAAGGAAAAGTCTACGTCTCGGCCGAAACCGAGACATATTGGCCGATACCCGATATGCAGTGGCGGAACCAGAATTTTCACCCAGCCAGGGCGCAAGAATTTCAACGAAATTAACGAAATTTTGCCCAAATTAATGAAATTTTGCAAAAATTAATGAAATTTTATAAATATTTAATATATATATATATATATATCTTTTGTACTCCAAAAATTTCCCATTTGTAATTTTTTCACAAAATTTATTTGAAATGAACCAAAACGACTCCCTAGCGAAATATTACTGAAAGCGAAATTTGTCACTATGGCACAAGTTCAAGGAAAATTTCGGAGAAAAATATGGCAAAATGCAGCAAGGTCGGGGAAAATTTTAGAGGAAAAATTAAAAAGAACAAGAGACAAGCCCTAAATGGCTAGATCCTCTTCGGCATTTTAACAAACATGTGCTAGGCATATATTAAAAGTCATCTTAATTGCATATTAAAGCATGATCAAATTTCTTTTAAGCATTTTATCAAACAGCTGCTGTACCAGCCTCCACAAACATAGATCAATAGAAATTGACTAATTCAAGTAACAAGATGTAACTTTGATCAAATTTCTTTGAAATTCTATAACCAAAAAAAAAATTAATAAAAAAACATCATCCACTGATATAATTGCTAATAAAATCAATGAACCAAACAGCAAATAGAATGAAAAAAGATGAAGCCAAAACAAGATTTCTTCTAAGCATTTAATCAAATAACTGCCCCGACCAAGCTCCAATAAATACCAATGATGTGAAATAGGAAAATGAGGTTGTGTTATATTGTTGCTAAAGGTGAAGTGTTTAGGGTTTTTTTTTAACCATGAGCACGCTTTGGTAGAGAGAGAGTAGTAGCATTATTACTTGGTCGATTCCTCCAGTCACAGACGGAGAGAGAGAAAGAGGAGAGAGAGGG
This sequence comes from Chloranthus sessilifolius, assembly GCA_021018995.1. Taxonomy (NCBI): domain Eukaryota; kingdom Viridiplantae; phylum Streptophyta; class Magnoliopsida; order Chloranthales; family Chloranthaceae; genus Chloranthus; species Chloranthus sessilifolius. The sequence goes on from CM037591.1 coordinate 7,187,949, forward strand.
TTTTGAAAGAGTTAATTTTGGGATAATGCCCCCTGACCGACATTTAAACACCAAATTGACTCAATCAAGAAAATATATTAAAGTATGATCAAATTTCTTTTAAGCATTTTATCAAACACCTGTTGTACCAGCCTCCACAAACATAGATCAATAGAACTTGATTAATTCAAGTAATTTCCGATAATAGATGAAAGAGCAAAAAAAAAAACCTTTAGATGGAGATCTTACCGATGGGACGCGCCAACCAAGTGGCTGGTGAGTGGCGAGTGACGAGGCGGCGGAGTTTTAGAGAGAGAAAAGAGAGGGTGTTAGAGAGAGGGGGGGTTTTAGAGAGTGAAACAGGCCGCCGGTTAGAGAGAGAGAGGGTTTTAGAGAGAGAAACAGGAAGCCAACTTGAGAGAGAGAGGTTGTAGAGAGAGAAACAGGCCGCCAGTTTAGAGAGGGTTTTAGCCTTTTTAGACTTATAGAGAGAGAACAAAAGGAGGGCGCTCGTTTAGAGAGGGAGACGAGGGGTTTAGAGAGTGAAAAGAGGGAGGGCGTGGGTTTGTCGTAGTTTGAGGAAGAGAAGAGAGAGAAAGGAGGAAGTTATATAATCTACTTCCTTCTATAAGCAAATTTAATGCCTAGAGTTTGGTCCGTCATTTTTCATTTGAGACCAAAAAAACCTTTTACTAGCTCTTGTCTGTTGCTTTCAATAGTTTTATTGTTTGGTCATTATGCAAAAGTAGAGGGGCAAGAAACGGGAACACTTCCTAGGTATCTAGGTTTACATTATTGTCCCTATAAGAATAATTTGTTTATGCGTTGGGAAGGATTTACAATAAAGGGTATGTTTGGGTAAATGCATCCTACCCATGAGGGGGTTTTATTCTACAGTGCTTCTCCACCGACTTCAATTTCCATCCCCTCTTCACTTCTCCACCGACTCCAATTTCCAACCCCTCTTCTGCACAAAGGTATGGTTATGGATCTGAATCTTCTAATGGTGAAAGACAACCAGTTCTTGTGGTTGAGATATTTCTGTTTTCGTTTTGTTTTATTTATTATTATTTATTTTTTTTTATAATTTTATGGGATGATGAAGGAAGAGAAGCTAATTGAGAATGTGAGATTACTTTGTAATTTTCCTTCATTTTTAGATCAAACAAAGTGTTCAGCTATTTACCAAAGAATTGGCCTTTTGAGTGGAGGAAGAAATCGAGGCTGACTTATAGGATTTTATCTGCAAAAGGGGGAAAAGAGAAAAACTAGGGATTGTTTGTTCTAATCTTGCAGTTGCAAGGTTGCTTTTCGGTAGAGACGATTCAATCTCCATTACAGATCTAATCTTCAACAGAAATTAGTAGATGGTTAGAGAAGTTAGACTTTTTTCTTTTTATTCCTCCCTTAATTGTATAATTTTAAGTATATTTCTCTCTGTTGGAGAGGATTTATGCTTTGATTTATAGCCATGGGAGTTCGGTTTAGTTAGGTTTTTTTTTTATTTGTATATTTTTAATTAAATTTCTCTTTGACGGGGAGGATTTATGGATTAATTTCTAGCAATAGGACTCTGATTTAGTGTTTTGAAATTTTCTAAAAGTCTGTAATCCACCTTAATATACCGCAGAATTACTTAGATTTGTGTATATATTTTTATTTATGCCATCAATTAGCCCGTGAAGAAATGTATTGGCAAACCAAGATTGTGTAGGTAGAACCACAGTTACCAAAATCTCCATTCTTTGAAAAAAACACTCCTTTAAAGCGCACTTTCCCATGTAACGTCAAAAACACGTTTAAAACGCATTTTTTTTTTCAAAAATACTAGTATTTCAAAAAAAAAAAAAAACACGATTTCTACATTTTAAGCACGTTCTTTTACAAAAATTTCCTCATTTTTGTCTTAAAATCATATATTCTTTAATATTTCAAATATTTTCATTACTTATTTCCCAAATTCTTTCTGATTTTTTTTCCAAAATTTACCGATTTTTTCACAATTTATTAATTTTTTTGCCTTGTCGATTTTCTCCTGAATTCCGACTTGGTAACTATGGGAAGAACCATGGCTTCAAAGCTCATGTCATCCTTGAATTAAATGCAAACTAATTTATCAAACTCATTGGCTAACGAAGCCTGTTTATCTCTTAGTTCTCACTTGCAATGTAGTAAAATGTAAACTGTTTAGAACAAACTGACCACAAATCAGGCAGGATTATAGACAAAATGATTGCTATCTTTTAGTCTTTATTTCATTTGTTTTTCTCGTACTAATTGATTAAATTTATGGACATTCTCATAATCTGATAGAAGGAATGGGTTTACAGAAAAATAGCAATGCAAATTAGAATCCTCTTGGATGGACCAACAAAAGATAAACAAAGATCTTAATGCAAATTAAAATCTGCATCGATCATAAAATTAATTTAATTTGAGTTAACTTCCTTTAATTTGGTAACTTGCTTATTGAGAAATTTTGAAGTAATACTATCTCCATATATCATCATGAAAGTAGGCCATTAATTATTGGACTACTTATCATTATAGGATCTACAATGTTTATGTCAACCTTTGGTATTCATAAATCTAATATTGGACTGATATGGACTTTCTGAATGATTAGAATTCTTCCTTATATGCTTTGTAATGTAGAATGATGGGAAAGTTATTGCTTTGGAAGAAATATGCTAATTCACTTATATAGTTATATGATTTGAATGCATTTGGGAAATATAGATTATGAATTAGCATGATATCGGCCAATGTTTTTAATTTTTGTTTTTCAAAAAATAGGTAAAGAAAAATGTAAGAAAGGATTAGTATCGGTCAGTATTGGTCGATACCGAGACCGTATCGGTCTAATACCGATACCACTCCGATACCTGTATCGGGATGGTATCGGTTCTGGATGAAACCGATATGTATCAGTATCGGCTGAATTCTGATACACTGCATATAACATTAATAACACCATCAATGTTTCAAATAGTGATGGAAACACACTAATTCATCATCCTTATGGATGATCTGAAAACAAGTTACTGTATTCATTGGCTTGTTAACTGGATTATTATTTATTTAATTTTTCTCTCTAAATTCTCTGAAAAATATAGATTATGAACCCATTGAATTAATTGTAGGCATATAACATTATTTACACCATTAATGTTTCCAATGGTGATGGAAACCCACTAATTCATCACCCTTATGGATGATCTGAAAGCAAGTTACTGTGTTCCTTTACTTGTTAAATGGATTACTATTTATGCCATTTTTTTCCTTTCTAATTTTCAGAGGTGTTGAAGGAGCTACTGAAGCTATGAAGAAACGGAAAAACTGCCCTCTAGTCCTCAGCGAGAATGGATCATATTGAAGTAGTGAAATTTCTTTCAAGCAAACAACCTATTATCGATTTTAGGACCGATAAGAAAGGGCAGACAACTTTGCATATGGCCGTGAAAGGGCATGACACCGAGTTAGTTCTCACGCTACTTAAACCCGTGTCTTCGGTTATTGGTTTGGAAGACAGTAGGGGGAACACGACATTGCATATTGGAGCCAAGAAGGCCCGTACATAGGTGGGTTGTCTCGTAATATCTTTGAGGTATTATATTGTGGTGCTTTGCATTATTAAGATTGGTGGTGCGCGCCAATTCCACTCACAAACCATTGCACATGCTTATTGATTGGACTGTCCGCTCTTGAATGAGCCGTAACCTGAAAATTGTTCTGGTTGAATGATCGAAGTCCTAACCGTCAGATCAATTGTCCTTTTTTCATGGAAGTGATTGATCGAACAAATACGATGACATGATCAGTGCGCAAATTTTGAACTGTGGCCCATCCGAGAGGTGGGCTTTAGACTGGGTGTTCCATGATTAAAGGGCACTAGCACCACTTGAGGGTGGAGTTGGGGGCTTGGTACAGAATTTAGTGTTGATAAGTACCATTCTATAACTTGATATTTTGGCATGTTCTAATTAGCTTGTCATAATGGTTTGCATCATGTAATAGTAATCCTTCAATTTGGCTATTTGTCTACTTAGTAGTTATTACTGGCTTAACTGGTTAGTTATTTTAGAGTTACACTGAAACATGAGATTATGGTGATTTTGATGGCATTACTTATAGGATTATGTTCAGGTCAAACTGGTTGGACCGTATATTGGGATTAACCAATTCTAAAACCCTTGGATACAATGAATATTTATTTGGCATCTAATTAGGCCTGGTTTGGAAAAATCCATGCGAAAATTGTGTTTTTTATTTTACTCTTAACCATGGTTTGTTAAAAAAGAAATAAAAAACCTACTCAAGGAATTTTTTTTTGTTAAATTATTAATTCCAATGTTTGTAAATTTTTATTTTTTTAATTGGAGTCGATATCATTTGATGCGAGTATATGTATTTGGAGCTACACCATAGCTATGGGAATAAATTATTGGTAGGTAGTGGAATTTGAAGTGACTGGCTATAACCATTCACAATAGGCAGTTTTTTAAAGACATTACACATGGCACACAAAAGTGATTGTGTTGATGGCATACCGTCAGAAGAGTTCCCAGGCTAGGTATCAAAATCTGTATCGGTACACATGGCACACATCCCTAAAAGTGACTGTGTTGATGGCATACCGTCAGAATAGTTCTCAGGCAAGATATCAAAATTGGTATCAGTCTCGGGTATCAGTTTGCCCAAGACTAATACGACTCGGCTGATACCGATACGTATCGGCGTATTTAAAAAAAAAAATTAAAAAGAAAAAGTCTACATCTCGGCCGAAACCGAGACATATTGGCCGATACTCGATACGCAGTGGTGGAACCAGAATTTTCACCCAGCCAGGGTGCAAGTGATAGAGACAAATTTCAGTGAACTTCTCCGAAATTCGTTGAAACAGGGTTCGGACGAAAATTTTAACAAAATTTCGGTCATTTCTTCAAAATTGCAAAATTTTCAACGAAATTAACGAAAATTTGCCCAAATTAATGATAAAAAACTTTTATAAATATTATATATATATATATATATATATATATATATATATATATATATATCTTTTGTACTCCAAAAATTTCCCATTTGTAATTTTTTCACAAAATTTATTTGAAATGAACCAAAACGACCCCCTAGCCAAATATTACTGAAAGCGAAATTTGTCACTATGGCACAAGTTCAAGGAAAATTTCAGAGAAAAATATGGCAAAATGCAGCAAGGTCGGGGAAAATTTTAGAGGAAAAATGAAAAATAACATGAGACAAGACCTAAATGGCTAGATCCTCTTTGGCATTTTAACAAACATGTGATAGGCATATATTAAAAGCCATCTTAATTGCATATTAAAGCATGATCAAATTTCTTTTAAGCATTTTATCAAACAGCTGCTGTACCAGCCTCCACAAACATAGATCAATAGAAATTGACTAATTCAAGTAACAAGATGCAACTTTGATCAAATTTCTTTGAAATTCTATAACCAAAAAAAAAATTTAATAAAAAAAAATCATCCACTGATATAATTGCCAATAAAATCAACAAACCAAACAGCAAATAGAACGAAAAAAGATGAAGCCAAAACAAGATTTCTTCTAAGCATTTAATCAAACAGCTGCCCCGACCAAGCTCCAATAAATACCAATGATGTGAAATAGGAAAATGAGGTTGTGTTATACTGTTGCTAAAGGTGAAGTGTTTAGGGATTTTTTTAACCATGAGCATGCTTTGGTAGAGAGAGAGAGAGAGAGAGAGAGAGAGAGAGAGAGAGAGAGAGAGAGCAGCAGCAGCAGCAGCATTATTACTTGGTCGATTCCTCCAGTCACAGACGGAGAGAGAGAAAGAGGAGAGAGAGGGTTTTGAAAGAGTATTAATTTTGGGATAATGCCCCTGACCGACATTTAAACACCAAATTGACTCATTCAAGAAAATATATTAAAGCATGATAAAATTTCTTTAAACATTTTATCAAACACCTGTTGTACCAGCCTCCACAAACATAGATCAATAGAACTTGATTAATTCAAGTAATTTCCGATAATAGATGAAAGAGAAAAAAAATAAGCCTTTGAAGATGGAGATCTTACCGATGGGACACGCCAACGGCGGTGGTCGATGGCGGTGGCCGAGTGGCGGCGGCGGCAGCCGGCAGGCGGGAGTGGCAGCCTGGAAGGAGAGAGAGGAGTTTTAGAGAGAGAAAAGAGAGGGTGTTAGAGAGAGAGAGGGGGTTTTAGAGAGTGAAACAGGCCGCCGGTTAGAGAGAGAAAGGGTTTTATAGAGAGAAACAGGAAGCCAACTTGAGAGAGAGGCAGTAGAGAGAGAAACAGGCCGCCGGTTTAGAGAGAACAAAAGGAGGGCGCTCGTTTACAGAGGGAGACGACAGCGGTTTAGAGAGTGAAAAGAGGGAGGGCGTGAGTTTGTCGTAGTTTGAGGAGGAGAAGAGAGAGAAAAGGAGCAAGTTCTATAATCTATTTCCTTCTATAATCAAATTTGATGCCTACAGTTTGGTTTCGTTTAAGACAAAAAAAACCTTTTACTAGTTCTTATCTTTTGCTTTTATTATGCAAAAGTAAAGGGGCAAAAAACGGAAACCCTTCGTAGTTATCTAGATTTACATTATTGTCTCTATAAGAGTAGTTTGTTTATGGGGTGGGAAGGATTTACAATAAAAGGCATATTTGGGTAAATGCATCCTACCCATGAGGGGGTTTGGTATTGCCCTTTGGTAGCCCCTGTCATAGCAAAGCTTACCTGCTTTAGCAGGTTATCATCATCTGTGTTAATATTCCGTTACCTGCTTTAGCAGGTATTCCTTCTCCTTAATAACTCCTTGCATGGTATAATTTACTGCTTAATAGTTCTACTCACTCTTTGTCAGAGCTGATTTTATTTGCTCTGATAGAGAGCTAGTAGAGAGGAGGGTAGAACTACTAGTACAGGTAAATCATGCATAAAATTTTGCTATGCAAAAAGTTATCAAGGAGAAGGAGTACCTGCTAAAGCAGGTACCGGGATGTTAACAAAGAGGATAGTACCCTGCTAAAGCAGATGAGCTCTGCAATGGCAGGGGCTACCAAAGAGCAATGCCATACATAGCCTTATTCTACAGTCTTCTCCACCAACTCCAATTTCCGGCTCCTCTTCTCTTCTCCACCAACTCCAATTTCCAACCCCTCTTCTGCACAAAGGCATGGTTATGGATATGAAGCTTCTAATGGTGAAAGACAACCAGTTCTTGTGATTGAGATTTTTCTGTTGTTGTTTTGTTTTATTTATTATTATTATTTTTTTAATAATTTTATGGGATGATGAAGGAAGAGAAGCTAATTGAGAATGTGAGATTGCTTGGTAATTTTCCTTCATTTTTAGATCAAACAAAGTGTTAAGCTATTTACCAAAGAATTGGTCTTTTGAGTGGAGGAAGAAACCGAGGCTGTCTTATAGGATTTTATCTGCAAAAGGGGGAAGAGTGAAAAACTAGGGATTGTTTATTCTAATCTTGTAGTTGCAAGGTTGCTTTTCGGTAGAGGCGATTCAATATCCATTTCAGATCTAATCTTCAACAGAAATTAGTAGATGATTCTCTGTTTTTTTTTTTCGACAAAAAAAAAAAGAAAAAAAGAAAAAAAGAAATTAGTAGATGGTTAACATCAAGGGGTTAGGTGAGCTGGCCAGGTACTTGCTTCCAAAAGCAGGAGACCTGAGTTCGAATCTCCTCCCCCGCTTAAGGCCACCCTAGGGATTTATATCCTGTGCTGACCCGACATATGCTGAATTTGGGGTGCGCATGTGTCCTTGGGATTAGGCGGGTGCTCTAAGAGACCCGGATACCTAGGTTATAAAAAAAAAGAAGAAATTAGTAGATGGTTACAGTAGTTAGATTTTTTCTTTTTATTCCTCCCTTAATTGTATAATTTTAATTATATTTCTCTCCGTTGAGGATTTATGCTTTGATTTATAGCAATGGGAGTTAGGTTTAGTTAGGTTTTTTTCTTATTTGTATATTTTTAATTAAATTTCTCTCTGACGGGGAGGATTTATGGTTTGATTTCTAGCAGTAGGACTCTAATTTAGTGTTTTGAAATTTTCTAAAAGTTTGTAATCCACCTTAATATACCGACAGAATTACTTAGATTTGTGTATATATATTTATTTATGCCATCAATTAGCCCGTGAAGAAATGTATTGGCAAACCAAGATTGTATAGGTAGAATCACAGCTACCAAAATCTCCATTCTTTGAAAAAAAACTCCTTTAAAATGCGCTTTCCCATGTAATGTCGGAAACAAGTTTAAAACGCATTTTTTTTTTCAAAAATATTTGTATTTAAAAAAAAAAAAACACGATTTCTACATTTTAAACACGTTCTTTTATGAAAATTTCCTTATTTTTGTCTTAAAATTATATATTCTTTAATATTTGAAATATTTTCATTACTTATTTCCCAAATGCTTTCTGATTTTTTTTCCCAAAATTTACCGATTTTTGCACGATTTATTCATTTTTTTGCCTTGTCGATTTTCTCCTGAATTCCGACTAAGTAACTATGGGTAGAACCATGGTTTCAAAGCCCATGTCATCCTTGAATTAAATGCAAACTAATTTATCAAACTCATTAGCTAATGAAGCCTATTTATCTCTTAGTTCTCACTTGCAATGTAGTAAAATGTATACTGTTTAGAACAAACTGGCCACAAATCAGGCAGGATTATAGACAAAATGATTGCTATCTTTTAGTCTTTATTTCATTTGTTTTTCTCATACTAATTGATTAAATTTATGGACATTCTCATAATCTGATAGAAGGAATAGGTTTACAGAAAAAATAGCAATGCAAATTAGAATCCTCTTGGATGGACCAACAAAAGATAGCCAAAGATCTTAATGCAAGTAAAAATCTGCATCGATCATAAGATTAATTTAATTTGAGTTAACGTCCTTTAATTTGGTAACTTGCTTATTGACAAATTTTGAAGTAATACTATCTCCATATATCATCATGAAAGTAGGCCATTAATTATTGGACTACTTGTCATTATAGGATCTACAATGTTTATGTCAACCTTTGGTATTCATAAATCTAATATTGGACTGATATGGACTTTTTGAATGATTAGAATTCTTCCTTATATGCTTTGTAATGTAGAATGATGGGAAAGCTATTGCTTTGGAAGAAATATGCTAATTCACTAATATGATTTGAATGCGTTTGGGAAATATAGATTATGAATTAGCATGATATCGGCCAATGTTTTTAATTTTTTTTTTCAAAAAATAGGTAAAGAAAAATGTAAGAAAGGATTAGTATCGGTCGGTATTGGTTGATACCGAGACCGTATCGGTCTAATACCGATACCACTCCGATACTTGTATCGGGATGGCATCGGTTCTGGATGAAACCGATATCTATCAGTATCGGCTGAATTTTGATACAATGCATATAACATTAATAACACCATCAATGTTTCAAATAGTGATGGAAACACACTAATTCATCATCCTTATGGATGATCTGAAAACAAGTTACTGTATTCATTGGCTTGTTAACTGGATTATTATTTATTTATTTTTTCTCTCTAAATTCTCTGAAAAATATAGATTATGAACCCATTGAATTAATTGTAGGCATATAACATTATTTACACCATTAATGTTTCCAATGGTGACGGAAACCCACTAATTCATCACCCTTATGGATGATCTGAAAGCAAGTTACTGTGTTCCTTGGCTCGTTAAATGGATTTCTATTCATGCCATTTTTTCCTTTTTAATTTTCAGAGGTGTTGAAGGAGCCACTGAAGCTATGAAGAAACGGAAAAACCGCCCTGCAGTCCTCAGCAAGAAAGGATCATATTGAAGTAGTGAAATTGCTTTTAAGCAAACAACCCGTTATCAGTTTTAGGACCGATAAGAAAGGGCAGACAACTTTGCATATGGCCGTGAAAGGGCATGACACCGAGTTAGTTCTCACACTGCTTAAACCCGTGTCTTCGGTTATTGGTTTGGAAGACAGTAGGGGGAACACGACATTGCATATTGGAGCCAAGAAGGCCCGTACATAGGTGGGTTGTCTCGTAATATCTTTGAGGTATTATATTGTGGTGCTTTGCATTATTAAGATTGGTGGTGCGCGTCAATTCCACTCACAAACCATTGCACATGCTTATTGATTGGACTGTCCGCTCTTGAATGAGCCGTAACCTGAAAATTGCTCTGGTTGAATGATCGAAGTCCTAACCGTCGGATCAATTGTCCTTTTTTCATGGAAGTGATTGATCGAACAAAAAGGATGACATGATGAGTGCAAAAATTTTGAACTGTGGCCCATCCGAGAGGTGGGCTTTAGACTGGGTGTTCCATGATTAAAGGGCACTAGCACCACTTGAGTGTGGAGTTGGGGGACTTGGTACAGAATTTGGTGTTGATAAGTACCATTCTATAACTTGATATTTTGGCATGTTCTAATTAGCTTGTCATAATGGTTTGCATCATGTAATAGTAATCCTTCCATTTGACTATTTGTCTACTTAGTAGTTATTATTGGCTTAACTGGTAGTTATTTTAGAGTTCCACTTAAACATGAGATTACTTATAGGATTATGTTCAGGTCGAACTGGTTGGACCCTATATTGGGTTTAACCAATTCTAAAACCCTTGGATACAATGAATATTTATTTGGCATCTAATTAGGCCTGGTTTGGAAAAATCCGTAGGAAATTTGTGTTTTTTATTTTACTCTTAACCATGGTTTGCTAAAAAAGAAAAAAAAAAAACTACTCAAGGAATTATTTTTTGTTAAATTATTAATTCCATTGTTTGTAAATTTTTATTTTTTTAATTGGAGTCGATATCATTTGATGTGAGTACATGTATTTGGAGCTACACCATAGCTATGGGAATAAATTATTGGTCGGTAGTGGAATTTGAAGTGACTGGCTATAACCATTCACAATAGTATCAGTTTCATAATATTTCTGTTTTGTAAGTGATCAAGACTCTTGTTTTTGGGTCGCTATGGTGAAGTTTGTTTGCTTTTTTGGAAGGTTATCTTTTTTATTTGTCTGATTTTGTGTAAGGGATAGAGACTTATTTATTTATTCAAGATTTGATTGCAGACATTTTTATCCAAGTTATTCGATTGGAGGATTGTTGTTATGTTTAGGGTTTAGGATTGTATAGATCCTTTCAATTTGAATTATGATTTGGGAATTTCTGTTGGATTATATAATGATTGTGGGTGCCTATTGTTGTACTATTCAAGCGAGGTTGCAAGTGCAGGCTGCAGGAGTTCTTTATTCGAATTCACAACACTTCAGTGGACGTATGGCATCTCTTGGTCCAAACGAGGTATAAATTAACATTTTTACATCAACATTGATATTGGAGTAAAATGGTAGCCAATAAGCTATTATTGGGATATTTTTTTTTATGCTTATTATTGTTTTTTAATCCTAATTATATGTATAATTTTTTTGGAGAGAGAATTAGATAAGAGCAACTTTTATTTTTTATGGGTAAGCTAGGATTGAACCTGTGACCTTGAGGTGGCAATATTGTCAACCTTCCATTGAGCTAGAGGCCCAATCCCACTCTTAAATGTGCTACATGTTAACTTTCCATATACATTTATGATCAAACTCAGACAAATGTCGGACAGTGAAGTTGTTAGCTTTAAGACTGATATAAACATAATTGGAATGCGCGTATAACCTTAACAGTTAACAGTATATATAGAAAATTGAGCAACATACCTTCGAACAAGGTTTTAAATCTTAGTATCGGCTCCCTTATCGGTTGATGCCAATAACTTATTGGTGGATGCAGGAGGGAATAAAAAAATAAAAAAATAAAAAAATAAAAAGCAAAAAATAAAAATAAATTTGTTTGGATATGTATTGCCCAAAACTTATATGTATTGGTATTCGGTAGGTATTGGCCGATACCTACCAATGCCAGCAAGTATTGGCCGTTTTAATTTTGTCATAACATTTTTTCTAGGATTTCTTGTTGTACTTTAACATTTTTGCTCAAAGGAATTTCTTTTTTCAATAAAAATATTCATAAGAATGTACCCATGGCTTTACGAGCTGTGGTGTACATTGGAAGAACATTTTATGTTCCTAATTAGTTTGTTATTGTATATTCCATTATAGGTTTGCATTATGTTTTGGGAGCAGGCAACCTACCTCAGTCGGATGCAATATTTGTTATATGGGCTTTTGATTGCAAGAGTATTTATCTATGGCTATATGAAGGTGGAAAAACAGATAGAGTTTGAATGCCCTTGTTAAATCCATAGCATGAGATTTTGAAATATTCGCAGAAAATTTCTCTTTTGAAAAAATCAATCACTTTTTAGAATTAGCAGATCTTATGGATTCAAATTATCCAGACCCCATTTTTCACAAATTAAAAAGAATTTGTTTGTTTGAAAAAATAAAACATATTCTATCATGTGATATCAGTAAACCCCTGATAGTACAAATTGAAGATCAGGAGTTTAAGATTAAACAGATCTTAATGGATAATTATAATATAACTCAATGTTATAAAGATTTTCTTCCAAAGTTATCAGTTTATACGAAAAATCCCATGTATAATCTGAAAGAATGCCTCGATTGGGGATTAGTAAAACAACTAATCTTTCCCGATTATCCTATCAATGAATTCTCGATGATGATCAAAACAATGGTCTATCATCTCACCAAAAATCTTAATCGCACTGTTTACTATATATTTTGGATCACAAGCACAATTGGATGGAGAACAAAAGAAAATTTTTATCAGCCGTATTAAATTTAGTCTTTAGATAAAACTAAAGACTACGAGTTCGATGAAGTCAAAGACCCTATGGCTAAAGCAAGCATCATGTCCATTAATCCAAAATTCTGTTGGATTCGTTCTTTTAAAACATTTTCTTCAATGGCAAGACAAATCCGTGCTGCCGATAATCAATTCAACATATCGGATGGTCGGAGAATTTTCAATACAAATTTATCAATTGAATATATGAGGACTCAAGAGCAAAAAGTTGAAGCAACTTCATTATTATTAAAGTTCGATTCTCGAAAAGATCTTGACTTCCCGGAGAATCTCGAGATCGAAACATTGCAGCAACACTTCAAGGTGATGTTTTGCAATGGTTAAAATAATGAGAAAAATCCAATTATGGTAAAATACAAAAAGCATCATTATTAGGAAGTTTTAATAATCTTGATGATATCTTAAAATACTTTACGATAATCATTAAAGAACATCTTTGTGATTATATAGGTGAACAAAACCTACAAGAATATGCAATATATATTTTATCAAAATTAGAACTATGCAATATTTGCCAATTTCAAGAATTTTACAACACTTTTAAAAAATATTATTATCAATTGGAACCCCCAATTAATATATCATGATTAGAACAATTTTATCATAAACTCCCAGCACCGTGGGATGAATTAGCCATCAAAGGCTATCCAAATTTTATTTGTAAATTAGCTAAATAAGATACTTTAGGACTTAGAACATCTTTTGTCCTAAGATTAATAGTAGATAGATGTTTAGAAATTAAAGCTAAGAAACAAGTTAAGAATCAAATCACAAATTCTAACTTTGGTCATAAATGTTGTGATAAAATTTTCCAAGAAAATTAGAAAATAGGATGTAATATTCCTAAAAGAAAGGGATACAAGAAAGGTTTGAAGAAGAAAAAATTCAAATGAAAACCTTGGAACAAAAGAAAAAGGTTTGTTAAAAATAAAAAATATATTACAGCGCTTGATCAGAAAATGGTGCAGCAGTTATTTGACATTTTTGAAAGAGGATAAGGAAGAGAAGAATGTTATCTCCGAGATAGCAGTAGCGTGAGAGTTTGAAGATGTATTTCCGGAGGAATACTAGGATTACCTCCAGAGAGAGAAGTGGAGTTCACCATCGACTTAGCACCGAGAACAGAGCCTGTTTCGAAAGCACCATATAGAATGACTCCTGCTGAGTTGAAAGAGTTGAAAGACCAGTTGCAAGAACTCATGGACAAAGGGTTTGTAAGACCGAGCGTGTCTCCGTGGGGAGCACCGATTTTTTTCGTAAAGAAGAAGGATGAGTCAATGCGACTGTGCATTGACTATCGCCAGTTGAACAAACTCACTATTAAGAACCGGTATCCTTTGCCTAGGATAAATGACTTGTTCGATCAGCTGCAAGAAGCGAAGTATTTTTTCAAGATCGATCTGAGATCTGGATACCATCAGTTGAGAGTCAAGGCAGAGGACATTCAGAAGACTGCATTCAGGACACGATATAGACACTATGAGTTCTTGGTGATGCCGTTTGGGTTGACGAACGCACCAGCGTTGTTTATGGATTTGATGAATCGGGTGTTTAAACTACACCTGGACTCCTGCGTCGTGGTATTCGTCGACGATATCTTAATATACTCCAAGTCAAAAGCGGAACATGAAGAACACTTTAGGGTTGCTCTACAAACCTTACGTGAACACCAATTGTATGCCAAGCTCAGTAAGTGCGAGTTTTGGTTAGAAAAAGTTAGCTTTTTGAGACATGTCGTTTCAAAGCATGGTGTCACGGTAGATTTAGCTAAGATTGAAGCAGTAGTAAACTGGGTGTAGCTAAAGACCGTGACTGACATCTGTAGTTTCTTTGGATTAGCTGGCTATTATCGACGTTTTGTTGAGGGGTTTTCAAAAATATCAGGACCTCTTACGAGGCTTACACGGAAGGATTCAAGATTCGAATGGAGTGAAGCGTGCGAGAAGAGTTTCCAAGAGCTCAAGAAGAGACTCACTTTAGTGCTAGTACTAGCGATTCCTTCAAGCAGTGGAGGGTTTGCAATCTACAGTGATGCTTTGTATAATAGTTTAGGTTGTGTGCTCAATCAATATAAAAAGGTGATAGCTTATGGGTCAAGACAGTTGAAAGAGCATGAAAAGAACTACCCGTCACATGACCTGAAACTAGCAGCGGTCATATTTGCGTTGAAGATTTGGAGACATTGCTTGTATAGGGAGACCTTTGAGATTTTCACCGACCAGAAGAGCCTCAAATACCTATTTACTCAGAAAGAACTAAATATGAGGCAGCGCAGATGGATGGAGTTTCTGAAGGACTATGACTGTTCCATACAGTACCATCCAGGCAAGACTAATGTAGTAGCCGATGCCTTGAGTCGGAAGGGTTCAACTCAGTTGGCTAGTTTGATTTTGGGTATGCACAGATGAAAGTTGTTTGAAGATCTGGCACTGTATGATGCGAATATCGAGTCACAAGCTATAGGATCCTTTTTGGCAAACATTTCAGTGAAGCTAGTAATATTTGAGCATATCCACGAGCTACAGATGAAAGACTCGGTGCTAACCAAGATTTGTCAAGATGTGATTGAAGGCATCAAATCAGAGTTCTCAGTGAAAGAAGATGGTTCCTTATTATTCAAGGGCCGTCTCTGCATTCCGGACAATGTCGATCTACGACAAACTATCCTTGATGAAGCTCACAAGTCAAACTATGCGATCCACCCTGGTAGCACTAAAATGTATCAAGATTTGAAAAAGAATTAGTGGTGGAGAGGTTTGAAGCAAGACGTGGCTAAGTACGTGTCACGGTGTTTGACATGTCAGCAGGTGAAGGTCGATCATAGACATCCCGCGGGATTATTGCAACCTCTACCTATATCGGAGTGGAAGTGGGAATCGATCTCTATGGATTTTATCGTTGGACTACCGCTTATCACAAAGAGATATCATGCCATTTGGATAGTTGTAGACCAATTGACCAAGTCAGCACACTTCTTGCCTTACAACACGATGTACATGACGGGAAGACTTGCGGAATTATATATGAAAGAGATAGTGCGCCTACACGAGATCCCAAGGAGTATCGTTTGCGATCATGATCTATTGTACACATCAAAGTTCTGGAAGAAATTTCAAGAGGAAATGAGAACGCGATTGGATTTTAGTTCAGCGTTCCATCTGCAAACTGATGGGCAAACAGAGCGAGTGAACCAAGTGATAAAGGACATGTTTAGAGCGTGTATGCTTGAAATGCAAGGATCATGGGATCAACACCTACTATTGATTGAATTCACCTACAACAACAGTTTCCAAGCGAGCATTGGCATGACACCGTATGAAGCTCTTTATGGGAGGCAATGTAGATCGCCCATCAATTGGGAAGAAATCGGAGAGAAATTTATTTTGGGACCTGAGATACTTGAAGATAATGTCACCTATGTTCGGATGATTAGGGCAAAACTCAAATCGGCTCAGAGCAGACAGAAAAGCTGCGCCGATATCAAGCGGACCAATGTAGATTAAAGGTGGGTGAACACGTGTTTGTAAAGGTGTCGCTTATGAAGGGCGTGATGAGATTCGGAAAGAGAGGGAAGTTAAGTGCCCACTATCTTGGACCATTTGAAGTTTTGGGTCGAGTAGGGAAAGTTACTTATCGCATTGGATTACCACCATTATTCGATCGGGTGCACAATGTGTTTCACGTATCTATGCTTAGGAAGTATATTAATGGCCTTGATCACGTATTGAGCGATCAAACATTAGAGATGCATGAGGACATGAGCATGATAGAGGAACCGACAAAAATATTAGATCGAAAGGAATAAGTATTGCGCACCAAGGTCATCCCTTTAGTACTTGTTCGATGGAAAAATCACCCGGCCGAAGAAGCTACGTGGGAAAGAGAAAGTCGATGTAAGAGAGTAACACTCGAACTTGTTTGCGGCAAGTTGGGGGCTTAATTGTATCATCGCAAGCACGTTGTAAATTTAAACGACTTATGTAATCAAATGTTGAGCCCTTTGGCCAACCTATTCAATGGAAAGAGTGTGAATCAAAACCTTGTCGTGATGTGATGACGAATGCATGGCTACGATTCATTAGGCCACGCAATGGCTAATGAAGACATGCTTCACAAAGCCAATGACCAACGGGTCAAGTACTACGAGAAAATGAAAGAAAATAAAGTGTAAAAGAATTGTTCAAAAAAAAAAAAATCTGTTGAAACTGATTAATCGATTTCCAAATCGATTAACCGATTTTGGAAATCGATCAATTATTTCATCCGATTGAACAACTGGCACGCGCCAGTGAGGAGAAAATTGAAAACATTAAATGCTTTAAATTTCAATTAATCGAATAATAATTCGATTAATCAATTTTAGAGATCGATTAATCAATTTTTAATCGATCAATCGATTTCGTGCGGTTCAGTTTAAGCTACAAAAATCGATCAATCAATTTTTGCCTATATATATAAAATTTGGGATTTTTTTCCCCATTCGAAAATCAGTTTTGAGTTTGGATTTTAGGCGCCATTTTTCTTCCTCCTCGAGCTACCTAACTAGCTAGGGTTTTCACACTTTTGTCATTGATTTCAGATCGGAATCCCACACCATTTGGACTTAACACTTCAGCTAAACCCTAGATGTGATTTTTCTTTCAGTTTGAACCATCGCAGCCCTAGTTTTCTTTGGTTTCTGATCATAATGCCTCCTAGAACCCGTTTGACCACGAAGCAAGCGGCTTCCAAGCTTTCGGTTCGGTATAAGAACGCCACACCGCCACCACCATCACCTCCATCATCACCATCTTCTTCATCAAATCCAGGATCTGATTCGACGAGCGCGTCTTCACGCGAGTCGTCGTCGACACCCCAATCACCACACATTGATGTACCCCAACCACCACCCGAAACTTTGCCCTAACCAAATGAGTGGTGGGCGGCAAAGAATTTTGAAGACGAGTATATTATCGACGATGCCTTGTTTACTGATCCCGACGTTGAGGGCGAGACCCAATGGGCCCGGCAATACCTTCAAAAGGCGGGTCTCGAAAACCTTTTGAACCTCTACACGATTATTTTTACCCTCGACTCGTGCGCCTATTTTACTAGTACTTAAAGGTGGGACGGGTTGACGACACAGTTACGACCGAGATTGACAGTCGTAGTTACACTTTCACTTGCCACCATATGCACGAATCCCTAGAGTGTTACTTGGATTTTGTGCCCGAGACCACACTCTTTCCACCATTTATCGAGGATGCCAAAATTGAGGAGATTCAGACCGAGATAATCAAAGGGCTCGACGGATCCAGATCGTCGATAAGGAGGGCAGATTTACCCCATTATATATGGATGCTTGATTCAATAATCAAATGCAACCTCTACCCGATGCGCCACGACACTGAGAGGGTCAAGTTGGTTCAACAAGCCCTTTATGCGGCATATTGCGGGTGTTGGTTTGACGCAC
Organism: Chloranthus sessilifolius; assembly: GCA_021018995.1. Classification (NCBI taxonomy): domain Eukaryota; kingdom Viridiplantae; phylum Streptophyta; class Magnoliopsida; order Chloranthales; family Chloranthaceae; genus Chloranthus; species Chloranthus sessilifolius. The sequence goes on from CM037591.1 coordinate 7,206,200, forward strand.
CAAACTCATCCTAGAGGGTATGATTTACATCAAAGGGAAGATGATGAAGGGTCCCTTGAGACCCAAAGAAAAGATGCCCTATGCTTGACTTATATCGAGCATGTTAGAATGCTACTCTGACGCACCAAAGTACGTCATTTCACCGATTGAGAGGAAGGCTACGAGTCACGTGAAACATTACTCCATCGCTTCATGGAGTCGTAATTATAGGCTGTTGAAGAAGGCTCTACCAGTAGAGGGACCGACACCACCACGCCCACCGCCACAACATGATCCACTAGCTGAGGGAGCACCATCTCATGGCTCAGTGCCACCTGAGGGGCAATCCATAGTGCCACCTCCTACTATATCATGATCGCCTCTGGCTACTTCTACACCTACATCATCATACCGTCGGTGAACCACTCGCCCCGCCCCTATGATCGAAGATGTGTTGGCCCGGATAGAGGCCAACAACCAACAAATGAATCGGCGCTTGGACTTTCTGATGTACCACAAAATGCGTTACATATACTCCGCAGACTTCCAGCAACGCCTAGCGGAAGAGGAGACGTGGACACCTGACGCTCCTGTTGAGGGTACTTGAAAAGGACATATCCGCCCGAGACCATAGCAGCCGTAGGGATTGCCTAACGAGACCTCTCGATCATGACATTTCTTTTTGGGGGAGACTACATTTTGGGAGTTTGCTGTAATTATATTGTGAATTGTAAATTTTTATCTTCAAATTGTAAATTTTGTTGCAGAAAATTCCATGTATGCGACTATCTTGGCATGGATACCATTATGTGAATTAAAGTCATTAACTTTTCGTTTCAATTGTGCTTCTTTTAGTGTATAACTTGTGATGGGTACGTTCGTATAACTTGTGACTACGTGTGTGTGGGGGGGGGAACCCCATCGACACACCTTCGGGTTCATTTTCGAGGAATAAAATTTCCAAGGTGGGGAGAATGTAACATCCTCGAAATTTGGACAATGAACAGTGACCTCGAGATACGTGCCAAACTGGTCGTAGGTTTGATCAAGTGATGGTCAAACAGTGGACTTAAAAAGAAACTATTAAATGTAGTGTGAACGTATCCCAAGTAAGGGATTAGATGTTAGTTAAGAGTCATGTACACCTATCTCTGGTGTATGTGCTTAACACCGAGACAAGAAGAATTAAAAAAAAAGGGGGGGATTAAATGCTAGGAGTCATTACTCATTGGCTTAGGTTGTTGAGAAGTTAAGAAGAGAGAGAGAGAGTGAAGGAAGAGTAAATGCCAAAGTGAGTGATTAGGTTTCAAATTTAAGAGAGGGCTTGAACATTAATGCCGGATTCGACGCGTGGAAGCCGGAGTTGGAGCCCTAGTAATTAAACCTAGACATTGATTCAATCAAGAGATTGATTGAGGTAAGTTTTGTTTAATCTCCTTAAAGTTTGTTTGTGCATTCAAGTCTAGTTAAAATGAGGGATTAAAGAGGTAAAAATGAATGAAAATGGAAGGAGAATGAAGGTTGGAAGAATGCCCGAGAAAGGCTGAGTTCTGACCAATTCGATTAATCGATTTTGGTTCAGAAGTAAGCTGGGCAGAATTGCCCGAAACCGATTGAACGATTTTAAATCGATCAATCGACTCTGAAATTTTGATTAATCGATTTTAAATCGATTAATCATTTGAGCACTTTCAGTGGCTGGAAAATGGAGACTGGGAAAAATCGATTAATCGATTAATCGATTTGGAATCGATTAATCGAAGTGTGGATTTTTGACTAATCGATTTGGGATCGATTACTCGATTTTAGATTTTCGATTAATCGATTTGGGAATTTCGATTAATCGATTTTGGGAATCGATTAATCGATTGTGACAGTTCATGTTGACTTTTGTATTGGACCTTGAGGGTTCTTGGAAGGCCTTGTACGTTCTTTAATACATCCTTATTGATGCCTTTCTTGTGTTATGATGTACCATAGGTGGTATAAGCAAAAAAGTGTGAATGTGGAATCGCGTGAGGTAGGGAACACCTTGAACATGTACTTTAATTTTCAAAAGCATGTATGTAGAGTGATTCAAATGAATATTTATGCATCCAAAATGTGATTTCTAAGAGAGTGTGTGTGTGTGAATGCTAAATGAACTCATAAGGTCCCTAGGGGACGTGAAAATGTGATAATGTGCATCTAAGTGATGCGTTGAGCCAGTGGCATCCCAGGGATGCAGGTAAAATCTATCGGTGAAGTAAAAGGAAAGTTTATAAGGCCTAATATACTAGAATTAGCACGATCACACGGTGAATAACTATATATAGCGCACATGATATTTTTGTTATTTAAGATTTAAATAGAATACCTCACCGATGTGGTGGGATACCCACGACTGACTCGACAGGATATCCGTGATCGGTACGACGGCCAATCCGTACACCAGTTTGACATCCGAGGGATGTGAGTATGAGTCTAGAAACTCCGTCGCCTATGAGAAAGGGACCTGGGTAGTATTCAAGTAAGAAACATATATGACAAGTGTCTATTTAGATGACGATGGTGGGTATTCCATCGGGGCTCGATGTTATATTGCTCGGGGATTATTTAAGTTAAGATTTAAGTGATTAGGCCGAATCAGTAACTAATACTAGTAAGTTGAGAATGAACAAAATCATGTAAAGTAACAGTTGCATCTAGTACTTTATTTCAGTTGTTTAAAATGTTTTCCCATGCAACTCCATCAGATAATTCATGTTCTTAAACTGTTTTAGGATATATGTGAGAGCTTAACTTATATGTTCATTTGTTGTTTCCCTATTGAGCTAGGATGTAGCTCACCCCTTTAGACTATACGTCGCAGGTCCATTGCTAGTGGTCGCCGATGCTTCGGGAGACGTAGATCCGAGAGATTCGGATTACGTGCCCGGGGAAGAGTTGGAGCCTCCTCCTAAGGATTTCTTCTAGAGGACCCCTACGTACTTGAGAGTTATTTTTGAGAGCTTTTCTGTACGGCTTGATATGTCATACCTATTTTTTTAAAATAATGTAATTAAATTATATATTCTTTTTGACGAACCATTTGGGGTGATCTGTTTATCACTGATGGTTCAGGTCGGTTCTTCTGTTCATGCATTGGCATAGAAGAAGAACTGTGTTTTGAGCTTTTGCTGGATTAGCATACTTTATCTCATGTTGTTCAGTTTACATGTTTCATTTTTTGTAAGGATTGCTTGGGTATACCAATGTTTTGTATGGACTTAGGGGTCACGGCTTAGAGGGCCGTGCTGATGGCACGGGTTTCGAGGTGCCAAAATTCGGGCCATCACAGGAACAAAAGAAAAATATTTGTTAAAAATAAAAAATATATTAAAAAAAAAACAGACTGAGAAAACAGATAAAACGCCATGGCTAAAAAGAAATGTTGTTTTATTTGTAACGAAGAAGGACATTTTGCTCCTCAATGCCCAAAACGGGAAAAAAATATAACTAAAATGATTAAATATTTAGATGAAGCAAATCTCGATGTTTATTTTGGTGAAGAAATTTCAAGTGATGATAATAGTATCATTTATGAATTAGAATCCGAAACAGACTCTGATTCTGATTTAGATGATCTAATATTTATGTTAAATATAGTCGAAACATCAAACGAAAAACACCAATGATTACGTTGAAAGACGTAATAGGTAAAGAAATATCTTTCTCTGAAGAACAACTTCGAAAATTTGAGTTACAACAAAAACTTAATAGAGAAGATATCTATAAAATTTCTCCTTTAGACAAACTCTTGTCTAAAAGAATATTTGAAGCTTTTTCAGGAAACGTTACTGCAAAAAGCAGACCTAATCTTATAGCTGAAATAACACTGTTTGATAAAAAGAAAATATTACGATGGAAGAAAGAAAATCCAAAATTAAAATATATTCATATTGGTGTACTTCAAATATGCATAACATGATTGTTCATAAATGGTATAGATACACTTATACTAGCTGTTGTAATGGATAAAAGATTACTTAATCCTTTACAATCCTTGATTGGAGGGATTCAATCAAATTTAGCTTATGGAATGGTTTGGTTTAAACTAAAACCAAATTATTTTATTTCACTTGACAACCCAAATATTGAGGACACAATAAAAATTAAAATTCAAACAAAATGATTAGAAATGAAAGAAGATTCACACAACCTAGCCATAACCTGGCAAACAGAACATGAATTAACCTTTAAACCAATAACAAAAATACACAAATTAGACAAAAGCCTGATTGAAATATTTGAACCCAAACCATATGATTTCGAAATCCAACCAAGGTTAATAAACTGGAAAGATTTACAAATACCTATACAATGGTTATTTGAAGACATTTTAGAACAAAAACCAAAATCTCAAACCCAGATGATTGAAATACAAGCTAAACAAAACATCGGTATTCTTGATAATTATATTCAATATTTTTTTGTAAGACACGGATGTCATCGGTATTGATTTCATCAATTCCATCAGTTCCGTAGAATAATCGGGTATTCGAATATTCATCTTTCTATTTTTTTAAATCTAACTGCTCTAATTTGGTTATTAAATTTTCTATTTTTGATTTGGTTTCTTCTTTTAAATCCAAATCGATTAATTTGCCTAAGGCCAAAATATTTTCTTTATTTATTATTACTTCATTGTGAATAACATATAGTTGTATTTCCATAACGTCTTGTTTCTTATATATTTTCTTTAACCAAGTACCCGTTATATCTAATAGACTATTTATACAACTACTTATTATATGCATATTATTTTCAAACTTTTTATCTATATGAAATATATGCCTATAATTTTCTTGATTTTTATTTGTCAAAGAACTTATACAATCAATAGGTATTTCTAGATTTTTACTAGATGTTTCTGTCATATTATTTGATACAGGTACCTAAAACTGCTTAACGTATGGTTGGTGCCTAAATCGTTCCCAAATAGACGAAAAGATTGTACAACTATCAAAGTCTTTGAAGGGATATGGACTTTACCAAACGATAAGTATATGGGTAAAATAAGTTGACTGAAATAATTTGTAAAAATAAAAAATACTTTTTTTTTTAATTAAATATTTTTATACTCCCAAAGGAGATACATAACCAACATTATGATAAAAAGAAAATAAAACATAATAATAAATATATTTAAGATAATAACATCTATTAGTTCCATTACATACTTACAATGACTGGTAACACCACTGCATACGCCAATCGGAGAATATGTTTATTTTTGAAAAAATATTATAAAAATAGAAAAAAGTACTTATGTAGGTCAGTATCAATCGATACCGAGATAGTATCAGCCAATACAGACCTGCATCGATATTGATTCTAGATGAAATTGATATGTATCGCCAATACGGTATCGGCCAAGTTTTTATACCATAGTTCCGAGTCATTTGGCACTTGGAATGGGATGATTCACATATGCCTATAGGCATAATTCCTTGATTGATTTGACTATTAGATTGTTCACAGATGAAGGTACAATGTACAATAATGATGTACGATCATAATTGAACTTTAATGATGTAAGATCATCGTACACACCTTATTCTTCCTAAAAAGATAGGCAACATGTCATCTAAATCCTATAACTGTCATATTTATTGAGGTTTGATGAGGGTTTTAAAATTTTGTTTGATCGTCTGATGAAATAATCTTTGTTGGTGAAACTTCGCATATATCATGGCCTTCAAATCAAACGATTTAGATGGAGTTTCACAATGTATACCATCTAAGCCAATTAATGCAAGAGAAATTATGAGAAATTTAACTAACAACTCCATAAGTCAAACAAATATCTCCTCCGTTTATAATTTTCCTATATATATATTGGTAGTGATTTTCTCACTTTGAGTCATGAAATATAATTTCACGACTCTAGCAACCATTGGCTGGTGTCATATCAAGGTGACTTTTTAGGCACCTAATGTGGCATGCATCCATTAGAAGCTCGAGTCATGAGCTTATTGTCTTATGACTGAGTCATACGATCATTTCTAATATATATATAGACCGACTTTCCTAACCGTCATTTAAACACCAAATGGTCCTTAATCGATCTTACACCATTTATTGGCTTATGATCCTGGAAATCCATACCGCCAAAGTGATGTCATCAATTGACGGGCTATGGTTCCAAAGATAACACTTTTTTGGAGATTCTAACCATCCGATCTATGCACTCTATTACCAATGGTTGTTCTTAGTTTTGATGGCTGATATTAGAGTTCACCGATCGAATGGTTTACATCCACTTAGAAGCATGATCCTTTGGTTGGGACATGTTCCAACAACAGATTGTCACTTGGGAAATTTAGATGATCATAGATATGTGCAACATGGCACAATGATAAGTCACAATTCAATGGTGCGAGATAAAAAATGACATTTTAGTGGTGTAAGATCATTTAAACACCAGTTGGTGTTTAAATGTCCGTTGTGTGTGTGTGTGTATTAGTAAATATGCACGTGTTGCTCTATAAAATCATAAAAATAATAATAAATTTATAAAATGAAAAATTTTTATGGATTCTAATGTATGGATGAATCTATGCATTCAAACTTCAGATCATATGCTACGTGACACCTGATTCCAAGATAGTGCCTTTTTTGGGATCGTGTGCAATGTTGAATGTCATTTATTAAAAAATAATAATTTGTTTTTTTTGTGGTCTAAACTTCAGCCAAAGTTTGGATGCTACCTCACACATCATAGCACATTGAATTTTTTATCGTTTAACCACATTTTGGACTATGGATGTCCACTCTTTTTCAACAGTTTTTATTCATTGAATGCGGTGGTTGTAACATAAAGTGATGTGCCGGTAACACCAACACTAAAGACAAACTCGCCTGGACCCATGATAAGAAAGAAATCCGTTAGAAATGTATATAAAGTCACTCACATGCTCATAGAAGATGCCAAAGGATCCGGTAACACTATAATTAATATAAAAAATAATTACAAAAAATTCTAAAAAAATGAAAAATAAAAAATTTCTTTTTTTTTTTCCGAAAAACAGCGCTTTAACCCAACTTTTTCAAAAAATGCTTTGTAAACTTATTTTTTCCCGTTTATAATGATTTATATTTTTTTAATTTTTACAATTTTCCTGTTTTTTTCTTGAAATTACCTGTAACGACCCAGAATTTTTGACTTTCTTTTATTGGTATTAGATGGTGCTTTGTACCTTGCATGGTGTTAGTGCTCCACACCGGAACCTACCCTAGTTAAGAAAATACACATTTTGGCTTTCACAAGGTTTTACATTTAAAATTGTCTTTATTTGAGACAAGTTGTGTGGTGGCCTAGTGGTTGAAAGTCTGCTTATAGACAGGAGGTCTAAGGATCAAATCTTACTATGCAAGTTTTAAACCTCTATTTTAAACCTTGAAATAAAAGCCTATACACCCTTATTTAGTGCGACCGCTTAACACCGAATTAATGCCCATATATTATAAATAAGAAAGTTAACCCTAAATCATTATTATAAGAATTCTTCTTAAGAACCCTAGCCATCAACATCTTCTTCTCCACCCGCCTCTTCTCTAAAACATCTTAATCATTCACCCTAAAAACTATAATGTGTTTTTCCACAAGAATCACTGTGGTTATTTTTTCTACCATCAAGATCGAGGTGAAGGCGGCGTAATCGTGGACGGACCATCGTGCGGACGCCGATCTCTATCGCCCTAACCGCCGTTGATTCGCCGATCACGCTTCAAGAGGTGGGTACCCATCAATCCATCTTGTTTTTCTTAGATCCCGTCGCATAGGGTACGTTCGATCGCGTATCGACGGGTTAAATAAATCTTACCTGTGTATGCTTTTATCTATAAATATCGTAATTAAAAATAATGAAATGGCTAACCCTTAGCAATAGATTCTATTGCATTTATTTTCTTCGTAGTTGTATATATATTTTTCATTATTATCTTTTCGCTTAGATCTACTGTGCTCTTGTGTATATTTTATTTATTTAATTATTTTTCGTCTAAATTTATTTTGCTCTTGAGAATGTTTATTTATTTTATTATTTTTCATTTAGATTTACTTCACTCTTTGGTATATTTTATTTAATTATTTCCTTTTTCATTTAGAACTATTTTAGGCTTGCAAGCATGCCTAATATATATATTTATATGTGTATACATAAATAATATAGAGTATTTGGTGCAAAAGAAAATCGAGGTTGGTGTGCGTACTTGAGATCAAGGGTTTTTCGTCATTTAAATGGTGCGATCAAGAATCTCTTATAATTAAGAGCTACAAATCTAGTTGAACCTAAACTTCGACCAATTGGAACTAACCTTGCATAGTAGTAATCGGTTGGCCATTTTTTTTGGCAATCTACTTCATAATTTTACTTATAATGTTGGTGTGTTAAGGGGATTGATATTATGGTGCTGTGGACCACCATTGATTGTACTAATCTACTTCACTGCCAAAAATTGGTCCATATATATATCACTGACAAAAAAAAATTGGCTTAATCTAACTCAAAAACTTGGGTATTATACAACTATTTATTAGCACAAAAATTTGTAAAAGAAGGGATTTATTGGCACAAAACTTGAGTATTATACAATTATTTATTATACAACTATTTATTAGTGTCCCAAAAAAAAATGTAGCATCATTTGCACTCGTTAGACCCGTGAAAAATACACACATTTCCATAATAAAAATCGTTGATTGCCTTAAATCTCTATTATCTTTTATCGTTGATTTGACCCATCTGATGTTAGACTGTGACTCATCTGATGTGAACCATGACCTATTTGATATTGGACTATGACCCATATGATGTTGGACCTCGACCCATCTGATGTTGGACAGTAACCCATCTGGTGTTGGACCGTGACCTATGTGATGTGGCCCATGACCCATTTGATGTGGACTATGACCCATCTGATGTTGGACCGTGGCCCATCTGATGTATCGGACCGTGACCCACCTGATGTGGATCTCGACCCATCTGATGTTGGAACTTGGCCCATTCGATGTTGGACTGTGACACATCTGATGTTAGACTTTGGCCCATCTGATGTGGACCAGCTCATTTGATTTCATTTCATAGGATGATATTAAATTAATTAAAGTATCTCTTATAATATATGATGATATATTTAAAGAGAAAGTGATTTTAGATGGTAATATAAAATTAATAAATATAATATACTTATACTTTAGTATTATTTTATTCTCATATAAAATAAAGGTACTTGGTTACTACCTTATTTTAATATTATAAAATTATCTTATAAAGTACATGAGTAGTAGTATCCCCTGTCAGAGTTCAATTAGTTTCCTTTCTATAGATGGATCAACTTATTAAAACTGATCAATCGATCTTGAATCAAATGATAACTTACACCTCATTAAATCTGATCTATCAATTTTCTTTTTTCGATCGATCAATTCTCATCCGAATAGACGACCTGATTCACACCAAAATTTCACTATTACACGACCAAAAATTTAGTGCACTTGCACTTTGCGATCGATGGTCGTGATGTACTTAACTTTAAAAATAATAATATTTAATTTGGGCATTTAATAATGATAAATAATAATATATAAAAGTCTCGCTTTTATCGCTTCAATATAATTACTTCGATAACACGAAATGTTAGGAATTCGATACCTCGTGAACATCGAACTCCGACTTTCTCGTTATTGAGAATACACTTATGACTATCCTATTCTATATTGTACTGGAATGTGTATAAATAAATAAATATATATATATATATATACACACAAGAAAATCTAATGTAAATCTTTCTGTATGTCTGACTTTCTGTGTTTTAATCTTAAATTACATTATATGAGTTATGAGTAAGTTAGGACATATGTACGAGAGTGTATGAGATCATGCCTATGCTTGAACGTGGTGATTAACTGAGATGGTATCGAAGTGGGGAATACATCGTATTCACATGCCTTATAATTCATGGTGGTATGGGACACTACGACAGTAGGGTGAGTGCGAATTCAGTGTAGCCTCATATACGGTGGCATAAATGGTAACCCTATAACCCCGAGTTTTAATATGATAGGATAAGATATGAGTTGGTAAGATAAGATGTGAATCAGTATGATATGATATGAGTCAGTATGATAAGATATATTACGATAATAAGACACCGCTGTATAGGCCAGTAAAAAATTAATAATTTAAGTTTCTGTACGTGTCGTTTCTTGCGTAGTCACCATAAGGGCAATAACGTCTTTCAGTCAAGACGGATGTCTCTGGGAGACATTATGAGTTATGAGTCGTCGGCTGCCCCTGTGACTGGAAGGGGTGTATGACATGATATGATATGATATGGAGGGCGTTATGATATGGTGGTATGATACTATGGTGACCCTTATATGGTAGCTCGAGCAGCGACTCTGGCACAGGTCGTTTAGGATTTTATGAGTATGTTCGTTACGCTCATGCGATGTACAGACGTATGTGCGAGAATAATAAAATACGGTATGATATGATATGAGATATAGTAAGGTACGTTAGGATGTAAGTGTCTAAATCATTATCTCATATTAATGATTAAGATATGAGCTTACGATATGCACTTGATTTTGCTATTCTGTTATGATTCCTTTGATATACTATGTTATCACTCACTTGATGCACCCACAATGCACCTGAGTAGTATGGGATGGATTGGTGGTGTATCCACTGAGTTTACGTGACTGAGTAAACTCATCCCACGATAATCTAACAGCTGCAGGTGACTATACCGACGGTGTGTGTAATATCCCGAAAATTTTGAGTTAAACAGTGACCTCGGGATCCGTGCCCGACTGGTCATAGGTTTGACCATGTAAGAGTTCACAAGTTAACGTAGGATAAGATGAACGGATGAGATGTGAGAATTTAAGTAACTGTGTGAAATGTGACGAAATCTGGAGCTACATACACCTACTTCTGGTGTATGTGCTCAACACAAGGGTTGAATGAGAAATAAAAGGGTTTAATAGCCCTAGTTCTTTTGTTTGGTTGTTGAGAGAGAGTAAAGAAGAGAGAGAGAGAGAGGGAAGGAGAGTATAGTTAATGCAAGGAGTACTGGTGGGCGTTTGGAAGGGGGATTCAAGCATTTAAAAGGCCAATTCGACACAAAGGATCTGTTCAAGCCAAAGCTGGAACCCTAGCCTTTCCAACCCCTTTGACTATATCAATTTGAGATTGATTGGAGGTAAAATTTTATAAATTTAATGCATAGGTTATAGAGGTTTAAATTCAGTCAAAAAATGTTTTAAATGATAGATTAAGTACTTAGAAAAATGAAGGAAAAAGAGTAGGAAAAGATTTAGAAGAACAACCCAAAGGGGGGCTGAATCTGGCCAAATCGATTAATCGAAATCAGGTTTCGATTAATCGATTTTCGCCAAGAAGTTGAAAAGTCAAAGAACCCGAATTCGATTAATCGAACTGAGTTTCGATTAATCGACTTTGGATTTCGATTAATCGATTTTGGTGTCGATTAATCGACCGGGAACCTCCAGTGGCTGGAGGAAAGTGACCTGGGGAAATCGACTAGTCGAAATGGGATTTCGATTAATCGATTTCGAATTTCGATTAATCGATTTGGGATCGATTAATCGATTTTGGGAATTCGATTACTCGAATTGATAATCGAATTGATAGATTAGAGAATTTCGATTAATCGATGTGGGATTCGATTAATCGAATGGGGATCTCGATTAATCGATTTTGGGAATCGATTAATCGAATCAGTTTCGATTAATCGATCTTGGAGTTCAATTAATCGACTGACTTAAAAATTGTTGACTTTTTAGTTTGACTTCAAGATTCTCGGGAAGTCTTGGACCTTCCTTATTGCATCTTTAATGATGTGTTGCATGTGTTATGTTGTACCATAGGTAGTACGTATGATCATGGGCACAAGGAGCCACGTGGGACCTTAATGCGTGAATTATTAGAGATTTGAGGTAGGGAACACCTTGAACATGTACTTTAATTTGCAAGAGCATGTATGTAGTGATATAGAATCAAATTGAAAACTGTTTTTATTGCTTAAAGTTTTGTAAAAAGTGTGTGTGAGTGACACCAATAAGAGTAACTAATGATGAGCCATTCCCAGTGGATGAGGAAGTGATTTAATAAGAGCATCAGGTGTGATGCAAGTGAATAGATACATCTCAGGGATGTATCTAGGATTGAATAATGTCTGCTAGGGCCTAACTGATATAAAATACCACACTTACACGATGAATAACTATATGTAAAGCACCTGATATTTTTGTTATTTTAAGTTTGATAGGATACCCCACTGACGTGGCGGGATACCCACGACTGACGCGACAGGATATCCGTGACCGATACGGCGGCGAAACCGTAAGCCAGTGCGGAGGTATATCCGTACACAGCAAGCACACCCCAGGGGTGTTGAATTAAGATAAGTTGAAACCCCGCCACTGATCCCCAGGGGAAAGGGGCTTGGGTACTATTTGTATTCCCAGGGAATACGTTTAAAATTGTCTATATAGATGACGATGAAGGGTATCTCATCGGGGCTCGATGCTATATTGCTCGGAGATTACTTAAGTTGAAAGGTTAAGTTTTACTTTAGGCCCAGCCAGTATCATTCATGAGTAATTAAAAGACATGTGTAAACTACTAGTAAAATATGATTCTTTCCAATTATTTTTCTCAGTAATTGCATAGATACATCATGCATGGCATATCATGGAATATATGTGAGTTTTAATTTATATGTTCACTGTGTTTTGTTCCCTATTGAGCTAGGATGTAGCTCACCCTTTAGACTATACGTCGCAGGTCCACTATTAGTAGCTGCTGAGGCTTCAGGGGACGTTGACCTTGGTGAGTCGGACCTTGCGCCTAGTGACGAGTTGGAGCCGCCTCCGGAGGACTTCTTCTAGAGGACTCCGTTGTGCACCTTTGAGAGTTTTGTGAGCGTATTTGGTACGGCTTGGTATGTCAAGCCTTGTTTTTGATTAAACAATGTAAATAAATGTTGGGATTATTCTTTTGGGCGAACCATCCTTGATGATCAGTTGTTATCGATGGTTCGAGCCGGTTCTCCATTCATGCAGAGGCATGAAGGTAGAACTGTCTTTTGAGTAATATTTAAATGGTGATTTATTTCGCAGTCCTATTTATGTTCTTTCCATTAGTGTTGCTTGATATACCAGTGTTCCGTGCATAGTCAAGGGGCACGGACAAGATGACCGTGCTGATGACATGGGTTTTGGGGTGCCGAAATCCGGGCTATCACAGTGTGGACGTGGGTTTCTCTGATCTGATTAGTGTTGAGAACGTCAACCCAGTGGACGTTGATTACTTAGAGCCTTTGGAGGGTAACGTTGCCTGTTATCAGGAGGACTACAGTGTTGATTTTGATCCGAGCGCCGGATACTGATTTTAGTAGACTCGGTATTGGATTGTTGCCTTATATTATTATCATTGACTCTATGCTTTCATTTTTATCCGATTTGTCTCCGATTTGACTTACCTGTTAGTTGTAGATTGATAGCATTCTATCGCATTTTATCAGACTTATTCTGTATTTATGATTGCATTTATATTCCACCATATTTGTTAGATTTCACGGATTTTGTGAAACTAGTATTACGCGAGAACTCTGATTAGGTGTATGTCCGCTTAGCATATCCGGGATATGTGCGGGTCATAGCTCGGAATTCTAGGCCCTCGGGATAGGGTAGAATTTCGGGTCGTGACATTACCAAAATTTATCACTATTTTTTCATATATTTTCGGAGCCATATGTTTGTAGGTATTGGATCCTAGACTCCTATTTGGAACGAGATTCATTTAGTTCATTTTTTGGAGAGAATTGTTACATAAGTTTTTTTTAAGAAAAGATAAGAATGACTAAAAATTTATTTTCAAATAAAATTCTATTTTTATCTAGAGATATTTTAGGAGACATTCAAGCAAGGGAAAGTTTATTCAAAAATGGTATATTTGGTATCTGTGTCAAGTCAAATCAATATCTGGCCGCTTGAAGGTACGCCTATGATTTCGGTTTAAGTGTGTGAATGATTGGAATGAAAAATGTTCCTCATCATCCGATTCAAAGTAGTCAACGGGATTTACCATGAGTGCTCTTAAAGATTCGTGGGCATACTCTTGATGGTGGCTTTCGCACTTTTATAAATTGTATTCAAGTACTTTTCATTTTAAAATTTTAAATTTATATATGATTTTAAAATAATGAAATTTTTTCCAAAGAACATTTTTTATATTAAATCGGATTTGGATCGGATACATATGGGCCAATATGGACCGATGTTTGCCCATCTTAACTTGATGTTTGACCCTATATATGTATCGAAAGAGCCCTAACCATATCAGCCAATATATATCAAATATGACTGATATTTAAAATCATGGTTTAATCAATTAAATATTTATGCAGTATTGTCAACATTTCGATCGACTCCATAACTAACCAACTTAATGACAACAATTTTTTTGGCCTGGAGCATTATCTACTTATGCTCATCCAAAGAAGTAAAATTAAATAAAATTTGTTAAAAGTTGGCTGAACAAAATAATATAATATTGTAAACGATAGAAAGCGAATAAAAAATAATCCTTTCGCTACATTTGTGCTCCTTATATTAACTCACATCATCTAAATGGTCACATATAATTCACACTAAAATCACCCTAAATATATTGCCAATATATTATCCAATTCAAGTAAAGTTATTATCAACCTTGCATTTAAAATAAACAATGATGTTTGTTTAAGTACTCGGATCTAATTATCTCAAAAATAAAAGTAATCAGATCTAATGGTTTGAATTCCCTGATATGTGCACTCTAATATGAATCGATCTTCTTTTTAATGGCTTATATTAAAATTTATTAATGGGGTCTAGGTATCAAACTTGGTATCAGTATCAGGCATCGGCCCATCTTGAACCGATACAGATCCGGTATTGTCGATACTGTATCGGAGAATATGTTTATTTTTGAAAAAATATTGTAAAAATAGAAAAAAGTACTTGTGTAGGTCAGTATCAATCGATACCGAGATAGTGTCAGCCAATACAGACTCGTATTGATTCTAGATGAAATTGATATGTATCGCCAATACGGTATTGGCCAAGTTTTATACCATGGTTCCGAGTCATTTGGCACTTGGAATGGGATGATTCACATATGCCTATAGGCATAATTCCTTGACTGATTTGACTATTAGATTGTTCACAGATGAAGGTACAGTATACAATAATGATGTACGATCATAATTGAACTTTGATGATGTAAGATCATCGTACACGCCTCATTCTTCCTAAAAAGATAGGCAACATGTCATCTAAATCCTATAACTGCCATATTTATTAAGGTTTGATGAGGGTTTTAAAAATTTGTTTTATTGTCTGATGAAATAATCTTTATTGGTGAAGCTTTGCATATATCATGGCCTTCAAATCAAATGGTTTATATGAAGTTCCACAATGTACACCATCTAAGCCAATTAATGCAAGAGAAATTATGAGAAATTTTACTAACAATGACTCCATAAGTCAAACAAATATACAATGAAGGTTGTTTTTCGTCAATCTTCTGCAGAATAGATCATGAAAATATGGTGCACCTATTAGACAATCAGATGTTGATTCCATGAGGCACAAATCTCGAAAAGTGATCGTGATCATAGGTGTACCATGAGAAAGGGTTCTCAAGTGTCACATTTGGAGATGTGTGCCACGTGGAATCAATATATGACTGTCTGATAGGTGAGCCATGATCTCAAGATCTATTGATTCGAGGATTGGGACGAAAAACCTTGTCCATCATCTGATTCAAGACAATCAATAATTTTTTATGGTGGAAATGCATGTGTTCTTCACAGGAAAAAGGGCAGCAAATAGTCACCCTATAAGATAACGGTGGCATTATTTGTAGCCATTTTTTTGTGAAGAGCACACGTTCTTTCACAAGAAAAAATTGTTGATCGCCTTGAATCAAACGATGGAGATCATTTTTAGTTCCAATTTCTCACGGTGTACATGTCAGATGGTCACATGTTGATTCCATGTGGCACATATCCCAAAGTGACAGTTTGATAGGTACACTCACAATCATAATCAATTTTGGGGAAGTGTTCCATGTGGAATCACGATTTGACCGTTTGAAAGGGGCACCATGATATCAAGATCTACTATGAGAAAGGTTGGGAAGAAAAATGATTTCTATCATCTGATTCAAGGCAGACAACTATTTTTTATGGTGAAAAGGCATGTGTTTTTCACAAGTTTAATGGGTGCAAATAATGTTATTCTAAGAAGATAATCTTTTATAGTCTTAAAAAGGAAGGAGTCTTGGTGAAATTATGAGGTTTTTTTATTTATTTACATTAGCCTTTAAGGTTCTAGAAAATAGAAGTTAAGTTTCCTTATTTGTTTAGCTTGAAGAGTCCTAAAAGTCTACTTATAGAAAGTTATAAAATACAGGGATACATAAGAAGATGAGGGTAGATAGAATAGCTTAGGGTTATTTTGTTTCAGAAGTGTAGATTGAAAGAAATAAGAGACATATTCATGCCTTTATATAGTAGTAAGGATATATTTTTATTATGGTGTTTTACCATAAATGCCCCAACCTTATATTAAAAAAAATAGATTTAAAATAAATTAAATCACCTTGTTGAATATACTAAAAGTTAATTAGTTGTGAAAACAATTAGATTTAAAACTAGTTAAATCAATAAAAAAATTTAGTTATGAACAAAAATTGGATCGGATCCAATAGGCTCTTCATTTTTTTCTTCTAATCGAGGAGCAGGCACACATACACAAGTGGGAAACAACATGGAGGATGAGAATCAACCCATGATCTACTCCCTTATATTGGAGGGAGCATATACCAACTCAGCTATTGCCTCTTTGGTGTGAAGGCTCTTCATTAAGCCTAACTATTTTGGACGTTCTCTCTTTGAGCATGCAAACATTTCAAATTTCTCACGATTTTGGTGCTTCAAGCACAATGCCTTACAATGTGTATTAGGCAAGGATCAAAATTTCGGTTTCGGTCCCCACCGAAATGAAATCCCAAAATTTCGATCATTTCGGCCCTTTTTGTAGTTTTCAGCCCAAATTTCAGTTTCGGTCCACCACCGAAACTAAAATGGAATCCAGAATTTTGATCCTTGGTATTAGGTGCCTAAGGTGTCCACAAGCGCACACCATATGCATCGTAAACTAAAGAGACTTTAAGGTCGTGTTTGGCAACGCTCCCTTCCCGCTCCAGCCACTCTTAAGGCGTGCCTGCCTGAGCGTGTTTGGTATTCACGTGCGGAGCTGCCGAACACTGAATAGAGAGCGCTAGCTATGGTACCGCCAGAGCAGAAGCCACTCTAGGGGAGCGGACAAAACACTCGCGCACGCCCATCATCTCATTTCAAAATGCAATGCGTGTTTCAAGGTCTCTGTGCCATATGCTCATTGCTAAGAACCATGCTTTCATTTCAAATTAGATTGTTTAGATGTCAATCTTTTATACTAATGATATTTAGATCATGGCTTTCAAATTAGACAGTTTAGATGACAATCTTTTGTACTATAGATCTTTAGATCATGAGATTAAAATCAGACAGTTTAGATGATATATCTACATGACTCAAATCCCTAAAAGACAAAGTCTTCCTTTTATGATTAGGATCTCTCTCTCTCTCTCTCTCTCTCAACCTCACAGAAGTTGTCTGTCTCGCTCGTTGATGACCTCTCTCTGCCACGCGACACTCTCTCTCTCTAACACACAAATATTAAACTAAACTAAAAAGACTAATCTCCGAATCATGGCTAATCGTGACCAATGGTGTAATTTCAGCTTTTATATGCTAAGTTTTCTCCTGACATTTGAAATTGATAAATATTAGACTAACTTATCCAAAGAAGAACCCTATCTTGATCAGAATCATAATAAGACCAATCAAGGTTCAAAAACTCGGATTTCGTTTTGGCTTCAGGCTGGACCAAATCCAAAATTTTGGCCGAAATATTTCGGCCAAAAACTACACAGGGGATCAAACATATCCGAAATTACTTGTTTTCATTCCACCTAAACCGAAACATTTCGGCATCCTTCACAACATATATACTCTCTCTCTCTCTCTCTTTCAATGCTATCTAAACTAAGACTCTTGATGCGCAATGTATGGCTAATCGTGACCTATTTGTTTAATATTAACTTTCAAATGCCAAGTTTTTCTCAAACATTTAAAAGAAAAGGGAGCCATTAGAAAACTTTATTTAGAGTTATACATCTCAAAAGGCTATATTGGTCGAAGCTATTTTGAAATACGAGGCATCTTAAGATATTTTTAAAACTTATTTTTTTTATCCACAAATTTTTTTAACAAAAATAAACTACCAAAATTTTTTTACTCTCTCTCTTCCCAAATATTACTCCCAAAATTCTCTCTCTCTCTCTTCCCAAATCTCACGCTTAAAATTCTCACCCTCTCTCTTATCTTTTAATAAAAATTAAAGGCCCTAATTTATTACTGTTCTCTCGTGTCTTTTTACTAGATTAGGGACCTCAATGATAGAATAACTTTATAATCTCTCTACCATCATTGAGAGATTGTGGGCCAAAATTTAGGCACATGATCTCACTTTTCAAATAACTACTTAACCATATGAGCATGATTCCATTTTTCAAAACCTCTTAACCGTATGGGGCTAATGAGACAAACCATCACCGAATCTTCGGCTAACACAAACAACGTTTTATGCGTACATCCCAAAACATTTCCAAATTAAATAGGCAAAACTCGACAGGCAAAAGCTTTTTTTTTGATAAAACTCCAATTAAACAACATAAATACAAATCTGAATTCTTCTTTACTAATATTAAAAAAATTAAGCATAATCTTGTTACAAGTTATCTAGCCTCAAAAAATAAATCCATACTCCTCCATTCCTGACCGATTGGTGGAAACGAAGAACTCCAAGTAAGCGATTGAGAGATGGAGATGGAGATCCAAGCCGGTTGATGAAAGCGGTTCGCACAGTAGAAAAGCCCTTGGTTCATATCTTTCCCATTTCGTCTGCGTCATAGGGCTTTGTCTTTCGTAGTTTTGTTACATGAAGCGAGAGGGCGTTTAATGAAGAAAGAAGGTGCTGAAATTGAGTCATGAGACGTTCGATCCCCTTGAAAGCCATGCGAATTTTAGAGATGGACCGTCTGGTTGCGCCCACCTAATTATGGAGAGCACTCACTTAAATGAATGCGAGCATGCCTAACACAGCGCCCGGCCATCATGAAGTAGGTGGCGCCCGAATACAAAACTTATCGTGGAACGCATCGAGAAGTTTGGAAACGTCAAATTTATCATGAATGGTTCGTTGAGAAGTTAAGATAAAACTTACCGTGAAAGGGTCCTTCGAGAAGTTTAGATTTACTTCGCACTTATCGTCATATTTAGCGTAACTGTCCAACGCGCTAATGTGGAACAGTCCATTGGGAAGTTAAAAATGGAGTTTAGCAATGGATTGGTACGTTCAATTGCGAAATGACGGTTCGTACATAAAAGGGTAACAGCATTTGGAACTAAAGGTTTGGTCTGCGCAGCTTGAGGTTCCCATCGTTGACTGTATCACATCTAATGATTGAGAACTCTTTTCATCCTAACCTTCCATACAATAGATCTTGCGATGATGGCCCACCTATTAGACGGTCAGATATTAATTCATGATGATAGCCCACCTATCAAATGGTGACCCAAGAACTCGTCAGTGAGCTAACCATAAAAAAGGGTATTTCTATATGCGCTACCGAATTAATATGCTCACTTCCAAATCCGATGTTTGAGAATTATTTTCGTCCTAATCTCCCATATATAATAGATCTTGGGATGATGGCCTGCCTAGTAGATGGTCAGATATTAATGCATGATGATGGCCCACCTTTCAGATGGTGACCCATGAACTCGTCATTATGCAAAACCATTAAAAAAAAAAAAAAAGTACTATACGCGCTACCCAACTAACAGGCCCACCTATCAGGGCACCTACCTTGTAAAGCTATTTAGTGCTTTCAGTCAAACGTTAGAGAACTGTTTTCATCCTAATCATTTACACGATGGATCTTGAGACCATGGGCATATCATTAAACTGTCAAGTTTGGGGATCTGGTCATACGGAAATATAAATTGATCTTATGATGGTACACCCACGGTCTAATAATCTTTTGTGTAAACATCATAATGTCTAGGGTTTCATTAACCCTCTTAGCCAAGCGGCGAGTTACATGTAGCTTATTGCTAATTTTTTCTTTTTAAGTCTTTTAAAGTGCATCTTTTTAGCCGCAAGATTTTTTAAGAAGGACCCCCCCAATCCCAAAACTTCATAAAATCATATTTAAAAAACTTTCTTTTTTATCCGCAAGATTTATTAATTATTAACTAACTCTCAAAATTCTCTCTTTCTCTCTCTCTCTTCCTAAAATAGTAAAATCTCAATTCCCAAACGACTCTCTCTCTCTCTCTCTCTTCCTAGAATCCCAAACAACACACTCTCTCTCTTCCTAAAATCCCAAACGACTATCTCTCTCTCTCTCTTCGTAAAATCCAAAACGAAATCCCAAACGACTATCTCTCTCTCTCTCTTCATAAAATCCCAAACGACTATCTCTCTCTTCCTAAAATCTCAAGCGACACTCTCTCTTCCTAAAATCTCAAGCGACGCTCTCTCTTTCTCTCTCCCTAAAATCTCTCTCTCTCTCTCTCTCTCTAATCTCAAACGAAAAACAATGTCCATCACCTTATTCAAAGCAGTTTTCAACTATGCTTAGTAGGCGATATTGAGCATTTCGTGGGGTTATTCAAAGCATTTTATGTAAGTCATTACTTGCACACATAAAGTTGGCCGCTAAACACAATTATAAAGAAAGACTTGATATTTTGGGAAAGTGTGCCATATAAAAACACCATTAAGCCGTCTGATACGGAGGTGATGATCTATAGATCTCAGATGCAAACGATTGCCATGAAAAATGATCTCCATATATGATTGAATGCAATCAAAGGCCATCATATGATTCAATGGTTGACTATGTTGAATCATATTGGAGAGATTGTATTTCATGTCAGTAGTTTGGATAAAAAATTTTAAGATCATGACATTCAAATTAGACGGCTTAGATGGTGTTTCCACAAGACACAGGGCCCAAAATACTCTGGGCCAAGTGAGTCTTGTCGGAATGATAAATTTAGAGTTGAGCAAGATGTAAGTCATGCGATATGCTGACTTTGAGACTAATGCGAATCTCCATGCCCATAAAGTCAGATTTTTGCCTAAAGATCGACCTCGTGACCAAAGTTGAGAAACTCCAAGAAACCGGTTCAAAATTTTGGCCGATAAATATATCGGTTTCGGTCTACACCGAAACAAAAATAACGTCCAAAATTTCGGTCACATTATGTATGAAAGTGAAATTTTGGTTTCAGTGGTGCCCAAAACTGAAAACGAAACCGATATTTTGATCTTGGTTTGGTGTGCAGATATGAAGCAAGTGGGGTGCGCGTAGCAGCCGTCTAAACAGATTAAAAAAAGGCGTCGAACTCAAACATATTGGCTTCACCCTTTTTCTCCTTTTTCTTTCTGTGATATCAAACCCTAATCTCCCCTTTCGTGATTTCTTCTTTCTATGGTTTTCGATTTCTCTCACATCTCTCGCTCGCCATTGATTGCTATGTATTTGTAAATTGGGATCGATTGAAGGGTAACATCGGAAATCCAACAATATGAAGAGGGTTTTTGGTTTGAAGAAGGATAAAGAACCCCCTCCTTCCTTACAAGACGCCTCCGACAGGGTTAGCCTTTTTTCTAATTTGATTAATTTAATTTTTATTAAAATTTTCTTGTTTACTTACTTTTTTTTTTTTTTGGTTTGTAGATTGTTGAGATAATTTCCATTTTCATTGAGTTCTATTTGAATCTCATTGGTCCACATGGCATTACCTAGTGGATTTCAATAGTCCACATTGCGTACTCTGATCCCAAAAATTACCAAAAACTGTGTCAATTTGACAATTGTAACCCTCTGATGGGGCCGATGCGATTTTAGGATGAATAATTTATGGTCAATGGCTTGGAATTTACGTGAAACTGTGGTAGATCGGGTGGTTAGGATCGTCCGGATTGATGTAGTTTCTATGATGTGGTGTCTGGCCGCTCCATTTGTTAGTATTAGTGAGGTATTGACATGTGGGACGATGAGGGCCTCATATGATGCTTTATTGCCTTTTCTTTAGTTTTACTAAATGCATAAACAGTTAATATAAAATGTTTTTAGGTTGCATTAAGTGATAAATTTAATTCCTTATGAAGTGACAAAATACGGATACGAGTTTAATATATCGAGTGAAAAAGTATGTAAAAATAGTAAATTATGAAAAATTACGGGAAAAAGGGGGAAAAAATGGGAAGCTTAAAAACACTATAAAATATATAAGTCGGGGCAAAACGGAAAAAGTTGGGGAAAAAAAAAGAAAAAATTTCCGAAAAAAAAGATAATGATTAAGAAAAAATGGGTCTAGTACACTTATTTTTGCGTTTAGAATACAAAATACGCATACTAATCGACAATATGTTAAAAAAATTTGAGTATAATGCGGGTTTAACATGTTATACCAATAATACAGGTATTAAACCCGTATCTTTAAAAAAATTGGAGTTTTTTGTCACTATGCTTCCTTATATAAGGCGATTTGAGTTGATTGATTATCCGCTGGCCTTTTTGACCAATACGATTATCCTTTTTAGTTCCTTATATGGGACATTGAATCGTTCATTTCTTAGGAGAACAAGGACAATTATAACTTATGTTTCTCCTATCGGATCTATTGATTTGATCACAAAAAATAATTGTCTTAGGATTTAGGTGTATGTCCCCTAACCCTAGTCTCATCACGATTTTTAAGACTTTACCAAGAATTTGGAGTGTAGCGATTTCCTTATTTGGCTAGTATATGATGTTTGATACAAACACTCTTTCATGACGGATAAGGAATTCACGGTGACTTGTAAGTGACTCATACATGATACTTGATACAAACACAATACTAAAAAGACACTATAAACCAACAATAGATGAAGACTTTTGTCAAACAACGTGTACACTAATGAACACTAATGAAATAAAATGCAATAAGATTAAAATGACATGCAATTATGAAACTAAGTGATGCAAGATAAAGGCTAGACGAAAGCTAGACAAAAACAATTTAGACGAAAGCTTAAAAAAAAATAATAAATAAATAAACTCAGACAAAAGCTAGGCGAATATTTTAGACAATAGTTAGACAAAAAAATTTAAAACAAAAGTTAGACAAAAATTATAGACAAAAAGACAGACGAAAATTTCAGACAAAAGGTAGACGGATCGGAAATAATGATTTTAAAAAAAAAAAGAAAAAAAAAAAAACCTACAACTTATATAAGCACTAAAACCCTAAAACTAAACTAATGCTCTGATACCAATTTGATGCGGGAACTTACTCAATGCAATGCTAGGACTGAGATTAGGATTAAAATTAATTTAATCAATTAAAAAATAATAATTTCTCATAACAAATTATCACGAAAAATTTTAGAAATTCAATTAGGTGACTATTGCAGTAATGCTCCCTATTATGATTTAGAAGACTAGGGTTCTTAGGAACGGCTAGATCTCCGATAGTTTTAAGGCATCGAACGAACTCGCAAGCAGGTTCTCTCGATACCAAATGAAAATAAAAGGCTAATAAAATTAATGATGAACAAAATATTGATTTAGGACTTTTATGAGATCAATAAAATAACTAGGATTACGCTATTTACGCAAACCGTACGCAAGCGGGAATCGAAGAATCGCTCTCCGTTTTGAGAGAATCACCCCCCTCACTAAAGTTTAGAACTCTTAATTTTGCATAAGCAATTTTCATTAGCCAAAAAGTTATAATAAAAGTGTTTACAAGCCTTTAAATAGGCTAATCAATGCATAAAATTAGAAATCCTAGTATAACTCTAATTCCTAATTTAAATAAAAAAAATATCATAATTCTTCTAAAACAATAAAATAAAGTCTTAAAACATTAAGAAAATTAATCCTATTTCTAATATAAGAGACAACTCTTACTTTCTAAAATAAAATAATAAAAGAGACTAATACTAATTAAATTAGGATTCTCGAAATTCGTCACTTTATCTGCAGCTTTCGAAAACTGATCAGAACTTCAATACTTGTCGGAGTTGCACGTTTTTTGACTCGTCGGAAAGCTACTTCGATAAACTTTCAAATATGATCAATTTTGCATCAATCCGTTTTCATTTGACACCTCAAAATAGGACACACATAAAAGTGATGGGATTGAAAGTTGAAAACCCTAATAAACTTTGAATTTTCTTCTTTTTAATCAAACGAGTCTTTAATAGGCATTTTTTAAAAAAAAATTCATTCGTGGGTCCACTTTCTCTTTTAACGTCTTCTCTTTATCCAACCACGATTCAAACAGGCGAATCTAAAATACGCATCAATTAGGACAGTGTTGAATGCTACATGACTAATGTAGCATCCTGCTATTTATATATATATATGGACAGTGGGACGCTACATTAGCAAAAAATCAGAGTGTACAAAAGTGGAACGTGGCAATGAACACATCCGGGATTAGTGGTGCCGGGATTTATCAAGTGCTACTAAGCTGATCTTGTTTTAGGGTCACCTTTATTGTTTCAGTATGGGTCTCATTCCAATTTAATCTCAAATATAAATACATAATAATATACGAGTTTCTATCTTCTTAATGTTCGTGATGAGGAGATAATTTTGATAGAGTTCCCTCGGTTTGTTTTTTCGGTTTTACACATGCAATGCAGAGCTTGATGCTTTGGAAGCCGATATCGGAATAGAGACCGAGTCTGATGGCATGCCCACTTATCTTCAACCTGACAAGGAACCCGATATGGATTCTGAACTCAATTTGCCTGTGCCGCCTTCAGCAGTACCACCCAACAGATACAATGCACAGTATACCCATCATTCACAAATTTATCTATTTTAACTGTCATCGTTCATATATATCAAAATAATTATATCGTTATAGCCATTTCACATATTATCATTCCTCCTTTATATTAATTTATTTTTAGGTATCATCTTATTAATTGTTATAAGAAACAGCCATCCCAATCTCTTGCGAACATTGGCTCTGTAGAAGGAACAAGTATCTTTAGCATAACATTTAGGCTCTTACAATGCCAATTAGGAAATTTTTCTTGTTATATTAAAATGAGTTAGTCTACAATGGGTGTCCACCTATCATGTGCATTATTCACGGACTTTTATGCATTGGAAGTCCATGCAGGTCACATAGTCACAGAGATGTATCGACTGCCGTGGACACTCGTTGTAGACTAACTCTATTAAAATTACATCTAGGTTGGGGTTTTCAGCCAAACCCCTCACCGGAAAAAGGATTCGGTGATGGCTGTTGTCTATGAACTTGGAAGGAAATTGATTGCTCATTAAAATTGAATGCAATTTCGTGGGGCATCTTGCCCCTACTTCCACGAGTTGATATTAACATTTTTCATAAGGTTTACTGTACCTACTTTCTTTTCCTTATCATATTCAAATTGTTGACTTTGGGGTCTCTAAGATTATAGATAATGAAAAGCACGAATTTGTATGAAGGGCACAAGCCAGTTTACCATCTGTGGTGCACTGGTCATCTATTTTGGCACACCTAGTTATCAATTGAGATGATCAGATGGCAGGCCAAGATGGTGATAAAAGGCTAGAAAACCCAAAATTCATACTTGTTTGAGTTTTCAAACCATATGATCAAATCCTATGGGTCCTTAGAAGTCTTATAAGATGGACCTAGAAGCCTACTTGTACGCCTATGATATGTGCATTTATGCAATCCAAGTCGTCAAAGTAGCAACTCATATTTTATTATGAAGGCCTTGTTTGGCAAAGTTGCTTCCAAAAGTCACTTTTTAAGGTAAAATATTGGATGAGAAGCAATTTCAATCCGAAGACATGACCACCTCTAGCTGAAACTGATGTGTGTTCGGAGAAGCAGCCTGAGGCTTCAGCTAGAGGTGGCCAAACATGGCCCAACTCCTTTGGTGAAAGTGTGTTTTCTCACCCAATATTTTACCTTGTGGAGTGCTTTCTGGAAGCAACTTTGCCAAACAAGGCCAAAGTAAGCCCAAAAGCCACACTCGGAGGTTTTAACCATTGGGTGTAAAGTTTTTTTAACGAAACCATTTATTTAAGGGACAAAGTTAAAGCGAGAAGCTAAGAATAAAAAATATAAGAGAAATAAAGCAAAAAAACGGCCAAACCAAGAAAGAGAAGCACTACACTGATAGAACAACCCTATTATAGGAATTTTGGACATTGTTTGGCAACCTTTTTCCAAAAAATACTTTTCAGGTGATTATAAAGAGTTGTGTCAAATGTTGCTTCTCAAAAAGTTTATCGCATGATTAAAATATTGTTGTGTGAAAAGCACATAAGGCAACTTCTCAACATAACACCATTTTCAACTATAAGTAATCAGGAACTTGGGTAAAGCATTATTTTCACCCAACATTTTTCCCTTCAAAAAATCATTTTCAAAAATGAGTTGCCAAACATGGCCTTTGAAAATCTTACTTTGAGAAGTCCAATCCAACAAAATGAATTTAATTCCATCTATTACTAGAGAAATGCCTTTCCTTCTTCCATCGAAAATGCGATTGTTTCTTTCATGCCAAAAGTAGACCACAAAAAGTAATACTCATTAGAAGTGAGTAGAGACCCTCCAATTATCTAGAGTAGGGGCATATTTGCGTTGCCGACGTGTAACGATGAGCGGATACGAGGGTGCCTCTTCATATGCAATTTTCGTAACCGTAAGTTAAAAAGCACGTAAACGTGTTTACTCTTTGGTCTATCAAACGACCTCTCACGATCAACTTGCCAGTTATAACGGTGAAACACATTTTATTTGGCAATCAAACATACCCTAGCGAAACTCCGCCAAAATGATTTTGCAAGACCCTCGAAAACCACCCCACAAAATGGAACAATGGTAAGAAGAAAAAAAAGAGTACCTCTATTCGCGCCAACTAGATAGCTGGTGGGTGCTCACGCTAAAGAGCATTGACTGCGTTGAATCAGACGATGGTGATCATTTTTCAATCAATCTTCTACACAATGGATCTTCAGACCATGGGCATAATAGTGTACAACCCTCCGTAGCAAGGATCAAAATATCGGGTTGGATTTTAGTTTTGGGCATGACCGAAACCAAAAACCAAAATTTTGGCCGATAATTTGAATTTCGGCCGAAGTTTCGACCAAAATTTTGGTCTCCATACAAATCTAACCGATAATTGCGGTTTTGTTTCAGATAAGACCGAAACCAATGTGTTTTGGCCGAAATTTTGAACCATGCTCCGTAGTGTCTCACAAACACCAGAATATTGACTAGGACATTGCCGTCAAACTTATATTTTCCAATCCTTGTCAATATTCTAGTGTTTGTGACATACGACCGAGGGTTGTACACTATTAGGGCATACTATTAGACTGTCAGTTTGTGATTTACATGACACAAATCCCCAAAAAAATGGTCGCACGCATCGCGCTCAAATATGATTTTAAATTGAAGGTTTGATGATACGCCTATGATCTCAAGATCTATTGTGTAAAAGATATAGGTGAAAGACGATGTCCCTCGTATAAGTCAAAGCGGTCAGTGATTTTGAGACATTGGCGCTCTCAGTAATTGGTGGGCACGAATAGAATGTTGATGTGGAGACAAATGCGATTGAGTCACTTGAGAATACTGATGATCCACCTACGATGGGTCCATTAGTCAAGGGTATAATAGTAATTTTACATTCTATTATGTTAGTTCTAATTATATAATGTCTTTTCCAAGTGTCTACCCCTTTAAAACTCTTGAAGAATAGTGAAACCGGGGTGAAGCTAAGCAATATTACCAAACCAGGTAAAATTGTTGTGTTTTCAGTGTGATGGATTTGGGATTTCCAAATATATTGAGCTACAGAACAGTGGGAAGAAGGGTACAGGTATTTGCAACAAAAGATTCGGTCTCTACAACTAATGGTTCCACTGTAAATACTATTTATGGCCTTGATTGATGGAGATATTTTCTTCCAATCTTTCCCAAAATAGATCTTGAGATCATAGCCTACTCATTAGACGGTCAGATGTTGATAGATCTTGAGACCATGGCCCAATATCAGACGCCAAATGTTGATTGATCTTGAGATTGTGCCCCATAAAGTGAGTCTGAACATGGGTGTACCATTGAGTAGGGCTCTCAATGGGCCAGATTAGGGCCGGCCTAAGGTTCAACCCAACCCTAACATATCCGGGCTGAGTTGCCAAGTTCTTTAGCCCGGCTCTAACTCGGGCTGCGATGTACTCAGCCCAAGCCCGGTCCCTATCGAGTTGGGTCGGGCTTGGGCATTTTTTTGGGCTTTTTTCTGCTGGCTTTTTCTAAAAAAATTTGGTTAGGCTATTTTTTTAGGCTATTTTTTCTAATAAAATTTGGTTGAGCTTGGACTTTTTTTTCTAAGAAAAGTTTGAAGAAGGTTAAAAATTTAATTAAATAATTATATTAAAAAAAATTATTCAAATAAATTATATTAATATTATAGAGGCTTAGGTACATGCTTTTATTCAAATATTTCATTTTAATTTGTTGCACAATAGTTATAGAGGATTTGGCAGGGAGCTAGTACTGAACTATGCCAAACAAAGCCATAATCGAGTAGAGGAATAAAACTGGAAGGAAAAATTTGGAAAAAGGGGAAAAATGGAAAGTAAAGAAAACATCGGAGTAAGGGGATCATACATCAAGGAAAAATTAGGAGTACTAGAAGAATACAGAGAGGGGAAATTTTAAAAATAAGACAAGTACAAGAAAAATATAAAAAATATATATAACCCTTTTCATATCTTTGGACCAAAAAACATTTTAAACGCATTCTTTTCGTATTTTGTGACTATGCACATAATAATAATAATAAAAAAAAAAACCATCCGCCGATACAACTAGTACAAGGTTGTTTAGTGGGTCGGGCACATAAACTTGAATTGTCGAGTCGGGTAGGACAAAAATTAGGTCAGGTCAACCCTACCCAACCCATTATTTTATAAAAAATCATGGAAATAGCGAGTTTTTAATTGTTTTCAGGTCAAGTATCGGGTTTGATCGGGTTTTCGGGTCAGGTCTTGGGCATATACCCTTGACCCATCGCGTTGGATTGGGTCAGGTCAGCGAGCGGTATATATGCTTGATATATATATATATATATATATATATATATATATATATATATATATATATATATATATATATATGTACCCATGTGATGAAATCATGAAAATTAGGTGGGATATACAATTATCTTTAATCATACGTTGTGGTTGCTGTTAAGACAGTTAAAACAGAAGCCATCCCCTTGAATTGAATCCTCATTCTCCTCTGTTCCGTCACTCACTGCCTTAAACCATGGTTTTATCTACTCTCTATATTTAGCCTAATGCCAAAATATGGCTCTATGCAAAGCTATAATGAACGAATTATAATCCAAATTGTATCAAATTGATTGTAACCCAAATAAGCATACCGCAATTCAGATAATCCGCTGAAAGATGGTAACTGTACAACGAAATTTTTTCGCTGAAGTGCTAGATTTACGAGATTGGTTAGGTGATTGAAGTTCTGAGGTAAATTGCCACTTAAGCTTTGACCTGAATTTGTGAGATCGTTTTCAGCAGATGGCCATTTCAACAGATTCCCTAAACCTTTTTCAAATGATCTCAAAATTTCAAGCTTCATCTGATCTTCTTCCACCCGTAAAAAATGCCCACTACCAGACTGAAGACTAATTAATATAAAACTCATATCACATAAACCAATTACCTAAGAAATCGGGAATTTTATTAATTTGGGCTTGTCAACTTTCATTAGCTACTGTTTCAAAACAAATCAAATCTTCAAATTAATCATTACTACACTTCATCAAACACAATTACATATTAGAAACAAAAAAAAATAAAAACCCCATAAAACTACTTCATTCTTCAGAATTATAACAAAAAATCAGTATAAACACAAAAATCAGAACCATCCCCCCATGAACAATACAAAACCCAAGTCAAATATTCAAAATTCAAATCAATCCATGCATAAAACCCTAACAAAACAAAACCCAGATGGAAAAAACACTAGAACACCAAAACTCAGGTCACAGAAAATCCTAAAAATGAGAAAATTGAAGTGACAGTACTTGAATTATACCACCTGATATATTTCCTCACCTTTTCTAACAAAATTATTTTAAAGATCTAGTAAGTATAGAATATGTGAAGAAAATAGATTAATAAGATAAATTAAATTAAGGGATGATCAGTCAAATATAAGAATTAGTAGCAAAGAGGAAGAAAAGAAAAATATTATGACGAATTGGAATACTTACAAAAGTTTGGATTGTGATGGGTGACATTATTGAGCCATTAAATGTTAGATTTTTTGTGGTTAATACCTTAATCCATCTTTGTTTTTTTATTAAAAACTGGGTTGGACTTTTGAACACAAATATCTTGAGGCAATAGGAAGCAGTTTCCTAATATAAGTGATATGTCTCCAACTCTCTTTCTTTGATGGGTTAGGAAAGAGAGGTGAGTATATAAGGAGAACACCGTCCCCTCTTCCTCGAACCCTAGCTCATTCTCATCTAGAGGCTAAACTTAGAGAAAACGAGAGGTAACGTGGTTTCAGATTTTTTGACGGAGATCATTAGTTTCATTAAGGAGATCACTCACGCGGCGATCCGATAATAAATACAAGTACGTGTGTTCTTGAAAAAGGTATATTTTGATCGTGTAATTTAAGCCTAGATCCTACAAATTCTAACAATTCGTATCAAAGCAAGGTTTGCTTTCTCACACGATCAAATAATTTATGTACTATTTATTTTTAAATTATAAGCAAAATTATATAACACAAGGATTATGATTTTCTTCAATAGAGCAACTCTTGGATGACTTGTGTCACACATCTATGATTTATTCTAGAAATGGTGAAGGGTAAATAATGAGCCTAATTAGGTGAATTTAAGTAAGTTAAGAATTAAAATGAGTACGATTTGCCCAAACCGACCAGTCCACTGACCCGATCTTGGCCCATGGTCCGGTCCAGTCCATTCCTAACCCATGGTTCATGACCTGATTCGGCCCGTTAGACACAACCCGTTTGTCCTTAAGGCCTATTTTAACCCGTATTATTCTTTTTTTTTTTTTTTTTTTTTCATGATGGTTAAATGTACCCAGAGACCCAACTTGTCTTTTATTTCCTATACAAATGACCCGGCCAATGTATTGAATATGCATAATAATTTTTGTTTTTTTTTTGAGACATTTCTTGAAAAGTTCGGCAGCATATAAGGGAAAAGGAGACATCTGTAGGTTCTTTTCCAAAGTTGATCTATTATTGTATGTGAAGTTGGAGCACCAAGGTTTGTGCTTCCCAACTCTCCATAACTTGGGATAGATTTGTTTTGGTGGGTTTGGTGGGACGAGGACAAGGTAGTCTTTCCATCGATGCTTAACAAACGTGAAATTTGCATTGGTCTATCTTATAGCATAAGGATTATGATTTTCCTCAATAGAGCAACTCTTGGATGACTTGTGTCACACATCTATGATTTATTCTAGAAATGGTGAAGGGTAAATAATGAGCCTAATTAGGTGAATTTAAGTAAGTTAAGAATTAAAATGAGTACGATTTGCCCAAACTGACCAGTCCACTGACTCGATCTTGGCCCATGGTCCGGTCCGGTCCAGTCCATTCCTAGCCCATGGTTCATGACCTGATTCGGCCCGTTAGAAATGACCCGTTTGTCCTTAAGGCCCATTTTGACCCGTATTATTCCTTTTTCTTCTTTTTTTTCGGGTAATTTTTTGGGCTATTTATAGGTCTGATTTTCGGACATTATATATAAATTTTGACTTTCTCGGGCATTCCGGATCTGTTTTTAAGGTTTAATTTTTAAAATGAGTTCTCCTTTGTGAATTTTTAATCACCTGACATCTTTTTGACAATTTTTTAATCGGATAATTATTGTGTATTTGAGTGCTTTTAATTAAAGTTGAATTTTGTGAGAAAGAAAATATAGGGTTGGGTATTGAAGGTTGTGCTCCAGCACCAACATTGATACTTACATAATGTTACCCATGATTATTATTAATTTTGGCACTTACCCACCACATGAGTTAGATTAGCTATTTGAAAGGATTCTTCTGTCTAACAGTGATGTTCTTTCCTAGTGTCATGATTTTTATAAATGAGGTTTAATTTTATTTGATTGTTCTCAATATATTATATCCGATTCAAGGTAAAAAGCATGTGTGTTTTTCAATGCTCTATTGACGATGTTGACTAGATGTGACATGTATGCCCATATAATCATAGTTTGATGATTATAGATAATTTCTTCACTTAATGCATATGTATCTTATAATTATTTAATTTTGATTAATTTATTCATCAAATATAATGTGTGTCATTGATTTATCTTTCAAAAGAAGATTAGTTAGTAAAATGTGTATATACATGAAAATGAAATTTTGAAACATAGAATTAGACTTGATATGATTGAATGAAATTTAGGTCGTACGTTAGGGATCAAGGTAGACCGATAAAGCGATCGTTCGAGAATACGTAGCTGAAATAGGCCGAGGTTTGCCCAAAGGTGACCACCTATGTAGGTTGCGTGACTTTTGAATCTTGATACTTGTGTCTCATTAAGATTGGGTTGGCACATGCTTCTATGAGGTTTCTAACTTCTGGCCAAAGCTGATTTAGGAATTTCATATAAGTAGGGTGAATAGAACGGTCATAAGTGCGTAAGAGAGAAGGATAATCTTTCTGGCCAAAGCTGATAGAGAGTCTGGATCAATCATATGGCACAAGTGATTAGGTCTATGTGTGTTTTCTCAAACACGATCTTGAGAAATAAATCGCATGTTAAAGTTTTTACCCAAAGGTGATGCTGAGACATGGCAACTGGTTGTCCCAAAGAGTGAAAGTTATTCATAGCTGACACCAAATTAATTCAAATTTGACCATAAATCAGAATTTAAATCTTCGAAGAATATATAGTTAATGACATATGGTCATAGTTCACGGTGAACATTTAGTGACATATGGTCATAACGTAATCTTCGAGGACATATGATCATAACGAATTCTAATTAAATCGTTAGTGATATATGGTTAAAGTGATTGATAAAAATTTAGATGCATAATCGACATATTTCTTTATTTTGCTAGTGATATGTAATATTTTGTTTCTATATAGAGCCATGGACAGATCTATTATTTATAAGCAACTAGCAAGTATTGAGCCTCTGGATAGCTCCAACTATTCATCGTGGCATTGGGCCATTGATATATCATTAGGATATATGGACTATGATTTTGTCCTTACTGAGGATAAACCTCCTACACCCACTATGAGTTCTACCGAATTAGAGAAGAATTATTTTACTAAATGAGAAAAAGCTAATCGTATGACTATGATGATGATCCGTTCATCAATTAATCAGACTCTTAGAGGTGGGTTGAATCCTACAGCTACGGCAAAAGAACTCTTGAAAAATATTAAAGATCAGTTTATGGGTATGCGAAAGTCTCTAGAGTACTCTTATCTTATACAATTAGTTAACATGCGATATGATGGAAATGGAAGTGTGCGTGAGCACATTTTAAAGATGTCAAAGTATGCCATAGGGATCAAGGAACAAGGAGCTGCTTTTGGTGATGATCTACTTGTTCACTTAGTTGTCTACTCGTTTCCGTCTTCATTTGATACTTTTAAGGCGAACTATAATGCTCAAGAGACAAAATGGGATCTTAACCAATTAATTTCCTTATGTGTAACCGAGGAGGAGCGTTTGAAAGCGGCTAAAGTTGAGTTTGCACATTTGGCGGTGAGTGGGTCAAGTCGGAAGATTTTTAAAAAGAATCATAATCAGAACTTCAATCGAAAGCAAGCTAGAGCAGAAAATTTAAATAAGAAAGTAAAAGCTGAAAATTTAGAATGTTGGCGGTACAAGAAAAAGGGACATCTTTGGAGGGATTGCTATATATTTAAGAATCTGCTGAAACAGGTCAAAGGAGGAACATCTCAACCAGAGAAGTCGGCTCAACCCGAGAAGCCCCATAACTGAAATCATGCTTCCGCCATTTATTTATTTATTTATTTTTGCAAGATATTAATTAGTACTTGACATTTATTTTGATAGACTTGGTTTGCGTAAGTTTAATTAAATGATTATAAATAATTGATGTTAAGTTAATCTTGTTGTTTATTGATTGCTATTATAAATGGCCAAATCAGTGGGAGTTTATAGTTGTTGACAGTTATTACGAATCTTAGAATTGTGATGCTTATATCGAATTAGTTTTAACTGCATAATTTTAGTGGGAGTTGTCTCTCTGATATTAGTTAGTTTATTTTGTTAATGCATCATATATTTTAATTTTGTGCACGTACTCTTGAGAGTATATGTGATTGTACTCTATCCATATGCATGGAGATTTTATCACATGGTATGATGGTGAGGTTGTAACTCGTTATGCCTGAATTTTACGCTAGATGTGATTAGGCACCACATCGGTAAACCTTCTTTCTGTTAGATTGGTGACGTGAGTCACAGGCGGGGAGCCAGTAAGATATCAGAAAGACATACCCTGGGGTATGAAGTTGGACAAATATATGAACTGTACATATATGTAAGTTGTATGATATCACTAAGTAAAGACTTAAGTCCATTAATGATGCTAGTTTTATGACCATGGATTGCCTAGTGTCGATTCGTAAGATGGAATACTATGTGTGCCATGATCCTTTACTAGTATTATTATTAAATTTGGGTGGTTGTTACGAAGCATCGAGGTAGTGGGGGTCAATGATTTTTCAAAATATAAAATGGATGGTCATCTGCTTTTCAGAGTTTGTCAGCCCAGAGAGTCGTTTTCAAAAATTATGTTTAGATGAATTAAGGTGTAGACCAAGTGGGAGAATGTTAGATTTTTTGTGGTCAATACCTTAACCCATCTTTATTTTTCAATTAAAAATTGGGTTAGACTTTTGATCACACGTATCTCAAGGTAATAGGAAGTAGTTTTCTAATATAAGTGATATGTCTCCACTCTCTTTCCTTGATAGGTTAGGAAAGAGAGGTGGCTATATAAGGAGACCACCGTCCCCTCTTCCTCGAACCCTAGCTCATTCCCATCTAGAGGCTAAACTTAGAGAAAACGAGAGGTAACGTGGTTTCGGATTCTTTGGCAGAGATCATCAGCTTCATTAAGGAGATCACTCACGCGGCGATCCGATAATTAATACATGGTATGTGTGTTCTTGAAAAAAGTATATTTTGATAGTGTGATTCGAGCCTAGATACTACAAATTCTAACATTAAAATGATAATCTTACTATTGTTATAGCATTAAAAAAAAAGATAACCTTACTATTTTTATAGCATCAAAAGATAATCACAAAAAAAAGATAATCTTACTATTGTTATAGCATCAAAATGATCAAACTGGAAATTAGAATATGGGCATGCACCTCTTATTATAATTTGGTAAACACTCATCAACCCGCCTGTCACAGAGTTACTCTTTGCGACGTAAACTCTCGTGCGGCAACTAGCTTTTCTCGAACTAGCTCAGCCTACTCGTGTTTCAAACCTGCACGGTAACGCATTAGGTTAGAAACTATGCAGATTCCAGAATGCAACTCATATAGCTATACGCAGCGATAGTCCTAGGGGCAGCCCCACTTAGAGTTTAGGTCCGTACCATGAGGGTGGTCGTGGACCACCAACATGATGGCTCCAGCGCACGACGCGACAGGAGCGACCTAACACCTATGCGAGGCCCGGATGCGCGAAGTCAAGCCCACAAGGCTATCATACGCGTTCCGTAGGGGATCACTTAGGCCAGCGACACGTCACGTGGCTGTTAGATCCTTTCCCCATATATATGATTTAAACATCAATAGTGCCTAAATGGTAGGAGGACCTCAAACCCCTTGGTTTGACATATCGCAACGCCCTCCCGCATCGCTAGCCAAACTTGGCTCAGTCGCGTCTGCATCACGTACCCTGTTGGCACTGCATCACAACCAACTGTCACCATGTTGCGTGCCCTCCTGGCCCATGACCGAAGCTCTTGGAGTACCAATGGCGAAGCCCTCATGTCTTGGTGACACGCCGACGATAACCTAATGCATTACCGTGCAGGTTTGAAACACGAGTAGGCTGAGCTAGTTCGAGAAAAGCTAGTTTCCGCATGAGAGTTTACGTCGCAAAGAGTAACTCCGTGACACGCCGCAAACAAACAGAACACATTTCCCATAAAGCCTCTCCAAAACCTTACCGACATCAAACCAAGAAATCTCTAACCAATCTCTCAAACCTTCAATTAAAATCTAAAACTAAAACTAAAAGACAACGAACACCAAAAAGAAAAGAAAGAAGACGAAAAGAAACTAAAAAAAAATAAAATAAATCATGAATGTCTTAACAGCTCAAGGAAATTCCCCAGAGTGCCAAGGGGATCCTCCACTTCAATTATGATGATGGAAAACCAAGAGGAAAAAATCGCAGAAAGAATCGTCGTAGGGTTGATTTCATTTACAATCAACAGTTTATATCCTACGTACCACAAGAAGACACAACTCGTCATCATAAAAGTAACACCAGCAACTTGCCTTAAGAAACGGGCAAACATTTTGAAAAGATCAAAGCGAGAGCTATATAGATGGTGATGGAGGAGATGAGACTCAGAGCGAGAAGCGAGCGAGAGGGAAGAGCGAGAAGGAAATAACTTGCAGAAATCAAAATTTGACTAAGCCCCTTTTTGTAGGTTTGTCAACGGGCCGGGTTGCAGCCCGTCCCGAACTCAGGCCTGAACTGACCCGATTCATAACAGGCCGGGTTTCGACCCAATATGTGCCACTTGGGAGCCATGATCTCAAGATCAATTTTGCGGAATACTTGTAAAGACACGTATTTTGAACCCGAGTTAGACCGACCCTGTGTACGTATTCGGCTCGGTGAGCAGTGTCGATATTTGCTTTTGATTATTATTTAAATGTGATTGTGCGGACGAATTTTTATTTAGGGCTTGATCGGACCTTGTGTGAAAGTCGTGCACCGGCCTTTGGTGTGACCACTCAACACCGGACCTAAGTTGTTGGAATTAGAAGTTTAACACACTAAGGTGTGTGTGTGCTTAACATATTGAGCAACCCTATTTTAAGAGGAATGGTATTCCCGTATGCTTTAGGTTAAGGCTTTAAAAAATTTATTTGCTTAGAGAGAAAGAAGAGACGAGAGCCATACGCCGGAAAACCTAGCTGTGTTTTAATTTGTTTGATCATTACAAAAATTTGCCTTTATCGTGCCACCGATTGTGAGATCTGTTTTGTGAAACCTTTTCGGTGTGAATCGTCGAGGAAATCTACTGGTTTCGTTCCGAAACTCCGTTTGCGTGACTCGTTTCAAAGCGTGGAATTCTTGATTAAAGGTATGATGTTTATTGAGTTTAAGGTTTAGAATTAATAGATTAAACTTGGGTTTTATTTTGGGAATGTGTGGGATTCGATTCTGGTGAAAACGAGGCGAAAAATAGCATCGCTCGAGCGATGACAGAACTTGGTTTTTGTCTTCGTTTTCGTTTTCTTTCCGATACTGTCTTGGTATTTTATCGGTAACTTTTTACTCTGAATTCCGATTAATATAATTATTTTTGTGTTGGAAAGATAACATCAAGACCTACAACTTTTGTGTTTTGACTAACTCGTGACTCAATCGTTTTGAAGGTCAAACAATTAGGGGAACGTTACATCGAATTGTCTTCGTTTTCGTTTTCTTTCCGATACTGTCTTGGTATTTTATCTGTAACACTTTACTCTGAACTCCGTTTGACATGATTCTTTTTTGTTGGAAAGAGAATAGCAAACTCTATAATTTTTATATTTTGACAAACTTGTGAATCAATCGTTTTGAAGGTTAAAAAAATTAGGAGAAGGTTATGACAAATTTTAAGATGGACACAAACTTGTCTACGTTTTTGTTTTTTTTCCAATACTATCTTAGTATTTTAGCTGTAACTTTTTACTCTAAACTCTATTTGATATGATTCATTTTATGCTGAAAAGAGAACAACAAACTCTACAACTTTCGTGTTTTAACCAACTCGTAAATCAATCATTATGAAGGTCAAAAAATTAGAGAAATGTTACATCAAATTCTAAGATTGGTACAAACTTGCCTGTTTCGACTCGTTTGTGAGAAAATACTTAAATAGGTTTAAATTATTAGTGATTAGAGTTAACTTAATGTATAATCGTATATTTATGATATAGATTAAGGCGAGAGGCCATCAATAGGATTTTGCTTGATTTCGCGTAACTCCAAGTTTTGATAGGAGAATCTCATCTTTACCGTATTTTATTTTAATTCGCATGGATAATTTGTATTAGATTTGGAACTTGCATTTGTTATCTAAAAATACATTTGTAAACTGAAAACCTAATATAAACTCTGAAAATCAGAATCTGCATGAACTTTGAAATCTGAAATCTGAACTATGTATAAGTAACTTGCATCTGAATTATATTTATCTGCATCTATTTTATGATTCACCTGAACGACCCCTCCAAAAATTCTTGAACAACTTCTTGGCACAAGTTACCCTCCGAGTGTAGGGGCTTGTTGCATCCAGAAAAAAGGTTCATGAACGACAATGGTAGGTAGGGGTTCCCATCGGCTATATTCCTGCTCTTGAGATATAGTTTACTCGAGAGGTATTTTAAGTTGAGGATTAAGTCATGAATTACTGAACTTTGCATATAAAAATTAGTGGCACTAAGACACTGAAATTCTGTATTGTTCTTGAATCCGTTTTCACATATTTAGAAATTGATCTAGCATATAATTTCTGCACTTAAATTCTATTTTCACTTGTATTTATGGTTTTGACCTATAATTTCGATACTTATTTTGAAACTCATGTTAGTTAAAATACAATGTCGTTGATGATATTTTTCTACTGAGCTTTGTTGGTTAGCTCACTCCGACTATATGTCACAGGTCCAGGTACTGACGTGCCTGTTCAGGGCTACCAGACTGATCCTGATTACGTACCCAAGGAAGAGCCTGCCTGAGGAGTTTTTTCCAGTATAAGACTTATTTATTTTCTTACTTTTGGTGAGAGTTAGACTTGGATTTGTGGGCCCATTTCAGTTGGATATCATAGTTTTATACTTGACTTTGATTTCTTTTATGAGTCATGTTTCGATGATGGTCGGTCATCATCGGTGGTACTTTACTTTTAATTGCTTCTGCATTTATTTTCTTACCTTTGGATTATTTGTTGCGCTTTACTATGATATGTGCTCTATATGTCCGACTTATCGTTTAACCGATAGGTTGGCGAACCGTCCTTTCCTATACCTAGGGATTGGAAAAGTAGGGTCGTCACAATACTGGAATGAAAAACAATCTTCATTGTCTAAGTGAAGGAAGTCTAGTTTTTATGGTGGATATGCGTATGTTATTCACAGGTTTAACGGGTGCATATAATGCTACCCTGTAATGTAATTATTTTTTAATAGTGTTACTGCCACACCATTTAAACAAAGACAAAATCGTTGACTGATTCGAATCAAATGATGAAGATAGTTTTCGGTTCCAACCTTCCATACAATAGATCTTGAGATCATCGCCTACCATCAGATTGTTACATGTTGATTCCAAGTGGCACGCTTCTCAAAAAGTGAACATGAATCATTTTTATGGTAATGTTGTGATCATTCACTTTTGGGACGTGTGTCACAGTGGAAGCAACATGTGACCATCTAATGGTAGTCCCATGATCTCAAGATCTATTTTGTGGAAAATTAAGACAAGAAACGATCTCCGTCTGATTCGAAGTAGTCAACAATTTATTCTATGGTTAATTGGTGTGGCAATAACAAAAAATGAGTGTTGGAGTGCCATCATACGGTCAAATGTTGATTACGTATGACACACATCTCATAAAGTGAACGTGATCATGGCATCCCATTAAACGTTGTTCACATCCGCTTTTGGGGATGTATGCCACGTGGCATCAACATTTGATCGTCTGATGGAAGGCTCATAATATGAAGATGTATTGTGCAAAAGATTGGAATAAAAATGCTAACTATTGTCTTATTCAAGAGTATTTAACGATTTTTTACGCTAATTAAGTGAGGTGACTACAACATAAAATGGTGTGGCAGTCTCATCAACCTTATTTTATTTGAATAAATTTAGGTTGGTGTTACTAACACACCACTTTATGTTACAACCACCTCACTTAAACAGAGGAAAATTTTGTTGTTTGCTTTGAGCTAGACGATGGAGATCGTGTTTCCCCTAATCTTCCACATAATAAATCTTTAGATCATGGGCCTACCATCAAATGGTCAAATATTGATTCCACAAGTCACATATTTCAAAAAGTGAACTTGAGCCACCTTTGATGGTGCGTTGTGATCACATTCACTTCTTAGGATGCGTGTCATCTGGAATCAACATTTGATCGTTTGATGTTAGGCCCATGACCTCAAGATCTATTGCATGAAAGATTGGGGCAAAGAATGATCTCCATCATTGATTTAGAGCAGTCAACATATTTTTTCCTTTATTGTTTGATGAAAACAGCCTCCATCTTGCAGCGCTAGAAAAGGTAGGCACACCCATTGATTGTTATACCTCATAAATTAGGTATTATTAAGCATTATTAAGGAGTTCACATTCACATGCCAACATCTTAGTCTACATAGATGGGTAAACCAAGATGGAAATATTTAGTAACATACTAACATCAAGTTGTCAATGGGTCTACTAAAGATGCAGTAGGCCAATCTTGAACTAAATTCTTTTGCATCATTTTAGGCAAGACAAGCTCGTATAGTGTGAGACGTCTGTATTTTTAATCCTATATTGGCTTGCCTGGCCAAAATATATAACCCTACGCAATTTGTTCATCCATACTTGAAATGCAAGAAATCTTGTTTCGATGAAATTTAAAACCATTGCTATATACCCTTCTAGCCATGTTTATCTAAATTTAATGCATCCCACTGATAACTAAAAATCTGGTAACGTATAGGTAAATCACGCCCCCAGGTCTCCTTCCATAGACCATTTTCAAATCTACCCAGTAGGAACCAACAAATACCAATATCTTTTTTGTTGATTTTGCAACACAACTAGCTAAAAATGCAGAACTGAACTAATATAAAAAATAACCCTACTGCAACGGATATCTTTAATCAACTTTATTTATAATTTAAAGATTAGGGACTTCAAAAGCCAACCAATCATTATCTAAAATCTCCTAACCAAGCTCTCTAGCATACAAATGCAGGATACTTATAATCAATTTCATATACAATTTAATGATTAGGGATTTGCAGGCAACCACTATCCAAAATCTGTTGACCAAGTTCTCAGCATCACATGCATTTCCAAGAAAAAACGAAGAGAAAGATGCCTTCCTTGTAACAGCCATTGCCAGTTCAACATATAAAAAATTATAAACTAATTGATGCCAAAGGTAGCATGCCTTCAATTTAAAGCCCAAATTGGAAGTTGGTGTTATGAAAATCTAAGTCTTTACTGATCTTTTCAATCCTACATATCTCTTCTCATACCTCTATATTTTTACTGATCTTTCTCTTCTCTTATTTCCTTGTGCTCATGTAGCTTCTCAACCTAATTTTACACTTTAGATAGAAAAAAGTTTAAGAATATAAACATTACTTTCTTATTAAGCAACACAATATAACCATTTTGACTTCACAAGAAAGTATCACTAAAGGAATGAAAAACAATTGTTATCATACTTTATTTATAAATGTTACAAACCTTATTGCAGATCAAGTCTTGTAGCTCCTCAGTAGATAATACAGACAATTTCTTTGACAAAACAACACGTTTGTGAATTGAGCCAATGTTAGACAATGCAAGCTCTCGCAACTACAATTGACAAAAAGATTATAGTTGTGCTCATGATGGATTCAAAAAATATATATAAATAAACAATTTCTCCATCTTTTCGGCAATGGCTATCTTAAATATCATTTTATAAATATGCACCCATGAACAAACCTAATTTTTATTTGTAATGTGCTAATTTATTAAGAAAACAAATTTATGAACAGACCTTAGAAATTTTCTTGAATGCTAATAACTGAAAAGCTTGAATGCAAGAATAATGAGAAAGGAGCATATTGTCATCAGTGAGTTGTGTCCCAACATGATCATCAATCTCAAACCCTTCGTAAAATTGCAGCAGGTCCACCAGTTTTGCAAAAAGACGCCCCTTTTCATGCATATAAAGAGAACTTAAATGACATTTAGCAACAACAACATCAGAAACAACGGACTTCAGAAATTTGAAAAACATCAAGAATGAATCAAAGCAGGGTCATGAAAGAAAAAACATGCATATTGGTATCTTTTTTCTTTTTATTTGTATTCATACTGGTGATTTTTGTTTTATTAGTATTCATACTGGTAATCTCAATATTCAGTAAGCAAAAGAAAAATGCATGTATCTCATGCTTAGAGAACCTTTCAAATATTTGTAAGCATCCTAAAGTAACTTGACTACAAAGTAACCAAATAATAGCAACCCTAATCTAATTAAAAAATTCCTTAATCTGATCAAAAATGCCACCAAGTATACAAGTAAAGAAGTTTCGTATTCCTAAAAACACAGACAACAGAATTGATGCCCTGCATCCATTGGCCTGCCAATGATATCATCTACATAACTTGCTTTTGTGACAAAGGCTGACCATATCACGGTCAGTACAACTCTTTAATTAATGTTACCAAGTTCTTAAGGAATTCTTGGCCTTAGAGAACTAATTTAGGTTCACCTTTGTGGAGTTATGCAGTTTAAGCTACTGGGGTGATTGGGTGCCACTAATAATTTCTATCAAACCGTTTTGCAATTTTCTGCATAAATCTGCGATCTTCATTTCGCCATAACATTTGATATATAACTCTAATTGAGACGATTTTTGACTTGTTGGAAAGCTGAAAAAGTTCTCTTTCCAATGATATATAACTCAGCTTTAGAGGATGTTTGTGTAAATTTTAGCACTGCTCTCTTTAACCATTGCTCAGGAAGGTTTGAAACTGGCTCTATGAGTCCAGTTTTGCAATTTCCTACACAAATCTGCGATCTTTATTTCGCCACAACTTTTGATATACAACTCTAAATTAAGCGATTCTTTGCTCGTTGGAAAGATAAGAGGCTCTACTTTCTAATGGTATAGGACTTAGGTTGGGAAACTATTTATAGAAACTTTGGCACTCCTATTTCTAATCACTATTCAGGAGGGTCCGATTCAGGTCCGGGAAGAGTTCTAGTGGGTCTAGGAAGGCTATGGTTGATTCTTAAGGGTTTGGGATGATTCCTAAGGGTTTTGGAATGATTCTTAAGAGTTTAGGAAATGCTTTCAGAAGCTCGAGAGTATGCCTCTCTCGAAGTATGTGTTGATCGGGCCTTGGGCCAAATTTGGGTGTCTCCAGATGCCCACTAATGTTCGAATGTCAAAGACAAGAGACATCCGAAGAGGCCCAAGATATTACTGATGAATTTTCTTTACTCAAAATGAACCTCAAACATCAAAATGAAAAGAAACACGAAGAGTGACGTAAGCCCAACACATTAGGAAAACGTCCGTCACTCGAAATAAAGAGTTGAGGAAGCCCATATAATTGGGAAAACGTCAATTCCTCAAGACTATCGGTCCCTAAGCGCTTAGCAACATTACTGGACATAACCGAGATGGAGCAAGTTACGAAAGTCCAATATACTAAGAAAAATGTCCTCTTCTCGAGATGGTTGAAGATATTTGATGTTTAAGTTTCATTCTGAATATAACAGCTCCATAAGTGAGAGGGTGAACGACCCATATTTAAAGATGGGCGCGAGACAAATGTGCG
Organism: Chloranthus sessilifolius; assembly: GCA_021018995.1. NCBI lineage: Eukaryota > Viridiplantae > Streptophyta > Magnoliopsida > Chloranthales > Chloranthaceae > Chloranthus > Chloranthus sessilifolius. Next base: position 7,250,332 of record CM037591.1, read on the forward strand.
AAGGTCCACGACTTGTGTCCAATCATATGAGGCAGTGATCGCCTCATCTGACTGGTTACAAGTGCCCCTGCTTGAAGTAGGGTTCGAAGTCTTTAGGCGAACCCATTGATCCCAAAGTTTATTTAGTACGACTACCCGAGCAGAGCGAATAGATATCGCAACACTTTTTGGGAGTAAGTGTTATTTTTGATAGTGTGCCCCGGATCATCATGACCCAGAGCATCCAACCTCAAATAACACTGAACAGATTCGACCAAAGTCGGGTACCCACTGAAGGGGACACCTAATCTTGATCGCTACCGATAATAATCTTATGAATCATTTAACTATGCATAAACATACACCCATGCATTAAGGGCGATAAGCAACAAAGGCGATGGAAGTCTCGACCCAGATCCCGTCCGGATATAATTTATGAGAACAAATGACCATCCTATGGATACCCAGACGCATGGCGTACACTTTACAGGGATATTATACTAACAGAGGTTTTAAGCCTGCGAAAATAAGAGAAATAAATCCTTCTGCATGCATGTTTACACATAGTTTGATTGATATATAGTTTCATTTTCAACAGGTTGGTCTCAACCAATGATTGACCTTTTTCATAACGGAGTTACTTGGACCTCAAACCTCGTAGGGCGTACGCCCGGGCAGTGCAAACCAAGAGTCCACACCTCCGAAATAGCTCGTGATAAATCTCAAGTTAAACACTCACGTTACTATGAATCCGCAAATAGAGCGCTCATCGCAAAGATTTTAGTAGTGGAGTCTGATGAGCAGTGAAATATGATAATATTTCACTCCTAAATACCTATATTTAGCTATTCGATGAAGGCTATCTGATGAGATTTATTAGATTTGAAGTGTTTTAGGTAAATATAATCTAAGTGCAGAAAACAACCCAAGAATTTCGAAAATAATGTCAAAACACTACAATTTTGGGTCATCGAGCACTTAGTGGGAGTTGTAGCTCAATATTTACCTTTAAGATGTCAGATTCAGGAAATTTCTAAAACACAAAAGTTGTAGAGCTCGTCGTCAGCTTTCCAACGCCATATGAATCGCCTCAATCAGAGTTCGGTATCGAAAGTTATGGCCAAAATACCAAGATAGTGTCTCATACAAAGTTGGGCGGGAGTTCACGAAAATTGCTTTTAGATGTCAATCGATTGAGGACTAAGTGTCAATTGATTGACAGGAGAAGACAACTTTGTCCCTACTTAAAGGTTAATCGATTGAGATTTAATTCTCAATCGATTGAGATTATTAGGGTTAGGTTTGTTCGACCATATAAAAAAGAAGCTACGAGTTTTAAAAGGGGGGGATTATAATTAGAAGAGATTTTTTTTAGAGAGACGTAGAGATAGAGAATTTTATTCCTTTTTTTGGAGAGCTTTGTTTCTTGAATTTTTCAGTATTCCTTTCTTCAATTTAGTATTTTTGTTCAGTTGATTCCTAGTTTAAAAATTTAAAGTTCAGTACAGAGCATTCTTTTACTTCGTTTTTGAAGATCATCGTGGATCAAATAATTTTCATTGAAGGTTGAGGTATTTTTAATTAATTAAATTGATATTATTTTTCATTATTTATTTATTTATGTCATTTAATTAAGCATGTGTGTCTAATTTCTTAGGGATGGGGATCTAATGATTCCCATCCGAGGGATGTACTTCTAATAATATGAATTTAGGATTAAAATATGAGAATTTATTTTTATGGTTGTTGTGCTATCACGAACGGATGAAATCTCCACCACTAACTGGGATCGAGTGTGTCGAGTCATGCCCTGGATCTCAGATCTGTGACGGTAATTTTATTCGAATTATTGTTATATGATCTTTCTATTTTTATTGTGTGGATCTACTTACGATTACGATCTGGGATCGAGTGTGCCGAGTCATGCCCTTGATCTCAGATCTATGGTGGTATTATTATTGGAATTTTTTACCCACTTTGGGGATGATTTTTATTTATAATCTGAGATCAAGTGTGCCGAGTCATGCCCTTGATCCCAGATCTATATATGAAAATCATCTCTGAAATTAAGTTCTGATTGCAGGGATGCAATGTAGAACCTATCCGAGTTTTGATCATATATCTTTCATAAAATATATTTTTCAATGGTATATCTCATAGTTTAATCCTTAGATTTGTATTATGGGAAGAACAAACCAAAGATGACAGGATTTAGTATCTTAATCTTCTTCATCTTTCCCGTTATTTTTGAATCATCAATTGAATTTTATTTGTAGTCAGTAATTATCATCTCATAAAATCACCTTAATCATAATATTGGTAGGGCACTGTTAATTCTTAGTAGATTTCTTGAATTACTGTCTCATCTTTTTAGATCTTCCAAAATAGTCCTCGTGGGAACGATCTCATACTTCACACCCACTATATACAATCCGATTCGTGTGCTTGCGAGTAAAACATCACAATTAAAAATTTACATCAGAGTCGACCCGATCAAAGCATTGACCATTTGACCGGGATTTATACCGGTGCTCCTACTTTAAAGTAGGATCGAAAGATCCAAGGCGAACCTTAGACTCAGGACGTTAATATAGCGTAGCTGCGTTGCCAATAAAATATTGATATTTTATCGCATTGGAGCACGCATGTGCGTAGCATGAAAACACAAGTTTCTTCTTCTTCTTTTTTTCTTTTTCAAATGATTGTTTTTTTCATTTTTTTTTCAGAACAAGAACTATCCGGACCTCGAACCCCGGGGGGCGCACGCCCAGACAACGCATGCCAAGTGCATGTGCCCCCGAAATAGTTTGCAACGAAACCGAAGCCAACGTACTCAAGTTCATGTGATATCGAAAGGATCATGCCAAAATCAGGTGTCCACAGAAGGAGACTCAATCTTGGCCTCCGCCATCAATGAAGTTTCAAATGTATAACTATACATAAACATACACCCATTAGGGACAATAAATAATAAGGCGATAGAAGTCCTGACTCAAATCTAGTCCATGTACTATTTATGGGAACAAACGACTATCCAACAGATACCCAGACGTATGACATACACTTTACAAGGATACCGTGTAGGTTTTAAGCCTGCACCCTAAAATGGGCCCTTCTGCATGCATATTTATACATAGTTGTCTGACGTAGTTTCGTATCTGATAGGTTGGAATTAATCCAACAATGAATCTTTTCAAAGGAGTTATCCGGACCTCAAACCCCGTAGGGCGCTCACTCGGACAGTGTAGACCAAGAGTCTACACCTCTAAAAATATTACATGACGAACTTGAAGTTCAAGGCACTCAAGTTTACCTGAAACAAAAATAGAGCGATCAACGCAAAGATTTAGCGGTGGAATTAATCCGATTAAAATATTAACTGTTTGACCGAGATTGACACCGTTGCTCCTATTTTGAAGTAGGATCCATAGATCCAAGCCGAACCTTAGACTTAGAACATTAATTTAGCACAACGTGTTGCCGATAAAATATTGATATTTTACCGCATTGAATCCACATGTGCGTAGCTATGCGTAAAAAGTTCAATGAAAACACAGATTTCTTCTTTTTTTTTTCAAAATGATTTTCTTTCTTCTCTTTTTTTCTTTCTCGAATAGACTAGACGTTGGTGGTAAGATGCTTCATCTAATTTTTCCGTCGCCGAGAGGTTGTCTGCTTTGAGGCTTTGGACTATTTGATATTTCTGCACATTCTTGAGAAAACGTCAATCCCTTTTTTGTTTATATATATATATATATATATATATATATATATATATATATATATATATATATACATCCTAATCAACAGAAGGAGAAGTCAACTTTTATTTGTATTTTTTTCATTTTTCAAGATTTATATATATATTTTTTGGATTTTTATTTTCAGAGATTTTTTATTCTTTTTCTTCAATTTTTGAGATGGAACTATGATGTTGTACATATGTACATGGAAAAGAGTAGAAATATAGAAATTTTTTGTAGTTAGATTTTTCTTGATTCTTTTTTTCTTTTTTTGGCTTTTCTTTTTTTTCTTATTTGATGCCTTATCAATGAGACGAAGTAACGGGTCCCTTTTTGAGCATAGCCAAACTCATTCATGTGGTCGGACCTGAGTGAGGTTCAACAATTTTACCAAGGTCGGAACATCCATCCCTTTAGATAGAATCAACCTTTTCTCCTTACGTCGGTGTAGACACCCCCCATTTCACCCTCTCGGAGTACACGAATTCGTTTGGTCAGCCCTTGACCTTTTTAACCCTCGATATGGGACCATACAATAGTACATGGCTGAACACAGGCTGAAATAATAGCTCCGTGGCTCAGATCCCAGCGTAGGGAGACTATATACTGAAACAATAGTATATAGTTGGAATGTAGACTGAAACAATAATCTTGCATTTCATTCTTGAGACCAGACCCGGACAATTCCGAATTCCGCACCTGAAACCACGCGCATAATTCGATCACGCGCAGAACCACAAGCGCGCGATCAGTCCCCCTTTCAGACCAAACTTCCTTTCCCAAACCGTTTCGAGACTCGATTACGCGCCTGAAATCAGACGCGCAGTCGGATTGAGCACCACATCACCAATGCGCAATTGGCCTACGCCTGACCTAGTCTTACTCCCTTGACTCCTAAGTTTTCTTGATTAAACACTTCAGGTGAAACACTTAATCAGATTGCGCACCCCACACTACCCACGCAATTAGTTCTAACACGGTTAGGACTAGGAAACTCACTGAGCAAGTCAACCGGTAGCTCACTAAGTCGGTGACCGACTCAAAGTGATTAAGCGCTAGAAAATTGGCGCGCAATTCAATTAAACGTCGAAATTCGAGTGCGTAATTAGCAAAAGACCTATAAAAGATTTTTTTCTTAATTCGCCCGAGAGGTTGGAACAAGGCTGTCTATTTCGAGAGAAAACGAAACTTTTTTTGGGATTTCGAGACCAGAGAACTCTGAGCACAAACCCATAGAGCAATTCAATCATTATTTTGAGAGTCAAGCTTCGAATCCTCGAGATTTCTCTCCGCAACCCCTTTTCGGACCGAAATTCTCTATATCTGGTTCTAGTTCTCCGTTTCTAGAACCAGTCATTATTTCGTCGGTCCGATACACCGATCCTAAGACTTAATTATATTCTAAAATCATAATTTACAGTCCTATCATTAATTTCTGGCTCTAAATCTCAGAGTTCAGAACTAGTCCTTAATCATACGGCCTGATTTTCTGATTTCGAACCCGAATTCAATCCTAGAATTTTAGATTCCAATTTTAATTCTTAGTTTAAGCATCTTTAAATCTCTAATCGATAATATAACTTGCTTAATTCTAGTTTTTATTAATCCAATTCATCTCTATAAATCCTGAAAACAGCTGAAAAATCCAAAATATCACCTTATATTATAAAAACTTAAAATTTCTTCAATACTAGCCACCCGATTTGCCCAAGGGAGCTTACGGAGGGTACTCGGGAACGAGGCCAATCCTCCTTAGCATAGCGGGCTCAAAACCCCTTTTCTTTCTTTAGATTTTAATACCAGTGATTCATTATTTTTAATTAAATTCCAATATAATCAGCCTCATTGCTTCCTTTAAATCTTAGCATGATTAATTAGTTGCTTTAATTAGCTCTTATTAATAAAGTTAAGGCCTTACTTCAATTAGGATTAGTGAAATCAGCCTATTAATTCCATAGAAATTATTAGCATAATTAATTTATTGCTTTGATCATAATTCTAGAAAAATCAATCTTTTTATTTCCATTAATATCTTGATAGAAAATCAGATTTATTGCTTTAATTAGAGTTCTAATAAAAATCAGTCTTTTACTTCCATTAGAATTATAGTAGAATTATTACAATTGCCTTAACTAGAATTATAGTACAATTACAATTGCTTTAATTAGAATTGCAGTACAATTCGTATATTTGCTCTAATCAGAATCCTAGTACAATTAGCATACTTGATTTAATTGGAACAATTATTGGAACTAATACATATGCACTCCTGGTACCAGTAGGAGATTGAAGTTGATTGGACTCTTAGTAGTACCAGGACATTAATATTAATTGGACTCCTAATGATGTTGAGAAACTGAAATTGATTGGACTCCTGATGGCATCAGGACACTAAAATAACTAACCATAATAAGCTCATATAATTAAAAATAATAACAAAATTGGGGAACCTGAATCGATCAAAGTTACAAAAATAACAATGGAAGAAAAGAAAATTTGAACTATTTAAACCATAAAAAGGAACACTGCTGCTAACATTCACAGGTGGGTGATTCAGTATAAAAGTAACCCACACCCGCTATAAAGCGTGATCATTGATGTATTACAGCGTCGATAAATATCTGCAACTGGTGATCACAAACAAACTAGGAACTTTCCTAGAACAAAACACCTCCTCTATTTTACTTTTTACACTACACACACCGCATCGCTAGAGTCCACTTAGGACAAAATTGGAAGCCACTGATTCAACGTGAACCGAGAGGAACCCGGAAAAAGCGTGCACCAACAGACTGGCGATCGCGATGGGACCCTTTTGCAAATTCCTTCTTTTTTTTTAGATAGTTAGTTCTACTTTACTTCCTTAATCTCCTTCCCATCGTGCCATTTAAGTTCCCTTTTTCTAGATACATGAGTCTTCGTCAAAGATTTGAGATGTCTGGCATATGAAGAGTAAGTTTAGGAGACCTACCTTTGTGGGGGTACCATGATAACACCCCATATACGAAGAAGAATCACTTTACAATCCTAACTTATGATAACCCGAAATTAACATGGCCGACGAACATGTGAATCCCTTCTCTACCCCACATACTGGTAATAATCATAATGGGAGAGATAGTAACACTGGACAAACCCTTACTATTCAACAAATCGTAGAGCTCAGTGTTCGAAGAATGCAAAGAGGAGATGACGACTTTGAAGAATTGCTTCGAGGACTAGCTGCTGCATATGAAACTATTAGAGCACGAAAATTCTCAGAAGAACAAGAGCGGTAGGAAAGGCCACATCCGACCCCGAGCACGATATCAGCTTGCGCCTTGCTATTGAGACAATCTGCACATACATTCTTTAATGAGGATCTCCCAGGCGGGATTCGCCCGCGGGTCGCTCCCAAAGACAACACTATCAAGATCGAGGACCTTCCTAAAATGCTTGATGAATACATGGCCAAGAGAGAACACCTCGGTCACTAGTTCGGATTTGATAAATTCTGTCGAGACGTCAAATTTAACTTACCAATGGGGTTCAAGCCACCTAAATTCACTAAATACAATGGCATGAGAAATCCGAACCACCATTTAGCCCTCTTTTGTAACAATTGTCGACCTATACACGATAATCAAGGGCTTCTCATTCACCATTTCCAACACTTGTTAGAGGGAGAAGCTCTAGATTGGTTCGCGAGACTCCCACTCTATAAGATCGAAACCTTTGACGATCTAGTTAGTCAATTCTTAGACCAGTATAAACACTTGATCCAAGAGACAGCCAGCCTCAACGATCTGATGACCGCAAAGCAAGGACTTGAGGAAGAGTTTGTTGACTTCGTCGCCCGATGGAGAAAACTCGCTGCCAGGACTGGCACTTCAATGAAAGAGAAAGACTCAGTGGACATCATCATCAACAACACTAGGGAGCCATTAAAAAGTGCACTTGTCATCAGTGATTGCTCCGACTTTACTGCACTTTACTCTCGGGCATCCCGACTAGCGTGACACATTAAAGGCGGAGACCTTGCGTTATCCATAATCACATCAAAAGTAGGCTCTTGTAGCAAATCGAAATAAAAAAATAATAAGAAAACCTCAGGAGCCAAGCAAGTTAACACCGTTGTCAACCAGGGGCAAAACTCTAGGAACGAAAGCTTCTAACCACAAAACTTTGAGCGCAATCTAAATCAACAGCGGTACACGAACTAAAACCAAGGCGATGGTCAACAGAGATATGCAAACTAGAATCAAGGCCAAGATCGAGGTCAAGGCCAATACCAAAGTAGAAACTGATACCCTAACACTTATCAGAACAACAATACGACACAGAACCGACCGGCCCATGCGTCGAATTACAATAATGTACCCCCACCACAAAATTTCAACCAGGCTAGAGGCCCCTACCAACCAAAGTGGGAACACTATCCCCCTTTACCTGATATGATCCCCAACATTTTTTGCCTCTTTAACACCTAGAATCTTCTCCGATTCCCATCGAAAAAACCCCGGCCGTGGCTTATAAATCTAGACTATAGTAAATATTATGCATTCCATCGATACGCGGGACATAGCCTAGAAGATTGTTGGGTCCTTAGGGACGTAATCTATGACATGAACGATCGAAACCAAATTGATTGAGATGCGCCTAGGAATCCCAACCCTAATAATAACCAACTCCAACAAAACTTGGGGATCATTCATAACCCCATGCCCAATCACAACCAAGGGACACCGGCCCAGGTCACTACCTTGGATCTTCCCAGTCAACCATCCTTCCAACCCTCCACTTTAATCACTCGCATCCAACCTCCCAACGCTATTATTGCTCCTGCGAGAGCTCCTTCACCTCCGCATCCCTCTACCTTGATCACTCAAATTGTACCGCTGAACCCACCCCCTTATCCAAAATTCACCCCAATACGAGTCCACTCTTTTAGGGCCACGAGACCATTCCTCCATGATCCCCCACCTGAACCTTTGACTCCTCCAAATCCTCAATCGACGCCATTATCACCCCCTTCATCTGATTCTGAACCTGAGCATGGAGAGCATGTCCTCCAAATTGCAGCCCAGATTGTTGCATGGGTAAAAAGTGATACTGGAAAGACTCCAGACCTAGAAGATGAAACGAGGACTGAGCATACTCCAAACATAGAAGATAGTCAGCGAGAAGAGCATCCCGACCTGCAAGAGACACTAGTCTTTGCTTTTTTAGATGAAGAGGATTACACACAGTATCTCCCACCTTGGAAGGGTGCCGTGCAGGCCCATGCTCCGACCTCTAACTTCACTCACTTCACAAATACATCAACGTCGAGCCACACTGGGTTTAGTCAACGACCGACTTGCCCGATTCTCAAATCTGGAACCAATTACCCACCTCCTCCTTTTCCTCAATATAAGAATTTCATGAGCACACAACCACCAGAGAGGAACGCGAGAGAAAGAGAATTTAACTTGCTTCCCCTGCCTCACATTATTCCTGCACCGATTCCTACACCTTAGCCAATCCAACCACTCACACCTAAAGCCCATCGGCCAGGCAAAGAGACTGCACTCGAGCCAGGGCAAGAATACGACCTTCTATGACACCTTCAAAAGATCCCGGCCCAGATATCCATACTAGAGCTCATTAAGAAATCTTCTGATCATCACCGATTATTGATAAGGACACTGGAGGATATACAAGTAGACGAAGATACGACTCTAGATGAGTTGCATCAAATCACCTCCGTCATGTCCCAACCTCCAACGCTTACGTTCATAGACGCAAACATGCCTAAGGAGTCGCTTAGCGGGAGTGCAGCTCCTATATATCTCATGGTCGTAATTAGAGGATTCTCTGTACCACATGTGCTAGTTGATACAGGAGCAGGGCTCAGTATTTGCCCTCTCACCATGTTGTAGATGCTTGAATACATAGAGCAAGATATCAGGCCCTCTGCACTATCACTCATAGCCTACGATGGCTCGCGTCATTTCGTGAAAGGAACTATCAAACTTCAAATTCGCCTCAGACCCATGACGAAAGACGTCACCTTCCATGTTTTTGATTCTGCTAGTACGTACAATCTTAGCCTAGGAGGAAAGTGGTTAGAGTCAATGAAGGCCATTGCCTCCACGTACCATCAATGCATCAAATTTTCATATGAGGACTCCATTATCCGAATATACGCCGATGAGCCCCTTCAAGAAATGGATACTAACTACGTGGTAAGTATACCGATAGCCCATGATTTCATATTAAATACGAACCACATTCAGAAGGCCCGAATCTCTGATGAGACGACCATTGCGGAAGTTCGTCCCCCTATTCCTTCTAGTTCTTCCCCAACACAACAAAAATTAATGGGGAGAGAGGTCGGCCCCGACCTCGCCAAGCTTTATGGTATCAACCCCACCGCAACAAAAGGGTGGGACCTCATGTATCAACTCGGGTACATCTCCCACACTGGACTCGATAAAAATAAGCAAGGTCATGTAGGACCTGTTGTCCCAACGAAAATACGTAAACACATAGGGTTAGGCTACCAGCCGGACGGCTCACAAGCTGACTTGTTCCCTACCTCACCGAAATGGTCTTTATATGATCACTTCGTCTATGGGACCACTGAGAAAGCCAATGTGCTTAGATAGAAAGAGATATCCTTCACTAAATCCCCAGAAGTGGAAGTTTAGCAAATGGCCAAAGCATTCAATGATTTAACGAGCCTAAATGACGAAATCGATAAATCGCTCGAAGGGGTCAAGCCCTTGTTTGACACCAATGAACTTACAGAAGGGAGGAAGGAAGAGCCTCCAGAACCCAACTCGCAAATAGAAGATTGGGAATCCACTGATGATGAAGACTTTCACATAGCTACCTTACAAGAAGATTAAGAGGATCTATACTCAACATCGGAAGAAGACGAAATCCCACAAGAGAATCTTAACTCCTATAGTATCCTCCTCGGCCTTGGTCTTAGAGGATGGGAATGCCCGTGGGATTCCCCTTGCATCTTTCACCCGCATCAACCCTGCTGTAGAGCGTGTAACGACATATTAGAGCAACTCGCTAATTGGACTCAACGCCCTATGATAGAAGAGCTAAGTCACCCTGACCTTGTGACAACGGAAACGAGTAACGACTTACCCACTCACCTATTGGCGTAAGAGGAAGAGAATCTCGGCGTTCAGTTGGCTGACCCCGGAGGAAACACCCACATCGCACTCTTAGAGCTTGAAGAGGAGTTGGAATTAGATGCTCCTTCATCCCTTGATGTACTGCAACTCTAAATATTTTGGAAATCTCTCGAAGAAGACTTGTAAACGCCACCAAGTGATAACGAGGACTATTGGATAGACCTCCCCACACTCAAATTGGCAGAGCAAGCTAATTTAGGACCTTAAGCTTTATCAGATCAAGAAAGCAAATTCGTTGCCATTTCTGACTCTAACTTAGAAGGATGGGAATGCCCTTAGGAATCTCCCTGCATTTCTCACCATATACCTTCGGTGCAAGCGCCCTCTCAAATACTAGGTGGGCTGGGACTTTTCTGGATCATCACCACTAGGGGTTGCCACCATACTAAGACCCGTTTGGTTGTATGTGTGCCTAAACCCAACCCTTTGAAAATCTATCCTGTAAAAATACAAATTGATTAAGTTTCCTATCTTGGGTCAATTTTAATTTTTTTTTTAAAGCCTCTTTTTTTTAATGAAAGTTTTCTTTAGTCCAAAAATCGGGGGTGATGATCCCGTGCCGCCAGTATGGGCCGGTGTCCACTGTTAGGATATGATTGCACAAGTAGGCCCGCCAATCAGCTAAGGCACTTTAAATGACATAAATGTAATGAAATTAAATGACAATTCATAAGTAGACCCGCCGATTGGCTAAGGTGCTTAAAATGACGGAAACGTAAAGGAAATTAAAGACTATGCGCAAGTAGGCCCACCGATCAGCTAAGGCACGTAAATGACGGAAAAGTAGGAGTGAGTAAAATAATAAAAATAATAAAAAACAGTAAAATGGTTAGTAAAATAAAAATAAAAAGGTCAAATTTTAAGGAGAAACACTACAAGCTATCCCCAGCAGAGTCGCCATCTGTGCAACCGTAAGATTTTTGAAGATCTCATCGCGATAATGTACTCTCCAATAAAAAATATAGAGTCACCACCCGGAGCTTTTGGTGTCTCGAAAAACTTAGATCATTTTTATAAGCACCAAAGTGCCACAAATATGACTCTGAATCCGGTCTACGCCAAAGGCTCTTGGGTAGGGACTTTGGTTATCGATTGGGAAGGTATTAGACACCCAATCAACCTGTCAAATACGGTCTCTACTTAAGGCCAAAATAAAGATAATATAAAAGAAAGAAAAAGGCTTCTTCTTGCCCAAATTTGGGTGTCTACAGGTGTGATTTTGCATGGTATTTTCTCTATTGAGCTTGGACTGTAGCTCACCCCTCGACTATACGTCGCAGCTGTAGGACCAGACCTTGAATGGGATCCATAGCAAGAAGAGGACCTGGATTACTATCTAGAAGAAGGGGAGGACCTGCTAGAAGGGAACTTTCCTTAGTTGTCTTGTGCGAGCTTTGGGATATTTTTGGGTTTTTGATAAATGGTATATCGTGAAATAATCAAATACGATGGTACATGTTGTGCTCCACTGTTTAGGTGGAGGATTCGCCTTCACCGGTGGATGTTTTTTGGATATATGTGTGATGATGTATAGTTTTGGGTTGCATGTGTGAGATTCACTTTTAGTTATGTTGCCATTGTATTCACCTTTATAGCTCTATCATTTCCGCTCTGCCCATTCTTGCTTCTGTACCTTGTGAGCTTACCATTATTGGATGGCATGATCCTTCCTCTTAATTATGCATGGAAAGATCTATTGGCGCGCTTTTTTAGGGTTCCTTTCCGTCCCCGAAATAAGTGCCCAATTCTGTCCCGAATGGACTTTGACAAAGGGAGTGGCGACTGGCTCTGAGAATATCGAATAAAAGAAGTAAATCTTGAGTAAGAAATACTTGGTTCGTGTGATCGCCAGCTGCAGATGTTTATCGATGCTGCAACACATCGTTGATCACGCTTTACGGGGGTATGGGTTGTTCTCTTTACTGAATCGCTGACCAGCCAACTTCAGCAGCACTGGGTCGTTCGAAAGTTCAATTAATCTTCTTTTCTTATTTTGCGCACTTAAGTTTTCTTTGTGCTGCTTTAACTCTAATTAATTTATTTTCCTAGACCTATTGGGAGTCTAATTAATTGAATATCCTAATTCTACTAGAAGCCTAATTATTTTTAATCTCTTAATCCTACTAGAAGTCTGATTAATTAAAATATACTAATTCTATTAAGAGTCTAACTAATATAAATATATAATTAATTAATTAAGGAAAAAGGGGTATGAGCCCATTATGCTAAGGAGGATCGGCCCCGTTCCCGAGTGCCCTCCGTAAGCTCCCTTGGGCAAATCGAGTGGCTAAAAGTAATTTTGTGAATTTTTAAGTTTGAAAATTGAATTTTGGATCGAAAACTAAGAATTATGGATTATTTAGGATTAAAGTTGAGACTGTAATTAAAAATTAGAATTTAGGACTGGGATTGATATCAGGACTGGAAACTAAGATCAGAATTAAGAACTAGAACTGAGATTAAGAACTAGGAACTAAAATTTAGAATTAAAAGGAGAATAAAAAGGGGAAACTAGATCCTAGAGATTAAGAACTAGAATTAGAATCAGAAATTTTAAGACTGGAACTTAAAACTAGAACCTAAGAACTAGAACTAGAAACTAGAATCAGAGACTAGAATTAAGAACTAGAATAGAAAAATAGGAACTAAAATTAAGAGCTAGAATTAAAACCTAAGGACTGGTTCTATAAACTAAGAACTAGAACTAGAATTGAAAACTATAACTAGAAATTAAAAACTAGAAACTAAAAGATTACCTGAAGCTAAGCGTCGCAGAGGAGGAACTCAGGATCCATAGAGAGGGGCTGGAGTTCGAGAGAGAAGAAATCTCTAAAGAATTTGTGTGTGAAAAAATTATCTCTCTAAAAAATTCATTTTGATCTCTAAAAAATTGTCCTCTAAAATTGTGTTTTGGGTCGAGGTAAGGGGGTCTTATTTATAGGTAACATGCTAATTTCACGTGTTGGAACAGGTCCGGAATTGGGAATTCCGCTCGTAGGGGGAGGTCCTTAATTGAATTCCACGCAGTTGCAAGTGTGCTTGATTCGGCTCGAGTCAGTCCCCGCAACAGGAGTCCTAATCCTAGTCGGCCTGGAAGACTGATTTCGCGTAGTGGCGTATGTGTGGAAACTAATTCTGTGCAGTGGGGTATGCGCTTGATCGCGAGTTCAGGCGGTCTTACGAATCAGACATCAGGTTGAGTTGGGAATCAATTCTGCACGTCTGGGTCAGTGTGGAATCGGGCCATTGGGCAGTTTGGGGAGTTAGAGTCCCAGTCCAAATTCTAGACTGATTTTGCGTGTGTGGTGTCACGTGGGATTGATTTCGCGCAATTGTGTGAGCATGGGATCGAGGACTTCAGGCGGTCTGGGGAAGGCAGTGCCTAGTCCAAGTGGGACTAATTCTGCGCACTGGTGTGTGCATGGAATCGAAATGAGCGCAAGCGTGTATCCGATTAATTCGGGCCTTAGGCGGTCCGCGGGAATAGCGAGCTTGGTCTAAGTGGGACCAATTGAGCGTATGTGGCCATGCATTCAATCAATTTTCGTTCATTTATATATGCACGGAATTCTATATCTTTTCGAGTTTCAATCGGGTTCGAGCAGCAGATCTATTGTTTCAACCTGGGTCTCAACCATATACTATTGTTTCAATCTATGGTCCCCGTGTCAAGGTTTTAAGGTCTTCAGAGAAGGTCAGTCCTTCTCCGGAGATTGTGGGCAAGGTCAAAGGTTGACTGAATAGGTTTGTATACTCCGAGAGGGAAAAATCGGGGTGTCTATAGATGCCCCTCTTTGGCGCATTCTTGTGGAATAAGAATGCGTCAAAGAAGTAGACACCCCTCTTCCGAGGTGCCTTCTCGTTCCTTCGAGAAATCACAAGTGTGAACTGGGGAGCTGACATGAGATGTTTGGCTTTCTTATCTATCAGCACAAGCTAAAAGGAGCATTCGAGGGCCCGGGGGTAACTGTCGAAAGGTGCATCTACATCTGTGGGTGCAAGTGGCATCCCGCCGCATATCGCGACCTGCTGTAAGGGGCAGTCAAATAGAGGAAAATTGACATATCCTGATATGCGAGTGCAAGTGGCATCCCGTTGCATGTCGCGACCTACTACAAGTGGCAGTCAAATGGTAGGAAAAACAGTCGAGGTATCGGGGGGCGTCATACGAATGTCTGGAATCAAGGTCAAGTGACTAGATAATATTATGTATTTGTATGATGGCAAAGGCTTTCGCAAGTCATGTCAAACCGGGCGCGTCATTGCTCACACCAATGGCACGTCGAGCGTCCTTTTCTAGTGGACATTTGTGATTTATCAAAGTTGAGTATACTCGATGTTCGGTTTCCCAGGGAAGAGAATGGATTGGAGAGGTGAGAAGTGAAATTTTGTTAGATAGGAGTTTTTTTTTTAAAATGTAAGGGTTTTTTTAACTTAAGATCAATTTGAGACGTCATTGAGAAGATCCATCGGTACGGGATTTGTAGACCCTGACCTTTGTTTGGTTGTCAAGACGACGCTTGGTATGCCAGATACTCCGTCTAACCGTTCTCGCGAATACTGATGATTGTCTCTTATGGGAGGACTACAGTGATTTGCGGATTGAGAGAGACAGGTTTTGACAATATTTGACTTAATATTAGCTAATTATATTTTGTATAGAAATATCGAGTAAAGGGGGATAATGCTCACCTGTTTGGGCAGAAGGCCTTGGTATAGCTTGCGATGGGGCTTGCTGGTTGGTCATCTTCGTGGTGGTCATGCGATGGGACATTTGGGGGTTTCTTCTTCTTTCTGCTGCCATGGCGGAGCTTAATGGTTATTGTCATGAGGGGACCTTCAAGAGTGTTTCCTCTCCTCTTCTGTTTCTGCTGTAGTGAGACCCGACAATTGTCGGTGTGATAGGACATTTGGGGAGGTGAGGTTTGCAAGGGGGCTGTTGATCCTCCCTTCCTAGTTTCATACCGTGATAGGATACTTGGGGTGGTTTTGGATCTTTGCTGCTTACGATGGGACATTGGTTGAGCCTTGCCTCCCTCTTGCTTACTGCGGGGTTACATGATGGGACCTGATAGTTGTGCGATGGTTATGTCTCTCTTTCTTTGGCAGATCTTGGGTTATATGGGGGGATTTGGCTATAGATGTATCGCGATGGGACTGTGGGGAGTGATTTTTTTTTTCTCTTTGTGTATTTCAAGTGATTTTATTCAATTTGTGCTATTTTATTCGATTTTATTCAATTTGTGCTATTTTATTCGATTTTATTATTTGTTTTTGTTTGTTTGTGCAATTTTGGACTTGATTTTATTTGGCTTTTATATTTGGAAAGTTTGGTTTGGCTTTGGAAAGTTTGATTTATTTATTTTTGGTTTTGGGAGAATTTTGGGGGATTTAAGGTTGTTATTTTGTTTAAGGTGTAGGTTTTGTCTTGGTCTTATGTTTGGTCAATGAGTGACATTTGTTTGGAATGTGTGGGATTGGATTGGAGTCTTGATAGGGTGTTACATGTTTCAATCCTATTGGTTTACCTATTTTTGTGGGTTTGTGATTCTTTAGGGGGTAAATGTCTTGTTCTGATTTGGCCATCTCAATTTGTCATGGATTGGGTTTCTTTTAGGGGGGCATGTGTTTTGGTTTGGTTTGTTTAGATGGAAGGTGTTTAAAAGTGAGGCACTTGTCTCATTAGGATTTAAGGGGCATTGTTGATAAATAGGGATTTTATTTTGTTTTGAATTTTGTATTTTGCTTATTTTTGGTGAACTAAGAGATTTGTTTTGGCATTTTGTTTTGGACTTGTAATTAATTTTATTTTCTTATGTCTTTTCTTCCTTTTTATTTTGTTGCTCGGGTGTTAGATCCTAAAGGGCTTTGTAATGGGGGTTTGATTCTTGGGAATGGAGGGTATTGGGAAGGTGTGGAAGCATTCAAATTGCTTCCATGCTAAGGGGAGAGGTGAAAGAGAACAAGGTGGCAGAAAGAAAACCAAGGAAAAGAGTTGCGTCAGAGTTCTCGTAATCGGTACTAGTTGCTCCTTGGTAGGTTCTGTGGATTGACTTATTTTAGACCCCCTTTGGAAGGTTTTCTAAGACGGTCTTCCATAGGTGTATATCTGATATCCTGAGTGGCTTTCTGTGAGTCACTCTTTATTTTCTGTCAACCCAGGGCCCTGCGATGCTGTCATTTCATTGTGTAACTTGAAAGTTTGCATCATAAGTGGCGTCTCAAGAGAAAGAGGAGGCAAAAACGAGATTTATCTTGGAATTCATTCAGGGTGTGCTTCTTCTTTGGGCTTCTTAATTATTTCTTCCCTTCTTGTATATTATTAGGTGGGAATTCTTTCTTGGGTATCCGATGACTCGGGTGTCTTTGAGTGTTTGTCCTAATTTCAAATTCGTCTTTGGTTTTGCGGTTTTAGTTTGATTCTTGTATATTCAAAGGGTATGCCCTCGGTGTCAATTGTAACATTTTTTATTATTTATTTATGAAATGGATTGGTTTGTTTAGATGGCCATTTTTTTTTTAGATTTTCACTTAGCTTGGATGTTGAGTTCATTTTTTTAGTTTGGTTTAGTTTGGTTCAGTTTGGTTTAGCTTGGCTTAGCGTTGTGTTTAGGTGGCTGCTTTCGAAGCATTCAGTGGTTGGATTCAGAGTGGGTATGGATAGGGGCATTTTTTTCTAATTTTTAGAATGTTTGGGAGTGCGGAGTGTGTTTGGAATGGTGTTGGATAGGTTCTGGGCAGTGATTGTAGCTTAATGTGTGCCCAATGCTCGCAGCTTCCTCTCTTGTCGCTGCTGGACTGGGTACATATTTTTTTTGTATAACTGGGGAATTCCGCACGCGAGTGATAGCATGGAATCGAATTAAGCGCATAGTGGGATGCGCGAGATCGGTGAGGTGGAGGGGTTATTCCGCGTGTCTTGGAATGTGCTTGATCTAATTAAGTGCGTCTGCTCCAGCGCGTGATTGAAGGGTTAGTGTATTATTTAGTGTAGGTCTGGTGGAGCTTAATTTGATTAGACGTTATTTTCGTTGTGCAAAATTGAAGAGTCAGACATTACTCGACGCTGATTTCGATGTGTCTATTAGGATTCCGCACTAGGGGACAGCGCGGGTCTTGAATTCCATGTGTTCTGCAAATCGTGGGATCGGATCGTCACATGTGGCGCTCGGCGGGTGTGGAATTCTGCACTGTTTCGTTGGTGTGGGATGGTAAATACGCGCTCTTGGTGCTGCGTTAGATTGAATTTCACGCGTGATAGGATGTGCGGGATTCGCCGAATGCCTATAAATTCGAGCAATTTCTGAATTTCACTCATTCTTCTCTAGTTTCTTTTACCGTTCGGTAATTTGTCTTGATTGCTTTCCTTCCTATCTTCGTGGTCTCGCTTGATCTTTATCCCGTAGTGGCGTTTCCTCACGGCAGTGTCACGATTTTGGGAATGGACGGAATTGGGAAAGAGGAGATCGATCTTCACATCGTTCCTTTTAGGGAGTAGTGAAGGCAGTGTGGAGGACGCGGCGGTGGAGGAGGTGAAGATGGCGAACGGGACGGTGTTACAAGTGGAGGGAGGTGTTTCCCAACCAATCCTTCCTTCGACATCTTCAATTGGACACTGCTCCTCGCCTTGTGTCCGTTTTGGGTCCCGATTTTTGTTTTGGGTTGCAAGTTAGGTTCTTAGGTTTTCGTTTTGGGTTGTAATTCAGGAGGTATGTCTCTGGTGGTATCTGTAAAAAAATTTATTAATTAATAAAATTTTAATTTGATAAATTTTTTTGTCATTTTATTATATTTTTTGGTATTATATTTCTTGTATTGTATTGTTTTAGATTGGTGGTGTGCATATTGGGAGGCTTTTTTTGTGTTTGGGGCCGTGTTTTTAATGTTTAGAGGCCCTCTTGGCCTTGGTATAATTTTTTGTTCGGATTTAGTGATTCTGCATTGGTGGGATTGGGTTTAATTGAATTTTGCCAATTGGTCGATAGCACGGGATCCAACGGTCAGTGGCTTAATTAAGCGCTTAGGGGTCAACGTGTAATTCAATTGAGCGCGTGTGGTAATGCATGGCCGGAAGTCAATGGATTGTAATTTGAGTGAATTCGGTGGCGATTTGAGTTTAGCTATATGGGGAGTTGCATTTGTGATTTTGATTACTGCGCATAGGCATGGCCAGAAGTTCTCTCATGCTTACGTCGGTTGATGAAGTCTAATTAAACACTTCCGTGTTGTCCTCAATTTAGATACCTGTGCTTTTTGGAAGGCGTTTGATTGTGTTAAGCGCTTTCACCCATGCGCTGAATCACCCAGCATCTATATAAGCTGGAGTTTCTTCATTTGAAACTTGCGCATTCCGAGTTTCTTTGATTTCTTTGCCTTCTCTGCTTTTGAGTGCTCTAGTTTTCGTGTAAGTGTGATATCTTGCGATCCGTCGGATCTCGATGCGGTTTCTTGCATTTTTCTCCATTTTTCGAGTGTTTCCTTGTGAGATGGAGCCTGAGCCTAGTCCTACTGCTTCGAAGTTGGCATTTTCTAGTTTTGCTATGGAGTTGACGACAGACATACTTGTTGTGGAGATATCGGCTCCTGCTACTGGGGGAGAGAGCGTTCCGGCAGTTGTTGAGGAGGGTACCGAGGAGGTAGCTACAGTAGAGGAGATAGCGGTTACTCCTCCGGCCAAGGACGAGGTTCCTCGAGAGGGTGTGGTTCCTCCTGAGGGTGCGGTGCCTCCTAAGGGTGCTAGCGCTGACGGCGTTGTTCCGCCTCTGGCGGAGACTCCAATACGGATCCCTCTGGCGGATGATTTCGCGACGAACCAGATAAGTTTTCGGAAACAAGAGTATCTTTATTTCCTAGGTTTTTAGGTTATGACATAGGTTCATCTAGAGTCTGAAAACCTATTTACTTTATGCAGAACTCGCATTCGGTTGTGCTTGAGTGTATTGTTGTTTTTATTTGTTTTGTTTGCTCCTTTATTTTATTTTTTGTTTGTTTGTTGGTTTAGCTGCTTGTGTTATTGTTTGTTTGTTTTTTTGTTCGTAGTTTTCGTTGAAGTGATAGTTTATTTGGTCTTGGTTATTTTTTAAGAGCCTCTCTCTGTGTATCAGTTCTACGTGGGCCGAGTCCCATGCATGGTATCAGTCTCTCCCTGCGTTTCAGCAGGCGAGGCAGGCATCTTATGGTTTCGGGCCCATCCTGGGGCTTGAGCCTTTTCATCCTGATGTTGGCTTGGTCAGGGCCGTAGTAGAGAGATGGAAGGCGGAGCACTAGGCATTGCTCTTCCCTACGGGGATGATGTTGTTGACTCCAGAGGACTAGGTCTGAGTGACAGGCGTGAGGTTCAAGGGGGAGCCGGTGACGGGGCAGATGTTGTCCGACTACCAGGCCACGAGCGTTGAGTGCTTCGGAGTTCAGTATGCTTCGAGCAGGTCTGGATCGGGTATGATCCGGACTACCTGGTTTCTTGATATGTTTGGCATAGGGTTTACTCCGTTGAGGCGCCATCCTGAGTCGAGGTCGGCATATGAGGTGCATTACAGGGATATAGAGGCTCGTGCTCCCGTGTTGGAGGCAGGGGTGGAGGCTGATAGAGTTATTAGGGCCTTCCTGATGCATTTCTTTGAAGGGGTCCTATTTTCTTCCTCTACCCAGGGGTGTATTATTGGATTAATTCTGTCACTGCTTGTGGACTTGGGTCGGGTTCACTAGTATGCGTAGGGCGCAGCGGCATTGGCTCATCTTTATGGGCAGCTATTTCACCGGTCGAGGGGAGTCGCTACTATCGGCGGCTTCATACCTTTTGTTCAGGTGAGGTTTCCTAAGTTCAGTTGCAAGTTCTATTTGCGCTCTTTTCCTGGGCGCTTTATTGACATTGTTCTGCATTTTGTTGTGTAGTTTTGGGCATATGATCACTTCGTATTCCTTCACCCTAGGGTCCCTCTGGGGACGGCATTTGTACTCCCTTGTATGTACTTCTGGCGGGCATTGATTGGGCGACATCGGAGGGGTACTGATCTCCAAAACGCGAGGTGGCTCTTTGGGGATATGCACTTCAGTCAGGTGTGTGTAGCTTTTGTGGTGTGGTTATTTTCTTCTTTTTTTTACATCTTGTGTCCTTAATGATGTGTTTTTCTCATTTATTTTGAATTGCAAGTCATCTGGAGACCATATGAGGAGGGCGAGGGTGCCAATCAGGCCGTGATATAGTCTAGTCAGCATCTCTTTAGGCGGGAGATGTGGGTCCCTTGTTTTGAGATGGTGGAATAGATTCATCTCTCCCGGGCTGCACGTCAGCTGAGACTTCCTTAGGGAGTCCCTCCGGAGCTACGGGTTCGGGTGTCGAAGAAGAGGACTGGTCCTCCTGGCCACTTCTTCTAGAAGAAGATGGTAGAGCAGTACAGGGATTTTCGGGACGAGGGTATTGAGGTGACCGGGGTGCGTGATGAGGCAGATGCCCGAGGTTATACGCAGTGGTTTGCAGAGGTCGGTGGTCGGCTATTTACTAGGCTCCCCTTTTAGGGGAAGAGCTCCTTTAGTATCAGTGGGCTCGATTCTGTCGGGGCATTGAGGGGAGGGTAGCTGAGCTGGAGCAGGGCTAGGTGACCTCAAGGATCTGCGGGGAATTAGCGGCCCTACACTTGGCTCAAGAGAGGATGGGGAGTGCCCTAGTCCTGATGAGGAGATATTAAGGTCATTGGCGGCCTCGATAGCTGCCGCTAGGACTGCGAAGGACTAGTTGAGGGGTCAGCTGGAGGCAACCTGCAGTGCCTTGGTGAGTTTGTTAGTTTTTATTTGGTCACATTTGGCTTATTACTTATTTCATCTGTCGTAACTGGTTAGCATGCTTGTGTGTATTTCAAGAGAAGAGGGGGGGCGAGGTAGTTCATCAGGCACAGCTGATCGAGCTACTTCAGGGTCAGCAGCAGGCTGGTTGGGCCGTGGAGGCCAGCTTGCGCTCTGAGATTGATCAGCTGGTGAGTGTTCATCTCTTTAGGTTTCTCTTTTAATTAATTAATCATTGATGTTATTATTGTTCCTTATGTGTCTATCGTTGGTTATGATTCAGAGGGCAGAGCTTTCTACTGTTGGGGTATCCACTCCTATGTTCAATCTGTCTTCGACTGCATCATCCAATCGGGAGGATCCAATGATACCTCAGCTTTGTGTTGAGGTAGAGCATTTGGTGAGTGTGTTTTTTTGTCTTTTGAACTGCTTTATTTAGTGTTATTCGATAGTCTCCTGATGTGGTGTGGCATATCTCTAGAGTCAGGTTATTACGGAGTCTCAGATGAGTGAGGCTACAACTGCCTCTCTTCGCCCAGAGAGTCAGGTATGGTGTGTTTTAGTTTATGCGTGTGTTGTTTATTTTGTTTTGTGGTTTTCAGTCTGACACATTTTGTGTTTGTTGCCTGTTCTATGCCTCGTGCAGGTCATTCCTGACTCAGCTCCCAAGGCTCCTCCCTGAGAGTCGACTCCTCTTCCTACTCAGGTACGTGTAGTAGTTATGTGCTCATTCATGTTTTCTATTAGAGTATGGTTTTGATGTTTTCTTTATTTGTGTTGTAGCCATCCACGACTGAGGCTTCTCTTCCACCTCCTGTTGATTCGATGACGGCCGCGATCGTTGAGCGCCTTCTTCAGGAGCGCATTGAGCTGGTATGCTTCTCTTTCTCTTTTCAGCATTTCCTTCTTTTGTGGGTATGCTCGGCTCTTGACTTTGGGTAGTTATGCAGGCTTGTCAGCTTGAGGAGTTGCATTTGGAGATAGCGCGGGCGCGTGCTATTCCGATGGCGAGGCAGGTTCTCTCGGGCACGCAGAGTCGTGAGGAATTGCTCCTTAGCATGCTTGTAGCATAGGGGACCCAGGTGGAGGTAGTAGAGGCTGCTCGTCAAATAGTACGGTCAAAGATGTAGGCTACAATAGACCGGCTGTAGTATCGACTGTCGCGGAGCGAGTGAGGGGTTCCTGGGGTGGTTGGTCGACTTCTCGAGCCGAAGTCAACGGCTACTGGTCAGCCTCGTCGTACGACGCGTGAGCGCATGAGGGATTATGCCCGCAAGGATTCTATTATTCAAGAGCTATTCACTAAGGGTCCTTCGCATTCGCAGTCTAGATGATCGACCGGTCAGGCAAGCGAGGGAGGTTCGGTTGTTGGGCCTTCTTTTCATGGCGAGTATCCGCTAACTCGGGTGCCGAGATTGAGTTCTCGGTGGATCAGATTCCTGATTCCCAGGATGATGAGATTGGGGATAGCGACGACCGGCCATCCCAAAGGCAGCGTAGGGTGTAGGATTATGTATATATATTTTCTCCCTCTTTTGTGTTTATTGTGTATACAGGGGGTATGCCCCTGGTGGCAAGTGTAAAAAAAACTTTATATATATAGAGATCTTTTGAGTTTAGGCATACATGTCTTTTGCTTTTCTTTTCTTGTTACCTCTTGTATTTCAGCTAGTTGTCATCGATGTCGTCGCTTGTTATCGGGACTTGGATACTCCTTGAGTTGCACTGCCTATTCCGCCACGCTCCTACACTGGGGCATTTTTTTAGCTCTATAATTTTCTTTCAGTTATTTGCTTTCCCTGTTGCAATATTTACCTTTCCATGTAATGAAAAAAAAAAATGAAAAAAAACCAAAAAAAATACAACAAAATGCCCCCTTTTTTTACCCGACTTCTGTCTGAGACGCCTCCCCCTTGACAATTAGCAAGGGGAAAAACAAAACTACTAATAACTTTATTCTGCATCTTCTCTATGGACAAGCAGAGGAGCCTAATGTGACTCCTCTCCTAAAAAAAAGCCTCAGTGCTGAGATGCAATGGAGCTTCCCTGGGTTTCAAGGGTACTTGGGTCTGTATAGGGTTGTGTGTGTGCTTGGTGAGTTAGTTTCAAAGAAAAGTTCTTTGACATTATTTTGCGGTACTGGAGCAGGCATTTAGTTATGTCAGCCGTGTACCAGGCTTTACCTTCATTAGTGATCACCCTTTCCCATAGTCTGGTTCAGAGGGGTGTATGGTGAGTAGTAGGTGATTTCATTAGTCAACATTCACGAGTTTTTGGTTTTATTTCAAGGGATATCTGGGAAAATTCTAACTCATCGTCCGAAAAGTAAAAAAAAAGGTGATAAAAAGGGGTGAGGCTCAATGACGTCGGGGTAGCTTCCTATTTGACGACTTTGAAAGAGGTAGGTAACAGTCTTTTTCTCAGATGGTGTGTGGTGCCATAGTTGAGCTCTCCGTCATGCTTCGGTACCATCAAAGTCTCACATTCCATGGTCAATAGGAGTTTGTCCTCCTCCCACCACCTTACGACGATATTTAGTAGTATAAAGACACCAAGGATGCCCTCACAGTTTGCTTATACTTTCCTAGCAGGTCTATTAAGAATATCCTCACAGTTTACTTATGCTTCCCTAGGCTTAATGACTAGTTCACTCGTCGTATTGCTCTCACTCGATGTATGTGTGTATATTTTTTTTAAAAGCAGCCTGCTGACACAGGAATGGTGAGGTTTGATTAAACCTAACATCTTCATTTTTTATGCTCTAACGTCTCCTCCAATGGCGGGAAAAGGGGGTGAGAGTCGGGTGTTACCTATACTTTTAGAAGAGGTCATATATTTGACTAAACTTTCAATCAAATTGCCCGACTAAGGAGGTGGGTGATGAGTTAGAAGGTTTTGGGAGGTATCTCTAGAAATAATGACGTACAACTAATGAATGTGTCGTGATGACTATGAGGGCGGTATGTGTAGGTATCAGACTGTGGGATGTGATGATCACGAGGCTAAGGGTAGTACTTTCTCAAGTACATGGTGTTCCACGGGTTAGGAAGTTCCTCCCCATCTTAGTCCACCAGTTTATATGCGTTGCCGGGGTACGCGGCCACTACAACGTATGGTCCTTCCCAGTTCGGATTCAGCTTCCCTTTCGGGTGAGCATGCTTGGAAGGCATGATTTTCTTCAAGACTAATTCTCTAATTTCAAATGATCACTCAAGGACTTTCTTATCGTAGGCTCTAGCCACTCTCCTTTGGTATACTTGTGCATGGTCATCTTCTTTTAGGTGAGCCTCATCAAGTTGTTCTAGCTCAGTGAGTAATGTGACTCTCCTCTCGCCTATAGATAGTTGATCATCTAGTTGGATTCGCAGGGATGGTACTTGTATCTCGTAAGATAGAACTGCTTTGATCCCGTACATGAGTAGATAAGGAGTTTGGCCAGTGGTCGTGCGAATAGAAGTTCTATAAGCCCAGAGTGCTTCTGATAGTCGTTCAGGCCAGTCGGCTCCATTGCTTGTCTCCACTGTTTGTTTCAGGATCCGAGTCAGTGTCTTGTTCATATCCTCTGCTTATCCATTCCCTTGGGAGTAGAACAGTGATGAGTGATATAGATCGATACTAAATTTCTTGCATAGTTTCATCTTTTCTGTAATGAATTATGGTCCGTTGTCGGTGACAAACATCCTGAGAACTCCAAACTTGGCGATGATGTTCTGAGTGATAAACTTTATGAGAATTGAAGCAGTGATTCTGACATATGACTTGGCTTCTACCCAGTCATATGTAATATTCAATCGTTGTGAGGATAAATGCATGCTTGTGAGTATTCCCGACTGTGTCTGTGAAGGGTTTGATGATATCGAAGGCCTGCATCGAGAATGGCCATGGAAAGATTATGGGATTTAATGCAACTGATCGGGCTTTGATGAGCATGGCATGTTTTTGGCATTTCCTGCACCATTGGGTGTACAAATGGCAGTCTCTATGCATTGTTAGCCGAGTAACCACATCGAGGATGCAGTGCATGAGTCTCGATCTTTTGGTATTAGTGCGAGAGGGCACCGGTGTGTGCTTCTTGGATGATATATTATCTTTCAGTTGTTGTAACAGATCGCAACAATACTCCTTTGGTGAAGGCTTCCTTGTACAGTGCCTCACCTAAGATGCAGAATCTAGTGCATTGGTTCCTTATGGTCTTTCGTTTGATCTTGGTAGTGTTTGGAGGGGCATGTCGATGCTTCAGGAAATTCCATATGTTGAAATACCATGGTTGTCCATCGTCGGTTAGTGATTTCTTGAATCTGAAAGTCACTATGTCGAATTCTTTCTTCATAGGCTCCACTGGGATAGGCTACTTCTCCTTTGTAGTAGATTCTGGTTGAGTTAGTAGTTCCGATTTTACTTATCAGGCGACTTCGTGTGTTGGTGTAGTTAATTTCTCGTTGAAGAAGGACTTGGTGCTTTGACTGACTGGTATCTGTATAACTGAGGCAAGCATAGTGAGGGAGTCTGCCAGCTCATTTTCTAATCTCGGGATGTGCGTGAAAGAGATCCTCTCAAACTTCTTGATCAGGAACTGAGCTTTCTCTAAGTATGCCATCAGTCTCCTTTCTTTGGTCTTTCATTCTCCAATGACTTGCGATATATCAAGTTTGGAGTCTCCTATCGTCTTCGACTGCTTGACACCCAGGTGCAGTGTTGCCCTTAGTCCGGAAATGAAGGCTTCGTATTCTGCAACATTGTTGGTGACTTGAAAGTCAAGTTGAAATGCTTTTGGTATGACAAATCCTTCAGGGCTAAGTAGGACTATCCCTATGCCATTTCCTCTGTGATTGAGAGCTCCATCAAAGTACAGGGTCCATGAGGTCTTGTCAGGCTCTTCATTGTAAATTAAGAGTAGGTCTTCGTCGAAGAAGTCTATGCATACTGGTTCATTGCTCGGGAGTGGGAGATTGGCGAGGTAATCGGCGATCGCCTATCCTTTGATTGACTTCTGCATAGTGTAGGTGATGTCAAACTCTTGTAGCAACATATACCAGCGAGCGATCCTTTCGGATGTGGCGGGCTTCTCGAATATATACTTCAGAGGGTCCATTTGTGCTAGTATCGTTATCTTGTATGCTTCGAAGTAGTGTTGTAGTTTTGTCGAAGCCCAAACCTGTGTGAGGCATGTCTTCTCTATTATAGTATATTTCCGCTCGTACTTGACCATTGTTCTACTGAGGTAGTAGATGGCCTTTTCCTTCTTCCCGTCTTCATCATGTTATTCATGAATCTCCTGATGAATTGCAGCCTTCTTATCAAGCCTCGTAGTTCTTTGATGTTGCTAGGGGGTGGCATCTCAAGGATGGCTTTGACTTTTATCGGGTCGACTTCAATTCCTCGCTTATTGACTATGAATCCTAATAATTTCTCGAAGGTAACTCCGAACACACATTTCTTGGGATTCGTCTTTAATTGGTATTTCTTAGATCATTCTAACACCGGTCGTAGCACTACGACATGTCCTGCTCATGTTTGAGACTTCACTAATATGTCATCGACGTAAACCTCTATGCACTTGTGCATCATGTCGTGAAAGATTTCCATCATGGCACATTGATACATGGCTCCTGCATTCTTGAGTCCGAAGGGCATGATGGCGTAGCAGTTGGTTCCCCATGGCATGGTGAACAAGGTCTTCTCTTGGTCGGAGTCTGCTAACTTGATCTGATTGTATCCTGAGAAGCTGTTCATGAAGGACAATATCTCATGTCCGATAGTGTTGTCGACCAGAGTGTCGATATGTGGGAGTGGGAAATCATCTTTTGGGCATGCTCGGTTGAGATTCCGGAAGTCGATGCATACCCGTTCTCTACCGTCTTTCTTGGTGACAGATACTATGTTTGCAACCCACAAGGGGTAGAGGACGACTCGAATGAACTTTGCCTTGTGTAGCTTGTCGACTTCCTCTTTAACTTATAGCATAGTTTGCAGGTGCATCCTTCTGAGTTTTTGCTTGACGGGTTTCGCATCGGGTTTCAGGACTAAGCAATGTTCCACTAGGTTCGGGTCCAAATCGGGCATGTATTCGTAGGACCATGCGAAAGAGTTGAGGTGGTCTTGAAGGACTTGGATAATCTATTGTCTTTCCTTAGGGCTGAGTGTTGCGCTAATTAGTAGCTTCTTGGGCTTCTCCTCAGTGCCGAAGTTGATTTCTTTTGTAGGTTCTACAGCAGCTTGGGTATACTCGTCAAAGCATTTGATAACCTGTTGGAAGTCTTGTGGCTCGTTAGTAGCTGGTGCTCCCTCTTCTTCATATGTCAACTTATAAACTGCAAAATTGCTACACTAGGGGGGTTAGTTTTGGTGAGAAGTAGCTCTTCATCGGTGCAGTTGATGACTGCGATGTCTTTAGTGAGGTGCGGGTCGAGGCTATTCATTCTCCTCTCGAAGTCATAGAGTATCTCGTCAGGTATGATTTCAGGCTTTTTTCTTCGCCGGGACGCTCTGCGATTTAGTGAGGGAGGAGTAGGATCAGTTTGAGTGGAGTCGGGGTGTCCCCGTGTGGTTATGTCAGTTATTACTTCCTCGATTTTACTTGCGTGATTGCTACTCATAGCCTTTTGAGAGGGGTTTCGTCGCTGATCGTCGGATGGGTCTGGGATGAAGGGTTCCCTCTCTCTTCCGTGATTAATAATTTTTAGATTTTCTACTTCTAGATTTTTAGGGGTTTTCTATTTTTTTTATTTTTGATAATAAGTATGGTACAGGGTCGGTTGCCTAAGGAGGAACCGGCATACTTGCTTCTTCTAGTTGGGGAAGTGGGGCAGCTGCTGAAGCCATTCGAGTGAGTCTTCGAAGGATGTGGACATGTTTTGAATTGGCATTTTTTTTGTGATCCTCGTCTGGGATGATCCTCCTGATGAGTGATGTCGGTGCCATCCTGTCAGATGATTCTCCTTCTTCTAGTACGTGGATTGCTTCCTATTCGAAGAGAATTTGAAGGTGATAGTCGTCCATACTTTCGTCCTCGGAATTGGACTGAGAGCATTCTTGCTGTTGACATTCTATCCACTGCTACTCCGCAGCTATTGTTTGCGCACGGAGGAGTGAAGGGCTCTTCATCACCGACCATGTTGATCTCGGGTTGTTGAGAGGCTGAATCGTAGGATGGCCCATCATCGTATACCGGGTTGCTAAGGTAATTCCATAATGGTGGATTGCCGATCTTCAGTCTTCGTATCCCAGCCATGGGGATGTCCTTGCGTTCTCGAGAAGTCCCCGATAGCACGAGCGCGTGCGAAAAGAAGTAGGGTAGAAAGAAAAGGAAAATAACATAAAGGAAAAAAAACAAAGAAAACTATGTATGCGATAAAAGAAAAAACCTAATGAAACTAAAATGACTTTGGCAAGAAGAAGTCCGATCGCGATCGTCAGTTTGTTGGCGCGTGCTTTTTCTGGGTTCCTTTCGGTCCCCAGAATAAGTTACCAATTATGTCCCGAATGGACTTTGACAAAGGTAGTGGCGACTAGCTCTAGGAATATCAAATAAAAGAGATAAATCTTGAGTAAGAAATACTTGGTTCGTGCGATCGCCGACTGCAGATGTTTATCGACACTGCAACACGTCGTTAATCACGCTTTACGGGGGTATGGGTTGTTCTCTTTACTGAATCGCCGGCCGGCCGACGTCAACTGCACTGGGTCGTTCGGAAGTTCAATTAATCTTCTTTTCTTATTTCGCGCACTTCAGTCTTCTTTATGCTGCTTTAACTCTAATTAATTTATTTTCCTAGACCTATTGGGAGTCTAATTAATTGAATATCCTAATTCTCCTAGAAGCCTAATTATTTTTAATCTCTTAATCCTACTAGAAGTCCGATTAATTGAAATATCCTATATCTATTAAGAGTCTATCTAATTTAAATATCTAATTAATTAATTAAGAAAAAAGGGGGTTTGAGCCCGTTATGCTAAGGAGAATCGGCCTCATTCCTGAGTACCCTCTGCAAACTCCCTTGGGCAAATCGGGTGGCTAAAAGTAATTTTGTGAATTTTTAAGTTTGAAAACTGAATTTTGGATCGAAAACTAAGAATTATGGATTATTTGGGATTAAAGTTGAGACTGTATTGAAAATTAGAATTTAGGACTGGGACTGATATCAGGACTGAAAATTGAGATCAGAATTAAGAACTAGAACTGAGATTAAGAACTAGGAACTAAAATTTAGAATTAAAAGGAGAATAAAAAGGGGAAACTAGATCCTAGAGATTAAGAACTAGAATTAGAATAAAAAAATTTAATACTAGAACTTAAAACTAGAACCTAAGAACTAGAATCAGAGACTAGAATTAAGAACTAGAAAAGAAAAACAGGAACTAAAATTAAGAGCTATAATTAAAACCTAAGGACTGGTTCTAGAAACTAAGAACTAGAACCAGAAGATTAAGAACTAGAGTTGAAAACTAGAACTAGAAACTAAAAGATTACCTAAAGCTATGCCCCGCAGAGGAGGAACTCGAGATCCGCAGAGAGGGGCCGGAGTTCGAGAGAGAAGAGAACTTTAAAGAATTTGTGTGTGAAAAACTTGTGAAAAAAATTCTCTCTAGAAAATCCATTTTGATCTCTAAAATATTGTCCTCCAAAATTGTGTTTTGGGTCAAGGTAGGGGGGTCTTACTTATAGGTAACGGGATAATTCCACGCGTTGGCGCGGGTCCAAAATTGGGAATTCCGCGCGTGGGGGGAGTTCCTCAATTAAATTCCGCGTAGTGGCAAGTGCGCTTGATTTAGCTCGAGTCGGTCCCCGCAACGGGAGTCCTAATCCTAGTCGGCCTAGAAGACTGATTCCGCACAGTGGCGTATGCGTGGAATCCGATTCTGCACAGTGGGGTATGCGCTTGATCACGAGTTCAGGCGGTCTTAGGAATCAGAAGTCGTGTTGAGTTGGGAATCAATTCCGTGCGTCTGGGTCAGCGTGGAATCGGGTCTTTGGGCGGTTTGGGGAGTTAGAGTCCCAGTCCAAATTCTGGACTGATTCCGCATGTGTGGTGTCACACAAGATCGATTTCACGTAATTGTGTGAGTGTGGGATAGGGGACTTCAGGCGGTCTGGGGAAGGCAGTGCCTAGTCCAAGTGGGACTAATTCTGTGCACTTGTGTGTGCATGGAATCGAATTGAGCGCAAGCGTGTATGCACTTAATTTGGGACTTAAGCGGTCCGCGGGAAGAGAGAGCCTAGTCCAAGTGGGACCAATTGAGCCCATGTGGCCATGCATTCAATCGAATTTCGCACGTTTGTATATGCGCAAAATTCAGGATCTTTCTAGGTTTCGATCGGGTCTGAGCCGCAGAACTATTATTTCAGCCTGGGTCTCAACCATATATTATTATTTCAGTCTATGGTCCTCATGTCAAGGTTTTAAGGTCTTCGAAGAAGGTCAGTCCTTCTCCGAAGATGAACAGGTTTGTATACTCCGAGAGGGAAAAATCGGTGTGTCTACAAGATCGAGCTGTCGGGAAGTGATGGTGTACTTAGATACCATTTAATCACTGTAAATCAAATTGCGTGTGTGATCTGACAGCACGAGTTTTGTCATAAGGAAAATTCGGGCCGTCACAGGTGGTATCAAAGCCCTAGGCTGTAAGTCTTATGGGCATTCAGAGCTATGACTTAGGGAAGCAATGGCATAGGCAGTCACCATTCCTTAGACTAGGTTCTTAGGACAAATCTGATAGGCATTTTCTTGCTTATGACAGATCAATATGCCTCCTAGAAGGGGACGACCGCAGACTGTGCACACAGACAGTCCAACAAATGACCAAGGAATAGCTACCATTGCTGATGCCATTCCGATAGGTAACAACAACAATGCTTCCCCAGTAGAAAATAATATGGGACATACTCCAGCAGTTGAGGGCAATGCTGGAAATAACCAGCAACTACTAGAGACCATGGTCAATGTCGTGGCCATGCTTACAGAGAGACGACATCCATATGGTTTTCAGGAGTTTAGGAGATTAAGACCTCCAAGCTTCTATGGCCAAACAGACCTGTTTGAAGCAGAACAGTGGTTGAATCAAATAGAAAAGATTCTTCAGAGGGTTAGGTGTAATGAGGAAGAGAAAGTGAGTTGGGCATCATTCCAACTTGAAGGTGAAGTGGACCCTTGGTGGAAGTCCGTAGAGAGAACCCGAGCACCGGGAACGCCCTGGAGTTGGGCTGAATTCACTCAAGTCTTTAACGAGAAATATTTTCTGATACTTGAGAGGCGCCAAAGGGAAATCCAATTCGCGAATCTAGTGCAAGGAGAAATGGCAGTTCGTGAATACGAGTCAGAGTTCACAAGACTCTCTTAGTTCGCACCAGCACTAGTGGCCACCGAACAGATGAAGACACAAAAGTTCGAGTATGGCCTAAAGTTAGCGATTAAACAAAGGATATCTTTGTTTGAAGTAACCACATTGTTGGTACGCATTTTTTCTGGGTTCCTTTCAGTCCCCGGAAGAAGTGGCCCAATTCGGTCCACATGGACTTTGGCAGAAAGCCGCGGAAAGTGATAGAATAATAATAGGAGAATATTTATGTGCTCCTGTAAAAGATATATTAGAATAATAAAAGAACAATATTTAAATACAGAAAAATAAAGGAAGGCGAATCTTAAATGAGAATACATGGATTGATGCAAACGCCAGCTACAGATATTTATCGACACTGCAACACGTCATTGATCACGCTTTAAGAAAAGCGGGGGCTTACAGGTGGAACTCCTTTACTGAACGTCGGTCGGCAAACTTCGGTAGCTTTCGATTGCCTTTAATCCAACTAGTTTGGCCTTCTTACTTCTGCTAGGATTCTAACGAATCTAATCTCCTAATCCTATTGGGAGTCTAATTAATCTGGTCTCCTGATCCTACTGGGAGTCTAATTGGTCTAGTCTCCTAATCCTATCGAGAGTCTAATTAACCTAGTCTCCTAATCTTACTAGGAGTCTAATAAAAAAATGGGTTGTGGCCCGTTATGCTAAGGAGGATCGACCCCGTTCCCGGGTACCCTCCGTAAGCTCACTTGGGCAAATCAGGTAGCTAAAGGCTATTTTGTGAATACTAGAAATTATGAATTTAATTGAGAATTTAAGAATTAAGAGTTTAAGAATTTAGACTCAACAATTAAGGATTTAAGATTTAAAAAGTCTAGAATTTGAGATTAAGAACTATAACTGGAATTAAGAACTAGAACCAAAATTAAGAACTAGAACTAAGATTAAGAGCTAGGAACTAGAATTAGAACTAAAATTAAGAACTAGAACCAAAATTAAGAACTAAAACTAGAATTAAGAACTAAAACTGGAAAGAAAACTAGAATTTAGAACTAGAACTAGAAACTAGAACTAGAATTTAAAACTTTAATTTAGAACTAGAACTAGAATTAAGAACTAGAACTAGAATTAGGAACTAGAACTAAGAACTAAGAACTAACTAGAACTAGAGCTAAGAACTAGAACTAAGAAATTAAGAACTAGAAAGAAAGATTACCTAAGGTTGAGCGCAGCAGAGGGGGAAATCCCAAGATCCTAAGCTTGGAGGAGAGGAACTCGAAAATTTGATTGTTGGATGATCTTTTAGTTGGTGTGGTAGGGAGGTCTTTTTATAGGTATCCGAGAAATTACATGCCATGTGGGAAGTGCGCAATTGGTCGGTTGGACCCAATTATGTGCCCGAAATGGGGCATTTAATTCGATTTTGTGCCCTGTCCGGAGCGCTTAATCGAGTTTGAGTCGGTCACGGACTAGGGTGGTCGGCTGACCAGCTCAACTTGGAATCGTAGTTCCAACTCACTTGGAATTAATTATGCGCTCGTGGTAGGGCGTGTAATTCAATTAAGCGCCCACGTACACGCGCTTAACCAAGGAATTCAGTTTGTCTTGGGAATTAGAGACCATGTCCAATTGGGAACCAATTACACACGCCGAGTAGAGCGCGGAATTGGGTCTTCAGGCGGTCTATGGGAGGATGAGTCCTGGTCCAAGTGTGAGGTGGAAGTCAAGTCCAAATGGGACCAATTGGGCGCTATTAGTTGGGCGTATAATCGCATTGTGTGCTCTGGTTAGGACGCGTAATCAAGTCCATAAGCGGTCCACAGGAAGACTGAACCTGGTCCAAGTGGGACCAATTGCGCGCATGTATCCATGCGTGTAATCGAGTTACATGCTCTAAATAGGGCGCATAAGTGGGGCCCATGGCTTGAAAGATAGCTACTGTTGTTGGAGTAAACAACAGAGCAAAGAGCCTTTAAGACAATACCTTCAGCAGTATACAAAAGAAGGGACTTAAGCAGATGGGAGTTCTTGGAAGTGTAGTTGAGAATACAATGAGAAGGCAGCAGTTTGAGTACATGATAACTTCAGCAGTTGCATCTCGAGCAATCATGTGGTTCAGAACCTTCAATTAGAAAGGACTCATGCAGTTCAACAATCCAACAAGAGAGCAGCAATATATTTGAGCAAACCCACCTTCAGCTGTGTGCACACCAGCTGCACACTAGAAGAGCTGGGGTATGCATGTACTCAAGCAACCCAAGCTTCAACAACAATATATGGGAACAGTTGCACACTTGAAAGCTCCAGCACCTTCAGGTCATTCAGCTTGAGCAGTTGCTCGTGAGGATCAAAATAGCAAATAGCCTAAGCAGCTTCAGAACTTCACACTCGAGCAATTGCTCGAGTGGTTCAAGGTCTTCAGCAACCTGTCGAGCAACAAAGAAGCTTCAGCAACTCCAAATTCTCCAGCTCGAGCAGTTGCTCGAGTAGATCACTGCAACAGCCATCAATCACTCGAGGTGTCTTCAGCTTGAAGGTCTTCAACAACCTGTCGAGCAGCTTTAAGAAAGCAACCTGTCGAGATTCTTTAAAGGCTTCAACAACCTGTCGAGATGCTTTAGCTCAACTGCTCGGGCAGTTCAAAGACCCAATCTACTCGAGCTCCTTCAGCAACCTGTCGACCTGTTTCAGCCATCTTCTCGAGCTACAGTCTTCAACTGCTCGAGATAGCTTCAGACCAGCAGCCTAACCTCTCGAGTTTGCTTCAGAACCTCTCGAGAATCCTTCAAATTTCAGCTGTGCACCTTCATGCATTTCAACCTCTCGAGCAGTTCAATGCTTTCAGCCCTTCAACCTCTCGAGATACCTTCAAAACCTCTCGAGAACCACTTGAATCTTCAATTCTGAAGCTCCAGCTCGGGTTCCATTTGTCTTCAGCTGTTATCAGTGGCATTTGGGGGGCAGCTTTGGAATTTTATCATGCACATGGGACACCTATCCACATGTGAACAGCTTCTTAACCGAATGAAACAATTTCTGGGCTGTCATCAAGTCACATGGGGCACCTGCCCATGTGCGAACTATTTTCTAACTAAATTGGAGCATCCCTTGGCTGTGATGAAGCCACTTCAACTAAGCATAACGAATTAGATTCTCTCTTCTCTGATTGGCCAAAATACAAAGCACATGGATTGATACATATGTATAAATACCAGCCTTTGGGTTATGATTCATTAGCAAGGAAGCAAGGAATAACCTCACTATCCTTAGCTCATTTTAGATCTAGTTTTAGGTTTTCTTTTTCCCCTTTTCCCTCTATTTTCTCTCCCTAATCCAGCCTGTTGGATTAGCGTTTGGTAGCAGCTGAGATTATTTTTTATCTGTAAATGTATGTTGTAATAACATTGTGAGGAATTCGGATTGTTGCAGAGACTGCTGCCTCGAGGGCAATCATTGTAAGTTTTGTTAATCAATGATAAGTTGTTTTGAATGTTCATTTAGATCTGTAAATTTTCTATTCAAATTGCTATAGATGTTTATAGATCTGATGCACCTATGGATGCCTATGCTTGTAGCTTTGCATCCATAGTGGCAGCAGCAGTTTTCATGTTCTGTTTCTAACCTTTTGGCTGGCACACATCTCTGGGATATGTTGTGACCATTTGAGTGGACAGAATATAACCTTAGTATTGGGCCAGATCTGAGGGGTAGGATGGATTTTTTCTCCTTACACTTGAGCTTGTAGCCAAGTAAAGGATTTCTGCCAAATTTGATTCCTACTCTGTTTTACAGCCCTCTTTTCAGTGATTAGATCTAGAGTCTTGCAGAGATTGCAAACTTAAGAGCTAGGTCATTGCAAGCCTCTTTGAAGCAATAACGAACTGATTTTATTGCCCAATTCAATCTGTAATTTCTTGTGATTTTTACTAGATTTTTATAGATATGATGCTCCTATAGATGCCTGAGCTTGTAGCCTTGCATCCATAGTGCCTGCAATGATTTTCTTGTTTCAGCTCTAGCCCTTTGATTGGATGTGATCCCTGGGATAATTTGTGTCCATTTAAGTGGACAAATTATATCCCTAAGACCAAATCAAACCTCTGAGTTAGGATTGGATTTTTCTACCTTGCACTTGTGCTGGTAGCCAAGTGAAGGGCAGTTGCAGATCCACAGATCTTAATCTGATTTACAGTGAAGAGTAACCCACGGCTGCCAACTTCTCCCCATTTTGCATTTTATTTTATCAAACCATCATCATTCTCCCCATTTTATTTCTGTTTGTAGCTTAGATCTAAATTTTAGTTGTGACACTCGAAAAACACCTCTCTTTCCATGTTTTCATAGAATAGGTTTAGAGATTGCTAGATCTGTAGCAGATCTGGAGATCTACTATTATTTTTATATCATCACTCTCTGTGGGACAAACTCTTACTCATTTTTAAAACTTGCTACAACAGCCCTGTATCTTGCAGGCTATTTCTTTGTGCTGAAATCCATCTAATTCACCTCTTATTTTCTGATGTATAATTTTAACCATCCATCTTATAATAAAATTATGTCAAGCACAAATAAACCAACACTGTGTATTAAATCAGCATGAGAAAGTAGTAGCATATGACTCAAGGCAGTTGAAAGACTACGAGAAAAAATTATCCCACACACGACCTAGAGTTAGCGGCAGTTATGTTTGCCTTGAAAATCTGGAGGCACTATCTATACGGTGAAACCTTTGAAATCTTCACTGACCACAAGAGCCTCAAGTATTTGTTTACCCAGAAAGATTTGAACTTGTGGCAAAGGTGATGGATGAAATTCCTAAAAGATTATGACTGCTCTATTCAATACCATCCGGGAAAAGCAAACGTGGTCGCTGATGCTCTTAGCCGTAAGTCATCCGCTCTCTTGTCACACCTTGTTCCAAGGATTCAAAAATGGCATTTACTTGAGAACTTGGCGCAAATTGATGCAACCTTCGATGTCAAGGAATCTGGAGCATTGATATCTAATCTTAAGATACGATCCACACTCTTCAAAAGGATCAGAGAACTCCATATGAATGATGTAGGACTCATGAATATCCGACAAAGTGTGCTCAGTGGGAACCAACCAGACTTTTCCATCAAAGATGACGGGTCTTTAGTAGGGTCAGATGTTGATTCCAATTGGCACACTACCCCAAAAGTGAATGTGATCATAGTGTACCATCAAGCGTAGTTCACGATTACTTTTTGGGATGTGTGCCACATGGAATCAACATTTGGCCGTCCAATAATAGTCCCATGATCTCGAAATCTATATTTTTGAAGATTGAGATGGAAAACGATCTGATTTAAAGCAGTCAAAAGTGGATGTAAACCATCCGATTGATGATATTTAATCTCAGGACCAGGGGTGTATACTCCCCAAAGGCTTCCTATAAATGCAAAAAGTAGGGCTGTCAACGGGCCAGGTTTCAGCCCGAGCCCAGCCCGGATAGACCGGGTTCGGGCCCAAGATTTTAACTAATTTAATAAATGGGTCGGGACGAGCTAAGCCCGAATAAGAAACGGGTTCGGGTTGCAAAGTAGGAAATAAACGGGCCTAAGTAGGCCTCAAAATTTTGAGGCTAGTAACCCCGGCCCGAACCATGCCTGGCCCGGCCTTATAGAATGACGCCCTTTACCCTCACTTTATTACTGTTCAGGTACTTCAACCAATTAATAAGGGGCTAAATAAGTAATTTTACCCCCTTATTATATTACTTTATTAGGCCTCGTTCGAGAGCCTTTTTTGCCCAGAATCTGCCCAGAGTCTGAGAGGTTTTTGCAAAATCTGAGTAAAGCCCACGTTCGAGAGTTTTCGTTGGGAAGTGGGAATCGGAGCTTTTTCCAAGTGACAACGACGTTTGAACGTCCAAGCAAACCTCTCGGATTAGCTCAGATTCTGAGCTCATATTTCAGCCGGTGAAGTATACTTGTCCCAATCTATGCAACCGATCCAAACTCACCGTCAATGGTCATGAGGTATGTGTCTTCCCGAAACAGCTACATAGTAGCTTCTTTGAAGCTAAAGCATAGTCTTCCCCAACCATCTAAGTCCCAACACAGATCCTCTAATAAGCAGGAGATCAAAAGAGAAGCCAAGAAGATGGGTACGTTGGGTAAAGCGATCTGGATCTGGCCGGATTCGGATTCGATCGTCTCGGCTGCCATCTCCAAGGGAACTATTACTTTCAAGAGCAATGTATGCCTCCTTATTCCCCTCCTATTTCTAACCCTAACTTCTTCTCTATTCAATTTAATATCTTCTAACAATTTCGATTAAGCTTTACTCATTTATTTGTTTAAATTTTTTGTTGTTTAATTTCTAATTTTAGGATTCCCATCAAGTTTTTTCGGCATTTCGATCCCTTTATGGGGAAACCCAATTGAATTCCTCTAAATAATTTTTTTTGGATAGAAATTATTCAGTAATCGTTATGAAAGATCATGTTTATGGTATGAATCTGCTTTCTGGGGTTAGTGGAGTCTCGGGTAATTTGATGCACAACACGGACTTCAGTTAGAGCCATTTTAGTGTATTTGCTGGTAGGTTTTATGTGCTTTTAGCATATTATAGGATACATGTGTTAGGATTGGAGTTCTTAATGTGGGAGCAGAAATTATGCAAGTAGGAATGTGGGACAGAAGACAGGTGGAGATGGAATATCGTAGAGATTGTTTAATTAATTGATTAGATAAATTATAAAATGATATGCATTTGGTTGGTTAATCTCATTATTACAATCTTATTCGACTTAAAAGTAAAAATTTCACAATAAGATTTGCCTCTTTTTTTTCATCCAAGTAGGAAGTCTCACTTAATTAAATTGAGTCTTGTAACGACCTCGAGCTGGATGCCTGAGACACTTTGGCTTCTAAGTGAGCATGTGCACCAATTGCATTGAATGAGAGGTTTCCAAAAATACTCAATGGGTGAGCATAAAACAATCTCCTCCTAAGGACTGTGGGGGATAGCCAGCTAGGGACGAGTTTGAAAATTTCTAGAAGTAGGTTCACGAACTCAACATCTACTCATTCACAAGGTTCTCAAAAATAATCAACCAGTCTATAATAGGAAGATTTTGGAATGAATTGGACGAGATGCATTCAAGAGAAACTTACCCAATATCATAATCTTGCTCCATTTGATTCTGAAACTCTTCAGCCTGTCAACAACAATGGCAGAAGAAAAAAATTAGATACTAAGAACCCTGATAATAATTTTCTGGGATCTTGGTTTCATGAAATAGTGAGTGGGGGAGGGAGCCGAGAAATGGCAATTTTCAAGAAATGAGGGAGCAGGAGGCCTTTTAAGTAATCTCTCCCTTGGTGTGAGAGCTAAGTCCAGAGAGTTGAAGTTGCTCAACTCTCTTCACATCACAGGAGGTGGTACACACCTCCTAAGCCAAAAGAAGCAGCAGAAAAAACCAGGTATGTGTATTTACTTTTTCTGTTAGCATAATTATGGTTCTGAGACTAACGGGAAGTCATCTCACATCACAGGGTGAAGAATGAGCAGGTAAATATTGACACTAGATGGGTATGCCTCTAGGCCAACATAATACAAGGGTGTTGGGTGTGTGTGTCAGGCAGGCTGGCATAATACATCAACTATAGTTGACCTAGGTGTATGGTGTCGTGGGGTTACATGAAGTTTTGTGTACAGAAAGATTTTTAAGAAACTGTAGACACATCCCCAAGAAAGTGCGTGGTAATTCTTAGTGATGTAGTGCAGGAAAGGGAAGCACTTTGGAGCTATATAGAAGGCTGAAACAGGGTTCAAACAAGGCCCAAAACAGCCCAGAAATACAGGCTTAAGGTGGCTGGATCTGAGGCTTAAACTGGGCTGAAACAGGGGAGATTTATTGGGCTTTAAAACAGGCCCACGTGATCAATTTAAAGTGTTTTCTTCTTTTTTTTGGTAGGTAGTTGGGCTCGAACCAGTGACCTTGAGGTTGCAATGTTGTCAGCCTTAAATTGTGCTACAATTCCATGCCCATGATCACTTTAAAGTGATCCATGAGCCTCTAATATATGAGAATTTTTTCCCGAAAAGGAGTTAGAGAGACCTTTGTTTTTCTGTGTTCACCTCAAGACTTTTGAGTCTTCTGTCATGCTTTTCAGTCTCTTGAGACTCGTTGTGGTTGCTATTATCATAATCTTTTCAGACTACCATACTGCTGATATTCTAAGGTTCAAGCTGAGATTATTTTTATGAAATTGGGATTTAGAGAATTGGGGGAACAGCAAATTGTTGAATTTCAAGTGCTTCTCCTCGTGATTTTTCAGTCTAAAATATTCTATCTTTGACAAGAAAAGAGACAAAAAGACAGCAGTTTATAGTCCATGTCGTCCCAAAACTCGATAAGGTCATAATGAACAAAAAGAGAACTTAAAACTACTTCCCTGATGCCATTTTAACCAGCATTTACTACAAAAAACAGCATATTAGAACTGTTGAAATGCATTCATGGCCTAGGTCCTGAAGCCATCAATGGAATCACAGTGATTCTCTAGTCTCAGGTCTATTCAATTTTTAAGGGCCACCCGGAATTTTGAACTATATTAGCACTCTTCTAGGATCTATTTCTCATCCACACCAAGGTGGTCATGGTCTTAATGTGCCAAAGAACCCTTCTGCTATATTAGGCAAACGAGCCAATCTTCCATGCTAGCTAATAATATGCTCATCAAGTAAGAGCTACAAGTAAAGGATTCGATGAGTAAAGGTATTGACCTAGCCCAACCTCACCCACAGTTATAGCTATACCTAGTGTGGATGCAGCTATTTTTACATGGACGGTGTGTATAATATTATCATATGATCTTAGTATTTGGGACCTTATACTGAAACAATAATAGCCATTAGATTCCTAAAATATATACCATCATAAATGCTAATGACTATATTCTAGTCGACTCTTCTTCCCAATTGTATGGTATAGTTGGTTAGTATTGGGTTTTTTATTATCAATTTTTATTGGTTAATGGAATAATACCCAAAACAGAGAAAGATTGGCAATGCTCAAAGGGCTTTATGCCTTGTCCTGACTGCCTACATAGTTTGGCCTCGTTCAGCCTCCGAGGTTTTTTGATGGTTGGAGTAGTTAGGTTTGTTCTTGCTGTTAATTATCAATAATTGAACAATATAGTAGCACATCTCTCCTAGTCTATAACAGAAATTCCTGATGTATATGTTGATTGTTGCAACTCAAATAGAGTTGTATTCAAACCAAATAGAACAACATACATTAACCGGTTTTAACAAGATATAAATTAGTTGGGGTCTTTACGTTTGGTTGCAGGTGTTTTGTTTTTTTTGAGACTCAACCCTAATTCAAATCAGACTAGCTGCCAATCTTTTTTCGAAAGTTGATATATAACAACTTTGCTTTTGTTATTATAATCTGATGGCTTGGTGGATATCTACAGCAGTGCTTCAACCATTAATGATAACGTCATTCTAATTTACATATAGGATTGTTAACTTTAATTGTGAATGGTGGGAGGTAGAGGTGTTATCGAGTCGGGTATGGTCGGTTTTCAAGCTAAGCCAAAACCTCTCATGTATGTATACAAACAGACACACTCATGTAAAGGATTTGTTATCTATCAGTTCACACCATTGATTATATATCTTAATTTTCTTGTCTCTTTTCCTTCATTTACCAATTACACTACATCCAACTGACTACTAATTGTCATCTTTTTTTACACAGTGTTATGTTTGGACCAGATATCTGTGGTTATGCTATCAGGAAAGTCCATGCGATAACCCCGTGATGGAAAAAACCACTTGATCAAGAAAGATGGTCTTTGCCAAACAGACCAGCTAACCCATGTTTACACTTTGATCATCCGTCCTGATGCTACGTACAACATTGTGATTGACAACGAGGCAAAACAAAATGGAAGCTTATACGAAGACTAGGACTTGCTCCATCCGAGGAAAATTAAGGATCCCAGTGCCAAGAAGGTTATATTTCTGCTCAAATGAGCTTCCTGGACTTCATGCAAATAGTAATATGTATGCTCTTATTAATAATTAAGGCTAGTACCTATAAAAAGAAAAATAATAATTAAGGCTAGTGTTCCATTTCGTGCAGCCAAAAGATTGGGATGATGTGGAATTCATTATAGACCCAGAGGATAAGAAACCCGAGGTAAATTGTCAATTTTTACTGGCTTTCATAGATTGAAACTTTGTAGATATTCACTGTGGATGTGTAGTACTGAAGAATGATATATGGATTCAGCTGTACTATATTTGGTGTCCAACATGTGTGTGAAGCCAAATATAGATCGAAACTTTTTTTTTTCTCTGTTTAATGTTGCGAAGTTTTGTTATGTTTTTCTCTTTTATCATCTCAGACAAATATGGAATTGTATTCTCTTTGCCATTAAAATACAGTGGTCAGTTGATTATATTCCTGTGTATTTACCTGTAATTTTATTGAAAAACCAAGGTGTTGAGCAAAATAATCAGTAAATCCATGTCCTTCATGACTACAAGGTTGGTTACCTCAAATGCCAATGAATCAAAATATAAAGATCAATCTCCTAACCTTCGTGTTGAGGATACAAGGGTCTGCTATAAACCATAACAAAGTGCTTTACTAAATCTCTCTCCACCTTCTTCACTAACCTTTATGCTATCTCAATCGAACCCTAAACCAAACCTTCACCAAACATCAGCTAATTGCATCTAAAACTCTTTTTGGTGTCAGAGCAGCCCCTGGGAGTGATGCCACTTTTGTGCACTACTGATGTAAGCATGAGGTCACCCATTTCATCTTGTATCCAAAGTTTGACACCCGTTTCTGGCATAGCACTATTTTAGAAGATTTATG
Source organism: Chloranthus sessilifolius (assembly GCA_021018995.1). Lineage (NCBI taxonomy): Eukaryota > Viridiplantae > Streptophyta > Magnoliopsida > Chloranthales > Chloranthaceae > Chloranthus > Chloranthus sessilifolius. The sequence goes on from CM037591.1 coordinate 7,293,176, forward strand.
GTTATTTTCTAAATATTTTTTGTACTTCATCTCAGTGATTTTTGTTGATGATAATCAGTTCTTAGAAAAATCTTGGTTTCACAATTTTCGGTGAAATCAGTGGCCCTCCGATCTATGTATCTTGGTTTCCTGCAAAAGGACTTACCGATTTTTTATGCATAATCATCCTGTAAATACTTATTGTAAAAGGGTTTGGTTTATTTGCACATTATTTTAGTATGCTCCAGCTATCTTTTGTGACCAGTGTAGGGTATAAGGTATAAACACTTGTCTACCTAATTTTCCTATTAAGTGGATGTTGTTTCCCACATTAATCATGATATCAGTTTCTTAGTGGAAATCTTTCCCTTTAAAATTTGTTTTTCATCTCTATCTTCTTTATTGGTCATGGAGCTTAAAACCTCTATACTTAGTGCATCTTCGGATTCTACACTCACACTTAATATTTGTACATTCCATATACCATTTACATATCTCAATAGCCAGACATGTGGTGGGAGATCTAATTAGCAAAAGTGAACCTAGGGCCAGGTGCCTTAAAATCCTTGAATAATAAAAAATAAAAATAAATCCCTTGATGGGAAAAAATTCATTATGTCTGCCCCTACTATAAAGGAATTAGTGAAGAAACTAGAGGTAGTCTTCTTTATTCTGTTTACAACTTCATTATTCATCACTGCATCTTATTTCTTGCACAATATTATTATTACACTAGTAATGCTATATGACCCTGCAAGGTTAGAAGCTCTCAACATAGAAATAAGGAATTAGTGAAGAAACCATGTTGTTAACTCTTTTTTATCCATGCCTGATTATCCTGTATCTTCTACAGTTGAAGATGCAAGCTCAGCAGTATCATCGGCTGCTACAAACTTGCAACAACTAAGTTTCTGTAAGGAGGAGCTTAGTGCACCACCTGCAGAGGACAACCCATATGCATCAAAGACCTTGATGATCCAGAATAGTGCTACTTATTCTGGATCATATGCATCAAAGACCTTGTAGAGTAACTTGGATGCCTCAGTAGCAACTAATGCATCTTCCATTGATCACTTAGGAACCAGGTGTGCACTAATCTTATTCACTTCCTTTGTCAACAATCTTAAGCTTTGGGAACTGTTGCAGCAATCTTAAGTTTCATGTGATCACTTAAATGATCACACCTATTATTAAGTAATTAATTGGGTCTAAGCCAATTCATTTGTGCCCATTGCCAACTTTAAATTCGATTAATTTTCAAAATCAGATGCAAAATGCCAGTTTGCCCGAAGCTTATGCATGCTACCTTTGTTTCCATTCCATGCAATCAGCTCCTCAGGTCCGTGGTTTTCATATCTTGTATTGGGTTGTTTGCCAAGAAACTTCCCCAATTTTTTTATGGATCGTCTTGTAGGCTATGAATTCGTTTGGATACGGTTCTTAAGCAGTTCAGCAGAGTCAGAAATATCTCACCACCAAGTTGTAGCAGTGGACCTTGCAATGGAGGAGTTTCTTCTGGCAATATTCAGATCGACAAGATTGGTACGATAGAAAGAAGGCCTATTTCGTTGGAAAAGAGAAATCTAGTCCTCAATACCCTGTGAAATGACTCATGCTCCATTTAACTATTATGTACATAATCAAATTATTTCTAAGTTTATCTATGATGGATATGCTTATTTTTTCTTAAAGAAAAAAGTACAAATCCTTGTTTTTTTGTGACAAATAAAAATAAAAATGAGGGATTTCATTATCATCATAGCCTTAGCACATCTATTTGGGGTAGGTAATTCTTTTCATAGGGATTTAGCAGGGGCTTTTTACGGCTGGCTATTAACCTGACACCAGCACTTCTTTCTCATCCGAGCTTGGGACCAGTAAAAGCGGACTTAAGAATGAGTCATTTTTATCTTCACAGGTTAACGGGTTCTCGATTGTGTGTAACAACCCTAAAATTTAGCTATTTTATTTGTGGTGTATGATGGGTGTTGCACCAAACTCGGTGCTAGTGCTTCACACCGAAGCCTAACCTAATTAGGAGACCTCTATTTAAGTAGAGGATACGTCCAAAACCCTCACTTTTCACTTTAAGAAAACCTAGCCTCTTGCTTTTGTTTTCTTCTTCTCAAAACCCTAGCCGTCCCTTCATCTCCCCCATCCTCTTGAAAAAAAAAAAAACACTCGACCCCTTTAGATCTCTTGGGTGTTCTATCATAAAGAACACCGTGGTGTTTTCTACCGTCGGATCGTGGAGATAGAAGGCGGCGTAATCGTGGACGGACCATCGTGTGGACACCGTGCTCTAATCGCCATAGATCTGCCGATCACGCTTCAAGAGGTGGGTACCCATCTATCCGTCTCATCCTTCTTAGATCCCATCGCGTAAAATATGTTGATCGCGTACCGATGGGATATTTAAAATAAATCTAAAACTATTTTTTTTTTTTTTTTTTTTTTTAAAAATCTATTTTAGGATTATAATAATAATGAAATCTGTTTTTGGTATGAAATTTTGTAAATTCTGTTTTTGTATGAAATTTTGTGAAATCTGTTTTTGTATAAAATTTTGTGAGATCTTTGATGCATTGTTGGGTTTATTTTGAACCCTATATTTTTATTTACTTTATTGTGAATCTGTGGCGTCAATCGATTGAAACCCTATGGGAGCGCGTGCCCTACTACCCGTGGCACCACACCCTCCCTACCCGTTGAAAATATAAAATTAAAATATTAATTAACAACTAAAATAATAAATAAATTTTACGAAAGAGATTACGTTAAATAAATATTATTGTATGAAAGTGGTATTATATTAAAGAGTAAAATATTATTAGGTTAATTAAATAATAAATTAGTTGATAAAAAAAATGTAATAATTAGTAAAAATGTATAATGAAATTTGTAAATGTGATGAGTTATTAAAAAGTAATATTTTCATTGAATAATAAATTGAATAATGATAAATATAGCTTATATGTTTGAGTAGTATTATTATAATAATTGATAATAATACAATTATTAATTAGTAATTAGATTAATGATATTTAGATAAATGAATTAAATTAATAAAGTAAATATTAAATATTAAGATTATTTGTTGTATTATATATCATTTAATTAATGAATTATTCAAATTTGTACATGAATATTACTATTATATAATTCTGTTATAATAAAAAATTTATTTATAACAACTGTCATAAATGCTTTTATTGTTAATGTTTGTATTAAGGTTACATTTAATATAATATATATATTATATGAATATGGTCGAATTATTTTTAGCAAGTATTTATATAGAATAAATACCCTAAGTCATTGCCTATTGAAAACTTGTAAATTATTCCATTTTAAAACAAACAAAAATTAATAAACTGTTGGAATTCCTTACTCCTTTTAGAAATAAATTCCCCTATTAATGTGAACTAAGATTCGGTCAAGCACCCTAAATTGCAATCATCACCCTATTATATAATTATATTAGTGTGCTATATAAATAAACATAAATATAGATATACTCAAAACCTAAATGTAAACTTTTGATGTGTGATGCTGTTGTGTTTGTAACTAAATCAAGTTATATGAATTAAGGATATGTTAGAACAGTGCGAGAGTGTAGAGTGAGATCATGCCTACACTTGGGCGTGGTGATTGAGATGACATCGAAGCGAGGAATACCAATATTCACATGCCTTACAACTCATGGTGGAATGGGACCCATGGACGAGTCGGTGAGTGTGAATTGGTGTAATCTAAATCGGTGGCATATCTGGCGACCCTATCACCCGAGTTCAAATATGATAGTATAGATTATGAGTAAGTTATGAGGTTCGACCTTTAGGCTTTAACGGTGGTGAGGCTATCTCACTATAGTTCGTCTTAGAATTAAGTTATAAGAGTATGTTATGAGTATGAAATAAGATATGTTACGAGCACGATAATAAGATACCTGTAGGCGAAAAGATAAATAACTTAAGTTTACATGCGTATGTCGTTCCTTACGTAGCCGTAAGAACAACAACGTCTTCGGCCAAGACGGATCTCTGGAGAGATTATGAGTATGAGTATGTCTACAAGTCATTGGCCATTATGTCTCCCCATTGGGTTTGGATGGTGGAGTATGAGTATGACGCGAGGCGTTATGATATGGTGGTATGATACTATGTTGACCCTCTCATAGTAGCTCGGCTGACTTCGCACAGTCGTATAGGATTTCACTAAGTATGTTAGTTACGCTCATGCGATGTACGTATGTGCGAGAATGATAATAAGACATGGTATAATAAGGTATGAGATATGGTGAGGTACGTTAGGACATCAGTATCTAGATCATGGTCTTGCATTTATGGTATGAGCTTTATAATATGCATATGATTTTGTCATTCTTTTGCTATCTGTTTGAGATACTATTATTTTATCACTCACAAGATGCACCCACAATGCACCTGAGAAGTATGGGGTGGATTGGTGGTGTATCCCACTGAGTTTACGTGACTGAGTAAACTCATCCCACGATAATCTAACAGCTGCAGGTGATTTCACTGGTGGAGTGGACATCGGCCTTTCTGATCCCGCCGACACTGATTTTCTTGATCCATGGTCTTTGAGTACCGGAGCCTTGGGAGGGTGAAAGTACCAGGAGGGTTATAGTGCCGATTTCGATCCGAGTACCGATTATTGAGCATTGCGGACTTGGTAGTAGTTTGAGTCTTTCTTTTTACCATGGATTTTATGATTCTATTTTATCGGATTTGTCTCCGACGTTTACTATTGTTTATTGATGGATTTCTCAGATTCAGCACTTCTATTTTAGCATTTATGATTCTTTATATTCCACTGTTATATGTTGATTTTCACGGATTTCGTGGAATCGGACATGCGCGATAACTCTGATTAAGTGTATGTCCGCTTAGCATATCCGGGATATGTGCGGGTCATAACCCGGAATTCTAGGCCCTTGGGATGGGGTAGAATTTCGGGTCGTGACATTGTGTCACATTGTTGCTTTAGTAAGAATGGAAATCTTCCTTTTATAATTTTTTTTATCTTCAAAGGTTATGGATCTCTAACATAATTTAACACTAATTTTTCTTACAATAAGTGGGGCACATGCATTACGCCAATAGTACAGTGGCCCAACAAATCTTTTTCACTAGGACTTGCACAAGCCTTCAAGTGGCAACGATTTGGTCTCATTGCCGTCATTTGGACAACTAATAAATTTGTGACGAAAAAAAAGGCCTACACCGACAGCTGGGGATCATTAATGAAAAAGACTGCAACCGTAGGCGTAGACGCATTTATTTAAAAAATAAAAATAAAAAAAATAAGCCGTCGGCGTAAAATATTTGAGTTATGACGACGGCTTACAACCGTCGGCATATGTATTCGCCGATGGATGTATCGCTGACGGCTGAAGTTGTCTGCGTAGAGGTTCCAGTCGTCGATGACATTCTTTACCGACGACTAGTGTAATCTACGTCGGCGGCGTGCGTACCTTTATTTGTAGTGTTTGTAGCTCATTTTAAAAGTAATGGTCATTAAATCATATTCGGAAAAAGACTCCGTCAAATATATTCAGCCCCATCTCGATTGGTTGCTCGTAAATTTTGAGAGAAATCCGAGTACGGCACATAAACCGATGATTAGATCACGTTTCTACGGTCATAGCATAACCACTGATTGAATCGATTCTGAAGATTTTCTGAGAGGAACTTAAAAACAAAGGATTCTGAGTTTTATAAGAATCTTTCAGGAATCTAAGTAACTTAAGAACGCACATGGGAAAAATCAGGAATCTGAATCTGCTAAGAATCTGTCAGGATTCTGAGTGTCCAAGAATTTGAGCTTTTCTGGGAAAAATCAGGAAACACCTGAACGAGGCCTTAGGCAAAGAATCACGCCTATAAAATAGATGTGATTGATCGAACTTTAGTATCTAAAATAGACCTAATTCGACACTAGCGAATTGACTGGTTAATGGTAAGTATTTTATTTATAATAAAATTTTAAAAACATAAATAAGGGATTTCAACCCAAGTCTTCATGATTTTTATGTTTTATAGCAAATTAAGTAGTCATTTGCATTTTCTTTAAAAAAAAAAAAAAAAAAAGTAGTCATTTGCATTTCATTTTATAAAGAATGTAGATTTACTATAAAGTTAATAATAAATACTTTAAAACTCATCCTACCCTTAACGAATCGGATTCGCTTGATAGTAGCAAATTGACCAAATCAGCAAACTAAGTAACTATGATTCGTATTAGATTGGATGGTATAAATTTCTTAGAAAGTGTGATTTCGGGCCATTTAAGCCCGAAATCACTATTTAATAACCAAAAATGTGTTTAAACGAAACCAGGAGAGTCCGGATCCTTTTTTTTTTTGTAAACTTCAATCATTTAAAATCGACCATAAATTGATTAAAAGCCTGTTTTTTCTCGATAGGTACTAAGTAGTCGGGGTTTACAGTTAGAAATGAGAAAAAAATAATTAAATTTCTCTTTTTTCTTTGTTTTTTAATTATGGTAAGTTATAATCATAGTATCAAATATCGGCCGATACCGATATGTATTGGCGATACGTATCGGTTTATCGGCAAACAGATATGTATCAGCACCCCAACTTGGTGTCGGTATCAGTATTGGCCAATAGATATATTTTTCTTTTCTTTTAAACCAAATGCATATCGGATATCGATATATCGTTATATCTTCTTCTTTTTCCTTTTAAACAACGATAGATCGTATCGGTATCGGTCCTCCATGAACCGACACCCAATTTGACACCTTGGTTACAATTGAAAAAAATCCAACAAAATTCAACAAGTTCAGGGAAAATATCAGAGAAAAAATAAAAAATAATATTATGAAGTATAAAAAAATCTAAAAAATATTTTAAATGACTATATATTGAAATAATTTGTGAATTATTCCTGAACTCTTAAAAAGCGTATGAATTTTTTTAAAATTCACGAATTGTTCAAGACTAATTCGCGCAACCTAAATTTTCAATTAGTCATGAATACCCAAAAAGTGGTTCTAAAATCATATAGTACATCATGCTCAAACGTGATTTTAGGGTACACTTTTGGGTATCCGTGCCATATGAAATAAAAGACTAATTGTATGATGGTATGATCATGGTCTAAAGATCCATTATGTGGAGGATTAGGGCGAAAAATGATCTCCATCGTCTAATTAGAAATAGTCAATGGGTTTGAAGGAGTTTTCGGACATAGGCGCTCTCAATAAACCTGTAGGCACGAACAAAGGTACCCATAGTTGTATTGTGTGTGTTGTGACCATGCTCTAAAGATCCTTTGTGTAGAAGATTGGGGCAAAAAAAAACATGTCCTTCATATGATTCAAAGTATGGATGCAAGTTTCGACTCGAGACCTGAACCCAAACCCAAAACCAGCAAAATTGAACCGGTCCGAATTGGATTGAAACTGATTCCAATTCGATTCGATTTTGGCTGGTGGAAATTAACAAATCTGCCCATCCATCTCAAAATCAATTGGTTATGAGTGAAGTGGCTTAGGAATTATTAGGGGAGAGATAAAGTTATAATTTACCCAATATGAGACTAAACTTCAACGCGCCCCGCATGTGTTAGCAAGACTAAGACAAATCACATGAACAATTGAATTGGGTGACTTGGAGTGAAGAAAGGTCTGCTTCGATACCATAATAATTTGTGCATCTTACTCAAAACCAATTGGCAATGAGTGGAGGCACAGGGAATTATAAGCGAGGAGAGAAAGCTATAATTTACCCAATATGGGACAAAAATTTAACATAAGTCAAAAAGCGATTAGGGAGGATTAGAAAACTGAAAATCAGGAAAATTTGAAAAAATCGAGAAAAAACAAAATAAAAATTAAAAATTGCTAGAGAATTAGAGAAAAAAAAAAAAGGAAACATAACCAAATTCAAACCTAACCACGAACGAAAACCATATTGATTTGTTCAAGTAGCCTCATGCTGAACGGAATTGAAAATCGAAAATTTCAATTTCGGTTTACCAAATCTGCATCCCTAATTTAAAGCGGCCAATTGACTTTTAAGAATGTGTGACCGTTTCAACTCACATGATAAAAATATTTTTTCTTTCCAAATATTGTCATCATAAATCTTTAGATTATGGTCTTCAAATCAAACATCACAGGTAAGGAAACCAAGTGCCTTTTGTTCAAATAAGTGACCTGTGATTCTGTGAATCAACTCTTGTCACTTACAAAGGGTAGTAAAATACCAGCTCTGTGGCACTTCAGTGATTTGAAGACCATGATGGTGCTCGGGTTTAAAACCAACTAAAACTTCTAGGTTTTTAAAACCCAAAGATTCCACTTGCCTCGAAAGTCGGTGGAATCGAGTTAACTCAAAGACTCGGATAAATTTGACTCACTCTGACTCGAAAATTCAGTATATATATATATATATATATTTCAAGGAAAAAGATAAAAATATATATGTTTGATAAAATGTATAGTTTATAAAAAGACGGTTTCTAAAACCTTATCTTATGAAAAAAAAAATTATATAAGACTAGTTTATGAACCCTGATTGCATCATCCTACCCAAATCTTGACTCGACTCAGAATCCCAGCTAGTTGAGTACTTCGTCTGGCCAACTGAACCGGTCTGAATTGGACATCGACCAATTCAAAACCGAACCAAACCGATTCTAGTTCGGTTCGGTTTCAGTTTTGGATTGAGGAAACCAAAAGGCAATTGGGTAGTATTAGAAAACCCAATAATCCAGAAAAAAAAAAAAATTTAATGATTTTGCAAAAAAAAACCGAAACCAAAGAGAACCAATTTTCAGATTTCAGTTTGATTTCGGTTTCAGAAATTGGAAAAAAAAATGCAAACCATACCGGTTTGATTTGGTTCATGCTGAACCGAAAACCAGAATTTTCGATTTCGATTCTGGTCAGTTAACTAATTCTGCATTCCTAATTTCAAGCAGCCAATTGACAACTACTTGTAGCTATGGTCTTCAAATCACAATTGTTATGGTCTTCAAATCACAATCACAATTGATGAAACCAAGTGCCCTGTGTCAACTCTTGGCACTCCGGATGGGTACCAAATACCAACTTCATTTTATTTTTTTTAAGTAAGCTGGGCTCCAACTTGCGAGCATGAAGTTGCAATATTGTCAACCTTCCATTGGGCTACAGACACAAGCCCTACCTAATAGCAACTCACATTTATAAGTTATTTATGTGCACGATTCGGGTACAAAAATCGGGTCCAGCAATTTTTTGACCGTCACGATGTGAATATAGGTTCGCATCAGATGCTCCAAGCCTGATCCAACAGGTCAAGTTTATGCGCATGACCCGGTTCAAAAACCGGGTCAGGCAGGAATCTAGTCAAACCGCAAGTAGATGGGGTAAGGCAATGGTGATGATTGATAGAGCATCCTAATAGTTAGTCATTGGAAAGATGTCAATATTACTTGAAATTTCATCCATCTCTCTTAGTTCTTGACATCAAATTGCTTCAAAACCATTAGCAAATTCAAATTTTAAGTGAAAAAATATCAAATTTTGAAAACTAGGATTCAAGTGTTGGATCAGTTTCAATAAAAAAGCAGAAAGAAATCGTAAGTAATATGATTTCAGCAACACTTATCACAAACAGTTGACAGTTAGAAAATTTTCAGTGTCTCCATCTAAGGGGATGCAAATTTTCGAGAGCACGCCTCCGTGAACCGCCACTCGCTGCAGATTTCTCTACAGTACGAGTGCCCGGCCCTGCCTTCTTAAGAAGCGGCGTGTTCTCTTTCATGTTGCCCGCTTCTCGCGGGCGTTTTGACCTCTCAACTGACTTCAATGGGGTGCTGGTTTGAACTCTAGCCAATCTCTTGCCACGCCCATTAGCTGTTGAAATTTGCATCTCTTCTAACAAACTACTGATTTCAAGCAGCGGAGCATCTGTCGAAGCCCTCTGACCAGCACCCACTTCCTCAATTCCTCCAACTTGCGAGTACTTTTCAGATTTGATCCGAGGAGAAGCTTCTTCATCACCTTTGATAACAAGAGTCCCTACAAAATTTTCTGCATTTTCTCTCTCCTCTTCACCATCTTCATGACGCATACAGTTGTACTTCTCTTCCATGGTCTCAACATTTTTTTCCTCCACCATTAGTGTATATACAGAACCAAACTTCTCTAAAGGCTCCTCTATATTTTCTCTCTTCGCGGTAACTTCTTTGGATTCTTCGCGATCTTTATGTTCATTTTCTTTTGGAGCAGCATCTTGGAATTCTACCATTTTGTTTTCTCCTGCAATTTCGGCCTTAAAGCTGCTGGCCTCGGTTCCCATGTGGTCCTCAACAAACCAACAATTTTCTTCCTCCAATCCATTAATCATACCAGTTTCGCAAATTGCTTTCTCTGCATCATCTCCAACATCAGGATCAACACCAAACCCTTTCTCATAAAATTCAGTATTGTCGGCTACTACAGTGACATCACCATCTCCTTTATATAGTCCTGCATATAAATAATTTGCATAAGCCAAAAAAAAAATTGAATAATCTAAAGATATAGGCACTTACTGAATGAGCCATCTAAGACGTGACCCTCCGATTAGGTGATGAGCATGGTGAGGAAGCATGTTGACCTGTATCGTGTGTAGAAATGGTTTATACAAAGGTAGCAAATCGGGTATCGGTATCAGGTGTTGATCCTTGGAGGACCGATCCATATCACCGATACATATCGGTATCAGTGGATACGCCGATACTTGAATTTTATTTTTTATTTTGGAAAAAAAAAAAAAAAAAACTGAAAAATGTTATAGACTTACTCTTAAAAGTGTCATAAAAGACCTATATTTAAACTATTAGATGATTTTTTTAATAAAAATGAATATTTTTTAAAAAATAAAAATTCAAATTTGGTAGGTATTGGCCGAGACCGATACATATCGACCGATACTGTGCAGTATCAGGCCAATAGCGATACCTGATACGGATACCACCCCGATACTGGTATCAGCCAATACTTGATACCCTTGCTTATACCAATTACTACTTGTGAAAATTTTTTTTGCTAACCTTTTTCTAATTTTCCTGATGAAAGGGCTTGGTCGTTCAAGGACTTTTCCTCATTACTTGGAGTACAATCTGAAAAAAGGTCAAAAAGATTAGTTCAGGATATAACTTGAAATTAAAGATAAGTAGCAAAGTTAAGTATTAAAATACTCACCTTGGTGCCCCATTCCTTCAGCTCCTTGAAATTCTGAGCATTCTTCTGGTTCAGACAGATTAAATTTCTCAAAAATTTCAAAACCACCATCCTGCTGATCTACCTGGCCCTCCCTATTTTCGTTCTCACCCTTCTTCTCAACATCACTAAAATTCTGGTCAGGGTCTTTTTCTAGTTTTCCTGTTGAAAGGGATTCTGCAAAAAGGTTAAACATTAGTTTGAGATATAGCTTGAAATTAAAGAAACAGTACCAAAATTTAAATACTCATAATACTCACCTTGGTATCCCATTCCTTCGGGTACTTGAAACTCCAAGCATTCTTCTGGTTTCGGAGGAGTAAATTGCACAACAGGCACAAACCCGCATTGCTGATCCATCGTGTCCTCCCAATTATCTTTCTCATCCACACCTTCAACGTTATCAGAACCCAACTCCACTTCCGAGCTCTCAATTCTTCCACTGTTACCCTTCATCTCAGCACCATCATACTCCTGATCAAGCTCTTCTTCGTCAACAGTTAGAGAAATTTCCTTCAAATCAAGGGAACTATCACGGGTTACATACATTTCTTCTTTATCACTCTCAAATTTTTCCAAAATGCTTTCACGTGATTCATCTAAGTCTCCACTCTCTTCAGCACTCTCAGTACCATACCAGGAATGATATTTTCTTACTTCTTTCTCAAAATCCTCTTTATGTTCAAACTGATCTGCAATTGTTCGGGAAAACTTGTCAGCTTCAGAAACTTCTTCCTGCTCTTTGACTTCTGGACAATCCATGTTAAATCTTCGATGGATCTCTAGCCTTGAGAAAGACTCTTCTTTGACCGTTCGGAAGTGATCCACCATTTCGAAAAGGGTAAGACCTGGTTCTGTAGAATATTTTAGTCCACATTAGATATAATCCCAAATAGATTGCAACACTAATTCATTATATATATATATATATATATATATATATATATATATATATATATATATTAGTTACCATGATCAGTGTACACGTGCATGGATGGGAGACCATCAACGGTATTCCTGGAAGTATTGAGATTACGAACTATTTCATCAACCTCTGGACTCTCAGTTGGTTCAGTATGTTCACTGGCTGATGCAAATCCTTCAGTGCCCACATCACAATTTTGTGGGAATAATTCAGGGCTTTTATTCACATCTCCTTCTTTAGAAACCTTCCTAGTGGTCTCCTCGGAAATGCCCTGCAATATTCCACGTTCATGCTCCTCATCTTCGAGTCCTTTCGCAACAGGTTGAGTGGTTCTTGCTGCGTCATAAACTTCCTTGGATTTTTCCATGGAGGCCTCAGTTTCTACTGTTCCTGCAACTTCTAGAGCCCTCTTGCTGCTGCATTCCATCCCTGTAAAGTCAGCAAAAGAGCCATTTTCATCTGAAAGTTCTGCAACCATCTCTTCTATAGCCACCTCTTCGTCTTTTCTCTGTTTCGTGTCGTCTTCGTAACCCACACAATCAACCTCTACTAAATGAGATTCATCGTGTTCATTAAACTCAATCTCGTCAGCGGCTGGTTCAGCTTCCAAGCTTCCTTCGCAGGCTTTATATTCAAGATCTTCTAGAAAATTTTCAGAATTTCTAGCGGCATCTATGACCTGTTGGACTTCTTCGCCAGTGGGTTCAGTTATGTTTGCTCCTGAAATTTTCTGAGAGCCACCGGCCTCCGTTCCTGCACAGCCCTCAAGAGACCAATCTCCTTCCTCCAATCCAGTGATTATAACAGTTTCCGAGATTGCTTTTTCGGCATCCTCTCCAAAACCTGAAAAAAAACCACATGTTAATTAGGGACATGGCTCAAAAGTTAAAGTAAAAAACTTGAAAATTTTCCAATTAGATACTCGCCTTGGCACCCAACGTCATCAATTCCTCCAAACACAGATCCACCAGGTTCAAATTTGCAATCTTGCAGATCCACCAGGTTCTCCTTGTTTCCTTTCTCATCTGCAGGTACTTCCGAAATTTCGGAACCTAACTCCTCTTCCATCATACCTGTAGTTCCCTGTGCTGCGATTTCTTCACCGTTGAAAATTCCAATTTTGCAATCTCTCTGACCCACTTGGCCCTCAATTTCTTTCTCAACCTCAACCGCTTCGCCATTTTCGGAACCAACATCCTTCGTAATTTCTTTCTCATCCGCAGCTGCTTCCGACTTTTCGGAACTTAACTCCTCTTCCATGATCCCTGTAGTTTGTCGTTCTCCAATTTCTTCACTATGGGAAATGTCAAATTTGCAGTCTCTCTGACCCACCCAATCCTCCTCATTTTCTTTCTCATCCCCAGCAGCTTTGCCATTTCCGGAACGTACCTCCGTATTTTCTTTCTCATCCGCAGCTACTTCTCTCTTTTCAGAACCTACCTGCTCTTCCAGGATATCCAAAATTCCCTCTACTTTCTCACAATTCTGCTCAGGCTCATCATATTCAAATTCTGCCTCCAAACTTTCATCATGATCTCTATATTCAAGTTCTTCTAGAAAAGCTTTACTAGTTCCAGAGGAACCTATATCCTCTTGGATTTCTTCCACAGCAGGCTCATTTGTATTTGCTCCAGGAATTTTTTCAGCCATAAATCTGCTGGCCTCCATTCCTGCAGAGCCTTCAAGAGACCAGTCTTTTTCTTCACTTTCAGTATTCTCAGGTCGTAATGTGAGTAGAAGTTCTTCTTGATCTATTCCTAGATATCCAGCATTTAAAAAGTCATTTACATAAACAAGAAAAGAAGAACGATTTTATGTTAAGCGATTTATGTAAACAAGAAACTAGATTATGTTCCATAACCACCCATCGAATTGATGGACCACTCTAATGGATACTGATTTGATGATCCCGTCCATCTGATCTATGGACTTTTTGTGGACTATTGCCCAAGAAAGTGTGATCAGTCAGACTGTTAGGAACATGTTATCAGTGAGATTTTGCACTATATCCCATCTCAAAGGTCCACGTCAATTAGATGCATAGATCAAAATCTTGGACAATATCCAGAAGTATCAGATAATGTCTTGGAACTGAAGCTACCTGAGAAAAAATGTATCATCTCGAGTATCGCCCAATCTTTTTACTTTATATTATGTTTTATCGCTGATACCCGATACCTAAGACAGTATGTCTCAGAATAGGCACGGACCTGTACCGAGACCAATACTGAGGTTTTAATCCCCGATTAGATTATGGTCCAGCTCAATAAGCATGCAATTTGTTGGTATCAATATTTAGACAAAAAAATAATAATAACAAATTATGCTGACCTTTTTCTAGTTTTCCAGCTGAAGGGGTGCAGTTATACACCGATTTTTCAGCTCCTGAAACAAGTCATATGGTAGTTCAAAACATAGCTCATAGTTAAAAAAACAACGACAACACTCGGTATTTAGATACTCACCTAAGAACCCAACTTCAGTGATTCCTTCGAATTCCGACGATTCTTCTGATTTTGTAGGAATAGATTTTGCAGAATTTTCAAATTTGCAGTCGGACTGGTCCACCGGGTCCTCATTTTCTTTCTCATTCACCGCCGCTTTTCTGTCTTTGGCACCTACCTCCTCCTCCCCAATCGATTTAGTTCTCTGTTTTATAATTTCTTTGCTGTCAGATATTTCGAATTCACAATCTCTCTGATCCACCTGGTCCCCCTCATTCTCTTTCTCATCCTCATCTGCTTCCCCATTTTCAGAATTTACCTCCTCTTCCACAATCTCTACAGTTCTCGGTTCTGCAATTTCTTCACTGATAGCGGTCATCACGACCTCCAAATTCTCAACAATCTCTGTACTTCCCTGTTCTGCAATTTCTTCGTGGTCAGAAATTTCTGATTCGCGATTTCTCTGATCCACCTGATCCTCCTCATTCTCTTTCGCATACGCATCTGCTTCCCCATTTTCAGAATTTACCTCCTCTTCCACAGCCTGTTCTACAATATTTTCACTATTAGCCGTCATCACGAGCTCACGATTCTGGCAAGTTTCGTAGATATCTATGAGATCTTCGGGGACAAAATAATGGGTTTTATGCACATCATCTTCATCAGAAACCTTCATACCACCCTCCTCCGAAACGTTCTGAAATTTTCCATTTTCACCTGTAGCTGTTTCCTCGCCTTCCCATAGTTCATTCAAGTCCCCATGTTCTTCAGCAGTTTTAGTAGTGTGCTCCTCCTCTGACTCGCTTCTACCTACATTTTTCTCAGAAATATCTTCCTGGAAAAGCTCGGGAGTAACCGTCTGGGCAAACCCATCAGCAGCCTCGATAACTTCTTTCTGATCTGCAACTTCTTGACAATTTCTACCGCCTCTTACTTGGATTGGATGGCTTGAGGAAGAGTCTTCTTCGATTCTTCGGCAATCTTCAACACTTTCCAAAAGTTTAGGAACTGGTTCTGCAGAATATGAAGACCATGTTAATTATCATCGGAAATAGATTGAATCAGCTCTCCGTAATAGATATTACTCCAATGTTTGCGCATATATGTTGCGCGGAAACTCTCAAATTAACCAACGATCTCACGATGAACAATCAAATAAGAACGCAAAATAAAGGAAATCAAATCCAATCACACAAGAGACAATATTTAGGTGGTTCGACAATATGTCTACGTTCACGGGCAACGATGATTTATAATATTGATAATTACAGAAGAATACAAGAACACTTAAGTCTCACCAAAGCTCTCCACAAAGCCTTAGATAGGTTTATCAAAGCTTTACAATGATATCTCAACCCTCTCTTGTACCTAATTCGTCCAATAACTTTTCCCTTATATAGAAGACACAAATCCTACTCCTAATTAAAGAGAAACTAGCCAAAAACCGCCAATGTCGCGGAATCCACGGGCATCCATTAGGAATCCACGGTTGTCCGAGGCATAGCTGCAGAGGTCCGTCCAGCTATGGACACTCACGGCAGAGACGCTCCAAAAATGTGGACTTCTGTCCTGAAGATCGCGGACATCTGTCCTCAAGCGAACCAACCAAGTTAGAGCCTTATTCAGCAATATCTATATTCATACTCCGCAGTCACCAAGGCAGGAATTAGGAATTATTCAGCGAGGGAGAAAATTCTTAATTCTGGAAAAAAGATTGGACAAAATCTGGATTCATAAATTATTTGGCCAAAACAAAAAAATCAAAAAGAAATCCTGGTTCTCTTATATTTATTTAGATTACAAACACAAAAATTAAAATAAAAGTTTAAACTGAAAATTTATGAAGGTTCTTTTGCTAAAGTTAATTGATAATTCTAAGTTAATCCAACATATGTGCACATCTAAATCCGCAGTCACCAAGTCTGGAATTGTGAATCTTTTCAGTGAGTGAGAAAATTCTACTTCTGGAAAAAATATTGGAAAAAATTAGAGGTCAAAATCTGGTTTCGGAAATTATTCGGTGAGGAAAAAAATATATATATCTCAATTTGGGGAAACTTAGGATTTTTTATTTTAAAATCCTGATTCACTTATATTTTGTTGTATTTTTAAAACTAAAACTAAAATAAAAGTTTAAAGTAGAGACTTATGAATATAGTGACAAATTTCGTTTTTGGGAATTTTTCGGTGGGGGGTCCTCTCGGTGCATTTCGGATTAATTTCGATACTTTTCGGAAAAATTTCGGGAAAGTTTCGGGGATTAAAAATAAATATTTAATATTTTTTTAAATATTTTAAAAAAATTTACCAAAATATACCGAAAAATACTGAAATTTACCGAAAATACCAAAAACCGAAATTTTCGTTTGACCCCCATTTTGCCAAATTTCGGCGAAATTTGGCACTATGCTTATGAAGATTCTTTTGCTAGAGTTAATTAATAATGAACAGGGGGACTCGGATCACATGCTATTACCAACTGAACTAAGAGGGTGAGAGGATCGAGATGAAGATTGTAAAATTGGTGACTTAAACGCAGATCAATCAACAGGTTGCATTTAGAAGGGGAAAAATGGGTTTGAGCCAAAATTTGAGACTTACACGAATCGAGGAATTTTGTCACTGCGTCTACATCTATATCTACACACACACACACACACACACACGTGGAAAAGGCTTCCGTCCTCCATATAGAGAGACGCTTGAAGATTGGGGAAAACCTCCACTTGGGAGCGGACACCAAATTGAACCAGAGCACAGGTCCATAGCGTAGATTATTTTTTATTTTTTTTTCAAAAACTCATCTCCACCATGTATTTTTTGAGCCTTGAAATCTGAACCATTGAAATTAGTCAAACGTTGACAGAAGACTTAAAAAGAAAATTTTCAATTTTTAAAAAAAATTGTTCTAACCCAGACCCTGTGCTTCATTTGGCATCCAAACAGTATTTTGAGTGTCACATGGAACTCCACGACATCTAGGGGAGCGAAACCCTCTCTCTCTCTCTCTCTCTCTCTCTCTCTCTCTCTCTCTCTCTCTCTCTCTATATATATATATATATATATATATATATATATATATATATATATACACATTTGTGTTTATGTGAAGATAAATCGAAATTTCACTTACCTAGATCATAGGACTCGAGCACAGATACGAAAGCATCAGCTGGCTGGGAAGGCTCACTGCAATCAGTCTGTAAAACATTCTCAGAATTCCTCGCAGGTGCAAATTCTTCCATACCGGCTTCACTATTACATTCAAGGACTCTTGAAACACCATCAGTCAGAACAATTTCGCGGGTTTGATTCATGTCTTCTTCTTCAAAAATCATCATATCACTCTCCTCCAAAATGGTCTGGGATATTGAAGTCTTGCCTATCACCTTTTCGTCATTTTTCTCTGAAACAACTGCACCTAACCTATCCAAGTCTCCACTTTCAATATTCTCGAGAAGTTCTTCGTGATCACCCTCGTGGGAAGACATTCGGAGAATACCATCAGCTTCAGAAACTTCTTCACCATCTTCAACTTTTAGAGCTGGTTCTGAAGAATATTGAAGACCACATTAGTAATAATCTAAAAATGACTGCAACCGAATCATGAAGAGTAATGCAAAAAGGCTACAAAATTTTCACTTACCTTGATTATCAGATTTGTGAAGGGGTGAGATAAAATCAACTCTAGTCCCGGAAGAGACCAGATTAGTAACCATTTGTCCAACATCTCGAATCCCAACTGGCCCCACAGGTTCAGAGCAATCGATCTGCGAAATCATATCAGCATCCTTCACAAGTGCAAATTCTTCAGTATCAACATCGTGAGTCCCAGTTGCTTCGAGGGATTCATTGATTTTGACCTGCGGACCCTCTTCATTTTCCTCTACAACCTCGTACAATTCCTCACCTGCAAAGATCTTCGTAAAAGCACTACTGCTTTCAATCAGAACAGTTACATCTTCTGCATTTGAAATTTCAAGGTCAACTTTAGAAATTTCAGTTGGTGCAGCGATATCAGAATTTAGAGTCAGGGCCTCCTGGCCTCTTTTGTTTGGCTCTTCGGAGCATCGATCCTTCTCTACTGTTTCTTTAGACGCAAGAACTGTTTGCTCCATTTTAGAAGGTTTCCTCCACGGCCCCTTTCTTTCCTCTGTCGCATTTTCGACTACTATAGAGTCAACTTCAGAAACTCCCTCACCGGTAACCTTCTTTCCCTTTCCTCTTTGACTACTTCTCAAAATGAATGATTCGGATTTCTCAGGGCGATCCTTCTCTACTGTTTCTTTAGACGCAAGAACTGTTTGCTCCTTTTTAGAAGGTTTCCTCCACGGCCCCTTTCTTTCCTCTGTTGCATTTTCGACTACTATAGAGTCAACTTCAGAAACTCCCTCACCAATAACCTTCTTTCCCTTTCCTCTTTGACTACTTCTCAAAACGAATGGTTCGGATTTCTCCAGGCCTTCTACAAGTGCTTCTAAATATCCATCTCCATGTCCGATATCAGTACTAGAAATTCGCTCAGCCTTTTCATCTGTTGAAAAACCAGCTTCACCTTTAGAAGTGTTTCTTCTCGATCGCCTTGGACGAAGAATCTCTACTTCCGGCATATCTCCATCTTTAGATGTAGTTGATTTCAGGTTGATCTCAGAAACTTCGTCACATACAGAAACTGTCTTATCAGTAACCTCCCTGCCCTTTCTTCCTCGGGTATTTCTCGAAATGAGCGGCGTGAATTCCTTCGGAGCTTGAATTATCTCTTCTATCTCAGAATCAACTTCACATGTGGAAACGGCCTTATCAGGAACCTTCCAGCCCTTCCCCACTCGATTATTTCTCGATATGGGCTGCCTGGATTCCTTAGGAGGTTCAACTATCTCTTCTACATCAGAAACTTCTGCACAGACCTTCCTGCCCTTTCCTCTCTGAGAATTCCGAGTAATAATAGGTCTGAATTCCTTAGGAGCTTCAATTATCTTTTCTGCAGATTCATCTCTGCTTACAACCTCAGAAACTTCTTCAGTCTTTGCATCGGAAGAAACACCAGCTTCACATTTAGAACTGTTTCTACTGGATCGCCTCAGAACTGGTTCATGGTATTCAGATACCCTTTTATTTTCTTCTCTTATCTCGGGAACAATAGCTTCTTCTGCAACCCGATTCTTTGATCTCTTCCTAGAATCATTCTTTCTAAGCATTTCTTCAAAACCTTCAAGTTGTGAAGCATTTCGCTTGGATCGTCTCGGACCCATTTCAGATTTAGGGGAAATTTTGCTTTCTTCCTTAATCAAATCCCCAATTTCGACTACATCTTTTCCAGATTTGCTGCCCGAGACTTCATTGGCGTTGTCATTTCTTCTCTTCCTCGATCTGCTCTTTGTCGAATTCTTCGGAAGTTCAACATCAACTACACCAACTGCTCCATCTTTTTTCTCACTTTCAATGGTTGCCCTCCTAGTCTTTCTGGGATTCGCGGCCTCTTTACCCCCTTTAGTATCCAATTTGAGCTTCTTTTCAACAACCAAAACCTCCCTATGCCTCAAAGATCTTGTCGCAGACACTATGTTTTCAACTACATCAACTTCTTCATCGATCTTTGTTTCATTCTCTTCATCATTATCAGACCCAATTACAACGGAAGAATTCTTTCCAACAATTTTCGACTCAGCCCCTTTTCTCCCACTCTTCTTCTTAACTGGAGAAGATCGACCCGTGTCCAATGATTTCCCAGCCATCGATCTAGTCTGTCGGACATTATTGGAAGACCCCACCTCTTCGTTTTTCAATCTCGACCCTCTCAATACCGCCTTTTTCTTCTCTGCCGAATATTTTCCATTTGAATCTATCAATTGGGACACTTCATCTTTTAAAAGGAACCTAACTTTTTTGGACACTCTAATCACATCCTCTGAATCTCTCAAACTATCCCCTGAATCTCCAGAAGCAATTTCACCAGAACCCTTCAAGCAAGAAGGGGCTCGGGGTTTCAGTTTTTCGGGGGCCTGTTCAAATTATAAAATTATATATAATTCCATAAATCAAAAAAGGACAAAAAAAAAAAAAAAAAAACCAATCATCTACTCTTACTTTGGATCTTTGTTCAATTAAAAGAAATTTTACAGAAATTAAAAACGCCCATATAATAAAAGACCAAAAATGGGATTAGAACATCTCAAAAAAAAAAAAAAAAAAAAAAAAAAAGGGATTAGAAGGGTACCTTTAAGAGAGAATTAAGACTATTTGCCATCTCCAAATTCGTTGCATTTGCTGGGAGATTGTGTTTCTTGCAGAGTTCTTGAAGTGCCTTCCTCTTCATACTGTGGAAATCCATCTCTAGAGAGAGAGAGAGAGAGAGAGAGCGTCAATGGCTATTCTGACCTTTTTCGGTTTGAATTTTTTTGAATTTGAAATCAAGCGGTTGCCTCGACGTTTTTAAAAAGTCTGAGAGACCACCTTACGTGGCGACAACTGATTGGCTCTCTTTCGTTTTTATCACGCGCTAGTGGTTATGATTTAGGAGCCCTTCGATTCCGATAACTTTCATTCTAACGGTTGGGATTACGCCTCTTGAATTTCCAGTGAAGAGCTAATCCGCTGAGGGCTGCGTCGGCATTTAAAAGAGACAACTTGGTACGCAACCCAAGCGCCAAGGCTCTTGGAATTCTTGTCACTTTTTGGGATGGGTATCATGCGGAATCATCATATGAGATGTCTATCACTTGAAATTTTGAGTCCAACCACATCTCTAGCCTTTGGATAAAGAAGAATTTTGACTTTTATAGTTTTTATTTTTTATAGAATGATGTGCAGTCAAGATTCTTCTATTATCAAGGGATGGAAATCAATGTGGTTAAACTTAACCATTGCCCATCCACAGTCACCAAGTCGGGAATCGACAAGGTTAACTTCAACAAAGGAAAATATTCAGAAAAATAGAGAGGAAAAATAAGAAATAAGATTAATATATATATTAATCCTCCATTGGGAGCCGATTAGGTCCTCCAAATGGAGGACGGTGACCGTCCTTCAAGATACACATGGAGCTCCATGTAGCACCCAAAATACTGTTTGGGTGCCACGTGGAGCACATGTGAACAGTTTAGATCAATATTAAAATAAAGAATTTCGAAAAAAACTTTTTAAACTCACAAGTCAAAGTTTGATAGGTTTCATTGGTCCACATTTCACAATTCAAAAAAAACACGATGGAGATGAGATTTCAATTATTTTTTTTTCAAAGATGATCTAAGCAATACACCCGAGCTTCAAGTGGCATCGAAACAATATTTTGGGTGCCACGTGGAGCTCTGCGTGGAAGTTTGGAGGACGTTGACCGTCCTCCTATGGAGGACGAACACCTTTTCTTATATATATATATATATATTAAAATGAATATATCAAAACCACTTTAAGCGGCATTTGATAGTCAAAATCAAAATTTTAAAAAAAAAACGAAATTTGATAGTTTTTTTTCATAGAAACTCAAGAAAAATATAAAAATAAATAAATAAATAATTTTTTTTTATAGGTGTTATACTCAAATTTTCTTTTATTTACTTGTTTTAAATTTTATGTTTTCATGTTACCACACATTTCATCTCAACTTATGCATCTTAGTCGCATGTACTTTATATTTTTATCATTTCTTCGTGACCTCATATTATGCACTATATAATATGGGAGGTGTAAAAGGAGTCTTATAAAAACACTTCATCAATCAAATTGGAACTCTTGTGTTGCATAGTACTAGGCTTTTTAGTTGAAAATAAATCAAAATTCTAATAAAAAAATTGATGCAACTTTTTGAAAGAATAAAATTGTTCTCTTGAAGGTCTCATATAAAGTACTATTCGGAAGACTTTAAATTTTCCTAAAAAATTTCATATAAGATGAGATATAAGGGTTCAAAATATATAATTAAGTACAAACTAAAGAGGCATTAGCCCAATTGGTAACCTCTCTCCATTATGAGGGAGGAGGTCGTGGGTTTGATACTCATCCTCCATGCTGTTTCCTACTCTTGTCTTTACAAAGTGTGGGTTGGGTTATGTTAGTTAACCCTTACCACTATAATTGGTGCTCCCTCACACTCCCTCACACTCCTCCCCAACTGTCATATGTGTATGCGTGCCTGCTCCTCGGTTCTAGGGTGGGAAGAGGGGATTTAATCTCTTGACATCTATTTTTTTATGCTTTCAATAACTCGATCCTTTGGGGATCGTCTTTTGTTTAGAGGCTTCGGCTCTCCATATTTCTCTCCTTATTTTTTTTTTTTATTTTAGGAAGTTTTATTCTCTTTTTAGTGAGAGTCTTATTCTCTGAGGAGATCGACCCTATGAAGGCTTTTTTGTAATTCATAATTGTTTCTGAAACGGTTTTGCTCACGGGTTTTACCGACGTATTGTTGGCTTTGTTGTTGCGCGAATATATACACTATATCTACGCCATGAGGCATTGTTTAAAAGCTTCGATTGAAACGATGTGTAAAGCTTTTGATCGATTGTTGCCCCCCATTTCCAACATAGTAGGAGTTTTTGTGAATCGTGACTTTACCGATGGTGGTGGCGTCTTTTCGGATGGTTCTTCGGTGTCGGTTACCGGCGATCTTCAGGATAGTGGTGAATTCTCAAATTTTTACTTTACTCTAAAGGTTCATGAAATCCATGTCATTGTTAGATTGATCTTGGATGTCATTTAATGTATTTTAATGTTAGTTATTATAACTATCACTCTTTAGATAATGGCCCTCTACTATGTAACTGTTCTCCATTTCAAATGAAAAGGATAAAAGTTTCATATATAAAAAAAAGTACAACGAATTTCACATTTCAAGACAATTTTGGGTAATATGAAGACAAAATTTTATCTTCTAATATCAGTAAATCTTCCTCTTTTTAAGAAGATTAGTATTCCACCTATTAACGTGGAATGGAAACTTTCATCCGCAACCCCCACCTATCAGTAACTTCTATATAAAATATACTATTTTTTTCTTGAATAAAATCACAAAGGGTAACTGTGACAGCCCGGATTTTGGCACTCCGAAACCCGTGCCATCAGCACGATCATCTTGACCGTGTCCCTTAGCTATACATGGAACATTGGCATATTAAGCACAGAATTGAAATAGTAATTGAAACTGCGGAATTAAATCACTATATAAGCATTTCTCAAAAGACAGTTCTACCCTTATGACTCTGCATGAATGGAGAACCGATCCGAACCATCGATGATAGCTGATCATCACAGATGGTTCGCCCAAAAGAAAAATCACGAATTTATACATATACATTGTTTAATCAAACAAGGCTTGACATACCAAGCCGTACAAAATCTCTCCAAAAACCGTCAAAGCGGCACAACGGAGTCCTCTAGAAGAAGTCCTCCGGAGGTGGCTCCAACTCGTCTCCGGCCGCAAGGTCCGACTCACCAGGGTCAGCGTCTCCTGAAGCCTCGGAAGCTGCTAGTAATGGACCTACGACGTATAGTCTATAGGGTGAGCTACATCCTAGCTCAATAGGGAACAAAACACAGTTGAACATATAAATTTTTACTCACATATATTCCATGATATGTCATGCATGATGTGTCTATGCAATTACTGATGAAAACAGTTAAAAAGCATCACATTTTACTGGTAGTTTACTCATATCTTTTACTTATTCATGAAAGATGCTGAAGAGGCCTAAAACAAAACTTAAACTTTCAACTTAAGTAATCCCCGAGTAATATAGCATCGAGCTCCGATAAGATACCCATCATCGTCATCTATATAGACATTTTAACGTATTCCCTGGGAATACAAATAGTACCCAAGCCCCTTTCCCCTGGGGATTGGTGGCGGGGTTTCACTAGTCTCAATCAACACCCCTGGGGTGTGCTTACTGTGTACGGATAAGCCTCCGCACTGGCCTACGATTTCGCCGCCGTATCGGTCACGGATATCCTGCCGTGTCAGTCGTGGATATCCCGCCACGTCGATGAGGTACCCTATCAAACCTCAAATAACAAAAATATCGGTGCCTTACATATAGTTATTTACCGTGTAAATGTGCTATCTTATATTAGTTAGGCCCTATCAACCATGATTCAATCTTGGATACATCCCTGGGATGTATCCATTCACTTGCATCACACCTGATGCTCTTATCTCTTTACTTCTTCATTCCCTGGGGATGGCTCATTATGATTACTTTTATTGATGTCACACACACACACACTTTTTCCAAACTCTTTAAGCAATAAAACATTTTGAATTTCAAATATATATCACTACATACATGCTCTTGTAAAATAAGGTACATGTTCAAGGAGTTCCCTACCTCAAGTCTTCATTTGATCAATGCATCAAGGTCCCACGTGGCTCCTTGTGTATTAGCTCACACGTACCACCTATGGTACCACATAACATCACTAACGATGCAATAAAGGAGGTCCAAGGCCCCCCAAGAATCTTAAAGTCAAACTCAGAAGTCAACATAAACTGGCCCAGTCGATTAATCGAACTCCAAAATCGATTAATCGAAATTCAATATCGATTAATCGAGATTCTCATTCGATTAATCGAATCCCAATTCGATTAATCGAAATTCTCTGCTCTATCCAGTCGATTCTCAAATCGAGTAATCGAATTTCCAAAATCGATTAATCGATCCCAAATCGATTAATTGAAATTATAAATCGATTAATCGAACTCTCATTTCGATTAGTCAATTTCTTCAAGCTAAATTCTTTTCTCCACTGGAGTCCACTGTAGGTTCCCAGTCGATTAATCGATACCCAAACGATTAATCGAAATTCAAAGTCGATTAATCGAGATCGGGGTCCTCTGACTTTTCAACTTCTTGGCCAAAATTGATTAATCGAAACTCAATTTCGATTAATCGAAATGGCCAGATTCAGCCCCTTTTGGGTTGTTCTTCCAAATCTTTCTCCATTTATTTATTTATTTATTTTTTTCTAAGCCTTTAATCTATGATTTTAACCATTCCTAACTACGATTAAACTCCCATAACTTATGCATTTAATTCACAAGAAATTTACCTCGATCAATTCTCAAATTTGATTAGATCTAGTGGTTGGAAAGGTTAGGGTTCCAGCTTTGGCTCTAACGGATCCAAACCGTGTCGAATCCGGCTTTTATTGCTTGAATCCTCCCTTCCAATCAGTTGCAATAACTCCTCTCTCTCTCTCTCTCTCTTCTTTACTCTCCTTCAACAACCAAAACCATTGATTTTAGGGTTATTAAACCCTTTTATCTCTCCTCTCACTTGTGTGTTGAGCACATGCACCGGGATAGGTGTATGTGACTTCACATTCACATCACACACCACACAGTTAGTCAAACTATCACATCTCATCCATTCATCTCACTTTATGCTAACCATTGAACTCCTAATTGGTCAAACCTGTGACCAATCCGGCACGAATCCCGAGGTCACTGTTTAACATAATTTTTCGGGATATTAAATATGATGGTCACTGTTTAACGTAATTTTATGTTCAATGGTCGATAATCAAACCGATATTCAGTATTCAATGTTCAATATTCAATACTCAAAGTGCATTAGACATTTAACAATTCAAGTAATATTCAGATTCAATCTCAATTTATATTAAAAATCAATAATCCAAATACAAGTTCTATCAAATATCAGTTTCAAATCAAATACGAGTTTCAATCAATATCGGGTTCGGATTCAAATACGAGTTTCATCAAATATCATTTTAAAATCAAATACGGGCTTTAATAAATATCGATTTCGAATTCAAATACGAGTTTAATCGAATATCGAATTCAAATTAAATACGAGCCTCAATCAATATTGGGTTCAAATTTATCGGTTTCAAATCAAATACGGACTTCAATCGATATCAGGTTCGAATTCAAATACGAGTTTCATCAAATATTGGTTTCAAATCAAATACGGGTTTCAATAAATATCAGGTTCAGATTCGAACACTATAATTCAACAATTCAGTCAAGTTCTAGGTCCAATTCAATCAGTTTGAATCCTAGGATCTATCACAGTAATCACTATAAATATTTTGATCCCATGTATACACATAATAAGATCACTAGGCATCATGAATCAGTATACACTATACTCAGTGTTATCATAATTTAGAGTCTATCGAGGACTTATATTTCATAAATATTTCAGTAGGGTTATAGAAGAAGTTTATCTGTCTAATTATTTCAAACTAAATCATTAAGGTAGAGTCAATATCAATTACTAGTAGCACACATATAGTGTGTAACTATGTCTTCCACCAATATGGGTTATTAGTGGTCTATTTAATTCTTATTGGTGGTCTATTTAATTCTTACTTGACTGAGACTTTGATATTACAAAATTCACTCTCTTATCTATATCTAGTACTTTCTCAAATTAAGGTACTAATTCAGGTGGGTGTCCATTTAATTCTTACTGGGTGTCGTTAGTTGGGGCACACCAGTTTAATAATCAAGGTCACTAAGCCCTAATAGTTCATTACTTATATTGGGCTCTTTGTTGGGTCCATTTTGATCTCACGTCTAAATTAATATTAAGATTTCGATAGAGTATAGTATACAACTCTCATATATTTTCGCATGTGTCCAAAACAAATGAATCACCTGATTAACGAGGATATCGTATCCTTCTACAATTCATCATCGACCATTTGGGCCACATAAGTTGGGTCAAATAGGATTTGATTTATAATCAGTTTAGGTCCTTAAGATGTCTCCACATTTTTAATGTGGGTGCTTTTAGTTTTTCGACTTTCAAATAGGAACATCAGGTCCCAACAATTTTGTTAATTGCTTTATACCTCATATGTCGGGTCGCTCTGGGTCCTACATCGGAAGGGGCCCGATTTCCTAAGGAAATTCATATTTTAAATGTAGGTGCTTCCAATTTTCGAGGGTGCCAATAGCAGTGGCCCACTCGATTTCTAAACAAGGACATCAAGTCCTATAAGTTATCTTGAACTATTTGTTTAGGCTTGTGGGTTGGGCCGTATCGAGTTTCTAAACCCTAATTGGTCTAATTTCAAGAAATCAGGTTTTTGGGCCTCAAAGGATCCCATCTCGATTGGTCAAACTTATGGCCAACCATCTGATATTTTAATCGAGGGTCATCAGTGGTTACTGAGACTAAAACAGTGATCATTGGTGATTTCTGTGCTACTGGACTCGAGGGAAAACCAAGATTTTGACTCTATCCCTTCAATGCTAGATATTTCACTAAGGGTTTCGGACCCTTGATCAGTAATCGGGTCACCATTTTCAACTCCGATCAGATTTTTCGGTGATTTAAAAACTCAGTGAAAGAGGACTGTGAGCCTCATGTTCCACAAGTAATGTCACTCAAAAATACGATCAGATGTGATCGTGGCCATCAATTTACCGAACGGGTTTTTGACCAATTCGTATATCAGGCCAAATTTTCAGGTCTCCGATAATCTTGTCGTAACTTTCATTTCCGATATCAAAATGACGCGAATTAGATCTTGTTGGAGAGATCTTCAAGTTATTTACAATATCTTAGTATATTTATAATACTAGAAATATCGATATCATGATGAAATCATGGCCATCTGATCAGATGTCTAATAGTGGTCATGGTGTGTGTCACTTGACATAGTCTCGTACCCTCGTTTTTCAGGTTTTCTGTTCGTCTAAACTGATCGAGTCGGAGGCCGAATATTTAAATGAAGTCAATATATTTATAATTTTACCTTTCCGTAATTTATAGAATTCTTGGGGTCATCTTGGCCCATGAAGTGATAGTTCCAAACTGGGTCATTTTTCGGCCATATCGATCTTTGAGCCTTTTAAGATTCAATCTTTGACTCGGTCAACTATAGCCTATCATCTTGAATACAGGTCACCAGTGACAATAAAACTTTATTTGCAATCTTGAATACTCAAAATGTCACCGGACTTAGGGAGAAAGTCAAGATTTTGATTTACCCCGTTAATTTTATATAATTCAGGCAAGGGTATCTGACCATTGCCGATAATTGGGTTGTCATTTTCAATCCCGATTGAATTTCGGACTGATTCCCAAACTCAGTGAAATATGACAAATAGCCTCATCTTTTACAAGTGATGGAACTCAAATTTTAGATAATAATTTATCAGGTCCATTGATTTACTGAACGTGCTTTTAATTCAACTAGTCATCAAACCAGATTTTAAGGCCTCTGATAATCGGGCCATTACTTTTATGGCCGATGTCTGAATTGGGCAGGTGAGATCTCATTAGAAAGATTTCAAAGACCTTTACGATATTTCTATATATTTTTAATGTTAAAAATATTTGGATCATGATAGAAACAGAGCCATCTGATCGACCGCCCAATGGTAGTCACTAGATGTGCTACATAGAACGAATTTATGCATTTTCGGATTTCGGATTTTTTGCCAGTCAAATGAAATTGAATTAAGATCTGTAATTTTATACAGTGATGATACACTGATAAAGCTTCATCCTTAATTTTTTTTCCAGAAATTTTAGATAATTTTATATCAAGAGATTCACAGGCTCAATCGCAGCGAGAATTCTGATATACTATACCAGACGGATTTGCACAGTTCCACCTAAAATTTGTACCGATCAAATCACAGTGGATCAAAGCTTAAAATTTTTCAAAGATGATCTATACTTTTATATGCAAGTCCATAAATTTTTCTAGAATTTTTTAAAGCCTAGATAGTGGCCAAATCATGACTATTAAATCAATAAAAAATACAAATTTTATATTTTTAAATCAGTGACTATATTCATCATGTAATATCTATCACCATTCAAATCAATCATAAAAAGAACATCAATACACTGTGATTTATAGTTACATCTAACTCTTGCAAAAGCTATACTCATAATATTTAAAAAAAAATAGAAAAATAAATCAAAGAATGAAATGAGGAGGGACAAGAGGAATTCAATTCTAACAAGAAGTGGGAGAAAATGCTTTCTAGAATTGTGACAACCCGGATTTTCCCAATACGATTTTTAAACATTTTTTTTTCAACTTTAAACCAAATGGGAAGACCTGGACTGCAAGATCGCAAAACACAATCCGAATACATAATTTACTTAGTACATCCACTTATAAGCGTGAAAATTAAAGCAGATATACATATGACAGAACTAAAATCAAATCTCCATTTCTATATAGAAAACACGTAATTTAAAAGAAACAACTAAACTATCGGTGATAGCCGATCACCACCTAGAAAATGGTGTACAATATATGTACAAAAACTGATGATATAGTTATACAACTCACCTAGATGCACAAAGTCAGAAATCTACAATTCCCAAAATCTTATCAATGTTCACAAACCCCAATCTATGAGTAAAATCCTCAAACGAAAGATCTCCTTCTTTCGATATGCAAAATTAGACTTTCTTCAAGTTCGACATCCTTATCAAGTGCCACACCTATGATGTATAATAGGGGTGGGCTAACAGTCTAAGCTCATTAGAGAAACCTTAAGAACAATTACATTTTATCAGATCATGCATAAATTCAATGGCAAGATTTTAAAACAATTTCTCATCAAAACGCAGATTCAAATACAAGTTTTCAAAAGATGTTTTATTTTAAAATAGAGACATGCTTCAAAGCCATTTTCATCTTAGAACGATCAAATCATTTTCATATCAAACGAAATTTCCAAGTACGTTTTCATATCAAAACAAAATTTGAAACTCACAAGTTTTAAGTGGAGTTTCACAAAGATTCAAGTTCAAATTCGATTCAAAAAATCAAGTTCGATTCACTTACATATAATCCGCCCTAGCGATCGACAATTATACTCATAATTCGCCCTAGCAGTCTACAGATACACATATAATCCACTCTAGCGGTCCACAGATACACATATAATCCTCCCTAATGGTCCACAGTGTGTACATATAATCCGTTATAGCGATCTACTTTAATTTTACCTGACTTATTATTCGATTCACTGATATACCACCATGTCGGTTCGATTCATGGATTAACTGTCATACCAATTTGATTCATGGATATGCCGCCGTGCTGGTTTTATTCACAGATATGCCGTTGTGCCGGTTCGATTCACGGATATGCCATTGTATCGGTTCGATTCACGGATTAACTGTCGTACCGGTTCGATTCATGAATATACCGTCATGCCTATTCAATTCACAAATTAATTATCATACCAGTTCGATTCACGGATATGCCATCGTGCCGATTCGATTCACGGATTAACTGTCGTATCAGTTCAATTCACGAATATGCTGTCGTGTCGATTCGATTCATGGATTAAAGTCGTACCAGTTCGATTCATAGTTCAAGTTCTTATTCAAGTTCAGAGTCCACAGAATCAATGTATGAAATTTAGGGATTCAAGGTTCAGATCAATATTCAAGTTTGGATTCGAGTTCTAAATTCAAATTTACTGCTGTGATTTGAATTTCAAGTCTTTAATACACCTAAATTATGTGTATGTGTTTAATAACGTATTCACCACATGTCTTGACTTTTCAAAATATTTTAACTAAAAATATATGTTTTGATTTTCTAAGCACTTATATTTATTTTTATCATTTGTGGATACAAGTTGTGTAATAGCCTATTGGTTAAAGTCTTGAGTTCTAGACAAGAGGTCTAGGGATCGAACCTTGTCATGTGTGTTCTAAACCTCTATTTTGGACTTTGAGGTAAAAGCGTATACATCATTCCTTGGTGTGTTAGTTTAATATCGTATAATCCTCAAAATATTATAAATGTCTTAAATCCTAAATCATAATCTTATTTAGAGTTCTTCTTAAGAATAGAGCTGTCAGAAACTATAAAGACCTTAGAGAAGAAATTCTAGATCTACTTTACTTTTGGAAGATCGTCAAGACGTTGGCGTATATTTTCAAGCGGCCTTCACCTCCTTCTAAAATCATCATCGTTGTTGGGATTTCGATCTAATCGTGGTGATACGATCGATCTAGGTATGGAGAAATCATGCTTTCCTTTTAACAAAAAATATTGGTTTAAATATAGGTTTTTATGTAAATTAATATTTTTATTTTATGAAAAATGAATGGATAATTAAATAAGATGCATGCCATGATTGATAGATTTAATATTGATAATTTTGTGTTAATAAAAAGATGGGTTGGAAACACCATGATGAGACTGTAGATCTCGCAAGGGTTTTGTCGCGCGTTATGAGAAGAGTTTAAGCTTTGATTGAGTCTGATACGAGCGCGAGAGGTTAGGCTCTAAAACCGCTTTGCGTGGAGGAACCGACGCTCGATTTCTTCAAATTTAAAAATGTGAGCGAGCTCTTATTTTTGAAGATTAAATTAGTGTTTTAGTTGATATTCAATGAATGATAGGTGTGCCAAACACAAACTTAATTTTCTGCCAAATCTTCCAAGTGAGCCAAACATGCTCACTATCTTCCTAGAACCATATTTGGGGAGATCATCTTCCAGGAAAACCATCTTCCAGAAAGATGATTATCTTCTGGATATTCATCTCCCGTGAACCAATTAGGCCCTAAATGAACTTTTCATATTCTTTTGTGACCTTTCTTTTCCATATGAAATCACATAATCCCAAAACATAAAAACATTGCAAAAATCAAAGTTATAATAACTAAGCTCTTAACTACAAAGTCAAACTTCTAAGATGAGGTCAAAGACCTAAAAAGAGTGAGACTCAAGAGGCCAACGATCCATGCGCATATAGTGGCCCAAAATGGTCTAACTTAATATTTTAACATTTTTACCTCCATTTCATTCTGTAATAATCTTATTTGAGATGTCCTCTTTAAATCAATCGTCTATTATAAATTAGAGCCTAGATGGTGAAATCTATGGGAATGTGACAATAAATGATATTCTATTTTCTCTAAGGGTAGTTTTATGTGCGTACATTGTTCCTGTGAAGAGCACACTCTCTTCCACCATTAAAAATCATTGATTGCTTTGAATCAGTCGATGGAGAATGTTTTCGTCCCAATTTTCCACACAATAGATCTTAAGGTCATGACACACCTATCAGACGTACCTATCAAATGATTCCATGTGGAACACATGCCCATAAATGATCGTGATCATAGGCGTACCTATCAAATGATCATTTTTAGGGATGTGTGCCACATGGAGTCAACATGTGACTGTCTAATAGGTGTGCTATGATCTCAAGATCTACTATGTGGAAGATTGGGACAAAAAAATGATCTTCATTGGTTAATTCAAGGTGATGGAAGAGTTTGCGCTCTTCATAGGAAAAGAAGGGTAAATAATGTCATCCTTTCAATAAATCCTCCTTCGCACCATCAAATTTGCTCTTCATGTTTTTCTTCTTTGTCTGGTAATAAAACCCCTCGACTCTGAAGCCTTTATTCATAATGCCAACTTATCTACTTCATTTCTTGTTTTGACAATTAATACTATGTCATCCGCAAATAACATGCACTATGGAATCTCTTCTTGTATGTCTATTCTTAACGCGCCCATAACCTTGGCAAAAATAAAAGTTCAAGGCAATTGCTTAATACACCCCAACTTCAACAAGGAACTCAATGGAAGGTTTTATAATTCTTTTTAATTTTTAATTTATACTTTTAGGTACTTTTTAATCCCAAAATACTTAAACGGTATCAGTTAGTTTGTTCCATACATATCCAATATATCCTTCAGCGTGGGGCCCAAGCCAATATGCCCAATACATATCATTTTTAAATCCTTAGTTTGAACGTAAAAAATCTAATGGAAGAAATGTTATAGAGATCTTAATAGATTTCGGTGTTGTGTTCAAACTATTAATTTGAATGCATAAATTAAGAACGAAAGAGTCATTTAAATGAACCCTCGAAGAAATATTTTGAAAAGGCATAATTATTTTTAGCAAGTTTATAGATTTATTTCTCTTTTTTTTTCTCATTCCTAGTGTATTGATTTTCATACTCTTCATACTTAATGTTATTCCTGACTTTCTTGGCTTCTCTTTTGGAAAATTTATGTCTTCTAAGATCATTTATAGTTCTTATTCTTTATCATTTTTTAAAACACTTTTTCTTAATAATTGACTTTTAAATGTCTATTCTGCTACCATATTTCTTTTTGTACAACTTTTCTTCCTTTAGATTCTTCGAGCTCATTCTTAGTAATTTGTTTAAGATATTACGGCATTGTTCCCACAACTCAATTGGATCCCCTTCCAACTACCATATATCTCAGTTACTTATTTTCCTTTTAAAATTTGTTATTTTTACATTAATTTACATCATTTTATTTTTTGGGGATCATTTGTCATCTTTTTAATCACTTGGCTCTTGATAAAAACATTAAAAACTATCAATCTATGTTGTATGATAAGTCTCTCTCCTAGGATGACCTTGCAATACTTGTAGTTTGACTGTTTCTTTACCTTAATAAGCAATAATCTATTTGGGGATAAAGATAAAATTTTGTTGCTTTTATCTTTCCTCCATGATCTTATGAGCATCTAGTTATCATGTTGTTCTACGGGAAGGAAACTATTAAACTGGAGTCGGTTATAATGACACTACTTTATAACGACATGAAAAAGAAAAGTTCAGATAGTGATACACAAATAGATAACTTATTCGTTGGAGGGAGGTCCGAGGGCTGTAAATTTGAAAAAGGTAGATCGAAGTTCAAATATAAATCCATAAAGAAGGCTATACAATGTCATAAGTGTCACGAAAAAGGGTAGGTTACATCAGAAAGTATTACCCTCAGTTTTAGGGTAAGAAGGATCAAACCAAGGATAAAAATCTAAAGGTGGTTGTTGAAGAGGTTGGTGTAGCCGAACAAATTCCTGATGATGATGGAGAATGTATTGTTAGTGATTTCTAAAAAATATTCGTATAATGTATGGATATTTGATTCATGGTACTCTTATTACATGTGTCCATATAAGGATTGATTCACGTCTTGCAAATAAGTGGATGATGAAACTGTTTTGATGGGTAACAATATATGACTTACGAAACAATTGGGAAAGGAAGAATAAAGATGCACAATGAGATTGTTAGAGCATTTACTGATGTATGCCATGTACTAGAACTGAAGAACTTTATATCGCCTAGTACGTTAGACTCCAGTGAGGTCAAGTTTGAAGGTGACTCGGGAATCTCTGATTGCAATGAAAGCTAATAAGGTTGAGAACTTTCACTTTTTATCAGTGATGAGTGGAGCGGCATTGCCTATATCAGATGATAGCAGTTGTCCTATAGGAAGTTATGACACATGCACATTGGACACATGAGTGAAAGATGGATGACAGAGTTGAGTAAGCAAGGCTTGTTAAAAGGTGTAACAAGTGAGAATGTTGACTTTTGTGAGCATTACATTTTCGAAAATAGTGTATGTGAAGTTCAACGCAACGGTTTATAATACAAAAGACAAACTTGACTTTATATATTCAAACATATATGAGCCTTTAAAGGTTCCTTTGAAAGGTGGTGTCAGATACTTCGTCTCTTTTATCAACAATAACTCTTAATATATATGAATTTATATAAGGATAATGCATAAAAAAATTTTAAGAGATAAAGAAATACTACTTAAGAACTACAAGACCAATTTTATTTATACAAGAAAGATTAACCATAGAAGTTATATATATATTTCTTCCTCCAAGTATATGGAGTTGGTATGTGATAACTGACTCTTTCCACCGATTAAAAAAGAGAGATGGGAATTTGACATTAGGTTTTGGAAAGTATGTGGCAAAGTAGGAAAGAAATCTCAAGACTTGATGAGTTAGAAGGTTGCATTGAAAAAAAATTACTCCATGTGATTAAAAGAGGTCAAACGCATTTAAAATGAACGGCTATAGATATAAATCGCTAGGCGTTTGACCAATTTGGCTCACTTGATAAAGATATTTTTTTTATACAATCTTAGACTTCACAGATATGGTCTTTGCTTCACTATAAACTTTCTGAAACAATGCCACTTGTCCCAAAAAAACCCTTTAATTGAAGGGCCGTGTGTGACGGGGGCACACGGCGTGGCCATCCGGGGCAGCCGTGGGGCCACTTTTCCTCTCCAAGTGTTGAGTTTGACTGGTGCGTCAAGGCCACGAGGGCGGCACCGTATGTACTGAGCTGAGCCACGATGGCGTCGAAGCATGTTGGGGGTGGAGGGTGAAGACACGGTCGCGACATGGACGCGACTGACTCAAGTTGGCCTAGCGATGCGGGAGGGCGTTGCGGTATGCTAAACCAATACGTTTGAGGTCATCCTGCCATTTGGGCACTGTTGATGTTTGAACCATATATAGGGGGACATGAGTTGGTGAGTTGGGGTCCCCCGACCCTACACGTGCACTAGCCTCGTGGGCTTATGTGCGTGCAGATCCGCCACGCTTAGGGCGTGGTCGCCCTAGCTACGTCGTGTACTAGGGCCATCGCGTTGGTGGTTCCCAACCACCTTCGAGGTGCGGGTTCTAGCCCAAAGGGGGCTTTATGTATGCTCGTCGCTGCCTATCGCTATATCACTCGTTGTTGCATGTTGCCTTGACGGTCGTCGTTGCCGGCTCTAACCTGCTGCGTTGCTTCGCAGGGCGAAGTCCGAACGTAGAGGTTGAGGTGAAGCTTGAGTAGGACAAGCCTTCCACCCTTCGTAGCATCTGGGAATCCGCATTGCGTGTCGCATTTGAGAGAAATAGGCTGACTTAGCGCAGCAGGCGTTGAGTGCCGCACGGGTTGTCACGGCTAGAAGAGTGACCCCGTGACATTTGGTATCAGAGCCACAGTGATGGCTGAGATGGAAGGGACCAGCGAGGATGCAAGACGACGGACAAGAGAACGATCAACAAGGGAACGATTAGATAGCTTGGAAGCTCAAGCGGATCAGTTCGAGTCGGTGGTATCAGTAATGACACTACATGGTGAACGACTGAATAGGCATGAAAGGATAGAGCAATTGGCGCAGAGGCAGTGATGCGAGAAATTAAGGTCACATTGGAGGAGGTACGTGACGAGATGAGCGTGCTGAAAAAGCTCATCCTGGCGATGCCAGCTGGGGTGCCAGCAGGGACGCCGACACCTCGATTTAAGTTCCCCGAGCCAGAGACGTTCAAGGGCTCCCGCGAGGCGAAGGACCTCGAGAACTTCATATGGGACGTGGAGGAGTACCTCGAAACGTTGGGGGACCTCGATGCTAAAGTTAAGCTAAGAATTGCATCGAGATACTTGGTCGGTGATGCCAAGTTATGGTGGAGGCACCGAGTGTCAGAGGTGCGCATGGAGAATGGTGCAGTCGATTCTTGGGCCGATCTGAAGAAAGAGCTGCGGGCTCAATTCCTACCTACCAACGTCGGATGGTCATCACGAAAGGCATTATCGACGTTGAAGCATACGGGACCGTTGCACGAGTACATTAAGACTTTCACCAGCCTGATGTTGGACATTGATGAAATGAGTGAGAAGGATCGGATCTTCTACTTTATAGATGCACCGTAGATGGCTGCACGTGAGTTGACTTATAGAGGGTTGAAGACCCTAGATGAGAATTTGGCTGCTGCGGAGCGGCTAATCGAACACCGCTTTGAGAAAGAGAAGACAGTCCAAACATCCATTGACAATGCTGACAAGCAGGGAAAGAAGCAGAATGATACAGGATATGTGCGATCTGGTCAGGACAAAGGCGGTAGGTTTGAAAAGAAGAAAGACGAAAGGCCGAGCAAGAAGGGGTGCTTCCTGTGTAATGGGCCACATATGGTGCGCGATTGTCCAGAGAAGGCCGCCTTGAACGCGATGGTCGCGGAGAAAGGCAAGAAGAAGGCTGATGATGAGGCGCCCATTGCTAGAGTTGGGGCGCTCCGACTAATTGACTGTTGAGAAAGAAGTGCACCGCGATTTTGTTGGTGTGGGCCGTGGGAAGACTCAGACACCAACAGTGTACAGATTTTGAAATGTGCAATTTTGGTCATGCGCTTTTACACAGAGAGTGAAGGTCACAAGGAACTGGCAAGTGACATCAGTGATGAATTTCAGAATGTGTGCCTTCGCGTCAACGAGGACGTTGACGATTTTGAGTGGAGGAGGATGTGACGGGGGCACACGGCGTGGCCATCCGGGGCAGCCGTGGGGCCACTTTTCCTCTCCAAGTGTTGAGTTTGACTGGTGCGTCAAGGCCACGAGGGCGGCACCGTATGTACTGAGCTGAGCCACGATGGCGTCGAAGCATGTTGGGGGTGGAGGGTGAAGACACGGTCGCGACATGGACGCGACTGACTCAAGTTGGCCTAGCGATGCGGGAGGGCGTTGCGGTATGCTAAACCAATACGTTTGAGGTCATCCTGCCATTTGGGCACTGTTGATGTTTGAACCATATATAGGGGGACATGAGTTGGTGAGTTGGGGTCCCCCGACCCTACACGTGCACTAGCCTCGTGGGCTTATGTGCGTGCATCCGGGCCACGCTTAGGGCGTGGTCGTCCTAGCTACGTCGTGTACTAGGGCCATCGCGTTGGTGGTTCCCAACCACCTTCGAGGTGCGGGTTCTAGCCCAAAGGGGGCTTTATGTATGCTCGTCGCTGCCTATCGCTATATCACTCGTTGTTGCATGTTGCCTTGACGGTCGTCGTTGCCGGCTCTAACCTGCTGCGTTGCTTCGCAGGGCGAAGTCCGAACGTAGAGGTTGAGGTGAAGCTTGAGTAGGACAAGCCTTCCACCCTTCGTAGCATCTGGGAATCCGCATTGCGTGTCGCATTTGAGAGAAATAGGCTGACTTAGCGCAGCAGGCGTTGAGTGCCGCACGGGTTGTCACGGCTAGAAGAGTGACCCCGTGACACGTGGCTACCATATTTCACCCTAAGCCCAAAAGTGCATAGGCAATTTTTTAGACAAATAGACTTTGGGCTGGTCCAGTAGTACCTGGGTGGAGCCAATGTCAACTTGGGCTTGGGCCTGAGCGGACCCTTTTGGGGAGTCCAGTTTGACTATGGTGCATCACCTATCCACCATTGCATAAAATGCCGCATGTATTGCATGGACTTTAAGACGTTCACATAATTTAAGAGCCCAGATCAGCTCATGCATGCCCTCTACCTTGTATTTAAACCCAAACCGTTGGCATGCCACAAACTTCCGTATGAAAATAGCGAGCTAAAACTTGCACACGAGATTTATATCGGGACACATAATTAAAAATAAAGACTTTGCTGTTTTTCGTATCTATGCCACGGAGAACACGATGTAAGCCTTTTGGTTTGAATACCATAATGTAGAGATATTTGAGGCAAAAAAATGACACGAAATGCAATCTCTATCACCTGATTCAACCTTGTCAAAGCCCGTCATCTAATTCAATAATTGACTTTGACAAATCAGATGATAGAGATTATATTTCATACCAATTTTTTGCCTCAAATATCTTGACTTAGGGCCTTAAAATCAGACGGCTTAGATGGCTTAGATGGTGTTACATGTGGCATATATCCCAAAAATAACAAACATTCTTTTTATTCACGTGCCACAGTACAAATATTGTGTGCAAGTTTTAGCTCCTTAAAAATCCCATTGGGCTGAGCTTAGGCTGACCCTTAGATGGGCCCCTTGCCATCCCTACACACCCGCTCCCTACCAGAGTAAATTTACCCGTCCTGGCAGAACTGCAGCTAGGGATGCAAGTTCAGTGTACCGAACCGAACTGAACACGAATTTTTCGGTGTTCGATTCGGTACACCCCAAACCGAAACCCATTCAGTTCGGTTCAATGTTTTCGGTGTAGGTAAATGCCTACTTTTTTATTTTTTTAGGGTATTTTTTTTTTATTTTTTTTTTCGGTTTACTCACCTACCCCCTCAGTTTTCGGTTTCAAGCCACCCAAACTGAAACCGAACCGAATTGGGGTTTGGTTTCTGTCTGGTTTCGGTGCTGTTCAGTCCTATTCGGGACCCTTGGTTTTCTGTCCGGTTTCGGTGTTTGGTTCAAAACTTGCATCCTGCAGTTACCAATTTGTTTTTAGCACCCCTTAGATGTCCTCTAGCTCCCTGTGTGATCACCAACTGCGCTTCACGCAGACTAAAATTGTGGCTGAGGCCCTTCTCCCTTCTTACGACTCCCGCATGCCATGTCATCATCCACGTGGCAATTCCACAGCCCCCAAGAGACGGTTTCCTGTCACAGTGTACCGAACAACCCGATTCACTTAAAAAAAAACATAATTTTTTTTTTCTGGATAACTTGTGAGGCGGATATATCTTAAAAATAATGTATGAAAGAAAAATTTGTATCTGACGGTGCAGACTTGTAAAGCAGATATATCTTAATAATGATACATCTGATCTATGTAGACTTTAAGAGCCTCAAATTCTGTGAACCTATCAGATGTACTCTTGCATGGCGCACCTATCAGACAGTCACTGTTGACCAGTCGGGTCGACCCAACTCACCAAGTTTGGTTCAAGTCCAGGTCCGATTGAAAATCTCGACTTGTTTATTAAACAGGTCGGGTTCGAGTCCTAGATTCTTGACTTGAACCCGTCCCGACCTGACTCTCTACCTTATAATTTAATCTAACTTCGGGCAACTCGAACTGACTCAGCTCGGGTTTTGGTTGACAGTTCAAATACTTGGCTTGACCCGATCCAACCAATTTTTAGCTATAGACTCAAGGGTACCTCTGTTTGTACCCACACATTCTCTGAAAACGCTCACGTCCTGGACCCCTTGAAAACCTTTGATTGCTTCAGATCCGATGATGGAGATTCTTGACTTGACTAGTCCTGACCTGCCTCCCTACCTTATAATTTAACCTAACTTCAGGCAACTCGAATTGATTTGGCTCGGGTTTTGGTTGACAATTCAAATAATCGGCCGGACCAGATTATTTGAATTTGGAAAGCAACCGCATCCTAGACCCTTTGGAAACCATTGCTTGTTTCAGATCAAATGATGGAGATTGTTTTTCACCCTGATCTTCCATTCAATAGATCTTGAGATCGCAGCGCACCTATCAGACGGTTCCAAATGTCACAGATTGCAGAAATGGCCGTAAGTTCAAATTTAAGCGTGACACATGGAATAAAAAATAGATTGTCGGATAGGTGCAACATGATCTCAAGATCTATTGTATGAAAGATCAGAGTGAAACACGATCTCCATCATCTGATCCAAATCAATCAATGGTTTTCAAACAGAGGGACCCTAGACTCAAACTCTCTTTGATATTACTTCTAGTATGGAAACTTACCTCACCCAGAAATCTAGGTGATCTGCACCATTAAAATCTTAAATCACTTATTTAAAATATATGCGTTCTACAAGGGATCCTTTACCATTTCGGTTATGCATATTTGTTTATGTTTTCTTCAAATGAGAGACGAACGAAGCAAGTAGAGAGGGAAGGCCTTTTTTCAGCGATTCAGAAAGAAGAAGTTTGAAAACCAACAACATCTATCTCCTTCAATCAGAACGAATCCATGGTAACTTCCAAGTCCAAATGCCACTAATCTATGATTTCTCTACATTCATTTGAATCTACTCTGTAAGAGCTCTCGTTTGAATCTTCTATCGTAAAAAACGGTGCTAGTTTCTGTGAATTCTAGGTCAAGAGGAAAGATACCCTGTTTCGTTTGCTGAAGCGTTGTGTTTATCGATTTTATACTGTTATTTGCTTGCTTTAGTGTAATTGATAGTCTTATTTGATATGTTGTTCGAAGAGGTTGCATTTGAATTTTGTCATGGCGAAAATCAGGCATTTTTCTGCAAGTTCTAGGTTAAGTTTTTTTTTTTGAGTTTCATATGGAAGTGTTTCACTTCGCTTTCGTCATATTTGTTTTATTTTTTTATGTGATTTTGGTGAATTGAGCTTTTTGATTTTCTATGAAATTGCATTTGAGGTGCGAAATGTTTTATTTTTATATTAAAGTATCCGAATCAGGGTTTTGTTTTCTAGTTTAATTTTTTCCTTTTCTAGTGATAGTTTTATTTTTTATTGTTTATTTTCAATTATGAGACTAGATGATAATAATTTGTCTGTGTTTTTTCTAAAATACAATTGGATATAGGGTTTCGTTCAGTATATATTTTAGTTTTCATCATCATCTTCATCACCATCACAGCCTTATCCCATCTATTTGAGGTCGACTTTGTGAGTCCTATTTCTCCACTAGTCCACCCATTTGTAATTAGGCTAAGCTCTCTGTAACTTTGCAATGCTTTATATCCTTTCTTGCAGCTTCCTTCCAGGTCTTCACAGGTCTTCCTCTACTCCTACTTTCCTGTGCTTTGTAGCTTCTCAACCCTTTGTACAGGTCTATTTTGTGCCTCCGATAAACATGCCCAAACCACTTCAAGTGACATTCTTCCTTCAGAGGTACCACTCTCAGATTTTATCCTCATTCCGAATTTTAACCTTTCTTGTTGCTCCACACTTCCATCTCAAAAAATGCATCTCGACCAAATTTACTCTACCAGTCTATCTTCTTGTTGCTTTTTGTAGCCCTACATTGCGCACCGTACAATATTTTTAGTTTTCTGACTGTTTATCTAGAAATGATGGACTATGGATGAATTCTGTTGCAATTTATTACAATATTTATTACAGATCTTGATTGCTTTGATGTGCCTATTGTTGCTCTAGATTAAGTTCTAAACATGAGAGAAACGTATGGATTAGGGCTTGAATTTGTAATTGTAATATTCTTTTTTCTTATTTGTAGAAATAAAAGGTTTATTTTCATGTGTAATTGACTATTGCATAGGCATGTGAAGGTGAAGTTAGTGTTTTCTGACCAAGCTTTTGATTCAGTTAAGCTGAAACTCTGTAGTTGTTACAGGAAGTGGTTTCTTGATTTGGGTTTTTTATTGTTTGATGTTACTGGGAATATAAGGAGTTTCTATGCCTCTCTTTAAAAGAAAACCGTTTTCCCTGGTGGAACCGCCTTCCGATTTGGAGCCTCATGAGCTTGTTTTTCAAGTTCGTTTCACGAAGGAGATTTTCAGGAATTACCAGTATCCTTTTTCATTTTGAACTTGTTTTCTCAAGCAATTTATGTTTTTTATGAGCTTATTTGTTTTTTATTGTTAAGTTCTTATTTTTGTTACTTTTTTGCTTTTTTTCTAGTTCTGTTGTTCTAAATGCAGAAGCTCATTATTAGTACTATTTTTGAAGAATTGCTATTATGCTTTGGGTTAGAAGTAACAGTGGTACCCTCAGTCGAAATTGCTAGTGCTGCCTAGATAAATCTTTCTTTAACATTGATTAGAGACTACCTGAACCAGATAAATCTATACCGGCAGAGAGTCTGGATGTGTAAAGTTACTGGGAAAACAAACTTAACTTATGAAGAAGCTTTGGTCTCAGAGCAGCGCGCCATTGAGAAGGTTCAACAGTTCCCCAAAGAATTAATGGTGCCTGTACTGCATATTGTTCAATTCTGTAAGAACTTGTTGGCATTTAGAACTCAAAGTACCAATGTATATTTTTTCTTTATATGTAGACAGTTGTTATGAACTTAAATTCTTATATATCTTGGTTATAGGTAGGTAGCAATTTATAGCTGATCAGTTGAGTGCCCTTTGTTCATTTTAAATTGGTCTATAGTTCTATTTTGTAGCTCTTTTACAGATTCCTTACAGAAGTGTTGTTTTAAAGCAGTGGAAAATTAAAATTTGAGGTGCAAAATTCATATTAAACCCTTTACTGACTTACATAACTGAACATAAAAAGCTATTAAGGAGGGGAGACGATAAATGTGCAGCTTCTTCTGTATTAGCTGGTTGTTTTTCTATCCCCTGATTTGTGATCTATTTGGTTGTTTATACTGTTTGGGGAATTAACCTAGAATACTCATTGATGGTGGAGCTGACTTGGAGCCTAGGATGCATTGTAGATATGCTTCCTACTATTTATCTTGGTCTACCATGTTGTGTGGGGAAACCTTTAAAGTGCTTTGAGGGGCAGTGCACAGGTGTGAAAGGAGGCTTGTTGTTTTGAAGATCAAACTTTACCTCTTGGGCCCAGATTATGTTACGCAAATCAGTTCTATAAAATTTGTTGGCCTACAACCTGTCTCTTTTTACATGGATGATAAATCTCATTGAGAAGATCCAAAGTTTTTGTAGGACAATTTGGAGGATGGTAGAAGATGTATTCTTGTCTATTTAGAGGCTGTGTGCCAACCCAAGTCGATGGGAGCTTCAGTAGTAAGGCCATCTCAAAGAAATGAACCAAACACTTCTAGGAAAATGGTTAGGGTGGATCAAGAATGAAGGCGAGGTTTTTCTTTGTTGATGCTTGAAGGAGAAATATGGTGCTACCATAGGAATTAGGTGGTTCGTGTGGTGAGGAGTAGATGTGGTTTGGGATTTTGGAAGGTCGGGTGCAAAGTTCATGGGAAATATCTAGTATAAGGTTGGAAGAGGCAATAGTTGATGTTTTATTAGGACCTTTGGTGTAGAAGAAGCTCCTTCGAAGATTGTTTTGGTGTTCTTTATATGTTTTATCATACAAGTATGGATATGAACAAGGCTTCTTTGAAGAAATTTAGATTGATCCATGATGTGTAGATGATTTTGAGAAGACACCTCAAGGATTAGGATCTTTACATTGACCCGTTGACCTCCTACATGATTATATATATCTATGAGGTGGCTGTATCAGAAACCATGGGGAGTTAGGGTCCACTAGGT
The DNA here is from genome assembly GCA_021018995.1 of Chloranthus sessilifolius. Taxonomy (NCBI): domain Eukaryota; kingdom Viridiplantae; phylum Streptophyta; class Magnoliopsida; order Chloranthales; family Chloranthaceae; genus Chloranthus; species Chloranthus sessilifolius. The sequence continues at coordinate 7,337,415 of CM037591.1, forward strand.
TTTTTCTCAGCCAAATCATTTTATGCATTCCTTTAGGGAGATTTCCCCTATGCTAATTAGATTTGGACTTGGATACTTCCAACACCCTAATGGCGAAAGTACTCACAAGTAACGTGACACAAATAACGTGAATTGATTATATCTTCAGATTAGACCAGTTACTAAATCGATGTGCTTTTCTCCCCAATAAATGTATATTATGCAGTTTGATAGAGGAATCCGTGATTCACTTTTTTATTAATTTTAACTTTCCAGTTCGTGTTTGACACCCCTTTACCAATTTCTTCAGTGTGAAATGGGTCTTGTCTCTCTCCGTTGGATTTAACTCAGTCATCTAGGCCTTTTCTTGTTAGAGGGTAGATATCATTGTGTCTTTGTCTTGTGCCAATCATTTGAACTATTTGGAAGCACTATTGGTAAGTGATCTAGCTTTCGACCTATGGTGGAAAAGATCAAGGGCCTCATGATTTACTTGGGAAAGCATAGTGTGGAATGTCAATTCATTGACTCCAACAAACTTTAACTTTGAAAATATTATATAGCATAAATTGGATTGATAAAGTAAGGAAATTGCAGATGACTCCATCAAGATGAAGGTTCTATAGACTATAGAGAACCTAGGCATGGCGGATGTTGGAGGGTGCTTTGAATGAGACATTATCTGTTGTCCTTATGTCTTATGAATTTATGAGCCATTAGGCATGTGTGACTAGAATAAGATCGAAATTTATGTGAGGCAATGGGTTCTCGATTCATATAATTTTCTATTATGGTAGAGAGAGATTGCCACGCGCCAAAATCCACATACGTAGATTTCGGGTGTGAGCTTCGTCAGATCAACAGGACCTGGTAATATGGGGTTAATAATAATAGAATTAAACTAAAAACCACTTTTATTCCTTTCAAACTGCTTTAAGTACAACGAGAGACCTGTACAAGCCATTACATTGATAGCTATCAGCTTACATGGTACATAACTTCTTACATTTCTCTAAACTGAACGTACTTTACTAGTCCTTTTACGAGTCTGACCTCCTTTATCTAGCACATTGACCTCTCTTTATTTCGTTCCTTACTCTGTTGTTGGTAAAAATTATATGTGAGTGTTAAAAAAAAAACCCACCCAGCCAAATTTCATTATAATCTAAATGCAAGTATTAAAGAGACATGAAAATAATCTAAAAAATATAGATATTAGTTATCAGTAATTAATCTAAGGATCAGGGGTCAGAAATCTAGGTATCAGGTTTTAGAAATCCAAGTATCGGGTATCTGGTGTGAGAAATCCTTAAACAGGTACCTGAAATCAGGTGTCTGGTGTTTAACAGAGATAAGTATTTAATAAATTTATTTTATAAAATAGTTTTGCTAAAATACTGACATGTAGTGGTAACATATAGTTAAAGCTAACGTGTAGCTAATGAGCATGAATAGCAGGTTCTCATTCAACCGGTTTCCCGGTTGAATATCAGGTGTCAGGTGTATGCATGGCCTTCAAAAAAATTTTCCATTAACCAAATCTTGTGCACAGTCTCTTTGCTTGACTTATTCAGTATTCCAGGTGTGAATTTGATGAAACAATTCCAATATCTGATCTTAATTCTGCAAAATCTCAGGTATCATGTATCAAAAAACCAGGTATCAGGTATAAAAAATTAACTTAAATAGCAGGTGTCAGAAATAGAATTAGGGAAACAGTGTCAAATAAATAAACGGGCATGTAAGTATATAAACATGTGTCAACAAGGTATCAAATATTGGTCTATACCGATATGTATCGGTTTTCTGACCAACCGATACGTATCGGGCCCGATACATATCAGGTATCGCACGTTTCCTGAGCTTGGAAAGGGTACCTCTGCTCGGTGCTTTTTGCTTTCTCCGTGCTGTCATGTGACGCGACAGTCCCAACCCAGCATCGCACGTTACCGGCAGAGACTACTGAGTTGACAACACGTGCACACTCGTCCACCTCGATGCATGATACATCGTATATGTTCAATATGAGATACACAGATTTTAGGAGCATGGAGATATGCACCCACTTTCAGGTCTGCAGGATTTACGGTTCTCTCTGACCTGCACATGTGCAATGGACACCTAATACCTACGTGGATGGATGAGGGCATGAGCTTGACTAACTTGTTTGGAGTTGTTATTTGGTGCATAGCCTGAGCATCAGATCCGGTGCTAGTGTTATTGGAATTTTACAGGTGGCAGCAATATTCATGAAATTAATCTTATTAGGAAACGTGTAACACTCTCTAGACGAAAGATGAGCTAGTTTTATATTTCTAAAGATACAGAAAATTAGTGCATCTTATTGTTTTTATGCAATGAATGGTCTTAGATTTGAGAATACAGCTAATTTGTAATCTTGTTTGTACTGCATCTTAGCTCCCTCTAATTTCAATGTAATTGGGATTGCGCTTCTTTTTCTGTGTTGTCATGTCACATCAAGAAGATGACACATGTGTACAGTATGTTAGGTCCATTCAAATCTTAGGTACCAGTGGCCACTGCTTTTGTTCATTCACTCTTTTCCACATTTAAAAAATCAGGCACCATAAATATCGGCTACACAACGACGCAACGTCTTTTTTTTTTTTCTATAAAAATGCCGGATATGTGTCGGTATCGGCCAATACGTATCAATCCTCTATGGACCAATTCGCACTTTGACACCTTGGGTGTCAAGTGTTTAACAAAAATATGTATTAAATAAACTTGTAAACTAATTTTATTAAAAATACTGATCTGTCATATAACGGTTGGGTTAACATGTAGATAAAGCTACTGTGTAGGTAAAGAGCACGAAAACCAGCTGCTCACTCAACTGGTTTCCCGGTTGATTATCAGGTGTCAGGTGTATGCATGGCCAGCAAATTGATTTCCCATTAACTAAATCTTGATGTGCTCGACTTATTCGGTATTGCAGATGTGAATATCGTGAAGCGATTCCATATCGAATCATAATTCCATAAAATCTCAGGTATAAGGTTGTAGAGTTTCAGGTATCAGGTGCCAAGGATAAAAAATTCAACTTAACTATCAGGTGTCGGAACTCAATACAGATGCCAGAATTTAAATATATTATATTCAAACTTTCTTATTTAGAAAATTCAAAAATATGCTTTCTTTTGGAAAGCATCCATATATATCGTTGTTTATGCTATGCCATATAATAGTGAAAAATCTATATGCATTAACCTTTTAGTCTAATTGGACTAAATATAACCCTGAACCCTTATAGATTAAAATAAAAATATTTTGTGGAAATCAAAATGAAGGATAAGACTAAATAAAAGTTTACTTTCTTGGTATGAAGCCTGAGCTGACAGGTGAGCTCAATGGTATGGTGGTATTGGCCCAAACAAGGAAAGAGATAAATGATAAGCTGGAATTGTGGGGAAAAGCTTTGGAGTCAAAGGGTTTGAAAATGAGCAGAACAAAGACATAATACATGGAGAACAAATTTAGTGAGCAGGATATTATGGAGGACGATTTAGTCAAATAAAAAATCATTTAGTGCCACATTGCTATAAATTTCACTACTTAGGCTCTACTTTACAATCAGATGGTAGATTTGAAAAGGACGTCTCAAATAGGATTATGCAGGTTGGAGGAAATGAAGGTAAGCTAGTGGAGTATTATGCGACCCAAGAGTTCCACTTAGAAGACAGTAAGACCTGTGGCAAGGACGTCGAGTATCGACCGATATCACGAACATGTTTCATCGGCGATGAAACCTTTTTGGTTTGGGGGAATTGGCGGGGACGCCGACATCATAGGCTTTGAATTTGGGCCGCATCGAGTCCACCGGCATAAGAAGAAACGGCAGAAGAAGCGGACGATCCAAGAGGAGTGAGAGCAACCACTAGAGGGATAAAAAAACCCAGAGTTAAAGAGCTGAAAGAGAAGGCCGAAGGCTTAGATTGGAGCCCCGGGTTACTCAAGTTAGGGGGAACTTGCCTAGTCTCTCGGGCGACTAAAGGGCAGCCAAAACTTAGTATCAGAGTCGCCCATGCGACATTTAGTTTCTTGCCCGGGCAAAAACCACTTAAGTTCTCGCCCAGGCGAGTTTTGAAACCTTAGAATGACGGGTTTAGTTTTGTGTTTTCTTCCTTTTTCTTTTGTTTTTCAAAGCATTTTAGGTTTCTATTTGGCTAAACAGTGTACTTTGCTATTTTATGGTTTTCTATTTTTGGTACCTACTATAAAAGGTCCTTATGTAAGCCATTTTGGGCAGCTGTTGGTTGTCCCACTTTAGTTTTGGTATCAGAGGCCTAGGTTCTAGGTTAGGGCATTTTGTGTGTTCATTTTGCTTGATTTATTTTATTTTGTTGTGTAGTTCATGGTTGTGTGTTCATTTTATAACCGGTGTTTGGATTGTGTGTTTGTGTCGATCATCATGCGTGATTCTATTAAGATTCGTCGTGAGTTCCTTCATCTTATTGAAAGGGAACTACTCGAACAAGAAAATCGTCACACTCAAAATCGTAGGTGAATTCCTGAAGGTCGAGATGAGACTAGAGTTAACAAGATACTTTGATCGTTGTGAACCAGAGTATGACCTTGATAGGAAGTTTCTAAAGTCTATTCGAGTTGAGGTTCCAGATTTTGATGGAACAATGAACTCTAAAGCATTCATGGAGTGGTTGTCTAGCATAGAGGAGTATTTTGATTTGTATGGTGTGTCAGATGAGTGTAAGTTGGGTTAGCCAAAATGAAGTTGGTGAGCCACGCCAAAATCTATTGGGTCGATGTGGAGTATCGGCACGAGTCACTTCGAGGTAAACCCATCACATGATGGGTGGACATGGAGGTGAGGCTTATCGAAAATATGTCTTTCACACACCATCACCTTCTGCAATATTCGAAGACCAAAACGGATAAATGTCATGATTTTCACGAGCTTGAGTTTAGGAATACCCACACCGAAGAGAGGTTTAATCCTGGGGTTCAACCATTGAAACCCGTGAATATTCCTATGCATCCCCAAAGTGACAAAGAGAAAGGAGTGATCAATGAGAGCCCTAAGAATAATGGTCGCAACAAGTATTATAAGTGTCAAGGATTTTGACACTTTGCTTATTGATGCCCCGCGACTATTCCCGCTCAAAATTTTTTAGTTAAGGAGGAGAGTTGTGAGGAGCCAGAAAATTTTAAAGTGGGAGAGGAAGTGCATGAACCTGTACCGTGTTGAGTGGAGAGGAGATGGAGGAAGTAGAAGAAAGCGTATTTGTGTTGAAGAAACCTCTATAAAGGATCATCCTGTGTTGGTCACACGAGTCAGTCGAGTCACCCACACGAGTCGTTAGTGTTAGTAGAGTCGATGATACATGAGTTGTTGGTGTCTGTAGAGTCGGTTACACAACAGTCGTTAGTGTCACGTACACATGTGGGTATAGAGCCCGTAGATGCATGTGCATGTCATAGTCTCGAGTTGTGTATTGATTCACGTTCAGAGTCATATTGTGAGTCGAGTCTTGAGTCACGTTCTGCATTGCATGTTGCTAAGCTTAGGTTCAAAATTAATTTGAACAATGACAATTACAAATTATCGGCAGATTCATTTAAATGCTTAAAGGGATTCCAAATAGGTGACCCTGAGATGGGTCGGGTTAGGCCTAAACGATTCCCCTCGGGAATTGCAAAGAAGCTCCAAACCCGTGGTGCCAGATCTTTTAAGATTATGGCAAAGAGTGACCCTAATATGTTCTTGTCTTCTTGAGCTTCCTGAAGGTATGGGGGTTAGCTCAACATTTAATGTGGACGACCTAGTGCTTTATCTAGGCTCAACCCCACCTCCTAGAAAACCTTTTCAAGCATCCATTCCTTTTGAACCAATCTCGATCCTGCAGCCCATACCTCTTCCTCCTCCGAGCGACTTGAAAAGAGAGGTAATCGAGAAGATCTTAATTGATCTTGTGGTTTCCATCGACGACAGAGGGTTTCAAGAATATTTGGTGAAGTGGGTCGACGAGCTGAATTATGAGAGCACTGGGGTTAGTCGAGAAGAGGTTTACCGTGTGGATCCTGATATAATTGACCGATATCACGAGCATATTTCATCGGTTATGAAACCTTTTGGTCTGGGGGAATTGGCCGGGACGTCAAGTATCGACTGATACCATTAACATGCTTCATCAGTGATGAAACCTTTTTGGTTTGGGGGAATTGGCGGGGACGCCGACATCATAGGCATTGAATTTGGGTCACATCGAGTCCACCGGCATAAGAAGAAACAATGGAAGAAGCGGAAGATCCAACGGGAGCGAGAGCAACCACTGGAGAAGGCCAAGGGACAAAAAGGCCAGAGTTAAGAGCTGAAAGGGAAGGCAGAGGCTCAGATTGGAGCCCTGGGTAGCTCAAGCGAGAGGGGGACTCTCCCAGGCGACCAGTCAAGACAATTGGGAGAGGAACTGGTCGCTCGGGGGACCAAAGGGCAGCCAAAACTTAGTATCAGCGTCGCCTGGGTGACATTTAGATTCTCGTCTGGGCGAGAATGGACTCGCCCGAGAGAGAACCACTTAAGTTCTTGCCCATACGAGAATGAACTCGCCCATGCGAGTTTCGAAAGCTTAGAATGGGGGGGGTTTAGTTTTGTGTTTTCTTCCTGTCCTTTTATTTTTTAAAGCATTTTAGGTTTCTATTTGGGGTCAACATTGTACTTTGCTATTTTAGGGCTTTCTATTTTTAGTACCTACTATAAATGGTCCTTATGTAAGCCATTTTGGGCAGCTATTGATTATTGAAAAGAGTGCAAACTTTTGGAGCTTGGGATGAGCTCTAATGGAGAGTGAGTCTTCTTCCCCATGTGGGTTTGGTGTAAGTCCAAGGTTGTGATGCCCATGTATTGTTCTTGGTGTTCTCCTTTACCCCTTTTCTAATTTCTTGCATTTATTCCTTCTAATTTGATTGCTTGAATCCCCAAAACCCTAAATCTTGAGCTAAGCTTGATGCTCATCCTTGTGGATTGATTCCAATCTCAACCCATCGATCCACGACCGTTGTTTGGCTCGAGATTTGCTCGATTTGCAACTATTTGAGCACTTGTTTCAAAGCCCTAGCGAGGAATCAAACGATTCCCCATTGAATGTCGAGCAAACGCCCGACTGAGAGGATGCTAGAGTTCTATCTCTAGGATCGCACCTTTCGCAAATCTAACGGATCTCGCTCTCTTGATTAAACCCTAATAAAACCTAACATGGCTATCTAGGCAAAAACTCGGGAAGCCCTAAGGTATCGCTTTAATTTGGGTTTTGTTGTTCCATTAATTAGCTTAATTTCAGCAATTAGCATCCCATAAGCTTTTTGGGTTCGTTGTCCCGCGTCAACCTGCCATTGTATATGGTGCGGAATGTTGGGCTACAAAAAAGCGACAAGAAGATAACGTATATGTGGTCGAGATGTGTATGTTGAGATGAATGTATGGAGTAACGAGAAAGGATAATATATGAAATGAGTACATAAGAGAAAATTTGAGTGACACCGATAAAGGGTAAAATTATTGCTTGTCGCTTGAGGTGGTTTGAACATGTTCATTGGAGGCCAAAAGCAGATCTTGAACGAAGGGTTGAGACTCTACAAACACAAGGACATAGGAGAAGAGGAAGATTAGTGAAGACCTAGATGGAAGCCTTAAGAAGGGATATAAAGGATTGGGAAGTTGAAGAGAGCTTAACGCTAAGCAGAAACAGGTGGAGAAATAGGACTCACATAGCGGACCCCAAATAGATGGGATAAGGCTATGATTATGGTGATGGTATCGTGGAATTAGGGTTTAGTTTGGTAGTATTAGGGCTAGGTCAGTGATATTAGGTTTATGGTGTGAGAGAGAGAGAGAGAGAGAGAGAGAGAGAGAGAGAGAGAGAGAGAGAGGAAGGGAATAAGAAAAATATTGAGAATGGCTTAGTGAGTTTGGGTTCCCTCACTAGCTTTTATATTAAGTTCTAAATACATTACATACACACCAAAATATAATACTCACACACCCATTACAACCACATAAGTTTATAGTAATGCCACTAACAACATTCCCCATCAAGCTGGAGCACGTACATCTTGTCATAGAAACATGGTGTAATGCCAAAGAATCAAGGAAAATCAGAGCATAATCTGTGAGAATCAGGACACAATCTGTGATTAGTAAATCATGTATACAAAATTAGAATATAACTTGTAATTAGACAAATTAGATGTTGTGATTAGATTGTAAGTTACATACCTATTTGGGGATTCAACCCTCTATAAATTCTGTCATGCTCCTCTATGGATACAGACAATTCAACCCAATCTCTTTTTCTTTATAATTCTGATATGGTATCAGAGCTAAAGCAATTGATCTTCAATTGAGTTTTGTGAAGCATTCAGCAGGCTGCTGTTCTTGAAAAATCCAACCAGCAAGTTGCTGCCTTTCGTGCTGTTTAGATCCAACAAGAATCGTTCTATTGCAGTCCTTTAAGCTGTTCAAGACTTTTGTTCTTTTCTACTATTGATCCATAAGTTATTCCAGCAAGGTGATGTCCTCGGTGCAGTAAAAAATTTGCAAGTCTCGTTCTTGAAACTCGTGATCCTACAAAAAAAACTCGTCTCATCATGTCTAGAACAAATAAGTTTGAGATCCTACCTGTTCGTTTTGATGGAACGAACTATGTTCTATGGGAGATTCATTTTCGATCCTTTGTGCAAGGCAAAGATCTATGGGGACTGATTGATGGAACTGATGTCTAACCAGATGAATCTAATTCAAAAGAGTTGCGTCAGTGGCATGCTAACAATGCCAAGATTGTTAGTTGGATTCTAAGTTCTGTTGAACCAAGCATCACCCATATCGCACGCCACGTGCCATGTGGGATTACCTAGCTAGAGTTTATCGACAAGCAACTGACGCTAGGCGTTTTCAACTTGAACATGAAATTTCAGTTTATCACCAGGGAGACAGGAACATTTAAGCATACTATTCTGGATTCATGGCGCTGTGGCTGGAGCATGATTCGATCCTCTACTCAGGAGACCTCACATCAACATCAATTTTTGATGAAACTTTGAGATGAATATGATTCTATCAGAGGTAATCTTGTCAATCTAATGCCTTCTCCTTCTGTTGATGCATGCTTTCAGGAATTACTTTGGGAAGAACAATAACAACGATCACAAGCGAGTCTCTCATCAATGGGAAGATTTTGGTCCATCTGATGTTGCTTTTGCTGCTCTGCGAGGAAAAGCTTGAGATTTATCAAAGATTCAGTGTTTTAGCTGTAAGAATTTCAAACATTATGCTAATCAATGTAAGAAAGGAAAATTTTGCAATTATTGCAAAACCATTGGTCATGTCATCTCTGAATGCACTAAGTGACCACGCAATCGTGGTGCTCCTCCTCGTGGACAACCTCGTGCCTATCATGTTGGGACTTATCAGACTGAGGAACCTACTTCTTCATCTGCGGTAACAGCTTCTTCCCTTAATGCAAATGATATCCAACAAATGATTTCTGCGAGTATTACCTCTGTTTTCTCTACTTTAGGCTTGCAAGGTAATTCTCCTTCTAATTCCATTTGGTTTCTTGATTCTGGTGCTTAAAATCATATGACCTTCATGCCCGAGTTACTCGCTTCTATTTCTCCAAAAAACTAATCTTTCTAGTGTTCATACCATGGATGGAAACAACATTCTAATTGTTGGGACTGGTGTGATTAAATCTAATACTCCACTTCCTCTTGATAATGCACTTCTTGTTCCTCAATTATCTACTAATTTGTTATCTGTGGGTCAACTTGTTGATAATAACTGTAATGTTTCTTTTTCTCGTCATGGTTGTTTGATTCGGGATTAGGTCACTGAGACGTTGATCAGAAAGGGACATAGGCATGGGTGGCTCTTTACAATGAATTTATGATCTTCACCTAGTTCATCTCACGCTGCATCTCTTTCGTATGCTTTCGTAGCTAAACCGGATTTATTTACTTTGTGGCATCGTCGATTAGGTCACCCCAATCTCAATAAATTATTGTTTATGTTAAATTCTGGACTTATTCAAAATAAATTTAACTTTTACTGTTGCTAATGCTCATAATAATTCTTACTCCAATTGTTATATGGGGAAGGGTAAAATCTTACCATTTCCATTGCATACTATTTCTCCAGTTGCCTGTTTTGATTTTATCCATTCTGATGTATGAGGAGTATCTCCCATGATTTCTTATTTCAGTTATAAGTATTTTATAACATTTATTGATGATTACAACCGATTTACCTGACTGTATTTTTTGAAATCTAAATTTGATGTTTTTAGTACATTTGTGGCCATGATTGAAAGTCAATTTTCTAAATGCATTAAAATCTATCGGTTCGACTCAAGGGGAGAATACATGTCTCATCAATTTCAAACATTCTTGGAAGGCAAAGGTATTCTTTCTCAAAGATCACGTCCTTAAAACACACCTCAACAAATGGCGTGGCGGAACATAAGCATTGCCATATCATGGACTCTGTTCGGACATTGCTCCTACAATCTTCTGTTCCTCCTAAATTTTGGGTTGAACCAGTGTCTACGACAATTTATTTGGCGAATCGACATACCATCCCTCTTTTAAATAATGATACACCTTATTTTCGGTTGTATACCATACATCCTAATTATGATTTACTTCACTCTTTTGGGTGTATGTGTTTTGTTCATCTTCCTATTCATGAGCACACCAAACTTACTGCACAATCTGCTCGTGTTTTTCTTGGTTATGCTCCCGGGTAAAAGGGGTTTATTTGTTATGATCATATTTTCCATCGGCATTGGGTATCTCGTAATGTTATTTTTATGGAAAATCTTTTCTATTCTAAATTGCATCATGATTCATCTCCTCCTATTTCCTTTTTACCCGTCTTTGCCACCCCAGATGATTCATCCACTCGGTTCAAGCCAGACATGAAATATCAATGACAACCAAAGGTGCCTCAGCCACTGTCTCTGCCCACCAATGATGCAACTTCTAGTGAACTGCCCTCTCTCACACCTAGATCCCCACCTCCTTCTCCACCTTCGACACCTATGCGCCGCTCCACTCGAGTGTCGGTTTTGCTGGTATACTTCCTCTTTGTTTACTACCTTAGATTCCATCACTATTCCCACCTCTTATTCTCAGGCTATATCACAAAGTTGTTGGAAACATACTATGATTAGGTGCAGTAGCGGTAAATCACACATGGGACGTTCTTCCATGCCCCTCTCACATCACTCCCATTGGGTGCAAGTGGGTTTATTCTGTCAAGCTCATATTTGACGGAACTCTCGATCGGTACAAGACTTGTCTTGTTACTCTTGGCAACTGACAAGAATATGGCAATGACTATGATGAGACGTTCACTCCTGTGGCCAAGATGGCTACCGTATGCACACTTCTTGCTCTTGCAGCGTCCTGCTCTTGGTCTATTTTGCAACTAGATGTAAAGAATGCTTTTCTACATGGAGATCTTAAAGAAATTGTCTACATGAAGTTACCTCCTAGTTTACTGAAACAAACAACTAATTCAGTTTGTCGTCTTCGTCGATCCTTATATGGTCTCAAACAGGCACCACAAGCATGGTTTGAAAAGTTTCGCTCGACCATTGTTAATGGTGGCTTCAAACAGAGTCAGTATGATCCCTTTCTCTTCCTCCGACGCACTCTAAGTGGTGTTACCATTCTCCTGGTCTATGTGGATGGTATCCTTATTATAGGAAACGACAAAAAGGGCATTACTTATTTGCAATGTCTCCTCACCATATCTTTTCATATGAAGAACCTTGGGCCTTTGACCTACTTTCTTGATCTTGAAGTTCAACGTTCACATCGGGGTATTTTCATCAATCAACAAAAGTATGCCATGGACTTAGTTTCTCTTGCTCATCTAGAAGATGCCTATTCCTTTTGCCACTCTATTGAATTTGAATGTAAAATATAGTCGAACTGAGGGTGACCTATTTGTCGATCCTTCATTATATAGGCGTTTGGTCGGGAGCCTCATTTATCTTACAATAACTCGGCCTGATATCTCTCGTGCTGTGCACATTGTCAGCCAGTTCAAGGAAGAACCTCATCTTCATTTCTCAGCAGTTCTTCGTATCATACGATACATTAAAGGTACTCCTTTTCGTGGATTATTCTTTCCCACTTCATCCCATCTCAACTTATCTGCTTATGCTGATGCTGATTGGGCTAGTTGTCCTAACACTCGTTGATCCACTACTGGCTGGTGCATGTTTTTAGGCTCTTCACTCATATTATGGTGTTGTAAGAAAAAAACCCGGTCTAAATCATTCACTGAATCTGAGTATTGTGTCATGTCTTCAGCTTGCTCTAAAATTCTTTGGTTACACAGTCTTTTAAGTGAGCTTGGTTTTTCAGTCAAATCTTCTACACCGCTACATGCTGACAATGCCAGTGCCGTATACATTACTAATAATCCAATGTTTCATAAACGTACGAAGCACATAGAAGTTGACTGCCATGCGATCCGTGATGAACTCCTTCGTGGCTCTATCTTGCTTTCGCATATTTCCACACATTTTCAGATTGTGGACATTTTCACTAAAGCTCTGCCTAAGGATCGCCATCAATTCTTATCAAGAAAATTAATGCTTTTCGACTCTCCTCGCATCAATTTAAGGGGGAGTATCACAGAAACTTGGTGTAATGCCAAAGAATCAAGGAATATCATAGCATAATCTCTGAGAATCAAGACACAATCTATGATTAGCAAATCATGGAATATCATGGCATAATCTATGAAAATTAAGGAGAATCATGACACAATTTGTGATTAGCAAATCATGTATACAAAATTAGAATATAGCCTGCAATTAGACAAATTAGATGTTGTAATTAGATTGTAATTTTCATACTTATTTGGGGATTCAACCCTCTAAATTCTGTCATGCTCCTCTATGGATAGAGACAATTCAATCCAATCTCTGTCTTTATAATCCTGATACATCTAACATGCCCAACTTGACAACGACTTCTTCAAGAATATTAGGCTCAACGACTTTGGTGAAGTTGTTTGCAAGCTGCTGGGAAGTGGCTACGTCAACAAGCTCCATAGACCCATCTTTGAATTTTTCTGGAACAAAGTGAATATCGACTTTAATGTGCTATGCTCTTTCTTGTAGTATAGAGTCGGACGCTATCTTCTCAACACAGTACCAAAACAAGTCTAAAGAAGCCTTGCTCTGATACCAAATTGGAAAACAAGGTTTTTAAGATTAGGGTATAGGCCTAGGGTGTGAGATGTAAAAGATAGAGAAAGAGAGAGTGGTGATGAATAGCTTAGTTAGACATTCAGTCTTACTAGTATTTACATTAAGTATAACAATGCCTTATTAACATTTATATTACGTATATAATAATGCTACACACACACACCCAAAATATGCACATTACACACCAATGTGGTCTACAATACAAACATACACACCACACACACAATCCAACAATAAGTGTTTATTTAAGTTTATATGTTTAAATTAAGGAGTGCCTAGGTGTAAATATTGAAAAGCGTGTCTACGAGAGAAATGCGTGCATAGGCACATGCCTAACTGCACTTGTGCCTAAAAGCGAAGGCGCAGCAGGTCTACCTTGTGCCCACCTTTGACTACACTGATCCTTCATCGATCAATTTTTTTAATATTTTTATATTTTCTCCTCGTATGTTCCACTACTTATTCTTGAGCTATCTTTGGCTTCTTTTCTATTTATTTAGTTTTTGATATGTACATCTAGAATAACTAACCTGTGTAGACCTTACAATCCTTGTAGTTTTCCAACTCTCTTTGATTTAAAAAAACAATAAATTATTTTTTCTTAATTGATCAATTCTTGAAAATTGAAAGTATGACATGCTCTTCTTTCTTTTCAAAGTTTTCATTTGTTATTTTAAGATCAAAGACCACTACTAAATGAAGATTAACATCCCCCCTTTTTATTTCTTTCTCGAAAATCATATCCTCCATGTATTTTCTCAAATCCTCTTCCTGTCTTCCTCAAATTCCATTCCTCCAATGAGTAGGCTTTTGTGTGTGTATATGTGTATCAAACAAGTAATTTTATTAAAAAAAGAAAATAGGATACTAAATAAATAAATAAAAAGAAGCCTTGTCAGGGATCATAATCCAGTGATAGGAGGCTTGCAGCTGAAAGCCACCACTACATATATCAAAACTACTAATTTATATAGCAAAAATAAACAAGTCCTATTTTCATTCAATATGGGCTTAAGAAACATCAACATTTTCCAGTGTTATACACGCCTACAAATTACCCTTCTGTTGAGATCAGACAGTATTTTGTATATTTCTCCGAACTTAACCTCGTGCTTCCATGGGCTAGGGGAGTCCTTCTTAAGCTATCGAACCACAATTAATGAGCCCCCTTCCACCAAAAGTTTACTTACTTGGATTCTCTGTGTATTGGATACTACCCAAGAGCCTCGATCTCAGCATTTGTGGCGAGAGCATTGCCAATAGGACCAGGTAAGGATAAAAGACATTCCCAAGGGTTATTTGAAAAGAAACTTCTGATTCTTCCTGCTCCAGGGTTACCCTTATTGCATGATGCATGATTCAAAGTTAAATTTAATCCAGCCTATGTCCGATGCCATCCAGATATGGCTAGGTATGGAAGAGGTGGTGGCTATCCAGACAGAGGCCCCCTTCCAATTTGAAGTTAGAGCAGTCAACACAGTTTCAGTAAAGAGGCCCAACATTCTAGCATGTTCTGCCACCTCACCACAACTCCTTTGATGATACCAGAGAGAGTTTATGTCATATAATATGAGGAAACAAGTGGTGGTAAAAATGTTATCATCTTTCTTCGACCTTTGATACACTCTTGAATGATGTGGGAAGCCATACGTCACGCATATCTCCAGTTTTATAGGAATCTTTAAACAATACGGTTTTTGAATGAAATCTACTGACTTCAACATTTTCAATCCAAAAGATATGCCATTTTACATTATTTCTGAACTTTTAATCCCGACTAACCAAGGTTGCTGATCCCACTACATACGCTTAAAATCATTCCGTTTATAACTTTTATGCGATTTGTTGATAGATGACCATTGGCATCTGAGGCAATCACTGCATGTTGTGGTGTTTTGCAATGGCACGTTTATTTTCTTTCATTTAGAAGCTCACTATTGCCATAGAGATGGCACATGTTGTTTCTATCAGTCTAGACGCCCTGATGCTCTCCCATTGCATATGGTGGATACAGATGTTGGCTGTAAATTACTAGCTGTGCGCCAAGTGGAAAAGTACGTACCAAGAGGATTCTCTTTCTAGATTGGTGTTTTCTATTTAGAAATAATAATAATAATAATTATTATTATTAGAATAATGATGATAACAATATTAGAGTTGTGGAAGAAAAGAAATTTGCAACCTACCATAATATTACTGTGGATTAATTATTAATGGTTTATATTTTATTCATGACGGGGCCGCCACATACATGGAGTCATGGACATTGAATTCGGACCGCATCGTTTCTACCGGCGTAGAAAGAAGCAGCGTTATGGAAGTCAAAGCTAAGGAAAGATGGAAAGATGGAAATTCTGGAGAAAGAATGGCGAAATTTCGATTGATCGAAATTCGAAATTCAAATTCGATCGATCGAATGTCGACGGCGATTTTTTGAGAAATATGAAATTTCGATCGATCGATTTTCAATTCTATCGACCGAAATTTCAAATCGATCGATCGATTGAAATCGCGCCGAGAATTTTAGTTATTTTAGGAGTTCAATTTCGAACTTTTGTTTCAAGGGTTTATTTGTCTTTTATTTAATATTCGTTTTAGGGTTTTCTTTTATTGTAAGACATCCTATATAAGGTCTTTAAACAATGTAATTAGGGGAGTTGATTGATTATTGAATGCTTTTATGCTTGAGTAATCTTTGCCTGAGATGGGTTTGGTGTGAGACCAAGGGAGTGATTCCCCTATATTTTCCTTATTGTTGTTATTGATTTGCGTGGTTTGCTTATATTTGATATCTCTAAATCTCTGCGTTTTTCTCTAGCGATAGCCCAAATCCCTCCTTGTGATCCCCGAAACCCTAAACCCATTTTGAAGCCTAAATCACACAAGCCCATACCCTTTCTAAACCATAAACCGATCTCAAAGTCATAAATTGTTTACAAACCCTAATTCCCTTTTACAACCCAATTTGGAATCCGTGAACCTACATCGGACCGAAGATGAGCGCCTAATCCTAGAAAAGCTAGAGTACTATCTCTAGGCCGATCTCGCCTCGACTCTAAAGTACTTGCGCATCGGATTGGACCCTATCTGGATCTCGTGTGATCTACCCATCAGAATTCTGCAAACCCTAAAGGTATCAAAGATAATTTTGCGATTAAACTTGATTTAATTTCATTAATTTCGACAAAATCTGCATAAAATCATATTTCGCATTTTAGGGTCATTGTCCCACGTCATTTTTGGTATCAGAGCCCTAGGTTTTCTAGGTTAGGGCATCTTTGCTTGTCATATTTATTTTATTGCATTATTTTTGTGAGCCCATATTGCATTCCATATTAGAACCCTAATAGACCTTGTGATCACCATGGACTCGAGTGCGATTCTCATTGCCCTTAACGGTATGCGAGAAGAGCTGGGTGCGATTAGTGCACGTCTGAATACCATTGAGTAAGCCCAAACATTGCTAGGAGTTGGTAATGATAGATTACGTGATCGAATCAACCAACTGGAAGCGATAGGTGGGCTGAAAAATCAACACCAAGAGCGTGAATGTCCACACTTTGAACGTAATGGTCGCCAAGACAACCGGAACCGTAGGGATCATCGTAGAGATGATTATGACCCCTAAGTTCAACTCCTTAAGAACGTCCGAGTTGAGATTCCGACTTTCGATGGAAGAATGGACCCTACCGTCTTCCTCGATTGGCTTTCTGACATGGATCAACACTTTGATTGGTATGCCATGAATGACGACCGTTGCGTTAGACTTGCGAAAATGAAATTGGTTGGTCAAACTCGACTTTTCTCGCTCAATGTTGAGCGCATTAGGGTGAACGCGGGTTGTCCTCCCATTACCCGTTGGGACGACATGAAGGAACGACTTACTGAGAAATATGTTCCTTTATCATACCACCAACGCCTCCTTGATCAGTGGCAAAATTTACGCCAAGGTGGTATGCCCGTGACCGATTACATTGCCAAATTTGAAGAGTTCATGATGATGGCAAAAGTATCGAAAGACCCTAAAATCACTCTCTCTAGATTCCGCACTGGATTGCGACTGAATTTGCAAAAAGAATTGATTTCTCATCCCGTAGAAACTCTTGAAAGATGTTATGCCGTTGCCGTTGTGCAAGATCTTGAATGATAGTTGAAAACTACGGTGGTGAAGAGGACCGAGCCACAATATAGTAACCAACGATCCGGTGAGGGACGATTCAATCCTCCTCCCAAACCTACACAACCTACCCTACCAATTCTAGGTTTGAAAAGGGAAAAGGTGTAGTCGGAGAATCCTCAAGGGTTAATTCTCAATTAAAGTGCTATAAATGTCATGGGATGGGACACTTTGCCACCCAATGCCCTACGAAAGAACCCCAAAGGACTCTCTTCATTGAGGGAGTGGTTGAAGAAGAAGTATTTGAACCGGTTAGCACACCCAGCGATGAGGAGGGTGATGCTATTGGTCATGCTTTAGTTGTGAGGTGTGCCCTTGCACAACCTCAACGGGATGAAAAAGATGACTGGCGTAGGGAGAACATCTTCCACACTTATGCCAGATTTGGTGAAAAGAATTGTAGGGTCATTGTGGATAGCGGTAGTTGTACCAACGTAATATCTACTCATGCGGTACGCCGCTTAGGGCTTACACCTGAAGCCCACCCGAGACCTTATAAAGTCACATGGGTCAATTCTTCATCCATTCCCGTGTCGAAAAGGTGTCATGCACCGATTCAATTGGATTCTTATTCGGACACCTTATGGTGTGATGTGGTGTCGATGGATGTGGGCCATATTATTTTGGGAAGGCCGTGGCTCTACGACATGGACGTGACCCTTTCTGGTCGATCAAACATCTGCACGTTCATGCATAAGGGCAAAAGATCACTTTACACCCTTTGCCTCCCAAAACACCATCGACCAACACAGTCGAAAAGAAGGGCGAGTCTTCTAAATTCATTAATATTGTGATCCCTTCTAAGTTCGAGAAAGCATCGATAGATGAGAGTGTGGTGTACGTAGTTGTCATCGTAGAGAGTGCTCTTGAGTCGGTGAGCGAGTGTCCCAAGGAGGTTGAGCCGATTTTAAAAGAGTTTACTGATGTCTTCCCTAAAGACTTACCAAACGAACTCCCTCCTCTGCGTGATATCCAACACGCAACAAACTTGGTTCCCGGATCTACCTTACCGAACCTGCCTCACTATAGGTTGAATCCGGTTGAGCACACCGAGTTAACTCGACAAGTCAATGAGCTCCTTCAGAAGGGGTTCATCCAAGAGAGCATGAGCTCGTGTGCCGTACCTGCCCTACTCACTCCTAAGAAAGATGGTACGTGGCGCATGTGTGTGGATAGCCGTGCAATTAACAAGATTACCGTTAAGTATCGGTTTCCCATACTAAGGCTCGATGACATGCTTGATATGATGGTTGGTGCCACTCTCTTTTCAAAGATAGACCTTAAGAGTGGCTACCATCAAGTCCGCATCCGCCCCGGTGATGAGTGGAAAACCGCCTTTAAGACTAAAGATGGTCTTTATGAGTGGATGGTCATGCCTTTTGGGCTTTCTAACGCCCCGAGTACTTTCGTGCGACTCATGACCCAAGTGTTGAGACCGTTTCTCGGCAAGTTCCTTGTTGTTTATTTCGATGACATCCTGATCTACAGTCATGACAAGGAACAACACTTGACCCACCTTAGGCTGGTTTGTGAAACCCTCAAGGGCGAGAAGTTGTTTGCAAATCTCAAGAAATGCACTTTCATGCAACGTTCTATTGTTTTTTTGGGATTTATTATCTCAGCCAATGGAATGGTTGCAAACCCCGAAAAGGTGAGAGCCATTGTGGAGTGGCTCGAGCCTAAGAACATACACGATGTCCGTAGCTTCCATGGTTTGGCTACTTTTTATCATCACTTCATCAGAAGCTTTAGCACCATCATGGCCCCAATTACTGATTGCATGAAAAAGGGGACTTTAAATGGGGCAAAGCGGCGACAAAAGCCTTTGTTGAGATCAAACAACGAATTAGTAGTGCACCCGTCATGCGATTGCCGGACTTTTCTAAAGTCTTTGAAGTCGCATGCGACGCTTCGGGTGTAGGCATGGGAGTGCTCAGTCAAGAGAGCCACCTTGTGGCCTATTTTAGTGCAAAACTTAACGCGAAACAAAAATACTCCACCTGTGATAAGGAGTTCTATGCGGTCGTTCGATCTCTTTGGTATTAGAAGCATTATCTTAGACCGTAGGAATTTGTGTTGTTCTCGGACCATGAAGCCTTACGGTTTCTTGCTTCACAGAAGAAGTTGAACGCAAGGCACGTGAAGTGGGTTGAGTACCTTCAAGGGTTCACATTCGTGTTAAAGCATAAGGCCGGTGCTGAAAATAGGGCCGATGATGCACTTAGTCAGCGAGTGGTGACTTTGCGCATAATGAGCACCGAGGTCGTCGGGTTCGAAAAGTTAAAGGATGAGTACCCCGTGTGCCCAGATTTTGAGTTGAGTACACTACTCTCCTTAGTAACCCAACCAGCTCACACTCCGTGTACACCATCCACGATGGGTACTTGTTTAAAGGCAACCGCCTTTGCATCCCTCGCACTTCATTGCGTGACTTTCTCATTTGGGAGTTACATGTTGGAGGGATGGCAGGACATTTTGGGCGTAATAAAACTGTTACACTCATAGAGGATAGGTTCTTTTGGCCTAGCCTAATGAGAGATGTCGCCCTGGTCATTAAGCATTGCCGCACTTGCCAAGTGTCAAAACAGACCAAACAAAATACCGGCTTGTACACCCCGTTACCCGTGCCACACACACCGTGGCAAGACCTCTCTATGGATTTCGTGCTTGGACTTCCTAAGACCCCTAGGAAGCACAATTCCATTTTTGTCGTAGTGGACCGTTTTCCAAGATGGCCCCCTTCATTCCTAGTTCCAGAACCTCCGATGCGTCTCATATTGCTAAACTATTTTTCGCGGTGGTAGTGCGTCTTTATGGGTTGCCCAAAACCATTGTGTCTGATAGAGATGCTAAATTTACGAGTTATTTTTGGAAGACTCTTTGGCACATGATGGGCATATTGCTCCAATTCTCTACAGCTTACCACCCTCAAACGGATGGCCAAACCGAAAGCACCAATAGGAGTCTTGGGAATCTCTTTCGTAGTCTTGTCGGTGATCATGTTAGGACCTGAGATACCATCTTACCCACAGCTGAGTTTGCATATAATAATTCTGTTAATAGGTCCATAGGCATGAGTCCTTTTGAGGTAGTGCATGGTCATAGGCCTAGGACCCCATTAGATTTGATCCCCATGTCTGCATCCCACAGAGTGTCAGAGTCCGCCGATGCATTTGCACAACATATTCATAGCTTGCATGCCGAAATTAAACAGAAAATTAATTCAAGCAACAATCAATATAAATTATCTGCAGATGCTCATAGGCGTTCTAAAGAATTTAACGTGGGTGATTACGTGATGGTCCAAGTTAGGCCTGAGCGGTTCCCATCGGGATCCGCAAAGAAGCTCCAATCTCGAGGTGTTGGGCCTTTTAGGATTTTGGCTAAGAGTGGTTCTAATGCATATGTACTTGAGCTTCCTCCAGGTACGGGGGTTAGTTCAACGTTCAATGTGGAGGATTTGGTTCCTTACTGGGGTTTCACCCCACCTCCTGAATACCCATGAATACCCACTCCAGCCACCTCCTAGTCCCAGTCCCAATCCAACCTTGCAACCCATACCTCTTCCTTCCCCAAGCAGGTAGAGATCAGATGAGATAGAAGATATAATCACTGATCATGTCGTCTCTACACATGACGGGGGACTACAAAAATACTTGGTTAAATGGGTTGGCAAACCGGAGTCCGAAAACACTTGGGTCCACGAGAATGAAGTTCGCCGCTTGAACCCCGACCTGCTAGATATCTACCACGAGCATGTTTCATCGGTGATGAAACCTTTTTGGTCCAGGGGAATTTATGGGGATGCCACATACATGGACATTAGATTCGAACCGCATCGTTTCTACCGGCGTAGAAAGCAGCAGCGTTATGGAAGTCAAAGCTAAGGAAAGATGGAAATTCTGGAGAAAGAATGGCGAAATTTTTATTTGCAATTTTGATCGATCGAAAATTTCGATCAATCAAAATTCAAATTCGATTGATCGAATGTTGACGGCAATTTTCATAGAAATATGAAATTTCGATCGATTGAAATTTCAAATCGATCGATCGAATTTGGAATTCGATCGATCTAAATCGCGCTGAGAATTTTAGTTATTTTAGGAGTTCAATTTCGAACTTTTGTTTCAAGGGTTTATTTGTCTTTTATTTAATATTCGTTTTAGGGTTTTCTTTTATTGTAAGACCTCCTATATGAGATCTTTAAACAATGTAATTAGGGGAGTTGATTGATTATTGAATGCTTTTATGCTTGAGTAATTTTTGCCCGAGATGGATTTGGTGTGAGACCAAGGGAGTGATTCCCCTATATTTTCCTTATTGTTGTTATTGATTTGTGTGGTTTGCTTATATTTGATATCTCTAAATCTCTGCGTTCTTCTCTAGCCATAGCCTAAATCCTTCCATGTGATCCCCGACCCATTTTGAAGCCTAAATCACACAAGCCCATACCCTTTCTAAACCATAAACCGATCTCAAAGTCATAAATCGTTTACAAACCCTAATTCCATTTTACAACCCAATTTGGAATCCGTGAACCTACATCGGATCGAAGACGAGCGCCTAATCCTAGAAAAGCTAGAATACTATCTCTAGGCCGATCTCGCCTCGACTCTAAAGTACTTGCGCATCGGATTGGACCCTATCTGGATCTCGTGTGATCTACCCATCAGAATTCTGTAAACCCTATAGGTATCAAAGATAATTTTGCGATTAAACTTGATTTAATTTCATTAATTTCGGCAAAATCTGCATAAAATCATATTCCGCATTTTAGGGTCGTTGTCCCGCGTCAATTCAGTATATTTGAAGGTTTAAATGTTGACATATACCTCAGCTTGCTCCAACAATCTTTGGTCAGTAGAATAGAAAGAAAAGAATAAATAACCCAGAAGATATAATAAGTAAATAAAGAGAACAAACAAGTCTCAATTCTGAATCTTTGTGTGGATAAAAATGAAAGAAGCAATGTATATGGCATGTTACCTTTCGTTTCAATGTATAGCAGCCCAATATAATTAAATAAGTAATCCTAAAATAAAGGAAACAAAGGGTGCTTGACACCTTTGTCATAACAGTTCACAAATAGATAGATAAATAAATCAAGAGCCTACTTGCTATATTTAGGGAGTTCATGATAATAAAGATAACAAAACTTGAAAATCCTAAATAAAGTGGCGTGAACACTTAGTAGGATCTAAGGGGTCACGTGAACCCTTAGTGGTACGTGACTTGGGTGGTGAGGGCCGTAAATCCTTAACCGCCAGCCCTTCCACTCACCCAAACGTCTTTCCTTTTTATTAATGTTTTCTCCCCTTCCTGGCTTCATCAAATGTATGTACTTTTTCTCTTCACGAAACATAAAATCAAGGTTTAAAAACTTGACTCGACTCAGTTTGACTCAGCCAAGTTGACTAGATATAACATGTGCAAGAAGCAAGAAATGGATCATCTTGGCTCAGCCATCAGAGGGTTCTGTGGTTCATGAGTTCAAACCTTTTTTTAAGTTGGTAAGCTGGAATTGAACCTGCAACCTTTTTGTTTTGGATGCAACTACTACTCAAACCTTGTATGCGGAACATTCGTTTGACAGTATTGCCCAACTAGGGTTCGCAGTGGGCCTGAGTTATTTGGAGATCTAGTTATTCTTCAAACTCGGTTAAGAACTTGTCCTGAATCAGGCAAGTCATGACTCAGGCCGAGTTGTAAACCCTAGCCTGGCAATTGTCAAAATGAACGTTTCAGGGGAGGCAAAGTTTGAACTCATGATGCACATCACGCAACTGTCCACAAGACCTTAATAAACTGAGAAATAATCCAGTTCTTGCTTCTTGTAATTTTTATATTATATAGATTATATACACAGCGTACATTTGATATGATAGAATTAAATAATACAATAGTTTCTGATGAATAATAGGTATGACTATGACAAAAGAAAAAATAAAAAAAATTAATAACCTTAAATTTTTAGAAGTATAAAATATACCATGTAAGTCAAACAACAATGCTTTTGGTAAGTTCTTATTTAATTCAGAAGGCTGGGTTATGACCATAGTGCCCAAACCGGGGTTCGGGAATAAATCGGCTTGGAAAAAATTCAGAAAATTTTGGTAAAATTCGTCAAATTAGGATAAAAATTAT
This sequence comes from Chloranthus sessilifolius, assembly GCA_021018995.1. Taxonomy (NCBI): domain Eukaryota; kingdom Viridiplantae; phylum Streptophyta; class Magnoliopsida; order Chloranthales; family Chloranthaceae; genus Chloranthus; species Chloranthus sessilifolius. The sequence goes on from CM037591.1 coordinate 7,360,977, forward strand.
CAATATTTAAAAAATATATATTATAAAATATATTAATTTAGAATTATAAAATTTTAAAAATAAAAAATACAGTAAATTTCTGGATAAATTCGAGCCATTTGTGAATAATTCCTTATATTCGCAAATAATTGTTAAAATTCAATTTTTTTTTTTTATAAAGTTACAAATAATTATAATTTTATTTGTTTTTTCATAAAATCGTAAATTTATTCACAACGTTTTCAAAAAGTCGGAGAATTTGGTCACTATGGTTATCACAACTGAGTTTGTATCTAACTCAGAAAGGCGAGGTCCGAGTGAGTCTGAGTCTGGGGTTTCTAAACATGCTTGAAATGTTTCAGCTAATGAACTATAAATGAATTATGATGTCTGAATAATTGATAATTATTCTTGTTATGAATTGCTAATTCCTAGTTTATCTCGTCCATTAACCATAGAGGCATAGACCTAGTTCTTCAACTTTGTTCCTTTTTTTTGTTTCTTTGTGTTTTTCTTTGAAATAGTGTTTGCATGGTTTGAGTCTACTTCATAGGATTTCACCCTTGTTCTTTTGGGAGTGGCAGGCACACTTACGTTGAAAGAGCTTGTCAACACAATATCTGCAAGGTTGCAGTACCATTTGTTAGAGGGGTCAGAGTTGCTTGGAAAGAAAGAGCAGTCTGTTTGTCCATGCAAAATATTAAAAATTGTAGAACTGGATGGTGAAAATACCCGTTATGAAGTGGGTTGGCTCGACAAAAATATGGAAATAAGTGATACATCAATAGTGAATGCAGACGATCTGATGCGGAAGAAGCTGCCTTTTAGTAGAGCTTTACTGAAGTCTTTCATTAGGGAATCAACTTCTCAAAGTGCTCCATGGGTGGTTCATGATAAGCTGGCAAGGAAGCATGGAATTTCGACTGAACTTCCTGAGGAGTTCAGAAGCAAAGTTTCCATTCAGAATGGATGTCTGAGAAACTTGGTAAAATGCAGGAAAAACAAGGAACGAAGAGAAAACACCTTGGTAAACTTTTTGTTTTCTTCTAATTTTTGCTTGTCTGATTGGGATGTCTTAACTTTCTAATTTTTTAAAATTGTTTATCATGTTCAGGTTGCTGAAAATGGAAAAATCAGTAAGAAAAGGAAAAAGCTGGAAAATGAGAAGTTCGAAAACTCGGAAATGATGAAGCCAATAGCAAAGAAAGGTAAGTGAAAGGAATGAAGCCTTTACAATTTGACTAATACTATGCTATGCGTGAACTGCACTATCAGGTTACATTTTTGGGTTTCCATTTTCCAAAAAACAAACATCTAAACTTGTCAGTCACATTGATATCCACATCAGATTAATGTACTGGCATTGGTACCCTTACAGCAATCATATGTTTTATTAAACCAATTATCTGGAAAATGCATTATTTGGTTAGAAAAAATGTCATGAATCGAAAGGGATTAAATAAATGTCTGTTCTATTTCTATTTTTCTTAAATGTTTTTGGATCTTTTTAATTGTGGGATATTATTGCATTTTTTGAGACTGCAGTGTTGGAATAACCATATTTTTGCTGAAGAATTTTCATTTAGCAAACTTACATTGCATGATCTTTGAATTTGCAGAAGAAAAAATATATGAAGAGCCTATCAAATACCCAATTGACGATCTTCTAGTGAAGCCTGGTGCAGATGATCCAATTTTTACGGATCGCCCTTCGCCAACAGAAAATTTCATTGTGCCAATGGATTGTGTTGGTGATCTTTTAATGGTTTGGGATTTTTGTTCGTCTTTTAGTAGGTTATTGAACCTGTCACCATTCTCTCTTGAAGATTTTGAAAATGCCATCTGCCATAAAGACAGCAATCTGACACTCATAGTTGAATCACACATGTCAATTCTTCGCTTGCTAATTAAAGATGAAGGCAAGTATTTCATGGCTATACAGAAAAAGAGGCAGAAATCAAAGGTGACAAAACTCAGTTAACATATAATTAGAAATGCAGTATTTGTGTACTATTCTTTAATGTCTGCAATTGTTTCTCCTTTAAATATAAATTTCTACAGTTATAATACTCATGATGGCTGTTCTCGTATGTTTCTTCCTTTTCATTTCAGATTACAAAAATAAATTGGAAAGAGTATCTATGTGACTTCTTAGAGATGGAAGATAGACCGGAATTATCAGGTCACATATCGACAATAAGACGGGGGCATTATCCTCTTTTAGATACTCAGGCCAAGATTGGTATCTTCCGAGAACTGGTTGCACAGGCCCTTACAGCTGATGCTATTAGAGAGCAGTTAGATGAGTATATTGAACAACAACAAGCACTTGCAGCCTCAAAGAGAGAGGAAGAACTGGAGGAAGCTAGAATGAGGAAAACAGAACAGAAGAATCTAAAAGTAGTAGATAGTAACACAAATGAAGTAACAGAGAAGCCTAATTTGGAGAATAGGAGAGGTAGCTTGCACAATTCTGAAAATGGGTATGCAAATGTATTATCCTGTTTGGTATCTTGCTAATAAGTGAGTCACACGTGATTTGGAGTTCCACAAAAGAATGTGCACTTAGCCTGTGGACTGTTTGATGCTTCTGCAGGGAGACTAAGCATGTAGCAGTGGCCTTGAAGAAGGTTGAGAAAAAGCAGAGGATTAATGGTAAAGCCATTGTAGATGACATAGAGCCATCTAGGGGTAAGAGTAAAAACAAGGACACTCAGCAAAAGATATCAAAAGGACAGAGGGTAAATACATCTCTCTCTCTCTCTCTCTCTCTCTCTCTCTCTCTCTCTTTCTCTAATATTATTTATACCATTATATCACAGAAAGAACGTATTGAGAGGGAGATGGAAAAACGATTCATACGTACCAATCCTTTTGGGAGAGACAGAAACTACAATAGGTACTGGTTTTTCCGACGCGACGGAAGAGTTTTTGTCGAGAGTTCTGACTCAAAGCAGTGGGGCTACTACACTCTTAAGGAAGAGGTAATCACGTCATCTGCATAATGCTGATTCTCATCTCCTTGATCTTTCTTATGATCCTAATCTGCTATTTATGAAAACTTCTACTCTCTTGATTAGCTTGATTCGTTGATGGGTTCACTTAATCGAAAAGGTGAGAGGGAAAGGGCCCTCCACAGACAGCTGGAAAAATTCTATCCTAGAATATGGTGAGTTTGATCCTAGACTTGATGATCTGAATAAGTGTATCTATGAGCACATGCCATGATTACCAAAATATCTTCCTAAATTATACAAAACTTCTCTTGAATGTCCAAAAAAGCTAATGTCATGAAGATGCACACTCTTTCTTTGATTGCATTGTATCTGCTGGAATTGAGTTCCATATGATAGATTACTTGAAAATCTATCGGAAAAATTCTATCCTAGAATATGGTGAGTTTGATCCTAGACTTGATGATCTGAATAAGTGTATCTATGAGCACATGCCATGATTACCAAAATATCTTCCTAAATTATACAAAACTTCTCTTGAATGTCCAAAAAAGCTAATGTCATGAAGATGCACACTCTTTCTTTGATTGCATTGTATCTGTTGGAATTGAGTTCCATATGATAGATTACTTGAAAATCTATCAAGTTCAATTATTTTCTGTGGTACCTATATTTTCTAAGTTTTATTAATGGATTCACACACTTTTGGACTTTTGTAAGTGTAGAATGTATTCTCATCATTTTGTTCAAAACTCACATCTTTTCTTTCTGTGTGGAATTCTGACATTCATATATGCGCAAAAGGAACAGGGGTCATTGCTTGGTGCAATGGTAAAGGGCTTGGGGTGTCAAGCATGGAAACGTCGGTTTGAGTCTGTAGAGCAGGCACTTTGTGCATAAAAAGCCCAAACTTTAGGTCTCTATCCTGTCCACCCCTCCCAACACCTCATACATACGGGACCAGCACTGGGTAATGCCTTCATATACAGAGAAAAGTTTTGTGTTTATTTTCAACCTGAAGGTGGTAGAAGCTTACTACCTGTCTTTGGAGCTGAGATGTTTTACGGGAAATTTCACTCCACGTCCTACAACCAGAGGGGCAGCAGCCACAACTGCATATGTATATGGCTTCCACCATATTCTGCTCTACAAACCCCCTATTAAGTTGGCTCTAAAAACCAATGACCCAATGAGAATCCTACCTAATGGGCTCTTTGAATGGGAAAGCGAATGTTTTTCCCCCATGGTTTCATTGGGCAAGCATACTGTTCTCATTCTTACCAAAATCATCGGGAGTAAAATTATGGTCCCTAGGGTGAAAATTACAGGGTTGCCATCTTTTTGTGGGATGTTCATAATGACCTTTTCAAACAATTTGTCTACAATGAGTAGGGCTGTCAATGGGCCGGGCAGGGCTAAGCCTGGATAAGAAACGGGTTCGGGCTGCAAAGTGTAAGGCCCGGCCCGGCCCGGTAAAATGAGGTCCTTATATATAAAAAAAACTCTTAAAAAATATTAGAACCCGGCTTGAACCTGGCCCAGCCAGCCCTGGATAGCTAACCGGGCCGGGTTCAGGCTACAACATTTCAAAACCGGGCTGAGCCTGGCCCGGCCCGGTTAGCTATCGGGCCGGGTTCAGGCCCGGCCCGTTGACAGCCCTAACAATGAGCCAATAGCTCATTGCGAATAATGATCTCATTCTTGTCATCTATGCAGTGAGTAGACCCCGAACCTGCCCTGTTGACAGCCCTAACAATGAGCCAATAGCTCATTGCGAATAATGATCTCATTCTTGTCATCTATGCAGTAAGTAGACATTGAGACACACATTGACTTTGAGAGCATAAAAATCTGTGCATGGTTCAAAGTCCAAATAAATGCACAGCTAACAAGGCATTGGCTCATTGTCTAGGACGAGTCAGGAACCATTGGCTCAATGTAGACAAATCCTTTTTTAAATAGCAGTTTTTATTTTTTTTAATCTTTTTCAGCAGTTCAGGTTACTGTTTGATTAAAATAGTTCTATGAATTAATGTAATCGAGTCTCAAAACAATTAACACTGGATAAAGCTGCTTGCTAGTGTCTTATCCGAGTCTCTGTACATGTGATTAAGCTTTAATATCTTCTGCTTTATGCTCAATTTTAGAGAATGAGCAGTAATACTCTTACATGGGGATTTTCCATCATAAATGTATTTTATCCTTTCTGTTTTGCAGTTCGGCACTGCAGAAGAGATTGAAAGATATCGCTCACAAAATTGCAATAGAAGAGGCTGTACTGCGGCGTTCGACACGGGTACGAGCCCATCCCAAGCACAGCCCAGCCACGGCATTTCTCAGATATGTCAACAAGTGGAAGGAAGACTGAGAGCTTAATGATATGAAAAGGGTGTCACCGTTACATAGATGATTGGTTGCCACACAATGGCGGGAAAAAGTTCATGTGTCAAATTACCATGGACGATGACAATTTACCCCTACATCCAACATTTTACACATTTTATTTTCACAACCATGTGTTTTTGGAACTTCTCATTTGCTTATCCCTGTCGATGTGGGTGCATATAGCTGTTAATACTTGATACTTCTCTAGAAAACGCTAATACACAAACAAAGAGTTTCTGTTTATGAGAAGATTTTTTTTGAAGGAACTACACATCAAGAGAAATTAAAGCCAGATAGGGGCAAGAATATCTGTAAATATTTCAACGACATAGCAAACATGTCTCTTCATTTTTTTAGAGATACATGCATCCCATCAGTTTTGTAACATGGTTTTCTCTTTGGTGAAGTTAATCTAGTTATTTGTTTTACAATTGGTTGAATCCTATGTAGAATGATTTGAAACTTGACAATTTTTTTGCTTGAATTAACACTGGTGGCTGGGTTCATTTTAAGACTAAATGATCTGTAGAATTAGAGGTTGTGACTTGTGAGACCTCATTGAGTTGGTATTTTGGAACAAGTTTGTTTAAGGTATGATGACCGTGTACTGCTGGCGGTACATGGATCAATTTTAGTCTATTTATATGGTAAAAAGTGTACATGCACCGATTTCACAGAAGCTAGAAATCTGTGTGCGTCGTAAGGTTTATTTGTACAGGCGGACTGAGTTTGGTCAGTGCCCCTCCGCCATGGGTCACATGGTTACTCGAAGTACTTGTGTTAGGTGCCCGATTTATGTACCAATGCTCTTGGTACTCGGGCCACTTTTTAGGATGATGTGTCATGTGAAACCACTGTGTTCTGTGTGATTTTATGCCCATGATCTCAACGTCTATATTACAGGGGTCAATTTTTGGTGCAATAGTACGAGGCTTGGGTTGTCAAGCGTGAACTAGAGGGCAGCCACTTTCTGTGTAAAAAGTCAGAGCATAGGTCTGTATCCCATCCACCCCTCCCAAAACCCTATAAGTTCGGTCACGGCCTTCAAAAAATTAAATTTAATGGCATGTTGGATGTACATTGTAGCTGTTAATTTTAGATGATGTTTGATTGTATTACTCAAATGGATTTCGTTTTTTGTCCCAATGTTTTGCACCAAAGATGTTTAAAACATTGTGCAACAAAATAACGTGAAGTCACTGCACATGCCACTGCACATGCCTTTTTTATCAGGAAAATTGGTGGTTTTTGACTTCACATTAAATGAAATAAGTATCATTATCTTTTACATACCAGGTACCTTTGAACGTGCCCATGTCCCGACTCCTTGAAAACCATTGATTCATTCGAATCAAATGATGGAGATTGTTTTTCACCCCAATCTTCGGCACAACAGATCTTGAGATTACGACGCACCTAGCACGACACATGTCATAGATCCCAAAAAATGGCTCCTTGATGGGTAAAACATGTCTGTCACATTACAAGCTTTAAATTGGACCAAATAAAGGGCTTTTTTTTTTATTGAAATCTAATGGTCACATTAAAAGCGGAATGCAATCTCTAGGCAACAAAATACCTAAAAATTCACATACATATTATTTCCTTCTATATTCAACTCTTGCAATTGTGTTAGTGAAGCAATTGATTGATTTCTCTTTCGACAAAGGGCAATTGATTTATTTCCTCCACTACTGCCACTCTTGCTTTCGCTTCTACTTGCATACTTGCGTTAAATTGACGATCAGAAGAGATTAACAATGATAGCTAGAGAGAGAAAGTCATTGCTGCAGGTCTAGTTCTTGGACTCTTTAGCACTATTGAAAAGTTCTTAATGAGGCCCGATGCAACATATCATAATGAAGAACAAGTTGTCTTACAAGTGGAGACCATCAGAGCTGAGGGTGCCCTAGATCTTAATGTATGAATTGGAGGTTTTCAAGAGAGAATTTGTCAAATCCAGCATCCGATCTTTGGTTATTGTCAATTCCCTTATGTGATTTCAAAAATTCTCCGATCCAATATAAAGCTTTCAACACCTCCTTAAATGCGTCTTTGGCGCAATGTAAAGTGATTCTCAGCGGATCGATTCAGTCTACTATTAACTCAGCGTCCTATAATAGACAAATGCACTCTATAATAGACAACTGATATCTATAGTAAGTCGCAACAGTTTATTATGGATCGTTTCAATGAATTAGTAGTCATTTATAAAACATTCGTTGTTGAGATGTCGAGCTGGTCTTTTAGATGCCTAGTTTCGTAGATACATGATTGGTAGAGATAGACAAGTTATTTTAAACCATGAAGAAAGATTTTCCATTGAAAAAACTTATTAACGTGTTCACAAATTCAAAAATCATAAGGTGTGTTGGTATCATTCACAAATGACCAGATATCGATTAGAAAGCTCCATAATAGATGAAATCAATCAATTATAGATTACATTAGTCTATTATGTATCATCATTAATCTATTATAGACCACTAATTACATAATAGACTGAATCGATCCGCTAGAAACCGCTACAAAATCTGGATCCAATTTGGGACCAGTTTCATTTATTTTTTTACTTTTTTAAAAATAAATGCAATTTGAGCATTCTAAGTCCTTCATTCCTCGTGTAAAGGCTTTCATTTTGGAAATTTGGATATTATTTGTTGTGGGTTCGATTATTTGCATCTCTCAAACTGTAATCTCAACCTTATCCAAAAGTCAATCCTACTATTAGCTACTTTGAATCATATGAGCGAGATCATATTTCATAGGCTGTGCAGAAACCGACCTGAACCGACCGAAATCGATCCGAAATTCGGTTCGGTTTTGGTTTTGGGACATATCGATTTAATTTCGATTTTGAAAAATAGAAACTGATAGTTATTGGTTCGGTTTCGGTTTTAACGTTAAAAATCTGAAACCGAACCGATAAGAGACCGATAGTGGTGTTACATGGCTGCATAAGTGCGTAGTGCATATAAAACTTAGGTTGCAAACAAAAAGTCTATTTTTTCCCTTTGAAATCTTATATTCTAATGTGTTTTTCTGTTATTGGAAGAACCATTTTAGTTAAATGCTTTGAGGCCTGAGAATGGGTTTAAAGGATGTGCATTTATGGGATATTAAGATCCCATTTTGTTTAATTGTGATTTATGTATAGTGTATTTGAATGTGTGATTTTGAGCTTTCTTAGGACTCCCTTTGTAGTTTGTATTTGTGTTGATTTGAGTTTTGGGGTTTAGCTGTTGGAATTTTGGTTTCCTGAATTATTTTCATATATTTGTCATTTTTTATTTAAAATAAAATTATATAGAAAATATTCATCAATCTGGACTGTCCGATTAGTGCATTAATTTCTGGGATATGTTCTTAGCCATCTGATCAATCACCTACTTTTGAATGATTAATAACGAATTAGCGATATAGGCAACAACCTATAAAGTCCTCAATGGTCTGACCCTTATGAATTGACAATGATTTTCTAATAAAAAAAAATAAAAAATTGAGATTTAGAAACCGAAAACCGACTGAACAGGTAGTTATCGGTTCGATTTCGGTTTTAAACCTTATTGGTTCAGTTTCGGTTTCGAACCTTATCGGTTCGATTTCGATTTTGCCCCAAAACCGACCCGATCACACCCCTAATATTTCATTCCAATCTTTTACAAAATGGATCTTTAAATCATTGGCATGCTGCTAGATGGTTAATTTTTTATTCTACATGACATGCACTCAAAAAAGTAACCCAAAAATTATATTAAACATCACACTCAAACATGATTTTATAATTTTTTTCAGAATGTGTGCCACGGAGAATAAAAAGGATCTCATACTACACGCATGAACACAAAACATCACCGGTGAGATTATAGTTGATGGGTGCAATCGCACCTATTCAACATTGAGGGCACCTATCCCTAAAAATCATTGATTGCTTTGCATCAAATGATAGAAGTTAAATCATGTGGCACATATATCATGCTTAAATATGATTTTCAGTTCAGTTATTGGGATGTGTGCTGTGTGGAATAAAAAATCGACTGTCTAATGGAATGGACATGTTCTCAAGATCCATGAGATTGAGACAAAAACGATCTCCATCGTCTAATTCAAAGCAGTCAATGATTTTCAGAGGAGATCGTCTAATTCAAAGCAGTCAATGATTTTCAGAGGAGGTACCCTCACTAATTTTGTAGTTGCGAATAGAGATACCTCTTGATGCTTTTGGAAAGGAGCACAAATTGTAGCAGTTGTGACACGTAGCTAACTTAAAATCCATTCATAACTAACCACAAAACACAGTCAGTCAGTCAGTCACAACGTCATCCTGAAATATCTTATTTCTTCCAATTGATATCGAGAGAGAGAGAGAGAGAGAGAGAGAGAGAGAGAGAGAGTATATGTGCCACCCATATCTTTTCTCTCACTAAATTTCAATGGCGTGTGCTACCCAATCCATGATTTGTGCTAATAGCTGTTCATTCTCCTCTCACCGAGTACTGAAAAAATTACAAAAGAATAAGGGAAACAGTAATCTTTTACCGATAAGGGCCAAATCAAACACTGAAGAATCTGATTGTAACGTTGAAGAATGTGCTCCAGATAAGGAGGTAATGTGTTTTTTGAATTTGCTTTTTCCATATTTACTATATATGATTTTCTTATTATATTTTCTCGTGGTATCTTAGAGACTAACTCTCATAGATTTTTATTTGTTAAATTTTGTTTTTCTCTCATTCCTTTCATGAATCCAGAAAAAGGGTCTTCTTGAATTGGGTTCTCTGTGTAATTTTTTATGAGTATCTTTTACTTTGAATTTAAAAAAATGAGATTTTAAGTGTGTTAATGGGTAAATTTTTAAATGATATTCATATTTCTAGATGCTGATTTTTTTTTATACAATTAACCATCTAATTTCTATAATTCACTGCTTAGAGCAAATTATGATTTTATTTATTTATTTATTTATTATTTTAGTATTTTTGATTTATAATACACATCTATGATATGTATTTTTCTTTCAATCCTAAACACTCTCTATTAGTTAGCAAATCTGTAAGGCACACTTTATCATAGGCATTATTGTATTTGGGTTTTGTCTTGAGCGTTTTAGAAAACAAGGATTGTTTGTTAAAAAAAAATAACATATTATACTACTTCAGAAAGTCTTAGACAAAAAGGGAATAAGAGATTCAGAGAACCAAAAACATTTATAGTTGTAATTACTGAATCACCCTTCTTTCCAATTAAATACAGGATATCATTTGTCTTATATGGAATTTTGTAGCCGGGTGTTTTCATAATTTCGACTATAAAAGTTTCTGACATTTGATTGAATGACATCTTGGAGACCTTTTTCGTAATTTCAAATCATCGTTCTCTCAAACATTGATCAAATGACTTTTTGGGGACCTTGAAAAGTGTGTCGTTCCCTTTTTTCTAAGACTCTCTGAAGTAGTATAAAAACTAAACCTTTCTTTTAAGTGGTCGCATTTTATATTCTTCGATTGGGTTCTAATTATATCACTTCTCTAACTGCATCAATTCTAAATCATCACTCACTGTAACCTTGGTTTAGTTTGTAGTTTTAGACAAGGTATCAAAATCAGTATTGGTCTTGGGTATCGGTTTGCCCAAGACTGATACGACTCCGCTGATACGGATACATATCGGCCTATTTAAAAATAAATAAAATAAAAGGAAAAGTCTACATTTCAACTGAAACCGAGACATATCAGCCGATATGGTATCGGATACCCGAGTTGGGATACCGATATGTATCAGTATCAGCCGATTTTTGATACCTTGGTTTTAGGGTACCATTGAGTTGTTGAATAGAAGAATTTAGTTCATTAGTTTCCTATTGATTTTTCGCCAAAGTATTGGGTTTTCTCATATAGTTTGTTCACTAAAGATTGCACCAAAGAATTGGGTATTCTCATATACCAAAGCATTGGGTACTCTCATATAGACCAAAAGTTGATATATATTTGTCAATAAACAAACAAAATATCTCATTTGTTCCTTTATTTCCTGTTTATTTCCTCATTTTAATATTAGATATTACAAAGGAAGTACACTTTTATGAAACTTGAAAATATGTCCATACAAAAAGTACTTGTCGATAATCCGATATATCCCTGATGGGGACATCCGATTCAAAGAACTGCCTATGGTCTATTGAAGGCGAAGGAAGCATGCAAAAATATCCCAAACGGCTCCAAAATGAAAATTGAAGGTGTTTTGAAAATTAAGGCAAGGACATCCGTGCCCAAGGACATCCATGCTCAAGGGCATCCGTGCCCATTGACGTCCGTGACATTTGGATGGACATCCATGATTTAGACATTGTTCTGTTTTGTGGAGGATAGACGTCCGTGACCCTCAGACGGATATCCGTGAGACTCGTCCACACATTGACAGCTAGACAAGTTTTGAGGCAAAACTTATCGTTTTAGTGTTTTAATTATTTAAGGACTTTCTTATTTTGAACTTTATATTTAGTTAGGCTTTGTTTGCTTATATAAAGGCATTGTAAATGCAAGTTTAGTTAGTGAATGATTATTGAATATTGCTTTCAAATTGAGAGTTTTTATCAAAGTTTTCTTCGAGGGTGCGATTCTCTCAAAGCTTGGAAGAGCAATTCTTCTTTCCGCATGCGGTTTGGTGCAAAGCCAATTTTTTATCCTTCTTATCTATTCTTATCTCTATGTGTAAGTGTTTGGTTAATTTTCTAATTAATTTTATTCATAAAATCCTAAATTAATTGCGTGTTTTGCTTGTTCTATCTTTCCGTAACCTAATCTAAGATCGTTCAACCGCTCTAACACGGGATTTCTTCTATTTAAGCCCTTTGATTTCTAAATACCTAGAATCCTTTTGTTGTTAATTATGCACGAATTCGAACGAACTCACTTGTAAGTTCGTTCGAAGCCCTAAACTGTTGGAGATCTAGTTGTTCTCTAAGAATCCTAGTCTTCTAGATCTTATAGGGAATGTACGGCGAAAGTAATACTATTTTGGGCTAAATCAAATTATTTAATTGAAATTCTCTTTATTTTCTATATTAATTTGTTGAGAAATTCATATTTCAATTATTCATATTAATTCACAAGTAATCTCGCCCATCATATTTGCATCGTGTTAGTTTCTACATCAAATTTGGTATCAAAGCTTTGTCAGTTTAGAATCGTCAGTGTTCATATAGGTTATAAGTTTTATATTCGTTTGTGTCTTGTGTCATTATGGATTTCGCTAAGATAGAAGCCCTTGTTAATGAACTTGCAACTAAGTTGACCACAAGTCAGACAAATTTACAAGCCTAAATGCTTGATCACCATACTCAGTTACAAAATTAGTTGCGTGATCAACGAGCCTTGCATGAGACTCTAGTGACCCGCATTAAGAAAATGAATAGGGTTATCACCACTGACCATTTTCGAGTCCACATCAATGACCGTAGAAGAGACGGTCCTCACCGACACGATCTCCCACCCAATCAGGATGACAAAATCATGAAGTCCGTCAAGATGGACGCTCCTACTTTTGATGGAAAAAGACAACCTAAAGTCTATCTAGAGTGGGTGACTGACATGGAAGCCTATTTTGATTAGTATGTCATGTCCGAGGAGCGCAAAGTTCAGTTTTCCAAAGTTAAGCTTATGGGCCAAACTAGGATTTACTAGATGGGTATAGAGCGTCGTAGGCAATCTCAGAGTTTTCTTCTCATTTCCAAGTGGGCAGACATGAAAATCCAATTGAATGAGAAGTACGTTCCCCTTTCCTATGATGAACGTCTCCTTGATCAGTGTCAAACACTTCGCCAAGGGAATATGTCGGTCACACAGTACATTGATAAATTTGAGGACTTGATGTTCCAAGCTAACGTGGATGAACATGACAAAGTTACCTTATCTCGATTTTGGATGGGCCTCCGCCCAGAATTGCAAAGGGAACTTATTCCATATCCTGTTACCGATCTAGATGAGTATTTATCTAGAGTCGAGGAGTTAGAACGATACCTTAAGACCCCCAAACCAAACGTTTCGATGCTAATGGGTCTGGTTATAAGTCTAACTATTTTGAGTCTAAGCCTAATGTTAATACCCATTCGGCTAGGTCTAATTCACTTGCCACACTGGTGAGTAAAGCTGATAAGGGTAAGAGTCCAATGTTAGAAGGCCCCAAGAGTGGTGGTCAAAACAAGTGCTACAAGTGTCATGACTTTGGACATTTTGCAGCACAATGTCCTTCCCGAAATTTGTTTATAACAGAGGAAATTGAAGATGAACAGAAAGACGGGGAAGTAGAAGTTTATGAGCTCGAATCGTTTCCTAGTGATGAGAAGGATCATGTAGGAGAACAGACTGTAGCTTGTCTTAGGGAATTCTCCTATCCCGTTGAGGAGGGTGATACCTCGCGGGCTCTTGTGGTTAGAGGTGCTCTAGTCCAATCAAAGGAGAATGACGACTGGCATAGGGATAACAACTTTTATACTGTAGCCAGGTGTGGTGAGAAAGCTTTAGAATCATAGCCAATAGTGGAAGTTGTACCAATGCTGTTTCAGAAAACACAGTTTCTCGCTTGGGACTTGCACCTGTTCCTCATCTGCGACCTTATAAAGTAGCATGGGCCAATTCGTCATTGTTGACTCGAAATTTTAATTTTTTTTTTAGAAGTCGGGAAGTTCTACTTTGGATAGAATGAATTAATGGAAGTGATTGAGCAATGAATGGAAGTGATTGAGCAATGAAGCTCTAATTATAGATTTCCTACTTAAAACCTACTATAACTAGAACTTAAAGTTCAAACTGTTTCAAAGAGTGTGAGCCACGCATGTAGGTTGCATGGGCCCTCTTCCCACTCTAATTTTTTTTTCCTCTCTCAATAGCCCATGTAGGTCATCCTCTCTTTCTCTATCATTGATGGCCCACACAGGCCATCCCCCTTTTTCTCTCTCATTGATGATCCACGCAGGCCATCCTCTCTTTCTCTCTCATTGATGGCCCACGCAGGCCATCCTCCTTTTTCTCTCTCTCCAATGGCCCATGCAGGGTCACTTGCGTGGGCCATCTTTTCCTTCTCTCTTTTTTTCTCCTTTCTTTTCTCACTTTTCTCGTTCTCTCTCTCTTTTCAATATGGGCTTTCCTTCTTTTTCTCCTTGTCTCTTTCTCTTGAAATATGGCTCAAGCAGCTCACCTGGGCCATTTCACTCTTCTCTCCTTTTTCTCTTATGGCCCATACAGGGCCACCTGCGTAGGCCATCCTACTTCTTACACTCTTTTTCTTCTCCTCTTTTCTCTCCTCAATTCTCTCTGTCTTATCCTCTTTCAAAATGACCCACGCAATCACCTGCATGGGTCATCTTCTTCGAACATGGGTCTTCTTTGCTCTCCGCTTAAGTAAATAACCACCTGCATAGACTAGATATCTCGAGAAGATTCTTCTCTCAATCTACGTGAAGGTTAAAGCTCACGCAGCCCTTACAACCCTTAGTTTTTGTGAAACTCTTGCGAAAATTATAGGATTATAATTTCCCGTAACCGCTACCATAAATCTATAAATATCAAATCTCTTTTTATTATCAAGATCAGAAAATTTTTACGCAAGAGCCCTATCGAAAACTTCTCCGACTATGATTATCTTGCAAGAGACCTTAATGTATCTTGAGATTCTTTCCATTCCCTCTTCTTTTCTCCTTTGACTTTTATTTAGAGTGAATGAGAGAGATAAGTCAACATAGGAATTCTGAATTCGAGCGGTCTTCGATACAGGTGCATCTAAGATAAGAGCTACGACCCTTACCTAAATGTGGTACGCCTTGGATGAGTTACAGCTCTTACCTAAGTATGATTTAGGATTGTAATTTGGGATTATGCGTTACGACACGTACTTAATTCCTTGTGTACTTGAAGATAATTAAATTATGTGGGTACAACCTCTCGCTTAACTCTTAGTACGCTCGGATTGCAACTACAAATCTGATACTCATATAGGTTGTAATCACAAATCTAAAGAATGATTTTGGACTTCGACACCCGAAATACTCATCTACAACGACTCATAATCATCAAATTTATCAGATCTAAATCATGCCTCGAAATTAGAGTTTTCCTTGCGGTTCGGGTCATCACTCTCTAAAATGTAGGGTTTAGATCTCAACCACGAGATCAGAAATTCTTTTACGATGGTAAAATTGATTTTCTTGATATACAAATAATTGGGCCATCCACACCACGGTGGGTACTGAGTAGGTCGTCCACGCCTTGGCCATGCACGCATGCTTGCGTCACCAAGTGACTGCAGTGCACGCTTGTAGGTCCGACCACAGCCATGCCTGTCATGACCATCCCTGCCCGTCCTTGCTTAGGTCATCGCTTATGCAACCCTCGTGTGGGTTAAATATTTTAATAACGATTTTGTTGACTTTTGGTCAAACGACCATCATACGAGATCCAACTGTAGATCTATTGCATATTGACCAAATCTTGTAATTTTGGTCAAATCCAATGGTGAACTCATTGACTTTTGGTCAAACAATTATAATACGAGATTATAACGAGATCCAACGATGGATTTATTACATGTTGACCAAATCTTGTGATTTTAGTCAAATCCAACGGTAGACTCGTTAACTTTTGATTAAATAATCATAATACAAGATCCAACGATGGATTTATTAAATGTTGACCAAATATTGTGACTTTGATCATATCCAATGGTAGACTCATTGACTTTTGGTCAAACGATCATAATACACGATCGTAGCGAGATCCAATGGTAAATTTATTGCATGGTAACCAAATCTTATAATTTTGATAAAATCCAATGATGGACTCGTTGAATTTTGGTCAAACGATTATAATATGAAATCGTAACGAGATCCAACGGTGGATTTATTACATGTTGACCAAATCTTTTGATTTTGGTCAAATCTAACGGTTAACTAGTTGACTGTTAACCAAACGATCATAATACGAGACTGTAATAAGATCCAATAGTGGATTTATTATGTATTGATCAAATCTCATGGTTTTGGTCAAATCCAACTGTGGATTCATTAACTTTACGTTAAATGATCGTATTATAAGATCATTACATGATCTAATAGTGAAATCATCCCAAAATAACCTATGATGATCAAATCCTAAGGAATTTGATGATATCTAACCCGTGATTAGATACCCCATAATCAAAAGTGCTAATTCTTTTGATGACCCGACATCAGAAAATGGATTCGGTGTTTGAATTCGTCTTCCAGACAAGTGAGTATGAATTCATTATGAGACTCATCCACGAACTCCTCATGCCCATATTTGACCATGTCTATCAATCAGATGGGTCTAACTTCCGGAGAAGGGGATCTCGTCTTCGACGTCCTTTATTTCACATCACCCGAGTCTTTGACTAAGAGAGCATGCTGCGCGTCCATCTCGTACCGTGAAGACGAAGATATTAATGAAGACTTAGACTTAAGATTTATTTTATTTATTTCAGAGATGTAATTACTTTACTTTTCTTTTGTAGCTTTTAATTAAAGGTATTCGATTTTGATGAAATTAACAGGGAATCAATTGTGATACTCGAAAGTGTAAAGTCCGCCATTTTCAATAAAACCCTCTCCTAGCAAGGGAAAATTTATTATAATTGATTTGTGTTGGATTTATATTCTACTCAAATTTGCTGTTTACAATCACCAATCCTAGTTTCACAAAGGTGTCAGGATCCTATACAATTTGGTTCGTTTAAGGACACCTAATGGTGCAATGTTTTGCCCATGAATATTGGGCATATCATCCTTGGGGGCCTTGGTTGTACAATAAGGACGTTAAATTATTCAGGAGATCGAACGTGTGTGCTTTCATGCATAGTGGAAAGAAGATTAAGATAAACCATCTACCTCCTAGAGCGCCTACTGTGAAAACAAACAAGTCGAATGATAAAGGTCAAGTTGAGAGAGAGAAGAAAACTAAGGTCATAAATATTGTTAGCCCTTTAGAGTTTCAACAAGGTGCTAAAGAATAGGACATTGTCTATGTTATTGTCACAATGGAGTCGCCCAAAGAGTCGAGTGTTGAGTTTCCTAAAAAGGTTGGACCTATGATGAGAGAGTTTTAGGATGTCTTTTCTAAAGACCTTCCGAATGAATTACCACCTTTAACGGATATTCAACACGCCATTGATTTGGTTCCAGGTTTTACTTTACCTAACTTGCCCCATTCGCATGAATCCATCCGAACATTGGGAGTTGAAAAGGCAAGTTAATGAACTTCTTCAAAATGGGTTCATTAGGGAGAGTATGAGTCTGTGTCGTGCCAACGCTACTCACACCCAAGAAAGATGGGTCTTGGAGGATGTGCATCGATAGTCGCACCATTGATAAAATCATGGTCAAGTATCGGTTCCCTATATCGAGGTTGGACGACATGTTTGACATGGTGATTGGTGCCACAATGTTTTCAAAGATTGATTTGAAGAGTGGATACCATCAAGTTAGAGTTCGTCCCGGAAACGAATGGAAAACTGCCTTTAAGATCAAAGATGGTTTATTTGAATGGTTTGTCATGCCTTTTTGGCTCTCAAATGCCTTGAGCACATTTATGCGGATCATGACGCAAGTGTTGAAGCCTTTTATAGGCATGTTAATGCGGGACAAAGACCCTAAACTACGTGCATGCTATGATTTAATTAATTGACGAAATTAAACTAAATTAATTAAGCAATAAACCATGAGATTAATGCGAATACCTTAGGGTTTCGTAGTTTTCCTTTGGAAGATCGCGCTTGATTCGAGTAGGGTCCGGTCCATGCGCTTGATCCGTTCGATTCTCGTGGGTCAATGACGGAATCACGAGTCCTCTAAGGGGTTTTGATTCGATTGGTTTAATGGCGTGGATGAAATCCGGGCTTGAATCGGATCGATTCGGGGATTTAAATGAGATCTAGGATATATAAACTTCGGAGAATTTAAAGGTTGGATGGCTGGGTTTGAGATTGATTTAAATCAATGGTTCTGATTGAGGCTAGGTTTATGGTTTTGGGGATTTTGGGAAAAATGTACCGGCTGGATTTATGGCTATGAGATCAAAATAAAGCAGAGGAAGAAAATAAAATTTGAAGAAATAGATAGAAGATAGACTTTTGTGGGCTTCACACCTTGGCTTTACACCGAACCCTTCTCGGAAAGCGAAGAAGAATCACTCTTCAACAATGCTCATCTCAAGCACACAAGCAATAGCTTTCATTCATAATCAATAATCATCCTTACAATGTTTATTTAGAGACCTTATATAGGAGGCCCCACAAAAGAAAAATAAAACCCTAAAATAAAAATAAACAAAGACAAGTATGCCCTTCAAAATTCAAATTCGAATTCTGACGCAGTCAATCGATTGACATATGGTATTCAATCGATTGACATACATGTATATTGTCAGAATTAGCTCCTCAGTCAATCGATTGACATATAGTATTCAACCGATTGACATACATATATATCGTCAAAATTAATTCCTCACAGGCCCAGTCAATCGAATGAATCCCAAGTGTCAATCGATTGACTGTGCATCACTTTAGCACGCTGATTTTTGCTCCTTTAAGCCTGGTTTTGATTCCCTTTTCGTTTCTTCTTGCGCTAGAAATCTGTTGCGACCTAACTCCAAGGCTCTTGATCATGGCGTTCCCTATCACATGTTCCTCATGGTTTACTTCTATGATATCCTTATTTATAGTTGTGACAAGGAACAACACTTAGGCTATTTAAGACAAGTTTGTTTAACTCTCAGAGGAGATAAGTTATGCGCAAACCTAAAGAAGTGTACTTTCATGACGACTAGTGTTGTCTTCTTAGGGTTTGTCGTAATCTCTGAAGGAATGGCCGCGGACCCTGAAAAGGCCAAGGCTATTGTGGAGTGGCCTGAGCCTAAGAGTATTCATGCAATGCGTAGCTTCCATGGGTTATACCCCTATCACCGATTTCATAAAAAAAGGGAGTTTAAATGGACCCCTATTGCGGCAAAAACATTTAAGGAGATTAAGTCTCGTATGACCAAGACTCCAGCTATGCGCCTTCTTGACTTTTCTAAAGTCTTTGAGGTGGCGTGTGATGCATCAGGCTTAGGAATTGGTGGAGTATTAAGCCAAGAGGGTCACCCTATAGCTTATTTTAGTGAGAAGCTAAATGTAAATTAGGCCAGACAGAAATATTCTACATACGATAAGGAATTCTATACCGTAGTACAATCTCTCAAGTATTAGAAACACTACTTATTACTGCAAGATTTTGTTATGTTCTCAGATTATGAGGCCCTAAGATTTTTGAGCTCTCAAAAGAAGTTAAACTCGCGACATGCGAAATGGGTTGAACAACTATAAGGGTTCACCTTTGTGCTGAAACATAGGGCTGGAGCAGAGAATTGGGTTGTTGACACGCTTAGCCGTTGAGTGGCGACGTTACACTCCATGAGTGTTGAGGTGACTGGATTCGAGCATTTTTTGGATGATTATCCTACGTGTCCAGAATTTGGAGAAGAGTACGCCTCACTCATGAGTGACCAATCTAAGAGAGTGTGTACGTATACCCTATAGGATGGGTATTTATTTTTTAAACGTCGCTTGTGTATTCACCACGCTTCTCTACGAGATTTCCTCGTTTAGGAATTACATGCTGGAGGTGTCGCCGGACATTTTGGCCACGACAAGACTGTTGCATTGGTTGAAGATAGGTTTTATTGGCCCAATCTCACACAAGATATTGTCAAAATCATCAATCAATGTCGCGTTTGTCAATTGGCAAAATAAAGGAAGCAAAACATTGGGTTGTATACACCTTTACCTGTTCCACATACTCCATGGCAAGATCTTTCTATAAACTTTGTATTAGGGATTCTTAAGACCCTCTGAAAGTATGATTCGGTGTTTGTTGTTGTGGACCGTTTCTCGAAAATGGCTCATTTCATAGCTTATTCAAAAACCTCAGATGCAAGTAAAATTGCTATACTTTTCTTTAATGAGGTTGTTCATTTTCACAATTTACCTAAAACCATTGTGTCGGATAGAGATGTTAAGTGTATCAGTTATTTCTGGAAGACATCGTGGCATAAAATGGGGACTAGGCTTCAATTTTCATCGGCATATCAGTTCCAAACCGATGGGCAAACTGAGGTTGTTAATCGGAGTTAAGAAAATATCTTGAGGTGTTTTGTAGGTGAACATGTTAGAAGTTGGGATTCCATCTTACCTGTCACAGAGTTTGCATATAGCAATTCGGTTAATAGAACCACAAGGATGAGTACGTTTCAAGTTGTGCACGGTTACAAACTTAGGACACCAATAGATCTTATTCCGATGCTAGTTAATTAGAGGTCGTCAGAGTCTATCTACATTTGAACATCGCAATAATAAACTTCATGCTGAGATAAAAAGAAGAATTAATCTGAGTAATGGAAAATATAAATTTTCTACAAATTCTCATAGAAGGTTTTAAGAATTTCAAGAGGGTGATTTTGTGATGGTTCGAAATAGACCTGAGCACTTCCCTCAAGGAATTGCTAAGAAGTTACAGGTTGGTAGTGCTGGACTATACAGGATTTTGAAACGTGTCGATCCTAATGCTTATGTACTAAACTTACCACCAGATTTGGGTATTAGTACGACTTTCAATCCGGAGGGCCTCGTTCCGTCCTATGGCCCTGCAATTACCCCACCTAATCCTTTTGAACTTTCCACATCCGATCCCATCTCTGTTTCCCTTCCTATTCCATTACCTTCGCCTGTGTGCCTTTCTCGTGAGATAATTGAAGATATTTTGGAAGATCATATTGTGTTTACAAACCAAGGGAGATTTCAAAAGTATCTTGTTAAGTGGAAGAATAAGTCAGATTCAGAGAATACGTGGATCACAAAAGAAGAGTTCCAACAAATTGATCCGGATCTCCTCGAGCACTATCACGACCAATATTTATCGAGGATGAATTCTTCTAACCCGAGGGGAATTGATAGGGACATCCGATTCAAAGAATCACCTATGGTCCATCGAAGGTGAAGGAAGCGTACAAAAACATCCCAAACGGCTCCAAAATAGAGAATAAAGGTGTTCTGAAAATTATGACAGACATTCGTGCCCAAGGACGTTCGTTCTCAAGGACATCCGTGCCCACAGAAGTCTGTGACATTTGGACGGACATCCATGATTTAGACACCGTTCTGCTTTGTGGAGGACGAACGTCCGTGACCCTCGGACGGACATCCGTGAGACTCGTTCACATATTGGCGGCTAGACGAGTTTTTAGCAAAATTTTCCGTTTCAGATTGTTGTAGGATTTTCTTATTTCGAACTTTATGTTTAGTTAGGGTTTGTTTACCTATATAAAGGCATTGTAAATACAAGTTTAGTTAGTGAATGCTTATTGAATATTAGTTTTACAAATTAAGAGCTTTTATCAAAGTTTTCTTCGAGGTTGCGATTCTCTCAAAACTTGGAAAAGTGATTCTTCTTTCCATGTGCGGTTTGGTGCGAGACCAACTTTTCTATCATTTTTATCTACTCTTATCTCCACCTTACATGCAAGTGCTTGGTTAATTTTTTAATTAATTTTATTCATAAAATCCGAAATTAATTGCATGTTTTGCTTGCTCGATCTTTCTGTAACTTAACCTAAGATCGTTCAACAGTCTTAACACGGGTTTTCTTCTATTTGAGCCATTTGATTTCTAAATACCTAGAATCCTTTTGTTGTTAATTCCACACGGATTTGAAAGAACTCACTTGTGAGTTCGTTCGAAGCCCTAAACTGTTAGAGATCTAGTTGTTTTCTAAGAACGCTAGTCTTCTAGATCTTATAGGGAACATATGACGAAAGTAACACTATTTTGGGTTAAATCAAATTATTTAATTGAAATTCTCTTTATTTTTTGTGTTAATTTGTTGAGAAATTCATATTTCAATTATTCATATTAGTTCAGAAATAATCTCAGCCCATCATATTTGCATCATATTAGTTTATGCATCGATCCCTTTATCAATCTTGATTGTGCTGTTGCATTTTCGATATTTCCCTCTATCGATCTTGATTGTGCTGTTGCATTTTCGATATTTCCCTCTATCGATCTTGATTGTGCTGTTGCATTTTACATCAATACGTAAACAGTCAGAAAACAGGAAAAGTTCTAGTGAGTCTTACGCAAACGACCATCTTATATGAGCTATTACAACTGGTATCATCCCCATCGATCTTTATCATCCAATTTATGTGTCACCTCTTGGAAAAGATCTGAAGATCGCACTGATCAGTTGCTCTTAAGTTCTAAGCATTCAGTGAAATGCCTGCTTTTGCGTGGCCAAAGATCGAACCTCAAAAAAAAAAAAAAAATAGATAAAAATAAAGTCGAATTGTTAATATGATCCAATTAGTGCACTGCAGCCCCATGTATGGCACGAATGCATGGTGTATAATAATAAAATATATTATGACCACATGGGTGTTTATATATATATATATATATATATATATATATATATATATATATATATAATGTTTTTTTTTTATAGGCATCTCTGGCATGCTATGCATTCTGATAGATGAAAGTTAAAAGAAGAATTTGTATGAATGCAGGTGGGAAAGGTGAGTGTGGAGTGGTTAGCTGGGGAGAAGACGAGAGTGGTTGGGACATTTCCTCCCCGCAAAAGGGGTTGGACAGGCTATGTTGAAAAGGATACTGCAGGGCAGACTAACATTTACTCTGTTGAGGTTAGTAATTTATTCATTTTCTTTAACCAACTTCTCCTTTTTGGAAAGTAAATTCAGTTGATCACAGAAATGGACAATTGACATTTAAAATTTCAAAGATTAATGTTGAGCATGGTTCAAAATATGATCCAGAACCGATACGTATCTCTTTTGGACATGACCGGGTCGATACACTGAATGTATCGACTCATATAAGTGGTATGAATCAGCCGATGCATACCAATGTATCATCCAAAACCGAAACGTAATCATCTGCTATGTATCCATTTTGGATCTGGCCGATAGGTACTGGAAAACCAAGATTTTGAACCTTGATGTTGAGCAAGTTCACGGGATTTTAAGATCGGCTAAATTATTTCTTCTAAAGGAGTTTGAAGTCCTTGTTGGAATCTCAAATTTCTACAAGAAATTGTTAGAAAACAAAAATTAATAATGTAAGTAGGATCACAGCTTGGTTAGAAGCAGAATCTAATCATTTTAGTACAATCTCTAGGAAGGTTTTCATTTTAGCAAACTGATTTGTCTAAAATAGCACCCCTCAGCGGCATTCTTTTAGGCCATATGGTGCTCCTTGGGGCACGATTTTGGCCAATCCACTTCATCCAAGTGGTTAGACATTATGAGAAAATTACTTACAACAGAAATATATTATATACCTACTATCCAATCCACGCACTTCAATACCTACATTAGATACGACAACGGTCTATGTTTAAAAGCCCCAATCAAATGGTTAGAATACTTTGATGGACACCAATTTTATCTAACAATCAGTTCACTTGATGACTTACAACTTGGACAACTTGGAGTGGTCAATGATGGGTGCCATGTGGCAAAACAAATCCATTTGTCCGTGTTCAATTGTAAGTGATACTTCATTAATCTTTGTCTAAACACCTGGTTATTATAAAATTAGTGCTGAAAGATGTCAAAGTTCTTCTTGAATGAATTAGCGGGATGTAGTTTATTTAATCAGATGTGAACAAAATTCTTAACTCTTGTTGCCTGCAAGCAATCTCAGGACAGAACACTTTCTTTTTTATGAATAATGATCAATGATCACTCAAAAAATAGGAGAAAAAAAAGCATATGCAAGGCATATTTGGAGACATCCGATTAATATAGGATAGGATGGCCATAGAAATGTGAATTTGCAAATGAGTCAGACCAATGTTACCAGGTTCGCTTGGTTCAAATTCAAGTTTGCAGTTTGCCACTTTCAAGTAAACCCGATTCACTTGGGATAAGAAGAGCTTGCAATGAAAAGTTAAAGTATTTATAATAATATTATTTTTAATAACAAGCAACGGTTTTGTAGCTAGTTAGTTATTCTAGTGTTAAAAAGATGCCAGAACAAAAAAATAATAATAAAAGACAAGACAAACTGGCAATTATAAACTGGACCGTACCAGACTGCGAACTGATTCA
This sequence comes from Chloranthus sessilifolius, assembly GCA_021018995.1. Taxonomy (NCBI): domain Eukaryota; kingdom Viridiplantae; phylum Streptophyta; class Magnoliopsida; order Chloranthales; family Chloranthaceae; genus Chloranthus; species Chloranthus sessilifolius. The sequence goes on from CM037591.1 coordinate 7,385,467, forward strand.
ATGACCAGTTTAAACTGATTTAAACTGGCAATTATAACCTGAACTGCGAACCGGTTCGCTGTGTACTCGTTCACAGGTTCACAACAGTTTGAGTGAATTAGGTAACCCTAAGTTGGACCAACTCCCGGTCTGACTCGAATGAGAAACTAATTTGCTAGCTTAAAATCACACTGATCATCTGATATTGGCATGCACGCATGTTCATGTAAACAGATTTTTTTTTTGGATATTAGGTAAAATGAACCAGTATAGGAACCCGATCCGAGTGCCAGTGGTGCCACTTGGGTCAATCTCCTTTCGTCCAAATGGTCAAGCCTCAGGAGCCACACTGCTATTATGAGATGCAAATCAGTGAAAGTTCACCTCCTACTTTTCACTGATTCGGCATTCAACATTTTCAGCTCATTAATCAAGGTTGTTGGCTTGAGATTGACCCAAGTGCCCGCCCTGCCACTCGGGTTCGGTACCTTGTACTATGATTTTAATATAATATAAAGGTAGAATAGTAAATATTTTGATTCTTAGAAAAGAAACATGATTTGAAATGATGTATTGCACTCAGACACCATCTGATCATGGATTGGATAGTGTTAGACAAACACTTTTTCTCCTTCAGGTTGTTGGCACATGTGGCATGACGCCTCATCAATAAAAGATCAAAGCCATCATTGGTTACATCCATGGTTAATTGTAGGATTGATCACTAACCGTTACAAGATTAATGAGCGCCATCTCCTTGAACACTAATGGGAAAATCCGAACCGTCCATGTAAAGGGGTTGATGGCCCCACTTGATGTATGGGAAAACACAATAGTGCACAAGGATCCAATGGTGAAAATAATGGATCAAGATGGTTCAGGAGAAATCCTTGTCTAAAAGCGATCACTAGCCTCACGGCATTCCCTCATTGATCAAGTGACGGAAGGCGATCAGTCAACGGTCCAAATTTTAACTCGGTACAAACTCAATAGTATATTGAATTCAGTGTTTTAACTGGAATTCTGTCCCACAGCCAGTAGTTTATGTAGCAGAGAGCGCAATCAGCTCTGGGAATGCAGGTACTTCAGCAGAGGGAGCTGAGAACACAGTAGCCATTGCGGCGAGCATCGCGGTCATCTCTGTAGCCGCGGCTTCAGCCATACTTCTCCAAGTTGGTAAGACCCCTGCTCAAATACAGACCTCAGGTTACTCCGGGCCATCGCTTAGTTATTATATCAACAAATTTAAGCCTCCGGAGATCATGGAAGCTTCAATTCCTGCTGAACCTCAAGATTCCCCGACTGTAATATCAGAAAGCGAGGTGCCGGAAGTTCCTCAAGTTCAGGTGGAATCAAACAGCCAGGAAGAGGTCCCAATTCAAATGTAAGTTTCAGTTTGTGAGCAGATCGAACTGGGTCTTAGCCCAGATATTCGGAAAGTAATGGCAAATTTTGTATAGACTAAATTTTACTTTTTATGATTTCAATGTGGTTATATATTACTCAGATTGAAGGGCACGTGCACCAATTGGTGTGTTGAGTGCACCATTTTATTACTGATAATGCCAAATACCATGTTATCCCTTACTTTTGTTCCAATGGATAATTAGTTCTTTGTTTAAGGAATGTAGAGGGGCAGGTTTTAATCTTTGAAGTTTAGATGATATTAGTGGGATGCACGTGTAGAGAGAGAGAGAGAGTGGCTGCATTTGGTATAGCTCTTTGTCAGCCCAGAGCCGGATATACTTGCTTAGGCACCCCCCCAACCTTCTCCTTGCTAACTCCCTGCAAAAGCAAAAGCAAAAGCAAATAAAATCTGCTATGAAAAGGAATGAGCAGAGAACTGGAGATTACTGGTAGAGCAGGTAAATCCCGCTCTGCAGGGAGTTAGCAAGGAGAAGGGGACCTGCTAAAGCAAGTAGTCGAGATTTGAGATTTAGCACAGAGAAAGGGAACCTGCTAAAGCAGGTAAACCCTGCTCTAATAGGGAGCTAGCAGAGCTATACCAAACACAGCCTATGGGATTGGAGGGGAGAAAGTGGGTGTAAGATTTCTCTTCTTTATTTTGGACAATCAATCCAAAAGGCTCTCTTTAGCAAAAGACTTTGATGTCTTTTTTGAGTTGGATTATTTTGGATTATTTTAACTTGAAACTAAGTGGCATTTTTGACATTTTAAAAGGTTAATTCGTTCTTCTCAATTGTCTCACCTGTCCCTACTCGACCTAAGGAAATGGTCAGGTTTGTTGAACCATATATGGTATTCAACTGGTTTCAGAACTAAATATGGAACCCTTGGATGAGATGAGAATCTTGACTTTCATGACTTCCACTTTCATAGATTGGCTTGAAAAAACTTTTCAAGTTAAGATTCTCTTCTATCCAAGGGTTTTGAAATCAGTTGAATACAAGATAGGGTAACTCTCACACCCATCTCTTCTCTGAAAGCATCTATGTTCTTGTGCACCTACGCACAAAATGATCTTTTCTCTGAGTACGCCCACTTAATGAAATGCAATTTTTTGAGGGGATAAGAAAAATGTGCACCCACCTACTGAAGCACACCTTCTTCATCTTTTTCGGCAACCTTCTTCTCCGACTACCCTCTTCTCTAGTCATAGTTCGTCGATATCACCAAATCACCATCTTATTCTTCTTTTCCTTTTTCTTCTTCCTTTGGAGGCAACTTTCTTCTCTGGTGACTCTTCTTCTTCTCCGACAACTCGCAACATCACCAAACTACTAACTACCAACTACAATAAAAAAAAATTACAAAAAAACTTATAAAACAAATAACCTCAACCTAAAAAACCCTAAGAGATTATAAACCCTAAAAAAACTACTGTTGAACTTGTGGCGGTGGGTACCCAATGTTAGTTGTAAAAGGCTAGCAGTGAGCACCCACTGCCAGCCTTTTAAATCTAATAGGGGTTCCCACTGTCAAATTATTACATTTGATAGTGGGTGATTACTGACACGAGTTCAAGGCTTTTTTTTAAGGGTTCTTCGTTGTTTTATAGGTTTTTTTAGGTTTTCCTTGTAGATAAGGCAGAAGGAGAAGAAAAAGAAGAAGAAGATGATGCTTCGATCATACTGGTGTGTCATTGCACCGGAGTTGAGGAAGAAAATGAAGAAAAAAAGAATTTTCCATTGATACCGACTTCATTGTTGCAAAGGTTGAAGTTGAGGAAGAAAAAGAAAGAGAAAAAAGGGTGATTCGATCTCACGGGTGACACCATTGCTGCTGTCAGAGTTGACAAAGAAGAAGAAGAAGAGAAAGAACCAGAGAAGGAAGAAGGAAAAAAGTGAAGAAATGAAAAAAGTAAAAATAGCAGGTGCCCACTTTCAAAAAATAATTTATTTTTTTCCTCACATGGGAACGTGGGTGCTTTCAAAGAAACGGTGAGTGCGACTAGAGCTACCTTACAATATAATGTTATATTTGGCTGATCATCACCGTAATTATTTAGCTTATGAAGAGCCTTTTCCTTAACAACCCTACCAAAACTCACTTCGGAAGATGTTAAGACCCCAGATATTTATAAACTTCTGCTTTTGGCCAAATTCATTAGCTTTATAATCTATGAGGATGATCAGGCCCTTGATTAAGGGTGGAGAACCCTTCACCAAGATGGTGGATAGGGGTGCAGATTTAGTTAACTGAATCGAATCGAACCAAAATTTTGGTTTTTGACCGTGATTCTGTACAAGATTGATCGATCGCGGACTCTTATGAGATAGATCGATTCCCCTTAAAAGAATGCATATATGCTTTTAGTTAAAGGGCATTTACCGCTACTTAAAGTAGATAAAACATACATGGTGGTAAATTTATCGAACTTCAAAATCGCTTCCTCCATTGTGAGGGAGTAGGTTGCGGGTTCAATTGTCGTACTCTATGTTGTTTCTCACCCATATCTTTATAATCACTATCGTTGGTGCTTTCTCACACTGCTCTACAACTGTCACACGTGTATGCATGCTTGTTCCTTGATTCTCTAGGTTGTCTTGGCCGAATGATAACTGAATTTTTTTTTTGTGGCACATGTACGAAATTGTGACCCGTGTACCACATCCCATCACACCTGTACGTGTGTGGTGAATTCCCACTCACTCTTTATAAAATTTAGCATTATTGCTTTTGAGTGGTGCTTTTAGAGTTTTGGTAGGTTCAAATTCTCTTTCTACCTTTGTTTCGATTGAAACTGATATCAGTAGGTCCAGTGAGTGTGTGTCAAAGTATCACTTCCATATAAGTCCTTAATAACTATAAATTAATTGGAAAAGGTTTTTATCGTTGATCGGTCCAAGATTGAGGAAAACCTCTAATCGGCAGCATAACACTAAATTAATTGCACAGAGATGCTAGGTGTATTGCTTAGATTATATTTAGGGAAAAAAAAATTGAAAACCTATCTCTACCATGTATTTTTTTAAGCCTTAAAATTTAAACCATTAAAGTTAGTTAAATTTTGACAGAAGCCCTAAAATAAAAATTTTTGAAATCCTTTTATAGGAAATTGATCTAAGTTATTTCCTTATACTCCCCACCGCACCCAAATAATATTTTCGATGCCATATTGATCTCCATAAGATCTTAGAGGACGCTCCTCATGGAAGACGGAACCATCTCCTATATTAATTAAGGATTAATAGAATATGTGACTTATAGATTGGGTCATAATCACCCCATTTGTAAGCTAGTTTGCATATTCTTGCATAATCTAAGTCATCTAAGTGGTAGCTCATATTGGAAGCTACACTGGGACTAAAATCTAATTGATTGAGGGATTTGCACCGTTGGATCTAGGCACTCTAATTTGAACAAAGGGGCCACTATTTATACACACAAAGTTAGCCTTTTACATAATTTACAAGAAAGATTGGGTAGTTTAGAGAGTTGTTGGTACGTGATTTTCGAGAATCCTCTTGGATCCCAAAAATGCTCGAAGTTAGTCATTTAGAACTCGACTTTAAGGCCTATTGCTAATAATATATAATCTTATTAGTGATAAAAAAAAGGTTATACAACACACAAACATGCAAAATCGATTATTAGCGACAAATGATTCACTAATAATTTAAGAATATTAAGCAACAAACACACATGTAAAGCAGTGTGTTCGTGACAAACATACTTATTAACAAATAAAATATCCTATAAAAAATGAGTGTTAATAGCAAAGAGACCTGCTAACAAATATATGATTAAATGTGATCGTCACCTATAGATATTTATCAACGCTGTAAAATGTCATTGATCACGAGGTTTAGGTGGGAGATTGTGGATTGAACTCCTATACTAAACACCAGTCTGTCAATTTTAGCAGTTAAGATTGTCTAATTTTATCTAATTCGAAAATTTAACCTAGATGACCTAAACTTAAAAGGATGTGTTGACCCGTTATGCATGGGAGGATCGAATCCGTTCCCCAGTACCTTTCATTGGCTCCCTTGAGCAAATCGGTTTAAAGACTATGATAATTTGAAATATGTAAGAGTGGTGTGAACCTATTTGGATCTAAGGTTAAAAATTTATAAAGAGTATCTTAAGAGAAAGGCTTTAGGATTAGCCTTATTTTTCTTTAAAAGATGCGAGAAGCGAAGTAGAAGGGCTAATACTAACTAGAACGCTAACTCGGCGAAATTTCTAGAAGAAGTTACAGTTCTAAACTCGAATGTTTAGAGTTCAACTTTTTCCAATTCAAAATTTTATAGCCAACCTCGACAATTCCAAAGAGAATAAGTGAATGAATATTGTCAGGGGTGGCTAATATAGGGTATAGGTTGAATTATACGCTAAAAATTTACCGTATAATTGTAATTATACTCATAAAATTATGCATATAATTCGAATTAAACATTAAAATTTAAACATATAATTGAAAACGCGGCAATGAAATCGCTAGCTTGTAACGTGAAGTCTGCTCGAATTATATGCATGGAGTCATGCATATAATGTAATTATACGCATCATACTATATGTAGCGTATAATTGTTGGCCAAGTTTGATTCGCAATGTAAAGTCGGTTCCAATTATACACAGAGTTATGCGTATAATTGAATTATATGCATCATATTATATGTATAATTACCTGAGCCTAAACTCGCCACATGCATACATACACACACAGATATATTTACATGTAATATCATTTAAGTAAATGTCATTACTATTTTCCTTTTCATTTACTTAAGATATTATATGTAAATAACGAAATTTTCTCATTTGAATCCAATAAAAATGGTTTTGGATAAAAAATTTTAAAGAATAAAAAGTCAACTTTCCAGTTCAAGAATAAAATTTGGTACTCTTTTCTTTCCATTTACTTAAGATATTACATATAACTAATGAAATACCTCCCATTTGAATTCAATAAAAATAGTCTCGGATCAAAGTTCTCAAAGAATAAAAACTCAACTTTCCAGTTCAAGAATAAAATTTGATTTTTTACAATTTGGTCAAATTTTTAACTTTCAAATGACAAGCCTTTTTGCGAAATCTTACAGCCCATAAATTTTATCATATCAAAGCATTGCTAAAATATTAAAGTCCGATAAAAAAAAAGTTTGCACCTTGACTTTCAAATGAGAATATATTGCCACAATTCTGGCTCGACTTTTGACTCCCAATCAACAACACTTGAAGCCTAAAATATAATAGTTAGAACATTGCATATGATTCGAAAGATTGAAAATGGGGCGTGTACACCTATGTCATATGAAAATAACATCTAAGTTTTATTTGCAGTTCATGATCTAAAAGATCTTTGGTGCTAAAGATTAGAACGAAACATAATTGCTATCATATGTTTCAATGCAATCCATCATCTTATTTAAGAGTGATTTCATTAAATCATATGATAGAGATCATATTTTTTGGGCCAAGGCATGTTGATGATGAGATCCTAGGTGGACCTCTTAGATTGATCAAAATTATGCATCATGCTGCATATAAATAGATATGACCCAATTTGTTTCTTAACCTTCAACTAATGGACCATTCTGACCTGATAAAGGGTGTGGCGATGATAATAAAGGGTCAGATTCTTTGCCCTAAAGAACATCCTCCACACAATTTTTCACGAACAAAAATTATGATTGATTTGAATCAGACGACGTAGATTGTTTTTTCTTCCAATCTTCTAGAAAATAGATCTTAAGTTCATTTCACACCTATCAGACGGTCAAATGTTGATTCCATATAGCACATATTCCCAACCTAGATCATGGAAAAAGGAGTTGGCTTGTACTTTTAGGGACATGTGTCATGTGAAATCAACATCTGACTGTCTAATAGGCACGCCATGATCTTAAGATCTATTATGGGAAAGATTAGAGCAATAAGCAATCTCCATCGTCTGAATCAAATTAGTCAATATTTGTTTTTAAAAAAAACTACGCGGTACTTAAGGGGTGAGAATAGCTGTACACATTATGTATTTGCAAATCTACCCTCTCGCTGTCAAAAGGTCAGTGGCTCCTTACTCACATTTAAACACCAAACAGATCTTTAAATAATCTTACACTGCTAAATTAGAGCCTGTCATGTTACTCTGTTGATGTGTGGTCAATTAATAATTCAAATTATTGGTCGAAATGTTTTGGTTTTGGTCCCTACCGAAACGAAATTTCGAACTGCAATTTCGGTATAAAAGTGTATGGAGGGGATATTTTCGGCAAAATTTCGGTTCAAATTTTCAGTGGTCATGTGCGAAACTGAAAACGAAACCGCTATTTTGGTCCTTGGTCCACATTACATAGAACATGTTTTATCCAAAAAATCATGCCCATAAGTGCATGTGAACCATTTGATTGACAAACTTTAATATCAGCCATTAAACTAGAAATAACCGTTAATAATCGAGTCTATGGATCATATGATTCAAACCTCCTCAAAAATGTGATTTTTTTTTGGGCCCATTGCCCTTTTACTTATGATCTACCAATTGGACGGCCTAACTTTCAAGTTAGGCCCAAAAATGAATTACCCACATCATTTTAAACTTTTAAAGTTTCGACGGCCTAACTCTCAGGAAGGTTAGAAAATGGTGATAAAAAGTGATATATATTGTCATTGACTATTCCAAAATCTAATGCAGTGACTCTTACGACCAGATGATGTATATTTACACTGCGACCCTTGTTTTTGTGTTTCCTTTACTTATTAATCCTAGAGTGATGGGTGATTACAAAACTAATCTTTGATTGCTCTGAATTCGACTATGTTGTTCGTTTCTGATCAAAATCTTCTACCCAATGAATCTTGTCATAAGAAGTCTCCCATCAAGCGGTCAGATTTTGATTCCGCATGATGATTATGAGTGTAAACCAAGTGTGGTTCTTGGCCACTTTTTGAAATGTGTGCGACATGAAATCAAAATCTAACCGTTGATTATAGATCTATAGTCTCAAGATTAATTAGATCAATGATGAGGCAAAAACAATCTCCATCAACTAATTCAAAGCAGTCAAATGTTATTTTGTTTGAGAATTCGTCACTTGGGGGTAATATGTAAAGGAAACATAAAGCCAAGGGCTGCACTGTAAATAGCTAAAACACAAGGGGCAAAATGAAAATAGGACATATCTTAGAAGGTAAATGCAAAAAGAGTACCTTTATTTCCACCCATAGATTCTTTGAGTTCACCTATGCTCCCACTTGCGCTTAAAATAAACAAAAAATCTCCCCTGAAATTTGCGATCTTAATACACCCACCATTTCCTATATTTCTACCCACTTATTCATGCATGCAAAACTCCCGAGCTCTTCTTCTTCTTCCTCTAGTTCCCACTCTATGACCTCTTTGAACACCGACCATTCCCCACGCTTCCACATTCGTTCTTCTTCGCTCAGCTGGACACTCACGACCATCTTCTTTTTTCTTTAGGTACACCCACTTACTTTCTTCTTCCTCTCATTTTGATTTCGTGCAATTAGGAACACCGAGCATCGGTTCAAAAGACGTGGATGATAGCTTCGAAGAGCTGATATCCTATGATGATGATTTAAAGTTAACGGAACTCCCTTGGACAGAATCACAACCTCCTGTACAGGTAAATGAGTTTTTTTCAGTCTATTTGTATTTTTTTTCATTCAATTTGTATTCATTTTCATTCTATTAGTATTAATTTCCACTATATTATTTTGGGTTTTTTGCATATACCCCCATGAGATATGGCGATATTACATCAAACCCTCTGAGTTCATGGGTATTTATTCTGCAGCCCTTACTTTTGTGTTTTTGTTTCATATACCCCCCTTGCCATTAATTAGTCGTGAGTTTATGGATGGAAAGACTATTTTGCCCTTAATGAAATCAATATTCTAAAAATATCACCATTCTAAAAGGACCTTCATTCATCTATATTTACAAGTCATGCCATTAAAGTTTACCACCATTCTAAAAGGCCCTTCATTCACCTTTATTTACAAGTCATGCCATTATAGTTTACCACCATTCCAAAAGGAATACCTTTAAATCCACCCACAAAATTTTTGAGTTCACCCACGTTGAAACACATCGAGTGCATTGAATCAGACGATGGAGATTGTTTATCATCCTCATCTTTCATGAGTGTACCATCAGATGGTCGGTTTTTTATTTCATGTGGTACACACCCATAAAAGTGACCTTAAAATCAATTTTAAGCGTGCACGTGATGTTAAGATCACTTTTCTGAGATGTGTGTCACGTGAAATAAAACACTTGCCGTCTGATGGTATGCCGATAATCTCAAGATCCATTGTGTGAAATATCAGAAAAACATCTGATGAGTCTTGAATCATTTATCCTATTTCACACGATGGTTCTTGAGATTATCGGTGTATCATCAGACGGTCACTTTCAAAAAAAGTCATAATGAACCTAGCCCATATCGCAATCAGGTCCATACATACTTCTCCGAAAAGAAATTGAAAAACTTTGCAAGTATGTAATCCCAGTAAAAGTAACAAGTCGAAATCTACCGTAACGAATTAAAGAATATGATGAATTGGGCCTTTCAATTCAAATGGGTAATCAAGGTTGCATCATATGGCACTAAACCCCGCATAATAAATAAGTTGAAATTACGTAGCATTAAAAACATAAGAGCAATAAACCTGATAGAAATGGCAATACTAGTTTTGCATATCCCATGTGATTGTTGAAAATGATATTAAGTTATATTGCACATGCCCTGGTTAACATTTGGTATTTATCCTTTGCTAAGGGTAATTGGTCAGGTCGTGTCCAATCCAACCTTTTTAGGGTCAAACGTCAAAAGGGGTAAATGATTCAAGGCCCATCATATGTTTTTCTTATATTTCACAGGATGGATCTTGAGATTATCAGCGTACCATCAAACAATCAGTGTTTTATTTCACATGGCACACATCTTAGAAAAGTGACCTTAACATCACGTGCACTCTTAAACTTGATTTTAAGGTCACTTTTATGGGTGTGTACTACATAGAATAAAAAATGACCGTCTGATGGTACACCCATGATCTAAAGATCGATCTCATAAAAGATTAGGATGATAAACAATCTCCATTGTCTGATTTAATGCAATCGATGCGTTTCAGCGAGGGTGAACTCAAAAATTTTGTGGGTGGATTTAAAGGTACTCCTTTTAGAATGGTGGTAAACTGTAATGGTATGACTTGTAAATAAAGATGAATGAAGGGCCTTTTAGAATGGTGGTAAATTTTAATGGCATGACTTGTAAATATAGATGAATGAAGGGCCTTTTAGAATGGTGGTATTTTTAGAATATTGGTTTCATTAAAGGTAAAATAGTACTTCCATCCATAAACTCACGGCTAGTCAATGGCAAGGGGGGTATATGAAACAGAAACACAAAAGTAAGGGCTGCAAAATAAATACCTATAACTTAGGGGGTTTGATGCAATATCGGCATATCTCAGGGGGGTATATGTAAAAAACCCTATTATTTTTCATTCTAAGTAAACTTATGGTTTGGTAAATGAGTTATTTTTCATTCTAATTGTATTATTTTTTATTATATTATTTTTCACTCTGTTTGTATTCATTCTAATTCAATTATTTTTTATTCTATTTGTATTATTTTTCATTATATAAATTTTCATTCTAAGTAAACTTAGGATTTGATAAATGGGTTATTTTTCATTCTATTTGTATTATTTTTTAATATATTAATTTTTATTTTATTTGTATTAGTTTACATTATATAATTTTTCAATCTAAGTAAATTTAGGGTTTCTATGCATTAATGAAAAATGATTTTGTAGGTTCCATTTCATTTCTTTATTGAAATTATTTATAAAAGAGTAATATACATTTTTTATGGATCGACTTTGGTTTAAACATGCATTGGCTTTGGTTAAAAAATAATTGTTATTGAATCTTAGAGTATCTTGAAGTAAGTTACGAAAGGGTATATATGTTTTTAAAATAATATTGTCTTTAAAATTATGGGCATGAGTTCGTTCATTTCAATAGTGATAATGTTATGAACGTTTGCTATTATGTTCAGGTGGCAGATACGCAATCACAGAATACAGACCTCACTCTCTTTATAGCCATAAATAAGCTCTTTAGTACCGCGAGAAAATGATAGAGTGGGCGCTTGCAATGTCGCGAATAAAGTGGGAACTGTGCGTACGATACAGAAGTCCGACAAGGGATTTCAAAACCGCAGTGCCAGGGTAAAGTTGGCTTACGAGAGAGGAGGTAATTTTTCGTTTGCATATAAAGGGACAATCCAAGAGTATAGCAATAAGAAAAACTTTTATGAAAAAGTCAGGTTGTTCGTTCTTATTACGAGGAACGGAGAATAAATAATAAGGGAAGTCTGTATGAAAGTTGGACGTACTTTACAGAGTTCACAACCACCCCCCGAGGTAATTTGGGAAAGGTCATTTGTATGCCGGATGGTTGAAAGAAAATGAGGGAGAGATTTTGAAAGAGATGTCAGTTGTTGGGGTGAAGCCTAGTCACGTATTGTATAACATTTAAAACAAGGATCCAAAAAATTATATGACTATTCAACCATCTACAATGCGAGGCATGCGATGTGGTTAACTAAGAAAGATGAGAGGACTGACCTCTAAGAGTTGATGTTCAGGTTTCAAGAATGCAAATATGTCTATTTTCATTATAAAGATCCTAAAATAGTGAATTGGCATACATCTTCTCTCATCCGAATTTGATAGAGCTAGCGACCATCTTCTCTCAAGTGTTTGTTATGGACTGCACATACAAGATGAACAAATATGAACTTTCAGTATTGAGCATCATCGGAGTGACCTCCACACAAAAAAACTTTTATGTTAGCTTCACGTTCATGTCATCCGAGAAAGAGAATGCTAATGTGTGGGCATTGCAATCATTCAAATATCTTTTCAAGGGAGGCGAGCTTTCGTCTCTATTCGTCACCGATCGGGAGCAAGCACTCATGAATGCGATCGAGGTGATTTTTTTCGGAAGCCAAACACATTTCATGTGTATGACACATAAATATGGGTGTATTAAAGAACTGTCGAAAAGTATTTGACACTACAGAAGAATGGGATGCCTTCTACCAGGCATGAAATCGTGTTATGTATAGTTCATCAGTAGAGGAATACGAAGCCGCGATAGGTACCATGGTCCATCGGTATGTGGATCATCAAACCAAGTAAAGAGCGCGCATGCTCAGATCAAGTGCGAGTTGAGATCTTCTATCGTTGACCTTTTGCAATCATGGGAGAAGATTGATGTCATCGTTGATCTGCAGCGTATACACATACGAGCGTCGTTTAAGAAAAGTAAATTAAAGAGGAGGCATTATTATTCCGCTCATTTCTATGAGCTCATAGTGGATCACGTCTCTAGAACAACGCTGAAAATTATAGAAGCAAACAGAGTTGCAATTAAGAAGCAACCTATTATGAAATCTCAGTGCAGGCATGTACTGCGTAAGACACATGGGCTTCCATGCTTGCATGGACTCTCTGCATAGCTATTGGCCGGTGACAGAATTTCTCTCGAATCTATTCATCATCGATGGAAGAAACTCTATCACCTTAAAGCTGGTTCATCCTCAAGAGGTGTTAAAGTGCTAGAATATTTTCGTCGCATATACAACAGATATGAGAGGTCTAACCCTATTGTTCAGGACTAAATTAATAGACAATTGCATGAGAAGGCAGACCCCACTATGACTTGCATGGTCGAGTCGAAGTTGTTGCAGAGAAAAGACGACAGTCCTAAGGGGAAGGGGAACAAATGAAAACGTGATGCGTTCTCGAAAAGAGAAATTTGGTTTTGAGCACGTAATAAAAAAAGTTAATACGAAGGTTAAGGCAAAGGATAAAGGGAAGAAGGTTACAGTCGTTGAAGTTATGAAGCTTCAACAAAACCTCTAAATGAAATTATATCTAAAGAAACTCTCTGAGTTTGTGGGTCCTATCGTAGCTGATCACGTAAGTAACGTCAGATGTTGTGAGTTTAGAGTTGTTGCACACTGGTTAGGGATGGGCTACAATGGATGGAAGGTAGTGCGAGCAGATTTGTTGGCGGAGTTGACCTCCTGCTTGGAGAAGTATTTACCTATTTTCGGTAGCCAAGAACAAATGATTCAAATACATGCGATACTCAACTGCTTCACTGATCATGCTCGAAGTGCCTGTTGGAGACTGTGTCGGACATGTGATACTTAATAATGTCATGTTATCGTACCCCTTTAGTCCTTCTTAACACTTGACTTTGTATGACATTTTTTTCACTGTAGACAACATCAGACACAACGGATAAGGTTATTTGCATCGCTCACGTGAACGACTGTCACTTCGTCCCAGTCATCTTGATTAAAGATAATCTTATTCCATCATAGATGGTTGTATGGAGGTGATACCGAGATGATTGTGCAGCGAGATGACCATCTCAGTTCGCTGAACGATCTAAGAACTTCAACTTTGCCAATGATGATGAGAAAATTGTGACAGAAGATTATCCGGTCATTGGCCTCGATTGATCGGACTACTTAGGAATTCGATAGTTTTTTTAGTTGGGAGTAGGGTATACCATGTAAATGGTGAAAATATTATGATCATGTCAGCATCTTTTTGTGTAACTGATATGAATACATATACTATGAAATGATACAAAATGAATAGAAAAGAATTTTTTTTATTAACTGAGTATATTTTCTTTTGCTAATATTTCATTTGACTTGGCTCCTATAATTATCAAAAGAAACTATCCAAGTTCTCACATAAGCATATAGAGGTTATCTTAGCTTAATTGTCCACTTTAACGAAAATGATTATGGGCAATTGGTTTGGGCAGTGCTTCGATTTAACAAAAAAAGTAAAATTGTGTTATGGAAAGGCCATGATCAGCCCATCCCATAGTTTGTTGAGGGGCACCCACTCTGAGCTATGAAGACTTGACAATTGGAAGCACTATTAGTTTCAAGGAAGAACTATTGGTTTCAACTTCTTTCAACCACACATTACAAATAAGAAAATAGGGGACTCGGTGAACTACTTATTCTTTAATATCACCTACTATGCTACCCAAAAGTTCACCAAATCAGTAGGGATGACTATTATTTTAATAATTCTATAAAGTTTATTTATGGGGAGGACATGCTGCCATCCCAAAAAGCATAGAACTTAAGGAATAAATGACCTAATGTAGATTGGATTATGCATCCATAGTTAATGAAAATACCTTATGAAAAAAAGTGTGGCTGGATATTTTAAAAAAAAAATTATTTTGTGGGTCTGACGGTGGGCACCCACTGTCACATACATACACCTAATGGTGGGCACCCACTATCAGAGTTTTTTTTTTTTTTTTAAATTCCACTCTGACGGTGGGTGCCCATTGTCAACAATATGTATGTGGCAGTAGGCACCTACCATCAGACCATTAGAGGATGAACTCTAGTGACAGGCCTCACTGGAGTTTATCCTTTGATGCTCTGACGGTGGGTGGCTGTTGTCAGGTATATATATTTGACAGTGGGTGCCCACCGTCAACTATATGTATGTGACAACAGGTATCCACTGTCAAACCATCAGAGGATAAACTCCAGTGAGGCCTGTCACTGGAGTTTATCCTCTGATGCTCTAACGATGGGTGGCTGCTGTCAGGTATATGTATTTGACAGTAGGTGCCCACCGTCAGACCCACAGTATATTATTTGTTACCCAAAAGCTAGAACAACTTAGATGTGCATGTTTCACACCCAATTTCTAATATGAGATCATAAGGTGGAAATGGGAATCCATTAATAATATCATACTAGTAAAATAAATAAATAAATCAATAAAGGGTGCCTCATGCCTAAGTGTGGATTGGTCCTTAAAAAAATTTAGTATGCTTCCCTTGTTTTTAAATTTTTGCAAGCTTGTTTTAAAGATTGTATTGTGGGTTGACCCTAATTTCTCTCTTTAGAGTTTGGATCATCCTTAAATGTTTTTTATGGTCTTATAATTTTTTTTCTTATATAATGTATAAAAAATCCATTATATTTTTGTATAAAAAACAGTGTAAAAAAAAATTTACCTAGTGCTATGGGTCTGAGGGTGGGCACCCACTGTCACATACCCATGCCTGACGGTGGGTGCCCACTATTAGGTTTATGTTCGTGACAGCAGGTAGCCACCGTGAGGCCATCAGAGGTTGAACTCCAGTGAGGAGCCTCACTAAAGTTTAGCCTCTAATGGCCTCACGGTGGGTGCATGTTGTTACAACATTAAACCTGACAGTAGGCACCTACCGTCAGACATCAGGTTTATGTTTGTGACAGTGGGTACCCACCGTCAGAGGCCATCCTGTTCTTTCTGACAGTGGGTTCCCACTGTCAGTTATGGGTATCTAACAGTGGGTGCCTGATCACTCACATAATTTTATCACCCTTAACCTAGTGATGCTAGGCTTTAGTTTGCTACTAATGAGTTACTGATGTGTAAATATTAAAGCTAAATAGTAAAAGAGAGCCTAAGTGTTAATCTTTGTCAAAATGAACTCAAAAAGCAGTAAAAGGACGATTGTACGTTAAAGACGATTCGCTGAATATTCAGAAACAGAAAATCGCCAAAGAGGATTGAGCGTGATACTAAAAGACAAAATGAGAAATCGTAATAAACGATTCTTCAAAGAAATACATGTTCAAGAAGCTGAAGCGAGATAAAGGAAGCAAAGAATCGTCCGAGTATGAAAGCTATGAAAAAGTAGAAAATCGTGATTTACGATTTTGCAGAAATAGGCTATAATAAAAGAAATCATTGTTTACGATTGTGATTATAAAAGCCTTCCCGCTGCTATCTGCTGCTGCTGACCACGTGAGTGAGAGTCATCACCGCTATGTACTGAATAAGAAGACCTCTAAAATTAGAAGTTTGGTGAACCACGGATCTGAGAAGATTGATGAAGATGCTCTTCGAAGGACTCTGCTGCTGCTAATTAAAGAACACTCTAGAAGCGCATCAACTAAAGAAAGCAAGGAAGAATAAAAATAGGACTTAGAGTTATATTATGATACTTTTATTTTAGTAGTTTCTTTGTAAACCGACTCCTTATGATCTATAAATAAGAGAGCTCGGCATAGGAATAAGCATTGAAGAATTTCAGCATTAATTGATGCTTGAGGTTAGATTTTATTCCGATCAAAGTAATGTAACATAATTAGAATAGATTAGATATCAGAGGTTTCTCAAGAGCAATTGACGACTGCAATTGAGTGTTGAAAATTAGTGTAGATATCTGTAGTTTCTCAGAAGCAATTGACAACTGCGGCTAAGGGGTGAAGGATTTATTTTGCTTTACTTTTTAGTTTAGATTTTATTTGCTTTGTAAACATCTCCAAGTTTTGATTTGAATTGACGACTCATGTTAGAATTTACAAATTACTGTAATGGTTTTTACTTTTTCATCTTCAATTTTCTAAGGTTTGATTGACGCCCAGATTTTAGGAAGTTGTTGATTAGATTAAATCTGTATTGATATGATTTTAGACTTGATTGACGACCAATGCTAGGAGACTATAAATATGGTGTAACGGTACTGTTTATTTTTATAAATATTTGAAAGTTGAAGATTAAGATTGGCGACCTTAATCTGAAGAAGGAGGATTAGGATTTATTTTATGCACTTTAGAATAAAAATTATTCTTTTATTCATATTTCTCCAGGAGATTAGATCTTAAAGATAAATAGAAGGTTTTAAAATAAGAATTTAAATAGAAGATAGAAATAAAGAAATAACTAGATAAAAAAACTTTCTTGTGGGAATGATCCTATGCTAGTACTATAATTTTCATTGTGTGCTTGCAATAGGTTAAGACTTGAAATTAACATAAAATATATGCATCATAATCAATAGCGATCAATGCTCACCATCAGACCCACAACACTTGTTTTTTTTTTGCACTTTTTTTTTGTTATATTCAATTACAACACAACCCACATTTTTCCTATATGGTTTATTTGATTAAACCCAATCTTGTGGAGGCCATTCATTTTGATTCTACCAGTTTGGATTGATTTGAAATTAGAAAGATATGAGATTGAGAAAGATAAGGAAGCCTTACTAACAAGTCAACCGGCAAAGATGTCTTCATTTACAACAAAAATTGATATATTCAAGCAATAAATAACTTTCTCTTCAAGAAATACACAAAAATTGATTTATTCAAATAATACACAAAATTGATATCTTCAAGCCCTAGAAACCGAAAAATCTATATATACATATAAAAAAAAAACTCTACATCTCATATCACTCTAATCTTCAATTTACTAAAGTTTTCTCCTTTTTCGTGGAGGATTTCAGCGCGGTGTTGAAATGGTATTAGCGACGTGGGATGCATTGACTCTCGGACTTGAGGAAGCAACTTGTGAGGAGTGCAAATCGAATCGGAGCTCATCGCGTACTCTCTTCATGACCTCCACCACGTACCCAATGTCTTGATTTGCACCGGCAGCTATCGAATCCTTTAATAGTATCAATGCCTTATCTCTGTGAAGTCGTTGCATTCAAAATGAGCGTTAGACATTAAATCAATGAGAGACATCATAATAATGCAAAAACGTACCCATTCCTCCGAGACATCGTCGACGTCGACATCATCTCTACTTTGGAATGACCTCAAGCTCCTGCGGTGGTTGGGGTCCACGAGGTACAAATGAGAGAACTTCTTGTACCACTCCATATAATCCTCTATAGTGGCCCCACTAAGGTTTGAGCACTACGATCTTCTACAGCTAATTAGTGACTGCGATGACATTCAAAAAATTTCAAAGCAACTCAGTAATATATAGTATATGTCTTCGCAGTTCTCCCTTTAATGCTCCCTTGTTCAGGTGCTACTAGTGGCGAGGGATTGATTGCATGTGTCCCAACTGTCTCAATACCGGCTTTGGGTAATACGGCTCAACGATGTCGAAATAGAACAGACATCTGGTGTAAAATGTCGTAGGAGTAATATGATATTCTAATCTAATCTTACAATATGCATCCCAAATAACTTGTATGAGAGACATAGATATATATTACAATTATAATGCAATGTGTATATAGGTTCGCGTAAAATAACAAATTATGATATTACTTGATCTATTCGTAAGTAATTCAATGCTTCACCTAAAAGAACCAACTTTGATTCGGGATGCGCGGGTTGACTTAAAGGTTGCTGTCATCTAAAGGAAAAAGACAGTTTATCAAAAGACTTTTTTATAAGCGCTGGACGCTTAAATGCTAGGTGTTCGTAGCTCCACGCTTGAAAAAATAAAACTTATAGTTTAACAACAATACACATAAACTATTTATTAAATATTACAAACGCAATTTAGTAAGACATTGCTATACGAATTTATTTAGTATACCTCAACCAACGTAAGCAGCCTAGAAATTTGTCCAACCTTCTTTCCTGATGCGATGCCCCAGCTGCTTATAAAGATAAATGAGTGCAATTGCTCCCCACACATACTCCCCAATTGCCTTTAGATCAATAAACAACTTTACGTACCGAGCCGATACCATACTACCTGATTTATCGACAAGGATTGTGCAGCCTAACAGATAAAGAATGTATTCCCTTGCAACACAGTCAATCTGATCATTAGATTCATCATCAAGTATCTGGCTCAAACGAGCACGCAATCATTTCAAGTGGAAAGCTTTCCCCTTGCATTCTTTGTGATTCAATTCTTCGATCACATCGTCGGCATCAATATCAAATGCTTGAGCACACGTGGTCACCAATTCAGGTGTACTGCAAGGGTTTGCAACAACTGCCTTTCTGATTATAGATAGGCCAATGAGATACTTCATGTCATCGAGAGTGATAGTTATCTCACCGATAACGAAGTGAAATGCATTCGTCTCATGGTGTCATCTCTCAACCAAGGTAGATACTAGCACATGATTGATGATCCTGAATGCAACCCTAGCAAGCAACCAAAACCCAATTGTCTTGATTTTACGTTTAAACTTGCGAGACATGTCAACGATGGACTAGGCATTGAGTTGGCTGAATGTTGTATACAATGAAGCGTACTTCGATCATGCATCAACCAATAATAAAATTAGTAAGACAACTGTAATTATGTACACATATCTTTAAAATAAAATAAAATGCATTACATGAATTGATTGTTGTTGCTTACTTACTTTGTTAACCCATAGATCGTGGGCAACATGGTTTCTATACCATCGTAAAAGCGAAGTGTCTATAAGACCTCTGAGAAATGGTGCCATATTATCCTCGATTTTAGTTTGGGTTGGCTCAACGTTGACCTCTTGTATTTTTCTCTTCTTTTTTGAGCTCCAACTGCTTCTTCGCCTTCCACTCTCTCCTCTGCCCTCTCATCTTTAGCTTCATCACCTTCACCCACTTCCACTCCCTCACCTTTATCTTCACCCACTCGCTTACACCCACTTCCACTCTCTCTTCCACACTCCCCTCACTAATCCCTTCTAACTCCCTGATACTGGATGCTGCACTCCCCTCTTCCAAAATTTCTTCCGCACTCCCCTCACCTCTACTGCCACATCACCACTTTCCCCTCTCCAATAATTTCTTCCACCCTCCCCTCTCCAATTGTTTCTTCCGCTCTCCTTTCTACTGCCTTATCATCCACACTCTCCTCTCCAATAACCTCTCCCACTATCCCTTCTACCACACTCCCCTCGTCCACTCTCTTTTCTAATATTCTCCCTTAAATCTGTGATTTGAATATTACTGTCGCTGTAGCTTCAACAACTAGTGCTAAAATTCTAACAATTTTAAAATCTAAAGACCTATCTTCGGATGCTCCTTCGATTTAGGCTTTTGTAAGTCTTCTTCTATAGGATGTCGTAGGTTGTTTACGAAAATCATCCATTTCGCACTCCGACTGTCAATCAAATCACATTATCGACGATTGGTTTGGAATCACAAGAAAAAATGAGTACCTTTAAATCGACCACCAAATCTTTGAGTTTAACCCAATCAATGTGTTTTATTGTGGGTGAACTCAAAGATTTGTTTGGTGGATTTAAATGTACTTATAATATAAAAACAACTAAATATGCTGAATAATCAACAAACCCCCATCAAAATCTTCAATTT
This sequence comes from Chloranthus sessilifolius, assembly GCA_021018995.1. Lineage (NCBI taxonomy): Eukaryota > Viridiplantae > Streptophyta > Magnoliopsida > Chloranthales > Chloranthaceae > Chloranthus > Chloranthus sessilifolius. The sequence continues at coordinate 7,406,016 of CM037591.1, forward strand.
GACATGTAGATTATATAAATAAAAAATAAAAATTGAAATTACCTCGTATTGTTATGTCGTTGCCCCACAAATCCTAATAAAAACTCAGAGGGTGTCTCCGCCGCTCTTCAATTCCCAATCTTCATTCGTTCCTCACGTTTATGCAGCGCGAGAAGAAGTTTGAGGAAAATGATGTGAGTGTACAACCACGAGTCCAAAAAGGGTTCATTAAAACCCTTCCTAACATTGCACAACGCGAAAAAGACACTTGAGGAAGATAATGTGGTGTACAAGCACAAAAAATGGATCGATTTAGAGGGCCGTAATTCAAATATGGCGCAAACGCGAGAAGATGAAGAGGGAAGACGATGTGGGTGTATAGCAAAAGAAAATGATGAGTGGATTCAAATGTTTCAAAAATAAATTGAATATGTGGGTGGAACTAAAGATTCGGTTTGTCTAAATCGTGCACCCTCTTATGTGGGTGAACTCAAAGAATCTGTGGATGGAAATAAAGGTACTCTGAAAAAAAAAAAAAAAAAAAAAAAAAAAAAAGCTTTCTTACTTTTGTAATTCTTTAACACAGGTGAGAATATTATAGTCATATACCGAAACATTTCCTACCTCTTCTTCTCTCCGGTTCATCGATAACGAATAATAAAAAGAGATAAAAAAGGAAGGAGCGAAGCCAAACCAAGGAATCGAAGGTTTCTGAGAAGAAAAAATGGCGGAAAACAAGCAAATTCCGCCTCAATACGACCTAAATGCCAAGTGGGATGCTTGTCTCGATCTCACTCTTCGTCGTTTCGTTTATTCTTCATTGGCTGGTGCTTTCGGAGGCCTCCTCTTCTTCAGTGAGTTTTTTGTAAAATTATTTTTTGATGCAGTATTTGCTTTTCAATAAAATAAATATTTTTTTGGGACTATTGATGTTTCTCTAGGTGTTTTAATCTGGGAGGTTGAGGATTAGGGTTTCTTTTCTTGTTATTTTTTGCTCGATTTTTGTTTTATTGGTATGAATATTGTTTATTTTGTTCTTTCTTTTATGGGTTCTGTTATTAAGTTGCTTGATTCAGTGATGGGGTATTTATTTTATTATTATAAAATGACGATGATCAAGTGGGTTGGTCGAAATTGGAATACATGTTGGGTAGATTAGGGTTTGGAAATCGTTGGTAAGGTAGATGAGTTGTTCAACTCTGTGTATTACGACCCCGCACCGGTATGCCCCCAAGGTAGCCCTTTTCCTCATGTTGCTGGACTCTACGGCGGCCCACTGTGTGATGGCTTTCACTCCGGAACCCCGCTTTGTCCCCTCCTCCCAGGTAGCCCTTTCCTTATGTTGCCCCTTCTGGACTCCACGGCGGCCCACTGTGTGATGGCTTCCACTCTGGTACCGCTCTTTGCCCCACCCACCCCACACACACACCCCAAAGTAGCCCTTTCCCCAGGTTGCTCTTTCCGTGACTTGAACTTGGGGCGTGTGCTGGCTCTGATACCATTTGTTAGGTCCTAACTCCTAACCAAAACTCCAAGAGTGCCTAGGCGTTAGTGGAGCAGAAAATTGACCCTCTATTAGTTTGGGGTCGTAACACCGTGGTTCTCCATCTTGGATAATGGGTCGATAATGGGCTAGTTCATAGGCAAGGGGAGTCTTAGTTACTATTCACATTAGATATGGTGGTGGAGGCGTTTTGGAGATCTTTTGGTGAGAGGCTTCGGGCATCGGAAGGATTGTTACCACTTTGTCTATCCCTTGGGATATCGTTTGATGTGATCCCTGTCTACAATACACGCAATTGCGATGCCCATACTTTACTTGTATCCATTTACTACTTTATGTTTAGCACTTTTAGCAAGTGTTCCATTTAATATCCTCTCTTTCCTTATCTTTTGAGTTGTGTTAAATATGTTAGTAGAATAGTACGTTAGCTTATTATTCTTTTGTTTGCCACAATTATATTTGGATAAAGATAGTTTCTGTAGTAGATAGCTTCTATAGTGGGTAAAGATTACCCTTCCTAATCTGGATATCTAAAAAAGGCCGTCTTCTCCTATGGGGAATAAATGAAAAGTTATTAATTTAGGAGAATACCCATCTCGAATTGGGCACCAAGGAAGACTTGCCACCTCGAATAGGCCATTTTCTCATCTCCTTTGTATTTTTCACTTTTCAAGAGCCTAAAAGTTTGTGCAATTGTAAGGGATTCTAACAATTGGCATTAGAGCAACAATCTTGTGACAAAAATGAAAATTTAGTAGCAAAGCTCAACAATCTTTTGAAAGTGATGAGCAAGCTTTGAGCATTCTTTAACGGAGGATGGCGAAAAGTCAACACTTAATGGATTGGATATTGAAGTCTTTGAAGTCAGATTAAGAGTCTACATTCAATGTTACCTAGGCACTTCCTACTTTTAGGAAGTTTGTCGTGCCGACACTTGGACCCTAGAAGCAGGAAACGTCCAATTCCCTATCCGTTTCTTATTGGAAACACGATTCTACATTTTGGAATCGGAAACGTGTAGGAACCACGGTTCTGACAATTCCCAGATGTTAAAAACTATAATCTTGTAAAAAGTGAAAATAAAAATAGTCTTTGTGATCTAAAATTACCAGCAAGAAAAAAACAGCTAAAAAAATTACTAGCCAAAAAAAAATTCATGAGGAGATTGTATGTTTATAAAATCATATAAAAAAGTGAAAAAAAGGAAAGTTATGATCTTACCTCATCATTCAGGCTCTTAATGGCTGAGATTTAAACCCCTTTTTCATCATCGCCCAAAATTTTAGGCTTTTTCCCAATCTCTCTCTATCTTTGTCTCCGGATTAGTATGTGTAGGCGATGACATGGATAAGATTAGATTAACTTTGCGCTCTCTCCCTCTCTCTCTCTCTCTCGCAGCCGATATCTTCGTATCTAGATAATGAGAGGAGAGATCAGATTTTAAAACCCTACACAATAAGTAAGGGATTTAAAATTAATACACTTTTAGGGTTTTTACAATGATACTCCTCCTTTTTAGGATTTGATAAATAATACCTGTCAGTTGTGAGCGTTTTTACAAGTATACCCTAGTAAGCTTTTAGGGTACCCTCTCAAAGTCAATGAGGCGGAGTAGTTACAACTTCAACTAGTATAGTTTTTTGATACAATACAGAGCAGCAACACACGTCACTTTTTGACATGTGGTAGTATATCTAATCAGATGTACCGTGTCATTCGAAAATCATGATCTAGATATTTATAGTTTCGAAAAGGATAGTGTTACTACCACACTACTTTTTGTACAGCCACCTCACTCTAAAAAAGGAAAATTCTGTTGATTACTTTGAATCAAATGATGGAGATTGTTTTTCGTGCCAATCTTCCATAAAATAGATCTTGTGATCATGGGCCTACCATCAGACGGTCATATTGATTCTACGTTGTAGTAAAAATCTCAAAAAGTGAACTTGAACCACGTGTCATGGTATGATGTGATCGCGTTCACTTTTGGGATGTGTACCATGTGGAATCAACGTTTGGCCGTCTAATGGTATGCCATGATTTCGAGATTTATTGTGTGGAAGATTGGGATATATGTTCTCATTTAAAGGCATTTGTATATAATTAAGTGTGGTTCTTTTCTCTCTTTCTCTCTTTCTCTCTTTATCTCTTTCTTATATATATATATATATATATATTATAAACACTAAGACTTGGACACTCCTCAATACAACACGACACCTCTAGAAATGTACGAAAAAAATACTATCTGAGATCATCAAAGTGTGTGTAGTTTCAACATGGCAAAAAGGGGTCCCATATAGAACAATTGTGTTTAGTTAGTAAATTATAAACAAAAAGGCTTGGGTGCTTGAAAACCATTTATAATATTTTAGGTTAGAAAATTTTAAATGAAGAGACTCCAGTTCTTGAAAACCACTTATATACCATAGAACATTTTATGTTAAGTTCATGACATACATTATGTATACTTTTTATCTTTTTATCATTGAATTTCTCTACTAGCCCTTCAATTTTAATTTACTATATATAAATTATTCAATATTTTTATTTTTTTTGTTGTCGTGCCGCCATATTGGAATTTTTAGAAATTGTTCTGCTAGACACTTTTGACACCTTGATGCTTGGCACACATACCATTGTGTCGAGTTAACATTGTACGCAACACAAGTCTAAGGATGATGAGCACAATATTGATCGGATTTGGGTGTCTCCGGCCGCCATTTTGCAAATGTTTCTAGCCTGGTTTGGTAGTAAGTTGGAGGGGCATTTGGGGGCATTTTGGAGAGTTGGTTTCTTTGCGGTGATTCGGAGCCTTTGGCTTGAAAGGAACAACCACACATTTTGCCGGAAGTGGCGGCCAATTGGCATGATCTTGAAGGGTGTCAGAGACCTGATGTGCCATTGGGTGGTCCTGGACAAGGACAGCGTAGAGGGGGCCCTTTACTCATGGGCCCCCGGGGTAGGTCGCTGGTCGACCTTCCGTTCCTTCGGCTGTTGTCGTGTCCGTGTCTATTTATTTTGTGGTGGGCCTCTCGTGCGAATCTGCTTTCTCTCGGATTGGTTGTTTTGTCTCTTTGTACAATTTCAGCTGCTCACTGTTTTTTAGATATTGGATGAACATTTGCCGTTCAAAAAAAAAAAATATTGATCTGATTTCAGGATTGGCGATTGTGGTTCGACCTCTTGGAGATGATGAACAATCCTCTTTACAAGAGGACAACTATTTGGGTGAAGGGCAAGAACCATCACCCATTCAAAGGAAAATGGTCATGTTTAAAAGGATGTTTGTGTGGCTGAAAAGAAAGAGCTTCTGAAAGATGGTGTTATCAATGTTAAGGTTGAACTTAGTGGTATCCTTATATTGAAAGGACCCTCACCTAAGGACCTGAACTAAGCAATTCAACAAAACGGTATGACTACGCTATTATATTGGGAAATGTGAAGGAATAGACTTCTCTCAATAAATCACTTAGAAGGACTTATGTCAACAGTAAGAGAAATGCAGTAAAGGCCAATGCTATTTAACACACTAGGCGAGCCTAGGCGGGTTGTTTATTTTTTGGGGGGGGGGGTTTCACCTTGCCTAGGCAGGATTTTGTCTGTCTAGGCCATATATATATATATATATATATATATATATATATATATATATATATATATATATATATATATATATATATAGGAAGGACATCCCCCCCACCCCCATCCCCAAAATGTACATATATAGAAAGGCGAACCTAGGCGATCGCCCAAGCTCGCTTTGTCTAGGTCTCCCCTAGGGGCTTGCCCCTTCGCCTCATTTAGGGGAGTGCCTAGCTCACTTGATAACACTGACAGAGACAAAGAAGAGCACTTAGATCATGAATGTTTATGTCTGAGTGAGACCACCGGAGTGTGAGGATCTTGGTGGAATATTGTCTGATTTTAAGGAGGAACTTGTAATACACCCGATTACCATGTCCATGCTTGACATGAGGCTCCTCTCCTTCGCTCATTTTAGCAAGAGATTCGTTTACTAACCTCTTTTTTATATGTTGAGTTTTTATTATCATGTTAGTAGGTTAGCTTGGTTAGTGTTGATTTAGTTGCATTGTATTTGAATAAAGATGGTTGCTATATTGGATAGAGGTTTACCATTTCCCCTTCCTAATTAGTAGGCTAAGGGATATCTAAAAAAAGGTTGTAATATCCTATGGGGAATGAAGGAATGAAAGGTTATTAAGTTAGGAGAATTTGGAATCGGGCATTAAGGAGGACTGACCACCTCTAATAGGCCACTTTCTGACTTTTTTCTTTCCTTTGTTGACATAAGCTGCGCCTAGGGAGGGTGACCTCCTAGGCATATCCTGCTACGCTCTGTCCGTCTTGGGGACTAGAAGGAGATATGCCGAATTTTTAAGACGGCATTTAGGTGGGCATATACTTCACAATGATATTAAGTGAGATGGAAAATACTGCAAGTCTGCAAACAAACTTTACAAATGGTTCATTTTTCGCCTTTTTGTAAAAGTAGCGTATTTCTTGTCAAAATTAGTTTGCAACTCTTACAAAAAATAGGGGTAGCAATTTAAACCCCTTAACCTTAAATTACCTGTTTGAGGGGATTACCATATGAAGCAAAGGCCTACTCCCTTAAAAATCCAATGTTTCAAAATTTTAATGGATAGATCAGAACGATATCGAATCAAATCGCTATCTTGGAATTTTTTCTAAGCTATTTTCAATTATATCAAATTAAATCCAGATTTGATTATTATTTATCAATATATGTCCTTAAAATTAAAGATACCGAAACTATATTTTTACAAAATAAATGATGTACTTGTTATGGTTTTTTTGTTTGTTTAATTTGTTAATTGTTGTTTACTAGTTGCTATTTGTTACTGAAGTTTTCAACAATTCAACCTACAATTTTACATGAGGTTGATACTCAGGGATACTCATGGAGTATATTATTCACCTGTTTGTCATTATTTGTTATTATTCTTACATATTTATTTTATTTTATAAAACCTGTACAGACTAATATATTATAAGTAGATAAAAGTTAAACATTACTCGGCCTCACTGCCTAGGCTTTGTGTAAGCCTTGCTTAGCTCTTAGGGAGGGTCCACCGCCTAAGCCTTGCCTAGCACCTGTAATAACTATATACTTCTATTTTTCACTTTTAAAAGCCTAAAAATTTGTGCGATCATGATGGATCCCAACAATGCTGATCACATGTTGCTGTTTCATGATGCATCAATTTGACTCACTGTGGAAGAAGGGATGACTATTCAGGCAGTGCTATGATGTTGTGAAGCAGTACATATTTAAACTTAAAAAGTTATCATTGGTAATATTATCATACTGGGGGAGAAGATCAATGGTGAGATTCTTCTGCAACCTGCGTATTGTTTTAAATGCTAAGTTTGGAGATTGCCTACTACACAGGGATCAAAATATCGGATGATACCGATACATATCGTTTTGGAGGGTATCTGATACGATAAAAAAGGTTTTTATCGGGTACCCCCTAAAACAGTCAAATTATCGCCTGTATCATCCATATCGGATGATAATTTGAATTTATCGGACGATAATTTCAAATTATCGTCCGATAATATGTTGTTTTTAGGATCTCTAAATCAGAGAAATTATCGTCTGATACGGGCAAATTATCGCCCGTATCGGACGATAATTTGAAATTATCGCTCGATAATTTCAAAGATTCGAAATTTTATAGTATTTTTTTAGATTTGTTTTGGAAAAAAAAAATGTATTAGTCCGATACGTTCAATGTATTGGACGATACGCGATACATATCGTCCTGGAGGTTTGGACGATATGTATCGAAAATTCGATTTTTTGAACCATGCTACTACGTATCTTTCTCTACCTTACTGCGTTTGAAAGCCACCTAAAAGCTCATGAGAGCCCATAGTAGAAAGGCTCGAAAAGAAACTTGCTTTATGGATGGGCAAATTACTTTCTTAAGGGCTTGCCTCATACTCATCAAAGGAATCCTATCTGATTTTCTGGTCTCTTATTTGTTTTATATATATATATATATATATATCGGAACAAATTAAAGCCATAATTTATTTAATGCAACAAAACTACAAAATATCAGAGATCAATGAAGATGCATGAAGAAATAACAGCAAGACACAAAAAAAAAGGCCCATCCCCCAAAACGTCAGACTGCTTCCACTCCATCAGGATCTCTTTGACCGACCAACCTCCCTTTTCCACGTATCAACACACCACCAACATAGGTCATCCATGATGGCATCAACCGCAAACCTGAGAGCATTGAATTTTTTCTTGAAGATCCGTCTAATTTTCTCCTTCTACATTTCCTAGAAGCTTGCCAATGGCAATGCTTTCTAGACTGGTTTCAAAACATTCCCAACAAATGGATTCATCAGCCATCCCGCCAGAATCACAATGTTTGTTTTCCCCCAAACACTGGCTAACCCCGAACTATGACAAGACTAGGTCCCAGACCTGTCTCACAAAAGGACACTATATAAATGGATGGTCCGCCATTTCCCTTCACGTCACAAGATTTGCTTTCAATTGGCACCTCCAATCCTCTTTTCCATAACTGCACACACGTCAATACTCTCCCCCATGCTACTTTAGTTTTCGATGACACAATATTATATTGCAAAATTAGCATAAAGGTGGAAATGGTTGGAAATGCCACCTTGTGGATTGGGATGTGGTAGCAATGCTAATCTGAACTATGCAAAAGTGCTGTTGGTAACAATCCTGGATACGGATTGAAAGTTGTTTTGAAGGGACAAGGAAAGATACTATTGTCACGAATTGGTGAGGGGTTGCCAGCAGTGGGCTGTCAAAAGGGGCTAAGGTGAGAAAATTGAGGCCACGACCAACTGATACGGTTGAACTAAATGTTGATGGGTGCTCACTAGGGAACCTAGGTCCGTCAGGTGAGGGTGGACTGATCAGAGATCAATATCGGGACATCTTAGAGGCATACTCCTTTGCCTATGGTCAGGGTGATAGTATGGAGGCTGAACTAAGTGCACCTCTATTCGGCATCCAGATTTGTGCCCAGAGAGGCTAGCATAATATTGAGAACAAAGGTGACTGGCAATGTTTAGATGTGTGACTCCAGGGGAACGAGGAATCCCAAGGCGGCTTCTGGGCATTCTAAATAGGCAGTGAACTTATTGAAAGGATGCCGAGAAAGATCTGGCACATTCTTCCAGCAATCTAACCATCTGGCTGACTGTTTGGACAAAATAGGTAATGAAATCAGGGAGGACACTTAATCATTACTTTGCTGGAACGTCTTATTTCTGTTTGTGAGTTTGTTATGAGCTTTTTTCTGTAGCAGCTTGCTACTTTATCTGGCTTGTACTTTAATTTCAGTTCCCTGTGTGATGGGTGGAGATGATCAAACACAAGGAAGTAGAAGAGGAAGACCAGTGAAGACCACCTGGAGGGAAGCCCTGGGAAGGAATGTGAGGAATTGCAAAGTTACAGAGAGCTGAATAAGTGTGGTGTTCTTGAGGGGGTTGGGCAGTCTTATTGCAGATCTAGTTTTCTGGGTTGGGGATTGGGGTATGTAAAAGAGTTGCTTTGTAAGTGTTTTATGTTTAGGGATGGGAGTCATGCAGATTTTTGGGAGGATGGTGTGGTGGAATGCGTCAAAATTTTCATTTGGAAATTGGAATTTGTAATCTTGCTCTGATAAAAGGGGTTTAGATGAGTGATATCTTGGAAAGAGTTGGGGGTTTGGTGTGTTGGAATGTGCATTTATGTCGAAAATTAAGGGAATACGAGTTTTGTTAGGCTTTTGGGTGAGTTTAATGAGGTGTATGATCCCTTGTCTTCTGAACAAAATCAAACTGTAGTCGTGATTTTATTAAAGAAAATGAAAATACAACAAATCAAAGGCAAGCACAACGAGGTGCTTTGTCCAAACAAGAAAATAAAAACAAGGTAAACGCCCTTGCTACCTGCCAAGGTACGTCCTTTTGTATTTATCTTTCGTTTCTTAATGTACTTTTTTTGTTACCTCTCAAAAAAAATAAAAAATATAATACTTTTGACTCTAAGAGGCACCTTGAATTTTCACATCTTTGTCCAGGGTTGATGCACTAACAACCTCTTGCTAAGATTGCAATAAAAGGACCCAATAAAAAAATTGGCTTTCTTCTCCATCCCACAAGTATCTTGCAAAATCATGCTACTCTTCACCTTAGTCAGCTCTCTTAACAGATTGGCAAATTCCTCAAATTCCCTCCTCTCAAGTTCCTACACAATTGGATATTGCACAAGCTATTCCCCTCGCCCGCTTTTCTTCGGCTGACACCTTCTTGTTAACTTCCAGGTTGTAAATCAAACTATATCTATTCCCCAAGTTATCTGCCCCAATCCATTTATCCTACCAGAATATGATTTTATGACCCGAGCCTACTCCAAGCCTAATGACCTCATTAAACTTCCCTTTAACTACCTACATCTGTTCCCTAAGTGCCGCTCCCACTTCGCAATCTCACTCCCGCTCCCGCTTCCAATCTTAAAATAATTAAATTTTGAGCTTTCGATGACACTCCCGCTTCCAACCTACTTCACTCTTCATGCTGCTTAGGGTAACTAAGAGATGGACATCATGGCCCATTAGGTCCAGGATTTCTACAACAAAGGCAGCAAGACGCTTCTCATTATGTAAACATTTGTGTAGAATCTAAGAACTACTATAAAGAAATAGCTTAAGGGAAGCATACCCTAATTAGCATTTATTAGGGACAATGATGGAGAAGAGAGAAGAGGCAAGAACACTAAAGGGACTACATTATTAATATTCAAGATGATTTACAATGAGAGCTTTTTTTTTTTATATCAGTAAATAAATATATTAAAAGCAAGGCAACAAAATGCAAACACCACAAGGACAAGCCGACTAACGAGAAGCTGGAGAAGGCAGACACCGAAAACCCAAAATCTCTTGCATTAACTCTCACAACCATGGATCAAAATCTCGGTTTCAGTTTTGGTTTCATTCATGACCTGAATCGTAAATTGGTCAAATTTCGGTCAAATTATCGGCAAATTTCGGGTATTTTTGAAAATATGCTTTGAACTTTGACGAACTTTGCCAACTTTATTTTATTGATTTTTTTAAACTCTCTAACATCATTAGAACACATATTTACACTAGTGAGACTAATTTTCGTCCGTTTAAAGTACTTATATGTCTATTATCATAAAATTTGGAACATAAAATAGACAAAAAAGGACTTCATTACCTGACCTCGAGCAGTCACCTACTCAAAGCCACAGAGTTCCTGGGCAGTTCTTCATCAACATCATTTTGTTGTCGTGGCTTATAATATTGTCCCTATTGATAGCCATATGCCCAGTGCTGAGATGCTTCTGGTGGTTGATCATGTTGGGAGTAGTAGTATGCAGCATACGATCCACCAAATATTTGTGACTGAAACCCTCATGTCTCGGGTTGCTTGGCTGAGGATACTGTGGGTTGTAAGATTGGTCGGTAGGTTAAAACTCAAACCTCAAAAGCTACTAATTATAGAGTTAATAGGGTCGAGAGAATCTTGTGGTGTTTTGTAGGACTCTGATGGTCCTCTTCCTTCTAACCCTCCATGTCTAAACGTGAGAGTGTCGTACATAGGCATGTCATCGTCAGTCCATTGTCGAACTTCGCTTGAAGACTGTCCATGTAAAGTAGCTCCGTCACCACTGTAAGTTTCACCCCCACTGTGTGCCCTCTCCACCGCCATTGTCACCACCCCCAGTACCATCATCATCACCACCACCACCACCACCCCTATCATCATGACCATTACCACCTCCCCCACCATCATCACCACTACCACCTCCCTCATCGTCATCTCTAAGAGGTGATCCTTGGAGACGAAGCCTTCGCTTTCTACGAGATTGTGAGGGTTGGTCTTCGGCAGCTCTTTCAGCTTGATCTAACCATTCTGTGCCCTCACTATCCAAAACTAGAACTTCCCGCTCCTCAGTCCACTCTCAAAGAATCATCTTCCGAGAAAATGTAATCCAATTCAATTGGATTAAAATATTCCTCATCTGCATAAGAACACAAAATTAATTAATATCTTTTATTAGACATTATAATTGAAATTCATGGATCACTTTGAAAGTAAACTTGGTTTTATTAGATATTCTTACCACGACTTGCTCTTTTGATGTTTTTGACCCTCAACCTTATATTGTAATGAACGTAGGCCAAATTTTCCTATCTCTCCATTGTTAGTCTATTCCTTATTTTTGTATGGATAAGAGAGAAGGTGTTCCAATTTCGCTCGCAATTAGAGGAGGATGTATTTTGACTTAACACTCGAATTGTTATCCTCCTTAAATTAGGGGTCTTCTTCACATCACCGAAGTTTATCCACCATTCGGCTGCATCGAATAATATAGATACATCAAATTTAATGGACTATAAACTTTCATAAGTAAAATAAAATCCAATTTAGCTGGCTTCTGGTTATAGATCTCGGCTAATGCTAGGGGCGTTCCAAAAGAGCCAATTTTATTTCGAAAGAATTCAATCTGCATAATATTTCCAAACAGGGAAGACCAATGTTACAACTAGAAGTTACAGTAATCTTAACAATTATACGAGAAAATTAATTATTTGTTACCTCTCTCATTACCTTCCCTTGAACGTTGATGTCTGGCTCCATCTTTTGGATAACGCTTAGTAAACCGCTATAGACCTCATCATCTACATTAAGATTTCGACTGTATTGGTAGACGAGGTTCAAGAAATGCCCTGTTGAAACGTCTCAATTAATTAGAACCATAAAGATAAATGTAACGAAAGTATGATTTTCAATTAACTAAACTAATGAATTACTTGCTGCAACCTTTTATCGACACCTTTCAGAATCTCTTGTAACTTTTAGGATACTTATCTCTAATGGCCAACTTTGCTTTGTCCATGGTCTCATAGACATACCCCATAGCAGGTTTGTCATCCCCATCTACCAATATGAGTACGTGCACTAGCGGCTCAATGACATTTACAATGTACTCAACGCTGTCCCAAAATGCAAAGCTGAAAACATTATCGGCCACTTTGTTGGCCAATGGTCGTTTCGCCTTTGGAAGGGTGGCTTCGTAACTTGCCTATTGTGGAGATACAACCGGACTCTTCAAGTCTGTCCTGTACTTATATAAGGTTTGAAGGGCAACGAAGTAGGTGGCAAACTGAGTGATTGTATGCCTCATAATGTTCCTTTCGTTCTTGAATGTTCTCATCAAATTGGCTAGGCTCGCACTTTGGTAGATGAAATTGGTTATCATCTTACAGTTCTGTATAATTGTATGTACAATTTCCATCTTCCCGAGGTCAGTGAGAATTAGATCAATACAATGGGCTGCACACGGGGTCTAGTAGATGTGTCTGTATGTGACCGAAAGTTTGTTGTTAGCTGCCTTGTAGTTTGCTGCGTTATCAGTGATGATTTGTACAACTCATTGCGGCCCAACCGACTTAACAACCTTATCCATCAATGCAAATAGATAGTTGGCATCTTTTGTCACTTTTGAAGCATCAACAAACTTCATGAAGATTGTCCCCTGATCATTGTACACTAAGAAGTTGATTAAGGTCTTCTTAGTAACACCCGTCCAGCCATTGCACATAATTGTGTAACCTCTCTCGTCTCAAACTTTCTCGAAGCACTTTACATATTCCCTTACCTCGACCACTTCATGGTCTAAATACGGGCCAACTATCTCATAAGCAGTTGGGATTTTGACCTTAGGTCCTGCCTCAGTACTAGCCTCCAACATAGTCTTAAAGTACAGTGATTCGATCACTTGAGTTGGTTATTGCTTTACCTAGTTTTTTACCCCAGGTCTTCAACAATGTTGTGCTCAGCTTCGACTGTTTAGAGTTCTCTGTTTTATATTAATAGGGATCCATAGGTCCCACTAGACATCTAACACTACCAGAATCACCATCTTGTACAGTGGATGACCTGTGTAAACCTATGTCTTCATGGCCTTGGCTATGACGACCCTCCCCTAGTTGCTGCTGTAGATTGTCCATGCAAACCATACCAGAATCTATGAGAAGCGTACTCTTCATCCTCTTGTCTTCTCCTTTCATTCAAGCTGTCCCTCATTACCCTCCTAAGCTGGCTCTCTTCATCACCTTCATCATCATCATCATGGATCAAAATATCGTCCGATACGTATCGGTATTGGACTCGAACGATACATTGAATGTATCGTTCGATACATTCAAATGTATTGAATGTATCGGACGATACATTCAATGTATCGTCCGATATAGACCGATACCGATACGTATCGTCCGATACGTATCGTTTTGGAGCTCGGACGATACGTATCGATAACCCGATATTTTAACCCATGATCATCATCATCCAAATCCACTGGAATTGAACCACGGCGGGGCTGCGATATGGTTTCCATAAATTATTGATTCCTTCTCTCGGTCTCTACTCTCTTTCCTTTTGCGATCTGCATTTGTTGTTTTATTTTCTGCCTAATTTCCTTGGGCACGGTAGTGCACAGCTGCACATCACCCTGCTTGCCAGCTAAGTGTTCCTTAAGTCTACTGACACCACCACCCTTTAACTCTTTATGACATAAGTGAATTTTTGAATTTAGTCTCTTAGGCTCCAAAGGAGTGCCATACTCCCATGCAGGATTGAGATCGTGAACCATTTCTATATCTCAAATTCTTGAATCTGTAAAAGAAAACATCATTCCCATTAAAAAATCATTTAATTATCATTAAAAATAATTTAAATATCTCCCATTAAATGACATATCCCATATTCCCATAACCAAAATATATCCTATAATTTCTCATATCGAATATACAAATTAAGTATTTAAATATCTCCCATTAAATGACATATCCCATATTCCCATAAGCTAAATATATTCCATTATTTCTCATATGGAATGAAAAGTTGTCATTTATATTTAGCAATAAAATATATTTAGCTTATGGGAATCCAATAAGCTAAATATATCCCATATTCCCATAACTAAAATATATCCCATAATTTCTCATATCGAATATATAAATTAAATATTTAAATATCTCCCATTATTGACATATCCCATATTCTCATAAGCTAAATATATCCCATAATTTCTCATATGGACCGAGAAGTTCCCATAAGCTAAATATATCCCATAATAGTTAATTAGGTTAGGTTAGGTTAGGGTTAGCTAGAAGGAGATAGAAGAATTAGAATTTTGTGTTGTACACACTACCCAATGCATTAAGCTTTTTATATGAACATACAAATGACACGGAATATCGTGTCATGGATAACTGGCAAGGTGTAAGTAATTCTACTTACTCCCTACACCCTAACATAAGCTACTCACACACCCATATAATAGACATAACATCTCCAACACTCCCCCCTCAAGTTGGAGTATAGATGTCGATCATAACCAACTTGAAGGAGATATCATAAAGTCTCTTGCCACCAACACCTTTAGTCTAGATGTCGGCAAGTTGATCCCCAGTTCTAACTTGAAGAATATTGATTTCTTTGGACTCGACCTTCTCATGAATATAGTGACAGTCCACCTCAATGTGTGTTTTGTACTTTCATGAAAGATAAGATTCTCTACGATATGATGGGCAACTTCATTGTCACCATACAAGATAATTGGAGAGGATACAACAACTCCCAAATCTGACAAGATGAATTTAAGCCACATGCCTTCTTTCGCACCTTGGGACATGGCGCAGTACTCCCTCTCGGCATTCGAGTTGGATACTATATGTTGCTTCTTAGATTTTCATGTGACCAAATTACCCCCCAAGAAGATGCAATATCCTGTAGTTGATCTCCTATCATCCAGAGACTCGACCCAATCGGCGTCAGTAAATATTTCTACATCCAAATGACTACGATTTTTATAGAGGAGCCCTTTGCCAGGATTTCCTTTCAAATTCCTCAGGATCCTGTGAACAACCTCCAAATGTACTATCCTTGGTGAGTGCATATATTGACTCACCACGCTTACTGCATAAGCAATGTCCGAACGAGTCATGGTTAAATAAATCAGTTTACCAACTAATCTCTGATAGATACGTGGATCCTTGAGAAGATCACCTTCACCATTTAATCGGTGATTTTGTTCAGCAGGTCTACACCCCAAAAACCCTGTATCATCAGGAGATCTATGGTATACTTTCGTTGATATAATGAGATGCCCTTCTTAGATCTCGCCACTTCAATGCTAAGGAAATATTTCAAGCTTCCCAAGTCTTTAATTTCAAACACTCTGCTTAGATACTCCTTCAGTTTAAGAATCTCATGACTATCATCACCAATAATGATGATATCATCAACATAGGCTAGTGTGGCAGTTATCTTGATTCCCCTTTTTACAAATAGAGTATGATCATAGTGACTTCTTCGGTACCCGAATCTCATAATAGCATCACTAAACTTTTGAAATCAGGCCCCTTGGGGATTGTTTTAAACCATAGATAGATTTCTTCAATCTACACGCTTTTCCCTTTTCCCCTTCTTTTACAAATCCAGGAGGAAAGTCCATGTAGACTTCTTCCTTGAGATCGCCATGAAGAAATGCATTCTTCACATCAAGTTGAGAGAGTGGTCAGTCTTTATTGGCAGCTAGAGACAATAATACCCTGATTGTATTGGACTTGGCTACAGGCGCAAAGGTGTCCTGATAATCCACTCCTTGTGTTTGAGTGTACCCCTTTGCTATAAGGCTTGCTTTATATTTTTCAACGGTACCATCAGGTCTATACTTAACTGTATACACTCAGTTGCAACCAACAACTCTCTTTGGAAGTTCAACAATTTCCCAAGTTCGATTATGTTCCATGGCATTCATCTCCTGAATCATAGCATCCGTTTTGACTGCAATAAGGCATCAGAAACAGTGGAAGGAAGGGTGATAGAATTAAGAGAACAAATAAAACCATAATGAGATGTAATGGCCCGGATTTTTCAAAACTTAAGTGGGTGGTATTAGATGTGTTTTGCACTGAGCATGGTGTTAGTGTTCCACACCGGAACCTAACCTAATTAAGAGAACTCTATTTAAGTTTAAGGTACGTAACACACTTTTTCACTTTTCTTCTTTTAAGAAAACCCTAGCAGTCTCTTCTCCTCTACCCACGCTTTTCTAAAAACCCTTTAAATTCTTCCAAAAATTTTTGGTGTCTTCTTTCACAAAGAATACTGTGGGTTATTTCCGCCATTAAGATCGAGAAGGAAGAAGGCGAAATCGTGGACGGGCCATCGCGTGGACGCCGATCTCTATCGCCTTAATCGTCGTCGATCTGCCAATCACGCTTCAAGAGGTGGGTACCCATCCATCTATCTCGTTCTCCTTAGATCCTGTCGCGTAGGGTACGATCGGTCGCATACCGACGGGTTAAATAAATCAAACCCGTGTATATTTTGTATAAAAAGTACTTTTGAAAAAGAGTAAATCACCCGCCCGTAGTTAGTTATTTATGTTTGAATATTTTAGTTATATTTTTGGTCCTTTTTGTGGAACCCGAACCCTAATCTGTTGCACATTATTAATCACTTCAATCGAATAGAGGAGGCTGATGCATTAACTTCCATATTGAGCCTTGCTTTACACGAATTCCCAATATTATATTATATCAATATAATGATGACTTTTCTTACATACTATTATATTACATATAATGATGATATTTCAAATATGTTGTAAGCTATAATATAATATATTATATTAAACGTGATTTATGGCACGCTACTAGTCTAGTATCATATATGAGATATATATATATATATATATATATATATATATATATATATATTATAATTACTATATGTTAGAAAGGACAAAACACTCAAGTGATTTGTTATTAAAATAATATATTTCATTATACAATATGCATATATTATATGTTTCTTTTCTTTTATTTTGTGCATGCAGGCAACAGTTCGGTTCCATGTTCCCAACCTGTTTGCTAACGTCCACCAATTTTGTGCATCACCTTGCAGACACATCACGTCCCAAGGTACTTTTCCGTTTTCCGCAGGAGTAGAGATTTTGAAAATCTTCTCTATTTGTGTGATCCAATCATCAGCGGTGTCAAGATCCAACTGTCCGTAGAAGTGTGGAGGTCGGGCCCTGGAGAAAGTCACATATCCATTATAATTGTTTTCAAACCGAAGCAGTGGTGTAGGTGTACCCGGAGTGGTTGACAGGATTGTTCAATTACTGGACAATCATGTCCTGGTAAGTTCTAGCCTGCTGCTCCAACTGTTGATTAAACCCTTGAATCAGCTTGACGGTCTCTTACTGGTGGGCCTCGTTCAACTGGGCTACATGTTGTGCAGCGGTCAACTTGCGTATCATACGCGCTATCTCACTTTCATCTCCTTGGGATGAAGATCCTTCACCATTTCTTTGCGATGCCATCGTAATCCTGTTTTAAAAAATTCAAGGATTTAGAACTCGTAATATCTTAAGTTCCCAAAGCCCCAACAGAAAGTAAAGTCTAAGCTTTGATACCATTTCAGCGAATCACCACACCCAAGCGTAGGCATGATCTCATACACTCGCGTCATATGACCTAGCATGTTCTTAACTCGTATCGTGATTAAAATGAAAATACAGAATCGTTACACGTACAAAAAGGTTTTCATTCAGATTATCGTTATATTTATACATATATTTATTTACATAACACACCAATAAATATATAATAGGGGAGTAATTGTGTGTTTTCGATAACTTGAAGCTTAGAGTTCGATTTTCACGAGGTATCGAAGTTCTAACACTCCATGTAAAGTGGAGTGCATCACGACCATCGATCGAAACATCGAGTAATTAAAGTGTGTTAAGTTTTGGTCGTGCAAGCGAAGTTGTAACGTAAAACAATAATAGTGAAAGTTTGTTCGGACACAATCCGATCGATTGGTTTGTGAAATCGATCGGTCAATTTAAAAGTGATTTAAAATTAGCACTGGTTTGGTCCTGTATAAAGTCGATTTGTATAAAGTCGGTCGATCGAACATAAGAAAAGAAAAGACGTCCCTCGAAACTGTCTAATTTATTAATGTTAAACCAAAATATAACTAAGTTATATTATAATAGTAGATTATATTAATAAAATATAAAGGAACTTGAGTGCTTATTAACTTATATATATAGCATATAATAATATAACTCTATATTTATATTATAATATAATAATCAAATTTGAATAGATTTTACTACCTGTCTCTTCATTCCCTTTGTCCTCTCCTACATGACTCCTATTCTCCATTGGCTTTAACTTAGAATAATGAGAGGAACAAAATTACTATTAGGTATGGTTCCCTCGTGGGTGACTTGGCACTCGGGATGTGTGCCACGTGTATGATCATCAGTGTAGTTCCATAATTACAATATGATTAGAGATTGTTTAGTGGGTAATTAGCGAGTCCTTAAGACATATCAAATGGCCCTTCAGTTTTCTCAAGCATATCATACAACCATCTAATATATGAGACCATCTTTCAATATTTGACTTTCACTTAATATATAAGACCGTTGTCAAATATAGTGCATCTATTTTATAGAGTAATTTGAACTTTGGAATAGAAAGAACTCTGTGAACCCATATATTTTATATAACCCAACTTCTCCTCTCCATTATTATCACAAAAATCAGGTGGCCAAGGGCCATCATCTACAACCACCCATCACACTGTACCTATCCTCTCCAAATATAAATATATATATATATACATATGATAGTAAAAAATCCATTTTTCCTAAGGGCAAAAGAGTCAAACCATAAAACTAGCATTTATTGGAAGAAAAGAGGCCCATGCCATATATAATATAAATATGCTCCCCTCATATTTTGACTCATCAATCAATTTTGACAACACATTAAATTGCGTGCCCAATCCCAATAGGTAATGTGTATCGACTTCAACATCAACCAAAAGCTATGTGCTTTTGCTTGTTTGGCATGCATCACTTGTAGCTCACATAATTTATTATATATGGAACAGTTGAATTCCTATCTATCAATGTGCTATAAAAATTAAGATAATCGATTTATCCAAAAATATTACTTATTTTACTTATTTATTATATACTAGAAGAATTTGTTCTTAGAAGGATTTGTTGAAGAACAATCCTACATATATGTGTTCTATATCAGAATAAAAGGAAGCAAACAGGTTGGGAACATGGAGCTGAACCGTTGCCTGCATGCACAAAATAAAAGAAAAGAAACATACAATATAAGCATATTGTATAATGAAATATATTATTTTAATAATAAATCACTTGAGTGCTTTGTCCTTTCTAACATATAGTAATTAAAAAATAAAATAAAATATATATATATATATATATATATATATATATATATCATATATGATACTAGACTGGTAGCGTGCCATAAATCACGTTTAATATAATATATTATATTATAACTTACAACATATTTGAAATATCATCATTATATGTAATATAATAGTATGTAAGAAAAGTCATCATTATATGTATATAATATTGGGAATTCGTGTAAAGCAAGGCTCAATATGGAAGTTAGCATGGGTTAAAAAATCGTCCGATACCGATACGTATCGCCCGATACGTATCGATTTTAGACCTAGGTGGTACGATACATTGCCTATGTATCGTACCCCCTAAAAAATAGGGTAATTATCGTCCGATACGGGCAATGTATCGCCCGTATCGGATGATACGGACGATACATTCAATTTATCGAGCGATAATTTCAAATTATCGTCCGATAATTTGATTTATGAGTTTTTTGAAAAAAAAAATGTATCAAAGCGATACATTCAATGTATTGCCGATACATTGAATGTATCGGACGATACGCGATACGTATCGAACGATACGGACGATACGTATCGTCTGTATCGGCTGATACGGACAATAATTTGATTTTTTAGATTTTTTGAAAAAAAAAAATTGTATTGAAACGATACGCGATACGTATCGTCCTGAACTTCAGGACGATACGTATTGAAAATCCAATATTTTAACCCTTGGAAGTTAGTGCATCAACCTCCTCTATTCGATTGAAGTGATTAATAACATGCAACAGATTAGGGTTCAGGTTTTGCAAAAGGGACAAAAAATATAACTAAAATATTCAAACATAAATAACTAACTATGGGCGGCTGATTTTTTCAAAAGTACTTTTTATACAAACTATACGCGGGTTTGATATATTTAACCCGTCGGTACGCGACCGATTGTACCCTACGCGACGGGATCTAAGAAGAACGAGATGGATGGATGGGTACCTACCTCTTAAAATGTGATTAGCAGATCAACCATGATTAGAGCGACAGAGATCAGCCTCCATGATTTTGCCTTCTTCCTCGATCTTGATGGTGGAAATAACTCATAGTGTTCATTGTGAGAGAAGACACCAAGGATTTATGGAAGAATTTAGAGGGTTTTTAGAAAAGTGTGGGTAGAGAAGGAGAAGAGACGGCTAGGGTTTTCTTAAAAGAAGAAAAGTGAAAAAGTGTGTTACGTATCCTAAACTTAAATAGAGTTCTCTTAATTAGGTTAGGTTTCAGTGTGGAACACTAACACCGTAATCGGTGCAAAACACATCTAATACCACCCACTTAAGTTTTGAAAAATCCGGGTCATTACGTGAGATGATGAGAGATTATGATATGACATATACTTACTAATGGGATGACGAGTAGATGATCTAAGAAGTTTTTTGTGAACAATGGGCAGATGAAGATTAGAAACAAGAGGACCCTCTTCGGGTACGCGATCTTGGTCGGTATTCTGAGAAGGTGACTCATCTACATTCTCATGCACAGTGGCTTCAACAATGCTTTTTTTATTCCTTCGCACGTACATCTTTCCCATTCCATATTTATCAAAGATGAGTTGTTCGCCTTTCTGTGGCTCAACAGCTTCATCATCCACTTCTTCACAATCTTCACCATCTCCCATAGGCAAAGCTCTAACATCTCAGAGTGCTTTTCTTTTTTTAGTTGTTTCTTCCCCTGAAGAGGACTCGGAGGACTAGAAAAATGAGTGCCCTCAAAGAATGTGACATCCATGGTGACTATCGCACGACGAGTGAGAGGGTCAAAGCACTTTTGTCCTTTCTGAGAAGAGGGATACCCAATAAAAATACACTTGGTAGCTTTGGGATCAAGCTTACTTCGCTGAATATTGGGGATATGTGTAAAACACAAGGAACCAAAGATACGTGGTGGCACCAAGAACAGAGGCTGATGAGAAAACACAAGTTGGAAGGGAGAATGTCCTTCCAGAATAGGTGTAGGCATTCGATTGATGAAGTAAGCAGTGGTGAAGACAGCTTCACCCCAGAGATGTTTAAGAACCTTCATATCAAACAATAGAGATCGAGCCACCTAAAGAAGATGCCTATTTTTCCTCTCAGCAACCCCATGTTGTTGGGGGGTATAAGGACAAGTAGTTTGCCATACAATTCCATGAGATTGAAGGTAAGACTGGAGAAAGTGAGGAATATTCTCCACCATTATCCGATCGAAGAACCTTAGCATGCCCATGAAATTGTGTGCTAACTAGTCTGTGAAACATAGAGACAACTTCATCTTTGGTGCGCATAAGAAAGAGCATAGTGAGTCGAGTACAGTCATAAATAAAAATAATAAAGTAACGATAATCATTCAAAGCAGTAACAGGGGAAGGCTCCTACACATCAGAGTGAATAACTTCAAAAGGAATAACACATTTATTACCACGCAAGGGATAAGAATTGCGAACATATTTAGAGAACTGACAAGTTTCCCAATTAAACAAACTACTATCAAATTCATGAATTTTTTTTGGGAATAAAAATTTCAAACAACTAATATGAGGATGGCCACAGCGGGAGTGCGACAATCTTGCTACATCAACAGAAACCACCATAGCTGCAGGAGGAGATGCACCATGTAAATCTTGAGAGAAGTAGACTCCCTTCTCTTCAGTACCATGACCAAGGATCTCTCCAGATTTCAGGTTCTGAAAAACACAATATGACGGAAAGAATGTCACACTGCATTGTAAAGAATTGGTAATTTTACTGACAAATAATAGATTCATAGGCATGCTAGAAATCAAAAGAGTAGAATCAAGAGACAAGGTGCCTAAGTGGACACTCCATTTACCCTTTACAGGAACAAGGGACCCATCAACAATGTGAATATGTATAGAATAAGAAAGACTAGACATAGATGAAAATAAATCTGTCATACCAGACATGTGATCCGTAGCCCCATAATCGATGATCCATGGGGATTGAGAGGAGGCCACATGTGCAGACCCATAGGTACCTGACTCAGCTATGTGGGAGGAGGATGTCTGTCCCTGTGTTATCGTCATGCATTGGAGGCGGCCATGGAGATTTTGAAGCTCTCTGTAAGCTTTGGAAATCAGATAGAGGGGGAGACGGAGCTGAAACATTAGGGATACTTTAACCAACAACTAGATTAGAATTTTCCTCAGTGGAGGACTGTAATGCACGACCTGAAAGGAAATTCGGTTTCCCTTGTAATTCCCAACATCTTTCTCTGGTATGACCCTTCTTATCATAATGAAAACACAATAATTTCTCTCTTTCTTCACGTGAGAGGCCCCCACGACCTCCACAACCACCACCCCGACCATCAAATTTGCCTCCACCACGTCCAAAAGAAGTGAAAGATGGTAGGGCAAATCTCTCAGATACATCACTACCAGGAGTCTGCATAAACTGTTGTCGACTCTCCTCATGCTTAAGGAGGGCATACACGGTACCAAGTGGAGGACACTCCTCTCTGCTGTCCTCCACTCTGCCTAGAATGTTTGATTTAACATTCTCATATTCAGGTCGAACCCCTTTTAGGAAGTCAAATACTCTCCTCCTTTCAGTATTTTTACTAGCCTTGCTGGCACACGAGCTGTACAGTTCTTCCTCTTGATACTGGGCTAGTTCATTCTACAAACTCCTCATTTGAGTGTAATACTCTTCAATAGTCTTATCCCCTTGCTTCATTGTGTTAATTTTGTCACTAACTTGAAACATTTTTGCGAGGTTTTGTTTCTGCGAGAACGCACCCCTCACAGCCTCCCATAATTGTTTAGCATCACTAGTATACATAAAAGAATCACTAATGTCGGGTTGCATTGAGTGTAGCAGCCATGTCATGACAGTTAGATTGTCACTTTCCCAATCAACATACTTAGGGTCATCTTCTTTGGGTTTTGGGATAGTCCCGTAAATGTAACCTAATTTTTTCTTCATCCCTAAGTACATAGCAGCAGACCGTGACCACGAAAGATAATTGACCCCATTCAATTTCCTCGTAGTTATTTGTAAGTTATGAGAAATATCTCCTCCGCTAATGATCCCAGATTTATTCTCGTCCATGATTAAGAGTGTCGAAGTTTTGATACCATGCATACGCCAAACGGAACCAACTCATGACAACATAAAGAAGAAATAACTAAATAGGTGGATACACTAATTAGGGTTTATTTGGAAAAGCGATGGAGAAGAGAGTGTTGGAAAATATTGGAAGGATGAAAGCAAAAATTAAAGGAGATGGAGTCAAGGGAAGAACTTAGAGGCACGTTAAGATAAGCGCTTTTTTTAAATGTTGTTTGCTTCTTCTTGCTAGAATCGCGACAACAAAAGAAGATAATAGCAAATACGTTCCCGGGATACAACCAAGCCCAATCCTATGTAATTCCCTTTTGTGTTTGCACTCACAAAAGAGAATTCTGAACACTACGTAATATGCCCAAAAGTAATAATGAAACAACGATAAAAGAATTCTGACCTTATTGTGTCGCTTTCTTGTCTCTGTAAAAGGTAAAAATAGACATTGAAATGTTACTTAAGTAACCTTTCAGATAAAGATAAATGATAAGACATTTTTTCATAAGAAAAGATAGCTGTTAAAACCTTTTTCACAAAACTAACCGTTAAGGCACATTTCCGGAGAAAAAAAAGATACCAACCATTAAGACACTTCGAGATAAAGTTACTTTACTTTATCACTAAAATTGTAAACTTATTTTACTACAAAAAAGTGTATTTTTAATCAAGAAAGAAGGTTATTTAAAACTCTTTAAAATATACAACAATCCCACACTATTTTTAAAAGTTTTGAAAAATTATATATTTGGGGATATGGAAATTATAAAGCATAAATGAAAGTATCTAAAAGATTTGAACTTTCACTTAGTGTAAGTATATCAAAGTTTATCAAGCTGCTTAGTGACTTATAATCTTAAACTAAGGACCTTATCCAACAAACCGGATATACTACACATTATAATTTATAAAACTTAGTGTTCTTAAAAGCCATCACATTTATGGCCATGTGCTTTACCCCAGTTTCTTGAGTGATCTAGGAGAGTTCTATTGCTTCATAGGAAGCGACCCGTCTTTCAAACTCAAATAGGTGAATCTATCAAGAGTGGCTCCTGTAAACAACTCTAACTTACATAAGACTATAGATTCATTAAGAGAATAAATCCCATCCTCTCACAGGAATAACACTAGTTTGGTAGACATATGGAATGAGTTATTTTGAACATATAGTTCGTTCTAGTGCCAATGTAATCACTCGTTCAATTTGTTTTTCCCATTGAACCTAAGTGATAGTTCACAAAACTTAGGTTGGCTTCCCATTGAAAGTAACTTTTATTTTATAGACCTCAACAGTCAACCCCATTCTATTTGATGTCTTATATAAATATTCTCTTGCAAGGCCTTTTATAAGAGGATTGGCCAAATTCTCTTTGGACCTTACATAATCTAAAATCACTACTCCATCCTTGAGTAGACTTTTGACATAGTTATATTTCAAACTTATATGTTTATTTTTACCATTATACATCTTATGATTTGCTCGTTTAAGAGTCGCTTCATTATCACAGTATATGGTAATTGCAGTGGCAGGTTTATCCCCTATAGTTATATCTACCAATAGGTTTTTAAGTCATCCTCCTTTACATGCTGCAACAATTACAATAAACTCAAGAATAATAGAATTTTATACCCGAATTTTGCCTTAGGATCAACTCTTTAAACATCTTTAGAATATCGAAGTTTTGATTTTCCCTCAATTCGTAGATGACGTAATAGTTGAGTTATAGACAGATTCATTCTCTTGCCGATCATTCATCTTCTTTTTATAGTCATTCCAAGAAAGCAGTAATTTAGAAATTTTAGCACAAACTTGAAATTCCTCAAGAAGTTTAATCCCAACAGAACTAAGATGATTAAAGATAAGTTGCAAGTCATACACTTGCGCAAGAATAGACATATCATTTTTCATGTTAAAACCAAATAAATTGCCAATAAAGAAAGGACGATATCTAGATTCTTCTACTCTATATTTTTCATTAGGTGCATACCAGATTTCTTTTGCAATAGGCAGGCTTAATGTAGACGTCATAGATAGAATCCGTGAGCGCGTTCAGCATATAACCCTTGCATATATAATCATCATCTTTACGTTTCGTTCGCGCAGTAATGACCTCCAGAGTGTCGTCTGATTTTGCAGGCGGCAAGTTAGCAAAATCCTTGTCCAAAATACATGCAACATTGAAGGTGGTGAGGAAGAACAAATTCTTCTGTTGCCAACGGGTGAAGTTCGTTCCAATCACACGAAATCTCGATTCATCACTTTGATCGATGCCATAAATGGTTCCGTGTCGCAATATAACATTTAGAATTGTTGGAAAATATTGGAAGGATAAAAGCAAAACTTAAAGGAGATGGAATAGGGGTAGAACTTAGAGGCACGTTAAGATAAATACTTTCTCTAAACGTTATTTGCCTCCTTTCGCTTAGAACCACGACAACAAAAGAGGATAATAGAAAAGGCGTTCCCGGGATATAACCAAGCCCAACCTTCTGTAATTCCCTTTTGTGTATGCACTGAACACTATGTGATATGCCCAAAACTAAGTATGAAACATAGATAAAAGAATTCTTATCTTGTTGTGTCTTTTTCTTGTCTTTGTAAAAGGTAAAAATAGATCTCTTTAAATAGACACTGAAATGTTGCATAAGTAATCTTTCGGATAAAGATAAACGATAAGGCATAGTTTCGTAAGAAAAGATAGCCGTTAAATCCTTTTTCACAAAACTAATCGTTAAAGCACATTTTCGGAGAAAAAAAGATACTAGCCGTTAAGACACCTTTTCGGAGAGAAAAAATATTCAAAAATAATCTTTTAAAGTGGTTAAGATTTAAGACTTAAATTTACCGTACTACAAAATAAGTGTATCTGGGATAAAGTTACTTTACTTTATCACTAAAATTGTAAACCTTATTTTACCACAGAAAAAAATGTATTTTGAAATAAACCAAGAAAGAAAGTTATTTAAAACTCTTTAAAATATGCAATAGAGAGAAGAGAGAAGAAAGCAAGAACACTAAATGGATTACATTTTTTATATTCAAGATAATTTATAATGAGAGCACTGACTCCTTATTAGAGGAACATCCACGTACAAAAGTTTCCAATAGAAAATGTGGGACTAAACTTAAACCTACAACTAAATGCTTACAATACTACCATAAGGACACACACCACACATTACTTCTAACACCTAAACATATATGGACCCATACAAAGAATATATATATATATATATATATATTTTATCAGTAATAAGAAATATATTGATAACCAACAAGATGCTAGAAGGACCAATACAAAGATAGTACGACCAAAGAAAAGAAGCCAGCAAAAAAAGAAACAAAGCTGGCAAAAAAGAAAAAATACACAGGACCCCAAGCTACCAAAGCCGACCGATTCAATACAAACACTCTTGCCAATCCAGCCAAGCAGCCCCCCACCCAACCCGGGCCCCAGGGAGGATTTTCACCCCTAACCCCAACGCTGCCCTTAGCGACCCATAATCATATAAAATCTCTAACAGACCTCATTATCTTCCCCACCGGCTGACGTTTACGCTCGAAAATCCTCACATTTCTCTCGAGCCAGATACTCCACGTCACCGCAAAGAAAGCTGCCTTCCAGTAGTCCCCCAGCTGGCCCTCCAATTTGACAGAAGGCCACGCCAGATACTGCTGGTAGGTCAAAAGGGGGGAAACCTAGAACATGTCAAAAGATTTTAGAATGACGCTCCAGATCTTGTGTGCCACCCAGCAATGAAGGAAGAGATGTGCGACAGACTCTTCACCATGAAGGCACATCACACATCGATTGGGTATATCCTTCCCCCGCCGAATGAGTTGGTCGATTGTCAGAAATTTTCCTTTGAGAAGCGTCCACACGAAGAACTTCACTTTGGGGGGGGGGATGACCGCCTTCCAAAACCCTAGTCCTTGAAATCTGATCAGCAAGCGACTCAAGAGCATCCAGTAGTACAATTTGAAACTGAAGTAGTAATTTTTGCTAGGAGCCCAAATCCGCTCATCCTGCCGATGGGGATTCGGAAGAACTTCATAGAGAGAGGACAACAGCCGAGAAAAGGATGCCATCTCATCACCTCTAAGGAATCTATGGGTGGTGACATCCCACATCCTCCCCCCTTGAGTTTTCATGACATAATCAACAATCATCCCCTGAGGATTCCTGGAGAGGATAGAAATGTCCAGGAAAAACAATTTGAGAGGGCCGCACTCCGCCCACGCATCCTCCCATAAATGAATCCGGGTACCACTGCCCCAACTGAATCGGATCCATCTCTTGTAGAGAGACCAAGTTCCACAAATGCCTTTCCACCAAGGTGATATGCCTCTTTGAGCCGCAGTACTAATGCCCCAATTTTCGTTCGATTGCCCATATTTTTCAGCGAGCACCACATACCAAAGGATGTCGCTTTCGCCAGCCAACCTTGCTCGCCATAACCATTTCCCTAGCAGCGCTATATTGGTCCATCTCAAACTCTGGATTCCTAGCCAGCCACAACTTACGGGAAGTTGGCATGTGTCCCAGTTAACGAGATGATATCGTTTATCTAGCCCCGATCCCTCCCAAAGGAAGTTCCTTTGAATTTGCTCTAGCCGATTGATCACACCACTTGGGCATTTGAACATCGACATATAGAAGATGGGTAAACTGCACAGGACCGATTTGACAAGGAGTAGACGACCTCCACTGCTAAGGAGCTTCCCTTTCCACGAAGACAGTTGTTGCTCAAATCACTGAATCACCGAATCCTATGCTCGAGCTGAAGGTTGCCTGAGCTCGAGGGGCAATTCCAAGTACTTGATCGGGAACTTGTCAACCCACACTTCACAGTATCAGCTAATTTTGCCATCACTATGTTGCTCGCTCCAATACCCGTAATCGCAGAGTTGAGAAAATTAATGCGTTGACCCGAAACAACCTCGTAAATAGAGAGAATTTCTGTCAAAGACCTGAATTCCTCCACTTTGGCAATCCCAAAAATGACGGTGTCATCAGCGTATTGAATGTGCAAGATGGAGCGACCCAAAGATCCCACCTGAATCCCTGCTGTAACTGCCTTGCACGCGCAATGAGCTCATATAGCGCTTCACCCACTATGTTGAATGAGAAGGGGGAGAGAGGGTCACCCTAACGGATCCCTTTGGAGCGTTTAAAATACCCTGTTGGTGTCTCATTAATCAAAAGAGAGAACTGGGCGGAGGAGTAGCATGCCCGCATCCACCCTCTCCACATGGACCCAAATCCGAACTTGCCGAGCATATAGTCTAGGCAATCCCAACTAACATGATTGCAGGCCTTCTCCATAGCCACCTTCCAAAGGGCTGTCGGCTGACGAGCAAGATGAGCCGAGTGAATCACCTCTTGGGCCACTACCACCAGGTCCACCATTCGCCTTCCGTGAGCAAAAGCTCCCCGATGAACTGAAATAATCTTGCCCATTAGCGGTTTGAGTCTATTGGCCAGCACCTTGGAGATGATTTTATACAAGCAGTTAATAAGACAGATCGGACGGAAATCCGATAGGTCCTCTGCCCCATCTTTTTTTGGGATGAGGGTAATGAACGTGGAGTTTAGGCTTCGGCCAATGAAACTGGTGGAGTGGAACTCGTGAAGCACCTCCATAAGATCCTCTTTAAGCATTGACCAAAAAGAACGGTAAAATTCCAACGTGAAGCCGTCAGGCCTAGGGTTTTGTTCTTGCCGCCGAACTTGATGGCCCTCCACACCTTGTCTTCACTAAAGGGCTACTCCACATCAGCAGACTCGTCCTCCAAGATGGATTGAAACAGAATTATGTCCAGCTCCGTCCGAGCTAGCCCTTCATCAGAGTACAATTTAGAGTAAAAATCGATAACATGATGCCGAATCTGCTCATAATCAGAATAAGAAGTTCCCTCAACGACAATTTTATCCAAGTAATTGATTTTGTTGAAGGCGTTGGCAACCGAATGAAAGAATTTGCTGTTAAGATCCCCCTCTTTCAGCCATTGCATCTTGGCTTTTTACCACCAACACACTTCCTTAGCTAAGCACTTATCATTGAATTCCCTTTTTTTTGCGTTCTCTCATCTCTTTCCTCATCCGTGAGGTCCCTATGTTCCTCCAGGTTATCCATTTCTTTTAGTCAAAGAAGCAAAGCCTCTTTCGTGATGTGAACCACCGCATGCACCTCTCTGTTCTAGGCCTTGATGTGCCCGTGCCCCTTGAGCCGTTGGGGCTTGGGTATGAATTTGAATATCGCCGTCCCCGAATGAGTAATCTCGCAACACCAAGAAGAGACCGACGCTTTAAAATTGTCATCAGGCAACCACATGTTTTCGAAGCGAAAAGGGGGCGACCCCTTCCCTCGAGTGTCGCAGCTTAGCAGAATAGGCCGGTGATCCAAGACCACCTTGACTAATCCTTCTAACCTGGCAGTCGGAAAGATATCCATCCATTCAAAAGTAGCAAGAAAGCCGACTTAAAGATGGCGTCTCCTGAAGACTGGACCAAGTAAATCTTGATCCTACGACCGTAACGTCCATCAACTCCCAATCTGATATGAAAGAATTGAAATCACGCATTACTGCCACTTCCGGCGGTCCCCCCTTGCTTTTCGTGTGCCCATCTTATGGCAATCTCCCCCCCCCCCCCCCCCCCACACACACACACCAATACATAGAGGGTGATCCCATCTAGCTATGACATCCGCTAGCTCAAACCAAAAGTCACCTCGGATCTGTCATCCAACGGTCCGTATGCCAGAAAAGGACCACATCTTGCCCGTGTCTCTATTCTAAAGCACAACTGAAGCTGAGTAAAGACCCAGCTCCTCATCCACTTTGTCGAACAATAAAGAATTCCAGGCCACTAGAATGACTCCCGAGGCACCAGCATAATCAAACCCAATCCATCCCCAGTGGTTACCTTCGAGCACCGACGCGACCTTGAACCTGTCGCAGCTGCCCCATTTAGTTTCTTGAAGCGTAATAACAGCCGGGTTGATCAACGCAATCACCCGCTTCACCCCGACACGCTTCGACCCACCTCTCACAGTCCAAGAAAACATCTTCATGAAAAGACTAAGCGAAGCCCGCCCAAGAGAGGAACCTGGGAATTAGGCTCCAGCCCCCCCCCCCCCCCCCCCCCCCATCAGGCATCCCCCACTGTAGTCGAGTGAGCTCCCGAGATTTGGCGTGTCGCCTCTTCTTGTTGTTGTCATACCTGCTGACAAGAATGAAGCTGAAAGCCTCCCTAAGGGTGTCATCGGACCCTTTGAATGTCATTCCGAGATCACGGCCCACACGGATTAGATGGTCTACTTCATCCGAAACTCCGGGGACGCCACGCGAGTCGGGGCCCCTAGCAGCAGAGGAGCTGTCCGAACTAGCGGTCCAAGTTGGCCTGAAACAGCATTGGACCCAATCTCCGTTCTCATCTTGACGCAGCGATCTCAACGGTAATACGTCAGTCATAGAAGAGGCTGAGGAGAGAGGAGCTGAGAGCGAAGTCACTTCCGAAGCCTGAGCACAGCAAGAAGGTGGATGTTCAGAGGGGAGCCAAGACGATCCCCGGCGGTCTCTGTTGCTGTCGGGCCCAAAGGAGAAGAGAAGATCTCCCCAGCCCGCCAGCCCCCAACAGTGTTCCTCGTGGCCCAGTTCCCTGAGTCCATCAGAAAGTTGACCAGCGGGTTGAGGGATGTCATACGAAGAATATATTACCTCCAACAATTTGAAATTGTTTGGTGAGCAGAATTAGATACCATTCTTATAGTATCATGGAGTGATGTAAAGCTTATCTCCACACAGATTAAATTTTAAAGAGAGGGAGTGGCTTATTTTTTTTGCTCATTATAAATTAGAAATCGTTATTTTGCATGGTGAGCACATTACTCTAGTATATCAACATACTCTTTATGTGTTCTTTCATATGAATGTGGGTGATCTTTATGGCACTACTTTTGTGTTTTTTATATGATCAGTATGGACTTACAAATACCTGTATTTGCCATCCCAGCATTTTCGTCCAAGAGATTTATATTATTTTGTAAATTGCAGAGCATAACAGTCCATATTTTGGATGATTAATCCATATTACACAACTTTATCTGTGTACTCTGTATTCCACTGAATTTTATTTTAGTCCGATCAATATGAAACTGTTGCTAACAACTAGTTAATCATCCCAGGGAGTCCTGTAACACGATGGGCATCTGTAGCTTTTGGTGCTGGTGTGGGTATTGGAACAGCATATACTGAGTCTTGTTACAAATTTGATGGGTTTGCTCCAAAGTGGGTGCCTCCAAAAATTTCGTCTGATCCTTCTCCAGCTTCCCCTCAAGTAAGGCTCATGGATTATCATTACTCTTATGTGAGCTGCACCATTTAATAGATATACAGAACTTGCATTTAGTACTCTTGCCTACTAAGTTTAGACCAATTTGATGGTATTTGTTTCAAAGTCTGCTGAGTGCTATTTCGTGGAATTTAGCTAAGATTGCTTCAATTAATGCCAACGACTATCTGTATGGTTGGTAAAGGTAGTCAATCCCTTGATTTTGGGTATATTAAAATATTTTGATATCCCCTGCTTCAAAAAACACACCATATTTGTAGGTATCAAATTTCAATGAGGTTGATGAGATGGATGCCTTGGGGAAAAATTTAAAAACAGTGCATTGCAAACATAAAATATTTTTAAAAAGGACAGATTGATTTTGGGGGCACTTCTTCTGTGGCAATATGAGACTACGAGAATAGGTAAATGAAATTGGTTATGCTTGAACCAACTCATCCATGCCCTTTACCCTGGTATAAGGGTCTTGCAGGCTAGATCTTGGCTTGAGCTCTTGCCTGACCATTTATTATTTGAAGCTATATTTGTAGCCCAGGCGTAATGAGCCAAAGATTTTGGCCTCATAAGCTGGCTATATATTAAAAAGTTGTTGCATAGTTTGAAATAGAAAGGTACATGACTCGTCCCAACAATTCTCACAAGGAAAATCCTCACAATCATCACAATGGTACTCACCATATCAAAATTGGCATTGACCCCCCGAGTGCACGAGAATCTGGGCAGCTATTAACCTCGTTATGTATAACTTTTGAGGGACAGCCTGTTGGGTGTCACGTTGCACCCAATCCGAGGATTGGTGCCACGAGAACTTTCCCAAGGGTGATCAAGTGCCATCTAAAAAGATTAAATTGGGTTTTTATCCACCGTTGAATCTTTCGTCGAAGGTGCAAGACTTCAATGCACCATGTTCAGGCTGTGAACCCCATAACTTAGACATGTGATTTAAAGGGTAAAAAAGTCCAAATATAATTTTTTTCTTTCTAAAAATCTAGGGGACTGGGTGAACCCTTGGAGGTGTGGGGTAACTGGCGATCATATGCCACGTAGCATTTGTTTTAGTGTTCGAGTGCAGTGGAGCAAAGTAGCAATGTTTGGATCAATTAAAAAGAATTTAAATCCAACGTGCATTTTTTTAGGCTTAAAATATGGACGATGAAGCACTTGATTTAGTGTTCGAGTGCAGTGGAACAAGGTAGCGCTGTTTGGATCATTTAAAAAGAATTTAAAATATCTCCAACGTTCATTGTTTGAGGCTTAAAATATGGACCATGAATCACAGTCAAAATTTGACTTTCAATTTAAAAATTCGTATTTTTTAAAAAAATTGTTTTATTTAACCTACTAGCGCTCCTCACGGCACCAAACAGTGTTTTGGGTGCCACATGGAGCTCTACATCAGCTTGGAGCACTGATTATATGCACCCCTTATATATTATCTTCTAGTGATTTTATTAAATGATAAATATTATTAATTAATATATCAAAAAAAGGGTTTTGTGGTCCAAGCCTATAAAGGTTGGCATGTGCATACTGACAAATTTCATTTTTGGCAATTTTTCGGCGGGGGATCTTTTCGGTACATTTCGGATTAATTTCGATAAATTTCCAGAAAATTTAAAAACTATTTTTAATATTTAATATTTTTTTAAAATGGGGATTAAAAAATATTTAATATTTTTTAAAAATGACTAAAATATATACTAACATATTTAAAATTTAAAAACTATTTTTAAATATATAATGGGTGTGTGAAAAATAAAATAAAATAATTAAACACATAAGAATTGATACAGGATTTAAGTAAACCTTTTGCAATATCACTCAAAAGGGAAAATGATAGCAAATTGAAAAGACAAAATAAAAATAACTAAATAAAAAATGGAAGACCATCAAAATACAATTAGCCAAACAGAAAACCAATTAGACAAATGGGAAATGGGAAAAACAATACTAACAAAAAGATTCAAGTAGAATTTCTACTACATACTTCAAAATAAAACCCATTAAAATAGACCAATAATTCAATAAACAAGAAAATTTCTTTCAAAAATCCCAAAACCATGTGAAATTAGGGGTGTATTCAGTTTGGTTTGGTCGGTTTTGAACCAAAACCACAAATCAAACCGGTCCTAATCGATTACTAGATTTTCAAACCAATCCAAACCATCCAACTCTTAAACCAAACCAATCCGATTCGATTCAGTTTGGTTCGGTCGGTTTCGGTGTTCCTATAAGTTCTACTTGCACATCAAATTTTCTCAACTTCTCAACCGGTTTTCCTATAAGTTCTACTTTATTGTTTTAGGATTTAGGAATGGCTAAAGACAAGGGTAGGGTTTTATATAAAAATATGCATTTTACTTAAATGCCCTTTAAAATTAATCAAACCCCCCCACCCCCCCTGCCTATATATATATATACACTTACAAACTACATTCAGTTTGGTTCGGTTAGTTTCGGCTTGGGGAGCTTGGAACCGAAATCAAACCAAACTTTTCGGTTTTCCTTTTTCCCAAACCGGTACCCGACCAAACTGGACCAAACCCAGTAGTTCAGTCCGGTTTCGGTCAAAACCGGTACCCGTTCATACTAGCTCACATTTTGTTTTTTCACTTCGCCACACTTAAGGATGGGTTGCTACTGGTTGGAAATAAAGCCCCAGTTGCTAAAATGCCCCATTTGATCAACAAAAGAACAGCTCCTTTGAAAAACTGGAAAAAAAAAAAGAAGTATAAAAAAATATTAGCACATCTGTGTGGGTTCGGAGCTTCGGAGGTTTGTCGGACATTGCAGCTTCGTCCTCGTTGAGGATTCCTAAAAAAAATTAAAAATAAAACCTTGAGAATAAAATGAAGAGCAAGAAGAAGAAAAAGATGAAGAATAGGGATGGCGGTCGGCGGCGAGAGGTGGGGTTCACCGATCTTTTCTACCTGTGTGTTCGCCAGATCACTGGATGAGACGATGGCCCGAGGTGGGGATCGATGGGTTTAGGGTTTCTCAAATCTCAGGTTCTCAACAGAAACTCTCTTGATGGGTTTTGGGTTTTGAATCTTTTAAGTTTTAACTCTAAGTTAGGTAGCTACAAGTTATTTTTTTGGGGTTGCATCTTGTAAATTGAATGGGGTGCAATTACTGAAATTATTGAAAGTTTACCGAAATTCGACGAAAAACAACAAAATTACCGAAATTTTGACAAACTCCCATTTCGCCGAATTTCAGCGAAATTTGTCACTATGGCCATGTGGACGACAGTTTCAAAAGAAATTTGAAATTCGATCTCCACCATGGGATCGATCTATACCACTTGATTGTGGACTGTTGAATGTAGTCAATTTTTTACTTTTCCATAGAGGTGTATTTATTTGTTTTTTGATTTTCTCAATTTTCTGACCACCTAACTGGTGTCCTTAATATATGATAACTTGAAACATATTTGGTAATATGCTGTTATAATTTCAGTTTTCAAATACATTTTGATAGGAAATAGTGGGATATAACAGCTATTGTAAGTTTGTAACTCATCGTGATGTAATGGGTGATACCTACTCCTGTTACAAACCGTTCGAACGACCATTATAAAAAACATGATGCTTCATGCTTTTAGACAGTTAATAGATCCAATCATGCTTTTGAGTTTAGATAGTCAACAGGGTTATGTGCTGTGGTCCAGCCGTTGGTGATTATCATCTTTCCAATATGTATGGTTTTGGGCTTTGGCCCATCAATTGGGATGGTATGGACCGATAGGCACATGTTTCAACTGAAGAGCAGCGGAGTTCATGTAGTTCTCCTTTGCAAATAAGCTCTTGGATATTGTCCCTTAGAATATATTATATGGGTACCTTTTGTTCCACATGACACAGATCCCAAAAAAGTTGCCCTAAAATCCCATGGCATACATCAAGCTCACACGTGATTTTAGGGTCATGTTTTTGGAATCTGTACCAAGTGGAATTGAAAACTGACCGTCTGATGGTACGTTCATGTCCTCAAGAATCCTTGTGTGGAAGATTGGAGTGAAACACTATTTCCATCGTCTGATTTAAAGGAATCAATGATTTTTGGCGTAGGTGTCCAACAAGATTCCATGGGCGCTAATGAAGGTACCCAACTACCCATATTTTATTTACCCACACCTGAAACTAAACTAAGAAACTGTCAGGTTCCTCCAATAAAATCGCTCAAATACGCCCAAAAATCGCTGTAAATTTTCAGTTAATTAGTGTAAAAAACTGCATGTTTTAATATAGATATCCAGTTCTTTTTATCATAATGCTTTATTACTTTCAGGTAGAACCACGCCGAATCTCCGACTGAATCTGAGAGAACCTCTCATGTTTTTTTTTTTTTTTTATTGTTTTCTAGGATGAGCAGAACTGACGTGGAAGACTTGCCCAAGGGATCCCTGAAGCCATTAAGGTTCTGAATGAATTCTGATTTGAATTTTTGAAGTTGAGCATGCTTTTTTGCCTCTTTTGTTTTTTCTACTGCAGCGGCCTCTGATGGATGTTATACCAATTATATATTCATGTTGGATGGGTTTTATGTTGGTAAAATTTCTTCAAACTTTGTACCCTTTTGTTGTCGATTTGGATAATCTTGTAGAGCAGATAGTAAAATTTTCCTATGGGCCTGTGTTTGAACAATGCGTATTATTCATTTGCAAACCTTGTACCCTTTTGTTGCCAGATTTGGATAATTTTGTTAAAATTTTCCTATGAGAACCCGTGTTTGAAAAATGGCTTATTATCTGATCGCAAACTCCTCAGCCTCAGCCTCCTCATCCCCCCTAGGAGGCATTGTAAGTGTTGGGTTGGGAGCCTCATTGCGAGTGCCCTTTCTCTTTTGGAGGGCGATGGGGATGCTCCCGGACCCCTTGTTTGCCCTTCTCTTTGTATATTACAGTTTTTTTTTTGCTGTTACTTCTTTTCTTTTTTCTATCGAACAGCGCTCTCGGTTGGCGCCATGGTTTGAAACTTGCCCGAGACAAGACGTCTCTGGCGAGGCGTCTCGCATGTCACGTCTCAACGAGACGAGATGATGGTGTGATTTGTTCCCCAGAAGCACCATAAAAATTATTAGGTTTATAATTTAGTTTATATAGGGTGTTAGGCTTGTACATTATTGAACATGTACTATTCATTTTATTTGTATATACGACACTATTTTATTTTACCGTATCCTATTTATGTGATGATCTCGTGAATGGTTATCATGGTGTACCCAAATCTATGCACACTAGTATTACTATTTTTCTTATCTTTCAACGGCTAATATTAAAGATCCTTGATCGAACGGTATACAATTGATTTATAGGTGTGATTCTTTTACTAAGATGTGTTATGATCATGAACAATCACTTGGATTGTTTAGATTGATCCCAAATGTTTGCAATACGGCATATCAGTGACGTATTCTTTAATGGTGTAAGATCACTTAAAAGGTTATTTTCATTTCACACCATCTCACTGAGACTTCTCCTTCTAGGGGCCGTCTGAGACAACTCGGAAATCCGAGATTTCAAACCATGTTGGCACCCTTGATCCTGGAGGTTCATTCATCTAGCTATAGGCTAGAGCTACTTTTGATTTTTTTATTCTGCATAGATATTTAGGTTGTGTATGGCATAACTCTTTGCTAGCCCCTACCAGAGCAGAGTTCACCTGCTTTAGATGGTTCTCATTCTCTTTTTTAACTACCTGCAAAGAAAGATTTACTCGTTCTAGCAGCAACCTCTTTGCTCTCTACTAACTCCGTATTAGAGCAAATAAAATCTGTTCCGACAAGGGGTGGGTCATGAGGAGGGTAGAACTGCTAAACAGGTAAATCTTATATAAAATCTTACTATGCTAGGAGTTATCAAGGAGAAGGGGTACCTGCTAAAGCAGATAGCAAGATGTTAGCGGAGGATGGGAGCCTATGAACTCTTCTATGGCAGGGACTAGCAGAGAGCTATGCCATACACAACCTTATTGTCCACTAATAGCTAATTAGATCAAGTTCCACCCAGTAAACACCTGATGGTATGTATTGACTCATTATATATATATATATATATATATATATATATATATATATAAAATTCTTAAAATGATTTTTGAAATAAAAAATGATGGATTTGTTATATGCTCCAAATAATATATGTTATGTTGCCTATAATTAAGTTTAAAAATATTCTAACCTTTTCTTTTTTCTCTTTTTTTAAGCATTAAAAATGTTTGAAATTCTTCCTTTTAGGCTGCGTTTGGGAGTGGGTATTTGAATTTGAAAATTTTAAATTCAAGCATTTCAAATTCGGAATTTGAAATATTTTGCAAATCTCTTGTTTGACTGTTTAGATGCCTATTTGGATTTGGTCTAAGGTGGCTGTTAGGCTAGTTAAAAAAAAATTGGATTTAATTTTTGAAAACTCAAATTTTAGTAGGAATAAATTACAACTAGGAGTATCAATGGGTAGGGTCGACCCATACCCAACCCATTCGAGCCCAAATATTTTTACTGGGTCGGGCACATAAACTTGACCCGTCGAGACAGGCAGGGAATGAGATGTCCGACACGACATTTAGGTCGGTTCGACTAAGAGGTTAAGTCGGGTCGGGCAAAAAGCTGGTCGGGTTGAGTTAGATTCGGCCTAATATTTTATATATAAAGATTATGAATTTTTGTTTTGTTATAGGTAAGTTGGGCCTATGCCATTTCTCGTTAGGCAACCAAAATTTTGGGAACGGGTATTTATACACGGACATTGATATATGGCGGGCTGCAAATAACATACCATTCAACGGATTGCTTACATGGGACGATGCAAGTGCAGTGGGTCCCAACAATGCACGATGGGCCAGCCACTTGCATCCCGCTACGTAAGCAGTCTGTTGTTTGAGGTCCGCTCATTATAATTTTCCTTTACTTAGCCAAACAAATCCTAGTTAAAATGCCGGTTGGCAGGCCACGTACCGAGCTGGCCCTGGCGAGTGACATATTTTTGGGATTTGTGCTACGTGCAATATCATCTAAGCCGTCTGATTTGAAGATCGTGATGTAAAGATCTTTGAAACCAATATTTGGCACGAAAAATAATCTCTATCATCTGATTTGTTAGAGTCAACCATTGAATCAGATGAACTTCGATTATATTCAATCAAATGATATAAATCAGCATTTCGTGTCAATCTTTGATATCAAAGATCTTTCAATAGTGTTTTTCAAATTAAACGACTTCAGATGGTCTTTCTATTTAACCATATGCCGACAAATCTCCTTTGCAAGCTGCAGCTCCCATCTTGAAATCATGACGCAACCAGCAGGTGGTGAGATGTTGACTCCACAAAGTGGCCTGAGAATTCCACTATTATTTTAGGGATGTGTGTCACACGGAATCAAATTTAGCCGTCTGATCAGTATTCCATGATCTATAGATCTATTTTGTGAAAGATTGGTACGAAAAGCTTCCTCTATCGTCTGATTTAGGTCAGTTTAACAATTTTCATGTGCTAAAATTTTTCATTGAGGATACAAAATATATGATTGCAAGTGAAATTTTCTTTGCTTTTTTCTGTTGGAGATGATGCACTGCACATCTAGCTAGCACGAATCGAATCGGCTGATATCGAGTTATGTCGGTACCTTCAAAAAAAATTAACAAAATAGAGGTATCGGCCGATATCGATACCGATACCCGATTTGATACCTAATATGTATCGGCACTGATACGTATCAGTTTGTCGAAAAACCGACACATATCGATTTGTCGAAAAACCGATACGTATTGATCTGTTGAAAAACCGATGCGTAGGCGCTTTGAGTAAACAGGTGGGTGCAAACAGAGGTTCAAACCAATCATTATTAGGGAGCTACTAGTTGCACATGAGGCTTGTCCCAAGGCACATAGTTCGGTTGAAAAGAAAGACTCTGTGCCGACTAATTTAATGGCCATGATCCAAAGATCTTTGGTGCCAATCAACATCTTTATCATTTGAATTAATGCAGTCAACCATTGACTCCGATGATGAGCTTTGAGTGTTTCGAATCACAAATATACAGATTATGTTTCGTGCCAATAATTGTCACCAAATTTACATCATGGCCTTCAAATTAGATGGCTTAGATGGTGTTCTATGTGGTACATGTTTCAAAAATATTTTCTTGATAAACTACGTGTGCAAATGATTGTCCCTTTATTATTAGGGTATCTCTGTTCGGACCTACACGTTCTTTGAAAGTTCCCACGTCCCAGACTCTTTCAAACCGTTGATTGCTTCGGATCAGATGATGGAGATTGTGTTTCACCCAATCTTCCACACAATAAATCTTGAAATCATGACGTACCTATGAGACGGTCAGTGTTTGATTCCATGTCTCTCAAATCCATAAAAAATGGCCCTAAAATCACATTTGAGCGTGATGCATCATATGATTGGGGAGCCAATTTTTGGGAATATGTGATGCATGGAATAAAAAGCTTACCAGTGCACCACAATCTCAGGTTCCATTGTGTGGAAGAATCATGTTTGATTTATGCCTATGATCATTTTAATTATTTGGTATATGTGCCAAGCGGAATCAAAGTCTAAGCATATGATGGTAGGTCCACAATCTAAAGATCTATTTGTCGAAGATTGGGACAAAAAATGATCACTATCATAAGATTTAAAGTAGTCAACAATTTAAGAATATGAAACACAAGCCGACAGTACCCTGGTCTTGCATCATAGTGTCTTGGCCTGGCCCAACTCATGTGGATTCAAAATCTAACCATCTGATGATAGGACCATGATCTCAAGATCTATTGTGTCAAAGATGGGGATGTAAAAAAAATCCTTTGTCAAATTCAAAGTAATTCGTAATCTCATAACTTGATCACGATGTATCATCAAATGTGGTTCACATTCACTTTTTGGGATGTGTGCCACGTAAAATCAACATCTGATCGTCTGATGCGGGACCAATGATCTCAATATCTTTAATGTGGAAGATTGAGACAAAACGTTCTCCGTCGACTGATTCAAGGCAGTCAACGAATGCTTTGCTTAGCTGACTTGATTATAACCAAAATGGGTTTTTGGATAGAAACTGAGGTAGCCATTTTCCTCAGAAAATGTGTTTATCGGCAGCAATTCTAAATAAGAATTAAATATATAAAAGGAGACGATAGAAGCAATAAGTGTCGCTTTGGCCGAGTGGTTAAGGCGTGTGCCTGCTAAGTACATGGGGTTTCCCCGCGAGAGTTCGAATCTCTCAGGCGACGTTCTCTTTTTGGACTTCCATCTCCCCCATTTACTGTTCTCTCTCACGCTCTTATTTTTTAGTTCTTTTGGGAGTTATTACTTGCACACGCTTTTCAAGTGATTGCATCGGATTGCACGAAATTAAAAGAAAGACTCGCAACTTTTGGCGACCTCTACTATGTGAAAACACCATCTAAGCTGTTTGATTCGAAGGCCATGATTTAAAGATATCAATTGCAGAAGATTAGAACAAAATAATTTTCATCATTTGATTAAATGGAGTCAAAGGATATATTATATATGGCATGTCTCTAAAATACCAAGTCTTTCTTTAAATACCATGTCTCTATATTATATATGGCATATGAATGGGTACCCTTTTTTTATTATTATAAACTTTTTTACTATTTTGTTTCTCTTTCTTTTTTACGAGATCAACCGTGCAAAAAATAATGTACTAAGTTGATTGTTGTCACCTTATCTTTGACTCATCAAACGGAAGTATAAAAAAATACCAAATAAAAAAAAAAAAAATCACATACCCTGTCGTTAATCAACCAAAAACAGTTGTTATTTTGGGTAACTTGATTATGCCATGTGGCAGTGCCAAATTTTATTTTTACGTGGCATAGATCTCAAAACGTGGCCCTAAAATCAAGCTTCAGCATAATATATATCATATGATTTTAAAGTGACTTTTTTGGAATTTATACCATGTGGAATGCTGAAGTTGTCAAGATCCATCATGTGAAAGATTGGTAGGAAAACTGA
This sequence comes from Chloranthus sessilifolius, assembly GCA_021018995.1. Lineage (NCBI taxonomy): Eukaryota > Viridiplantae > Streptophyta > Magnoliopsida > Chloranthales > Chloranthaceae > Chloranthus > Chloranthus sessilifolius. The sequence continues at coordinate 7,448,290 of CM037591.1, forward strand.
TTTCCATCGTCAGATTATAAATAGTCAACATTTTAGATGCCCACCATTAATCTGGTAGGTGCAAATAGAGGTACCCATTCATATGGTTGCAAGGGATGATATCAACGGGTCAGGTCGACCCATTACTCTACCCGAATGATTTACCGGGTCGGGCACACAAAACTTGACCCATCAGGTCAGGCTTGAGGCATCCGTCTCCAGTCCGGTCGGATCTGGTCAAACCGACGGGAGTTTCAGCTTGGGGTTTCGGGCCAGGTTGGGCAAATACCCATGACCACCACATCGGGTCCGGTCAGGCCTATGCCATTTTCGCATTGGGCAATAAAATTTTGGCCCGACGGAACCCAACCCAACCCGTTTGACTGCCCTATATAGACGTATTCACCAACTTGCAACAGTAAATTTGCATTAGAATTGCAAAAAGGAGCCATTACTTGCACATATTTTTCAAGTGATTTCACTGAATTTAAAGAAAACCTTGATATTTTAGGGACATGTGATATGTAAAAATTGCAATATGGGCCGTCTGATTTAAAGTTCATGATCAATAGATCTTTAATACATAAAATTGGAGCAAAATACGATACTTGTCATATGTTCTATTGCAGTCAACCGAAATTATACTTTGTTCTAATCTTTCTTTCGCAATTGATATTTTTAAATCATGGCCTTCAAATCAAACCGCTTATATGGCGTTTTCACAAAGTAGAAGTCGCCAAACTTGCAAGGCTTTCTTTTAAATTCGGTGCAATCACTTAAAAAGCGTGTGCAAGTCATGGCACTCATTGCAAAATATCAAAGATGGCAAATAATAATAATAATAATAAATAAATAAAAATGCAGACAATCGCAGACAGAAGGCTTCACTGTTGAGTCTTGCATCTGAATTTACACATCTACCATTCATAGACAATTCACAATTTTCTTATTTACACAAAAGTGCAACCATTCATATTTACATGGAAAATGCAATCTAAAAGTGCATTTATTATTTATGTCACATATTATTAATCAAACATGTGTACCATGGCCCATGGACCCGGCCCGAAACATTCGCCACCACAACAAGCACCTCTGCCGCCTCCACCACCTGCTCTAAAAGAACAGTGGCTCCCACTCGCCGAAGAGCCACCTCCGCCAATTTCTTCCCCTGGGGCCCGTTCCCACCGAACACGATTCCCCGTGCTGCCAAATAAACTGCACGGGCTACTTTCAGGAACACGGGATCCTCAGCCCTTAGGCTCTTCGATAACAAGCTTGCCATCATTTCCTTCCTTGTTTGGCACTGCTTGGCATCGTTGATGTTTTTGACATCTTCTAAGGAGAATTTGTCGATTGATTCGACAATTTCGGTAATGCCCACGTCGGCGACACGGTCCAAGAGCTCGGTGAGTCGTTTAACAGAATCGGAGACGATGCTTTCAATACTTGTGGGACTAGTAGCCGAGTTCTCGCTGAGAAGGATTTGCCGGAGAATCAACATGCTGCACATTATAAGCACAAAGATTCAGATGACATAGCAATTTTAAGCAATGCTAGATAGCACTCATTAATTAGTCATGATAATGGCCATCAGCCGTCACCGGAGAGGGCAACAACAACAGGTGTTTATGAAAAAGTTAAAACCCTTAAAACACCATTCTAATTTTAACAACAACAGGTGTTTATGAAAAAGTTAAAACCCCTAAAACACCATTCTAATTTTGTTTGCTATTTATTTGGATATTGCTTCTGTTTGGAAATTAACAAATACTTTTCATTTTTCAATTATTTTGACCCTGTACGAAGATTTGAGACTTATGTGACGTTCCGGACTCACATGCCAACGATATTGAGTTCTAGGCTTAGGCCCCTGCCACGGTTCCGTTCTTGGCATGGGCGTTACATTTCGCCGTCCCCGTCCAAAACGCGTCGATACATGAAAGGTCCGGTAGCACCTAGCCCAGGCTCAGGACAAGTTTCTATCCGATGTGGGACTGTTACAATCCCCCCACCACCTTATAGAAGAGCCGTCGTCCTCGACTCTAATACCATTTTGTGACGACCTGGATCCACATGCCAACGCCTATGCCGGCTCTGGGCTTAGATCCCCGCCCCAATTTTGTTTCTCGCATGGGCGTTACGGTTTGCCGACCCCATCTAAAACGCGTCGATACATGAAACGTCCGGTCGCATTTCATAGCCCAGGCTCATAACAAGTTTCTATCCGATGTGGGACTGTCACAATCCCCCCAACCTTATAGAAGAGCCTTCCTCAGCTCTGATACCATTCTGTGACGACCCCGGACCCACATGCCAACGATATTGTCCAGTTCTGGGCTTAGGTCCGGGCCGGTTTTGTTCCTGGCATGGGCGTTACGTTTCGCTGTCCCCATCCAAACTGCGTCGATACATGAAAGGTTCGCTCACACCTCATAGCCCAAGCTCAGGACAAGCCTGCCTCCATCCGATGTAGGACCATCACAATTTAATTTAGACTCCTACTACAGGATTTAATGGCAAATTTTTTTTAAAAATATGGAAAATATACTTTTAATATTTACAATCTGTAAAAGGCATCATGTTTAGAGTATCTGCCGTAGAAAGTATCTGCCGTAGAAATCTTGAAAAAAATAAGTAATTAAGAAATTGTTAGCCACACTCACAGGGATATGTGCGGGTGTTGTATGTATCTGGGGACTTAGTCGGATGTTCTAAGAGGCCAGATACCACGTTATCAAAAAAAGAAAAAGGTGCAAGTATGAAGGAAGACAGAACTACACAAACAATAAATGAGATCAACTACGAAGAAAAAAAGGAACCTTGTACAGATCGACAATGAGAGAGAGGGTAAGCACCTTGTAGAGATGACAATGATCTTCTGAAGTTGGCTCTGAACAACCCGTAACCTCGAGAAGTTGAGCTTCAGTGTTTCAGGTAGGGTTTCTTGAGTTAGCCCTTCTATCCCACTTGCCAACGTTAGCAAACCGAGCCTCACCGACACATCAACTCTTTCTCCCTTGCATTCTGGTTGTTGTTGCTCTTCTGTCCCTTTCACAGACAAACAAAATATTAATAGAAATGACCCTAGAAATGACCTTGGTTTTTTACAATATAACTATAAGGGTACCATTACTCACACACAGTGAAACTGTAACTTCATCCCATCTCTTCCCCTGCCTGCGTGCATTGCATACCAGACGGTCAATTTTTCATTCCATGTGGCACACATAAAAAAAAGTGACCCGAAAATAACATTTGAGCGCAATGTGCCACGTGAGCAAAAAAACTGACCATCTGATGGTACGCCGATGATCTCAAGATCCATCTTGTCGAAGCTTGGGATGAAAACCGATCTCCATCATCTGATTCAAAGCGGTCAATGCATTCTTGCCGGTGGAGATGGGGTGAAATTACAGTTTCATGGTGTGGGAATAATAGGTACCCTAACTATAAATAGCATTTAAAAAAATATTTTGTATACTTAATCATACAGCTTAAGACATCAGCAAATCAAAACATTGATTAACATTTAACGGTTAGATTAGTAAACAGACATTTAGCCGTACAACTTAAGTTTACAGCATTTTACTTGGCCGTAATATAATAATACATATATGCCCGTAAAGATTACTCTTTGACAGAACATTTGTAATAAAAGAGGTCCCATATAGATGTAAACCTGTAGTAGAGGAAACTGAGAGACTTTGGTTTGATGCCACTGGAACGCTACCCCCAGTACGAAGGGAGGTGGCAGGAGGAAGACCATGAAATCCAAGAGCACTCGTTGCCAAACCAGAAAGAGAATCTGTGTGCTCATTCCATTCTTCATCTATTCTGTGCTGCAAAGACCCGAGCCACTGAACTGTTAGAGGTAGAGATGTTGTAGCATCAGATGGAGACCCATAGCGATCAGAAAATGCCTTCTGTAAATAATCCAATCCAGCGGGGCCCTTCACAAATGGTTCTATGATTCGGATACGTGCTTGGCTAATTTCTCGCTTGAGCGCCTGCCAAACAAAAAGAAGATTTTAAATTTTGATGAGAGCGGAAAAAGATAATCTCATTATGTAAGAAGATTTATTCACTGATATCGAAACAACGTAACCTGGTATAAGGAAAACAATCAGTTCCTAATCTAGACTGTGAATGGGTCCCCCACATTTTTAAACATGTGGTACTATTTTTATCAAGTGTGCCACGTGATGTAAAGGGCCAGTTGTGAAGATCTGTAGGGTGAAGATTGAATTGAAAAACATCTCTATTTTGTCATTCAAAGCAGCAAACGACTTTAAAATGAACAGTTGCCATGTAAATGCCCAATTAGTCGTTCATTTTAAAGATGGACTCTTTGAATCACATGATGGGATGTTTTTTCAGTGGAATCTTTGATCCACTAAATCTTCACATCAGGTCCTTCATATCAATATTGCCAAGCATGGTATCAAAACTCGGCCGATACACCAATACGTATCGGCGATACGTATCGTTTTCTTTGAGAACCGATACCACCCCGACACAGGCATCAAGGTGGCATCAGTATCGGTATTGGCCGGATACAGGTCAGTATGGGCTGATACTAACAGATACAAATCTCTTTTCTAATTTTCTTATTTTATTTAAAAAAAAATATCCTGTATCGGCCGATATATATGGTCCAAGATGGACCGATACCCGATACCAGTACCGACACCTTGGTGCCAAGTGTCCAAAATCAATGACCTATTCACAATCTAGATTGGGTTACCATATAAAAAATCATATACTCAATACCACCAGTGAGCCTTATAGCTCACGACCATTTTGGGTGCACATTAGTGACAAGACCTGTGGCCTTCTTTAGATACAAGGGGAAAAATTAATACGGATCTTCCCATACCATAGAGATCTCAATGCAATTATTGCTGTCACCTTTGTCAATATATACCGTTAATTTACCACAGAATTCACATTTTAAGTAACTTCAGTCAGATATGTGTGGGCGCGTTTTTTTTTTTCAGATACCTCTGTGTACCTTTTAAAAAAAAAGGCATAGGTTCAAATCAAATTCTGTTACAGCAATACATTGCATGGCTTTGAAAAGCAGGGAAAGCATACCTGTATCTGTTGTAAGACAAAGCGGAGACCCTTGACTGTTGCAGTTACAAAAGAACTGTTTAACTTGTTGTCGCCTTGAGCTATTTCTGATAGCTCAGTCAACAATTTCTTGTGGATCTTCTTCATTTCATCCTCATTCGCTGGAGCAGACAGCTTCTGCAGTGTCACTAGTGCATACTCCAGGATCCTTCCAAAATAATCCATATCATGGTTTCTTGAATTAAGCACCTTTTTATTGTCACAAAAATAGAAGAAAACCAGTTAACTAGTGTGGATTAAAGTATGCATCCATAAATGTTGAACTATTATAAACAATGGGAAATTAGTGGACATGCTCATTAATCTGGATCATCCAGTTGATGGGAGTATGGGACACCTCACGATTGGCCAATATGGCCAAAAAACCACACTCGTCGGATTATCCTAAACCATCAAATCTTATAAAAAAATTTAGCAGTCCATTGAGCAACTTCATTACCGTCCGAAGAAGGTGCTTGACAGTCCTAAAATTCCACATGCTGGAACTTTATTGTTGTTAAAAGGACAAACCTTTTTTCTATATTATGAGTTACTATTAGGTGAAAGGCACAAACAGTGAGCGGGTCATACACATCCTACCAAAAGGTCAAAAGCGTACTTTCACATATTTTGTGCAAACAAATATTTATATTTCCCAAAGTTTGACCAGATTGGCAGAGGGAGATTGACCCATGCACCTAAATACCAACTCGTTGAGTATATATACATGGTATCTGCACTAAGTATGTGCAAAGATTGTTTATACACTTAACTTACTTGTTGAAGACTACCACACAAGTTTCTTCATATACCACTCAATTTTCAGAATATCAATAGAAACATTACTTGGTTATTACCTGAGATAGAATGTCGATATCAATAGTTTCGAGAATCTCTTGCCTCCACCTCTGAGGAGCCATCTCGCACAATTCATCTCTCACCTCCTTCACGAGTTCCACTATTCGGCCGTACTCAGGTTCATCTTGCTTCATAGATTCTGCAATCCCATCCCAGAAAGCTTTCTCCATTGTTTCTTTGATTTTTTCCTGCCATTTACAAAAGTAACCATATTCTCAATCAGAAATCTACCCTTGAATTATCATAGCTTTATTAACCCTCTACATATGTCCAGAATAAACATTTTTTATAAGGAAATGTCTGGGTGGTGTGAGTCTTACGAATCCTTCCATTAAAGGGTGGAGAAGACTACCACCCTGCACAGGTGAATAAGGACTAGTTCAAGGGTGCTGGTCCATTTGCCTGATAGATAACCACCCTGTTTCTTATCAACACTGGCAATAAATGGTATTGTTAGTGCTGTCAATGGGTCAGGCACATAAACTTGACCCATCAGGTTGGGTCAGGTAACCCAATAATATATATATATATATATATATATATATATATATATATACAGAGAGAGAGAGAGAGAGAGGGGGGGGGGGGGGGGGGGGGAGGCCCAGGACAATGCGTCTGGATGCAGCCCTTAGCGATGCGTTTAGACCATTGGAGCACCATGTGGCACCCATCCGAGGATCGGATGTCACAGTAACTTGGATAACATCGATCAGGTAGCACTAAAAAAAAGTGGGCCTGACCTGATGCATATTGACCATTAAAAATGTGATCAACAGTGCAAAAATCAATGCGCCAAGTGTTGGTTGGGTGTCACCTTATCTTTGACCCATCAAATGCAGGTCAAAATGTTAAATAAACAAAAAATATTTTTTTTTTTTGAACCACATGTCCAATGGCTGATCAACCCAAAACAGGTGTTGTTTGGGTTGATCATCCCATGTGGCATGCGATCTGGTATCCGGTAGCAGTCCTCCAAGGCTGCATCCAAATGCATTCCCCAATTCTCATATATATATATCTGAGGCCCGGGACTATGCGCACGGGTTTAGAGAAATCTCTACACCCACTGTCAACTGGGCACCATGTAGCATCCATCATGAGCATTGGGTGACTCGGCAACTTGGATAAGATCGATTAAGTTCTACACAAAAAAATTGGGCACTGTCCAATACATATCGACTGTTAAAAATGTTATCAAAGTTCAATAAACTCAATGCACCATATTTTGGGGCGTTACCTTATCTTGAAATGGACGTAAAAAAAAAGTTTTAAAAAGGTGGGTTATTTTTTTTCAAACCACATGTACCATGGCTGATCAACCCAAAACAGCATTTATTTTGGGTTGATCAATGTGGCACACAGGTCATCCTGTGCCTGGGCGTATTCTCCCCATCGCCTATATATATAGCATTTTTTTATAATGATACTATTATGTATTATATATATCTTATTTTTGTACAGGTTCAGGCTGACCTAAATTTTTTCCCGATCCAGCTTTATTAAGAAAAAATGCTCCAGGAAAGATGATAAAATGACTGTTCTAATCAAGGACATGACTATCCACTAACCTCAATATCAGTTTGATCATAGCTGCCAATATTCAAAGTGTCGGCAAATGCACGGCGACTCTCATGGATGATTTCATTTACAAGTAGTTCGTTCTCAGTTACAACTTTATCGCCTTGAGAAGAACCCGACTGAGGGATGCTTGAAACCTCTTTGGTTGGGGAAGAAGCATCATTAAACAAGGAGCGAACTACATGACTTGACTTTTCACGGCCTTTAACAGACCTTCCCTTCGAAACAGAAACTGAAGGGCCAACTTTAGGCTCAAGTACTATCGGAGATGAAATATGAGTAACTGGTGACCCCAAGGGGCTCAGGCTCCCATTCTCCTTTGCTTTCTGGAAATTAGACCGCATATCCGAGAGAGCACATTCCATCCGTTCAATCCCAGCATTACCGCTCAGGTGTTGCACTCTCTCCCGCAAAAGTCTCTGATCTTCTGAAACCTAGCATTCATCAATAAACCATTGAAGAATTAGTAAGATGAACAAGCAGGAGGCAAAGTATACCCATATCCATTTATGTCTAAGCTAGATATATATGAATCTACAATCTAGTATCACCCATTACCCATGATCAAATAATGTTAGCATATGGAGACTTCATTTCTGATGTATATAACAGCCTACGAAACATGGTTTCCCTACATTCAAATCCCATTTTTTCTACTTTTTTTATTAACTCTTGCTTCGATTAAATTTTGTGGCAGGGAAGGGGATGGATGAGTTGGTGATAGGTAATGACCCAAGTGCCATCCTTGGCCACCGACAATCTTGGGCAATGCACAAATATCGTTGACCGCTAAATCAGTGAAAAATCAAGTTTACTTTCTTGACTATTTGATAAAGAGATTGATCTGAGTGCCAAGGCGGTACTCGGGTCAGGCACTTAATACAACTCGGGGATAGATAACTGCACCTTTTTATGTAGCTCTAATATAAACGTTGTGTAAGATCACCCGCCTATGAGTAGTGAGTGACCAGTTATCAGATACATAAAAACATGGTTGACAGTAAGTGCTTAAACTACCAATCTAACAAGCAATCAGAAAAAGCTCAAGTCATGGTCACATAAAATAATCTTATTTAAAGGTTCAAAATCTCGTCCGAAACCGGTAAGTACTGGACGATACGTATCGGTTTCGGAGGTTGCCAGTACGATACTCCGAATGTATCGTACCGATGCATTGCATATATATTGGTAATGTATCAGAAAATTATCAATTGATTGTCCGGCACCGGTACGTACCGGATGATACATACTGATTTTGGAGCTGGACGATATGTACCGGAAATACGAAATTTTGAACCATGGTCAAAATAAGATAAACTCAAAACCACTGTAAAAATAGTAATGGAGTTTACCTGCTTCTGAATAGCTTTCATATCATGACTAAGGTTATCAGAAGCTCGATCATACGTCTGCATCATAGAAAGCTCGAGTTGGCAGGCAGCTCTGACTAAATCATCCTCTAGCGACCTAGCATCCTTAACCTTCCACACCACAAATTGATATAAATAAGAACACCAAGCCGAATCAAAAGCAGCTAACTGGGTTCTAAAAGTCTGCCGATTCGGCAACGAAGCTGGACCCACGCTACTACTTCGAGACGGATTTTCTAACACGATCTTTATCAACAATTCAAACTCCCTAACGAATTTTGCGGCAGACTCGGTAAGTCTGCTTTCGCGCTCACCCTGCCCACTGAAAACTGCATCGGGATGACCCAATATCATATACGCACATAGTACCAATCTGACAGGATACCTCAATGACCTATTTTCTTTTGGACGTTCAGATTCTTTACTGGAAGAGCCTTTCTTTGCCCCTCGGCTCTTAGTTGTATTACTGGACCCACCCCGTCTATTTGGAGAAGCCACACGTTTGAGAAGATGATCAATATTATCCAAACTCGATCGTGAAAGAGTGAAACGACTCTCTAATCGCTCAAGTAAAGCCTTTACCGTCTGAATGGTTGTAGCTGATTCAATGCAGAGAGCAAGCTTCTCAAATGGCATTGAGTTAACAGATTTCTCATTAATTTCTAAGGCCTCATATGCTTTAGCCAATGCAAAAGTAGTTCTTCTTGATCTCAGAAACCGCCTCCAGCACCTGAAAACAAATTTTTAATGTTAAAATCTACTCTTTTAAAATAAAAGACATTAATTAAACAGATGCTCCAAAACCAAATTTCACTCCCTTCAACTATCCAGGTGGAATATAAATAGCAAGAGATTGTGTCTGGTCACTTGCATCAACAGATGGCACCCTTGCCAGTATAGTTCCAGGCCATGTGGGGCACATTTTTTGGCCAATACACTTCATCCAAGTGGGAAGAGATCTTGAACTTCATTAGCTCAAAAAAAAATACCCATCAGCAGATCAGTACCATCCAACCGAAGAACTCAATATGGACTTTACTTTGGAATATGAACTATTTAAGAGCCCGGAATGTTTAATATTCTTTAATTTGCAACTTGGAATACATGGATTGATCAAGGATGTGTGCCACGTGGCAAAACGAATGCACTTTTTAAGTGTCCCATTTAATGATGTAGGTGACGACCATGGATCAAAATGCCGTCCGATACCTATAGACCACGACGGATGATAATTGTACCTCTTAAGTACTGTCCAAAATACAAAGTATTGGACGACACAAACTTGGTATCATTAGTATCGTTCGATAATTTGAATTAGTCAAAATCTCAGACGATACATTGACCGTGTCCGAGGTCCCCCCCCGAAGAACTCAATATGGACTTTACTTTGGAATATGAACTATTTAAGAGCCCGGAATGTTTAATATTCTTTAATTTGCAACTTGGAATACATGGATTGATCAAGGATGTGTGCCACGTGGCAAAACGAATGCACTTTTTAAGTGTCCCATTTAATGATGTAGGTGACGACCATGGATCAAAATGCCGTCCGATACCTATAGACCACGACGGATGATAATTGTACCTCTTAAGTACTGTCCAAAATACAAAGTATTGGACGACACAAACTTGGTATCATTAGTATCGTTCGATAATTTGAATTAGTCAAAATCTCAGACGATACATTGACCGTGTCCGAGGTCCCCCCCCCCCCCAGCCCCAAAAAAAAACCATATAGACACCCGAGAATGAGTTGTAAAACAACTCATTTTCTTATTCTTCTATTCTCCCTAACCCCTCCCTCTACCACCCACATCATATTTCACCCCGCCAAACATGATTTCAATGCAGTAGATATGTTTAAAAAGATATCCAAAATATCTTCTAAAAAACATACATTTTTAGAGATGTTTTAGGCCTTTTTTTTCAGATTTTCTTTCAAGAAAAAAAAAATGTACTGGCCGAATTGGTGATACATTCAATGTATCGGCCGATACAGCGATGCATATCGTCAAGGAGACCTGGACAATACGTATCGGATTTTTGAGATTTTGACCCATGGTGACGACGCCCCATTAACCCAAGAAACAAACCAGTTTGCCCAGAAATTTAATAACTATGTTAGTTAACTTGAGGACACTTGGCTGAGATATGAATAGACTCGACTGAGTTGCCAAGACACATACCCAGATTTCAAGAGAAATGGAAAAAAATACCAAAATTCCGAACTGTCAAAAAACGCTTACCTTGCTAATTTTCTAGAGAGGAACTCCCCATTCTTCTGCATCTGATCCCAATTAACGCGAGTAGAACTATGTGGACTTCCCCTTTGCCTCAAATATTCCGCCCTTTGTCTCTTTGCCTGTCCACCAACGAAATTTTCCAATTAAATCACAAAAGGTCCAAACACCAAGAAGAGAAAGACAAAGAAAACGTTTTTATTACTTCATACCCTTTGAAGCCGATCCTCTAACTGATCTTTCATTTTTCTTCGTTCGATTTCTCTTTGATGGCACACAGAGTTGGCAACCCGCCGTGCTTGCATTACTCTTGCCCGTGCACGTGTCTTCTCTGCTTCCAATAATCTCAAACGCTTCTTCTCTGCAGCTGCACGCTTCTGGAAAATTGCGTTACGGACACACTCTTTATACTTGTTCTCTCGAGCCATCCTTTGCAGCAAAGATTGTGCTGTCCTTTCCTGAGCTGCAGCCCTTCTTTGCTTATAAGCCTTGAGAAGAAGCATCCGGTTTGCTTCAGCCTGCTGTACACGGGATTCGACTTTTGTGCCAAGCTCTTCACGTTCCTTCTCAAAACGTGTTTCAACCCCAATTTTAGCTGCTTGCCGCAGCTCATCTAACTTGGCTAAGCGCATTTGAGCCTTTGTCAATATGCTCAACCTGTTGTCAAGATACATGAACAATTTCAATAGCTACGAAATAGATAACATCAATTTTTCCAGTAAATAAAATTCAGGTAGCTTTATTAACACCCACGGAATCTTGGAAGGCACCTACCCGAAAAACCATTGAATGCTTTGAATTAGACGATGGAGATCATTTTTCGCGCCAATCTTTCTACACAAGGAATCTTGAGATCATGGGCGTACCACCAGACGGCGATTTTTTCATTCCACGGAACAGATAACAAAAAAAGACCATAAAATCATGTTTGAGCATGATGTGTGCCATGTGCTTTTAGGGCCACTTTTTTGGAATTTGTGCCATATGGAATAAAAAGACCATAAAATCATGTTTGAGCGTGATGTGTGCCATGTGCTTTTAGGGCCACTTTTTTGGAATTTGTGCCATATGGAATAAAAAATTGGCCGTTTGATGGAACACTCTTGGTCTCAAGATCCCTTGTGCAGAAGTTGGGGTGAAAAATGATCTTCATCGTCTGATTCAAGGCAGTCAATGGTTTGTGGCATAGGTGCCTTCCAAGATTCTGGATGTTAATAAAGTTACCCATAAAATTAAAGCTCCACACAAGGTCTCAAGCAGTAAAACTTCTTTACTATGCATGAGGAAACTGTATTGTATAACTTCTATTTATTAAACATGTTTATGCATGCTATGCATTCCATTCAACATCATCTCACCAGCACCAGCATTATCATCATCATCATTGCTGTATCCCATCCCTACATTCCATTAAACAAGAGAAATATCAGTTATTTTATTTCTTTATTCTTTAGAGGCTCTCGGCCATTTTGAAATTTACTTATTGTAAATCATAAGCTTACGAATAACGAACGTAAAAATTTCATCCTCTCGCTCTTCTCTTTATTTCTTATTTTCCCTTAACCCCAGATCTCTTTATGGTACCAAAGAACCATCACCCATCACCTTCAAACATGTTCACTTCGCATGTAAGAAACTGTATTGTATAACTTCTTTACTATGTATTTATTAAACATGTTTATGCATGCTATGCATTCCATTCAACATCATCACCATCACCAACATCATCATCATCATCATCATCATCATCATTGCTGTATCCAATCCCTACATTCCACTAAACAAGAGAAATATCCGTTATTTTATTTCTTTATTCTTTAGAGGCCCTCGGCTGTTTTGAAATTTAGTTATTGTAAATCATAAGATTACGAATATCGAAGGTAAAATTTCATCCTCTCGCTCTTCTCTTTATTTCTTATTTTCCCTTAACCCCAGATCTCTTTATGGTACCAAAGAACCACCACCCATCATCACCTTCAAACATGTTCACTTTGAATGTAAGAAGTCCATGAAAGTATAGTTTAAAAATCTTTAATATTCAAAATTGCCGATACGGATATATGCTATGCAGCATATCCATCTCTTTGGCAAGAGATGCCCATGTCGGGCGAGAAGTATGCAAAATAAACCAGATGAAATCCCCCTTTTGACTTGAGAATCCTCTAGTTTGTGCCCGAAAACCGAGATGAAACCATAAACCTATCTTCAAAGCCTAATCCTTTTTGCTTTGTGTCAAAAATCATCATAAAACCCAACCTAAAGGCTAAACGTCGTTTCTTTTTTGATATCTTGTATGACTAATGCAAAGAATCAAAAGGATCACAAGGGCTGCAAGAAGTGCATGTGCGTATAGATCAGATTATTAAAGGCCGCAAAAGAACCTGGTGAGAGCTGATGGTGAGTTTGTTATGATCTATGACTGTTGATCAGTTTTCTTTTCCTTTGGATTAGGGGACCGACCCGTTTATAAGAGGATTCATTAGCTCAAGCCCAGCCCTTTGCCACCCCTACTTCGGATTTATGTTGTGTTCTTAAAATGTTTTCAACAAAAATATTTACTTCCGTGATGCAGCCTGCTTTGTCCATGTGGCTCGTCCATGTAGCACGATTTAATTAGCCGAAGGGGCACATTTTGATTTGCGGCACATATTTAATATTTTGTTATTTTTAGTCTTAGTAGTTATGGAGTCTTAATAAGTAGCTACTGTTGGGACTAGGGTATACTATTTGTCTTAGGAAATGGTAGTCTAGAAACTTGTTTGTTTAAATTTTTATCATAGAAACTAGACATTTCTTAGCTTTGGAAACTTAAAGGTTATCTAATCATCTATATATATCCAAAGAAGTGTAAAAGAAGAATAATATTTAGATTATTTTATGTTGAGAGCTTGAAGCCTCCATTATAGAGTGAGTGATTCCTCTTTTGTTAGGTGAGTGATTCCCTAATCTAGGTGAGCGAATCTCTAGTATTGGCGTGAGCGAATCTCTAGTATTGGCGTGAGCAATTCCGCCCTGTGTGGGTGATTCCACCACCCTGATTGTTTTTATAGCCTGTACAACATCAAGTGGTATCAAAGCGTCTTTGGACTGCATCATTTTTGGGTACCAAATGTTCAATATTATTGCTGAAAACGCTTTGAGAACAAAACATAAATCCATATTTTCCTGTTTGGAGGTTTAATAAACTCCGATTTACCTGTTTGTCGCATAGCCTCTATCACTCAAGCCAAGATTGTACCTAATAATAAATTAGACCCCATGTGTGTGTTGGATCAATGTGTTTATCAATCGTAACAGGTATCCTCTTTTGGCAACGCATGGCTAACAAGATCCTTTCGAGTACTACCAGTATGAACAGTAGCAAAAATATGAGGGTGTTCCAATAGTTGAAAATCCTAAATTGCTTACTAATATATAAAGTTAAATGGTAAAATTCTTAAGTCTATATGAGGGTAAAATTCTCAGAAAAAGATGAAAATCCTAAATAACTAAATAGAAACTACTTACTATGTATAACCATTAGTCTACATGATATTTCTTTCTTTTATCCACGATATTTCTATTGATGTAAGTGTAGCGAGCCAGTACTATTGATGTAAGTGTAGAGAGCCAGTTCATGTATACTCTGAGAGCTACTCTATATACTAAATTTTCTCTTGGATTTAGTATTATTTATTCTCCTCGTACATCTGAAGAATGTTGTTTCAAATGTTGACTGGGTTGTTTCAACATTTGGTTATTGTACCTTTCTTGGTGGGGATGTGACAACTTGGAAGAGTAAAGTTCACCGATCAAATGGTTCCAAGCCTGTCATAGGCATTATTCTTTTGCTGAGATGTGCACATGATGGGCTGCTAATTGGACTACTACTATCGATCAAAGATGTGTGTCAAGTGGCGTGAATATGGGATATCATGGTCCTATATGTATACATGCACCATTAAAGCCAGTCTCTATAACTAATAATCTAAAATTAGACTTCTTGAAAGTAAAAGAGAGCGGTGAAAAACAACACAAATAAAAGCAGTCTTCATCTACAATTACTAATCATTGAATTCCAAGCATCTCAACATCATTCCAAACACTCTTAGCATGTATAACTAACCAAAGAAATATAGAATTTGAATGAGAATTAGTATAAGAAACAAAACCTTTTTTGCTCAGCTGCGTAAAGCCTTGCTTCGAGCCGTTGACCAAGGTCTTCATCTTGAGAAGACCATGAAGGACTTCGCGGCTTCCGCCTCGCCTTGCTTGACAACCACTCGTGAAATTGCTGCACAAAAAAATGCACTTTCAGTGAATTTCACCTTTACCCATCAACTCTATTAACAAACGAAGGTTGAGAGTTTTTAAAAGTAAAAATTAAAAATACTTACAAAACAAAGGAACAGTAAATTCCAAACCATCCACATGCTTTTTTTTTAAATTAAAAAATAGATATATGTTGGAACCAAAAGACATCAATTTACAATACACACTAAACAACCAGAGGTTGATATTTAAAAAAAGTTAATTGAATAAAAAAAGAACACTTTCAGTGAATTTCACCTTTACCCATCAACTCTATTAACAAACAAAGGTTGAGAGTTTTTAAAAGTAAAAATTAAAAATACTTACAAAACAAAGGAACAGTAAATTCCAAACCATCCACATGCTTTTTTTTTAAATTAAAAAATAGATATATATTGGAACCAAAAGACATCAATTTACAATACTCACTAAACAACCAGAGGTTGATATTTAAAAAAAGTTAGTTGAATAAAAAAAGAACAATAAATTCTATCCATCCAAATGGAAAATCATTTTTATTTATTTTTAATTTAAACAAGAAAAATAGAAGAGGTATTAATCCAAACCCATCAATTTCACAAGAAAGTCTGAAAATCAATCAACCAAAGACATCAATTTTTAACTAATCAACAAAAATAACAAGAACATAAACCCAATTGTATAAACAGAAACTCAATAAACCAAGGAAATAAAACAAAGAAAAAGAAAGAGACGAAAGAATTCAAACGATAAACATTCGAAATTTCCAAATAGTATACTTAAATCATAAATTCAAAACCCGAAATAAAAACATCTCATCGATAGCCAAAAAACAAAGGCGAAGATAAACAAAATTTATCAAGAAAATTCGTGGAAAAAGTAAAATAAAAATGGAGAGATTAGTCTATATCCCACGCAAAAAATTATCTCTTAAAAGAGAGATTATAGAAAAAAAAAAAACCCGCCAAAATAAAAAAGAATTAGTAAAATAGTTGAAATTCAGTGTATTAAGTCAAAATTAACCATATAAAAAAAAAAAAAAAAAAAAATCATTTAAAGAACCAAGTTGCTATATCAAAACTAAGTCCATAAGACTGAAGTTAACTAAAATGATAAGCAAAAGAAGAAAAAATGGAAACGACAAAGTAAAGATTAGCATAAATAAGAAACACTCTATAAAACAGCAAAAAATAAAAAAACAAGATTCAACAGAGTAAAGTCACCTAACCCACCAAACCCAAATCACGAGAACCATAAAAATAAAAAGCAAAAAAGCCCACATAAAAGAAAGGAATCAAAATAACACCAAAAACCCAGAAAAAATATAGGCCAAAATTTTTAAAAATAGAGAACTCGACACAAAGAAAACTTTGAAAAAGCAAAAACCCATTTTATAAATCTAAAAAACACAATATATATATATATATATATATATATATAATCAGTACTTACCAAAAACCCACAAAAAATTAGGCTAAAATTTGTTTTCCAAAAAATATTGCGAACAAAGAAAATTTTGAAAAAAAAAAAGACCCTTTTTTTATAAATCTACAAAACCCATTAGAAAACCAAAAACCCTAAAAAAAAAAAATCAGTACTTGTCTTCTGAGATCGGCTTCTTTGAGCTTGGCTTCAATTTCTTCAACGCTCGAAGGGCTCTTGCTTTCCATCAACCGCCGCCGGAGGCGACGAGGAACTTTCGGCGGCGACGATGACGGAGACGAGTCGCTCACCGGAAAGTCAAAGGCGATTCCCGAAACTCGGCCGGATTCCGGCCATTCGTCAAACCCAGATGCCATGGATTGAAAAGTAGAGAGAGAAAAAAGTGAGATTTAGAGAGAGAACAAGAACAAGTGCTACGCTTTCTTCTTTCTTTTCTCTTATAAGAATCGTCGTAACGCCGTTAGCCAACGGCTCTTAACAACTATAAAAGCAAAATGGAATGTTTCGAAATTACGATAATACCCCTGTGTTTAAAAGAATTCTCCGAAACGATCTTTGCTTTTACCACCAAACTGGTTTGGTGGCGAAAATGGACTAGGTGATGATCAGATGCGACGGAGCAGCACTGGGTAGGGTTCTCATGCCATCTGTACCGTCTATGTTACTTTTGACTAATCGTGAATCGGAAATGCCCTGTTGACTAGCCATTGTGTAGATGGGGCTCTTCCATAGAGTTAAGCAAATTCCAACCCTCTGATCAAAGCAACTTTTGTTTGGTAATTCGGGTTGTTGTTAGCCTGGATCAAAATTTCGGCCGAAATAAATCTTAAGATTTCGGCCTAAACACATCGATTTTGAGCATGCTTGAAATGAAACCGAAACCAAAAATTTCAGCCAGATTTGTATAGGGGTCAAAAATTTGGCCGAAATTCAAATTAAGGGCCAAATTTTTGGATTTCGGTTTCAATTTCGGTGATGTCTGAAACTGAAATCCAACCCCATATTTTGATCCTTGGTTGTTAGTGTGGAGTTTAATTTCACCGTACTTTTTTAGGGTACCTTTATTTACAACACAAGATTCTTTCTTCTCAACTTGGTTTTCATGTGCTTAAATGGTTTATGGCTTTGAATTAGACGGTAGAGATCGTTTTTTATCCCAGTTTTTGACATAATAGATCTTGAGATCATGGGCGGATCATCAAACCATCCGTTTATCAGCATAAGTGCAACATTAAACACTTAGCTTTTGTTCTTATAGACTCAGGGTCTACGCATTCTTTCATCAGTCCAGGGTTTATGTCCGAAATTCAAGCTAGTCCCGTACCCTTAGAAAGGAGATTGACTATCTTGACACCGTCCGGAAACACCATGATGGCTACTTTAATCTGTCGAGACACGATAATAAATATTAAAGGCCATGATCTTCCGGTAGGTCTCATCGTGCTGGAATTTCAGGATTTCGATATCATTTTGGGCATGGACTGGCTAGCCACATATCATGCCACGGTTGACTGCTTCTCAAAAGTGGTCACCTTCCAACCACTCGGAGAACCTCCATTCAGATTTGATTAAATTAAAAGGGAGTACCTTTATTGGCAGGATTAAACGAGGAGCAAGACAAGACAGTCGATCCTACAAAAATCCCAGTCGTCAGAGATTTTGTCGACGTATTTCCTGAAGACTTACCCGGTGTACCACCCGACCGAGAAATTGAGTTTAAAATCGATCTGATCCCAGGGACCACAGCAATTGCCAAGGCACCATACCGAATGGCCCCTGCAGAATTAAAGGAACTGGAAATACAACTCAAGGAACTGTCAGATAAGAAATTCATCAGACGAAGTCAGTCACCATGGAGAGCCCCAGTCCTCTTCGTAAAGAAAAAAGATGGTTCGATGAGGCTATGCATCGATTATCGTCAGTTGAATAGTGTAACCATCAGAAATCGATACCCTCTCCCACGTATCGATGATTTATTCGATCATCTCCAAGGTGCCAAGTGTTTTTCTAAGATTGATCTTAGATCGGGTTATCACCAGCTGAAAGTGAGAGAAGAAGATGTTCCAAAAACGGCTTTCGCTTGCAAGAATGGGTTGTACGAATTCTTAGTCATGCCTTTCGGACTAACAAATGCCCCAGCTGTATTCATGGACCTAATGAATCGGGTGTTCAGGCTGTATCTTGATAAATTTATCATTGTATTCATAGATGACATCCTCATCTACTCACGATCAGAGGAAGAGCATGAGAAACACCTGCGTCTAGCACTTCAGACACTCCGAGATCACCAGTTGTATGCCAAACTCAGTAAGTGTGAGTTTTGGCTTAAACAAGTAACCTTTCTGGGACACGTGGTATCAGCAGAAGGAGTGGCCGTCGATCCTTCTAAGATCAAAGCAATTACAGAGTGGAAAGCACCGACGAGTGTTACCGAAGTTAAGAGTTTCCTCGGATTGGCGGGTTACTATCGTCGCTTTATTGAAGGATTTTCACGCATTGCTCTACCGCTCACCCGCCTCACACAGAAGAATGTCAAATTTGTGTGGATCGATGAATGTGAATCAAGTTTTCTAGAACTGAAGAAGAGGCTTACTACTGCACCAATCCTCACCCTACCTTCCACTTCCAACACTAGTGAATTTGAAATATTCACAGATGCATCTCGCCAGGGACTTGGTTGTGTGCTTGAACAAAGTAAGAAAGTTGTCGCTTATGGGTCAAGACCTCAAACCTCATGAAAAGAACTATCCGGTTCATGACTTGAACCGGGTCATAGCTTATCTTCGCCTCAAACTATGGCGCCACTACCTCTCGAGAGACGTTCAAGATTTATCGGATCACAAAGTCTCAAGTACCTTTTCTCACAAAAGGACCTGAATTTGAGACAACGTAGATGGATGGAATACATGAAAGATTACATCTCCATAAATTACCACCGGAAAAGCAAATGTCGTCACTTAGTAGAAAATCTTGCATTATTAGCGGATTAAAATTTGGAAGCCCTTCAATGAACTTCATGAAGAAGCCATTTACCTCCAAGAGATTGACGATGGTGTATATTTGGCACGAATTGTGATGAGTCCGTTCATTTTAGACAAAATCAGGGAAATACAACGTACAGACCCAGAGATCCTCAAAATCATTGAAACCATAGGATTGAAACCCGATTTCAGCCTAAGGCCGGATGGGATGTTACTCTTTAGACAAAGGTATGCGTGCCAATGACCCTCAAGTGAAAAGGAGATACTTGATGAAGGTCACAATCGGGATACTCCGTACATCCAGCGATGCGAAGATGTATCGAAATCTGAGAAATTGGTATTGGTGGCCGAATATGAAACGGGAAATAGCCGAATACGTGTCGAGATGTTTAGTGTCAACAAGTCAAGGCAGAACATCAAAAATTGGCCGGACTTATACAACCCCTACCCATCCCGGAATGGAAGTGGGAAAACATATCTATGGACTTCATCGTAGGTCTACCAAAGACGATGAAGAAGAATGATGCAATCTGGGTTATCGTTGACAGATTGACCAAGTCAGCTCATTTCTTACCATTCAAGACTACCACAGATGGGAACAAACTTGCCGAAACATATTTGAAAGAGATTGTCAAACTACATGGGGTCCCAGTCAGTATTGTCTCTGATCGAGACTCCAAATTTACTTCAAAATACTGGACAGCCTTCCAAAAAGCTCTGGGTACTCGATTAGATTTTAGTACTGCTTTTCACCCACAGACGGCCAGACTGAAAGAGTGAATCAAGTAGTTGAAGATATGTTACGAGCGTGTATGCTCGACTTTCGAGGGAACTGGGACGATCACCTCCCGCTGATCGAGTTCTCTTACAATAATAGCTACCAGGCAAGTATAGGAATGTCCCCTTTCGAAGCTTTATATGGCAGAAGTTGCAGAACGCCATTGTGTTGGGACGAAGTTGGAGTTAGGAAGATGCTTGGACGAATTAGTCAAACTACATTGAGAAAGTCAAAGATACGTCTGTGAGCGACTTAAGATAGCAGGATCGCGAGAAAGTATCGCCAACCCTCAACCGTCGTAATTTAGAATTGAGGTAACACATTGAAAATTTTAAACTTTAAATTTCATTGCAATTGTATTCGTGATTAAACACAAAATTTGTTTAACGGGTTGGCGACGAGTATTCATTCGCGTCTCTCTCCGACTAAGGGAGTCATGCGCTTTGGAAAGCGCGGGAAGCTGAGCCCCAGATATGTAGGGCCTTTCGAGGTCACAAAACGTGTGGGCGAGGTTGCGTATAAAGTCGTTCTACCACCACAATATACAGGAATCCATGACGTTTTTCATGTCTCAATGCTGAGGAGATACATCTATGACCCATCACACATAGTGGAGATCGAACCCGTCGATATAAAGGAGGATCTCACTACCATAGCAAGACCGATCAAGATCCTTGACCACAAAGTTCAAGTCTTCAAAAACAAAACTATGAGATTAGTGTTGGTCCAATGGCAACATCACACGCCAAAAGAAGCGACACAGGAAAATGAAGAGCGACATCAAAGAAAACCATCTGAGCTTTTTGAATAATCGGTATACGTAATTTTCGAGAAAATATTATAAGGGGGAGAGAATGTAATAACCCAGATTTTTGAATTTTATTTAATGGTATTAGATGATGTACCACACAGTGCGTGGTGCTAACGCTCCACACCGGAATATACTCACTTTAGAAATAGTTTGATTTTTTATATATCAATATTAGACTTAATGCGGAGTACTCGTCGATACGATTCCAACGATATATAATTTGTCGATTTTCGATAAGAATATAAAAAGTTATGCCCGTTTGAAGAGTGAAGCGGGTTAAAGGGCACAATCAGTAAATTTGGGAGAGAATCACCATTTACCTTGGTGCTTATACAAAGCTGAGCAAAACCTCTTCTCAAGCTTTTCAAGTCACGTATGAATTCTACTTGCTGAAGAAACTACTATTTTATTAAATCTTATACTCGGAAAGTCTTAATTAGAGTTAACTTATCTGAGAATTAGATATATATTTACTTCTTCTCGTTGTCTTTCTTTATCCTCTTCCTGCAAAAGCTACAGCGGTGCGCATCTTTCATAATTCTCGTCGGATCTCCATCGATTTTCGATCTTATCGGAGAATCTTACACCATCAAAGTTTCATCGCCATGACCAATTTATCGTAAGAAAGGAATTTCTGAAAAGACTAGGCATATCGTCTCTCGAATCCGATCTCCATCAACCCAAATTATCGTAGGATTCAAACACGCCAACGGTGGGTGCCTCTAAATCCATCTTAAATTATTTAGTTATTTCTTAAAAAAAACTAATTTTTCTTAAATTTTGATAAATTTCGGGTCTTAAAATATAGAAATTAGGCCCAAATTCGATAGGATCGTTTTTCCCGGATTTTCGTGAAATTCGGCCAAACTCTTCAGACATAGCCTCGGTATTTTGGCCATAACTTTTATCGAACTCGGATTGACGTGATTTTTTCGGCATTGGAAAGAAGACAACGAGATCTATAACTTTGTCTGAAATAGCAATTTCACGAATTTAATATTTTAAGGTCAAAATTGAGCTGCAAGTCGGGATACATTTTAGATGATCCAAGGTTTCACGGGATTGACATTATTTTTTAACACTTTGACTACTTTATGCTAAACTTATCTCTAGACTTATAAATCCTAAGATTAAATAAAATACATTAAATAGCTTGCATCGAATAACAATCTATAAGTTTAAGGGGTCAAATATGGATGCTTTTCAATACTTATAATTCTATTACCTCCTCTAAGCCTCATACAATTCTTGAATTGACACATGCGCTCCTTTAGAATTTTAAAATATGTTGGATCGCTATACCAGTCAATCACCAAATTTCATGAATATAATTAACTTTAATGAAGTATAGTTTCAACACTATTATAAAATAAATATAGTTAAATATTTCTTATTTTCTGTTTTACTTTAATATTTCATATGCTATGCTCTTTATTAATTTTCTTCAAAAATATGAAATGTTTAAGGTTTATGTTATAATTCATTCTTATATATGTTCACCATTATCATATGACATTCATCATATAAAAAATCACGATAGGGCATACGCATATAAGTTAAGAATAAAATATGACACATGACTTAAGCCTTCGTCACGGTGGGGTTTCTTTCACGGTCACGTGGAACTTGGAATGTAGGCATCCATGTACGGATGCAACCCCTCTATGGTAGTATGGGATACCACACGAAGTACATCTAGGTTACTACGGAACCCGTCCCTTGGAAAATGTGGTTTAGTGAAGCCTATCTAACTAAGTTTTAAGAAAAAAATGAGAAAAGAATATGTTAAGACACATATATATTAAGAAAGTGGGACTTAAGCCCACGCAAATATAAAATCGGGCGGACCCAAGCCGAACCAGATAATGTTATGATATGTTAAGATCTGTGAAGGCCTAAATATAAATTAAGTTTCTACGCGTGCCATACCTTACGAGCCAGTAAGGGCTTAACGCGTCTACTGACCAAGGCGGGTCTTAAGGACATTATAGCCTTGTCTCGAACTAAGGGGACATCGTGGTTACTATGCCGGCAACCTCATCTGGTTGGATGGTGGTTTATGTTATGATATGGAGGTTAGGTGGTTATCTACACGTGGACCTCGCGTGGTAGGCTCGAGCAGCGATCCGCGGATCGTTTAAATAAGATAAGATCAAGAAATGCGTTGTGTAGGCGTATGGAGTAATTAATAAGACTTACGATATGTCACGTATGCTAAGTTGATGAGACAAATAGGAAAAGAGATAAGAAAATAGAGGCATCATGCACTCTTCATGTTATATTAGTATATTTTTCAGTCTTGATTATGATAGTCTATGAATTATGGATAAGTTATTTCATTTATTTAAGATGTTGGTTATATTTTAAAAATGCTAATTCAAGCGATTGCACACACTGAGTAAGTTATGGTGGATCGATTGTGTGCAACCAGTGATTCTGTGATTGAGTAAACTCACCTCCCAAAATCTAACGATTTCGGTGAAGATTACGCTTATCCGTCCTTGATGATTTGAAAGCTGCTGATCCAGAGATGGCTCATATAAACAAGGATGTCGGCTACCACCTTGATGAGAGCGTAGATCCAGCAGATTTTTACCAGCATTGAGAACCCTTTTACTCTAGTTTTCATTATTTCTTGAGAGACTTGTTTTAGCCTTGATATATTGTGTGAGTTTACATTTGAGACCGTTTTACCCTATCTGAAACTGATTTTGATTTGATATCCTAGATTCATGGTTAGGATTAAGTACTTCATTATTATTGTCTACGTTTTTCGTTATTAATTTATGAGTAAATTATTTTTAATGCTATCTTAAATGCCTCAATCCATATATCGGGTAAGGATTCTGGGTCTTCACGACCCAGAATCCTTACCCGATATCGAGGGCCCAGAATTCCGTGTTATGACACCGCATGCTGGTTAAGGCAATAAGCGGACATACACATAATCTATAAATTGACTTAGCATATGGATTGAGGCATGTAAGATAGCATTAAAAATAATTGACTCATAAATTAACAGTGGGAATTATAAAAGACAATAAA
Source organism: Chloranthus sessilifolius (assembly GCA_021018995.1). NCBI lineage: Eukaryota > Viridiplantae > Streptophyta > Magnoliopsida > Chloranthales > Chloranthaceae > Chloranthus > Chloranthus sessilifolius. The sequence goes on from CM037591.1 coordinate 7,472,757, forward strand.
AAGATAAATCCTAACCATGCATCTAAGATAGGAAAAAATAAGGTTTACGTAGGATAAAATGGTCCTAAACATGAACTCACAAAAATATCAAAATAACTAAAATATGTCTCTCAAAGAATAAAGTCTAAAGCAAAGGACTCTTAAGGCTCGTGTCTGCTGGATCTCGCTCTCCTCAGTAGATGCATCTATATTTCAAATTCTCCATCTCGTAAGCAGTAGGTGCAATGATCTCAAATCATCAGACGGGATTTATCTTCAGGTAGAAAATTGATTCACATTGGCGTCCACACAAATTTTGATTCTTTCACTCTGGTGAGATCAGAAGCAATGTGAAAATCCTTCAACAAACTTGAGTAACTCTAACTGAGGAAACTCCTAATAACACTCGTTCTGCTTTCACTTTAAATTGATTTATTCAAAATATACTCTCACTTTTCAACATCAATTACTTCTAACACTCATTATAGGTTATCATCATTATTATATCTCGTTGACCATAAAAAAATTCAAATAAATCTGAGGTTGATGATAATAATTTATTCCTCCATCTGAACTCACTTCTAATAAGGTATTCTTATAGTCAACATCTCAACCTATAATGAATATTTAAACCATCAAACCAGTCAGGATTTACCTTCTCTAATTATTTCCCAATACGCCAAAATATATCTTCTAATTGCTTTTCAATCTTCAAAGATTCTTCTCAATTTCTTTCACATGCTCCTAACTCATATAAATTTTCATCAAATAGATCTTTAAATCCTCAATTGAACTTTCAAATCTTACGTCATTGATCATCACACTTTCTTAAAATCCTTCAGTCCACAAAAAATCTAAAGCTTAGGGTATATCAAAATCATTATCACATCATCACTATAGTGTACTTACATGAGCCACACAGTCCTCGAGGAAGTAAAGCTTAGGCTTTGATACCTTAAGACCCGTCTTGGCTGCAGACGTTAAGCCCTTACGGTGGCTCGTAAGGTATGGCACGTGTAGAAACTTAATTTATATTTAGCTGGCCTTCACAGCGTATCTTAACATATCATAACATTATTCGGTTCTGGGCTTAGGTCCCCGCCCCGATTTTATATTTGCGTGGGCTTAAGTCCCCACTTTCTTAATATATATGTGTCTTAACATATTCTTTTCTCATTTTTTTTCTTAAAACTTAGTTAGAATAGGCCACGGTGCGATAGGCTTCACTAAACCACATTTTCCAAGGGACGGGTTCCGTAGTAACCTAGATGTACTTCGTGTGGTATCCCATACTACCATAAAGGGGTTGCATCCGTACATGGATGCCTACATTCCAAGTTCCACGTGACCGTGAAAGAAAAACATGTGTCATATTTTATTCTTAACTTATATGTCGTATGCCTATCGTGATTTTTATATGATGAATGTCATATGATAATGGTGAACATATATAAGAATGAATTATAACATAAACTTTCATATTTTTTGAAGAAAATTAATAAAAGAGCATAACATATGAAATATTAAAGTAAAACAGAAAATAAGAAATATTTAACTATATTTATTTTACAATAGTGTTGAAACTATACTTCATTAAAGTTAATTATATTCATGAAATTTGGTGATTGACTGGTATAGCGATCCAACATATTTTAAAATTCTAAAGGAGCGCATGTGTCAATTCAAGAATTGTATGAGGCTTAGAGGAGGTAATAGAATGGTAAGTATTGAAAAGCATCCATATTTGACCCCTTAAACTTATAGATTGTTATTCGATGCAAGCTATTTAATGTATTTTATTTAATCTTAGGGATTTATAAGTCTAGAGATAAGTTTAGCATAAAGTAGTCAAAGAGTTAAAAAAATAATGTCAAACCCGTGTAACCTTGGATCATCTAAAATGTATCCCGACTTGCAGCTCAATTTTGACCTTAAAAATATTAAATTCGTGAAATTGCTATTTCAGACAAAGTTATAGATCTCGTTGTCTTCTTTCCAATGCCGCAAGAATCACGTCAATCCGAGTTCGGGATAAAACGTTATGGCCAAAATACCGAGGCTGTGTCATTGAAGGTTGGCCAATTTCCACGAAAAAAATCGAGAAAAACGATCCTATCGAATTTGGGCCTAATTTCTATATTTTTAAGACCCGAAATTTATCAAAATTTAAGAAAAAATTAGGGTTTTCTTTTTAAGAAATAACTAAATAATTTAAGATGGATTTAGAGGCACCCACCTGTTGAAGCGTGTTTCGAATCCTACGATAATTTGGGTTGATGGAGATCGGATTCGAGAGACGATATGCCCGAGTCTTTTCGCGAGAATTCCTTTCTTACGATAAATTGGTCGCGGTGATGAGAAACTTTGATGGTGTAAGATTCTCTGATAAGATCGAAAATCGATGGAGATCCGACGAGGAATTATGAAAGATGGCACTGTCAGAGCTTTTGCAGAGAAGAGGGGATAAAGAAATTTAATTTCATGGAGCACACATCCCCAAAAGCAAACATGACATGGGTGTACATTGAATGTGGTTCTCATATCACATTTCAGTATGTCTGCTAAGTGGAGTCAAAATCTGATGTTTGATGACAGAACCATGATCTCAAGATTTGGATCACTTTTGGTCATGTCTGTCATAGGGAGTCAAAATTTGATTGTTTGATGGCAGACTATAATTTGAAGATCTACTGTGTCGAAGATTGAGAAAAGCAGCAATCTCTATCATCTGACTCAAAACAATCGATAGTTTAAGCACATGAAATTATATATACTTTGATTTTTATTTATTTATTTGAGGTGGAGATCACGTAAGCTAAGATTGAACTTGTGGCCTCGAGGCTGTGTCATGCACAATTATCAAAAGGGAATTTGGGAGAAAATTGGTAGACAAAAAATGTGAAAAATCAGTAATATTCAAAAAAAAAATTGAAAAACATTTAGGAAAAAGTAATGGAAATATTTAAAGCATAATTAATTTTTTTGTTATAAATATATTCTTTATGATAGATGACGATTTAGTTTCTAACTTTTAGAATTTTGAACTACATTTATGTAGTCCCTTAGAATTCTAATCTATTACTATGTAACTCTTTTAGAATTATGACAATGTGCATATATCCTCGTAACCTTTCATATTCCTCAACCTTTCACATTCTCACATTGTAGTGCTATATAAAGAGGTCTTGTGCAAGTATGAAATAACTTAAGAGAAGTGAATGAAATATAATTCTTGAAGAACTAGATTTATATTTTATAGTCTCTTTATTTTCTTTTAATTTTATAACATGTTATCAACACGAAGCTCCTATCAATTATTGGGTCTCTTATTTTTTGTATCAAAAGCCACCGGTATGATATTATTTGTTGGCGATATGTTTCTTTATAATTTAACAATCTATTTTTATTATTATTATTTAAAGTAGTGAGAATCATATTATAACATGTGAATATATTTCATGTGAGATAATATGAACTAGAAAATCATCATATTAGTGTGAGAAATATTTGATAATTTTAATTTGTTATATTTTATATAACTCATCTAATTTTTCAATATATTTTTGTCATAGATAATGTCAAATTTTACAAAACTTGAGTTTATCGCTCTTGATGTTTCTGATAATAATTACTTATCTTGGATCCTTGATGTTGAGACCCATCTTGAGACTAAGAATCTTGAAAATACTATTAATGGAATCAAGCATCTCAACAGGATCATGCAAAAGTCATGATTTTTATTCGCCATCATATACATGAACAATTAAAAGATGGGTACCTTGCTGTAAAAGATCCTTTCATTTTGTGAAATAGTTTAAGGGAGTGATATGAGAATCAGAAGACTGTAATCCTCCCAAATGCTCGTTATGACTGGATGCACCTAAGGTTGTAAGATTTTAAGACTGTTAGCGAGTATAATTCTGTATTATTTAAAATCAATTCATAATTAAAATTGTGCAGAGAAAAAGTCACTCAAGAAGATATGTTAGAAAAAACATATACTATTTTTTATGCCTCGAATGTGCTTCTACAGCCGCAATATCGAGAGCGTAAGTTTACAAAATACTCTGAATTAATATCTTGTTTATTAAAGATTGAACAAACCAACGAGCTTTTAATGAAAAATCATCAATCCCAACCAACCGGTTCTACACCATTCCCTAAATCAAATGGAATCTCATTTCATAGTTTTAAAGGAAATCGAGGTCAAGAACATGGACGCGAACGTAATGGGAAGAATTATCAATTTCAAGGGATACATATTCATAATTCTTCAAATAAAAATATATCATAACAATAGAAGTTGAACCACAATAAGAAAAAATAAGTTGAATACAGAGGTTTACAGAATAAGCCTACAAAGAGCTATGACGATAAATGTTACAAATGTGGTCTAAAAGGACATTGGTCACGCATCTGTCGTACGCCTAAACATTTGGTAGAATTATACCAAGTCTTTATTAAAGAAAAAGAAGAAGGAATTGAAATGAATTTTGTTGATCATCATAATCTAATAGATCATAATGTTTGCCTTGATAATCAAAATGGAGTGGATATAACTCATCTTGATGTTTTTGATTTATTTGTAGACCATAACTAGAAAGTTTATCTTTTAGTTTGTAATGGATTGTTCACAACAACTAATATGTCTTTTTGGATTCTATTATGTTTACATGTATTTTATTTTTAAATAATGAAATTTAGTATGTAAGTTTTATTTTTGTATGTAAGTTGGCATTATATTGATTGATTGATTAATTTCAAGATGGTTAATGAAGATATTTGTTTAGTAGGCAGTTGTACAACTCACATAATTCTTAAGGATAAGAAATATTTTCAATATTGGACATTAAACAAAGCTAATGCCAATATCATATCGGGTTCATCAAATTTAATTGAAGGATACGAAAGAGCATTTCTCATGTTACCAAGAGGCACAAAATTTTGTATTAATGATGTTTTGCATTCTTTCAAATCTCAAAGAAATTTATTAAATTTTAAGAATATTCGTTGTAATGGTTATCATATTGAGACTACAAATGAAGATAAAAATGAATATATTTATATTACTTCAACAAATTTAGGTCATAAGATTATATTAGAAAAATTGTCTGTTTTCCCTTATGGGCTATATTATATGACCATGAGAACAATTGAATCACAAGTTGTGATGCACCGAAAGTGCTCTACTACAAAGGTTTTTATGCTTTGTCATGATTGTCTTGGTTATTCGGGATCAATTATGATGCGTCGAATCATTGATAACTCACATGGGCATCCTTTAAAAAATCAGAAGATTCTTTTATCAAGTGATTATTTATGTGTTACTTGTTCACAAGATAAACTAATTGTAAAACCATTTCCTTCTAAAGTAATTATCGAATCTCTATCATTTTTAGAAAGAATTCATGAGGATATATGTGGACCAATACATCCATCATATGGACCGTTTAGATATTTTATGATATTAATAGATGCATTAACAAGGTGGTCACATGTTTGTCTTCTTTCTACTCGTAATGTTGCATTTGTTAGATTTCTCACCCAAATAATTAGGTTATGAGCACAAATTTCTGATTATTCAATTAAGTTTATTCATTTAGATAATGCCGGTGAATTTTCGTCTCAAGCCTTTAATGAATATTGTATGTCAATCGGGATTAATGTTAAACATTCTGTTGGACATACTTATACGCAGAATGATTTTAGCTAAGTCATTTATTAAATGACTTCAACTTATTATAGACATTTGCTTATGAGAACAAAACTACCTATTTCTGCTTAGGGACATGCAATATTACATATTGCAATATTAGTTCGGCTCAGACCAACTGCTTATCATAAATATTCTCCATTGCAACTTGCATTTGGTCAATCTCCAAACATAATTCATCTTTATATATTTGATTGTGTTGTTTATGTTCCTATTGCACCTCCCCAACGCACTAAGATTAGTCATCAATATAGATTTAGTATTATGTTGGTTTTAATTCTCCCTCTATTATTAGATACATTGAGCTTTTAATTGGTGATATTTTTAAGGCACGTTTTGAAAATTATCATTTTAATGAAACAATCTTTTCACCATTAGGGGGAGAAAAGTTATTGCCTGAAGTATGACGAGAAATCACTTGTAATACATCGACGTTACCTCATCTTGATCCTCGAACAAATCAATGTGAATTGGAAATTCAGAGGATAATTCATTTGTATAGTATTACAAATCAATTATTAGATGCATTTATTAACAATAGAAAAATAGTAAAGTTTCATATCTCGGCTGTTAATACTCCAGCAAAGATTGAAGTCCATATAGGACAATCAGTCAGTATAAAAGTAAATGAATCAAATGCACGCCTGAAGCGTGAAAGACCTATTGGTGCAAAGGATAAAGTTCCCCAAAAGAGAAAAACACAAGCAAATGAACTTCATACTCCTGAAGTGGTCATACCTACAAAACATGTAATAGAAATATTAGATTCATCCAAACTTTCTGCACAATATTCTCCTGAAAAGGAATCCCCCGAAGAGGAATTTCTTGAAGAGTTATCCCCTGAAGAGAAACAGGTACCAGAAAATAATGAGATCTGAATAAATTATATAAGTACATGAGAAATATTAGAAAAAAATAAAATCGTTGTCGACGACGCTTTTTCATTTAAAGTTACTCTTAATATTACAGGATGTAATGATGAAATTGAACCACGAACCGTCGAAGAATATCAATGTAGAAATGATTGCAAATGTGGAAAGGGACAATTCAGGCAGAATTGAACTCCTTAACAAAGTGTGAAGTATTTCGACCGGTAGTTCAAAAACCTGAAGGTATAATGCCTGTTGGGTACACAAGTGGGTAGTCGTACGAAAATGTAATGAGAAAAATGAAATTGTGAGATATAAAACACGACTTGTTGTATAAGGCTTATTGCAGAAACCTAGTATTGATTATGAAGAAACATATTTTCCAGTAATTGATGCAACTACATTCAAAATTTTTATTAGTTTGTTAGTTACAGAAAGTTTGGATATGCGTTTAATGAATGTGATTACCGCATATTTATATGGATCACTAGATAATAATAAATACATGAAAATTCTCGAAGGATACAAAATATCTAAAGCATAAAATCTCAAAGTATTTATTCTATTAAGCTTCAAAGATCTTTATATGAGTTAAAGCAATTTGGTCGCATGTGGTACAATCGTCTCAGTGAATATTTATTGAAAGAAGGATTTAGGAATAATCCAATTTGTTCATGCACTTTCATTAAAAAGTCTGAATCCGGATTTTCTATTGTTGCAGTATATGTTGATGATTTAAATCTTATTGGAATTCCAGAAGAGCTTTCAAAAACTGTAACTTATTTAAAGAATGAATTTGAGATGAAAGATCTTGGGAAAAGTAAATTTTGCTTGGATTTACAAATTGAACATTTTTTAAATAAAATTTTTGTTCATCAATCAACATATACAAAATAGGTCCTGAAACACTTTTATATGGATAAAGCTCATCCTTTGGGCACTTCAATGGTTGTATGTTTCACTTGATGTGAAAAAAGATTTTTTTCATCCTCAAGAGAACGACGAAGAAATTCTTGGTCCTGAAGTATCAATTCTTAGTGCAATTGGTGCTCTAATGCACTTTGTAAATTATACCTGACCTAATATAGCCTTTTTGGTCAACTTACTAGCAAGATACAGTTCTGCACCAACTCGAAGGCATTGAAATGAGGTCAAACGTGTTCTACGCTATCTTCACGGAATAACTGATATGGGTTTATTTTATCCAAATGAATCAAATTCACAATTAGTTGGATATGCAGACATAAGTTATCTCTCTGATTTACATAAGGGTAGATCACAAACATGATATATATTTACATGTGGTGATACAATTATCTCATAAAAATCTGTCAAACAAGCACTAGCTGCTACTTCTTCAAATCAATCAGAGATCATTGCAATCCATGAAGCAAATCGGGAATGTATTTGGCTAAGATCGGTCAATCAATACATTTAAGAAAATTTTGATTTATTTGCAATTAAAGATAGTCCGATAATATTATATGAAAATAATGATACTTGTATCATACAAATTAGAGGACATTATATCAAAGGTGAGAGAATCAAACACATTTCATCAAAATTCTTTTACACAACATTCAAGAAGATGGTGCACAATATTGGAATGTGTCGACTCAAAATTTTTTGTTTATAAACAATGGATATTTGCGTTCTTTGAGAAGGAGTAAATGATTAAGCAGATTGTACTTTTTTTTTTACTAATACTTTATCCTACAAAGTTTTCTGTTGCAAGATTTTAATGAGACAATCGTAAAAGTTTTCTATGACACAAGAATAATGTACTTTTTTTCTTTCGCCACAGTTTTTTTTTCTACTGGATTTTTCATGACAAGGTTTTAATGATATATGTATTCTTTGTGTATGGTCATCTAAGGAGGAGTGTTATAAATATATTCTATATGATGGATGACCATTTAGTTTTAAACTTTTGAAATTCTTAACCACATTTATGTAATCCTTTAAAATTCTTATCCATTACTATGTAACTCTTTTGGAAGCAAGGATCAAAATTTCAGGCAAATTTCGATTTCGAGGATGACCAAAACCAAAATTTTGGATCGAAATTTTGGCCGAAAATCAATAATTTGACTGAAAATTTGAGTCTTATACAAAATATGACCGAATTTTTGGTCCAAATTATCATTTCGGTGAAGATCGAAACCGATAATTTGAATCGAAATTTCGGTCATTTCAACCGAAATTTTGATCCTTGTGTGGAAGTATGAAATAACTTAAGAGAAGTAAGTAATATATAGTTCTTAAAGAATTAGTTTTATATTTTGCAGTCTTTTTATTTTCTCTTCATTTTCTTTTTATTTTATAACATTTTTAACAAAAATAAGGAAGTTTTTGGAAAATTCGTAAAAAACATGTTTGAAACGTAAAAATCATGACTTTATTTTAATACAAGTATTCTTGAAAGAAATTACATTTTCTGAGCTTTTATGAAAAAGACGAGTTTCAAATTTTTTTTTTCCGAAAAAATGGAGATATGACTAACTATGGTGTCATCATGCACCTTTCAATTGAGCTATAGGTTGAACCTCTAGTTACCAAACCTCTTAACTATAGTGACAAATTTCGTCAAAATTCGAAAAGGAGGTCAAACGAAAATTTCGGTATTTTTTTGTGAAATTTTGGTAATTATTTTTTTATGTTTAATTTATATATAAATATATATATATATATATATATATATATATATATATATATATATATATATATATATATATATATATATATATATATATATATATATATATATATATTTTTTGTTAATCCTCGAAACTTTTCCAAATTTTTTCCAAAATGTATTGAAATTAATCCGAAATGACCTCCCCCAATCAAAAAATTACGAAACGAAATTGGTCACTATGCTCTTAACCCCATAGCAACCAAGTTGGGGTTTGAAAATAAATCTAACTTGAGAAAAATTTGCAAAATCTCTAAGAAAGAGAAAATAATTAAACATGTTGGGGAAACTTTTATAATTGATGGTAACAAAAAATAAAAAAAATAAAAAAAATAAATGATTTTTTTTTGTTTGATTTGAAAATTCATGATTTTTAAAAGTATTTACAATTATTTTTTAAAAGGTCACGATTTAGATATCGATTGAGAAAGTAGTAAATTTTTCTTTTTCAAAAGATCGCTATTTAATCATCAACTAATACAATCAAAATTACAATTCCACCTTAGGTTTTGTTTACTTGTAACAAATATCCATAGAGAAATGAGCCCTTCCCATATGTGTATATAATATATTTAGGGAAAATTTCTAAAATCTCTCCCCTTTAAAGTTACTTTAGGGTTTATCTAATAAACTCACTTTGGTACATAAAATTTAGTTATCTAAATCAAGGATCAAAATTTCGGCTGAAATTTCGGTTTTGGGCATGACCGAAACCGAAATCCGAAATTTTGATCCCCATATAAAAATGACCGAAATTTCGATTTCGGCCCCCACCGAAATGAAATTTTGGACCAAAATTTTGGTCATTTTGGCCGAAATTTTGATCATTGATTTAAATGCCTCTTCAACCATAAATATCCACCTTAATAACAAAATTACTCTTAAAAGAGGAAAATTCTATAAAATTGGCTAGTTGGTTGGGCCAGTAAGCTAATAAAATTATATTTAAAAAAGTAAAAAGTTAATTTTTTTTCAAGCGAAAAAAAAAAGAAAAAATTATTAAGAATTCTAGAAAAATCCAAAAAATTAGAAAAAACTTTAAGAAAAATAATAAAAATATGTAAGAAAATAAATATTTTTTAATCTCAATAAAAAAATAGTAAACATTGAATTAAACATTTAAATATAATTATAGATATTTATGGTTGAGGGGACATTTAAATAACTAAGGTTTAAATACAAGGATTTATTAGATATTTGAAAAAAATTTGAAGAGTATTTAGAAAAGTAACTTTAAAGGGGGAGAGATTTAAGAAAATTTCCCATATATTTGTGTGATAAAAGACCATATCTAAAGTTTTTTAAAATTTTTCTTGTTGACTCACATTGAAAAATTGGATAAATTTGGTCTTTGCCAATACCAATTAAAGAAAAAGGCACTTTTTAAGGGCATTGCAAGTAGTGGGAAAAGGATAAGAAAGAGCAAAGCTAAAGCCAAGGAACTCAGCAAAAAGCCAGATACCAACTTTTTGGCTGGCCCATTGATTATGTTAATCAAAGAAAAGTAAATTAGTTGGTTTCCTCTATTTGTAGTCAGATGTCCTTTTTCTACAACCAAAATGTCCAGGTGCAAAAATCGTTACAATGTTTTGATTAAGACGATGGAGACCATTTTTCTTTACAATGTTTTGAATCAGATGATGGAGACATTTTTCATTCCAATCTTTCACATAATGAATTTTGCGATTATGAGCCAACCATGAGACGATCAAATGTTGATTCCATTCCAAGTGGCACACATCCCAAACAATGAGTCTGATCATGGATGTACCATCAAGCATGATTCTGAGGCCACTTTCTTGGAATGTGTATCACATGGAATCAACGTCTGATCGTCTCATGATCTCAAGATCTATTGTCTGCAAGATTGAGACGAAAATTAAGTTTTATCGTTTGATTCAAATTAATCAATTACTATTTTTTCACATATAAAGGTTGTTGCAAAAATGAGTATCTGATTGCAAATATTGATACTCAAATTAGTTACTTCGATGGCTAAGGTAATACCACTGGTGTATTATGGAATGGATTGATCTAAGGGAATGGTTGTTGCCAAAAACAATGGGAATGGTTGTTGCCAAAAACAATGGGTTGTTTTTTTTTAATAAAACTTTAAAGAAGGTTAAAAACTTAGTTAAGTAAGTATATTACCATTATAGAGGCTCAAGTACATGATTTTATTCAAATATTTTATTTTAATTTGTTGCATAATAGTTATAACGGACATTCAAATATTTTATTTTAATTTTTTGCATAATGGTTATAACGGATAACGGTTGCTTGAAAATCTATTAACAAGTCATCTAAGTTGTGTAGCTAAAAGGCTACGCAACAGTTGCTTGAAAATAAATTAAGTCATCCAATTTATCCAACCAAAAAATATATGTACAAGGTTATTACACTTTTGACTTAAATGCCTCAAGTTTAAACCGTTCAACGGTTTAATCTCAGGGCATTTAAGTAAATCATATTTAACTATATAAAAAAATTATAATTTTAAAAAGATGAGTAATATATATATATATATATCCAGGCCGGGTGTGGGCCGGATGTTGCAACACTCAACCCAAGCCCAGCCCGGATTAATTCGGGTTGCAACATGCTTAGCCCGATCCGGATACCGAGACGGGTTTGCTTAATAAAAATATCACTTTTTTTGGGCCGGATGTAAGCCAAAATCCGAGCTGATCCGGCCCATTGAGAGCCCTACATGGGTAAAATGATAGTTTCACCTTCTAAGCCTGTAGTCTGAGATTTGTAGGGATTTAACATCTGAAAGTTAAAAAGTAGTTGAAACACCTATACCACACATCAAGGATCAAATTTTAGGTTTTCATTTCAATTTGAGCCGAAAGTTTGAAATTTTTGACACATTTTTTTTATTTGATAAAAAAATATTCAAATTACCAAAGTAGTAAAATATCGGCCAATAATTTCAAATTTTCGGCCGATAATTTGATGCTTCGATAATTTGAACAAAAAATTGAAGGTTCTATTTCGGCCTCCACTGAAATCAATGCATTTCAGACGAAATTTTAAAATTTTGGCCAAAATTTTAAACCATGCCACATATATCGTAGCTAAAATTGGATGGTAATACTTTGAACTAAGTAGCCCATTCTACATATATGGATGCAAGTTTTCTACTGAAACTAAAGCCGATTGTAAAATCGATGGACTAAACCGACCACATCTCGGTTCCAAAACGATTCAAAACCAAAACCAATTTTAAATCAATTCAATATCGATTTTGAGCGGACAAAACTGAAATTTGGTTTGATGAGGTGAGGAAATTGAATAAATCAAAACCAATTCCGAATCGGCTCAATTTCGGCTTTGGTTGGACAAAATTGAAATTTGGGTCCGTAAGGTGAGAAAACCGACCCCAATTAATAATAATAACAGTAATAATAAAAAAGAAAAATAGATGTTGAATTAAACTAGGATGATTACGATTTTGTTTTTTTTTTTAAATTTTATTTTAGAGGAGGATCTCAATTTGTGCTTGGACTAGTCTCATGGTTGTAGAACATAGTGACCAAGTCGGGGGCTCGAGAATAAAACAGCTTGATAAAATCTAATAAAATTTGGGAAAAATATGGTCAAAATTGGAAAACATAAAAAATAAGAAATGCACAATATATTAATAAAAGAAAATTAAAAAAATAAAAATAAATACAAGTTTGTGACTAAAATTGGGCATAATTTGGTAGAAGTCGTTTAATTCGCATTTAATTCGTTCAGTTTTTTATTCAAAAAATTGGAATGATTCAGATTTTGTTTGTTTTTTCAAAAATTCACAAATTGATCGTGACTTACTCAAAACGTCAGCCGAATTTGGTCACTATGGTGTAGAGCGCCACCCATCCCACAATCATTTCATCATTTCTTTGACTAAGGTTGGTCAAAGAAATGTGCCACTTGGCATAAAGTAATACTTTTGAGCAGTATATATACATATCCCACTTGGCATAAAGTTAGGATACCGTTATTTACACTCAAGATGGTGGCTCACCTATAAGAGGCAGTGGCAAGGTTCAAAATTTCGGTTTCGGTGGTCTCTACTAAAACTGAAACAAAAACTCAAAATTTTAATTAAAAATGTATGCAATTAAAGCTTTTGGACGAAATTCCAAATTTTGGTTTCGGGTTGGATTGAAACTGAAAAGAAATTCAAATTTTTTTTATCCTTGCAAGGTGGGCTGGGACAAAGCTAGGAGAGAGCCAACACGGGCCATGGCTCCCCTCCAAAAAAAAAAAAAAAATTCCTTTTAATATTTAAGGTATGCTTAGGGTTGGCCCCCACAACAAGCCAAAATTTTAATAATAAAAAATATTTTATATTAAGAATCCCCACTCCCGCTTCATCACAAGCCAACTAATTAAGAATTCCCCTCTCTCGCGTCATCATAAGCTGTCTTAGGAGATTTTTATTTTTTCCTCGGCTGTCTAACTCTCTCTCTCTCTTCTTTCTCTAAACTTTGAATGCCTCCGTCGGCTTTTGTACTGTAGCAGGGCAGCCTCACACTGACTCGACACTATTGATCTATTGTTATCGCATCTATCGCTAGACATCGGCCGTTACAAAAGCCAACTGTCATATGTACTTTCTTTCGGTCTCAATATATATATATATATATATATATATATATATATTTTTTTTTTTTTATTTACACTCCGTCCGGTCCAATAAAAGTTTCGGGCTCTCTCCCTCTAGGTGGGTGGAGTAAATTGGAAAAGATAGGGGTACTATTGATCAAGTAAAAGTTGAGGGTATAAAAGTCAACTAAAGGTATTTTTTAATTTTAATAATTTTTTTTTTATTAGGATTAGGTTTTGAAGTGGTGACGGTGCACGCGTCGCTTCGTCGTCACCGTTAAGTGATGAGATGGAGGAAACTCAGAAAGTCAGACAATTACTGCTTTACGCGTCAGCTTTTGTTGTGGCGGTTACACGTCAGCACCATTACTTGTTCTAGAGGATGGCCGGAGAAAATAAAGAGGCGTGCTCCCTATTTATCAACTTACTCCTAATTTTATAGATAATTACTGCTGTATCCTTGGCCCGAACCTAGGGCTGTAAGTCGGGGTTCGGGAATATAAGTCGGAGTTCGGGAATAAATCAGCTTGAAAAATTCCTGTTAATTCCATCAAATTCGGTAAAAATACGGTCAAAATTCATGAAAAATAAATACATATTAATAAAAAATATGACAAAAGTAAACAAATAAAATTTGTAACTAAAATGGAGAATAATTGGGGGAAAGTCTATTAATGCGCATAACTTCGTAAAATTCGGCTTTTGGTCGGTTGCTAAAAAGTTTGCGAATTATTCACAACTTTTTTCAAAAAGTTGGTGATTTGGTCACTAGGGCTGTCAAAGGGCCGGACTAAGCGGAATTGCAACCTGATGCGACCCACATTAGGCCGGATTTAGGCCTAAATAAAAGCCTAAGCCCAAATGCACCCTCACTCACGTAGCCTGATTTGTATTCCGGTGGGGTTCGAGCTCACTTTTAGGATAAAATTAATTGAGCCACTCAAAGCCCGACCCAAACCAAGCTGCCTCAAATCTGACTCAAGACAACCTGGTTCAAGATAAAAATAATCAGGCCGCTCAAAGCCCAGCCCGACCTGATTTAGCCCAATTATTTTGAGAGAACACATCGGGCTGGCTCGAATCTGGATTTCTATCAAATAAGGAGCCCAAGCCCCAAAATACTCGGCTGAGCCCAGCCCGAATTTATAAAAATTTATAAAAAACGTATTCACAAGCCTCTTTTACGTAAAAATTTATAAAAAACATTTTATTCATAATAAAACATATTTTATACATTTTTCTATATAAACTTATATTTTTCTAACTCTTCCTTAAACTTTTTCTAATATTTATAAAATTTATACTTAAAACTTATATATTTAAGAGTTAGTTTATAAAAAGCGTCCACCCAACATATACAACCCACACATCTATTCATGGACTTTCATGCACGTCACGCAATCATATAAATGTATGGACTGTGTGCCCACCTATGATAGGTGAACACTCATTATCGACTATATATTTAAATATCTTGTCAACCCCAAACATATAACTTGATACCATAGTGACAAATTTTGTTTTTGGAGAATTTTTCGGTGGGGGGTCCTTTCGAATTAATTTTGATACCTTTTGAAAAAATTTCGGAGATTAAAAATTTAAAAAAAAAAAAATTAATATTTTTAAAATATATTTAAAACAAAATTATTGAAATTTACTGAAAAATATTGAAAACTGAAATTTTCCTTTGACTCCCATTTAGCCAAATTCGGCAAAATTCGTCACCATACTTGCTCTAAAATATCTATTTATATAAAGTCACGTAAAAATCAAACTCCTCACCAAAATATATTGCCAAAACATAGTGTGCTCTTCCAAGTGTGTTGCCTCTCTTATTACTCTTTACTTAGAAGCAATTGAAGCATAATGACCACTAAAACATAGCAAACATAGCGCTATTATAAAAATAAGGTATTTCAGTTGTACTTGCTGTTAAGATAATATTTGGTAGCGAATGATTAATAGTAACAGTTTTTTGTTAATAGCGGCAGTTTTTTGTTGCCGCTAATAGCAAAGATCAAAATTTTGGTTTCAATTTCAGAGGGGACCGAAACCAAAATTTCGACCGATTATTTCAATCCCATACAAAAAAATAACCGAAATTTCAGTCCCATATTATCATTTCGGTGGGGACTGAAACCGATATATATATTCTTAGATCATGTGGCTAAGAATATTGGTCAAATTTTGAGCTCAGATTCTGAGCGAAAGCGACATAATGATTTCCGAACAAATTACTAATCAGACCTGCTCGGAATCTGAGCCCAGAAAGCATCCAAGTTGCGTACGCCTATGAATTATATACATTGAATTAAGGTTCTTAATCATGTGGCACGTGACCTAGGGTTTGAATCCACGGTCACAGTCTTGAGTTCTAACTTGTTCAACTCATTTTCTCATTTACTAGACTAAAGACTAACTTCACCGCGATCCCAACCTCTAAAAAAGGTACCACGTGAGATTTAGGGTTTGAATCCACGGTCACACTCTTGAGTTCTAACTTGTTTAACTCATTTTCTCATTTACTAGACTAAAGGACTAACTTCACCACGATCCCAACCTCTAAAAAAGGTACCACGTGAGATTTAGAGCTTGGTTTGAGTGGTCTAGGGAGTAAGGAGACATTATATGGATCATTTAAAAAAAAAAACACTTATTTCCACAACATGAATCAAACATTGGCTATATTCAATGGTCCAATTTCCATTTATTTAAAATATATAATAGAGATAATATTTCAAAATTTTTTAAATGGTGGTATGTAATGTCTCCTTATTATCAGATCAGTTCAGGTATGTGCCCTTCTCCTGTCGGGTTGTCGAATTTTTGGCAGAACCAGACACGACCCATTGACAACCATACTGGCACATGGTCACGAGTTGGCCCACATGATTAAAGGGTTCACCGGTCCTTCTAAGCATAATGACAAATTTCGCCGAAACTTCGCGAAATTCGCCAAAAAGGGGGTCAAATGAAAATTTCAGTATTTTTCAATAATTTCAGTATTTTTCAGTGAAATTTCAAAATTTTCAGTATGTTTTGTATGTTTATTTTATTATTATTATTTTTTTTTTTTAATGTTAGTAATTTAGTAATTTTTTTGGTAATTTATTTTTTATATTTAAGAATTTTATTTTTTTATTTTAAATACATTAGTAATTTAGTATATATTTTAGAATTTTTTTAAAAAAAATATTAAATATATTTTTAATCTCTCGAAAATTTCCCAAACTTATTAAAAATGAATTGGAATTAATCCAAAATATACCAAAAGGACCCCCCACCAAAAAGTTACAAAAAACGAAATTTGTCACTATGATCACATATCAAGAGTGTAAAATTATAAATATTTTTTTGTTAACTTTTTTTAATAGTCGTTAATCAACCTTGTGCATGTACATGTGCACTCTCCCATGCTCACATGAAGCTTGCAACCTCCACATCCTTGTTGACCAACAAATATATATATAATGATCTAGACCGTCCATTGGACAATCACCAATGAATTTTAATAGGATTAACAATTCCTTGACAAATGCAATTTAATGGGCCATGATCTATTCATTTTGACCATCTGATCAAAGTTCAATAGACCAATTTCTAGTGGAGAATGGGTGTTGTCTTTTCTTTTTCGGTGATGGGAAGCACCATTCTATAAGAACTCATAACAAAATGTAAAATAATCCATTTAGTCGGTTTGAAAAAGAAAGGGCTTTGTAAAAGGTCTCTTGGCATGGAAAACGTGTAGATAACATGGAAAATGCGTGTGCTTAAAAAAATGATAAGTTAACCCATCTTTTGTGGTTATTGAACAAGAGATGGTTAAGAGTTTGTTGCCACTTCCCATCAAGTATTTTCTTTTTCCCTTTCCATTTTTTAAAATTGTTTTTTTTTTTTCAATATTTAATTTTGAATATAGGGTCATAGTGACAAATTTCGTTTTCGGTAATATTTCGGTAGGAGGTCATTTCGGATAAATTTTGAGAAAATTTCAAAAAATTTCAGAAAAATTTCCAGAGTACAAAAAATATTAAACATAAATTATATTTAAACTTCATAAAAATATTATGTATTATTTTAAAAATGACCAAAATTAGAAAAGATTTATTAATTTCAGTGAAATTTAATTACTTTGGGCAAAATTAACGAACTTTCAACAATTTCGGAGAAATCATCAAAATTTCGCCGAAAGTTTCGCCCAAACCCTCTCTCGGTAAATTTCGAATTTTTTTTTGAGAATTTTGGAGACTATTAGTAATAGTTTTTTTTGTTAATAGTGGCAATTTAGGCTGCTGCTAATAGTCATATTTTTTGTAGCATATGCATTCACACACCTTCTGCTGCTAATAGGAGTCATTTTGAACTCGTGATGTTAGGGAGAAAACTCACGCCATCAGCTGTTGCGACAACCCGTTGACATCCACTAGTACCGTACAAGTGATAAAAGCATGCAACTTCCCTTGTCCCATTCTGATATGTCTCGCTTGTAATACCAAACCAAGCTACGTAAGGTTGGCCCTACTTTACTCTACATCTAATTGGCGATTATAATTTGGATCCGACTCTCCGTCATTTAAACACCTGGCTTATACAAAAATGATGTTTAAATGATCTTACGCATAACGTAAAACTGATAGATTAGATTGCAATGCAACAAGCTCAAAAAAGGTGTTTCACGGAGATTTAAATCATCCGATATGTCACTACAAAAAGTAAGACTATTAATAGCGGCCAAAAACTGCTGCTATTAACAAAAAAACTATTAAGACTATTAGCGACAAATTTTTTGTTAATAGCGGCAGTCAAAACTGCCGCTATTAGTCTTATTTTTTGTAGTGTGTAGACTATAATATCAATCATTATTTTTAGTTGACTTAGCTTATTTTATATATGGTTTATCAATCGGATAGTTCACATCCACTTGTAGGCATGTTTCTTTGGGCTGAGATATGTTCTTATTATAGATATATTTTCACTTGGACAATTGAGATAAAAAGTCTAATTTTCATGGTTTAAGATCATTCAAACACCACTTTATTTTAATGGGGTAATATCATTCAAACACCATTTTGATGTTTAAATGTACACTACAAAAAATAAGACTATTAGCGGCAGCCAAAAACTGCCGCTAAGACCCTTGCCGCTAATAGTCGTAATAGCCTTTAATAGTTTTTTGTTATATAGCGGCAATTTTTTATAACTAAAAGTTGCCGCTAATAATCTTATTTTTTGTAGTGGAAGCAGAGTTATTATTGCTAATAATTTAAGTGTACTAATAAACACTACAAAAAACCAGATTATTAACGATAATTTTTTGCTCCAAAAACGAGCCGCTATTAACAAAAAACTATTAAATACTATTAGCGACAGTTTTTTATTAATAGCGGATAGTTTTGTTTTTTTGTAGGGAAAGACATCTTCCATGCGATTAGAGATGGAATGTGAAGTACACATATAAGATCTTGATATAGCTCAATAGAAGGTTGACATTATTGAAATTTTGAGGTTCCAATTTAAATTCCAGCTTACCCATTAAAATAAGTCAAAATATTCATTTACAACCCAAGAATTTTACTTCTCAACCCAGATTTTATGTACTTAAAACCGTTTACTGCTTGAATCAAATGATGAAGATTGTTCTTCGCCCCAATCTTCTACACCATAGTTGTTAACTGCGTTAAGCGGGGGGTTGGTGAGGATTTATAGTAAATAATAAATATTTGAGTCTCTTGCTCAGTGGGCAGTTCTTAGCTGATTGGGTTTTTTATTTTTTATTTTGATTTTTTCTGTGTTGTCTCTCTGTTGGGTCTCTTGCTCAATGGGGAGCTAGTTTCTGTTTCTGATTTTTTTTTTAGGGAGAATTATGTGACTCTTAGGGGAGCTGAGTTTTAAGTAGCTTTGTAATGTGTTCTTTTTTTTTTTTAATGCATGGGTGAGGTCCCAATAACCTCAAGTGAATTATCAAAAAAATAATAATAAATATTTGAGAATAACAAGTAATGATAAAATCGCGATTATTTACACATTAAGTATAAATTATCATGTATAAGTTGAAAGCCTAAAATTACAAATCACAATTAGCAAGCAACAATTAAAAAATTAAATAGACGAAAAATAATACTAAGAAAATCACTAAGGCTGTGTACGACATAGCTCTCTATTAGCCCTTGCGACAATAGAGTTCACCTGTTTTAGTTGATTCTCATTCTCTTTTCTAACTTCCTACAAAAGAGGCTTTACCTACTCTAGCAGCAATCTCCCTGCTCTCTACTAACTTCCTATCAAAGCACATAAAATCTACTCTGACAAGGAGTTGATAGGGTAAAATTGTTGAACAGATAACTCTTGTATAAAATCTTGTTATAGAAGGAGCTATCAAGGAGAAGGGGTACCTACCACAGTAGGCAGTAGGATGTTAGCAAAGTGGATGGGAACCTGCTAAAGTAGGTAAACTCTGCTATGGCAGATGCTGGCAGAGAGCTAACTATGCCATCCACAGCCTAAATCATTTGTTTGGAAACATAATATTTTTAGAGTTTTTGAATTTTAAAGGCATTTATTGGTCAATAATGGTCAAATATAAAGTTAATGATACGGTTGAAAAGCTTTTAGAAAAAAATTCAAGATAATGACTTGATCTAATTTCATTATGTTTAGTTTATAAAAAAATTAAAAAATTGGGGTTCCGAAGGGAGTGGACCTTAGCTCAATTTGAAGTCAGGGGTCTAAATCGCAACCTATGGCTATGATTGTTTTCTTTCAAAAAAAATTATTCATAAAGTTTGGTTAAAGTGTTTATCATCTGATCACTTGATACCAAGGGTCAAAAAATCGGAAAACCGATACGTATCGTCCTAACCTTTAGGACGATACGTGTCGCGTATCGTTCGATACATTCGATGTATCGGCGATTAGGGCTGCAACCGAGCCGGGTCGAGTCCGAGCTTGGGTCAGCTCTAGCTCGACTCTACCTTATATGAGCCGAGCTAGAGGTCGGCTCTAGGCTCTTCGAGCTCGAAAATTTCAAGCTCTAGCTCGGCTCTCCGAGCTCGAGCCGAGCTCGGGCCGAGCTTCGAGCCAAATATATTCTATTATAAAAAAAATTCTCCTAGTACGTTTTAAAAACTTCTACTCAATTAAATATCCATTCTACAAAAGATTTAAATGCATGATTAAACACAATCACGCAACATATGAAATAAATAAATCGTTAGATAAATTAGGGCAAGTGGGGGGCAATTCCTATTTACCCTTCAAAGTAACCGTTAGATAAACTTAAACGGTTACTTTGAAGGGTAAAATAGACCTTTCAAAGTTAATTACTTCAAAGTAACCGTTAGATAAACCGAGCCATAGAGCCGAGTCAGCCTTAGCTCTAGCTCGGCTCTGTTCATTAGAGCTACAAATTGCCAAGTCGAGAGCCGAGCTCTAAAGAGAAAAGCTCTTATTTTTCGGGTCAAGCCGAATCGAGTTGTCCAGCTGGCTCGGCTCTGTTGCAGCTCTATCGGCGATACATTGAATGTATCGGTTCAATACTTTTTTTTTTGGTATAGTCCAGAGAACGGGCGATATCTTAGAATAGTGGCTGATATTTTAAGATATCGGCACCGCTATCGTAAAATTTTATTATTATTATTTTTTTAAGTTAGCGGCCGCTAACTTACGATAGCTGTATGTTAACATACCGCTATCTTAAAAGTTTTTTTTTTTTTTTTTTTTTTAAAGTTAGCGGCCGCTAACATATCGCTATCTTAAAAAAAAAAAAAAAAAAAAAAAAAAAAAATATATATATATATATATATATATATATATATATATATATATATATATATATATATATATATATATTTTTTTTTTAAAGTTAGCGGCCACTAACTTAAGATAGCGGCCGCTAACTTAAAATAGCGATCGTTTTGATATATATATTCAAAAAATTAAAAATCAAATTATCGGATGATAATTTGAAATTATCGCCCGATAATTTCAAAGTATCGTCCGTATCGTCCGATATGGGCGATACATTGCCCGTATCGGACGATAATTACCCTATTTTTTAGGGCGTACGATACATAGGCAATGTATCGTACCGCCCAGGTCCAAAACCGATACGTATCGGTATCGGACGATTTTTTGACCCATGCTTGATGCCTTGTAGTGGTCTTTAATAGGTCCGCCTAAATATGCCTTCTGGAAGTTTACCATTCCTCCTTATTTCGCCTAAGGGGGATAAAGCGGAAGTAGGCTAGGTCTAAGCGGTCACCCTCCCCAAGGGGGGCCTAGGTGGCAAAGCGGAGGCTTAGGTGCAGCTTTTGACAACAAAGTTCTATACAATGGATAGTGAGATCTTCCCTTTTGGGATGAGTGCTATGCAGAATCAAAATCTGACCTAATGGGGCCCATAATCTAAAGATCTATTGTGTGACAATGAAAATGATCTTCCATTGTTTGTTTCAAAGCATGTGAACCGGGTTGAGAAAGAAATATCTTGAGTTAAAAATAAACGTTCCCTAAGTAGGCAAATAGAAAGACAAAAAAAACAAAAAAAATGAAGCAAACCTTAGACAAGATCTCTCCCTTATCCTACACCACCAAAAGTCAGATAGCTTTTTAGGAATGGACTCCTAAGAAAGAAAACGTAACCACGATTAGACATCAACCCCTCCGCCCCTTCAATATTCATGCCATCAACTTTAATGCTCATGTCACTAATAATGTGCTTAAGAATTTCCTTCTTATAATTAGCCTTGCCTTCAAAAATTCGAAAATTTCTTTCCCGCTATAAATGCCAAACCATAGCTTATAATATTAACTAAAATTTATTATTATTTTATTTAAAAAATATATAAGTTGAAATATTACCAAATAAATCAGGGATAATGGATCTGAACATTTAAACACCAAAAATTAGACTTCTTATCTCACATCAGTGAAGTGTGATTTATTATTATGCCATGTGCGCATCAATGATCAATCTGAATTTTCCAAGTAGCAATTTATCATTCGAATATGTCTCAGCCCATTGAAACATGCCGATAAGTTGATGTGAACCTTCCGATTGATAACTTTAATATCAACCATCAAAATTAAGAACAGCCGTTGATATTAGAGTGCATAAATCGGATGGTTCAAATCTCCCCAAAAGTATATTTTTTACCCATAGCCCTTCAATTTATGATATATCACTTTAACGGTATGGACTTCTAAGGTCATAAGCTAATAAATGGTGTCAGATCGTTTAAACACTATTTGATACTTAAATGACGGTCATGAGGTCATGAGAGCCGGTCCCTAATATTACCTAACAAAACAAGGATTAATGGCTTCTGATCGACGTTTAAACCCCAAAATGATATTTAAATGATCAAACATCATCAAAAGTGTATTTTTTACCTCACACCATTAAAGAGTGATTTATCATTTGTCAAGTTGCTGACATCTGTGACCAATCTAAATCAACCAAGTGGCAATCCATTATTGGGCCATATCTAAGCCCAAAGAAACATGCCTACGAGTAAATGTGAACCATCCGATTGATGAACTTAATTACAAGCCATTAAAACTAAAATCAACGATTGACTTTAAAATCATTAGATGGGATGATTTAAGTCTCCCTAAAACACCATTTTTGGGTCTATTGCATTTCAATCTATGATAAATCATTTAGCCGGTAAACATGGTGTAAGAACATATAAAGACTATGTTGGTATTTAAATGCCGGTCAGGAGAATCGGGTCCATAAAACAACTAGCTAATTATAAACCTTTTCTAATTGAATTTTTTTTTTTCAAATTTTATTATTACTTATTTTTTATTCTAAACTTATTTATTTGTTATTTTAAGAATTAAAAAAAAGCTTAAAAAACCCTACAATTTAATTACTTTGGAAAGCCCATATACTTTAGTTAAATACTTTAGATAAAAAGTATAAACTTTTAAACAATAATATATATATATAAAGACTGGTGTTACTACCACACCACTTTATGTTACGGCCACCTCACTTAAACAAATGAAAAAACCGTTGACTGTTAAATCAAACGATGAAGATTGTTTTTTCATCCCAATATTCCACACAATAGATCTTGAGATTATGGGCCTACTATGTGACGGCCAGATGTTGATTCCATATGTCGTACATCCCAAAAAAAGAACATGAAACACATTTGATGGTACGCTATGATCACTTCACATTTTGGGATGTTTGTGACGTTGAATGAACATCTGATCATTTGATAGTAGGCCCATGATCTCAAGATCCATTGTGTGAAATATTGGGGCGAAAAACAATCTCCATTGTCTGATCAACGGATTTTTTCCTTTGTTTAAATTGGGTGGAAAAACATAAAGTGGTGTGGTAGCAATGGACAATGGTCAAGTCCAACCAAGTTGAACTGGATTTCGAGTTAAGCAACATCTGCAACCCTTGGAAATAGGAGAATCTTGAGTCCACGACATCTTATAAAAAGTGAAAAGCATGAAAGTCAAGATTCTCTCATATCCAAAGGCTGTAGATGTAGTTGAACTCGAAATTTGGTTCAACTTGGTTGGACCTGCCCATTGCCCGGTAGTAACACCCAAGGTGTCAACTCGGGTACCGGTATCGGGTATCGGTCCATGGACGACCAATATGAATCGGTCGATAATGAGTTGTATCGGTATATTAAAAAAAAAAAATCGGTAGGTATCGGTCGATACCGGTACTGTATCGGCCGATATGGGTCCGTATCGGCCAATACGGAAACCGATACCCGAGTTAATACCTGATACGTATCAGTATCCACCGATATATATTTGATACCTTGGCAACACCAGCTTATATTTATGTAAATGATTTTTTTTAAATTTTAACTTCGCCTCAATTGGAATGAATCGATGCCTGCCGGTTTTGCATCCGGTCCGATTTTTAAAACATTGGTGTCAATATTTAGAACCATTCAACTTCATTGAAAAATAAATAAATAAATAAAAATAAAACGTGGCCCTTTGTGTATTGTATGGTTGGGATGTGTTGAAATGATTGACTATTGCTTGAACTACTTAGAGCATCTCGAGCAAGGATAGCTAAAACCTGCTTTCGAGCCAACTCTATTTTTTTGGCTAAAAATGGCGAGTTTCATAGCGAATCTGTTGGAGCAAGTTTATTGCTCTTCAATTGTCAAAATAGGCGATTTTGCTTGCTTTTGTGCTTATAGAGAATCTGCTGGAGATGCTCTTAAGATGGTTATAAAATGTGCAATGTACATGTCTTTTGTACAAGAGATCAAATAGAGTTTAGGGTACCGATATTTGCAGCCGAAGATTCCATTTCTGTAGCATGAGGGTTTTACACTATTCAAATTATTGTCCACCTTGAATCAGATGATAGAGATTGTTTTTCATGCCAATCTTCTATGCAACAAATCTAGAGATCATGGCCCACCTATCATATGACCATGTCTTGATTTCACGAGCCACACATCCCCAAAATTGATTGTAATCAAGGCAGGGCAATGGTCAAGTCCTATCAGGTAGAATCGGATTTTCAGTCCTACCCCATCCTTTGTCCTTGGAAATAGGAGAATCTTTACTTTTTTATTAGATACTTTTTATAGCATGACATGCAATCAAGAGTTTTCTATTTCCAAGGGCAGCGGATGGGGTAGGACTGGAAATCTGATTCTACCTAGTAGGACCTAACCATTTCCCGATCATGGCACACCATGAGAAGGGTTTTGGGGTCACATTTGGTAATGTTTTCCATGTGGAATTATTTGGTTCCGTTGTGAAAGATTGGGACAAAAAACGACATCCATTGTTCGATTCAAAGTAGTCAACGATTTAATGAGGAAGCCTCAAGCTGTGTATACCAAATCTCCGGCTGCACATACTGTTCCCTAGAGTTAAACCCTTTTTTCCATAGTCAGGTCATGAACCTTAGAAAATGAGATGCTTTCTTTTTGTATTAGTAGAAATTGCGATGCTAGTCTTGCTTGTTGCCTTCTAAGGTGGTAAAGCACCTTTCTTCCAACCTGTAACAAATTAATCTTAACCTACTTAGAGGCCACGTGGCATAAATATGGGCCATTAAAGTCATCAAATTGTAGCTCATAGGATGCCAAAATTTCAAAGTATAGCTCTATTCGCACCCACCAAAATTGTGAAAGCACCCACCTGTCAAATCATTCACACGCGAGACTAGAGATTAGGTGGGTGCTTTCAGAGTTTTGGTTGGTCCAAATAGAAGTAATCCAATTTTAAACCTCGGTGTCGACTTCCGTATTGGTCAACCCAAATGGATCTGAATCAAGATTGGGACAAAGATCTTTAAATCATGACCCCATCAAACAGCACACTCGATGATTCCATCTGATACCTACTACCAACTCTTACTAGACATGAGTGTGACAATGTGATGATATCCTACCTAAGGCTGCATAGTACCTAGTCATAGTAACACCATAGAAAATAATAATAAAAAATAAAACTTTTTTAAGTAATAAAATTTGAGGTTCAAAATTATTGATAAGTTTAATTTTATTACATATTTTCCTTTTAAACTATCTTTAATTGCTAGTAAATTTGATAAAAAAATTGCACTAATTAAACTCTTTTGTGATTATTATAGGAATTTTAAAAGAAGAGTTAAATTGAGTTGTAAATATCAATTTTCAAGATCAACAAAGTCAAAGAAATATATGGAAGAGATTAGTCAAGATAAAGAGAAGGAAAAGTCAAAGAACTTTTAGATAAGGAAGTCATTTTCGAAGGCAGGTTTGATGGAGAAAATAAAGAAGATTTTTATGAGAAATTACACACTTGTAAATTTGAGAGATTTTGGGAAGATATATTTCCAAATATTTGACTCATTCAATCAAACTTGATTTATTTAACAAGTGTGACATACAAAATTCAAAAAGAAAAAAGTGGAAAAAGAAAGAATCAATCAGTTAAAGTTTAAATATTAAAAAGTGTGATAGTAAATTTTTAAAAAAAGAAAAGCTCACATGAAAGATTGAGAAAATCAAAATTTCAAAGAATTCAATTAGAGAAAAATCAACAAGACTGAAGAAGGAAAAAAAGATGCCTTACAACTCTATTTAAACCCTCCTCCACCCATTCTAGATAACCAACCTTTGAATTTCAAACTTTCTTCAAGCATAGATCTCTCTCTCCTCTAGTTCTCTTTAACCTCTAGTTTTTACTTTAGTTTTAGTTGAACAATTTAATTTATTTTAATTTATATTTCATTTTTTTTTTTTCAAAGAGAATGTTAAGGAGAATGAAAGCTTTGGTTTGATTTTCCATTGGAACCTCTTGTAATTTCTTTTTAATTAATACATTGCTCTTATTTATTTTCTTATTTTAAGTTTATATTTTTCAATTTAGGTAGAATGTTAAGGGAAGGAGGCTTAAGTCAAGTTTTTCATAAGTTGGTGTAGTTTCTTTCCTTTATATCATTTAATTTTTACTTTTTATTTTATGCTATTTATTTTTCTAATTCTAATTAATTAATATAGAGATTTAAATTGAGAAAGTTATATTGAGAGAGAGATCAAGAAGATTGGCACATATCTAAATCCGAACCTTTCTTTCAA
This sequence comes from Chloranthus sessilifolius, assembly GCA_021018995.1. Lineage (NCBI taxonomy): Eukaryota > Viridiplantae > Streptophyta > Magnoliopsida > Chloranthales > Chloranthaceae > Chloranthus > Chloranthus sessilifolius. The sequence continues at coordinate 7,500,186 of CM037591.1, forward strand.
TTCAATATAATCCAGAGCATAATGAAGACTCTTGCGAGGATAATAGATTGCTAAATCCATACATCAAAGTTAAGATAAAATCCTAACTTAATTTCTTATGAAATTTTAATTTGAATTTTTATGATCTATTTTTTTAATGATCATTTTCTATTTCTATACTTTTAATGCTATGAGGTCTTTTGTTACTTGATTTTAAAGTCAATTTTAAGAATATCTAATATGTTTAAGGAGTTTTTCCCTTTTTATACTTGATAATTCAATAAAATTATATATTTTTTATCAAATAATTTAAGTAAGATTAGTATGATTGGATATGAGAATGATCGAAAACATATTGGATCCATTCAAGAGAAATAAGAAACTTTAGTAATCTAAGTTTTTGTCCGACCAAGAGAACTTTTAAATTTTCGTGGTGATTTGTCTAAAAAGAAGATTGCCTTTGTAGAATTTAAACACTTTTAATTAAATCAAGATTATCGGTATGTAGATTTTATATCTTAATTGTTAATTCAATGATTAATAAAAAATAAAATTTTAAAAGGACATTAGAAAGAGAGTTAGGTGTTGATTCTAAATTTTGATGTCATTTCATAATAGAATTTTTCTCCAATTTATTTGATTTTTAATTTTATCTTTCGTTTACAAAGTTTTCATTTTTAGAGTTTCAAAGATAAAATTTAAATATTTCAATTAATTCATTGGATTAGTGAAGTGAGATTTTAACATTTAGTTTCCATAGACAAACTCTGAGGGATCAACACTGGCAATACTTACTCATTGCTATACATTGATTCCTATATTTGCAAGTTTTTAACTTGAATTCTGATAATTTTAGAAGTATTTAATTGAGGTAACTTTTGAGTTTATTTTGTAATCGGAATTTCGACAATACACCCAGTTGTAGAGAAATCTCTGCAACCATGTTAGTTGGACGTCATTTGACATCCATCATGAGGATTGGATGACTCTGTAACTTAGATAAGATCGATGAAGTGTCACACAAAAAGTGTGGGCACGATCTGACATAAATCCTCCGTTCAAAATGTGGTAAACAAGTTCAATAAAATCAATGCACTATATTTTTGAAGCATTACCATATCTTTAACCCATCACATAAAGGTAAAAAAGGTATTTTGAAAAAATATAATTTTTTATTAAATAATATGTCCTATAGCTGATCAACCCAAAACGGGATCTATTTTGAGTTGATCATGCTACATGGCATGTGAAAGTGCAACTGGTTGCATGGGTCAACGGGTGGAAGAGGGTGTATGCTCCTCCCTATTGCCATAAAATTTTATGCACAAAAAAATGGCATTCTCGAATAGTCTCGGCTAGCCAAATCGATCGGTTTCGTTTGGGCCAAAATCGATTCTGAACGGAATCGGTCAAGATTTGAAATCATGTTGGGAGCAACCCTTGGCCCCCCAAAAAATATCCTAACTGGGAGAATTGAACAATCTAACCTATACACTCTAATATTGACGATTGTGCTTAAAATTTTAAGGGTCAATGTTAAAGTGTACTAATCCCTTGATTTAATTTTAAGGATTAGTAAGTTAAGTTGACTTATTGAGATAGAAAAATGAGTTATTATTAAGCGACGTGAGCTTCAGGTATTTTGATACTCGGATCACTTTTTGAGATGTGTGTCATGTGAAATTATCATGTTCGCCGTGTGATTTGATGCTCATGATCTCGACATCTATTATGTAAAAGATTGGAGTGAAAATGATATTTTTCATTTGATTTAATGTAATCAAATGTTATATAAAATTAATGATATATTAGACAGTAAGCGACGTGAGCTTTAGGAGATTTGGTATTCAGGTCAAGGATCAAAATTTCAGCCGAAATGACCGAAAATTCAGCTGAAATTATCAGTTTCGGTCCCCACCGAAAAGATAATTTGGACTGAAAGGTCATTTTTGCATGGGACCCAAAATTTCGGTTTCGGTCTCCTCCGAAACTGAAATGATGCCCGAAATTTTGATCCTTGATTCAGGTTACTTTTTGGGATGTGTAGCATATGAAACTGATATTGGTTTATGGGATTGGGCTAAATAATGATTGCTATTGTTTGATTCAAAGCTGTCAAATGCTATCTAAAATTAGTAGTTGCATCGAATCAGACGATGGAGATTGTTTTTCATTCCAGTCTTCTACAAAAAAAATCTTCAAAAATATGGGCATAAAATCACACGGAGTATATGATCTTTCCACATGGCATACCCAAAAAATGACCCGAGTATTAAGAGCCTCGGCGGTCTTGTTAGGTATCTAATACCATAACTGAAAAAGAGGGCAAACCGCCTTTAACAAAGTAGCTTGTACTATCATTTTGAGTAAAAATTTCATAAAACCCTTGAACTTTCATCGCAATGTCTCACTGGCACCTAAACTTTAATAAATCCAACTTAGACCCATGAAAGAATACAAATTCCCAAATTTTGGCTCCCTACCATCAACGTTCATCTCCTGGATGAAAAACACATATCTTGACGGCCATTTTGCACTTACTCAATGATTTCCGATGAACAGGAGACAAACTCTTCTTCGGGAGTCAGCCTACAAAATTGTCTCGGATTTGGCCTAATCTGATACACATCGGCCGATGCGGGATAATAATAAAAAATATTTTAATGGTATAAGATCATTTAAACATCTACTTAAATGACCCACTAGTCCTAATCAATAATTGAAGTTCCCCATAGAACAAGGAGCATAGCTTGATTTCCAATTAAAAGAAATTATTTCACTAACTTTCACTATCTAATGGACCACCTGTTTCTTCCACATTTAGAGGATAAGAAAGATGAAATAATGGCACATAATTTTGCACGTTCGACCGCGTTGACACGAGGCATTAGTACATCTTTGACACGTGTCACGAGAAATTAGCCATATAAATGCACTCTGTTTTTGGGCCCAAATTCAATGTATGGTCATAGATCAAGTTTGAAATTGAGCACTGCTACAAAACAAAGGTGGGGTATCTCTTGTGGTCTTATCTTAAAATATACATAAAAAAAATACAGTTTAAAATCACTATCAAAGAGAAGAGAAAATATAAAAATAATAAAAAATAATAAAAAAAAGTAAAACAGGTTAAAAAAATAAGGGAGAGCCATTACTTGTACACGTTTTTCAAGTGATTACACCGAATTTAAAGAAAGACTTAGTATTTTAGGGATATGTGATATGTAAAAATGCATTATGGGCCGTCTGATTTGAAGTTCATGGTCAATAGATCTCCGGTACATAAAATTGGAGCAAAACACGATACTCGTCATATGATCTATTATAGTCAACTGTTGAATTATATAATAGCCTTTGACTCTATTTAATCAAATGATGAAAATTATATTTTATTCTAATCTTTTGCAATTGATATCTTTAAATCCCAGCTTCCAAATCAAATGACTATTCTATAATATATGGTGTTTTCACATAGTAGAGGTCGCCAAACTTGCAAGTCTTTCTCTTAAACTTGGTGCAAGCGGGTGCAATTAGTTGAAAAGCGTGTGCAAGTAATGGCTCCCAATCCTTGAACTCGAAAAATTGGTGCCAACTCAGCTATGTGAAAATACCATCTAAGTCATTTGATTTGAAGGCTATGATTTAAAGATATTAATTGTAAAAGATTAGCACGAAATATAATGTTCATCATGTTATTAAATGAAGTCAAAGGCTATTATCCAATTCAATAGCTGACCACAATAGATGCCTTAGATTGGATTTTCACATGTTACATGTCTCTAAAATACTAAGTCTTTCTTTAAATTCAGTGCAAGGGCCAACTTTCCGGGTGCAAATTATGGCTCCCAAAAAATAATTTTATTTAGGTGAAAAAGGGTGGCTTTAAACACACCCAATGACTCTTAGGGGGCACTTATGCTAAAATCCATTAATTGCTTTAAATAGGATCAAAATGTCGGTTTCTTTTTCAGATTCGGTATTGGCCGAAACTGAAATTTTGCAGTTTGACCGATTTTTCGGCCAAAATTTTGCCCATTCCATATACTATTAAGTCCAAAATTTCGATCTTAAATTTCGTTTTGGTACTAATCGAAATTGATATATTTCAGCCGATAATTTGAATTATTGGCCAAAATTTTGATCAATTATCGGCCAAAATTTTGATCCATGATGGGATCATTTTTCAATCCAATCTTCCACACAATGGATCTTGAGATTATGTCGCACCTATCCGACAACCAATTTTCCATTCCACATGACACATATCCCATTTGGCATTAAAAGTCATTTCTTGCATCTTTGATAAAGCTCCATTCCAATGTAGTGTTCATCAAACTTAACTATCAAGAAATCCTTACTACTATATAAAAGTACAAATATTTCTGTTATATTTTCGTTCCTAAAATACCCCTAATACACTCTTTTCCAATGAGAAAACATAAATAATGGTCTCCAAATGAATTCTCTTTCCTTCCTTATTTTTAGCTCCTTCAAAGAAACCCACAAATTTAAGAGAATTAACAATTTTGCTATAAAAGTTTTCTTTTCCTAACACCTTCAAAGAAACCTACAAAGTTAAGAAAATTAACAACTTTGTCATAAAAGTTATCTTTTCTAACACCTTTAAAGAAACTTACAAAGTTAAGAGAATTAACAATTTTGCCATATAATATTTTACTTGCTTTGATACCAAATTCCCTTTGAGCCATGATTAATGTGCCCCTAATCAAATTTTCTCATCTTACCTAATCGATTTTCGACTTTTCTCACCTAAAATAGAAATTAGATTCGGTCTGAACCGATTTTTGGATCGATTGGGGTTGGTTCAATTAGTTTGATTTTTTGGGCGGGTTCGAATTTCGATTCAAAACTTACACCCATACGAGGTTAAGATCATAATCTCAAGAACTATTCTACGAAAGATTAGGGTGAAAAATGATCTCCATTGCCTAATTCTAAACAATCATGGATTTGAATGGGGTGCAATCACCATTTTAGTATTTTAAGTTACTTTCTCAGTTTTCTCATACTACCTAATAAATTTTTAATTTTTCCCCCCAAAATCGAAACGAGTCAAGAATAGGTTCATTATCGATTTTCGAGTCTGTTTGGACCAGTTTGATCACCTTTAAAGGAACGTACAAAGTTAAGAGAATTAACAATTTTGCCATTCTTTTCCTAACACCTTCAAAGAAACCTACAAAGTTAAAAAAATTAACAACTTCACCATAAAAGTTATCTTTTCTAACGCCTTTAAAGAAACCTACAAAGTTAAGAGAATTAATAATTTTGTCATAAAATATTTGACTTGCTTTGATATTAAATTCCCTTATGTGAAAGATTGGGCAGAAAAACGTTCTCCATCAATTAATACAAAGAGTCGATGGTTTTTGCATAGATCTCCTCTAAGATTTCATGGGTGTTAAGTTACCCAAATAATAATTTATTGGCATATTGAAACCCTTTGAGCCATGATTAATGTACCCCTAATCAAATTTTCTCATCTTACTAATCGATTTTCGACTTTTCCCACCTAAAATCGAAATCAGATTCAGTCTGAACCGATTTTTTGGGCGGGTTCGAATTTCAGTTCAAAACTTACACCCATACGAGGATAAGATCATAATCTCAAGAACTATTCTATGAAAGATTAGGGTGAAAAATGATCTCCATTGCCTAATTCCAAACAATCATGGATTTGAATGGGGGTGCATTCACCATTTTATTATTTTAAGCTACTTTCTCAGTTTTCTCATACTACCTAATAAAATTTTGATTTTTCCCCCCAAAATCGAAATGAGTCCAGAATAGGTTCATTATCGATTTTCGGGTCTGTTTGAACTAGTTCGATCACCTTTAAAGGAACCAATAAAGTTAAGAGAATTAACAATTTTGCCATATAATATTTGACTTGCTTTGATATCAAATTCCCGTATGTGAAAGATTGGGCAGAAAAACGATCTTCATCAACTAATTCAAAGAGTCGATGATTTTTTGCATAGATGTCCTCTAAGATTTTATGGGTGTTAAGTTACCAAAATAATAATTTATTAGCATGTTGAAACCCTTTGAACCACGATTAATGTACCCCTTATCAAATTTTCTCATCTTACCTAATCGGTTCTCGACTTTTTCCACCTAAAATTGAAATCAGATTCGGTTTGAACCTATTTTTGGATCGATTGGGGTTGGTTTAATTAGTTAGGTTTTTTGGGCGAGTTCGGATTTCGGTTCAAAACTTACACCCATACGAGGGTAAGGTTATAGTCTCAAGAACTATTCTACGAAAGATTAGGGTGCAAAACGATCTCCATTGCGTAATTTCAAGCAATTATGGATTTGAATGGGGTGCAATCACCATTTTATTATTTTAAACTATTTTCTCAGTTTTCTCATACTATCTAATAAATTTTCAATTTTTCTCTCCAAAAATTGAAACGAGTCCAGAATAGGTTCATTATCGATTTTCGGGTCTGTTTGGACCAGTTTGATTCGCCGATTTTCAGGCCAGGTTTGAGTTTTAAGTCAAAACTTGGACCGCTATGTATGAGTGGACATTACTATTCATATTTTTAATAATAATTAATAAATACGTAGGATATGAAAATTTGAAGCCTTAGTTACATTAGTTATTATAAAATCAAGGGAAATTTGCACTTTCGGCCCTATATGTTTGCGTATTTGCAGAAACGGCCCTATAGTTTCAACCGTTGCATTAATGACCAGCTCCACTCCTAGCCGCCTCCGCCTACTCCACGTCAGCACCATTTCCCTTTAAATAATATAAAAAAAAAATTCCACCGCCCTTTAACATTAGTATAAAAGCAACTTTTACTTTCATTAGTTACTGTTACTTTTAAGTTTAACTTTTTTAAAAAAAACAAGAGAGCGGCGACTTAGCGGCGACAAAGCGTAAGCTCACATAACAATTCCGGGTAATTTATTTTTTTACATTTCAACACATTTAGTCATCCCCAATGTTTCCACCTAATCCGATAACTTCAGATAATCTAAGTTATCGATCGATAACAAATTATCGATTAGATAATTTAAATTATCGACCGATAATTTAATTTATCGATCGATAACTTAGATTATCGACCGATAATTTATATTATCGACCGATAACTTAAGTTATCGGTCGATAACTTATATTATCGGTAAGTTATCGGTAGGTTAGGGGATTAGTAGTTTTTTCAAAATCACTTCTTTTGTTTATTAATTGCTTTTTATTTATATTGCAGTTCCTACTAAGTGATTGAAAATGACCATGACTTTAAAGCCCATCGGAAAATGTTCTGGAGTTGGTGTTAGGAAATTTTACATGCACTGTAACGAAGAGAGAAAGAAAATTTTAGATGATTCGGTATTCGGTCATCTATTTAGGATGAATGAGAAATTAGGTTTCGTTGGAGACTTGGTTGACGCTATTTTAAGTTTTTGGGTTGAAGAGAATATTTTCAAGGTTAAGAACACCAATGTACTCCTGCAACCGATCGATATAGCCTTGATTTTAGGCCTCAACATGCTGACGGAACTTGAGTCCGAGAAGGTTGCCGTAAAAGAGGAAACAACTATTCGATACAAATTCTTTCGGGGGAAGCCGGCGAAAAGATCTCGTATTGAAGAAATTATTGACAGTGCTGATTTATCCAACGATGAGTTTTTGAAACTGTCATTATTATTTTTCGTATGTTCTTTTTTACTTCCGGACACATACCAGGAAGTAGATACACGGTACTTAGACTTAGTAGATAACATTGAAGAGTTCAACAAGTTACCGTGGGGCCTGATAGTTTACAATAATTTATTAGATAGTATATCAAAAGCGAGTGGCAGGAGGGAAATGGCGAGAAGGTCAGAAAAGGGGCAATACAATATCTATGGATGCACTATCGCCTTACAGATTTGGGCGTTTGAGCACTTTCCAGCAGTCGCCACCGCTCCTATTGGGCTTAAAGAACCATTTCCAAGGCTAATGAAATGGGAAGGCCCGAAATTCAGCCGTAACCCTAATTTATATAGAGAAAAATTTCTTAAGTCTAAAGTGATTATAGAGCTTGAAGTTGAGAAGCACGAATAACAGTATAAATGGCTTCGATACTTTTTGATTCGAAGAGAAATTGAAAATAAGAAGGAAGAGACCGAAGAAAGAGAAGAGCCTTACTCCGAAAAAAATGTAGACGAATATGATGATATCCCAAGTCATCCAACACTTCCGGAAGAAAGAGCCGAAGAGCCGATTAGCCGAGATGACGACAATGAGGATGACGAAGATTATAGCGACGATAACGATGATTTTGAAGTCGTTGTACGTCAACCAAAGGGCAAACAAGAAATTAGGCCCGAGCCAACAAGAGAGCAGACAGTTAGACAACTGCACCTAACCAAAGAAGTGACGGAGCTAAGAAAAGAATGCAAGACTCTCCGCATGGCTGTAAAAGAAATGAAAAAAGAATTCCGGCATGCATTTACGCTGCTGAAAGGGCAAGCACTCACCATTGAACAACTAGGCAGAGATAAGAAGGCCTTACAAGAGGAAAATAAAGCCATACGGAAGGATCTTGATGCGGTCATCTCTCATTTAAGAAAGGTATCAAACCAAGACTTTCAAATTTAGAACAAAATCATTTCTCTACAACTTAATGCAAAATTAATTGCAGCATTTGACGATATACATTATCGATCGATAATTTAAATAGTCGATCGATAATGTACATTAATGACGATATGTTACAGTATCGGTCGATCATTTACATTATCGATCGATAATTTAAATTATCGACCGATTACTTAAATTATCGGTCGATAATGTAAATTATCGATCGATAATGTAAATTATCGATCGATTATTTAAATTATCGATCGATTACGTAAATTATCTACGATAATGCAGCTTTTTTATTTTTATTTTTGTAGTGTATATTTTTTTGCAATTATGCAGGATAATATTTTAACCTCGGTGCTCTTTGACACCTTCGTTCCTTCACCCACTTACCCTCAATCAAAATCAACTGTCCCTCAACCCACCACTCATCAACAAAGCCATCAGTCTACTGCCCCAAAACCCCCTGCTCCTCAACAAAGCCATCATTCCAGTGCCACAAAACCAACTGGTCCTCAACCAAGCCATCAATCAAGTGCCCCAAAACCTCGCTCATCCACCTAGACAACAATCACACCCCAAAACCCGCCCCTCAACTTACAAATAAATCTCGCCATTAAACCCGGCCCAAAACCTCGCTCCTCGCCTACTAAACAACCCTTGGTTGATGTGGGTGATGATGGTGCTCTCTTACGACCTTCTCGTGAGTCGGTGCATCACTAAAACCTATTATAGTGAAACTATCATCTACAAAAACTGAAGCCGAAGGTTATGACTTGCGTGCTCGTAAGAAGAGAAAGCCCCCGACCAGTAAAGCATTAATAAAAAAACGAAGATTGGTTGTAGAGGAGGAGGAGGATGAGGCAATATCAATGGAGCAAAAGTATATGCTCGCTTTTAGAATCGGGAGAACGAGGACAATGTGATCGTCAATACTATCGTGTTGAGATCACGGTTTGCTCTTTGAAGGTTCTCAAATGACGCTGTGGCTTGATAATGAAGTCATCGACGATACCTGAGAGTCCTTGAAGTTATAAATGATTCAATGTTTTTACGGCCAATGCCGAAAAAAAGTTCGGTTCGTGCCACTGTAAGGTTTCAAATATTTATTGGAAGCTCGTTTGTTTCTTTTTTTTATCTTTTCAATCACGACTCTTGATTAACTTCTACTGTTTACTGCCAATCAGACCTTGTTTATGGCAGACGAGAAAAAATTTGAAAAATATCGATAATGAAGGTATTGTCTTTCGGCGACCTCGATAGGTGGCGGGGCCTATTGTGCGAATGGAATGTTCGTAACAATTCAAAGCCGATGGAACCACTATTGACAAATAATATCCGCGAATTCACGCGATCGCGTGAATACTTGAATACTAAACTTCGCTTTATTTAACGTTAATGGCTTTCAAGTAAAATTTATTATTTAAAACTTCGGTTCCGTTTATGTGTAGATTTATCTTCCGTTGCATAGCCAAAAACATAGCCATTGGGCATTGCCTATAATTTCCTTAGTTGATCGAGAAGTTAAGCTAATTGATCCGAACGAGAGTGCTCAAAAAGGTTTGAAGCACATAAAGAATGTCTATTGAATCACTTTCCGCGCCTTCTTTACACTATCGGTTTGAAGTCAGCTTTCGATCAACAGTGGAAGGTATCGGCGTTCAACAGCGTCGTTCTCCCGATCCAAAAGAACGGTTGGGATTGCGGTATATACATTTTGAAGTATATAGAATACTTCTCCTAACAGCGGCCTATTGATTTCGACGATAAACATATGCAACAATTTAGAGCCGAAATCGGACATCGAATGTGCACGTTTGGGAAGAAGATTTAATATCTGTAATAAATATTAGTGTTTTGTAAAGATATTTTTTGATTAAATTGTAAATTTTTTAATTTTATTGATTAAATTGTAAATTTCGATCAACAGCGGCCTATTAATTTTTATTAACTTGTATAATTTTCATTATCGTTGTTATCAATTATTTATCTTATTTGTATCACCTTGCATGATGTATCAATGGAGGCTTCCTCTCTTGACGCAATTCCAATGGGCGGATGACTTATATCATCGGCCGATAATTTAAATCATCGGCCGATTATTTAAAATATCGTCCTATAATTTAAATCATCGGCCGATGGTTTAAAATATCGTCCGATATCTTAAATTATCGGCCGATGATTTAAATTATAGGACGATATTTTAAATAATTGGACGATAGCTTAAATTATCGGCCGATATCTTAAATCATCGGGCGATGATTTAAATTATCGGCCGATATCTTAAATCATCGGGCGATGATTTAAGCTATCGTCCGATCATTTAAGCTATCGTCCGATTATTTAAAATATCGTCCTATAATTTAAATCATCGGCCGATTATTTAAAATATCGTCCTATAATTTAAATTATCGGCCGATGATTTAAATTATAGGCCGATGATTTAAGATAGACCTTTCTGAATTGTGAAGCCTGATATCTTTGGTTTGGCTTTATGCCAATCACTAGTAAATTAGGGGCGAATTTGGAAACTTTCAAATCCTGTTTGAATGAATGAATGATTTATTAAGAGGCACAACAATATATTTTAGTCACAATTCCAAAAAAATATATTAATTAATTTGTAGATGTTGATCGCTCTTTTATTGAGGTTTAATCTGTTTATATTGAAGGAAAGAAAAAGAGAAAAAAAAAATACTCTTATATAATGAAATCATTGGAAGCTCGATTGCCACTAGGTCTAATCTAATCTAAATCATTTTCAATCTCAACCTTTGATGTAATATAAGTTAATTTCAAATATTAACAAATTTACCTGACGATTATGACCGTACTTGTTACAATTTTTACATTGTAGTGGTCGAACTTCCGCTTTAGATCTTGTTCTCCTTTTCTTCGGACGGCCGGCTTGACGTATTTTCGCAGCGGGCAAAACTTGAATCTATTTTATTTGCGAACTCCATTGGCGCTTGTCAGCAGTCGGGACAAAGTGTTCTTTATAAGTTTCCCTAAATAAGTCCTTTGGTAAACCGGTGTTCACAAAATTGGGGATCTCTCTTTCTCTCTGTTCGGTAGCGATGTCACGGCAATCGCATGACATGGTAATCCAAGAATAATAGCGTCGCATGTACATGATCGGGATTCTATATCAACACTGTGAGTGTAATCACCACGTTAAACTAGAAATATATCACGACCATATGGTATGACGTTTTTTCTACGAGCCCATCCTGAATTTCTTTTAATGTGTTTTCGCCGCCATCGGTGTTAACACATGTGTCAGTTTATTTCCTTCCTCTTGACGACGAAGATAAAATTCGGCTACTTTTGTGCGAATAGTTTCTAACATGCTCACAATCGGTTCCTCCCTGGCTATTTTCAACACACTATTTATGCTTTCAGCTATATTAGTTGTCAACATATCATAACGCCTCCCTTGGAAATAAGCGCGTGCCCAGAAATGATCACCAATTTCTTTAATCCATTTTGTACATTCCGGCGGGGCGTCGTCTTCTATTTTTTGCATAATTCTTTTAAATTTTGCTTCTGAAAATGCACGGGCAGCAACCCAAAAAAGCGGTCTAGAGATTGTATCCTTATATTTATCAAACATGATTTAGAGCCAGTGTCGTCATACAAGAGTCATGGAAAGGCATTAGGAAAAACTTTTCTCGCTTCCATCAAACCTTCTGTCTCATCGATATCAAAACAAACGTTCTTCAAATTCACCGATTACATCGCCTCCTAATAGATCAAGAAACCATGTCCAATGGTCTTCATTTTCTTTCTACAACGCCGAACGCTATAGGAAATAAATGTCTATTCCGCCTATCCCGTAGCTATTAACAACACTCCTTATATCGTCCCACGCAAATGCGTTCCATTTACCGCAATTATTCTTCGTAAAGTATTGCGAAAGCTTACAAGGTCCGAATGCCATGAAGAATCTCTGAAATGCATTATCAGGCTCGAGACACAATTCGGTCGTATATGGATCGACCCATGTAATTGACAACATATGAGCGGTAACATCTTGAATTGCTCCTTCCAACTACCTCGGATGTCATTCAACGCCATTTCTTTTCCTCTCTCACCGTTATACCGTATTTTTTTTCAATATCAAACATTATTGAAGCAGGAATCGCGTCAAAACCCTTTAATACTTTACCTCTAACGAATGAAGCTATCCACGATGTCGACATTGGCGAGCATTCCGGCACGCGTGTTCCGGGTGGAAAGTTTTCAGAAACGTGTTCACGCCTACTAATTTCGATGCTTGTATTCGCCTAGCACACCCTACTACAACCCACCTCGCAGTTACTCGAAGAGGACTGGTTTTATTGGTTTAATCTGAAAATTATTTGTCATCGCAAATTCTTTAAGAACTTTTTGAAATGATTTCTTATTACTAAACGTCTGACCAATGGTAAACGTTCCCCCTTCATACAGTTCCTCATCGAATCCATGTACTCCCCTTAGGTCATTAAGTCGATAGTCTTCGTCCACGAGAGGTTGATCAATTCTATTAGTATAAACACGCTTGAAGTGGGAGGCGGGCTTCATTATTTTCGGGATCACTATCACCGCTATCGAATGGATGGTTATTACGTGATTGGGATTGAGCCGTCGATGTACGCTTGGTTGATGTGCGTTGTTTGGATTGATGTTAGCCGATGCGAGAACGCGTTTGATGTATGAGAGGTCGTTTGACATTGAAGGCTCGATTATCGTTGGCTCAAGCTATTTGTTCTAAGGCCATTGATATGGACTAAGGCCGACTAAAACGCTTTCCCAGCGATTTACTGAATCGAAGTTGAACTGAGATGTATCATGCATCGGATTCATTTGATGAGAATATCCTTGATCTTCATCGCCTTCACTCCAATGTCCGAATAGGGTTGCTCGGAAGTTTCATTGTGAGGGCGGAATCCTATATTTATATTTCTATCGTATCGGCTACTATTATCGGTGCAACAATGTTCTCCTCTTCATACCGTATTCCTTGATTTTCAATCAAATGTTACATTCCAACACCATGATCATCTTCGTTTGTTTCCTTAAACGGTTGAAATGTTTCTAAAGACAAAATTTCTGCTTTCATGAGTGACTAATGATTTTCGATATAAATATTTATAACACCATCACCGATACGATATGCTCTAAATAAGTTTGTAGTCGGACAATTAACGCAAATACAAGCTCATTCCCTATGCGTAATGAAACGAAATGTAATAGAATGTTCTTCCATTAGTGTCCATGACTTTGTACATTTTCTCTATAAACTCAAAAATGATATATTCTCCGTAGCGGTGACAATCCTCCGATGTCCTCCGTTGTAAGTATTATCTCTCACGCGTACGAAATCAAAATGGCAAAGAAGGGGAACATCCATTTCAACCTACAATATTTACAAAATTAAAATTAAAATTAGTTGTTTATAAAGAGTTATACTTGACTTAGCGCTACAATTGTTTAAAAATATTATTAAAAAAATTAAAGGAATGAAAACTTTAGAGTTTTTGTCAATCATAGGTTATCGCTCGATATCCTAAGATATATAGCCGATGGATGGACTTTTGACGTAAACCATAATCCAAAAACATAAAAAAAAACCTCTTAAGTTATCGACCGATATCTTAAGTTATCGGTCGATATCTTAAGTTATCGGCCGACATCTTAAGATATCGGTCGATATCTTAAGATATCGTTCGATATCTTAAGTTATCGACCGATATCTTAAGATATCTTGGACTTCCTACGATGTTGCGAGAAATTTGGAAAACAATAACTTAAAAGATATTGTACTCGATATCTTACCTAGCCTGTTGTATTCTCTATGTTATACGACCTTTAGTGGAATCTCGAAATCGCTTTCCAAGAGAGATAAAAATTGTTAAAAGATGGTACAAAAATTCTAGATTCAATGCTTGCATAGAGAAGCATATATATATATATATCTGACGTGCACCCGGCTAGGCTTGGAGCTGGCCATTTATGCAAGGATTGAAACTATAGGGCCGTTCCTGTAAATACGCAAACATATAGGGCCGAAAGTGCAAATTTCCCTAAAATCAAAGTAGATATACAATTATGATTTTATACGATCAATCAATTTTAACTCATAATTAAAATCATCTTTGATCAAAATATTTCATTTTACGGTGTCCAAGTGCAACGTACATGCACTTCTCAAATATGTTTGAACCGCATTTAAAGTTCAGCCAGTTAGACCTGATCAAACCATAGCAACTCTGCATGCCAATTAAGATCCCACCTCCAAACATACCTTTAAATATTCTAACAGAATCTTTGAGAGCGCCTATGTTAAAATCCATTGACTGCTTTGAAATGGATGATAACAGTGTTTTTCGTTCCAATCTTTCACACACTTGATCTTGAGATTATGGGCGTACCATCAAACGGTCAGATATTGATTTGACGTGCACAAATTTCAAAATGACTTTAAAATCAAACTTAAACGAGACGAATGACAGGTTATTTTATCAAAATGTGATTTTACCTTTAATTAACTATGCCCATCGAATCTATTAAGGCACCGTGTTAAAACCAATTGACAATTTTGAACTAAATGATGGAGACTTTTTTTGTTCCAACTTTTCACACACTTGATCTTGAGATAATGGGTGTACCATCAAATGGTCAGGCATTGATTTGACGTGACACAGATCTCAAAAAAAGTGACCTTAAAATCAAATTTGGTGTCAATACCTCGAAAATGAACAAATATCTCGAAAATGAGTATTTCTTTCAAGTCAAAGTGTAAAATATAATTTATCAAAATTATCTTACAAGGTCGTAGATATCCCAAAATATTAAATACGAGACTACGGATGATGAAGACGATAAAATCGTCAAGAAAGTTAAAGTCGAGAAGGAATAAATACCCATTTTCGATTTAATTGAAATTTCTAGATTATACTTATTTGTTAGTTTTTATTTTTTTTCTTTATGTTCTATAGTTGACAATATAAGTTATATTTTTTTATTTTTTATTAAAAAAATTTTAAATTTTAATTTATAAATAATAAAGACATAAGAAACATAATAATAAATACTTTTTTTTTGTCTTTACTAAATCATAAAACATAGTAACGAACGCTTGAAATACTATATTGTTTTATGTTCAAATCACCCGATAAATGTCTAAAAATAAAATTCGATCATTTAAGGTCCTAATATTCACGTGCATTTGCACGTGCCTTTTTACTAGTAATATAAAATTTGCATGTGCATCAAGCACTTTCTTTGGGAATGATTCCGTAAAGGCATGTCAATCATTTCAAGGTTACCTATTTACAACCAAGGTATAAAAAATCGGCTGATACCGATACATATCGGTGATACGGCCAATACGTATCGGTTTTTGGCCAAACTGATACGTATTGGTATCCCATATCGGTATTGCTGATACGTATCGACCGATACGGGCCCGTATTGGGTTTCAGCCAATACGTCTCGGTTTCGACCGAAATTTTAGTAATTTATTTTTTAAAAATAAATTGGTCGATACGTATCGGTATCGGCCGATTCATATCGGCCTCAGGCAAACCGATACCGATTATAATACCTTATTTACAACCCATGATTTTCCCTTCTTAGTCTCGATTACACGTTCTGAAAACCATTAACTGCTTTAAATTAGATGATGGAGATCATTTTTTCTCCGAACATGGAGCTACTATCAGACGATCAAATTGTTGTTCCACATGGCACAATTCCAAATATGAACAGGAACATAATATACATCAAACTTGGTTCTCAAATTACATTTCGGGATAGGTGGCTCATGAAATTAAAATTTGACCGTCTAATAGGAGGACCATGATCTTAAGATTTATTATGACTTATGAAAGACTGGGATGAAAAATGATTTCCATCCTTTAGATCAAAGCATTCAACAATTTAAGCAAGTAAAACCTGAATTGAGAAGGAAGAATTGTGGATTGCAAATAAAGGTACCCTTATTTCAAATAAGGGGATCTTTTTCAACCACATCTCAAAAAATTGTAGATGTCCTAATTGTGGAGTGAGATTCTCAAGAGATTAGTATTTGAGAAAAGTAGGAAAGCGTGCCCCATTTATATTTTTATTATATCAGAGGTTAAAAAAAATTTGTTGTCAAGGGCAACATTATAATTATTCATTAAAATTTATCCATGCCCTTTGTGGGTTGATATGTATGGCTATCTGTTTCAAGTAAGGGGGTGGGGGGAGGAAAAAAAACCTTTGATTTTTTTGGTGATAAAAAGTAGCACAGGGCACTATTTTGTAAAAAACCCTTAGTATTTACCATATATTACTTGCATTCTATGCGTCTTGGATCATTAACAGTCCTTGAACCAAGGTATCAAGTATCGCCGATATCGATACATATCCGTATTTTGGCCAACTGATACCAATACCAGTTTCAGGGTGGTATCGGTATCAGGTATCAGTATCGATTGATACTGCACAATATCGGGCGCTACCTATTCGATATCGGCCGATACGGCTTAGACATAGTGACAAATTTCTCTGAAATTTCTCCAAAATTCACCGAAACAAGCGTGGGAGGAAAAACTTTGGGGAAATTTTGGTGATTTCTCCAAAATCGCTGAAATTTCATAAATTTATGCGAAATTAATAAAAATTCTTTGAAATTAATAAATTTTATTTAATTTCAGCTATTTTTAAATAATAAATAAGATTTTTATGAATATTAAATCATAAAATAATAAATAAGATTTGTACTCCCCGAAATTTCGAATTATTCTTGAAATTTATCCGAAATCACCCCCTACTGATGAAATATTGCTAAAACCAAATTTGTCACTATGGGCTCAAGTATTCATTTGCAACTTTAATTTGAATACTCTTGACTGATAAGAACTAGTGACAGTTGGTCAAAGCATTATGAAGCAAGTCATCACTTGTGGAAAACAGAGAGAAGGAAAAGAAGAAGAAATTTATCTCAAACACATTCTATTACGAAAGAAAGCGAGAAAAAAAGAACAATAACACAAGTTAAGTCATACAGAAAACACAACAATTTTACGTGATTCGGTAATGGTGCCTATATCCACAGATCATGGATCAAAATTTCGGTCGAAATGTTTCAGACCGAAACCGATAACCAAATTTTCGGTAATTAAATGTACTGTGGGAAAATTTTGGTGTCGGTTATGACCGAAACGAAATCCGATATTTTAATCCTTGCCACAAATTCACCCACGTTTCACTATTCTTCACGAGTTTCAAATTAGGTTACAAGAGCGGCCGCTACAAGAAAACCTTATGTACCCCGTAATTAGGGCTAACATACTAGAATGCGAAATTATTATTAAGTGAGTGGATCATCATTACTACCAAGTGACTCAATAACTGTTATGACCCAAGTCTTTTTAAGACCTATCTAATGGTGATAGATGGCGTAGAGCACCAAGCTCAATAATGGTGCTCCACACTCTAACACACCTTGTGTACTTAATTAGGGAAAGAACACAAGTCCTTTGGACTCTTTCTTTCCTTATTTCTTTTCCCTTTCCTTCTTTATTAAAGACCCAACCGGGTACCCTCTCTCTTCTTTTCTTTTAGCAAGTATTAAAGTCACATAGGACTTTTGCCTTCTTTTTGTTTTATATTTTTTATTATTGGCAATAGCCCAACCGGGCTCTCTCGCTCTCTCTCAATATTTGCCCAACCATCCTCTTCTCTTTCTCTCTCACCAATAACCAAGCAGCCAAGCTGCCAATAATCTCCAAGAAAACCAGCCGTCTCTCTGTCCCTCTCTCCTCCCCTAACCTCTCTCTATCGTCTACCCAAGTACCCTAAGCAACCCCTAATTAATCACCTCCCCTCAAGAAGTCCTCTCTCCCTCTCTCTCCTCTCAAGATTTTTTTTCTTTATGTCCATCTCTTCCCACCGCCTCTGGCTCTCTCTCTCTCAACCCATTTAAACCAAGGCAACAGCAGCCCCCTTTCCCAAACGTCTATTCTCTCTCTCTCTCTCTCTCTCTCTCTCTCACTTGAAGCCCCCACCCACGCAGCCAGCCAACCATTTGCAGACCCAAGCAGCAACCATCTGTCTCTTTCTCCTTCTCCCTCTCCCTCTCTCTCTCTCTCTCTCTATATATATATATATATATCAGTATGTATATATACTCACACACACATGAGAACCCCAGCCACCCTCTCTCCCTCTATATTAATATATCTCCCCTCAACGTGAATAGTTCCCCCTCCCCTCTCTCTTTTAGATCCTTCTATTCAAATCTCTCCCTCTCTCTTATGATTCTCTCTCTCTCTCTCCAAAATCCCAAACGTCTCTCCAGAAGTTCTCCTCTATCTTAAAAATTAAAGAAGCAGCCCCTCCTTCTCTCTTCCTCACTATGTTAACCAAGCAGGCCCCAAATAAATGCTTCTCCAATTCCTTTGGTTCCGCTATTTGTCCTCCATAGCAGTTTTTCGTCAAGTGATTTCTGATTTTTCCAACTTAAATCAGTTTTTCAGCTTCATCAAGATAAAGAACCATGCTTTAACCTTATGCTTCGTGTATTTAGGTTTGGGCCCTTGCACAATTGATCTCGACTATGAAACGAGGGTACATCTTGGGCTGCCCAATCATTGGCGGTTTCACAAACCAATTTTGGTTTTGGTTCATATTTTCGAAGCAAATTTCAAGTGGCAATGGGAACAGTAGGCGAAACGGCTATCCAAAAACTTTTAATTTATTCGTGTCGGACTTGATTTTCTTGGGAAAATTGTTTACGAAATCCGCCGATAGATCGGACGTGCTCCAAGCAAGGTGCTTCACCGCGAGCGATCATCGAATGACGCGAATGCTAAAGCTGGATTTGTGCCCATCCAACCGATCAAAGGCTCATATAAGGTGGGTGCCTTTCTATCCATTCAAATCTACGCTTTTACACTATGTAATGAATATATGATGAATTTAGGAAAACTAAAATTTCTTAAGTTTTGTGTGAATTCACAAAACGGTTATAGTCAAAGGGTTGACCCTATGGTCCCATTGGCCAAGAACTATAGTGCACTATTCCCTTCCACTTGACACCCAAGTGTGCCGAAAAATTAGATCCCACATCAAGAATGGACTGTTGTCCTGCTTTGTTTTGTTGGGCACTCGATTGGAGGTCATCGTTTGACCGTTTCAATCTCGATGATCCGATCAGTTTCTGACCTCGGTCAAACCATGGACTCCCTATAAAATTACATACTTTATATATCTAACGATTCACATTGATCCACATGTCCCTATTTTTATAAATTTTAGTATCCCAAATATATGAATATATTTATTTACGCTTATAATACTTTCTGTGTTTATTTATTTGAATCTGCTTATACACTAGCTAAAGGGTCTAGTTTGACCCATTAAATTAAGCGACCCACAGACGTATGATTCAAGGCTCGTAGATCTAAATAAAGATTATTTAGCCATCTGTTAAATTGATGGTCAGATTTTGATTATAATAAACAAACCTCGATCTTTACACCACAATATAACCACAAAAATTCTTGGACTTTATGCTTATGAAGCCTTAGTCTAGGGTCTGATTTGACCCTTTTAGATCTCAGGTTTTGAGACGAATTGTGTCAGTGGTCAAAACCCACTTTTTCTATGACACTACATGGTTACCAAACCCGATGTCCCATATCCGATTTATTCAAATTCTTATAATAGACCTTATATATCGTATAAGCCTTGATGGAAATTGAATCATTCAAGACCCCCAAACATCATAAAGGTCCATGGGCCTTGTGGGCCCGTCTAGTCTATGGACCCTTAATGGGCTCGTATACCCAATGTAGTTAAATGCGCGTTTTGTAAAATCGCGGATGCAAACCTTTTGAATAAGCCCAACTCACCTTCTAAGCTTAGGACAATTATTTAGGTATATATTCTACCCACGCTATGAAGGTGTACGTACCTCGAAAATCGTACAACAAAGATCCGACAGTCGAAACTTGTTTGAGTCATACGGGAGTCAATTCTTAGCCAAATTTCACAAACGACCAATCCGTTTTCATCAGATCGACAAGATCTATCTGATGAGATCAATACAATACTTTGAGTTACGTATTTTAGAACCTAGGTACCTTCATCGTAGGTCACCTTCTTCTCTCTCTTAAAGATGAGCGAGGCACCCTTAGTTACTTTTAGACCACTCTTTAACTTTACAAGGTCATAGAGTTTATTACAATATTTGAGAGTTAAAGTCTAACTCACCCTTTCATTAATACCAATTTGATACCAGTATTTCGAATATCTCCTTATGATTGACTTGTGTGTTTGAATCATAGTTCGAAATATTACGAGTAATATTAGTCTCATGTGGTTAGATGTTTTCTTATTATATGTTGTATTTATATTATGTGACATCCATCATTTAGATGATACGTTAGGACATGTATATGATAGGTTAAAAGGGAATAAGATATAATACATGACTTATAAGCCTTCGTCACGGTGGGGTTTCTTTCACGATCACGTGGAACTTGAAATGTAGGAATCCATGTACGGATGCAACTCCTCTATGGTAGTATGGGATACCACACGAAGTACATCCAGATTACTACGAAACTCGTCCTTTAGAAAGCGTGATTTGTGAAGCCTATCGCATTATGGCTCATCTAATTAAGTTAAGCAAAGATGAAATATAAATATGTTAAGATACGAGATGTTAAAAAAGTAGGGACTTAAGCCCACGCAAATATGAAATCGGGGTAGGGACCTAAGCCTATAACTGAATAATGTTATGATATGTTAAGATACGCTGTCAAGGCCAGCTAAACAAAAATTAAGTTTTACACGTGCCATATCTTGCGTACCACCGCAAGATTCAACGTCTGCAGCTAAGACGGGTCTTAAGGACACTATGATAGCTTTGTCTCGAACTAAGGGGACATTGTGATTACTATGCACGTAACCTTATCGGGCTAGATGGTGGTTTATGTTATGATATGGAGGTTAGGTGGTCATCTACACGTGGACCTCGCGTAATAGGCTCGAGCAACGATTCTGGCACAGATCGTTTAAATAAGACAAGTAAGATACGAAGTACGTTGTGTAGGCGTATGGAATAATAATAAGACTTGCAATACGATACGTAAGTTAAGTTGACAAGACGAGTAAGAAAAATAATAAGCATTAGAAGCATCGTACACATTGAAATATGTTATGTTCTTTCAATTTTATAATTTTATAGTAATGAAATATTTATGAGAATGATTATTATGTTATTTATATGAATTTTTAAAGGATTCACCTTCACTCACAAGGTTGCACTCACGATCACCTGGGTAAATTGTGGTGGATTGATTGTGCAACCCACTGAGTAAACTCACCCCACCAAAAACTAACAGCTGCAGGTGAAGATATGGACCTTATTGATCGATGAACTTGATGCATTGGAAGATGATACGGATTATAAGGGTGACGACTTGGATGATCAGTTAGACGACGTCAGGTATATATTAATTGTTTAGAAAGATCTTCCAGTAGTTGACCGAACCTCTATTTTTGGTCGATTTATTTATTGGATTCAAAATTCAATGTAAACTTATTGAAATGAATTTATAATGTAGAAGAATTTTTGGTTCACAATTTTTGGAAGCCCAGTTTTATGTAAGAAGCTATTAAGATATGTATGTCCGCTTATCGCCTTAACAAGTGTGCGGTGTCATAACACAGGATTTTAGGCCCTTGAGATCGACTAGGATTTTGGGTCGTGACAATAACATTTCTCTCCACATATAAACAACTTGTTCTTTTATGACTTATTGATCGTCAGAATTTCAAATGATAAGAAAGATCCGATTATCCTTTAAATTTGAAATGGAAGACATGGGAGACATTCTATGTCTTAGGAATAAAGAAAACTTTAGATCGCTAAAGCCTTTTCATAATTTGTCACAAGAAAGCTATTGCTATTTAGATGTTTGGAGTCGTCGATTCTGTTTGATAAATTGTACACAACCTAGGGATGCTCTTGGTTGTTCGGATACAAAGTTATCCGAAGCCATATAATCATAACAGAGTTTACATGTTTAGCAAGTTCCCATCCTCTTTGCTAATATCCTACTATCTGCTTTAGCAGGTACCCCTTCACCTTGATAACTCATTGTATAGAAAGATTTTATGCAAGATTTACCTGTTCAGCAACTCTACCCTCCTCTCTTTTTCTTGTCAGAGCAGATTTTATTTGTTTTGATAGAGAGTTAGTAGAGAGTAGGGAGGTTACTGCTAGAGCAGGTAAATCCTCATTTGCAGGGAGTTAGAAAAGAGAATGGAAACCAACTAAAGCAGGTGAACTATGTTGTGGCAGGGGCTAGCAAAGAGCTATGGCATACGCAGCCTTAATAACTTTCTTAGCCTCTTGTGAAATGCTAATATTTCCCCTGTTTGGTGTGGCTCCTACATCCGACTTCCACTTAAAAAAGATTTTTGCAAAAGCTTTCGTGGGAAGTTGATTTTGGTTGCTTCCAGCTTGTGCTTATTTTCATCTTTGCAAGAAGCCATTTTAAGTGAAATCAGTGTGTGAGAGCTGTGTTTGGGTTAACTCTTATAAGAGTAGAAGTAGCTCTTTGCCTGCTCTTTGACAGAGCAGATAAAATCTGCTCTTAGATAGAACATGCAGAAATCAGTTTTATCACTTAAAACAGCTCCCCACCAAATCAAATGAAGCAAAGAGTTATGTTACCAAATATAAAAGTGGTTCTCCACCAGAGCCATAAAAGTAAAAGAGCTGCTCTTTGCCCCAAAAGAGTTAACCCAAATGCAGCCAAAGATTGCACTACTGCTTTTCACATATATCTCCACAATCTTTTTACAACTAAAATCTCATCATTTTAGGGGCTATGCATGTATGAATAGCCAAGAAAATTACTTGAGGGGGCGTCTTTGGATAAAAACAATGGAAATGGAGAAAATTGATTTATTAATCCTATATTTTGGCATAATTTTATAGCTTGCAAGAATTTATAGAATTCCTTCATTTTCCATTATTTGGATAGACATATTAATAGTTTGGAAAAATTTTATAGCATGACTTAAGGAAATTCTAATATCAATTTTTGAGGGCTCCACAAATTGAAACTTTCATTATACCCTCTCAATCTAAACTCGCAAATGGACAATTCTTCTAATGCATAATTGCATCCAACGGGTGAAAAAATACAGATTTGTACATTCCAACTCTTCGGATTCTGTCATTTGTCTCATATCCAAACACACCCTAAGGGCTTGTTTGGATATGAGGAAAGAGAGGAATACTTAGATTCAGATTATATTTTCCGTAATTTTTCATTGTTTGGAAGCGACTTAAGGGTCAGAATACAAAATATAATTTCTACGCTTATTTCCGACTTAAGAGTTCGAGGATACCCTCGACATTCAATTTGCCGAAACCTCGGAAAGATAAGAAGAGTGATGAAGAAAAAAAATAAGCGTACAGCTCTTCTCACCCATTTATTAGTAATATCACACAATTTTTTCACAGATGAAAACCATTGACTGATTTGAATCAGATGATGGAGATTATTTTTTTTCAATCTTCGTCATGATAGATCTTAAGATCATGGCTCCCCTATCAGATGATCAGATGTTGATTCTATATGGCACACATCCTCAAAAATTAGAGGCGGGTTATGACTTTGGTGGTCAATTGATCACCCAAACTTTCTAAAAATTTGTTATTAAGCTTTAGGGGTCCTAATTTATATTAGTGAATTCTCATCCATCCAAAATTACATTGAGCACCCAAAATTATCAAAAATCTTTAAACAGTTTATTGCATATAATTAAAAAAAAAAACTTAAAACCTAACCTTCACAAAGCACTAAGTCAACCAGTAGACTAAGATATATAAAGAGCAAAAAAAACTTAATACATATATAATGTTTTAGTCAATTTTGTGAATCATTTTTATGACATTGCAATTGTTTTTTTGTTTGGATGATCTTTTGTAGTATTATACCTATTTTTTTGTTAGGATATGTTATTTTCCTAGAATTTTCTGTATATGCATCCAAGCAAAAGATTTGGTTGATCTTGCATTTTCCCAACTAGCAATGTGATTATCCAAACTGTGAAAAACAAGGTGAAACAAAGGAATCTAATGAATTCCTACAACTTTGATATCCTTGAAAAAAT
Source organism: Chloranthus sessilifolius (assembly GCA_021018995.1). Classification (NCBI taxonomy): domain Eukaryota; kingdom Viridiplantae; phylum Streptophyta; class Magnoliopsida; order Chloranthales; family Chloranthaceae; genus Chloranthus; species Chloranthus sessilifolius. Next base: position 7,524,940 of record CM037591.1, read on the forward strand.
GGTGGAATATTATTTTACTACTCTTTCATAACAAGACACTCTTAAAGTCAAGCCGCGAATGTGGTCAATCTAAAAGTCAAATGCCATATTTTGGGTTGGGCAAGTATCAAATTTAAGATAATTTGCATCTTTCTTCTTCAAATCAAGGTATCAAATATCGGCCTATACCGATACATATTGGCAAACTGATACGTATCAGCTCTCTCTCTCTCTCTCTCTCTCTCTCTCTCTCTCTCTCTATATATATATATATATATATATATATATATATATATTAAATAGGCCGATATGTATCGGCATTGGCCGATACGCATCAGCCGATTCGTATCGGTCCTCCAAGGACTGATACCGATACCGATTTTGTTACCTTGCTCCAACTCATATTAGAGGCTCTCTCTCTCTCTCTCTCAAGTTGGATACTTTAAAAAGTAATTTGACAATATTACGTGTAATTCTCCCATATTACAACTGCGCTTGATCATTCTGTGTTTGGGTTAGCTCTTATAAGAGCAGAAGCAGCTCTCTGCCTGCTCTCTATCAGAGCAGATTTTATCTGTTCTGACAGAGAGCAGATAGAGAACAATTTATCACTTAAAACAGCTTCCCGCAAGAGCAAATGGGGCGAGGAACTGTGTTACCAAATATGAAAGTAGTTCTCTATCAGCGCCAAAGAGCAAAAGAGCTGCTCTTTGCCCTGAAAGAGCTAACCCAAACACAGAGTTTATACTAATAATTTTTACATACAATATTTTCTGACTTACAATGGTCTAACCTTGAAAACTTAAACAATGCATGAGTTAAGGATGAGGATGGAGGGTAAAGTAAAATAACCTATAAAGCAGATTTTACACAGCTTATTCACTTTATTGTAATGTGAATGCACATAAAGAGGAAATTTAAACCCAAGTTTTACACTCAACTAAACAACCATTTTACACCAAAATTGTATTTTTTTACAAGTAAAAAAATGCTTTTTTACCTCTAACGCTTTAATTACAAATGGTAATGCATTTTGCAAATACAATTTAGTTGGCAAATGCATGACATGTGATCAGTTAATCAAGAGTTGGTATGAGGTGAAGCACCAAGTGGGTCCATGAGCTGATGCCGCACATCCTCTCTCAGGCACCAAACTCACATCCTCTCGTAATCCAGCTTATCTGACTGCACAGAGATATAAGATTATGATGTGCTGCAATCAGAAACAATCAAATCATAAACACAGAGCATCAAACCGACCAGCACATCGCTGTTATACCCTGGAAATGTTCAGTGTGCACTGTGCAGCAATCTACTAGTGATGGCATAAAACTAACAGCCCCAATATTATTAAGAGAGCAAATATAGCCATGGGTCAAAATCTCAGTTTTCTGGTACGTATTGTCCAGCTCTAAAACCAATACCTATTGGTTTTTGACGATACAGTGGTATGTATCGGCTGATACATGCCGATACATATAAATATATGGGTCGATACATTCCATGTTTCGTCCCGGTCTTCTCTGAAACCAATACCTATTGATTTCGTCTGAAATTTTGAACCATGGAGATAGCACACTCAGGCCAACAAGAAGAACGTACACATGTAGGGCTGTCAACGAGACTACCGGCCCGTGATCCAACCTGATTTATAAATTGGGTTGGACATAAAATTTTGGCCCATCAAGCGTCGAACCTTGAAGCAACTGACCCGAAGATTGAGTCAGGTCAGGCCAACTCGGATTTGCCAGGCCCAACTGGCCTGGTTTTCAGGTCAGATCTTGTTGGGGCTTATAAAATTTTCCTGTCGGGTCGTACTGGGTCAAGGGCCCAAAAGATTGGGCTGACCTCGATATCAACCCGACCTGACCTGACCCATGACCATCCACTTGCAGGGTCTCGATCAAACAATCAGGAGAGGGGGCCTGACAGTCCAGATCACCAGACTCATGCCACGTGGATGGTGTGGAACCTGTTCAGTACTGAACTCTCACACTCCCCAAGTACGTTAAATTAAAAGTTTCATGTTAGGCTTATGCCATCAACCATTCTTTACCTTGATTAGCATATCTGTTGGGAGCCATGCCGGTGAAGTTGGAATTCCAACCCAAGCAATCTGCAAGCCGAATATTAGCAGATTAAATGAATAATAAATATAAGCAAAAAGTTGTACAGAGAGTTAGGGCTGCAAATGGATACGGTTCGGGTCAACCCGACCTGACCCAGTCAGGGTCTACCCTCAACCCTGCCTGATTATCTTCGGGCTCAACCTGACCTTACTTGTCAAATTCTCAGGTCAGGTCAGGTTAGGCCAATTGGGGCGATAATATATTGGGTCGGGTTCAGATCAAGAACTCTAGAACAGTCCCGATAGGTTGGGATTTTGGACCCGAACCCACGGCTCAGGTCGCTTGGCTCAACCCATCAGGTCAACTCAACCAATTTGCAGTCCCACCTAGAAACATGAGACAATTTTTGAACAAGTAAATATCAACTTGTTATTCCAACAATTACAAATTATAAATTCAGGGTGAGTATCATGTGATTTACACAGAGCATTTAACTCCACATTTTGCAAATCGGGCATGCCATTAACAAGGTAGTCCATTTCATGTTTACCGTAAAGATTTGTCACAAATAGCAGGGACCTTTGTCAGATGTACACATCCTAGCTGTGGCCTGTAACGATATGAACAAAGTGTACAAGGGCTGATTAGTGAGCCAATTTTTCTTCTTTTGGTATGGGGTTACCAGACGTTCCAGAGTGGAAGTGGCAATTCTAGGGTGAAATTGGCAGGAACGTCGAGTACGTGGACATCAGTTTTGAACCACATCGCTTCTACTGGCGTCGAAAGAAGCGAAGAGGGAGCTCGAGTAGCCCGAGCACTACAGCGTCAGGGGGAAAAAGGAGACAAAAAGTGTCAACAGATGACGAACACCTGTCCCATCTTGACGAACGTCCATAATTTCAGCCCCTTACTATTTTATGAGGGACAGATGTCCGAAGTGCACCACGGACGTCCGTGGTTTTGAGTCTGTAGGTCACGAACGTCTGGGACCTCCAGGACGGACGTCCGTGGACGACGTTCCGCCCTACGACGGAACGTATAATTTTGCGAAAATTGCCTTTTTAGTCTTTTAATTCATTTAGGACTATTTTTATTTTGACTTATTGGTGACCTATATAAGGAGGCCTGTAAACACTTTTCTAATGGATTATTAAATATTTTGAATGCTTTATGCTCGAATATTCTTCTTCCCGAGATGAGTTTGGTGTGAGGCTAAGGGAGTAATTCCCAAACTGTTATCCTGTGGTATCTATTGTCTTTTGATCCTTTATTATCTCTGCTATCTATTCATTTTTGTTTACTCTTGAAATTTCACCTTACTGGTATGAGATTTCTAAACCCTAGTCTATTAGTTTTTTTATCCCAAAACCTAAAACCTTTCTGGAACCTTAAATCAAACAGAACCAAAACTCTTTTCTAAACCATAAACCTAAACCAAACCATAAGCCTATTACAAAGCCATAAACCGATTACGAGCCCTAAACCAATTCTGCAACCCTAGTTTGAGTTCGTGAGTCTACAACGAATCGAACGCGAACGTCCAAGCCTGAAAAAACTAGAGTTCTAACTCTAGGCGCGATCCTGCCTCAAATCTAACAATACTTGCGCATCGGACTGGACCCTAGCTGGATCTCACGTGATCTATCCATCAAAATTCTTTAAACCCTAAGGTATTTAAGATAATCTTGTGATTAAACTTGAATTGATTTATTTAATTTCGGTATATTTGCATTAAAATCATATTCACGCATGTTAGAGTCACCGTCCCACGTCAATTTTGGTATCAGAGCCCTAGGTTTTCTAGGTTAAGGCATCTTTGCTTGTCATATTTATTTTATTGCATTATTTTTCTTTTATGAGTCCATATTGCATTCCAAATTAGAACCCTAATAGGAATTTGTGATCACCATGGATTCGAGTGAGATTCTCAATACCCTTAAACGCATGCAAGAAAAATTGGGCGCGATTAGTGCACGTTTAAATTCCATAGAGCAAGCCGAAACATCCCTAGAACTTGGTAATGATAGATGCAAGATCGAATCAACCAACTAGAAGCGGTTGATGAACTTGAGGATCAACACTAAGGGCGCAATGGACGCCAAGGTAATCGGAATCAGAATCAATGTTCTTAAAATCGTCGGGCTGGTTCGGACGGTTGGGGGAATGTTCGGGCACCCCAAGATCCTATATATATATATATATATATATATATATATATATATATATATATATATATATATATATATAATCATAAATGTAAAATAAATTATTATTTTTCGATACAAATATATATATATTAATATATATTCTGAAGTAGATATAGTGATATATATTCTCAAATATTATATATATACAAATTTTATTTTAATATAAGTATACATATATTAATATATTATATATATAATTATATATTTATATATATATTAGAGTTATACACAGTACATACAGTCACAACACATGAACACAACTCGTTAGAATATGACATCTTCCACACCTTTGCCAGATTTTGTGAAAAGAGTTGTAAGGTCATCGTGGACAACGGTAGTTGCACCAATGTAGTGTCAACTCATGCCTTACGCCGCTTGGGGCTTACACCCGAAGCCCACCCGAGACCTTATAAGGTCGCATGGGTCGACTCTTCATCCATCCCCATGTCAAAAAGGTGTTGCGTACCGATTCAGTTAGGTCCTTATTCGGACACCTTATGGTGTGATGTGGTGCCGATGGATGTGGGCCATATCATTTTGGGAAGGTCGTGGCTCTACGACATGGACGTGACCTTTTATGGTCGATCAAACATATGCACATTCATGCATAAGGGCTAGAAGATTACTTTACACCACTTGCCTCTTAAAACACCATCAACCAACAAAGTCGAGAAGAAGGGCGAGACTTCAAAATTCATTAATATTGTGAACCCTTCAGAATTCGAGAAAGCGTCGTTAGATGAGAGTGTGGCGTACGTAGTCGTCACCGTTGAGAGTGCTCCCGAGTCAGGGAGCCAGTGTCCCAAGGAGGTTGAGCCGATCCTGAAAGAGTTTATGGATGTCTTCCCTAAAGACTTACCAAACGAACTCCCTCCCTTGCGTGATATCCAACACGCAATAGATTTGGTTCCCGAATCTAACTTACCGAACCTGCCCCACTACAGGTTGAATCCGGTTGAATACACCGAGTTGACTCTGCAAGTCAATGACCTCCTTCAGAAAGGGTTCATCCAAGAGAGTCTGAGCCCGTGTGTCGTGCTTACCCTACTTACTCCTAAGAAAGATGGTACATGGCGCATGTGTGTGGATAGTCGTGCAATCAATAAGATTACGGTTAAATATCGATTTCCCATACCAAGGCTCGATGACATGCACGATATGATGGTTGGTGCCACTATCTTTTCAACAATAGATCTTAAGAGTGGCTACCATCAAGTCCGAATCTGCCCCGGTGATGAGTGAAAAACCGCCTTTAAGACTAAGGATGATCTTCATGAGTGGAAGGTCATGCCTTTTGAGCTTTCTAACGCCCCGAGAACTTTTATGAGTCATGACCCAAGTGTTGAGGTCGTTTCTAGGCAAATTCCTTGTGTATTTCGATGGCATCTTGATTTATAGTCATGACAAGGATCAGCACTAGGACTACCTTAGGCTGATTTGTGAGACCCTAAAGGGCGAGAAGTTGTTTGGGAACCTTAAGAAGTGCACCTTCATGCAACGTTTCGTTATCTTCTTGGGATTCATTATCTCAGCCAATGGAATGGTCGCGAACCCCGAAAAGATTAAAGTCATTGTGGAGTGGCCCGAACCTAAGAACATACACGATGTCCGCAGCTTTCATGGTTTGGCTACCTTTTATCCTTGCTTCATCAAAAGCTTTAGCACCATCATGGCCCCAATTACTGATTGCATGAAAAAGGGGACTTTAAATGGGATAAAGCCGCGACGAAAGCCTTTACTGAGATTAAACAACGGATGAGTAGTGCACCCGTCATGCGCTTACCAGGCTTTTCCAAAGTCTTTGAAGTTTCATGCGACGCATCGGGTGTGGGGCATAGGAGGAGTGCTTAGCCAAGAGGGTCACCTAGTGGTCTATTTTAGTGAAAAACTTAATGAGGCAAAGCAAAAATACTCCACCTATGACAAGGAGTTCTATGCGGTCGTCTGATCTCTTTGATATTGGAGACATTGCCTTAGACCGCAGGAATTTGTGTTGTTCTCCGACCATGAAGTCTTACGCTTTCTTACTTCACTAAAAAAGTTGAACCCAAGGCACACGAAGTGGGTCGAGTACCTTCAAGGGTCACATTCGTGTTAAAGCATAAGGCTGGTCTTGAAAATAGGGCGGTTGATGCACTTAGTCGTCGAGTGGCGACTTTGCCCTCAATGAGCACCGAGGTCGTCAGGTTCGAAAGGTTAAAGGATGAATACCCCAAGTGCCCTGATTTTGGGGTTGAGTACATTGCTCTCCTTAGTGACCCGACCAGCACACACTCCGTGTACACCATCCACGATGGGTACTTGTTCAAAGGCAATCGCCTTTGCATCCCTCGCACTTCATTGCGTGACTTTCTTATTTGGGAGTTACATGTTGGAGGGATGATTGAACATTTCGGGCATAATAAGACCATTGCGCTCGTAAATGATAGGTTCCTTTGGCCTAGCCCAATGAGAGATGTCGCCCCGGTCGTTAAACATTGTCGTACTTGCTAAGTATCTAAACAGAGCAAACAAAATACCGATTTGTACACCCCGTTACCCATGCCACACACACCATGGCAAGACCTCTCAATGGACTTCGTGGTTGGACTTCTTAAAACTCCAAGGAAGCACGATTCCATCTTTGTCGTAGTGGATCGATTTTCCAAGATGGCCCACTTCATACCATGTTCTAAGACCTCCGATGCATCTCACATTGCTAAATTATTTTTCGCGGAGGGAGTACGTCTTCATGGGTTGCCCAAAACCATTGTGTCTGATAAGGATGTCAAATTCACTAGCTATTTTTGGAAGACACTTTGGCACATGATGAGCACATTGCTCCAATTCTCGACGGCTTATCACCCTAAAACGGATGGCCAAACCGAAAGCACCAATAGGAGTCTTGGGAATCTCCTTCGTAGTCTTGTCGGTGATCATGTTAGAACCTGGGATACCATTTTGCTCATAGCTGAGTTTGCTTATAATAATTATGTCAATAGGTCTATAGGCATGAGTCATTTTAAAGTAGTGCATGGTCATAGGCCTAGGAGACCACTAAATTTGATCCCCATATTTGCTTCCCATAGATTGTCAGAGTCTGCCGATGTATTTGCACAACACATTCATAGCTTGCATGCCTAAATTAAGCAAAAGATTAATTCAAGCAACAATCAATATAAGGTATCTGCAGATGCTCACAGGTGTTTTAAAAAATATCACGTGGGTGATTATGTGATGGTCCGGATTAGGCCTAAGCAGTCCATTGGTTTTCACAAAGAAGCTTCAATCTAGTGGCGTTGGACCTTTTAAAATTTTGGCTAAGAGTAGTCCTAATGCACACAGGCTTGAGCTTCCTCCAGGTATGGGGGTTAAACTTTCAATGTGGAGGACTTGGTTCCTTACTTGGGCTTCACCCCACCTCCTGAAAACCCACTCCTGCCACCTCATAGCCCCAACCCAGCGTTGCAACCCGTACCTCTCCCTTTCCCGAGCAAACACAGAAAAGATGAGATAGAGGATATAATCAGTGATCATGACGTCTCCACACATGACGGGGATTCCATAAGTATTTGGTTAAATGGGTCGGAAAACCGGAGATCGAAAACACTTAGATCCATGAGAATGAAGTTCACTACTTGAATCCTGACTTGATCGACATCTACCACGAGTGTGTTTCATCGGTGATGAAACCTTTTTTGTCCAGGGGAATTGACGGGGACGTCAAGTACGTAGACATCGGTTTTGGACCACATCGCTTCTACCGGCGTCGAAAGAAGCGAAGAAGGAGCCCGAGTAGCCCAAGCACTACAGCGTCAGGGGGAAAAGGGAGTCAAAAAGCGTCAACAGATGATGGACATCCGTCCCATCTTGGCGGACATCCGTAATTTCAGCCCACCACTGTTTAGTGAGGGACGGACGTCCGGAGTGCACCACGGACGTTCGTGGTTTTGAGTCCGTAGGTCACGAACGTCCGTGACCTCCAGAACGAACATCAATGGACGACGTTCCGCCTCGCGATGGAACTTCTAATTTTGCAAAATTGTCTTTTTAGTCTTTTAATTCTTTTAGGACTCTTTACTTTAACTTAATTATTGGTGGCCTATATAAGGAGGCCTGTAAACACTTTTTTAATAGATTATTGAATATTTTAAATGCTTTATGCTTGAATATTCTTCTTCCCGAGATGGGTTTGGTGTGAGGCCAAGGGAGTGATTCCCAAACTGTTATCGCGTGGTATCTATTGTCTTTTGATCATTTATTATCTCTGCTATCTATTCATCTTTGTTTACTCTTGAAATTCCACCTTACTGATTTGAGATTTCTAAACCCTAGTCTATTAGTTTCTTGATCCCAAAACCTAAAACCTTTCTAGAACCCTAAATCAAACAAAGCCAAAACCCTTTTCTAAACCATAAACCTAAACCAAATCATAAGCCTATTACAAAGCCATAAACCGATTACGAGCCCTAAACCAATTCTGCAACCCTAGTTCGAGCCCGTGAATCTACAACGAATCGAAGGCGAACGCCCAAGACTGAAAAAACTAGAGTTCTATCTCTAGGCCCGATCCCGCCTCAAATCTAACAGTACTTGCGCATAGGACTGGACCCTAGCTGGATCTCACGTGATCTACCCATCAAAATTCTTCAAACCTTAAGATATTTAAGATAATTTTGTGATTAGACTTGAATTAATTTATTTAATTTCGACAAAATTGCATCAAAATCATATTCAAGTATTTTAGGGTCACCGTCCCGCATCAGAAATTGAATTACCAATTCCACATTTTCTATTCGATTGGAACTTAAGGGATGGAAGTGAATTGAAGTGGGGCCCACAAGTGGAATTCACTTCCACCCACTAATTCCATCACAGCTAAAATCAATTCCCCACATGAAATGGCTGTAAGTGCCAATTCCACAGGGTAAAATAGTCATTACGAAATAATTAGAACGAAGTATATTAAAATTCAGTATTTTTCTTCTATTTGCATTGCCAAAAATACCCTTTTCCAATTCCACAAGAATTTATTTCCACGAGAATCTAATCAAACAGTGAAGCCACTTCCCACACAACATAAACAAACAAGAGAAGTGCCATTTCCAAGAGAATTCAATACCAAGGAAATAAGCATGGAATTGCTAATTCACTTCCAAGAGCTGAAGTCCAAGTTACCAAACAGAGCTAAAGGAATCTTCCTTTCATATAATGTGAATGCTATAATGTTGGAAATTGATCTCTCTGGATTGGTAAACTACACGGGTTTCACATAGCCCATGCCAAAATCATCGTATTCTAGTCTGAAGTGGTTCATTTCGTGTACAAGAGCTTTGTTCTAGTTGATCCCAGTATAGGTGTTTCTTTATGGATTGCAAGGAATGTCGATCTTAAAATTTTTGTCATTGTCCAATGGTTCTCGAGTTGGTCCATTTAGTGTTCGAAATATCACATTTTGACAAGAGTCAACTCAAAATTGAATGCCACTTCAAACTCTAGGAATATTGAGATATACCAAAGGATTGTAAAATTACAATATTTAGTAAGTCCCCCAAATAAATAAATAAAATTTTGGCAAAGAGAAATCCATTAAAGATAGTAAGTCTCCAAATATTATCATCAAACAAAAGGAAGAAGTATAGTATGTAGAGAACAAAAAGAGAATAAGTATAACTTACAAGTGCATACTCCCCTGTCTCAAAAATGCGTATGTCCAAGACCTAGTAGCACCAAGAAGAAAAATCAGAAAAAAGCAGACTCATAACAAAAGGGAAGAATAAATGAGATTTTTAAAGATGCACAAATATAGCCTTACGCCAACCGTAAAAAGGCTTTGAAATTCCACAAAAAAATTCTTCCCCAGCGAACAAAACGAGTTTGACAAAAGAAATAACACTTGTTCATGTCTGTTCAATACGTTGACTTTGATAATTGAAAAGTTACCTCCCCACGGTCTTCATATATATAGTCCAAGCCTTTGTAATAAGGTGGATGCCCAACGGACAAATACTGAAATAAGAAATATACAGATTGATGAATTAGGTTTGCGAATAGAACTTAAAGGGAAAGAAATCAAAAGAAACCTCATCTAAAATTAAGTTTATAAATGTACAAGACCCTTCTAAGTTCATAAGATGACCAATCAACAAATTCAGAGGCGGGCTTAATAAGTTCAGTGCCGACCTTTGATTCTCCAAAGATCACAAGAACAGTCAGCTATGCCCGTATGCATTGGTTTGTTTATGAGATTAGCAGTGTTACCTAGGCACTTCTACTTTTGGGATATTTGCCATGCCGACACTTGGTGGCAATTGGACACGTGCCGACACTGATGGCATTTGGACACTGCTCACACAGCACGACACTTCTAGACATGTATGAAAATACCACATAATATCATCAAAATCTTCCTCGTAATGAACTGCCGTTTAATAAATAAAAAATTGTGTAAAGTTTAGTAACTTGTAAAATAAAAGGCTTGGGTCCTTGAAAACATGTGTATAATATAAAATAATTTTAGTTAGGTTCATGGCATACATTATGTTTCTTTTCATTACATGTCACTTGGCTCTCTAAGATTTCCCTTCAATTCTTATCTATATACGTTTATATTAAAAAAAAAATCTTAAGGCTGTGCCACCGTATTGGAATCATTAGAAATTGGCGTGCCAAAAACCTATGACACCTTGACACTTGGCACCCATTCCATGGGTCTAGGTAACACTGGAGATTAGCTTCCTAAGTCCTAACATTATTAATAATGCTACTCATAAAAATTGAAGAAATCTCAATGTTGTCTTCGTTGAACAAACGTTCAAATCTCAGAACTTCCTTAACAATAAGAACATGCAATAGTGCAAATGTTGAAAAAATGAAACAAGTTAGACATACCATAAATTTGTCCCAGTGAGATGTTACAGATTTTATTATTTTTTATCTCTGGTCATTTTTATATCATTTTGTTTGTTTTCAAAATATTTGGTACTATTACAGAACCTTGCATCTCAACAGAAATAAGGAGTAGTCACTCTATTCTTTCAAATTTAATAGATGGTTATTATTTTTCCAATTAGTTTATAGGTCCTTCGCCATTGTTTCTAGATTTATAAATTTATATGTAAGAAGAGCATGCCTATTATGTTGAACTTAATTTTTACTCTCCTTTATGCCTTTTTGATAAATGAATATAGGGGATTTTGATATTTCTTCTTGGGTAGTATTTTCTACATGGTTTAACTAATATTTCCACAGGTACTTCTTTACTTGACCCTTTTAAATTTTAATTCTTGACACTCTCCTTTTAAATATAGTGCTCAAAATTGAATACAATTTAAAGTCATAGCAACAATATTCCAAATTTCACTTAGAAATTTGTATTTGTTTTCTCAATGCACTTTGTTATAATCAAGACAATGATGACTCTATTACTGGTTGACTTTTCTCAAATATAAGAATTTATGAAGTGCCATTATAATCTACTTTAGATAGAATCAATGCCGTATTTTATTTGAATGCTAGCCATTATGTAACTGAAAATGACAAAAATACCCCCTTTTATGGATCTTTACTAAGTCTTTTAGAAAATAGCAAGTAACACCCTATTAATATTGTATACTAAACACACTCTCCATACTTCTCTCTTGAAACGTCACTCTCGAAGATAGGCCACCCATAAATGATCATCACTACTGGAATATAACAAAGTCTATAACTAACCAACCATCATCTTTTTCGTTTACAATTTACACTTTTTATGTTCTTTTTCTGACGGGGAACATCAAGATTGAGAGCATTGGAGTTTGGCCGCAACAGAATTTTCAGTTTCAAGGGAGAAAAGAAAAAAAGAAGTGCTCATTGTGGCTCGAAAACAGCCACAACTCGCTATGAACAGTACCACAGCGGGTTGTGCCATAGCACGCTGTAAACAGTCCCACAGCGCACCGTGGAGGACTACGCCCAGTGACGGAATTTTTATTTTATTCGGAAAATTGCTTTTTTAGTTTTTTATTTCTTTTAGGACTTTTTTTTGTTTCAAATTAATTATTGGTGACCTATATATAGAGGCTTGTAAACACTTTTTAATAGATTATTGAATATTTTGAATGTTTTTTGGTTGAATATTCTTCTTCCCGAGATGTGTTTAGTGTGAGACCAAGGGAGTGATTCTCATCTATTCTCTTTGATCTTTTATTATCTTTGCAATATATTTTCTCTATTTTCTCTTATAATCCATTACTCATATTGAATCCCTAATCCAAAACCCAAAACCTATTTCCATCAAAACCCTAGTTTTCATCCGAGCCATCAAACCTACCCAATCCTACAACCCTAGTTCGAACCCGTGAATCTATATCGGATCGAAGACGAACGCCCAAGCCTGGAAAAGTTAGAGTCCTATCTCCAGGCCCGATCTCACCTCAAATCTAACGGGACTTAGCGCATCGGATTGAACACCCTATTCGGATCTCGCGTGATTTACCTACCGGAATTCTACGAACCCGAAGGTATCGTGATAGTTTTGAGATTAATCTTGAATTAATTTTATTTAATTTCGGCAAATCGCATCAAAATCTTATTCACGCATTTTAGGGTTCCCGTCCCGCATCATTTCCTTAGTCTAATTTTATTTTACTCTTCTTCTTCCTCTTTCACATATTAGCATTTAGTTTCACATAATTTTGTTTTTTGTTATTTGTGTGTAAGTCAATAGTTACCTGCATATAATTTTATTTTGTTATTTGCGTGCAAGTCAACAGTTTTAGCCATTAATTTTAACGGTTCTCCTAAGCCAACGATTTCAGCAATCAATTTGCGAGAAGCTCCAAGCAACAAAATTGAATGAAGCCAGGTTTCTTTGAGGGATTGAAGGCATCCTCTAACGAACACAGGTGTCAATGGGCTTGGCATTACATTTTTATGATTTTCCAGTATGGCAAGAGCCTGGCCTGTTTACAAATTTTTTTCCAGCCTAAGCCCGGCCTGTTGCCCCGAATACTTAATGAACTAAATTTCATGCAAATGTCTGAGTTATGTAGTCGTATGTAGGGCAGTGAAACGGCCCGGCTGGCCAGCAACTCGGCCCGGACCCAGCCCGGGAATTCTGGGTTTTTTAAGTCCCCTAGCCCAGCCCGGATCATATGGCTGGGCTAGGTGCTAGTAGCCTGGTTTAAACCAGGCCAGGTTACTGCCAGATGGTCAATAGCCCGGCCCGTGTTACCTATTTTACATATAACTTATTTTTTGATAATATTAACATAATTATGTAATAAGATTACTAATATATCCTCAGACTTTACCGTTCAATGGATTAATTTGAGGATATTTTACTTAAAAAACCTTTAGTTAGCCACTTACAAAGCCTATATAACTGATTAGAAGGGTTATGAATAAAATTAATATATAAAAAAAAAGTTGTCAAAAGAAAGAAATGGCCCACAGCCCGGTTTGGCTGAGGGCCTGGCAAGGGCTGAACCCTTGCAGCCCAGACTAGGGCCGAGCTAGGTCAATGATGCGGGACGCCAAGATCGAGAGCCGTAGATTCGAGCCACAACAGATTTTCCAGCCAAGAAGAAGCGGAACGGAGATCAAAACCAAGAGAAGAATCTACGCATTGCACAGTCGATCAATCGACTCCCTGCTTCGATCGATCGAAGCCATATTCCAATCGATCGACAACGACTAGAGAGGAATTTAATTCTGGCGTGTGTATATATATATAATTCGATCGATCGAGTACACATTTCGATCGATTCAATGCTTCAATCGGTCGAGTATCACCGTCGATATATATAATTTGATCGATCGAGTGTCACTTTCAATCGACCGATTTCGCGCAAGAATGAGTTTTCTCAGAATCCGAATTTAAGTTTCAGGGGCAAACTTGTCTTTCTTTTATGTTTATTTTTGTTTTAGGGTTTTATTTTAAGACCTCCTATATAAGGTCTCTCCATAAACAATGTAATTAATTATTGATTATTGGATGCATGAGCTTTTGCTTTTAGAACTTGAGATGAGTTTCTCCGAAGAGTGATTCTTCTTCCCGAGAAGGGGTGTGAAGCCAAGGGTGCGAAGCCCAAAATCTATCCTCTATCTATCTCTTTTATCTTATTTTCTTTTCTACCTCGTGTGATCTCACAAACTCTAATTCCAGCCTTCAACCTACAATACCCCGAGGTTTGAACACTAAATCCCATCCCACCAATAAGCCCACACGAATCAGAATCTTGAGAACACTCGCGACTCCGTCATTGAATCACGAGCGGCGCCCTAATCTGAAAAACTTAGAGTTCTACCTCTAGGACCGATCTGCACTGCAAGGCTAACGGATCTAGTGCCCGGACTGGACCCGATTCAAACACCAATGCGATCTTTCACATAGAAAACTACGAAATTCTAAGGTATTCACGTTACTTTTAGGTTCATTGTTTAAAACTAATTTAGTTTAATTTCGGCAAGTAATTAAATCATCGCATTCACGTAGTTTAGGATTTGTCTTGCGTCAGTCAAAGCATGGCCAGCCCTAACCCGGCCCATTGATAGCCCTAGCGGTCTGGATATTAGCGTCGAAACATATTTTTACAGCTAGTTATAATGATGATTTCATACTCTTACAAGCTTTGAGAAGATATTGAAATGTGAATTTGTTGGGTTTAAACCAGAGGAAAGCAATTGCATGTAAAAGATGATAACATCTTTGCATGATCCATTTTAAAACCAGCTTTGGGCTTATGTTTTTCATGGCTCTCAATATACTCAATAAATAATGCACCAATAATGGCAGGTGTGCTTCAAGAGCAAGAAGAATTTTGAGAGATAATCTGTTTGTTATACAATAAGTTGATATAATTTTTGTTTTTTTTTTACACTTTAAAATTAAATAAATTCAAAAGGATTGGTATTATTGTCATTTTATGATTGCTATGTAGAGTAAACTATAAGGGCATTTAATAAATTTTCACTTATCAAATGCTTCTATTCTTTCTGGCCTGAATGACACTAAATTTTCACATATGTGAGTGCAAAAGTTACAAGTTCAATGAGAATTCTTGAAATTATAATTATTCCAAACCTCTTTGCAAAATTAAAGCAAGAGAGAGAGAGAGAGCAATAGTGAAAACAATTTGAGTAGTTTCCAGCCTTGATAAAAGAAAAACAAAACAATTGACTTCTGATTAGTAGATGCGCTTACATTGATGCTATTGAGGTACTTTTCCTTGTCCACCCTCACAATCTGCCCTTTCTTCACTGTGTAAGAAATAAAATAAATTAATAAATTAAACTTAGAAAAAGAAAGAAAAAAGTAACTCTCATTTTAGAATTAGGCTATGGGATTTTCAGAAAGGACAATAATTTTATTTTAGTATAAGAGTATTTTTATTGTAACAGAAAAACCACTGAGACGATTTCTAAGATTTAAGTTTCATGAATAAGAGTATAAAATAGCTTGATATCTTATGACGGTTTCTAACGTTTAAGTCTAGTAAACAATATTTGTAAGGTAAATTTCTGGTTGGATGAATTTGCCCTCGTCTTGTCTGAGTTGACCTTTTTATGTGCCACCCCCCGCCCCCAGCTTTGTTTACGAGTGCTAAATCTTAAGATACTTTGTCACCCCATGATATGATTCAAAGCTGTCATGCCCAAAGTTTAAATCTTGTGTAGGGTCCAAAAATGTCGCATAGACAGGGAGGAGGTAAATCAATATATTTTTCTCTTGCAAGCTGTTTATTTCTACAATAACAATATAAAAGGAGGAATTAATTTTTTGACCATTTTATTTGGAGTGTGGATAATTAATGTGAGTAGCTACCTCATTGGGAGAGGCAACTCGAAAGTGTCAACCATTTGAATGAAGCCAAGGGGCTTGTGGTCTCTCTCTACAGTTATAAACCCATTTTAGCATGTGGGTGATACATTTTTTGGATTTTGACAGGTAACCAGGAATTGAAAGGTTGCGTCATGGTGCACCTTCCAGTTGAGCTACAAGCTCCATTATCAGTCAAATTTAAGTATCTCAATTCCCCTGTTTATCATGCCCTCTCTGTTAAATTGAAGCAAAATTATTTATTTGTTTTTTTTGTAAAATTTATCATTGCCTAAATGATGGTGGCATTAGGTGCAACAAATTCTATCATTTGTCATCATACTTCCCTACTTGAAATGGCAAAAAATTAGACATGCAACATATTTTCAATAATTATGAAATAAGATAATGCCTGAAAATAAGGAACGAGCTAATGCCTGAAAATAAGCTATAAAATTAGCCATGTAACATAATTTGAATAATTAAAACAAAACAAAAAGTGATTTTCTTATCTTATAGAGACTTTGCTTAGAGGGTAGGGTATATCATCATAAATGGCACAAATGAGCGATTTTAGGGGATAGATGATTGACTTGATTAGAATGGGGAAACGTTAAGTTTGATTCCACCGTGTACAATCACATTGGTTTGGAATTTCCTCTAAAACCATCCTTTATAATTAGAAAGTTTATTGCATCAGCAAGTTCTACATTATTCCACAATTTACTGAATTGTTTTTTTGGGCATTAAAAGATATGGAAAAGTCACCCTCATAGATCAAAAATCCAGTATGTATCATCCAACTTCAAAACCGGGACGTACCGGATGATATGTACCAGTTCCACCACCGATACCTACGATACGTATCGGCATCAGACGAGATTTTGAACCATGGTCACCATCACAAAATAATTAAATATGAATTATAAATGAACCTTATAAGAAAGGGAGCGAATAGTTGGAATTCAAAAACCTTATCTTGCAAATCATTGGGAAAAAAAGACTTGGTATTTTGAGGAACCACGCCACGTTTCAACACCGTCTAAACCGTCTGATTTCAAGGCCATGATCTAAGGTCTTTGGTGCAAAGATTGGCACGAAACATGTTCATAGTACCCACATTCAAATTCGGCAATCATTAGGTCGGCTGTCAGTTCGGATTAATTCACGAAGGATTCAGGAGGAAATTCGGAAAAGATTCAGAGATCATAAATAATAATAATAAATTATTAAAATATACAACGATATATGTTTAATGATTCAAAGTTAAAACGATATCTATAAATAATAAAATTAGTGTATCACATAATCCGCATGCATTAATAATTTACAATCATAAAAAAGGATGTGAAGTATGATAAAAGCATGTACCGCAATGATAAAAATCTGGAATAATTCAACAAAATTCAGAAAAAATCTAGAAAAAATTGGAGAATCAGCTTAATATTCGACGAAAAGTTCAGTAGACCAGTTATTGGGAGAATTTTATCAAAATTTTAATTAATTCGTAAAATTTTGTGACAGAGAACATTGATCTCTATCATCTGATTCGATGCAGCCAACCATTCAATTAGGCCAATGCCTTGGAATTAGATGCTAGAGATCGTGGTTCCTGCCATTTTCTTGGCTCCAAAGATCTTTAGATCATGAACTTCAAATCAGACGGCTTACATAGTGTTGAATTGCAAGTTGCAACTATTCGATTATAAGAAATAGCTAGCGAAATCCATAACCAGAGAGAGAGAGAGAGAGAGAGAGAGAGAGAGAGAGAGAGATTACTGGAGTAGACAGGTTTCTTTGGAGGTTTAGGCGTGGAAGAAAGAGATTTTGGAGGGTCTTCTGTTTCCGACTGAATTATCTTCTGCTTTTCTTCAGGTTCCGTCGAGCTCGTTGCTTTGATGGGCGACGCTCGACGAGGTTTTATAGTTAGGGTTTGGGGAGATAGATAAAGGCCGGAGAAGAAGCAGATAGGGTGGAAGAGAATTGCAGAGAAGGCCATTGAGTGATAGGATAATTCTGATACTTCTCGTTGGTTTTTGATTTGTTATCCGCCATTGATTTTTCAAGATAATTTCTCTCTCTCTCCTGATTTTCAAGATAATTTCTCTCTCTCTCTCTCCTGCTCCCTCTCTCTCCTTTTGCACTCGTGCTATGACTTTTAGAGTAGCTCTATTCGCGCCGTCCTCTCAAAGAGCATCTTGAAAACCGTTGATTGCTTCTGATCAAATGATATAAATCTTTTTTACTATAATATTTCACAAAATAGATCTTGAGATTACGGATCACTTATCAAACGGTAATTTTTTTATTCCATATATTAAAATTCCCCCAAAAATGGCCTTAAAATCACTTTTGAGCGTGATGTATGCAATATGATTGAAGATTATTGTTTGGAGATTTGTGACACATGGAATATAAAACAAATCGTCCGATAGGTGAATCATGATCTCAAAATCGATATTTTGGAATATAGAGATGAAACACAATCTCCATCATCTGATCTGAAGCAATCAACAATTTTTAAGGGGTATGAGACTTAGGTGCTTAAAGAGAAGCTGTGGGTGCGAACATAACTTTTCAAAATTTTAGGACACCCACAGAATAAACAAAACTCAAATATAAGATTTATGTGATTTGGCAATTTACCTACGTCTACTAGAGTCCTTTCACTGATTTGTGTTGGAGTTTACCCCAGAGTTTCTTCAACTGTTTTGCTTGCTCTTCTTTGGCAGCAAAATTTAATTTCATCATGATAGCCTTATCTCATTTTTTGCTTTGTGAGTCATATTTCTTCACTTGTTTCTAATTAACATTAAACTCTCTGTAATTTCGTAATCCTTTGTATCTTTTCTCATGGCTTCCATCCAGGTTTTTATTGATCTTCTTATTCTCCTGCATCCTTGTACTTAGAGAATCTCAATCATTCATACAGGGACTGCTTCTAGCCTCTAATGAACATATCCAAACCACCTCAAGCGGCACTTAGTAATTTTTTTCAACTATAGGTGCAGCTAGTTCTGCTTCTGGGTCCTTGTATATTGCTTCCTCTGCAATTAAAGGGTCTTCAAGTGTTTCTTATATTGTTCCATCTGAATCTCAAACAAAGGAGAAAGAATCCAGCAAGTTTGAGTTAGATTTTTCTTCTTCTTTTAAAAAATTTTGTATGAGTTTTTTCAGCTCAAGGAATTTATTTATGATGAACCCATTATATGTAACAGAAGCAATTTTGATGAACCCATTTTTATGCATTGGTTAAGAAGAGATGAGTTTCTTGTTTGGGATGGACTTATGGATGAACCCATTTATGCATTAAAAGATATTTTTATAAAGATTTATCTCGAGTTAATTGGTGTCTTGGAGGATAGATTCATAGGCTTTGTTTGGGATTGCTCTTTGGAACCAAAAAGCAGCTCTCTGCTCTAACGCAAAGCGCTTTAGTATGGGTTGTGTTTGGTTGTAACTTGTAAGTGTTCTTAACTCTTTTGGAGAGTAAAAGAGATGAATTTGGGCCTCTTTAAAAGAGGAGTTTAAACCTGCTCTTTTAAATGGGCCGCTCCTTGCCTCCAAAATCATTTCAAAAAATCTAAAAGGTTCCTTTATTGCAATCAAAAGACGTCCTTCTCAACCGAGGTTTTACGTGCTTAAATCATTGACTGCTATTAGGGCTCTCAATGGGCCGGATAAGGGCGGGGCTGGGGTTCAACCCGGCCCTGACGTATCCGGGCCGGGTTTCCAAATTTTTCAGCCCGGCTTTAACCTGGGCTACGATGTACTCAACCCAAGCCCAGCACCTATCGGGCCAGCTAGGCTTGTGCATTTTTTCCGAGCTTTTTTCAACTTTTTTTTTCTAATAAAATTTGGTTGGGCTTGAACTATTTTTTTCTAATAAAAATTTTAAGAAGGTTAAAATTTTAATTAAATAATTATATTAACATTATAGAGGCTCAGGTATATGCTTTTATTCAAATATTTCATTTTAGTTTATTGCACAATGGTTATAACGGACAACGATTAACCTCAGGGCATTTAAGTAAATTATATTTAATTAAAAAAAAAAAAATTTAACTTTAAAAGCATAAGTATATATATATATATATAATCCGGGCCGGGTGTTGGAAAACTCAACCCAAGCCCATCCCGCATTTATCCGGGTTGCAACATGTTTAACTCGGTCTGGATACCAGGCCAAGTTTGTTTGATAGAAAGTACTACTTTTTTCGGGCCGGGTGCAGGCCAAAATTCCGGTCGGCCCGACCCATTGAGAGCCCTAACTGCTATAAAATTAGAATATCATTGTACCGCTAGAGAATTGAAACGAATCCTTTCTTCAATAGTCTAGTGTCCTTCACTCCCGTACTCTAGTTCATCGGCAGTCACAAAAGTTGGCCAAATTGCAATCATCTCGACCTTATCGTTGATTAATCGGCCGAGTCACGACTCCGCCGATTGATTGACAATTTTTGAGATGTGGTCTAATTTTTTGTATTTTTTTTCAGGGAAAAAAAACCTTTAGGTTTGTATTATTTTCTTCAATTTATTCATTAAAACCTTTAGGTTTGCCTATTTTGTTCATTGAAATCATTATTTTTAACTTAGAGATATATTATGATTTCTTTTTAATACATTTTTATTTTCCCCATTTTTTTCCAACTTTGTGACTATGGTTCATCCTTTCTTTTTGATCTCCTCCTTCCTTGGTTATTCTATGCCAGGAGTACTCTCTTTACCCATAGACTGTTTTAAGTTGTAAAACTGCTCTATGCTTATTTTATCTGCTCTGAGAGAGAGCAAACAAAGAGATATTTCTGCTCCTATAAGAGATAACCCAAACACAACCTGAATCTATTACCTCGGCTTGGCTTTTAGATCTTCCTAGGTTCAGCTCAACTTAGGTTGAATCTATCACCTCAGGCAACATGGAGTGGAGAATGACATGCTCTCATACCATAATAAATTTGGGCATTCATCTCAAAACTAATTGGCTATGAGTGGAGGGGCTTAGGATCTTATAAGAGGGGAGACGAGGTTATCAATACCCGCTGGAGGACTAAACTTCAACTTAATTTGGCTAAGGAATTTAAGCGTTTTAAAATTTTATCTTAAATAATTTCAAAAAAAAAATATCAGAAAAAAGCATTGACTTACCTCTTATTCACTAGCAACTCAAGAGGTGATGCAATGATGATCGTGCGGCCGCATTGATGACCCCACCGTTAATTCCATTGACTGCTTTCACTCAGATGATAGAGGTCGTTTTTATCCCAATCTTTCCCATATTAGCTTGAGATCATAGCCCACAATTCAGACGTTAAGATGTTGATTACACGTGGCAGACATCCCCAAAGTGACCGCGATCATAGCATACCATTGTGCACTATGATCACGGATGTGTGTCATGTGGAATCAACATCGGATCGTCTGATATATGGCCCAAGATCTAATGTGTGAAAGATTGGGATGCAAAACATATCTATCGTTTGATTCAAGGAAGTCAACGGTGTGAATGATGGAACCAGCAAGGCACTACCCCTGTATATTTAAACTGGGATAATGGCTCCTAACCGACATTTAAACACCAAATGATTTTTAAATTATCATATACCTTCAAAATAAGACTTTATCTCACACCGTCGAAGTGTGATTTATCATTATGATATGTGAGGCACATTTGTAATCAATCTAAATTGTCCAAGTGGCAATCTATCATTGAAGCATATATCAACCCAAATAAACATGCCTATAAGTAGATGTGAGCTATCCGATTGATGAACTTTAATATTAGACTTTAAATTAGAAAACAACTGTTGATAATATAGTTCACAGGTCGGATGATTTAAACCTCCTAAAGCAATATTTTTGAGCCAACCTAATGCCGACATTTTATCAAACATCTAAAATGCAACTTGTTAACCACATTGAACCAACACCTGTGGTAACATGGTCATCAATTGGGATGTCAAATTGCTAGGCCAACTTGCCAGATACATTTTTGGAAAAGGTTATATTCGGTACAAAACCTCGGACCAATACTCATACAAAGTTTTTAAATAATACCAAGTAAGATAAAGGACACCACATTTCTCTCTTGGCATTTCATCAAACAGTTGCCTTGCATTCTCTAAATTGTAAATCATCTATAAAGCAATCCATAAACACAGATTTGTTTTTATTCGCATTTCATCGATCAGATTATGGGCAACACGCTGTATCACCAAAATTAGGTTAGGCTAGGTTAGAAAAACGTAATAAACTAAAAATAATAGTGAGATTTTTGCATTTTACCCCTTAAGATATGTCACATTTACATTCTGCCCTCTGGATTTTACCTATTTACATTGCGGCCTCTACTTTTGTGTTTCCTTTGCATTGTACCCCTTACCGTAGCGAATCTATCATTGACTATTATAAAACTAAACTTTGACTGCTTTGAATAAAATGATGGAGATCATTTTTCACCATAATTTCCTACCCAATGAATCTTGAAATCAAGAGCATACCAACAGGCAGTCAGATTTCGATTTCACATAGTAGACAATACAAAAAGTGAACATGATAGTGGTCGTACATCAAACATGATTCTTGGGTCACTTTTCGATATGTGTGCCATGTGAATCAAAATCTGACCGTCTAATGGTATACTCTTGATTTAGAGATTCATTGGGGAGGAAATTATGGTAAAAAATAATCTTCATCATCTGATTCAAACCACTGAAAAGTTAGTTTTATAATACTCGAGTTAATTCATCGCTATAGAGGCAAAATGCAAAGGAAACACAAAAACAATAAATAGGTAAAACACGTCGCTTGAAGGCGGGGGGGGGCGGCATATCTTAGAGGGGTAATAATAATAATAATAATAATAGGGCACTACTACACGCACACCATTTTTTTCTTCGCACACACGACAACTAGAGAGACTGTTCATTTTGGGGACATTTGCCATGTGAAAACATCATTTAAGCCGTATGATTTGAAGGCCATATGTTAGAGATTTTTAACACAAAAAATTGGCACAAAGTCTATCATATGATTTTATGCAGTCACAGACGATTGACCAATTTGCATGGACAGTGCTCTGGCCGCTAATACTAAGGTACTTCTCAACGATTTTGTAAACTCCAAACTTGTTTTCGCAAAACTGCATTTGTCGATTCATATCTGTTAAAAGTGTTGACTGCCTTGAATCAATTGATAAGGATCTTTTTAGCCCAATATTTCTCAAAAATGATTTTTAGATCATTAATCACCTATTAGACGGCCAAATATTGATTCCATGTGCCACACAGCCTAAAACTGACCTGAAAACTTCTTATCTTGATATGCCATGATCAAGTCATTAATGGGGATGCATACCACATGAAATCAAATCTTACCGTCTGATAGGTTGTCCATCGGAAAAACAGATGTTTTGTGAAAGATTGAGCTGAAAAAAGAGTTCCATCCAGTGATTCAGAGGAGTCAACGGTTTTAATGGGGAAAAAAATAGTAATTATTAGTATAAAATACTCGACAGCAAATAAGGGTACGCTTTATAAACTTGTCCATGGCAAGTGCCGCGATATTATTTACAAATTCTCGACGGCCAATTCCTTTATAAACTTATCGATGACTGGTTCCGTGATAAGTTATGACCAGATTTATAAACTTCTCGACGGCCTGTTTCACGATAAGTTGTAAGCTTGTAGATGTCCAGTTCCGCGAAAAGTTATGACCAGATTTATAAACTTGTCAATGTCCAGTTCCGCGATAAGTTATGGGCAGACCTTTACAAACTTCTCGATGTCCCGCTCCGCAATTAGTTATAAACTTGTTGCTGTCCAATTACACGATAAGTTCTCGCCAGATCCTTTATAACCTTCTACGTGGCCAGTTCTGCGATAAGTTATAAACTTCTCGATGGCTTGTTTTTAGTTGAAAAACCCTTTATAAGCTTCTCAATGGGCAGTTTCAGGGTAACTTAAGTTATTTAAACTTCTCGATGATCAGTTCAACGAGAAGTTACTTAAACTTTCAAGCTAGCGTCAGGGTTTATAAGTTTTATCTGAACATACTTCCTCCCTTTCGTCAGATCGACAGACGATTTCTCTATTATTAAAATGTCACTGCTCACGGGAGATATAGCGACTGGCATCCCATCTTCTTCATTGAACTTTTTTTTATTTTTGTGTAACATTTTAGGGTTCTTTTTGCAAAATGTTTTGGCATAATTGCAGGGAAAGGATTGGGAACAAAAAGTTTCGCGTCATTATACCAAAACAACAGGTTTTGCATGATGAGGACGCACCGTATTTTGGGGTCCTCAAAATCCGTGAATCTAATTTTGATCTACAGGTCAAATGAGTCTTATGCCCTGCTTTATAAACCTCCTCCTAGATGCATTTTCCTTCCTTCTTCGTTACCTGCTCCCATCCGTGACCCAAAGAGGAGAGCGAGGTTGCGACTGCTCCAACAGGTGCTCCGGCAAAAGTCTGGGAAGAAAGTTCCAGGTAAAGTTTTTCTTGCAGTGGCAGCCTCCATTAATGGAAGATTATGCGACTGCTCCGGCGGCGATTATTTTGGTCGCTTTAAAAACCCTCTTTTTTTTGGTTTGCTGGAGAAGAAGCAGGAGATGGGCATTTGAACCATTTCGCAAGACCCAAATTAATGGGTGCTCCGGCGGTGGCTGCTCCTGGTGCTTTAAAACCCTTTTTTTTTTGTATGATGGAGAAGAAGAAAGAGATGGTAGATGGGCATTTGGGCCATTTCGCAAGGCCCAAATTAGTGGCTGCTCCGACTACTTTAAAAACCCTCTGCTTGTTTGGTTTTTTGGAGAAGAAGATGGGCAGATGGACTTGTTGGGTATTTGTGACCCACACACTAACCTCTTTTATTAATTATTAAAACTTGAAGTGGTGAAACTTTCTAAACGGAGAACAATGATACCACGCAATCTGGTGGAATTCTTTATTTATAGGGTTGTTGTAATCCCTTTATAGACGTGACACATCCTCTAGATTTAGTTTCCTTGATGGGTTAGGAGACTAATCAATGTCTATTTAAAAAGGGTAACGTCTCCTCTTTGGCTATTCTCAATGTTATTCCCATCAAGATAGAAAGAAAGAGAGGTAGTTTGTTCTTAAGGGTCGACATCTCATAGCGAGGGATCTGCCGTTCAAGCACGTATTCGCTATCATCTGATCAGGTAAGTAAGATTTATGTTACTAGATTATTGTTGCACCACACATGTTGATCAAACGATTCTAGCCTAAATCTTGTTTGTCCTTAATTTATTTAACAGGACTTTGGGTCATTTCGCATGACTTAAAAATGCTTTTTACAAACACATGTGTCATTAAAATAATTTTGGGACCTCCAAAAATTGTGTAATCCGTTTTACTTGAAACTTTTTGGATTGGTTTAATATCTGCAAACTTTTGAAAAATAATCCTATTTTCACAAAGTGCCCAAATGTTTTTAACTTATTGATGTTCAGTTCAACGAGAAGTTATTTAAACTTTCAAACATGTTTTGTCCCCGTAAAACTACCGAAACGGTACTCCGGTATCGTTGCAGGTCCGCTACAACAAAGCCCTTGCTAGGTTTAGGGTTTATGATCATGATGGATTTTCTCATACTCCTCTCCAACTTCCTCCCCTTCGTCTGATCGGAAGATGATTTCCCTGTTATTCAATTGCCATCTGAATATCACTGTTCATAGGAGATAGAGCAACTGGTATCTCATCTTCTTCATTATTTTTTGGTTTTTAAATGAAATATGTTGATTTACTCAATATTATTGGAGTAGTATTCACCGTTTTGTTGTAGCTTGACTAGGGTTTTAAAAGCGGCTGATACATATTGGCATATCGGATATGTATCCACCAAACTGGCAAATATTAAAGCACCTTTTTTTATTTTTAATACACTAAAAATATATAAATAATTTAAAAATAAATTTAAAAATTGCCCATATGGCATTTTTGTATGATGTCCGGTTCATAACGGATACATATCAGCAAATGTGACCTGATATGGGCTGATATGACTAGTTTGCCCCGATACTTGACCTTATATCAAATCAGGGGTGTATGTAATATCGGAGGGGGCAAATATATAAAAGCAGAAAAAAAAGGGAGTCATCACTCGCACTCAGAAAGTTGACCCTTGGACTGAATTTAAATAAAGACTTAGTATTTTAGGGACATGTGACCATGGATCAAAATCTCGGCCCAAATTTCAAAATTTTGGCCGAGATCTCTCGATTTCGGCTCCATCCGAGACGACTATTGGGTAATTATCGGATGAGGGCCGAAAAATTAAAATTATCGCCCAAATTATCGGCCGATAATTTAAAAATATCAGCCGAGAGTGCAGTTGCATATTTTTGAATTTTTTTTCTAACTATAAAATCCTAGATCTAGTTTTTAAAATAATAAAAAAAAAAAGCAAAAATCCTAGCTCTTATGTGGTGATTAAATGATCTAACACTATCAATTCTCATTGTGATAGTGTTGGATCATTTAAACAAAAGTGCCGACTCTCCTAATCTCCTAATCATTGGTGTAATGTTAAATTGAAACCCATGATTTTTAAGGTGCCAGACTAAGGTGACAGTCATTTAAACACAAAAATCGTGTTTAACTTCTCATAAACTCTCAATGGTTTAAGATCTGGGTGATCTGTACAGTTAGGGAGATTTAAGTCATCTGATTTGTGGACTTTAGCATCAACTATTGTTTTAAATATTAATAGATGATGTTAAAGATCATCAATCAATGGTCTAAGATGTTGGTGATCTGTACCGTTAGGGATATTTCCGTCATAATGGGCTCAAAAATGACATTATAGGAAGATTTAAGTCATCTGATTTGTGGACTTTAACATAAACTATTGTTTTCAATATTAATGGTTGATGTTAAAGATCATCAATCAATAGTCTAAGATGTTGGTGATCTATACCGTTAGAGAGATTTAAGTCATCTGATTTCAATTATAATAGGCCCAATATTAGTGGTTGATGTTAAAGAGTTTAAAAAAAAAACAAGAAAATAAAGTTCGGTACAATGTCATACGTGAAAATGCAATCTGGGTTGTCTGATCTAAAGTTCATGATCTATAGATCCTTAGTGGACAAGATTGGCACGAAATATAATCTTCATCATGTGATTAAATATAGTCAAGGGCTATTATTTTATTCAACGATTGACAATAATAGATCATATGATAAATATTGTGTTTTGCTCCAATCTTATCCACCAAGGATCTATAGATCATGAACTTTATATCAGACGATCTAGATTGCATTTTCACATGTCCCGTGTCCCTAAAATAAAAAGTCTGTCTATTACCTCGGTGCAATCATTTAAAAAGCGTGTTCATATATTCATTGTAGTCAAACCCACCCATGGATCAAAATCTCGTTGTCAATCGTTGAATAAAATAATAGCCATTGACTATAGTTAATCGCATAATGAAGATTATATTTCGTGTCAATCTTGTCCACTAAGGATCTATTGATCATAAACTTTAGATCAGGTGGCCCAGATTGCATTTTCACATATCACATGTCCCTAAAATACCATATCTTTCTTTAAATCCGGTGTAATCACTTGAAAATGTGTGGAAGTAATGGCTCCCTAAATATAATAAGGGGAGCCATTACTTCCACACATTTTCAAGTGATTACACCGGATTTAAAGAAAGATATGGTATTTTAGGGACATGTGATATGTACAAATGCAATATGAGCCGTCTGATTTAAAGTTCATGATCAATAGATCTCTGGTATATAAAATTGGAGCAAAGCACGATACTTGTCATATAACTTATTGTAGTCAACTGTTGAATTATATAATAGCCTTTGATTCCATTTAATCAAATGTTGAAAATTATATTTTGTTCTAATCTCTTGCAATCGATATCTTTAAATCATGGCCTTCAAATCAAATGGCTTAGATGGTGTTTTTACATAGTAGAGGTCGCCAAACTTGCAAGTCTTTCTTTTAAATTCAGTGCAATCCGATGCAATCACTTGAAAAGCATGTGCAAGTAATGGATCCCAATAAGAAACAATCAAAGGGTTTTAAAGGGTTGTACATATGAGCACTTTCAGAGATTGCGTATGGGCACTTTCAAAGATTGCGTGAGCGGTAATAGAGGTACCCATATATATATATATATATATATATATATATATATATATATATATATATATATATATATATATATATATAGGCATGCAATATTTCACATAGTAGATCTTGAGATCATTGCCCAACTAGCAAACAGTAAGATCTTGATTCGACATGTCATACATCCCCAAAATGATCCTGATCATGGGCGTATCTTGAGAAGGGTTTTCGGATCACTTGAGACTTGTTCAATGTGAAATCAAAATCTGATCGTCTGATATGCTTTGCATGAGCTCATGATTCATTGTGTGATCAAACATTAGCTTCACTAATATAAATATGTATTCTAACAATGTTAAAGAGTTTAAAAAAACCAATAAAATAAAGTTCGGAGCATCGATAAGAAATTTCTCACGTATGATGGAGAGGGAGAGGTAGTTCAGTGTTTGCTCTAACACCATTGAGGGAATACCAATAGAGGTCTATATTGGTACCATGGGTCAAAATCTCGGTTTCTTAATGCATATCATCCACCATCATAACCGACCATAATAACCGAGAATATACGGATCGGTATCGCCGATAAATTCAATAGGTATACACTAGTAACACCAGCCTTGATTAAAGATCAACGTATATAGACTCTTAGTACTCATAGTTTTTGAAAGTTTCTTAACCAAATCTCTGGATTGAAAGATACATCAGTTTGAAAGATAAATTTTATAATAGTCCAAATAAAGTTGTCTATTTTGCTCAACTTTTTTGATTTCATCAGTGATTGATAAACCAAATCCCAACATCATGTAGTCTATATATATGGACTAGATATGGATAAAGAATCAATGGTATACCACACATATTTCAAAAACTTAACATGCAACTATTTTTCTGCCATCACATTTATACAATCTGAGGCACTTGAAACCCAAAAATTTGAAGGCAGTTCCAGCTCAAAATTAGCTCCATTTAGAACACATTTATGGATTCTGAAAAGGATTTATGCCATTTTCAAAACTTCACTGATTAGCTCGGGGCATTAGTCAATCAACAGAGCTTCGCATTGCTTAACCAATGGAGGTTTCTTGAGGGTGGTCCTCCATTGGTTAAGTAATGCCAAGCTCTGTTGGTTGACTAAGTTTGAATCCCACCCATTGTTAGCCACTGGCAAAGATTTATCTGTACTGACTGATACATGTGATGTGAGTTTGATACCAGATATCAAAAAGGCCTGACCGCCTGATACCAGATCAAAAAGGCCTGACTGCAAAGATTTATTCCACCCATTGTTCTCTAAGGGGCCTGACCGCCTGATACCAGATATCAAAAAGGCTCAACACTAATTAAAACACAAACAAAAAAAAAAAAAAAAATACAAAAAAACATCATTTCGTTGCAAGTTTGAATTGGCTGGGATAAAAAGAATTACATGGCAAAAAGAAACTAATTACATAGCAAAAAGAAAATTGAGAATTGGGCTTATAGCTCAATGGAAGGTGCACAATGATGCAACCTTGCGGTTTAAAAATAATTAATGAATTAGTTTTTCGAAAAGGGAAATGAAAACATACACTTCAACGCACGGCCCAGGCTTTGCACCGAGCGTTCGAGTTCTACATCACGTGCCATGTAGAACGTGATCCCAAGTTACACCACATCCCAAAGGTTTTACGAAAATAAAGACTCGTACCCTTCATTTCACAGGTCAAAGATGTAGGTTTTCCACCCATGCAAAGTTCATGCTTTACCTCTATCAGGAGGAACCAACAGGGGATGTGCTCTGATTTTTCCTGCCAGAAAGCAGAAAAGGGGAACTTGTATGCTATCCCATTTCCATGCATCCGTGTTATTCACCTGGACATGAAGATAAATACGATGAAAAAAAATGAAATGAAATTTCGACAGAATTGCCCCCAAAACCTGCATTCACCGAATCGATGGGAGGAGCTAAGAAAAACTGATTGATTAAATACCTCACAAATAATAATAGATAAAAATATAATCAAATTTTCTCCCATTCACCTTCATTCTTTTAAATTCAATTGCAAAAACAAAACAAAAAAGATATCATTTTTTTTTATTGGTCAAGAAAGAGATCAATTGGAACTATAGAAAGACTCAATGCCGCTTCTTTCCAGTAGAATGGAGCAATGGGAAGTATCAAAGCTAATTTGAACCAAGAATAGCATAATGTATTTTTCACTGCTTCCTCCGTTTTCTCTGGTGACTAGGGCTGTGTACCACTGCTTGACATTGCCAGCTGGAATTTCTGCCAAAATCGTCAACCTGCATGATTTTCAACCAGCATTAATTGCAACAGCTTTAATATCGACTAAAAATTAATATATTGCAAAAAAGAACCATAAAGACAAGATGAGAGGAAAATAAAATATAAAACTGTCTTTCACTATGGAAGTTTATACCTCAGAAACTGCAGCAAATTTATCTCCAGAGATACCAGATCCGTCTGGCAAAGGTATAGAACATGGCCAGTTTTCTCCACAAGCAGGCAATTTGATATCCAATGGAATGGGTTGATCGTGGAAATCTTCCAAACTTCCATTATTGCCATTAAAGGGAGATGGATCACTAAACATATTATACCCAAAACCATCAGTTTCCATGATTCGTCTAAGATCATTCAGTTCTAAAAAAGATCCATGATTGACTTCCAGGGATGCTTGAGGCATGATGTCCTCTAACCCTTTGTAAATATTGCCCCACCCATCCAGACCAGCTGCATCTTTGATTGGACTTTTTGGCAAAATGCATGAATCCAGCCCCTACAAGAAAACCCAATAAAAGAAAATTTTGGGTCATATACTATAACAGTACACTGGCATATTTATTTAGGAAAAAAAAAGGCTAACTGTTTGGGGAATAGTAAACTAGGCGCTGAAGGAATTTTTTTTTATCAGCGAAGATGAAAATTTCATTTAAACAGAAATAAGATATAAAAAAGGGCCTGAGCGAGTTCATTCAAAAAGAAATAAGATACAAAAAAAGATACCCTGAGTGAGTAACTCAGAGACCCAAAGAACATACAAACCAGAAAAAACCCAAGAAGACACCCGGGAGACCCCCACAAAACAAGGAGGCTCCAACCACCAAGTAACGAAGAGCAAAACAGAGAAACTACTCAAGGCGGGGGACAGGGAAGGGGCCTAGGAACTTGCTCCAGAAATCGATGAATCTATTAACATCTTCGGTGAGCAGCACATGAGATCTAAAAGACCCCAAGAACACTTTAGAGTTGCGCTCAAACCAAATAACCCAGAGATGACCAAACGGGAGAAGGTAGGCATCAGAGTTGTATGCAGCATTCCTACACTTCGCTGAAGGAAATATTTGGAGATAAATAAAAAGCAAAAGACTGCTAGCATTTAGGGAGTAGAAGTATGAATTGGACAAATGAGGTCAACAGTGAATAAGGACAAAAAATGGGGAAAGTAAAATTATTCCAGTGTGTGGGTGTGTATTAACTGTATCACCTAGCTAACTGGACACCACCTAAGAAAATTTATTGCTGCACCTATAAAAAAATCACTATATTTCAGTTCACCCTACTCATGTTCCGGCAATAACTAACATCATTTGTTCATTTATCAAGATTTTATGACCCAGATAAGCTCAAACAGGATTACCCAGTTCACTCGAAGTGGTACCAAACTGCGAACCGGTTCGAGGTTCGGTCCGGTTTGCTGGGAATAGGCGACCGGCTATTTGACTTCCCTCTTTTTCTTTTTTGAAGTAAGCGCTAAAAGGATCTGTGGGACCTATGCTTTAAAAGCAAATGAGCCAACCAGCTCTACTAAAGCATTTTTGTGAAAGAAACAACCATTTTTTTAAATTAACAATTACTAATTTTAAGGACTACTAATATTTAATTAAAAACTCATCTGGCCCTTAGCAAGCGGGGTTCGCTTAGTTACAGCAAACTGTGAACCCGAATTCAAACCAAGCGAACCAGCGAACCAGGTAACATTGCGCTCAAAAATGAAGAAAATGTAACTGAATATATTTTGAAAAAATGGAAATATTTAGAAACAGCGATACACAGTCAAGGTCAGAAAACCAGGTCTCGAAATCAGGCTTGTATGTAGTTGCCAGGAACATGCTATGTCAGCAAAATTAAATAAACTGAAATTGCCTTCAAGTCTTTAAGGGTTTGCTTACCTGTTATTTGTCAAGGACATAAAGAAAAATGGGTGGTTTATAACTTAATAATTGATAAATAGCATATATAATTAAAAACTAAGTCATGCCTTACCTCATCGTTACCATTTCCATCCAAAACTAAAGCAGCAGCAGCATCATGGTTAGACAAATCCAC
The DNA here is from genome assembly GCA_021018995.1 of Chloranthus sessilifolius. Classification (NCBI taxonomy): domain Eukaryota; kingdom Viridiplantae; phylum Streptophyta; class Magnoliopsida; order Chloranthales; family Chloranthaceae; genus Chloranthus; species Chloranthus sessilifolius. The sequence goes on from CM037591.1 coordinate 7,557,417, forward strand.
CAACAGTTCATTAATATCAAAATACTCTTCACTCGTATAGGAATTCACATTATGTTGAGACACAGGCTCGAATTCGCATGCTTCATTAGGATTGGGAAGAGGATCCAATGACAAGCCGCATGCTTCCTTAGGGTGGTCAGTTGTACTTGTTATCATGGAAGTATTTTGATCTTCTGCTGGAACAACTGAACTCGAGTTGGGAAGAGGATCCAATGACAAGTCGCATGCTTCCTTAGGGTCAGTTGTGCTTGCTATCATGGAAATATTTTGATCTTCTGCTGGAACTGCTGATGAAGTACTTGAATGGGCAAGAGGAAGCGGTAAGAAAGGATTGCCTTCCACCTCATCATCATAGTCTTCTTCTTTAAATGGTGCTCCATATTGTTCCCCATTTCTTGGACCTCGTCCACCTTTTTGAAAAATTTTACAAACTACATATGCATCCTGCCACACAAAAAAATTCAACTCAATTTACTTAGAAAAAGTAATTGTTATTATTTACTAAAGGCTAAAATGAGAACCAGGCTACAAGGTTTCAAATATTGGTCAAAATCAATAAATCTCGGGTTGGCCAATGTCTGATTCCAGGTTATCTAAGAAAATCTGACATACGCAAGGTACCTCTACATATTCGCTATATGTATCAGTATAATATGTTTTAAGTTTCTTTGAAACCTGATTCCCCCAAAACAAACTTGTTTTATTTTATTTTTATCTGTATAAAAATTAATGATATATTTTGTTAATATTTGTGGCATTTTTATCACTAAGTTATTAACTTCTTAATTCATAAATCCATAATAACTTCAATTTTTAATTATATAGTTATATGTGTAATATGTTTAGCAAGGGTCTCAAGTTGATTAGAGTTCTAATTAAGGTTTTGGAAATCTCAGGCTTATAGGCAGAATTTTGGGCAATTTAAGAATTTTCATGCATCTTAGAAAACATTCATGCTACGATTGTAGTCTTATAATCTTTTTTCGTAAATTTAGTGATATTTAGGTGAATTAGAAAGCAAGTGTCAAACAAAACATCTGTTAGAATAGGAAATTCATAGTAGTCGGAGTTTAGTTACCCATCATGCATGTTGTATAATTGTAAATGTAGTATGTCCTCCATGAATCATGATAGGTGGCACATCAATTCATTGTCATGCTCAATCACTTTTAACTTTATTACATTGGTGTATAATATTTATACACATTATGTAAAAAAAAAATTCAATACGCTAAATTCTTCCATAATTTACTAGTGAATTATTAATTAGAAAACCTGTGGGGATTATTCATGTATAAAAAGAAACACCATACATGATTGTTCAATTTTGGAAATCGAACAGTTTGAATCTTCAGAACTCAAAAGCAATTAGTAAGCCATTAGTCCTTGTCAATTTTGATCGATCGGATTACCAGAATCGATCGTTCGAATTTGACAGTTTCAGCTCGGTTTCAGGTTCATTATCCTTAACCCATTTTTTTATCCAAAACTTCAATGATCTTCATCAAAGCATACACACACACTCATATATATACAAGGACATCTAGAACTATGTAAAGCACGCGTTAACTCACCTCTTTACAGATGATTCTGTGGTTCACGGTGCTTACGACTCAAAGTGGGTTTTGGAGCCGGATTCGGAGATTTGTCATAGTTAGCACCCCACAAAACCAGATGTGTAGTTCCCCGTTCGCACAAAGAGGTAGTTGCACGCCCTCAAGACGCATAAGTTGCATCGACGTTAATCTGCACGTACCCCTTCGCACCCTAGACCAAATGGTTTGGAAATCTAAGGTTTCTCAAGAAGAGTTCTCCGGAACTTAGATAAAGTATTGTGACGAACCTCACGCAACTCACAGGCAGAAGACAGAGTAAACAAAAAGCAAGGAGAAGGAATTAGAGAAGAAACTTTAATCCTCTCCCTCCTCTTATAACCTAAATCTGGAAATATCTCTGATATTTCCATTTCCCTAAGGCTTGATTCCAGTGTTGAGAACATACATCGTACTCTGGCGTACGACACTTCGTCAAAGGTCTTTCTAGACTCATACTTTTGCATCAGAAGTGACACATGACTACGCATACGCACATGTTTCGAATACCAACATTATTATTATATTATTATTTTTCTTAGTTTGTCTCGATTTTTGTGTCGGGCACACATATCCAAACAATCATGTTTGGTTCAAACATTAAAATACCATTTTTCAAACAAGCAATGCAAATATTGAAATATCATATATAGATTTCCGAATACTTTATTTTTTTCAAATGTTTTATATTTTTCAAAAAAAAAAAAAACCACGTACCGCACTACCAATACATATCGGTCCAGAGAGATGGCCAATAGTCAATACAGCAACCATTACCAAGTATTTAAAGACTTACCATGCTAAAGAGGAATGAGTGCAAGTACTATTAGAAACACTTTCTATAACCCAAATCGATAAAAAAAGAGTGAGATAAAACTAATATTATCAAAATAGACAAAGATAGAATGCAAAATTAAATCATCATCAAACCTCAATGGATTGATGTGATGACCAGGTACCCGCCTCAAAAAGCGGGAGAGACCTCAGTTCGAATCGGTAAAGACCCAGATTTTTCGCTTATTTAGTCCTTAATTATTCGCTAGATTTGTAATTATGATTAGCTTGATTGATTTGATGCATGTGATTAGTTGTTGCACATGAAAATAATGCTTACTTTATTTAACAATGACCCATGATAATTAATTAATCTAATTAATAGACCTTAAAGCCTCTAAATATATATAATTGTAATAATTAGGGTTAAATGTTTAGTAATATTTAATGGACCTTTAAAATATGTTAGTAAATTAACTAAAGACCTAATAACTAATTAAAGACCCATTAAGTAATTAAAGGCCCATAGAATCACTTAAGATTCATGTAGAAAATTCTAAATAGAGTTAGATCTTAAATAGGAAACTTTAAAGTATTATAAATATAGAGATTAAGTTTAATTTATAGAATTTTTACGTAACTCTTATAACCTAATAACCTTATAGAGAAAGAGAGAAAATTCTAGAGAATGAGAAATAGAAGAGGAACCCTAAAGTTTTCGGTTTTAAGGCTTATAAGAACGTGAGAGGAGCTTACGACGCGACTAGATTTCGGATTTAGAGCTTCGGATTGGGTCAAGGGAAGAGGAATTACGTTAATTTTACGCGAAGACTAGAGGTACGGAGAAATCATGTTGAAATTAATCGGAAACGTAGATAACACAAAAAAATAAATAGGAATTAGGGTTTATTTCATTTAATGAATATTCTTCATATTAGATGTAAAAATTTTATGCTTAATCACGGGTTTTCGATGATACACAGGATTTTGTGATTGATCACGAAATTCTGTGCAGAATATAGAATCCATCCAAAATCCAGAATCTATCTAGAATCCAAAATCTATGCAAAATCCAAAATCTGTGCAGAATTCAGAATCCGTCCAGAATCCTAGAATCCAGAATCTATGCAAAAATAAAAAATGTCTGGAATCTAGAATGCATAGGAATCAAAATCATCTAGAATCCAAAATCTGTCAAAATTGAGAATTTGTCCAGTGCAATCATCTAAAATCGAATAAATGCGAAATTCAGAATCTGTGCAAAATCCAGAATCTGTCTAGTATTCAGAATTTGTCTAGAATTCTATCCAAAATCTATCTAGAATTCAGAATCTGTCCAGAATTCAAAATCTGTCTAGAATCTAGAATCTATCAGAAATTTCAGAATTTTTCCAAGATGCAAGCAACGAATTTCTATTCAAATATTGTCTATATTTAATCATCATGCTTAAATGTTTATTTATGTTCATCCTCGTTTTTTTTAATTGCTTAGAATCTATGCAACCTAAGATGTTTGATTTTCACAACATGAAACAAGTAGGAATCGATAGAGATTACATGTTTATGATATGTTAAGCCTAAACAAATGAAAAAGCTATTGCATGATTATTGATTTTCAGTTTTTCTATGCATGTGCATTCATGGCATCCATGAAAGTGAAAAGATACATTTTCGACATGACACATAAAAGCAAAATATGTTTTGATTACGTTAGAATGGCAAGTAAGAAAAGTTATGCATCCATGCATTAATAATAACACTGAAGAGATAGGAGGTCTTTAATTTTAAGATTACTACTTAACTGAAGAGAAGTTATGCGAAGGTTAACATAGATGCTAATCGAAGATCATAGGAGATTAGGATAATGATTACAAAAGAGATAACCATGTCCATTATGTATGTCGATTCATGAGCATTACATGCACAGTTAAAATGACCACACATGAAATTAGGGTAGAGACCCAAACCATAATAGTTATTTAGATTTAATATGTTTCAATTTCATTCTATTGCTTTACTCATTATTTATGTCACATGTTATATCTCTATTATTGCTTGATTTTATGAGTTGGTTTGAGTTATGGACCTTTTCTATTAGCCTCATCATATCTGGTTCATACCGGTTTGCTTGGTAAACTGACCCATTGTTTGGGATTCCAGAGAGTTCAGCTATACATGGAGTGGATGATGTAAATGCGCCATTGATTGATGAAAATCCAAATTTGAGCGAAGAAGGATTTGAAGCTTAGTTGATTAGGTTTTCTTTATGCATTAGGAAGAATTTTAAGACATTTATTTTAAATTTATTTTATGAACAACTTCATGTTAATGATGGATTATGCTTGATTTCAATTTTTATTTAATTTAAAGAGTAGGTATAGAATTTAATATAATAGGTTCTCATATTTTAGTATTACTCTCATGACGATGGGAAAAAGAAATTTTATGTGTGTTGTAATAGTTATTTTTTTGTTACGTTTATATGCAGATCTTTATTGATTAATTGATTTAATTATAATCATGGATTTGTGATGTCTCCAAGTGAGCGCATTGATCCGGTGTGTGAATTTCGGGACGTCACAGAATCCCTCTTTGAGGAGGGATTTACATCCCGTGCCGACCCGGCACATGCTAACTTGGGGTGCGCATGTCCCCTTGGAATTAGTCGGGTTCTCTAAGAGGCCCGTATACCCAAGTTATTAAAAAAATAAAAATAAACAAATAAATCATCAATATTGCAACATTAAGGTTGCAGGTTCAATCCTAGCTTACCCACCAAGTGAGCAAATAAAATGTCATTAGCGATTGTCGCATGCAGCACTTAAACATTCAACAACGTTGAATAAATTTACAAATCAATATAACATCCCCGTCAGTACATTTAAGAAGTATTCAAGTTCTAACTTTATATTTTATAATCTTTACATTTTGTTTGTTTTGGAGATGGCCAAAGAAAGGTTTGGGGGGGTTTTATTGTTCAATATTCGATTTGAGAATCAAGAAATTTTGTATGCACGATTTTGCATATCCACAATCGATCATTTGAGATTTTTTATTTTTGAGGTATTTGTTGAAACAAAGTTTTTTTCACTTTGCTTCTATTGTTCGAAACATGCATCATGATCAACCAGATTCACTTCAAATGCAAAATACACACCCATAGACATCATATTATTTTGTTACTGACAAAAAAAACAAGTCATATTATTTGGGTTTTCTTCATATAGTTTCAATTTTTGTGTTCTCCTATCTATTACTCTTTTGTTATTGCCATATATACATATATATGTGAAAATATCCTATTTATAATTAGGAGAAAATTTTCCTGTTTTAAAATATTTTTTAATTCTTCCAATTTTTTCAAAACGAAGAATCACATGATATTGGCTGATATCTATTGGTATCACCGATATGCCATCTGATATCGATATTCTAAAAATCTTGGTTGATACAATACATATCGGCCGGTAAGTATCAATTACCAGAACTGATACAAGCAAATAACGTGTATAAGCTCTCCCTAAAAGCCCCCAAAGAATCAGCAAGTCTGTACTTGCATCAGCAAATCCAAAATTGTATTGCCAATAGAGTTCACTATGAAGACGTGAATTAGTGTATTTTACTTCCAGATCAATTTAGGGCTTTCTACCATTTTGGATTCAATTTTATCATGAAGTCTGATTGCATTGTTTGGAGGATCTCACCGGGCCGCACATCACCTTCGCAGTTAGTCTTGTGAGCCAGTTTATGCATGCTCCTCACACTATCCATCTTGCTGCATTCCACCTCATCCTTCGGTACATCAAGTCTAGTCCTGGATTTGGCTCGGTGTACTGTTCTTATGGGTAATATGAGCATCTCTTCATACATTAATGCGGATTGGGCTGGATTGGTTACTGATCGGCGAGATCTATATCTGACTATTTCGTCTTTCTTCGAGGCAACCTAGTTGCCTGGAAAAGCGAAAGCATCCAAATCAAGTGTTGAAGCTGACTTTAGGACTATTGCCCATGGTACTTGTGAGGTTCTTTGGTTGCACTCCCTTCTGTCTGAGTTCGGATTCCCTACTAGCCATTCCATACCACTTCACTTTGATAATGAAGATGACAAAAAGATTGCATCTGACTCGGCGGACAAAGCATATTTAAGTCAATATTCATTTCATTCGAGAAAAAGTTTGGGATAGATCCTTGGAGCTCGTTGATGTTCCTTCCTTTCAGCAATTGGAAAATATATTAACTAAAATTTTTAGGCCTAATACACTTCATGATTAACGGTCAAGCGGGCCATATTAGATATTCATGGTTCAACTTGAGGGGGATATTGTTAGTATAGGCTTTATGTTTCTATTACTCTTTTTTATTGTGTATGTACTACTTCTCCGATTTAATATAAATGCCAGTGAGGGAGGGACTCCTAACTCACTACAACTTCTCATTATTTGTTTCTCTATTTCTCTTCCTTTTTCCTCTAACCCTAAATCTAAAACCACTAACCTAGCCCTAATACTACTCTTCTAACTTTAATACCACTAAGCTAAACCACTCTTCACCAACCCTAAACTTCTTCTAACTTTGATCTTGGTGACCTTGCTAGGTATGTTCGGCCAGTTTTTTGGTTTTGTAAATCTGAGATGGGTGTAGATAATTTGGTAAAGCAAGGTGTTAAAATGAAAAATATGTTCCCAAATTGTGGAATCGAAATTTTCCGTATTAGATGATTTGGAAAATTACCGAGCTACTCCCAGTGACAAAATCGTTCCAGCTTCCAAGCACAATTTTCCGCCAATCTGGAGTTAGAAGATGACTGGAAGGGATTTTCTCGTGACAGCTCAGTGCAAAACATTTCCAACAGCAGGATCGCGTTGTCTACCAATACAACTTCGGCTACAACGAAGACACCCCATTTGTATGAAGAGGTTGAAAGAGTTCATACGCAAGAAAAAGCCTGTTAAAACCTAACTGTTCAAAGGAAGAGGATTTAATATTGGCTGGAAGAAGCTGAAACAGAGTCCCTTGGAGGTTCAACCTGGCCAATATCGATATTTTGGGACCTGGTGTTGCCGCTTATCACTCTCGAAATCTGTGTGAAATTTGCTTCCTTGGTCCCTATATCTACACATGACTTCACATCCTGAGCTATGTTAAACGACCGAGGGCAATTCGGGAACAGAATGGGATTTTACTCGGCTATTTCAGACATCAGCACTGTGCAGACTGACGTCAGAAATACCACCATAGAGCTACGATTTGAAGAGGGAAACTACACAATCTGAATCTTTTTTCTCCCTTATTATATTCCATCAAGGTTTGATGGGTTCTGACAGTTCTGTAGAAGTTTGAAGGCAGTTGGACTCCAAATACATTGTATCTGCAAAAATCTGGAAATCATATTTTTCCTGGAGTTTTGTGCACATCCGTGACCATTTTGCAGTATAAAATCTGGTATGTTTGATTTGGTTTTCATAATTTAATGGCTGTGGTTTATTTCAATGGAAGATGCAGGAAGTTATGTTGATTTATATGCTTGGGAAGTATGACTGCCTTCAGCTGTTTTGTGCCCCTACGGACTGTACACAGTCCTACCACACCACTGTATATTACAGCCACCTCACTTAAACAAAGGAAAAAATCAGTTGACTGCTTTAAATCAGACGATAGAGATCATTTTTTGTGCCAATCTTCCACAAAATAGATCTTGAGATCATGGTCTACTATCAGACAGTCCAATGTTGATTCCATGCGGCACACATCTCAAAAAGTGAACTGGAACCACGTTTAATGATACGCTATGATCACGTTGACTTTTTGGGATGCATGCCACATGAACTTAACATATGACCGTCTGATGGTAGGCCTATGATCTCAAGATCTATTGTGTGGAAGATTGGGATGAAAAAACAATCTTCATCATCTGATTAAAAACAGTCAACGGGTTTTTCCTTTGCTTAAGTGAGGTAGCTGTAACATAAAGTGGTGTAGTAGTAACACCAGCCTTTATCTATTGAAAGGTCTTATATGAGGCTTGAGTTCCCCATTCAGAGAACTGCCTCACAAGGGATTCCCTACAGTTGGACATCTCAAAAGCCCATTGTCGCTAAATGAGGGCATGCGGCACTCCTGCCCATTAGAGATTCACATGAGCGATTATCTCATACATATTTTTTATCCAATCAGTCGGGATGGTGGGTTTGCAACACCTTGCTGCATATTACAGTTTCCAGATACTCCTCTATGCATGCAGCGAAATTCCATTCAAATTCGGATTCCTTTGTAATCTTAAAACCCATAGTGACTGGCCTTGGCCATAGTACGTCATTTAGGATTGAATCAGGCTGTAGGTTCATCTGTTTCTGAAGTGCCAACAAGAAAACGAAACCACATGTATTCAGAAAACAGGATTGTGTGAAGCTGTCTGCAATATAGTAACAAAGTCAGGAGTCGATAATAAATTGGCAAGGGTCTAAGTCAGGGAAAAATCGGTCAAAGTCCAAAAAAATTGTAAAAGTTAAAAAAAAAAAAAATCACAAAAATGCAAAAAAAAAAAATATTATAATATAATTCAAGTTAAAAATAATGGTTTTAATGAACAAATAGTATAAAATACGCAAAACCTAAACGTTTTTTATGAACAAAATAGTACAAAACCTAAAAAAAATTTCCTTAAGTACAAGTGGGGGAAAAAAAAAATCAGACATCATCACAAACATCTCTGATTAATTGCCTGAGTCGCGATTTGGCCGATTACTCGGCATTAATGTTGGGATGACTACAAGTCACCGACTTTTTTCCAATTTTTTAAAAAAGTTGGAAACTTTTGTGATTATAGTCTGCAAGGGATTTTGAGAGTGATGACATTGAAGTAAAATATCAACCTTGAGGCCAAAGTGATATAAGCCATAGTTTACTGAGGAATAATCACACAAAATGAAGGAACTGGATATCCCACAAAACTAGAAATAAAGTAGCATAGAGCTAACCTGATGGGGACATCCAAGTCAAACCGCCCTTTATCGTGTACCGGAGACGAAGGAAGAAGCCCAAGAAGCTTCAGACAATAAGGGAGATATTTTACTTCAAGGGAGCACGAGCCTTTGCCCATACTCGCTCGAGCGACAATGGTTCCCGCTCGAACGAGATCGACGACGAGTGAAAAGAACTCTCTGCTCAAACTCGCCCGAGCGATATCGGTTCCCGCTCTAGCAAGAATCAACAAAAAGATTGAGCATGGGCACTTTGAAGACACGCTCGAGCAACAAGCAAGCTCACTCGAGCGACCTTGCACGGAAGCAACGTACGGAGTTAATTTTCACTTGAAAATTAGATTTTAGTTTCCCTTTTAGAGGAGTCTTTCTAAATTCAATTATATGCGTAGTTAGGGTTTTGTTTGCCTATATAAAGGCATTGTAAATACAATTTGAATTAATTAATGGTTATTGAATATTTCTTTTGCAAATTGAGAGTTTTTTATCAAAGATTTCTTTGAGGGTGCGATTCTCTCAAGACTTGGAAGAGCGATTCTTCTTTTCGCATGCGGTTTGGTGTGAGGCCAATTCTTCTATCCTTCTTATCTACTCTTATCTCCACCTACATGCAAGTGTTTGGTTAATTTTTCTAATTAATTTTATTGCCAAAATTCGGAACTAATTGCATGTTTTGCTTGCTCGATCTTTCCATAACCTAACCTAAGATCGTTCAATAGTTCTAACACGGAATTTCTTCTATTTGAGCCTTGATTTCTAAAGACCCAGAATCATTTTATTGATTAATTCCGCACGGATTAGAAAGAACCCACTTGTGAGTTCGTTTGAAGCCCTAAACTGTTGGAGATATAGTTGTTCGCTAAGAACCCTAGTCTTCTAGATCTTATAGGGAACGTACGGTGAAAATAACACTGTTTTGGGTTAAATCAAATTATTTAATTAAAATTCTCTTTATTTTCAGTGTTAATTTGTTAGGAAAATTCATATTTCAATTACTCGTGTTAATTCTCAAATAATCTCAACCCATCATATTTGCAATGTGTTAGTTTCTGCATCATAACCTTATAGTGTTCTTCTAGCCACAACAAAAATTTCAGCAAAAAATAGAAATCCTAGTCTAATTACGATTATTTGGATATTCAAGTGATTGCATGCTAAGTTTAGTCCAACCCTTGGATCTGTAATTAATGACCCACTTTCAATTTGACTCAATAGTCCCCTTTCTAACCCATCTCTTCACTTTATGTTTCTTCTTGTTCTTCTTCACGATGAAATTTCTTCCTACATGGCTACACCATCCTCCTCGGGTTGAAAAAACTCAACTCCACTGAATTGACTTGAACATCTTTATGTTCTTGATGCAAATTTCAAAGTGCCTTATCCACCCGCCCTTTTTAAAAGACTTTGGCATAGGATTTCCTTGTAAAGTTTGATCTTGACCCCATCCTTGATGGAAGTGTATGAATTCTCACATTTGTGAGGCTTCGTCTCGTTCAAATTGACATAATCTCTACATAAATATATGGCATGCATCCGTATGAGCCATGTCGCACCTTACCTCATGGCTCATCCTTATATTTTGAGCCAATGCAAAACAAAACCAAGCAATGCATCTTAACTAGGACATCATCCCTTTTTTTGAAGTTTGAACCACTGAATTTTGTAGGGGTTAAGATTTGATTCCTCCAATTTCAGCTTTTCAACCATATCCCATACTACAATGCTCCCTTGGTTACCAACATCAATCATGATGACACCTAATCGATCACCCGATGTGCACTTGGAACAAAAGATATCTGATCGTAGCCACCTTTCATCATCAATCCGCCTTAAGGTGGGGACTAATGTCAATTGGATGAACAAATTGTCACCTTTCACATCGACATCCACTTCTAATTCATCTTTGTCTTCCTATCTTCCCCATCATGCATTGGCTCTTCTTACTTTTCCTTGTCATCATGATTTTCTTCCTGCACTAGGCTTACTTAACATTTAGGACCATGGATCAAAAAATTGGATTTTCGATACGTATCATCCAAACCTCCAGGACGATACGTATCACGTATCGGACGATACATTCCATGTATCGCCAATACATTGAATGTATCGTCCTAGTACATTTTTTTTTGTTTTAAATCCCCAAAAACTACATTAAAATTATGGGACGAACGATAAATTGACCGATAATTTGAACGATACGGACAATACGAACGATAAATTGGATCATACAGACGCTACGAACGATAATTTGACTGTTTCTAAGGGGCCATATAAAAACCCTAAAATCCTAGGACGGATGATAAATTGACCGATAATTTGGACGATACAAACGACACGGACAATAATTTGAATGATAATTTGACTATTTTTTAGGGGGGGCGATAAAAACCCATTTTACCGTATCATTCCAGTCTAAAACCGATACATATTGGAATCGAGCGATATTTTGATCTATGTTTAGGACACTTGTAGGAGTGATGCCCCACCTCTTAACATCTATAGCATTTGATCTCCCTTTGTTCTGCTTGGAATGTTCATGAGGTGCACCCACTCAAACGCATCTTCCTTCCCGTTTTTAGGGTTTGGTGGATCTGTGATCATGAATTTTCCACCATTCAAGCCACTCCTTCGATTAATGTTTTGATTGAGGATCTCTTCCGCTTTGAAGGTTCTTCGATGTGCTTCATCCACACTCCAAATATCGCGCATAGCAACCTCATTTTGAATCTGTGATTGGAGAGCATCGAGGTATCAACCAACCCACTTTCCTCTAATCCATGAAGATCTACTAGTGTAGCAAGGAGATAAAACTCCATATAATCCACAACAAAATTTATCACCTTGTCGGAGACTTCGACAGCATTGATACAAGTTTGTACGTAGCTTATGAGTAGGAATTTTTTATGTAAGTGGAACTACATCTCCCAAAATGTGATCTTTTCTTTTCCTCGTCTCAATCGATTGGTTTGAACTTCTTCCAACCAAGCCAAAGCATATCCCGACAATCTTAGTTAACCCATCGATGGTCTGAGACATCCTTTAGATCAAAAACAAGTTTGACCTTCCCCAACCATTCGGTGGAGTCATGCGGATTTAATCATTAGGGATACAAGGCTATAGTTACCTTGATCCCATAATCATGCTCACGATCTAGAGTTAGATCATAATGATCGGCTCTAAATCATCTCAGAGTCCCTCATCGATAATTGGCGTTGATGACGGAACGATTAAAATCACTCTTGTAGTCGTTTGATCCATCACTGATCTTTGATTTTTCTCATCGCGCCTGTAAGAGAAGGTTCATATTTTATCGATTGCTCAAGGTGATCAAGCAGTTGAGTTGTCAAAGGTCGTATAATCAACAACATCTTGCCCTTTTTCCAAGGAAAACAGCTGCCTTGATACCACTTGATGTAAACAACAGTTTACTCGGTCGTAGAACTAAAGCTGCCTTCTAGTGCAGTCAAAAGTTGAAATCCTAGGTCTAATTATAGCTTTCTCTTAATCCGAAAATAGAAAACTACTCTATGTTAAACTCTAAAAGAAACCTAGCTTATTTTTCCTAAAGTAAATGAACTATTAGCCCCTCCTAGTAATAGTTACTATTTTTCCTAGTAATAGTTACTATTTTTCCTAAACCAAAATAGTAACTATTACTCGACTTTTACTACCCTTAAATTATTACAGTGAAAGGAAAGTTTCTTCACATTCTCGGTGACATCTCACAACTCTCTCCTCACTTTAACAAAATCCAATTAACTTCACACCCTTAAATCCTTAAGCGTCACCTCACCCAATAGCAAAATAGGTTAACTCAAGCCTCTTAAGATAAAGAGACCTAGCGAGATCCTGGAACTCTGAAAAGATAAGGGTGACACAGATTTATTAGAATTTAAATTTTGATTCTTTTAAGCATGCCAAATCCCACCAATTACCAATTTTAACTCTCCATTGAATAGGAAGTTCCAACAGATTTTAAGCTCCCATAATATGGAGAAGAGAATAAGTTACGAGAGGGAGAGGGGAGCATATTCTACACTAAGCCAGAGTCATTTAAGGGATCATGTGCCAAGTTTAGTCCAATTCTTGGGCCTATAATTAATGGGCCACTTACAATATTTGGGCCTTTAATAGCAGATTTAATAGTCCCCCTTCTAACCCATTTTTCTCCACCTTTCTCTTCCTCACTTTATGCTTCTTCTTCTTTGTCTCTTCTTCTTCTCGGTGGAATTTCTCCCTACATAAAAAGGCCCAGTCGAAGGAAGTAATTCATCAGTGGTATAAAAACAAATGGCATATTAGTATTATAGCCATTGAATTTGAAAAGAATCCTTTTGGTGTGTGAAAGAAAGATGGCAAGCAGAAGAAATGAAGTTCTCACTACTATTAAAAAAAAATAGTAGTGAAAGCAACACCAAATATTAATATCAAAACCACCATTAGTTAAATACCATAAGAGTTGATTTTTCTAAACAAATAAACCCTACATTTTTGTAGAACATTCAAGGAAAATGAGAAGAGAAATTGTACTCACTATGGTGCAGTTATCAAAATTCAAAAGTGTCAAATACTCACTATCCTAAAACTACAGCAATTGCATTGTAACTAAAACAAATATGGCATGGTATTCAAAAATAAATGAGAACGAAATTGTACCTGTGAGAAGCGTGCACCAACTAGATCCTTGATGTCGAGTCTATACTCGTGCATTACCCAATCAGTTCTATGCCCCCTTGGTGCCTTGCCTTCATGGAAAACAAGAGTTTTCCTCCACCCAACAGTCTCTGAATTATAACAAACAGATTTATCTTCTCCTGTGGCTTTCCAGAATCCATTAATAGTGGCGCGATTTGACTTCATGCCAGTTGCATATTTCCTAGCTCGAGAGCAAAAGAAATACCATTCAAGATCATTGCTTTTCAGGCAAGATTTCCCTGAACCACAAATTTAATCCAACAGTATAAGAATTAAGTACAGCCTTCGACAAGCAAATGCAGTATAAGAACTAATACAAAAGCACAAGACCTATAAAGGATACTAACAAGCTTTCAACTTAAAATTTTAACATACATATAGATGATGACATTTCTATGTTGAAAGTTGAAACCATTTTATAAACCCATACACAAACTATTGAAATGGATATAACCTATTCTCTAAAGAACTTACCAGAAAATGACTAAATATTTTTTGTAGAACACGTGTAATTTAAAATGATATATGTAATTCAAATTTTTCAGGACCCGCCATAATTCATTCTAATACACCATTCTCAAATATATGCATATAACATGCGACTCATGCCCAGTATAAAAAGGACATACCTGGAAGATCCCAAGGATCAAACTGGTACAGATCAATCCCCGATATAGCTGTAATGGAGCGTCCCATAATCTTTCTCTTCAAAAAGTACATCACAAGTTCAACGTCAGTTGGATGAAAACGGAAGCCCACAGGTAGGAATGACCTCACCATTTCCTTTTTGCAGTTAAATCTCAGTTTCCAAGATATCACCTAAGGTATAAATAGCAACTTCTCAATTAAATTTATACAAGTCCAATAAATATCTATCAAGTCCAGTGCCGAAACAAGCTTCTCCACGAACCCCACAGCCAGCCACGAACCCCAAAACAAAAATTACACTGAAGAAACCATAGGTATTCGTTCATGAGATTAACAGACATTTGATGTCAAAGGGGAGCACTGTACCAAACAAGAAATAAGCTTACAGGTATCAGACATCAGTGCTTCCAAATAAGAGAAAAAGAGGGGAGAAAAAACAACAAACAAAGAAAACCCTACATTCATAAATTCTTAAGGAATAAATATCAGCAAACCCTAAATTATCTGTGATTCATCAAAATCAAAACAAAGATAACCACAGATTATTAAAATACATCTCTCAGTCATGTTAAATCAAATTAATCGAAATAAATAAACAAGAGCAAAAGAAAAATAAAAAATAAAAAAGACACAGCAAGAAATCAAAACCCTAGATGAAAAAGATCGAGAAGACCATAAATTCATGGTCGTCCACTAGAAGGAAACCAAAGAAAATCACAAGGTACCCAAATTCAACTCGCATTCAGCTTCATCCAGTTAAACCAAATGAATAAACAAAAAATAAAAATAAAAAACAAAGCAAGAAATCAAAACTCTACCAAAACCTAAATTCCTTCTCATCGATCAAAAGAATAACAAACAAAATCATAGATTACTGACATAAAACTTGCAGTCATCTACATCAAATTTAACCAAACGACCAAACGAAAAAAAAAAATCAACAAGATCAACAAAAAAAAACACAGCAATAAATCGAAACCCTAGATTACGTGTTAGTGATCAAAATAAATAAATTTTTAAAAAATCGGTAACCACAATCACCTAGACAAAAATCGCAGTTAACGAAGCACAAATTTGAATATAAATAAATAAACAAATAAATTCGAAGTTCACCTTAAAAGAAACGAATCGAACGAGAGAATTGGGAAACCCTAAAAAACGAAGACGAAGTTCAGACCACCACCACAAGTGAATCAGTGTAGTTAATATATATATATAAAACGAGTAGCTCTGTAGCTGGTTATAAAGTATATTCCCCAACCACAGAAGTCGGTGGTACATAAGACCTCCAACATACACGTGGCTTCATCCGACGGTTAAAATTATTGTTTCTCTGCTGTCTCTATTCTCCTGTACCTTAAGATCCAGTTTGATGATCAGGTATGCCAAATGTAGGATGTGGATGGGGCTAAGTACCCTTATCCATGTTGTAATGGTATATGATATTGTATCTCTTTTCTCATCTAGTTTCCCGCCGAGAATGAAACTTCGCTCGTACGCTTCATTTTGGCTTCGTTGGTAGGAAATCTGTCAACGAGTCAGGCCAAAATAACTGACCGACCCGACCCGGTTTTTTTATATGGCTAGGCTCATAAATGCAACCCGTCTGGTCGTGTCGGGCATGAACCCGATTAAAAGGTCGGGTTGTGTTGGGTCGGTAAAAAATCAGATCGGGTCTGGTTGAACTGACCCAACCATATATTTTATATTTTAAATCAAGGAATATAGTTATCGGGTGTCGGCTTGGGCACTGTGTTGAGTCGGGTTTAGTGGTTGGGTCGGGCATATACCCTTGACCCTTCGGGTCGCATTCGGTCGATCGCTCCATCGGGTCAAGTCAAGTCGAGCGTATGCTAATTTCCCATCGGGCAACAAAAAATTTGGCCTGACCCGCCCCGTTGACAGCCCTAGCTATGATCAATAAAAGAGTTAGTGGTCGACCTTAAAGGCTACAATTCAGACTTCACTCCTTAGGCGAACCTACCACCACAGTAGTGTGGTGGGCTTGTATTAGTCAAAGCAATTCGTCAATGCTATGTCGTGTCTTCTACCGCTGCTACATCGTCGATCAGGGTACCCGCCACTCTCTTCTTCAAAGTGTTTGGGATCTATTTTTGTTGCATGAGCGATAAGTAACGGAACATTAGTACGGAAAGAAAACGAGGTATCATCCATTCAATAGCCAAGGATTTCGAGAGTCTCAGAGATGCAAGACGGAAGACCTACTAGAGGTATCAGCGATGCAGGATGGAGGTTCAAATCTGGTGAGAGGCGTGCTACAATCGCTGTCAGAGTTGGAAATTGGCTATGCAACAAGTGTGGAAACCTAAATTTTGGCAGAAGTGAGGTATGTCATCGTTTCAACTGTGGGGCTATCAAAGAAGATGGAAGATTAGAATGGAAGGAAAACGATCATATTCTCAGGTTCAAAGGTCGAGATCAGCATATTTTATCGTCTCAACAGCACAAGGATACCTTGAATGGATGGCAGATTGCTAGGAGAAATTTTTAAGGAGCCCATTTCGAAGTTAAAAAGACAATCACGCCGAATCATAACCTAGAACATGGGTGTAAAGGTGCCCTTGCTGGTGAGTCTTCTTCCCGCGAAGGAAAACAACCGCATTGCGGATGTTCTGAAAAATGGACAAGATCTTTCGAGTAAGGATAAAACTTTTGCTTTTGATGTAAAAGGAAAGTGTTACGATATAAGTAAAGAAAATCTTATGAAAAATGGGCTGATTGGCAGATTTAAGAACGGATACCCTCCTCTGGATTACATTGAAGAATATCTACATAAGACCTGAGGCTCAAGGAGTCCCCAGTTATCTTTCATTATACATAACAAAATTCTTCTAACTTTTAAGGAGGAAGAATATCTCCTTGTTGATGAGGAATGCAAAAAGAAGAACTTCATTTGGGGGGAGCATGAGGTCGAGTGTTATAAGTGGACCGTAGAGGAAGGTGAACGTTGTTTGCAAAAACAAGGGCATGGAGTTTGGTTACGAGTGTTGGGGCTTCCGCTCCATGCTTGGACAAATGATGTCTCCAGCCATATTGGGAGGTGATGTGGATTGTTCCTCGGTGTGGATGATTGTACTAGCTCCTTCACTGAAACGAGATGTGCCAGAATCCTAGTCGATGGGGATAATTGGAGTAATATTCTCCGTTACGGGGACATCGGTGTCAATGGGACATGGTTTCATGTGTTCATAGAATTGGAGATGGAGGTGGAGATCTGCAAACAAAGTGAAAAGTCGACCATTAGCGTCGGGAGTGGCGTAGATGATAAGTCGATGAGGAAACGAATGCAGATAGACGACCATCCTATCGATAGGTGGTATCAATCGATGCCGGAAAATATGAGTCCAAGGAGCTTTGCGGCGACGACAAGAGTTAGCTCTTCGTCCACAGCGGGGAATAACTTTTCTGATTGTCGGAGAGTGGATGATGGTACTCCGAGGGTCGGGATTTCGCTGACCACGATCAATGGAGCTATGAACCTGGAAAAGATTAAGGCTAAAGGGATTGTGGGAGGTAATTTAGGGGATTCCGTTTCCACCTCAAATTTGGAATTTGAAAAGTGGGACTTAGTTTCCTTTAATAGACAAAAGGTATAGATGGGTTTTGATCCGATGGTCTTGACAAAAACACGAGGTAAAGCTTATATCAGGGATGTACATCGGGATGAGAATAAGTATAATGAGGGTTTTTTTAATGGCAGAAGTAAGGCGGACAATGTAAAACTTCCGGAATCTGAAATGGAAGGGACACGTGGAGGGGAGAGCGATACGCTTGTTTTTGAATCGGAAGGTGATAGGTAACTGGGAAAGCTGGCCCATAATCAACCTGAGGAGATGTGGAATAAAATGGAATATGTTGATGAGACACTTTTATATGATGAGGCACGTGCGGAGGATCTGATACTCAGTACGAATCGGGTTGCGCACATTCACTTGGATCAAGATGTTGGCTCGAGTTTGTCAATGAGACCCAATGAATTAGATTCAATGGGAACTGGATTATTGGAGGGGGGACGTCAGGAAGAGAATCAACAAGATGACAGCAATCGCGAAGTACTATATGGGGGAGCTAACGTGAATAGAGAAATTGTGAGACTGTCCACTACTTTCGTTCATCCCACGTGTTCTCCTTGTTCGAGGATGGGTACATGTGATAATTTGGGTACGATTTCTTCGGTCTTAGGACCACAGGTATTTTTCGTCATGTTCTAAAATTGATAGGGTTTTGAATGATTCTATTACTGTTCATCACAATGTAAACCTATGTGATGAATTAGAAAAGTTAGGGTTTTTTTATAACTCTGGGGATGTGGACTCATGTAATGGGTCATCAAATCATGTTGCCAAGTCCATGGAAGGACCTTCTTATTACAGGGAGAAAACAGTCGAATCCAGTGATACTTCAGTGGGGTCGACATCAAATGAATCAGTACAGTTATCCACGAACAATGAGATGGTGCAAGAGGTAATTGAAAGGCTTGACAATGAATTACGGGGTGATCAGACACAAGACAAAGTGCACTTAAATCAGAATAGTACAGACAAAATTATTGAAATTGGAAGGAAGTATGGCATGACGTTTTGGGGGACTGATGATCAATTGCGAAAAATTTTTGAAGCGATTAATAAAAATAGAGTTGAATATGCTTTTAGTAGAAAAGGTAAAGGAATGAGGGAATTACAAAAACTAGATTGGGGGTTATCTTATAAGAAAGGTAATTGCAAGGTATAACTGGTCTTATGAATGGTTTAGAGCTGCCTTTTTAGGATTGCCTTGTTAGAATGTGGATCTTATCTTGGAACGTTAGAGGTATTTGTCATCTAAATAAAAGGGCTACAGTTAAGAACGTTATTATAAACAACAACCCGTTGGTGATTACTTTTCAGGAAACTAAATGGGGAAGCATTGATAATCAAAAGATATCGTCGACCTTGGGTGGCAATCAATGGGGATGGGAAAGCTTGGACTCTATTGGGGCCTCAGGAGGTATTATAGTGGCTTGGAATAGCAGAGAGATTGATGGGCTGGAATCATAAGTTGGTGAGCACTCAGTGTCAGTATTGCTAAAAAATAAATCAGATGGCATGGTAAAGACTTTTACTAGGGTTTACGAGCCCAATGAAGACTCTCGTAAAGAAGACTTTTAGTTTGAGTTAGCTAGTTTGGTAGTTCGGTGGGAAGGCCCTTGGTGTGTGGGAGGTGATTTTAATGCTGCCAGATTTGCATCGGAAAGGATTGGTGAAAGACTTAACAAGTATGGTATGAGACAATTTGCTAGTCTTGTTAACACTTTTGGGTTAGTTGAGTTTGATATGAATGAGAGCTTGTATACTTGGTCGAACCTACAAGATATGTCCAAATTAAGCAGTTTTGATCGGTTTCTTTGTAGTAATGAGTGGATAGAAGTTAATCCTAATGCGATTTTAGAAGTGCTCCCTAGACCCACTTCTGATCACATCCCCATCTTGCTCAGTTGCCCGATTAGAGATGGTGGTCCAGGCTCATTCAAATTTGAGAATGCATGATTGAGAGATGTGAGTTTCAAGGAATTGGTTATAAAATGGTAGAAGGATTACCAGATACAGGGATGTGCGGCGTTCAAACTGGCAATGAAGTTAAAAAAAATCAAGGGTGAGATTAAGATTTGGAATGCAAATTTTTTCGGAAAGGTAGAACAAACAAAAGATAATATCCTTAAGGAAATTAGGGTTTTAGATCTTTTGGAAGAGTCTAGGTCTCTTAATGGGGAGGAGTCCGATCTTCGTACAGCCTTTAAGATGCATTATAATGAAAATTGTGTGGAAGACGAGATCATTTGGAAGCAAAAGTCGAAGGTTCACTGGTCACAAGAAGGTGACGATAACACTAAGTTCTTTCACACACAGGCCAATGCTAGGAGCAAGAGAAACTATATTAGCAGTTTAAATATGGATGGTAGAAGGGTGGTTGAGAAAGAAGAAATATGTGCTAAATTTGTTATGTTTTATGAGAACCTGTACACAGAAGAAATCAGAGGGAGACCCTGTGTTTGATGGTTTAAATTTTCGTTGCCTCTCCGAAAATCAAAAGTTGGGGTTGGAAAGCTCCTTTACCGAGGAGGAGGTTAGAAAGGTTATCATGAGTTGTGGGAAAAACAAAGCCCCGGGTCCTGATGATTTTACTATGAAATTTTTCCAATTAATGTGAGAAACCATCAAAGGTGACATTATGGAGTTGTTTAATGAATTTTACGAGAAGGGCAATATGGATAGGAGTATGAATTTTACCTTTATTGCTCATATCCCTAAAATGGAGAGGGTTGAAGAAATAAAAGACTTTAGACCCATTAATCTTATTGGCATCCTTTACAAGATTCTTTCAAAAGTTTTGGCTAATAGAATGCGTAGCATAATGAAATGCATTATATCGATGAACCAGGGTGCTTTTATCAAAGGTCGCCAATTGTTAAACATGGTTGTTGTAGCTCATGAAGCAGTTGATTCGGTAAACAGAAGTGGTGGGGAAGGCATTATCTGGAAAATTGATATGGAAAAGACATGATAGAGTCAATTGGAACTTCTTATTGTATGTGATGGGTAGAATGGGCTTTGGAGAAAGATGGAGGAAATGGATGCATGATTGTTTTTCATCATCTTGGTTTTCTATTTTGGTAAATAGGTCACCAAGAGGGTATTTTCAGAGTACTAGGGGGTTACGACAGGGTGATCCCTTGTCTCCAATGTTGTTCAATATAGTGGCTGAAGCTTTAAATAGTTTGCTTGTTTAGGCGGCTGAATTACAACAATTTCAAGGTTTTATAATTTCCAGTAGTGGCCCTATGATTACCCATCTTTAATATGCAGATGATACGATTGTGTTTTGTGGAGCAAGTTTGAATGAAGTTCGTGCAATAAAAGATGTGTTCAATATTTACGAAGCAGTTTCAGGCCAAAAAGTTAATCTTCATAAATCAAAGCTTTCTGGAATCCAGGTAGAGCAACAGATATTGATTTCCTTATCCGACAGTGTTGGGTGCATGGTAGAAAGTCTCCCTATTATTTACTTAGGTTTACCGCTGGGAGTGGGAAAACCTTGTGTGAAGTTATGGGATCCAGTTATCACCAGGTTTGAGAAGAGATTAGCTGTGTGGAAGAGCAAGATGCTTAGTAACAAGTCGTTTGATGCTTATCAAGGCTACTTTGTCATCTCTTCCTATCTTTTACATGTTTATGTTTAGAGCTCCTGAAATGGTGGTGAAACGGATGGAAAAGATAATAAGGAATTTTCTCTGGGAAGGGGGTCGAGATATAAAGAAATTTCTTCTTTTAAAATGGGAGACATATTGTCTATTTAAGAAAGATGGAGGCTTAGGTATTCGCCATTTAAGCCAGACAAATAAAGCCTTGTTGGGCAAGTGGGTTTGGAGAATGGGAGATGTGAAGAAACAAAATCATTTGTGGTGGAAGGTGATCTCTGGGAAATATGGGGATCCTAGTAATTTTTCCAATATAAGAAGCTCTGCTTATAGAGGATTTGGATGGTGGAAGAGTGTTTGTTCAGTTGCGGATGAGTTTTGGAAGGGAGAAAGTTTCAGCTGGGGGATTGGTGATAAAATTCATTTATGGGACGATATTTGGGTTATTGATATGCCCTTGAAAGATAAATTTTCAAATTTATATCAAATTTCTCAGAATAGAGAAGGTTGTGTCAAAGATATGTTTGTTACGGTCAATGAGAATGTGGTTTGGAATATTCTGGTGCGGAGAAATTTGAAAGAGGAAGAGGTGATCTCTATGATAGACTTATTGCAAAAACTTAATTCATGTACTAGAAATCATGCCAATAGGGCCCTTCGTTTTTGGCGGTATCATTTGAAGGGAAGATTTTCGGTGAAATCTTTTTACTCCTTTGTTTATCAAAGTCCTGATAGTCGTCACAATTGGGTCAAGATTTGGAATCTTAGGATTCCGTCAAAGATTAAATTTTCGGATGGAGTGTTGGATGGGGAAGAATTCTCACTTTTGATCAGCTGAATAGACGATGGATGGGACTAAGAAATAAATGTGTGATGTGCTTTCAAGAGGAGGAATCTGTTAATCATATAATGCTTTATTGTTGGGTAGCTAGGCAACTTTGGAGTGTGGTTTTAGAAACTTTTGGAGTTTCTTGGGTGTTTTCGGAGCATTGTGCCGACCTGCTAGCAGAATGGGATGGTTTTGAGTTGAATGATCTAAAGGGTGAATATTGAAAATTTATGGACTTGGTGGTGATATGGTCTCTATGGTCAGAAAGGAACAATAGGGTGTTTAACAAAAAAAGAAAATTTATCTCTATGATTATGAAGTCGGTAAGAGATTTGGCCATTGATTGGATAAAGATTAGTATTAAAGTTGGGGATAGTGTGGATTGGGACAACTTGCTCGAGTACTCTTTTTTTCCTATTGCTTTAGGGAGGGAGCTTCATGGTCTTCGGCATTTGATGACTCGGGGGTGAGGTTTTTGTATGTGTAGAGTGGGGTAGTATTTTTTTAGGTTCTGGTGCAGCTTCTTGTTGTCTTTGCATTCTTAGGTTTGTATATTTTACATCTTTTTCTATAAAATTTTCTTTACCGATAAAAAAAAAAAAAGGTAACGGAACATTTCTTTATGGGTCTTGGATCGATCAGCATCGGTATTGGTGGCTAGCTCCTGTTAGGTGAGTCGTATGCCTTGCTAGATTGTAATAGGCTTGGAAAGGGGCTAGCTTGGGATTAGTGAATGCGGCTAGGTGAAATGGCTAGGAAAAATGCATATCCTCAATGCGTTTTCGGGTTGGATCAGATGTATACCCTTGACCCGTCCAGTCGCATCGGGTTGATCGCACCATCAGGTCAGGTCGAGCGTTTGCTAATTTCCCATCGGGCAGCCAAAATTTTGGTCTGACCCGACCCGTTGACTGCCCTAGCTATGATCAAATCCTATTTGATAGAGTTGAGTGCACCATCTAATTAGGTCGAGTCAAGACGAGTATTTCCCATTTTCATGTTAGAAAGCAAAATTTTGGCCCGACCCGAGAAATTGGCATCCCTTACTATAACGACTAAAAAGAAAATCTTTTTTTTTTTTTTTGGAGGGAACTAAAAAGAAAATCTCAAACAAAGAGAAATTAGCATTTTTTTTTATCAAAAGGTACTATAACCTTATTTTAATCACAAAAAAAGAAGGGTTATTTTTTATAACGATAACGTCTCACAATACGGGTCTACGACCCGTACTATGAATTGAAAACCAGCTTCGGTGGGCTGCCCCGAAGCATGTACATATCAACGCAGTCCCATTGAAGTAGCAAAGGAGATTTTAATTAGGAGGGAATGAATTGACAGGGATAAACACGTTTCAGAGTATTGGCCCCAAAGTAACTCGTATTCAGCCCGTGTCGCCCTCTTGATCATAGCATGTGGCACGGATTTTTCAATCCTTCACTAGTATCAGAGCGCACAACGGAAGATATTGTCTGGTTCTTGGCTTAATTCCCCTCCCCGATTTTGTCCCTAGCATGGGCTCTTAAGTTCCCACCCAGAACACGTCATACGTATATTAGGTTACATCGTTACCTTGCCATGATCTATGTCATTCGTTGCCAATCGTTGTTGATATCATCACCATCGATTGGATCATATATGGTGGTATCCTGATCGTTCAATCATCGCCGATCAGATCATGGATGACAAGTATAGCATGATCCACATCGTCGATTTGTCAGCCATCACAAGCAAGCAACAAATGATCTGTTAGTTTGGATCTAGCCTAGGTCCCCCGATAGATCTCTCTTGATCAACGTTGCTCAATTAAAGTTACCGTCGGTATTTTTCTCCATAGCCATCACCAGATTCATTGATTCCCCAACAATTTTTTTTGGGGACCTCTATATCTGCGTAGAAGAGGATGAATCTTAAAGAAAATGTGGTAGCTTCCTTAAGAAGTTGTCTCTTGGTTGTTTAAGGTATTGAACACATACAATTTTTGGGTGTTATATGCTACCTTTAGCCAAATCATCCAAGCTAGTTGAGCCAAATCTCTATAGTCAAGCTTGAGCTCAGCCAAGCCGTTTGAGCTAAAGCAACCCAAATCTTGTCTGTTGCAACACTCTTAAACTGGCTTCATATTCAGTGTGAATCACTAAGACCAAATTTTTGCGATTTAAATCAGATTTTCAATCTGTTGAAACCTTTGGACTCCAGAGATCGAAGGTGACGTTGTCACACTATTCAATCAACAATCAGAATTAGTCTCATCGTCAGATTTGAAAACTATGAGCTTTAACACATAAATCGGTAAACTTGAAACGAGAATGGTATATTTTCCGAACATTAATCTCACAATTTTTTTTTTGTAAATATATGATGAAATGTCTAAAATAGTGGGAGCATACCAACAATACACGATTGATTTATCATATGGTATTTGATTTTATTTTTGGAACCGTCCAAATAGACTTATACAATCGGGTATTGGATATGTTCATGATGGGGAAATCTGCTTTTCATGTAAAACCTCATGACATGTGAGATTTAATATGGCATGGTTAATATGATGGCTAAAAAGCCTTATGGTTTGCATATTTAAGTCTCGTTATAAACCATTGTTTATTCTTGATGGGTTAAACCAATGACTAAACCAAATGCCTTATGTAAACCTATGTTTTGGCCTTCATGGCCAAGTGGGAGATGTTGGAATGTGGCCATGAATGGCATTCAACGGTTATAATAGTGTAGATAATTGTTACTTAATAGAATATACTAATGTGGAATACATTTACACATATTGTGATTAAGAGGGTGATTAAGGCCTCTTAATGGAAAGTCCATCAGTTACATTGCTAGCTTATATAAGCAATGTTTAGCATAGGGAAAACGTGTGCTTGGATACAAAAAATATGCCCTAGATCTATCGGACGAGCCGTGATAAGCGACCACCAGTCTTGCGACACCGTTGCCCCTTGATCGCGGCATGTGACACGAATTTCTCAATCCTTCACAGATTTCTCCATCCTTAAAAACTAAAGCTATTTTTTTTGTTTTTAATATAAGCGCACAGGACGATTTGGGTAACTTGCCCAAGAAAAGAATTGCATTTGATCTCTAGTTAGGCATCAATGGCTATGAGGAGGAATGACATACTGCATGCGTTGTGAAACAGTTTGATGATTTTCCCATTTATGTGATAGTTGTCAAGTTATCAACAATAATTTTCTCTGAAAATGTAACTTCTCAATGAAGCCCGAAAAGAGATCTCATAACTAGGGCCAGCCTTGATATTTTATAGGCCTAGGTGGCAACGACCCTATTTTTTATGTAAAATTTAGGGTGAAATTTGGGGGCCCTAGGCGACCCGCCTTTTGGGCCTATGCCCAGTGCTGGCGGCCCTGCTCATAACCAATGAAAACTAATGGTTTACCTTCACCCCCAAACAACATCTATTAGGCGTTTTGAATCCACCTCAATCTGAATATAATTATAAACCACTAGTCACAAGCTCAGGCTTGTAGCAAGGGCCCTGTGCTCTAATTATATCCAAGCTTCCAAGAGAGCTTAACTATATCCGATTTGTGCACAACTTCAAGCGACATTATACTCATGCCCCCCTTTTCCTTGATTTCAAATGTGTTTTCTCAGAACACCTAATGGGCTTTAGATCTACCCTTGTCTTCCCAAAAGATATTGTTCATACATCTTTCAATCTCCTCAGTGACATATTTTGGGACGGGAAGGACTAACAACAAGTAAATAGGGATACTTGAAAGTACATATTTGACGTGGGTTAACCTATCCCTTTCGAAAGGGCCTTAGATTTCATCCTGCAACCATTTTATTGAGCTTGTCCATAACTGTCACGACCCGAAATTCTACCTCATCTCGAGGGCATAGAATTTCGTGTTATAGCCCGTATACATCTCAAATATGCTAAGAGAACATATACATAATCAGAGTTCTCATGCTAACATAGTTTCACAAAAAATTCGTGAATCCAATAATATAAAGATTGAGAATTAAGGCATAAATAAATAGTGAATAAATGTGATACGAATAGGTAAAAATAATTATTAATTAATGGGAAAATAAAAGTCAATAAATAAAAAGTACGAGACCATAACTAAACAATCTTTGTATAAAACGAAAGAATAAACTGCCTAACTACAAATCATAATCTCAGTGTTAAAACTATGCTATTAATAATCTGCATAAAAATCATAATCAACACTGAAGTCCTGGTGTCTTGCGATGTCGTCCTCCCAAGACTCCTAGTACTCAATGTTCACGGGATCAACAAACTCAGCGTCCAAAGGATCGGGTTAATCGGCTTCCACTTCATCAATAAAATCACCTGAAACAAATAGATGTCACGAGGGCCGAGTTGCTAAACAGCGCGCAACTCAGTGGATGCACCACCAATCCACCATATACTACTCAAGAGCATTGTGGGTGCATCTCGTGAGTGATATTAATAATATGACAATATATGAGAAATAAAGAAATGTCAGAATCATAAGTAACATCAAACTCATATCTTAACCTACATGTAAGACCATGATCTTGATATACTCCAAATCTAACGCACCCCATCATACCTCATAAATGTAACTGATCATATTACAATGACACATGCGTCTGTACATCGTATGAGCGTATATACTTACTTCTATTTTTTCTAATATGATATGTGTCAGAGTCGCTGCTCGAGGCTATCATATGAGAGTCACCATAGTAGCATACCACCATAACATACCACCCTTCATAACATAACATATCATTCACCCCATCTAGTCTCAAGGGGACGACAAGCGTACACATCTCTTAAGGCGAGATCAACATACCTCATAACATAACCCATATTGTCTTCTGAGAGACTCGTCTCGACTATAAACATTAGAATCCTTACGGTGGCTACATAAGGTAAAACATGTACAAACTTAAAATTTTAATCTTATGCTATCATATACAACGATATCTTATATATCCGTATATTATCTTATCTCACATATTTTTTTTTATCATTTTCCTATAACCTGAATCTAAAGTAAGTTATATTGCGATAAGTTTCACTAAACCACACTTTTCAATTGGCAGGTCCCGCAGTAACCTTGATGTACTTCATGTGACAGCCCATATTCTCATAGAAGTGTTGCATCCATATATGAATGTCTACATTCTGAGTTTCACATAACCGTGAAAGAAATCCCACCATGACTAAGGCCTAAAGGTCGAGTGTCGTATCTTATTCATTAACTTAATCTATCATATTTAAAACTCAGGGTAATAGGGTAACTATATACAAGGTTACACTGAATTCGCACTCATCTCACTCATCATGATGTCCCATATCACCATAAGTTATAAGACATATGAATACAGTGAGATCCCTGCTTCGATACCATCTCAGTGAATCACTATGCCCAAGAGTAAGCATGATCTCACACACTCGCATACATAATTTATTATATCCATAAAACATACTACATAACAATGATAAAAACATAATATTATTTTACTAGTAAATGAATTTGAATTCAAAGATACGTTATATAATATATATATATATATATATATATATATATATATATAATATAGCACATCAATACAATTATAATATAGGTACAGTTCTTAGTGTATGTGTAATCGAGAGCATGAAAGGTTTAAGTTTAACTTCACAGATTACATCAAAATCCTAAAGTTTTCATGCTATCGTGAAGATCGCGTCGAAGTAGGGATGCAGGTTCGATATACCGAACCGAACGAAATTTTTCAGTGTTTGGTTTGGTACACCCCAAACCGAAACCAAAATATATTTGTTTTGGTAAACCGATTTGAAGAATGCCCCAAACCAAAACCGAATTTTTCGGTGTACAGTTCGATTCGGTTCACTCTGTACGGTTAACGTATAGTTAGTGTATAGTTACTGGTGTATATATAGTTAGTTAGTGTATAGACAATAGTTAGTGACTTAGTGTATCGTTATTATATATAGTTAGTATATAAATAATTAAATATAATTCCTATATATAGGTAGTATATATAGTTTATGTACAGTTAGTTAGTATGTACTATATAGACTATATATTTAGTGTATATATAGTTAGTTAGTGTATATAATTTTGTATGTATAGTTAGTATATATAATATTGTATGTATAGTTAGTGTGTAGTGCTATATGTATATTAATATATACAGTTAGCGTATAGTTATTGGTTAGTGTATGAATAATTAAATATAGTTAGTGTATATATATAGTCAGTGTAAATATATAAATGTTCAAACGACACAATTGTTAAAGGAAATATAAAAATTTTATTAATAAAAGGAAGATGTATACATCAAGGTATCAAAATCAGTATCAGTCTCGGATATCGGTTTGCCCGAGGCCAATACGACTCGGCATATATGTATCGGCCGATACCGATACGTATCAGCCTATACCGCCAGTTCCCCATTAATTTTTTCAATATAAACTCTAAAGAGTCGTTTGGCCCGTTTCACTGCAGCTCAGATCTTTACTAGCTTCGGAAATGTGTCGACAATTGTACTTGTGGCAAATTAGTTGTAGGTTGTACCTCAAATCTCTCTCCTCTCTCCTCTCTCCTCTCTGACATTCCAGCAATGTAATGTAAAAGTCTCCTCTTCTTTCTCTCTCCTCTCTGACATTCCAAATTTTTAGCAATGTAAAATGCTACACAATACCCAATGTAATAGTCTCTGACAGTCTGGGTGTCTGACGACTCTGACCCATTTATTATATTTGATGAACCATGAAAGGGCAAGACCATTTATAAAGCACGTGGGAATGAATGCGAATGGGGGTAATTTTGTTTGCACCTAACAATTTTCGATGATACCTTATACGTATCGGTATCAGCCGACTTTTGATACCTTGGTATACATGTACATGGCCATTAAAAAAATTAAGAAATATAATAAATAAAAAAAATTAAAATAGAAAGAATTATAAATAAAAGTGAACAAAAAATTAAAAAAAAAATTACAGATAGACTTCCATCTTCTATTTTGGTTAAGTCGAGGTCTTCTCCCAAAATTCCACACTCGCTTCTGTCCTGTGAGATCCATTCCTTCAAACTGACTAACGATTTAACCGTGGATTCGTTCAAGCGACTTCAGAATGTCCCTAGAATTCTTCTACTTGAACTAAATGTCGATTCTGACGCAATTATAGAGACGGGAATTGTTAATAGAACTCTTGTCATTACGGAGAGCACGAGATATTGAGAGGAGACACTATTCCACCATTCTAAGACTTTAAATTTATTTTTGTTACTTTCATTTCATTCAATCGGACCATTTTAAAAATAATATTGGAGTTCATTACTAATAGCCTTTTGCGTGATTAATTTATCAATATTATATTTAGGTCCATATTTTTTCATTCTTGATGAAAAATCATATGTATTAGCTCGTTCATTAGAATTATTTTTATTTAATTTTTCTTTATATTAATTAAAAAGTTTAAAACATTTAGATTTATAGTTCGTTAACAAGGTTTCTGCTTTAGAGTGGTCACCGTTATTTTGCATCCTTAAGAGAATGTTTAATACTATAGTTTATATCTCGGGTCCATCATACTTGCGAAGGTCATATCTAAAGGAATTTTCTTCCAATATTTATCGTATTTTTCTTCCATTTTAAAAATGGAGGGATGTCTCCTATTGGAATATAATTGGTCTAAGATTTTTACATTTTAAATGACTCATAGGTTGGAGGTTATATATGAAGAACCGGAAAAAAGAGTTGTAGCATTTTTAAAACATTCTAAAAACAATTTGATCATTAATAAATCACCCCAAGTACTATTAGGGTGCTTGCTAGTAGGCACTTTGAATGTGTACTCAGTCTTAACTTATTACAAGCGCACAATGAAAATTGTAGCACTAGTATAAGATTGATCCCACGAGGAAGGTCGAAAATTTGTAAAACTTTTATTTGCCTTTAAAGAATAAAGAATGATTTTTATTAAACTAAGTGCAGAAAAATAAATTTAAATCTTCAAGCTTCTGAATCCTGGTCGTCAATCAGTCTCCTTCAGTTCTCAGATATTTATGAAAAATAAAGTATTGTTACACTATATCTCAATCTTCTAGAATTTGGGCATCAATCAAAAATTAAAATTCTTTAATATAAATTTATTCTAATCTACAACTCTCTAAAAATTTGGTCGTTAATCAAATATTAGAAAATTGAAGATGAAAAATTAAAACCGTTACACTAATCTTTCAAATTCAAGATTTTAGGCGTCAATTAAAATAAAAAACTATCAGATGTTTACAAAGCAGTAAATGAAAGCAATAAATCTAAACTAGAAAGTGATAAAAAAATCTTTCATCCCTCAGTCACAGACGTCAATTGCTCCTGAGAAACTATGGATACTCTACTCTAATCTTCCAGTCTCCGATCACAGTCATCAATTATTCTCAAGAAACCTTGGATATATAAACTAAACTACACTAAGGTGATCTTCAGGATTCCCAACTTCAGTCGTCAATTGATGTTGAGAATTCCGTCGATAAATAATTTTAGGTACCATGCCCTCTTATTTATAGATCATAAGGGGATGGTTTACATTATTCGAATCCTAATAAAAGTAAACTACTAAAAAAAAAGATTCCTAATATAACAAAACTTCTAATACTAATCTTCCTTGCTTCAAATTATAGATGAGCACAGGACTCTTCTCCCTTAGATCTTCTAGATTATTTCGCCAATCTTCTCAGATTCGTGGATTGCAAGACTTCCATTTTAAGATTTCTTTCTATTCTTTGCATGGCGATGTATCTCTCATGTGATCAGTAACAATAGCAAGCTTTAATATACACAATCGTAAGTACGATTGTATCTCTTCATCTGGTACGATTCCTAGCTTTTTGAACGATCGTATCTTCCTTTCGTGATAACCAGTCTTTCGTATAGGATCGTCAACACAATTTTTCCTTTTTCTTCTTTTGGTTACTGATACGGCTTTACTTATACTTAGCCTTAACCTATTGCAAGCGCACAACGGAAATTGTAGCACTAGTATAGGATCGTTCCCATAAGGAAGGTCAAACTTTCTTTTTTCTTCTACTTGTGAAAACTTTTATTTGTCTTTTAAAGGTTGAGAAATATGAATAAAAAAATAGTTAGTAAACTAATTACGAGCAAAGTAAATCTAAATCCTCCTACTTCTAGATTATAGTCGTTAATCACAATCCTTCAGTTCTCGGATGCTTACAAAAGTAAAAAATTGTTACACT
Source organism: Chloranthus sessilifolius (assembly GCA_021018995.1). Classification (NCBI taxonomy): domain Eukaryota; kingdom Viridiplantae; phylum Streptophyta; class Magnoliopsida; order Chloranthales; family Chloranthaceae; genus Chloranthus; species Chloranthus sessilifolius. The sequence continues at coordinate 7,589,383 of CM037591.1, forward strand.
ATATCTCGGTCCTCTAGAATTTAAGCATCAATAAAAAATTAAATTTTTTCAAGATAGATTTATACTAATCAACAATCTTCCAAAATTTTGGGCATCAATCAAAATAAAAAAAACTGATGTAATATCCCGAAAATTATGCATTGAACAGTGACCTCAGGATCCGTGCCCAATTGGTCATAGGTTTGACCAACTAGGAGTTTACTATTTGACGAGGGATGTGATGAACGGATGTGATGTGAAAACAAAGGAAGTGTGTGGAATGTGATGTGAAATCTGGAGTCACATACACCTATCTTGGGTGTATGTGCTCAACACAAGGAAAGTAGAGATATAAGGGTTTAATAACCCTAAAATCTATTATTTTGGTTGGTGAAGGAGAGTTAAGAAGAGAGAGAGAGAGAGAGAGAGAGAGAGAGAAGCTAGTTAATGCAAGGAGTGAATGCAAGTTGAGGAAGGGGGATTCAATCAATAAACGCCGGATTCGACGCGAGGGATCCGTTAGAGCCAAAGCTAGAACCCTTGCCTTTCCAACCTCTAGATCTAATCAATTTGAGATGGATTGAAGGTAAATTTTTGTGAATTAAATGTATAGGTTATATAAGTTTAAATTCAGTCAAGAATATTCAAAATGATAGATTAAGGGCTTAGAAAAAGGAAGGAAAAAGAATAGGAAAAGTCTTGGAAGAGCAGCTCGAAAAGGAGCTGAATCTGGCCAAATCGATTAATCGAAATTGGGATTCGATTAATCGATTTTGGCCAAGAAGTTGAAAAGTCAAAGGACCCGAAATCAATTAATCGAACTGAGTTTCAATTAATCGATTAATCGATTAAGGTGTCGATTAATCGACTGGGAACCTCCAGTGGCTAGAGGAAAGTGACCTAGGAAAATAGACTAATCGAATTGGGATTTCGATTAATCGATTTCGATTTTCGATTAATCGATTTGGGATCAATTAATCAATTTTGAGAATTCGATTACTCGAATTGAGAATCGAACTGAATGAGTTGAGAATTTCGATTAATTGATTTGGGATCGATTAATCGATTGTAGATCTCGATTAATCGATTTTGGAAATCGATTAATCGATTTTGGATCTCAATTAATTGATTTTGGGAATCGATTAATCGAATCAGATTCGATTAATCGACCTTGGAGTTCGATTAATCGACTGAGTCATTTTTTGTTGACTTTTGAGTTTGACTTTGAAATTTTCAGAGGGTCTTGAACCTTCTTTATTACATCTTTAGTGATGTGTTATATGTGTTATGTTGTACCACAGGTGGTACGTATGATCATGAGCATAAGGAGCCACGTGGGACCTTGATGCATGAATTTTCAGAAATTTGAGGTAGGGAACACCTTAAACATATATTTTAAATTGCAAGAGCATGTATGTAGTGATATAGAATTTAAATTGAAAACTGTTTTAGTTATGTAAAGCTTTGTGAAATCATATAATCTCCATGTGTGTGTGTGCGTGATACACCAGTAAAATGAAAGTACCTTAAATTATAAATGTGACAGCCCGGATTTCGGCACCCCGAAACCCGTGCCATCAGCACGATCATCTTGACCGTGCCCCTTAACTATGCACGAAACATTGGTATATCAAGCAATGAATTGAATTGAAATAGTAAATGAAGTTGCGGAATTAAATCACTATATAAGCATTTCTCAAAATACAGTTCTACCCTCATGCCTCTACATGAACGGAGAACCGATCCGAACCATCGATGATAGCTAATCATCATAGATGGTTTGCCCAAAAGAATTATCCTGAATCTATACATATACATTGTTTTATCAAAACAAGGCTTGACATACCAAGCCGTACAAAATCTCTCAAAACTCTCAAAGCTGCACAACGGAGTCCTCTAGAAGAAGTCCTAAGGAGGTGGCTCCAACTCGTCTCTAGGTTCAAGGTCTGACTCATCGGGGTCAACGTCTCCTGAAGCCTCGGCAGCTGCTAGTAGTGAACTTGCGACGTATAGTCTAAAGGGTGAGCTACATCCTAGCTCAATAGGGAACAGAACACACTTGAACATATAAATCACCACTCACATATATTTCATGATATGCCATGCATGATGTGTCTATGCAGTTACTGATGAAAAACAGTTGAAAAGAATCACATTCTTACTGGTAGTTTACTCATGTCTTTTACTTATTTATGAATGATGCTGAAAAGGCCTAAAGCAAACTTAAACTTTCAACATAAGTAATCCCCGAGCAATATAGCATCGAGCCCCGATGAGATACCCATCATCGTCATCTATATAGACAGTTTTAAAAGTATTCCCTAGGAATGCAAATAGTACCCAAGCCCCTTTCCCCTGGGGATTGGTGGCGGGGTTTCACTTCTCTCAACTCAACACCCCTGGGGTGTGCTTACTGTGTACGGATAAGCCTCCGCACTGGCTTACAGTTTCGCCGCCGTATCGGTCACGGATATCTTGCCGTGTCAGTCGTGGATATCTCGCCACGTCGGTGGGGTACCCTATCAAACCTCAAATAACAAAAGTATCAGGTGCTTTACATATAGTTATTCACCGTGTAAGTGTGTTATTTTATATCAGTTAGGCCCTATCAAACATGATTCAATCTTGGATACATCCCTGGGATGTATCCATTCACTTGCATCACACCTGATGCTCTTATCTCTTTACTTCCTCATCCCCTGGGGATGGCTCATTATAATTACTCTTATTGATGTCACACACACACACACACTTTTTACAAACTCTTAGGTAATAAAACATTTTGAATGGAATTTTATATCACTACATACATGCTCTTGCAAAATAAAGTACATGTTCAAAGTGTTCCCTACCTCAAGTCTATGTTTGATCATGCATCAAGGTCCCACGTGGCTCCTTGTGCTCAAGCTCACACGTACCACCTATGGTACCACATAACATGCGAAATACATCACTAAAGATGTAATAAAAAAGGTTCAAGACCCTCCAAGAATCTTAAGGTCAAACTCAAAAGTCAACATAAACTGGCACAGTCGATTAATCGAACTCCAAAATCGATTAATTGAAATTCAATATCGATTAATCGATTCTCAAATCGATTAATCGAGATTCCCATTCGATTAATCGAATTCCCATTCGATTAGTCGAATTTCTCTATTCTATCCAGTCGATTCTCAATTCGAGTAATCGAGTTTCCATAATCGATTAATCGATCCCAAATCGATTAATCGAAATTATAAATCGATTAATCGAACTCTCATTTCGATTAGTCGATTTCTCCAAGCTCTTTTCTTTTCTCCACTGGAGTTCACTGTAGGTTCCCAGTCGATTAATCGATACCCAATTCGATTAATCGAAATTCAAAGTCGATTAATCGAAACTCAATTCGATTAATCGAGATCGAGGTCCTCTGACTTTTCAACTTCTTGGCCAAAATCGATTAATCGAAACTCAATTTCGATTAATTGAAATGGCCAGATTCAGCCCCCTTTTGGTTGTTCTTCCCAATCTTTTTCCCTTTCTTTTTCCTTCATTTTTCTAAACCTTTATCCTATATTTTCACCAATTTCTAACTACAATCTAACTCTTCAATCTATGCATTTAAACTACAAGAATTTTACCTTCAATAAATCTCAAATTGATTTGAATCAAATGGTTGGAAAGGCTAGGGTTCCAGCTTTGGCTTGAACGGATTCCTCGCGTTGAATCGGCCTCTTTAATGCTTAAATCTCCCTTCCAATCACTCACAATCACTCCTTGCTCAACCTTATTTACTCCTCTCTCTCTCTTCTTTACTTCTCTCCCAACAACCCAAACATACAATTTAGGGTTAATAAACCCTTTTATCTCTCATCTCACTTGTGTGTTGAGCACATGCACCGCGATAGGTGTATGTGACCTCGGATTTACATCACACACCACATAGTCACTCAAATTATCATATCTCTTCCGTTCATCACACTCTATGCTAACTATTTAACTCCTAATTGGTCAAACCCGTGACCAATCGGGTACGGATCCCGAGGTCATTGTTTAACATGATTTTTTGGGATATTACAATAAAACTTTTATTAAATGTGGGTGTGAGTGTGTGTGTGTGACACCAAGTAAACATATAAAAATGAGACATCCCCAGGGGATGAGAAAGTGATAAAGGCATCGGTGTGATGCGAGTAATTAAGAACAAGTGAGCATATGAAAAGGAGAAATCTTCAGGGGATGAGAAAGTAACAAGGGCATAAAGTGTGATGCGAGTGAATGGATACATCCCAGGGATGTATCCAAGATTGAATAATGTCTGATAAGGCCTAGCTGATATAAGATAGCACACTTATACAGTGAATAACTATATGTAAAGCACCTGATATATTTTTGTTATTTGAGGTTTGATAGGATACCCTACCGACGTGGCGGGATACCCACGACTGACTCGGCAGAATATTCGTGATCGATACGACGGCAAATCCGTAGGCCAGTGCAGAGGCTTGTCCATACACAGTAAGGACATCCTAGGGATGTTGTGATATGTTTGAAACCCCGCCACCGATTCCCAGGGGAAAGGGGCTTGGGTACTATTTGTATTCCCAGGGAATACATTTAAAACTGTCTATATAGATGACGATGAAGGGTATCTCATCGGGGCTCGATGCTATATTGCTCGAGGATTACTTAAGTTGAAAGATTAAGTTTTGCTTTTACTTTAGGCCTATTCAGCGTCATTCATGATCAAGTAACAGAGAGGTGAAAACTATAAACTATTTGTAAAAGTGAATGCCAATTGCTATCTTTCAAATTGTTTTTCTCATTTACTGCATAGGCACATCATGCTTAGAATATCATGAAATATATGTGAGATTTTAACTTATATGTTCACTGTGTTGTTCCCTATTGAGCTAGGATGTAGCTCACCCCTTTAGACTATACGTCGCAGGTCCATTGCTAGCAGCAGTTAAAGTGTCAGGGGACATTGATCCAGGTGACTCGGATCACGCGCCCGTAAATGAGTTAGAGCCACCTCCAGAGGACTATGTTGTGCATGTTGACAGTTATTTTGTGAGCTTATTGGTACGACTTGGTATGTCAAGCCTTCATTTATGTTTTAAGCGATGTAATTAAATTGATATAATTCTTTTGGGCGAACAATTTGGGATGATCAGATATCATCGATAGTTCGGATCGGTTCTCTATTCATGCAGTGGCATGATAGCAGAACTGCCTTTTGAGCAGTATTTAAATGGTAATTTATTTTCGCAATTATAGTTATCATTTTCAGTTTATTATTATTGCTTGATATACCAGTGTTCCGTGCATAGCCAAGGGGCACGGTCAAGATGATCGTGCTGATGACACAGATTTTGGGGTACCGAAATCCGAGCCGTCACAGTTGGTATCAAAGCTTTAGGCGTTAAGTCTTCTAGGGAAGCTGTGGCAGTAGGGCTTAAGCATTTTGGTCTTAGCTTAGAACTTGTTGGGAACCAAGACTATTGCAGTAGATTCTGTTAGGGTATAGGAGATCCAATCAGGTCTCTATTACAGTGGGTGGAAATGTTAGGCTTTAGGTTCTTGAAGTCTCAAGTTGTGGCAGTAGGTTCTGTTTAGAACATGGGCTATGGATTTTCAACGATCGCTTATCGTGGGAATATTGGGTGATTGTGATGAATAGTGATAGAAGTATGGCTAGTGGATGAAGCGAAGTGTAGTTTTGTTGGAGCTTAGGGTCGTGGTGACCACAATCATTATTAATTGGAACCCTGTTTCATTTTGACAGATCACAATGGCACCACATAAAAGAGCGCGAAATGGACGCACCAGAGAAGATGAGCAGAATAGACAATTGCTTAAGACGATGATCAATACAATGACTCAGCTGACTTCATTACTCACGACAAGGTTGAGAGAGACGACTCACATCTCTCCATTAACACAGGTTGAGTCATGCTCAAGGTGTGGAAAACGACACAAGACATCGGACTGTAGGAGAGGCATGAGAGGGTGTTTCAAGTGTGGACGAATGGGACACCTCATAAAACATTGTCCGACTGGGAAGGCTACATCTACATCGAGTGATATCTGCGCGCATTGTGGGAAGCACCACAAAACAGTAGAGTGTCGGTTAGTTTTGCGCACATGTTTTAAGTGCGGTGAGAAAGGGCACCGGATCAAGGATTGTCCAGTGAGACATCAAAGGCGGGTAGCATCGACATCTACTTCCGAGCCGATCCTCCCTACGACTCAAGGTCCTACAAGTGAAACATCGATGCATGATGCCCAGATGGCACATGAAGTTTCCCAAGGTATAGACTTACTAACGATTGTCGAGATTTTTCTCAAATTTTTAGATGATGAATATCCTTAGAAATTGTGGTTGCTTTTGACACTTAAGGAATATCACGACACCGTCGTATGTGCATTCGATTAAATCACCTCCATGACATAAACGAATTTCAATTTCAAAGGATTAACTAAGTAGGTGACAAATATAAGGACGAGACTGGAATAAATCTTCACAGTTAGGATGAAATTACTTACGGATAGATTGTTCATGATTTGAAGTTGAGTTGACATTATGAGTAATGAAATTGAATTAACAGACTTAATCCTAGTATTCTTTGTCCTGACTGATGAGTCATTATTATAGTGTATTTAAATACATTCCTTTCAAACTTGAGTTCGGTTGTTAGCCGCTGTACTTTACTCTGGAAGTTTTCTCGAGAATTGGAAGAATTTAGGACAATCAGGTAGGTAATTGACAGAAGATAGGAAAATTTTAAATTTAGGATATCATGGGAGAGTAGAATTGGATGTCGCTACAATAGATTGTGCTGTTTTCACTTAAGCCATGATGAATGACTAGATTTTCAAGGACTATATGGAGATTTAGTTAGTATAGGGAGTGTGTTGAGAGTAGTACACATGAAGAGTCTAATAATTATGCCTAAGTAGTTATGTACGACCCCAATCCTGGTGCACCTAAATGGTAAGAACTTGAGAGCAATCATTGGTAATCATCTCCTTGAAATGAAAGCCAAGATGTGCCACACTTTTGCCCTTCCTGTACGATCGGAAGGATATTAGCGTATCGTAAAACTGGGTAAGGGCATAAAGTTTAAAGATTTCAAGATCGTTGCGGTAGGTTATAGAAGTGCTCACGTTGATGATGACTTTATCTCATTTTGGTGATGACTTTATTTCATATTGGTCATGGCTTTATCTCATTTTACTGATGGCTTTACCTTATTTGGTAATGGCTTTATCTCATTTTGCTGATGGCTTTACCTCATGTTGATAATGGCTTTATCTCATCTTGGTGATGGCTTTATCTCACTTTGATAATTTCTTTTACCGCCGTTCTGTATCAGACCGTGAGTGAGTGTGAACTCTTGTTCCTAGACCGGTGAGACCTATTTCGAGTCATGAGTTAAACCGTTGTGGGTTGACAATCTTATAGATAGTATATGTTGTAGTTGGTTGTTATAGAATATAGTTAGTAGTAATTATCCTATTGGAAAAATCGGCGGTGCGCCAAACTTGTTAGATATGGATCTTTCATGTTGGGTGATGAATAGTGTGGTAGAAGGCATTAGTTCAGCGTTCTCACTCAAGCAAATTGTTCCTTATTGTTAAAGAGCCGTCTTGTATTCCAAATGACGACGATCTGTGGAAAACTATACTTGCCGTGGTTCATAACTCAACTTATGCAATCCACCCTGGTAACACCAAAATGTACCAAGACTTGAAAAAGAACTATTGGTGGAGAGGTTTGAAGCAAGACGTGGCCGAATACGTGTCACGGTGTTTGACCTGTCAGCAAGTGAAGATTGACCATAGGCATCCTGCTGGGCTATTGCAGCCTTTACCAATACCAGAATGGAAGTGGGAATCGATCTCGATGGATTTCATTGTTGGATTACCGCATACCGCCAAGAGATACAATGCCATTTGGGTAGTGGTCGATCGATTGACCAAGTCAACACACTTCTTGCCTTACTACACGATGTACACGGTGGGAAGACTGGCAGAACTATATATGAAGGAGATTGTCCGTTTGCATGGGATTCCGAGTAGCATTGTTTCAGACCGTGACCCACTGTATACATCAAAGTTCTGGAAGAAATTTCAAGAAGGAATGGGAATGCGACTGGATTTCAGTACGACATTCTATCCGCAAACTGATGGACAGACTGAGAGGGTCAATCAGATCATCGAGGGCATGCTTAGGGCATGTATGTTAGAGTTACAAGGATCAGGGGATCAACACCTACCCTTAATTGAGTTTGCATATAACAACAGTTTTCAGACGAGCATTGGGATGGCACCATCTGAAGCACTCTACGGACGGCGATGTAGATCGCCCATCAATTGGGAAGAAACGGGTGAGAAGTTTGTTTTGGGAACCAAAATACTTGAAGACAATGCCACCTATGTTCGTATGATAAGGGCAAAACTCAAAGCGGCGCAGAGCAGACAGAAAAGCTACGTCGACATCAAGCGGGCGAATGTAGACTACAAAGTGGGTAAACACGTGTTTGTTAAAGTGTCACCTATGAAGGGGGTGATGAGATTTGGAAAGAGAGGGAAGCTAAGTCCCCTCTATCTTGGACCATTTGAAGTCTTTGGACGAGTAGGGGAAGTTGCTTACCGCATTGGATTGCCACCGTTATTCGATCCAGCACACAATGTCTTTCACGTATCTATGCTTAGGAAGTACCTTAACGACCCTGACCACGTGTTGAGCGGTCAAGCTTTTGAGATGCATGAGGACATGACCATGATCGAAGAGCCGGTGGAGATTTTAGATCGAAAGGAACAAGTGTTGCGAACGAAAGTGATTCCACTAGTACTTGTCAGATGGAAGCATCATCCGGCCAAAGAGGCTACATGGGAACGAGAGGCCGATGTGAAAGAATAATATCCAGCCTTGTTTCCGACCAATTGAGAGTCAATTGTACCCCCGCAAGCATGTTTGTGGATTTTAACAACACTTGTAATCCAATGGAGATTTTGATCAAAGTATGACAAAGAATCAATTTTTATACGCACATGACCTTGAGGATGTGTTTTGTAGAACCAAGGATCAGTTGGTATCATAAACTACCAAGATAAATCAAATAGACAGAGAAACTTGAAAATCTACAGAATTTGATCAAAATCGATTAATCGATTTTCAAATCGATTAATCGATTTGGAAATTCGATTAATCGATTTTGTTCGATTAGTCGACTGGCATGCACCAGTGACTGAAAACTTGAATAAGAATTAGAAAAATGACAGAGTGAAATTTCGATTAATCGATTCTTGTTTCGATTAATCAATTTAGGTTTTTGATTAATCGAATTGAGGGTTCGATTAATCGAACAAATTGAGAATTTTAGAAGAACTTAGAGGGATTTTATGTAATTTCGATTAATCGAGGAGGAATTCGATTAATCAATTTATGATTTCGATTAATCGAACTGGAAGTTCGATTAATCGAGTAACTTAAGGGATTTAGGAAATTTGAAGTATGAAATACGATTTCGATTAATCGAAGTGAAAAATTCGATTAATCGATTTGAGATTTCGATTAATCGAACCAGGGTTCGACTAATCGAGTAACTTAAAGAATTCTGAAAATTTTCGAAGAGACTGTACGATTTCGATTAATCGAAGTGAAATTCGAATAATCGAAATGGACTTCGATTAATTGACTGGCTCACGCCAGTGAGCTCGCGTGAGCTCTAAAACTTGAAAATTTTAACGGATACGATTTCGATTAATCGATTTTGAGTTTCGACTAATCGATTTTGGAAATTGATTAATCGATTTCGCGCGGCTTAACCTAGTTTTGAATCTCGATTAATCAACTTTGAATTTCGATTAATCGAATCTGAGCCTATATATATATATTTGGGGATTTTGCTCCCCATTCGAAATCATTTGGGTTTTGTATTTTGGGTGCCATTTCTTCTTCCTCTTCTCTAACCGGCTGAGCACTCTAGGGTTTGCACTTTTCCATCACTTTCAGATCGGATTTGAGTACCATCGCATCATAGACCTAAGGTAAACCCTAGGATTTCATTTTCTTCAAATTCCAATTGTAAACCCTAGCTTTTTTTTTTCAATTTTTACCATAATGCCGCCGAAAACCCGATTGTCTTCGAAAAAGGTGACCTCTAAGCTCCCGGTTTGGCGTAAGAACGCCGCACCACCACCACCTACCCCATCACCTGTGAGGACTCCGTCACCATCGGCATCAGACACCACGTCCGGGTCGACGAGCGCGGCTTCGCGCAAGTCTTCACGTGAATCCACACCTATGCCACCACCACCCACCAATGTGATTCAACCCAACGAGTGGTGGGCAGCCAAGACCTTTGAGGTCGAGTACATCATCGACCCAACCCTCTTCACGAACCCCGAGGTATCGGGCGAGACCCAATGGGCTCGCAATTATCTTCAAAATGCTGGCCTCGGCAACCTTCTGAAACCAATCCGGGGTTCCTACTACCCTAGGTTGGTTAGACTCTTTTACCAGGGGCTCGTGGATGGCCCAACCGACGACGTAGTTAAGACCACCATTGAGGGTCGAGAATACACGATCACCCATCGCCATATCCACGAGGTACTCGAGTGTTACCTCGATTTCACACCGGAGACCACCCTCTTTCCACCCTTCGTGGAAGAGGCTAAATTTGAGGAAATCACGACCCGTATGACCAACGGGAAGACGGGGTCGGGATCCTCCATTAGGAGGGTCGACCTTCCCCACTATATGTGGATGCTTGATTCGATAATCAAGTGCAACCTGTACCCAATGCGCTACGACACGGAGCGCGTGGAGAAAGTGCAACAGGCACTTTATGCGGCCTTCTGTGGCCGTTGGTTCGACGCGACCATGCTCATCCTTGAGGGGATGAGATACATTAAAGGTAAGCTGATGAAGGGCAATCTAAGGCCCAAGGAGAAGATGCCTTATGCTCGGCTCATATCGAGTATGTTGGAGTGCTACTCCGACGCCCCCGCCTACACCGTATCGCCTCACGAGGTAAGGGCTACGGATTACGTGAAGCAATTCTCCATTGCTTCATGGCGCCGTAGTTACAATTTATTGAAGCGGACCCTACCGGCTTCGAGTCCCGCTCTAGCAGCAACAGCAGCTCCAGTACCACCACCACCCCCACCACCACATCTCGACCCACCCGTGGGTGGGGCACACCCAGTGGAGCCACCAGCGGAGAGGGCACCCTCCCACACCACCGCTTCACCTACGCCACCCGCACACTCCGCGCCAGCTACACCTACGTCATCCTACCGCCGGCGAGCATCTCACTCCGGTCCTACCATCGAGGACGTGTTAGCACGCATGGAGGCCAACAATGAACGGATGAACCGGAGGATAGACTTCCTTATGTTCCATATGCTCCGCTACATCTACCCGTTGGACTACTAGCGGTACCTAGCTCAGGAGGAGTGAACTGCGACCTCCATAGGGGTCCGGCCTATCCATCCACCACTGCACTGACGCAGTGAGCTTCAGACTACAGCCCACCGAGCAACAAGCACAGATTTCACAAAGAAATTGCCTACACTGTACCACTTTCATACCTCCGCCAGCTCAGATGGAGCAACCCGCTCCAGCATCGGATCAGCCTGGCGAGGGGACGGCATGGGCCTTGGACTGCCATACCTTGCATTATATTTTGGTTGAATGGAAAAATTTTGGTTGTACTGTGGTTTACATTCATGTAAATCTTTTGTAAATTTTTTGTTAATTAATATAATGATTTTGTAAATTTTCTAGTGCAATTATATTTTTATGCTATGTTGTGTTAATCTACTGGTCCACCTCACCCAAGAGTGTGGGGGGGGGGGGACCAAACCGACGCCCTTGGGTTATTTTCGAGGACGAAAATTCCCAAGGTGGGGAGGATGTAATATCTCGAAAATTATGCGTTGAACAATGACCTCGGGATCCGTGCCCAATTGGTCATAGGTTTGACCAAGTAGGAGTTCACTATTTGATGAGGGATGTGATGAACGGATGTGATATTAAAACAAAGGAAGTGTGTGGAATGTGATGTGAAATCTAGAGTCACATACACCTATCTTGGGTGTATGTGCTCAACACAAGGGAAGTAGGGATATAAGGGTTTAATAACCCTAAAATCTATTGTTTTGGTTGGTGAAGGAGAGTTAAGAAGAGAGAGAGAGAGAGAGAGAGAGAGAGAGAAGCAGTTAATGCAAGGAGTGAATGTAAGTTGAGGAAGGGGGATTCGAGCAATAAATGTCAGATTCGACGCGAGGGATCCGTTAGAGCCAAAGCTGGAACCCTAGCCTTTCCAACCTCTAGATCTAATCAATTTGAGATGGATTGAAGGTAAATTTTTGTGAATTAAATGCATAAGTTATAGAAGTTTAAATTCAGTCAAGAATATTCAAAATGATAGATTAAGGGCTTAGAAAAAGGAAGGAAAAAGAATAGGAAAAGTCTTGGAAGAGCAGCTCGAAAAGGAGCTGAATCTGGCCAAATCGATTAATCGAAATTGGGATTCGATTAATCGATTTTGGCCAAGAAGTTGAAAAGTCAAAGGACCCGAAATCGATTAATCGACTTTAGATTTCGATTAATCGATTAAGGTGTCGATTAATCGACTGGGAACCTCCAGTGGCTGGAGGAAAGTGACCTGGGAAAATTGACTAATCGAATTGGGATTTCGATTAATCGATTTCAGTTTTCGATTAATCGATTTGGGATCGATTAATCGATTTTGAGAATTCGATTACTCGAATTGAGAATCGAACTGAATGAGTTGAGAATTTCGATTAATTGATTTGGGATCGATTAATCGATTGTAGATCTTGATTAATCGATTTTGGATCTCGATTAATTGATTTTGGGAATCGATTAATCGAATCAGATTCGATTAATCGACCTTGGAGTTCTATTAATCGACTGAGTCATTTTTTGTTGACTTTTGAGTTTGACTTTGAAATTTTCAGAGGGTCTTGGACCTTCTTTATTACATCTTTAGTGATGTGTTATATGTGTTATGTTGTACCACAGGTGGTACGTATGATCATGAGCACAAGGAGCCACGTGGGACCTTGATGCATGAATTTTCAGAGATTTGAGGTAGGGAACACCTTAAACATATATTTTAAATTGCAAGAGCATGTATGTAGTGATATAGAATTTAAATTGAAAACTGTTTTAGTTATGTAAAGCCTTATGAAATCATATAATCTCCATGTGTGTGTGTGCGTGATACACCAGTAAAATGAAAGTGCCTTAAATCATAAAATTTTTATTAAATGTGGGTGTGTGTGTGTGACACCAAGTAAGCATATAAAAATGAGACATCCCCAGGGGATGAGAAAGTGATAAAGGCATCGGTGTGATGCGAGTAATTAAGAACAAGTGAGCATATGAAAAGGAGAGATCTCCAGGGGATGAGAAAGTAACAAGGGCATCAAGTGTGATGCGAGTGAATGGATACATCCCAGGGATGTATCCAAGATTGAATAATGTCTAATAAGGCCTAGCTGATATAAGATAGCACACTTACACGATGAATAACTATATGTAAAGCACCTAATATTTTTGTTATTTGAAGTTTGATAGGATACCCCACCGACATGGTGGGATACCCACGACTGACTCGACAGATTATCCGTGACCGATACGGCGGCAAATCCGTAGGCCAGTGCGGAGGCTTATCCGTACACAGTAAGGACATCCCAGGGATGCTGTGATATGTTTGAAACCCCGCCACCGATCCCCAGGGGAAAGGGGCTTGGGTACTATTTGTATTCCCAAGGAATACGTTTGAAACTGTCTATATAGATGACGGTGAAGGGTATCTCATCGGGGCTCGATGCTATATTGCTCGGGGATTACTTAAGTTGAAAGATTAAGTTTTGCTTTTGCTTTAAGCCTATTCAACGTCATTCATGATCAAGTAACAGAGAGGTGAAAACTGTAAACTATTTGTAAAAGTGAATGCCAATTGCTATCTTTCAAATTGTTTTTCTCATTTACTGCATAGGTACATCATGCTTAGAATATCATGGAATATATGTGAGAATTTAACTTATATGTTCACTGTATTGTTCCCTATTGATCTAGGATGTAGCTCACCCCTTTAGACTATACGTCGCAAGTCCATTGCTAGCAGTAGCTAAAGTGTCAGGGGACGTTGATCCAGGTGACTCGGATCACGCTCCCGTAGATGAGTTAGAGCCACCTCCAGAGGACTTCTTCTAGAGGACTCTGTTGTGCATGTTGACAGTTATTTTGTGAGCTTATTGGTACGGCTTGGTATGTCAAGCCTTCATTTATGTTTAAAACAATGTAATTAAATTGATATAATTCTTTTGGGCGAACCATTTGGGATGATCAGATATCATCGATGGTTCGGATCGGTTCTCTATTCATGCAGTGGCATGATAGCAGAACTGCCTTTTGAGCAGTATTTAAATGGTGATTTGTTTCTGCAATTATAATTATCATTTTTAGTTTATTATTATTGGTTGATATACCAGTGTTCCGTGCATAGCCAAGGGGCACGGTCAAGATGATCGTGCTGATGGCACGGGTTTCGAGGTATCGAAATCCGGGCCGTCACAACTAAAGATGGAAAATAAAAATCGTTACACTAATCTATAAATCGAAGACTTAGTCGTCAATTAAAATCAAGAATTCATAGATGTTTACAAAGCAGTAAATCTAAACTAGAAAGCAAATAAAAAATCTTTCATCCTTCAGTCACGAGCGTCAATTGCTTCTAAGAAATTACGGATACTCTACTCTAATCTTCTAGCTCCAGATCATAATTGTTGATTGCTCTCGAGAAATCTTGGATATCTAAACTACTCGAAACTAAGGTGATCAGAAGAAAACCTAACCTCAGTCGTCAATTGATGCTGAGCGATCATTCGATAAGGTTTTCTCTAAATCGAGCCCTCTTATTTATAAATCATAAGGGGTCGGTTTACATTATTCGAATGCTAATAAAAGAAAGATTCCTAATAAAATTAAACTTCTAATCTTATCCTTCTCGCTTTGGATGGTAGATGCGTGCAGGACTTGATCCTATTTTACAGCAACAGAGATCTTTAGGATTCTTTTGGCAATCTTCTCAGATCTGTGAGTTGCCAAATGTCTAATTTAAGTGATCTTTTGATTCTGTACATGGCGGTGCATATCTTTGCGTGATCAGCAGCAACGAGCTTTGATTCATACAATCGTAAATTATGATTGCTTCTCTTTCTGTACAACTCTCTGTTCTTTCGAATGGTCGTAACTTGCTTTTGTTCCTCTAGTCGTAAGCTCCTTTCGTGGGCTCGTACTTTACGAATCCTTTTGTATCTTCTTCGGTTTTCGTTCGTTCGTGATTCTTACTGCTTTTGAATTTATTTTGGTGAAAATTATCACTTTAGGTCTATTCTGCTATCCGTTCTAAATATCTACACATCATCATCTCGTTAGTAGCAAACTAGGGTCTAACATTACTAAGTTAAAGGTTATAAAATGATAAATTATGTGACTGATCACACCCCCAAACTTAAGCTTTGACAGACTCTAGCAAACCAGGAAAAATAAACTAACCTAAAACTACAAATTTAAATGCCACTTTCGTAGGAAGCATGATTGCATTTCGTAGGAAGCATGATCCCTAGTGGAGGAGTTATAGTCTCCTGAAGGTTTTCAATGAAGTTACCTACAAACTTCAAATATTTTTGGCTTTTTCAAAATGATTTTCAAAACTAAAGGAAACAAAAAGATTTTTAAATTAATTTTGTACACTACTTAGTTAATTATCATATGGCTGTTGTAATTTTCAAACGCATGATTTCATCAGCCCTTGCTCTCCGTCCTAGCAGTTATCCTTGATCAGAACTTAATAATTTAAATTTATATTAGGCCTTGAGTGTGTGTGTATCAGTGAACAATGTATTCATCATAGGTTTCTCTAAACTTCAGATTTAGAAAATATTTTCATCTAAACTCTCACTGTTGGCATACTCTAAAAAAGATATCGAAATTTTTGGGTTCTCATAATATGATGTATATAATGAATAATTCAAAGGATAATTGACAAAAAAATGAATCTCAAGAAGAAAGATAATCAATTCTATTCATATACATTCTTGTTTATCCATCGTATCTATTATATATATATATATATATATATATATACTAGGCTCATGTTTATGGATGTGTTAATATTTATAATCCAAGCAGGAGGAACCGCCTAAGTTTGTCCTGGCAGCACAATGGAATGCAGAGAAATAATCAGCCTTTCAGGCCGACGAATGCTCTGCCATTAGGGGACAACAACATCATACATCTCGCCGGAGTAACTCTCTGGAGGAAGCTATGTTGCAAGCAGCCTGGACCTGGCAGCATCAGAGCCAACACCATGAGCATTTGCTCCGCGCTCTCACAGATTCACGAATTACACTAGCAACTCGAATTGAGGAACTAGTTGTAGCTTTAAATAAAAGAGCAGAGGCCTGGTTGCCTGAGCAATCTGTTGATGTGAGTAAGCGCAAAGCAATGGTTGGGGAGACTTCGTCCTCCTCTGATTCGCCAATGCTCTGATAAGCACTTTAGCCTGGTCGAGCAACCGACGCATCCGTAGCGCTTCTTGGGGAGGCTACCCAAGCAATTGTAAATTATTAATTTTAACTTTTTAGCTAAGACAATGAAATCTGACTGAGACAAGAGGTCTCTAACAAATTTTGATTAGTTGAAACAGATTTCGATCGGTCAAGTGGCTCATAAAGGAAGAAACACAGCAGAAGCCAATGCTTTTGCAGTGTTCTAACCGGTTGAAATAGAGTTCGACCGATCGAAATAGGGGATATGCACTTCGAATCTGGAGCAAAACCCTTTGCTCTAATTTTGTGACTCGTCGAAACGGTTTTCGACCGGTCAAGTTTGTAAGCGTCGGGCCATTTAAAGCCCTTTTGACCGATCGAAATCTATTTTTGACTGGTCTTGCCCTAGTTTTCCCTAAAAGTCTTCTACTTCCTTGAGCCCTGTGTCATTTGAAATTTTGGTGCACGCCCTTTCACCTTCCAACCATCTACCTTCCCCCTTGAAAGCCTACCCTTCGCCTTCTCCACCACCCTCCATTATAAAACCAACACCCATTTCATCTATTTCATCCATCTTTTCATCTAAAACCCTTTTTCTTAAAACCTTCTTCCACTATGGCTTACGACGCTAGTTGGTCTGAGATCCAAGAGGCTATCGAAAATCATATCCAACAGGATGACTCTGGGATGTCCTGGGTCGAAAGGCAGATTTGGGAGTAACTACTCCTGCTTGTAGTGGAGGCTAAATCGGTCGGCCCACCTTCGCCGACTTCTCCTCTCCCCCCTCCCAAACACTAGCGCTATCGCCCGCCTTCTCCACCGCCTCCTTATGTGTAACCTCATCTACTTGGCTCGGTGTATTTTACATCTTCTATTGGATGCACCCACTCGGGCCAGGTAGAGGTACATCTTTGTGGAGGGTCAAGATCATGGAATCGTCCCGCCTTACCTTTTGGGTTGCTGTAACTGTTTGAACTGGTCTAGCTTTTTCTTAGGTTTCCAATATTTGTATATTGGAGTATGTAAATTATACATTTTGAATATATATATATATATATATATATATATATATATATATATATATATATAGTTTTTTTTTTTTTTAATTTATGGCTATTTTTCTTCGTCTCGTGGTTGCTAATTATTCTGGGGATGTGTGGGTAGTATTTTTGAGTAGGTTTGGGGGTGGCTCATAGTGCCTCTATGCCTTAGGCCAACTTGCTGTATTTCTTAGTTTTGCTCCGACTTGTCATGGTACTTTAACTGCAGCATTTTGGCCTTGGTCTGACCGAGCCATGGTGCTTGTTGATTGTTCACTTCCCACCTTTTCATTAACTTTGTTGCTGTGTATATTACTTTTCATTTTGTGCAATGAGGACATATCACCACTTAGGTTTGAGGGTGTGTTTGTACTAAATGTGTGGTTATGATTTCTACTTGTTGCATCATATAAATGACCACTATTTTTTTTTATATACCCTCAAAACCTTTATTTTTAAAAACCATCATCAGCTATTTTGACGTAGTTTTCAAAATATAATCAAAGATGCATGTAATTTTAATTTTTTGATACTCATGCCATGGTGAAACTATGGTTGTTTAGGACAATTAACCCCAACATGAATATTTAAGGATTAGTCTAAATTTTATGCCTAGAAATTTCTACAACATTTGCCATGCTTAGGTCCAAAAATCAATGGATTAGTTTAAATTTGGAATTCTATCATCCTAAAATTGACTAAACCCAGAAAGCTTTAGAACCTTTTCTGTCATCTTTGATGAGTGATGAAAATAAATTCAGAGTATCATTGGAATTCGTGTTAAATTGTTTCAATCTCATATGCTCTACTTCGGTTGTGGAGTATGCATTGTTCATATTAGTATACTAAAACTCATTGTGTATGAACCTGAAACAAATAGACATCGTTACCACCAAGAAAGGGAATGATTAAAGGTCATCTATTGGCTTGTTTGGACCTAAAATGCCTCACCTTATACTTAATTACCTTTTTGTACTCCTTTTGAGTCTTGTTGAATTATTTTTTTTGCATGTATATGTTTCTTGATAAGCCACGTTGACCAAACCCTGACACCATTTCTGAGAATTTAAGTATCACCCTTCAATCTCTGAGAAATTGGGAACGAGGGATGAGTGTAGATGGGAAGAGAGTAAGTGCTGAGGGATGAAAATGATGTTTACTAGGAACATAGGGCAGAAATACACTTGAAGAAGTATATGTGAAAAAGGGGAGAGGAAAGAAAAGAAATAAATAAATATATATATATATGGGAGCCGGTTAGGTCCTCCAATGGAGGACGGTGACCGTCCTCCAAGATTCACGTGGAGCACAAGTGGACAATTTAGATCAATATTAAAAAAAAAATAATTTAACCCACAATTCAAAGTTTGACGGTTTTCATTGGTCCATATTTCACGGTTCAAAATATACACGGTGGAGATGAGTTTTTAATTTGTTTTTTTCAAAGATGATCTAAGCAATGCACCCAAGGTCCACGTGGAAGGCTGGAGGACGGAGGCCTTTTCCTATATATATATAGAGTGAAAAAGGTAGGAAAAAAAATGAAATGAAAAACATGAGGTGGTATACAAAAGGAGGATGAAGGAATGAAAAGAAGGAAAAAGCTAAGAGAGAAAAAGAAAAATTCTGAAAAATGCAGGAAAAGGGAGAGTGAAAATAAGAAAATTAAATGTGTACCATTTTCATGATTTCTCAGAAAAAATTGAATCCAATTATATCATGTGGGATCTTTTAAACTGTGTTGTAATTCCATCTCACATGCGAGTAAAATCATTGACCATTCATCGGAGTGACTTTGTTGAGAGTGCATACCTAAAGTGAGGATTGTGTCAAGACTTGGGATCCGATGATTCTCGGTTTGGATTAATTTGGAGATAGAACAATTTAAGCATTGGCACATGCGCACACAACACTCTAAGCATGGATGAAAGGTTGGTCTAAGGATCGGAGCATTGGGTTGATTGGAGTAAACAACAATGGGATTGTCATGATATCGGTATTTGAAATAAAAAATTTGCATGCTGCAGTGGTTATAGGTTTTGATTTCAAAATGTATATATTATATAAAAACCAAATTTGAAAACTCTTTTACCAATGGTTTTTAAAACTGTTTTGGAAGTTCGTGGGCGTCTTCACTGAAAACCCTTAAGAGACGCAACTCCTCCACTATGAGTTTAAAGGCTTGTTGTATATGCTAAATGCAATCGTGCTCCCTACAAAAGTGGCTCTTTACATTCATAGATTAGTTATATACTATTAGAATAAATTACTTTTGGGTTTAGTTTTAAAGTTATCTTTACTCGAGGACTAGCAAAGTTGAGGTTTGGGGGTGTGATCGGACATAAAAGTTGTATAAATTACCTCCGAATCACGGTTTGTTAGACCTTACTTAACCACTAATGTATGCTTTTAGTTTATGTTGTGTTGCAATAGGTACAAAGGCGGGATAAATGTTAAAAGTGTTAAAAGTGCAAAGTTATGAAGAAACCTAAGCAATCGGCAAGAATCCAAGGAGATACAGGTGAAAGGAATGCTTCTAAAGGTCAAATGGGCCAATCAAAAATGCAAATTCGACCGGTCAGAACAGTGCAGCAGAGAGGGGTCCAAGGCGAAGAAAACATAGTGAAACTAGACTAGTCGAAGCACTAAAGTTGACCGGTTAGAACGCTGGAAGCTTCAACAAACTAAAGATGAGTCCGGTCAGGACTCAGCCGACCGATTGACAATGCTATATACAGAATATGAAAACTCAGAAGAATGGCTTGACCGGTCTGAAAATTAAACAAAGCTGAAGCCTCGCGGATCGTCTTCTACCTAGAAAAGGAGTCTAAAGTTGACCGGTCGGTGCATCACTTTCGACCAATCACAACAGAGTTTATGAGCGAAAACTCAGGTGTGCACAGCTATGGATGAGCTCAAACTCCGAGATCTTCTCTGAGATTGTCTTCCAAAGGGCTGGATAACTCCAAATCAGTGCGGATTCCTTCTAGATTTATCTTCCTTGGAGGATTTGTAGGATCTTAGAGCTTGCTTGCCGTGTATAATATTCTAGGGCCTTGTAAATCTATAAATAAGGACCCTAGGGTTAGGTTTTAGGGGACTCGCACGCCGAAACTTTTCTAGAGGAATCTGACGTGAGTTTTCGTAGTTTCAGGTTAGAAATAATTCTGGGATGGAGGGAGATTGGATGTAATCATCGATTAGAGCCTGCATCAGCAATGATGAAGGTCTCTGAATCGATGCGTGCTTAAAACTTCGGGATGGATCTCTTGTAAATTCTGGATAAGAATTTTGATAAAGTTATATTTCTTTTTCTGTTTGTGAATTCCATTATCGGTATGATTGCATGTTCGAGGTTCCGACTCAATCGAGAACGTGATGGTAACGCTGCAATCTTATTTAGTTTAATTTCAATGGCTAATTCGTGCAATGGTTCTTTGACGATTAGGTTTATCTAATTCCCAATTAGATCTATCTAATTTATAAACAATGTAACTGAGTTTGTAGCTAGGAGCGAGGGTACCTAGGATTCACGATAGAAAAGAAATAGGATATATTATGTACGAATATGAAATCCAAGAGGGGTTCCAGTTTGCCTTCTCCTTTCTTATTTCCAAAACTATGTAGATTTTTTTTATTTGTCTTAGACTAATGTAGGAAATCTAATGCTACAAAATTTTTTGTAAAATAGAAATTAAATAGGAGATAAATGACAAATCCTTGTGGTTCGACACCCTTGTACTTGCCCTAGTACATTCGAACTTGTGCACTTGCAAGGTTTTGAAATAAAACGATCAACCCCTCCTCCCCAAACTTAAATAGAACAATGTCCTCATTGTTCTCAAAACAGGGGATACTCAAAAAAAATAAAAATTACCATTAGTACTGCGAGTGTACCAGTCGTATAATCTGCAAAAAAATTCAGAGATCTCCCCCAAACTTAGGAGAAATCACTTCCGACATAAACACACAGAAGAGTACCATAAAGAAAATAATTAGAAATAATAAAAATAACCAAAAGAAATTTTCATATATCGAACAAAATATGTACAGAGTACATAAATGAGAAAGTAATTACGTAAAAGATTAAACCTAGGAAAAATCTAGACATGTACTAACTATGAAACCGCAACAACATCTGAGGCAGAAGATTTCATCAATAAAGATCGGCTCTCGACTTCTAACTACCTTCAATCAGAGTCTCATTCTTCCCCGCCAAAAGGAGTACCCACACCTTAGCGGAGTCGCACCCCAAGAACACTCCTCACTGCCTTCCAAATATCTCTCCCAGACAGAGCATACCACCTACTTCCCTCAGAAAAATGTAATGCGCTTGGGGGAGGGAATTTAGGAGTGGAAAGTGAATACATCTCTAATCTCCAATAGCCTATACTACTCCCCTGCGAAGACAATGTGAAGAGAATGTAATACAGTTAGGAGGAGAGTATGAGCAATGGAGAGGAGTGACGAGGGACGGCTCAACCCACCATCATCATATAGGAAGTCGCACTCGGGGGGTGGGGGGGTTATGATGGTAGAATAGTTAAGAAGTGGGGGAAGATGGGTCATAGGGAAGGGATTTCAGATTTGGGTTAGGTTTATTCTAATGGGTAATTTCGATGGACGATTAAGCATCTGGCATGGTTCGCTAGCGCTTCAGTTATTTCAACTTTCTTTATTGCAGCCAGAAGCTCAGCCCTTTGTATCTCAAGAATTCGATTAAATCTTCTACTGAAATCGCCTTGGTCAAGCTCTTTCGCCATAAGGGCTAGGGTTTTGAAAGAGGAAGATGAAAGAGATGGTTCTTGGTAAAGGTATGGTTTTATAGGGAAAGGCTAAGGCTTTGATCCGTCGCTTCGAATTAAATTTCGAAGACTAAGCATTGAAACTCGGGTAGGTGGGGTAGGTTGGAGTTGGCAGTCATAAGTGAGATGCTTGTTTGCTTCCTTAACAATTTAAGTGGGTTGGAATTCCAATGTAACCAATAAGACTGGTCACTGGAATAGCCTATTCCTTACAATTATACATTACGATTCTTGATCATAGTACTCCGTTCGAACGGACTCTGAGATGACTGAATCGTAATCTCTACGATTCAACAATGGGGACTCACGAGCGAACGCAAATCCATATATTCACACGTGATTCTATTGCACAAGAGAAGTCTTTACGATCGAGTATGTTTCAACTCACTATAGATTGTAAGGTATTCTCTAACAAAGTTTTTGTACTAGCAACAAAATAAATATTTATACATATGATACAAAATTTTGCTATGTATAAGTCGGTAGCACGACGGGTCCGTGAGGAACTTACTTTGGATCAAGGGGGGCTGATGTGCCTCCCCGACAGATATGTCCTCTAGGGTTGCCAACTAACCATGATGAAGAATAGCTACTCTCTCTCCTACCAATTAAAATAGTTAGCTGCTCAACTTGAGTTTCAAACTTAAAAATAGATTGTTAGAGAAAGAAGAGTGGTTGCGATTGGTTCTAGTCATGTTGCTGGAAATTTTTGCATGTCTGTAGCATGGCGTTCTTTATGGCAATAGTATGGTCTTGGATTCCTGTGGAGCAAAAAGGTATAGCAGGGTACTGAGATGGGCCAAAGTGAGGACTACAAGTCTCTCCTCTTTGGGATGTTGGATGCGATTTTATACCCAATAGGGACTGAATTTTTGTCTTCCAAAGCTTTAACTTTGGGAGACAATTCGTCATTAACTTTAATTCGTCTAGTCTTCCTCGCTTAGGAGGTATATCCCTTAAAGTCTCCGAATCAGTCTCATTCGATGCATGGTGTTGCACTGATTCCTCTCTAAGGTCTCAAAGAATTCTCAAGCATCCTCTGTAGTCAATGATAGGAACATTCCTCCACAAGCAACCTCAGTCATGTGTGGGGTTTGTTCATTAACGCCTTTATAGAAATCAAGCACTATTTGCCAGTGTGAGACCTCATGGTGAGGGCATTTGCTAAGACGCTCGTTGAGATGTTTCCAACTCTCATGAAAAGATTCCTCCGGAAATTGATGAAACATTGTGATAACCTTCCATATTCGATTTGTTTTGCTAATTGGGAAATACCTTGTAATAAACTTGGTTTGTAACTCTTCCCAACTAGTAATTGAATTGTTGGGCAAAGAGTTCAACCACTACTTTGCCCTGTCGGGAAGAGCCTCAGACGAGTGTATTCTTCCAACAAATTTTTAATTTTAACTATTGCGCAGAGTTCTAGAAAACTCATTAGGTACATGTACAGGTTCTCTTCACCAAACCAATAAAAGATAAGAAGTAGTTGAAGTACACTGGGTTTGATTTCAGCAGTTCCATCACCAGTCACTCATGGTAAGTAAATATACAAGGGAGGTGTAAGAGGGGTCAATGCATAATACTCCCCCAACGTTCTAGTCACAAATTGGTCTTTTCCCGTCATATTGATTTGGATTGAAGACAAGCCCGGTTGGCTAGAACAATTATTATAAATATCTATTTTCATTTTGATTTTATCTGATTTTTATTTTAGAAAGCAGGGAGAGAAAACAAATTTGAGCCTCTAGCTTCTATTGCCAGAAGAAGTGTCGAAACTTTTGATTAGCTTCTCCGAATAAATATGTAAAAGAATAAGAAGTGATTAAAGAAAGTAAAAATATAAAAAAAATAAAAAGAGAGATAAATATTGGTTTTCAGAAAGAAAAATAAAATTATCGCCTCCTCGATAGCGGCGCCAAAAATTTGATATGGCTTTAATTGTACTTAGCTTTAATCTATTGCAAGCGCACAACAGAAATTGTAGCACTAGTATAGGATCATTCCCATAGGGATGGTCAAACTTCTTTTTTCTTATTGTGAAAAGTTTTATTTATCTTTTAAAGGTTGAGAAATATGAATAAAAGAATGGTTGTTAAACTAATTGCGATAAAAGTAAATCTAAATCCTCCTACTTCCAGATTATGATCGTCAATCACAATCCTTCAGTTTTTGGATGCTTACAAAAGTAAAATACTGTTATACAGTACCTCAGTCCTGTAGAATTTGGGTGTCAATCAAAAATTAGATTTTCTCAACACAGATTTATACTAATCAACAATATTCCAGAAATTTGGGCATTAATCAAACTCAAGAAAACTGAAGATGGAAAATAAAAATCGTTACAGTAATATGCAAATTCAAAATTTTAGTCGTCAATTAAAATCAAGAATTCTTAGATGTTTACAGAGCAGTAAATCTAAACTATAAAGCAAATAAAAGATCTTTCATCCCTCAGTCACAAGCGTCAATTGCTTCTGAGAAATTACGAATGCTCTACTCTAATCTTCTAACTCCCGATCATAGACGTCGATTGCTCTCGAGAAACCTTGGATATTTAAACTACTCTAAATCAATGTGATTGGAAGAAAACCTAACCTCAGTCGTCAATTGATGCTGAGAGTACCTTTGATAAGTTTTTCCCCTAAGCCGAGCCCTCTTATTTATAAATCATAAGGGGTCAGTTTACATTATTCAAATTCTGAGTTCATTTTAGTAAAGATTAATATTTTGGTTCTTTTTTACTATCTGTTCTAAATATCTGTACATCACCATCTCATCAGTAGCAAATTGGGGATTAGCATCACTAAGTTAAGAGTAGAGTTTACTTGTTCTTGTATAGGGAGGATTCCCTCCAACATATTAAAAGTAGAATTCTATCATATGGGGCAATCCAAAATTAACTTCTTCGGTGTTAAATTCGCATCGATAAATAATTGTTGAAAATTTTGTAACTTGGCGGGTAATCATTTGATTAATTTCACAAAATCTCTAACTTTATCTATAATTGGACTAAAATATACAAGTCCATTGGTCACTATTAAGTTCAAAACATGTTCACTACATCGCACGTGAAAAACTTCTTGTAAGATAAGTATAGTTACTAACTTATGTTGGCCGGTTCAAGCATTAACCATGATAGTGTTATTGGTTGCGTTATCTAAAGTTATTGAAAAAAAATTATCTTTTATCTCAAATTTTTGTATTGTATTAACTAGGGCCACAGCTAAGTTCATGCTCATGTAAGGCACTCAAATAGGGTAAAACACAATAATCCTTTTATTTAATGACCAATTAAGGTCAATGAAATGTGCGGTAATACATATGTATGGTTTCCCGATTATGAATGTCCATATATCCGAAGTAAGACATATGCCACCGGGTATATTTTTAAACATTTGAATTAGGGAAGCTTATTTTTCCTTAAAAAAAATTTCAATATCACTATTAAGTGTAGTTTTACTAATAAAATAAAATTGAGGCGCAAAGGCGTTTCGAATCCAATCGACGAACCAATAGTTATCGATCCAAACGAATGACACCTCTTTCACTATAAATTTTGTTTATTGTTAATCTAGCCCTAACCGGGTAACAGGTTCAAGGGGTAAGTAAATCATCTTTATTTTGAATTTATTTTTATTTTTTTATTACTAATTTATTTTGGGCAGTTTTGAGACATCGATTTTAGTGTCTTGTAAGCCAGTAGTATCGACTTTCTTCGAACAACAAGCGAACCAATCATGACAATCAGAGCATTGGGTTTTCTCTACACCATCTATCATCATGAGTTCCCCATAATGCTCCCATATTGTGGCTTTTTTTTATTTTTGCTCTCTGGTGGAAAAATACTATAATTTGTGGATGCTTGTTGCGATTGTTGAACTTGATCAATAATTGGTGGCGGTGACAGTTGTACCGATTGTGAAGCTTCATTGAAGCCAACATTATCACCACCATCATCACTCAATTGATGATCAATCAGATACTCCATTAATGTCATTTAGATTAACAAAAATAATATAATTGTAAGTAAATAAATATTAATATATAAAAAAGTGTTACTAGTTGGCTTGGACAATGGAGATTGAAGCTTGGAGACTTGAATGAGAGCGTTGATGGAGAGCTTTGATGGAAAGTTTTAATGGAGACCTTAGAGCTTTAATAGAGAGCTTAAGAGAAATAAATGACGAGAGGGTATTTATGAGAAATTAAACGGAGATACGAAGAGGTTAAGAGAGAAGTAGAGCTTAGGGGCTTTACTATAGTAGTAATTGTGAGGAAAAATGGTAGGTGGGATTTACAAGGGTGGGAAAAAAACTTTCAAAAAAAAAAAAAAATCGAAAATGGGAGCAACAACCAATTTCTCTGTAAATTCAGTTGTTATGTTTCAACGGCTAGAAAAACTAGCCGATCGTGATCGCCAGAAAACTAGCCGTTTAGTTAAAGCCTTAAAGGTTGTTTAGGTCGGGTCGGTTCTGGTCTGGTCACGATCACCTATCGGTTTAGCCAAGTCGGTCACCATCAGTTTAGCCTCAGTTCGGTTCCGATCCGGTTAGGTACTACCGGTTCGAATTGGTTCGGCATTTGGGTCGGTTCGAGTCTGATTCAAGCCGATTTAGGCCCATTAAGGGTCTGATTTACTCAACCTACCACCTCAGTTTTCGTTTTCGAGCCACCCAAACTGAAAATCGAATTGATTTCAATTCGATTCGGTTTCTTTCAGTTTTCAGTGTGGTTCACAGCGGTTCAGAAGGCTCGATTTTCAGTTCAAAGCTTGCATCCCTACATCGAAGCGATATATATATATATATATAATCGGGTAAATACATGCTATAATCGGGTACATACATAAAAATATATTGTGCTTTAAATTTAGATCTATCATGACCGTCAATCGAAAAACTCATGTTAAGATTATCTTGCAATAAGAGATTTTGGTCATAATATATCAGGGGTAGAGTATTTGATACTCTGCCAAAAGATAACGATGATTCAAAATATTGGACTGTGATTCATGTCCAAATTTAGTCCGACCGTCGTTGGCACCACAAATGTCTATCATGAACCCACAGGCGTCCATCCAATATGACAGCAGTGTCGTCTATCACGATCGCTCATTGTCTCTGATGCCAGTGTCGTCTATCACGATCTGGCAATCCCATACGGCATTACGGCCACACTCCACAACAGTAGTAATATAAGAGGATCCATGGTGAGTATCTGAAACCTCGAGTTGGGAAGAATAGTGCTACTTCTTCCTCTACACGCCCATTTGCAACAGTAATATAGGAGGATCAAAATCTTCACAAATGTGATCACAAGATAAGATAAAGATAAGATTTGAGTTGAAATACCTTGAGTTTCTTCTAAAACCAGGAAGTCCCCAAGCAAGATTGGATCATGAGGACATACAAGATGGAAGGAGGATTTCAACATGCTGATTAGGTTGGGCGTACTGATTTGTCACTAAGTTGGGTGTTTTCGAAGAACAGAGAAGTAAGGACATTGGTGAATCCAAAACCCAAACCCTAAACCCCAAACCCCCGTCTCTAATATTTTGGGCGTTTTGATGCTGAAACCCTAAACTCAAATGACGAATCTAAACCCCAAACCCTAAACCCAAATGGCGAATCCAAGCTTTGCACATGAGGAAGTGCGTAGGTTTGTATGAGAGGATTGATCAAGAGACTTCAATGGAGGATTTCAATGTGCAGATTTAGGGAATAACCGATCAGCGGCTGTTATCAGAATCGGAGATTGGGTTTGTAACAAGTGTGGGAACCTTAACTTTGGAAGGAGATTGGTTTTCCATTGTAACCAATGTGGTGCCCACAAGAGGGAAGGAAAATTGATCAGGATTGAAAATGATAATGATCGTAGCTTTAGATCCCAAGGACATCCCATCTTTTCAAAATAATAGTACAAATATATGTTGGATGGTTGGCAAATCGCATGTAAAGCCTATAGGGGGAAGGAACCTTATTCTTCTATGTAGAAAACGACAAACAATGGTTCATATGTGGGCATTAGAAAGTCTTTGTCTAGGGCTAATGAAATTCAAGAAAACTACCATTACCAAGAAAAACGTCAACAACGTACTTATTCGGATATTGTGAGACCACAAAAAAACATCATGACGGAACACAGAAGTCAGACTTTTAGTTTTGATGTTAGTGGTAACTGTTATGAGCAAAAATAATCTTTAAAAAATAGAGTTAATAGTTAGATTCAAAAACGATTATCCTCGCATTGATTATATTCATCAATATCTACAAAAAGCTTGGGAATTTCGTTGCCCTCAATTGTCTTCATTACAAAAAATAAAGTTCTTCTAACGTTCAAGGTGGAAGAATATCTCCTTGTGGAAGAGGCCTGCAAAAAGAAAAACTTTATCTGGAGCGAGCAAAAGGTGAAATGTTGTCGTTGGAATGAGGAGGAAGGTAGTCGTTATTTACAAAAAGGTAAT
This sequence comes from Chloranthus sessilifolius, assembly GCA_021018995.1. Lineage (NCBI taxonomy): Eukaryota > Viridiplantae > Streptophyta > Magnoliopsida > Chloranthales > Chloranthaceae > Chloranthus > Chloranthus sessilifolius. Next base: position 7,618,251 of record CM037591.1, read on the forward strand.
AATGAGGTATAGATATGGGTGTTGGGTCTCCCCCTTCACTCATGAAATAGTGACGTGTTTAGAAAGATTGGCCGTTGTTGTGGGACGTTCCTCGGTGTGGATAGAGGAACTTAGAACTTCACTGAAACACAGTATGCCTGAATTTTTGTGGGGGGTGAACTATGGAGCAACATTCCCAGATGCAGGGATGTGGGGATCAATGGAAGAAGATTCCTTGTGATCGTAGAATTGGAGACATGGGAGGAAGGGATTTTGGTCAGTAACCATGCTGAATATCCGATAGCCGGCGTCGGGTTGGGAAACATTCCCAGATGCTGGGGGAAGGGGAATGAATTCTAATGAAAAAAATTGCATGTTGAAAACGGTGATGGTGGGGGCTAATAACACGTCTTCTACGGGGAGTCATGGTGGCGGTAGTGGTGTTCGGGTGGCACCAAAGGTGCTGACCGAGGTCAACGTAAATGCCAAAGATGGAAAGTCACGTGACAACAGATTTTTAAGAGTTTCAAATTTTGAGCTGGAGTGTGGTGTTTCCACCGCCTTTTTAAAATTATAGGTCATAGAATATTTGATCCAATGGTGTTGGAAGATACGTGTGGCATAATTGGGTCATGTGGCAATCGAGATGGAGAATTTATTGTTGAGCGTGACTCTTCAATGGCAGATGGTACGATAGAAATAGCGAATTTATTATTGATAAAAGGAAATGATGGGGAGGTTTTGGCAAGTGGAGGGCCTATGGAGGGTAGTTGTGATAAAGACAACCACATCAATGGGGTTACCACTTTGCTTGGTGGAAACAATCAAGCTGTGGATGTAACTGCACAAGTGATACCAAGTTCTCCCAATCCAACATATTCTCCTCATTTGAGGATGGGTACACATTTCAATATGGGTTATTGCTCTTCGGTCATGGGACCACATGTATTATCTTCTCAAATAAGGTTAATTAGAGATGTTAATAATGTTTATATTGATAGCTAGAATGTGGATTTTTATAATGAACTAGAAAAATTGAGTTCCTTTTATTGTAATTATGGGAGTGTGAGCCTTTGTAATAATCAACTAGCCAATCTGTCAAATCTATGGAAGGAACTTCTATATGCTGGGAGAACCCGATGGAGACTGGTGTTTCTTCAGTTGAATCGTCTACAGTTGATTCCGAGCAGTCGAGAGGTAATGGGGAACTTGTCAGAACAGTGATTGAAAATTTAGAAAAAGAATTGTGGGAAGATCAGACTCTAGAAACTGAAATGAGTGAACATGATGCTACAGACAGAATAATTGAAATTGAAAGAAAGTATGGTATGAATTTTTGTGGCTCCAAGGATGATCTAAAGAATGTTTTTCAGGCCATGGATATGGAAAGAAAAGGTTCTACCTCTAATGGTAAAGGAAAGGGAAGAAGGGAACTGCATAATTTACAGTGGGGGTTGTCATATAAGAAACTGGGGACAGGGGTTTGATTTGGTGTTTCTCTCTTATTTGTTGGGCGTTCAAGAATATAGTTGTGTGATGCAAATAAAAGAGCTATTGTCAAGCAGGTGATTAAATATTATAAATCACTTGTGGTGACTCTTTAAGAAACGAAATGGAAGACTACTGATATCAGAAAGGTGTGTTCTGTTCTCGGAGGTAATAGATGGGGTTGGAAAAATTTAGACTCAGTTGGAGCATCATGAGGGATCATTATTGCTTAGAATAGTTTAGAAATTGATGTATTAGATACAAAAATTGGTTTGTACTTAGTTTTGGTACTACTGAAAAATAAGTGTGATGGTTTGGTCTGGGCTTTTACAGGGGTTTATAGACCAACGGTGGATTCGTGTAAATAAGACTTTTGGTTTGAGTTGGCTAGTATGTCAGCTACATGAGATTCCCCTTAGTGTGTGGGGGGAGATTTTAATGCAGTTAGATTCCCCCATGAGAAGGGATAGAAAGGGATGAGATTGTTCGAAAATTTTGTTAACACCTGTGGTTTGGTAGAGTTTGATATGAAGGGTGGTATATTTACTTTGTCGAGTCTATAAGACACTCTAAAACTTAACAGGCTGGATCAGTTTCTTTGCTCTAGTGACTGGTTAGAGTTGTTTCCAGATGTTATGTTAGAAGGTTTACCCAGACCCACTTCTGATCACATTCATATTGTGCTTAGATGTCCAATTCGAGATGGTAGTTTTATGTCGTTTAAATTTGAAAATGCATAATTGTTAGATGAAGGTTTCAAGGATTTGATGAAGATTTAGTGGCATCAGTTTCAGGTCCAAGGCTGTGTTGTGGTTCAAATTGCTATGAAGTTGAAGGGAATTAAATGAGAAATTAAAAGATGGAATCAGCATAATTATGGTAAGGTGAAAAAGGTTAAAGAAGATGTCCTTAAAGAAATAAAGGTTTTTAATGTCTTGGAAGAGACGAGATTGTTGAATGAAGAGGAATCAGATTTGAGAACCTCTCTCAAAATGCATTTCAATAAAAAATGCCTTGAAGAAGAAATAATGTAGAAATAAAAATCTAAAGTTCATTAGCTGCTTGAGGGGGATAACAATACCAAATTTTTTCATACAATTGCAAATGCTAGAAATAAGAGAAACTACATTAGTTCCCTTATTGTGGAAGGAAGGAGGATTATAAATTAAGAGGAGATATGGGTTTGAAATTGTAAAATTATATGAGGAGCTATACTCAAAAGATAGAGTGCATAGACCAGTACTAGATGGGTTACACTTCAAGAGTTTATCCAATAGTTGAAAATTGAATTTAGAAGGAGAGTTTATGGAAGAAGAAAATAAAAATGTTGTTTTTAAAAGTGGTAAGAATAAAGCACTAGGGCCTGATGGTTTTACTATGAAAATTTTCTAATGTTTTTAGGAGTTAGTCAAAGGAGATGTTATGGAGGTATTTAAGGAGTTCTATGAGAATGGTACGATAAACTGTATCATTAGCTCAAATTTTATCTCTTATTCTTAAAAAAGAGATGGCGAAAGAAATCAAAGATTTCAGACCTATAAGCCTTTTGGGAAGTGAATATAAAATTCTCTCTAAAGTTCTTGTTAACAGATTGCGTAACGTGCTTCAGAAAATTATCTCGTTGAACCCAGGTGCTTTCATTCAAAAGCGACAACTGTTGGATATGGTGGTGGTAGCTCATGCGACTATTCACTCAGTTCATAAAAGAGAAAGGGAGGGAATAGTCTGAAAAATTGATATGGAGAAGGCATATGATAAAGTTAGTTGGGATTTCTTATCATATATGATGGAAAGGTTGAGTTTTGAGGAAAGATGGAGGAAATGGATTTGTGGGTGTGTATCTTCACCTTGGTTCTTGATTCTGGTTAATGAATCCTTAAAAGGTTACTTTCGTAGTTCTAGGGGGATTAGACAAGGTGACCCTCTTTCACCTATACTTTTTAACATAGTTGTTGAAGCTTTAAATTGCCTAATGTCAGAGCTGCTGAGTTGGATCAGTTTAAAGGTTTTTTAATTTCCAGAGGGGTAATTAGGGTAACTCATTTACAGTATATAGATGATACAATAGTTTTTTGTGGGACTAACCTAGCGGAGCTTCAAGCTATTAAATATGTGATAGTCATTTATGAAGCAGTATCTGGTCAGAAGGTGAACTTGCATAAATCTAAAATTTCTGGTATAAGAATGGAGAAGTTGGGTTTGATAGCTGTAGCTGAAAGTGTTGGGTGTCAAGTGGACGAGTTTCCTATTTTTACTTGGGGATCCCGCTAGCAGTTGGTAAGCTGAAGGCAAAGTTGTGGGATCCTGTTATAAGTAAATTTGGGAAAAAATTAGCAGCTTGAAAAAGTAAAATACTTAGTAGTGGGGGAAGACTCACTTTGATCAAATCTACTTTATCTTCCATTCCTATATTCTATTTATCCATGTTTAGAGCTCCAGAAGAAACTATCAAGTGAATGAAGAAAATTATTATGAATTTTTTATGGGAAGGGAGGAAAGAAGATAAAAAATATCATCTTATGAAGTGGGAGACATGTTGTCTTTCAAAGAAAGATGAAGGGTTGAGCATTAAGAGGTTGGGATTAACAAACATGGCCTTGTTAGAAAAATGATTGTGGAGGATGGGTGATGAAAGTGAACAGAATCATCTTTGGTGAAAGGTAGTTAAGGACAAGTACGGGAATCCAGAAAATGAGAATATCTTCAGAAATTCTGTTCGTAGAGGGTTGGGATGGTGGAAAAGTATTTAATCGGTCAATGAAGAGTTTAGAAAGAGGGTCAGATGCAATTGGGGTCATGGTGATAGAATAAAGGTTTTGGGATGATGTGTGGATTGGCGATTCTCCTTTGAATGATAGATTTCCGGCTATCTTTAGTATCGCGTTAAATAAATATGCGTATGTGAATGATATGAGTGAGATTATCAATGTTAGTATTATTTGGGATATACATGTTCGTATAAATATGAATATTGAGGATGAGTTGAGTATGATTGGGTTGCTTCATATTTTAAATAATTATCGCAGAGATATAGCCAATCGGGATCTCAGGGTTTGGATTTCACATGCCAAAGGTATTTTTTCTATGAAATCTTTCTATTCGAATCTTCATTAGCAGTTAAGGCAGAATTTGAATTAGGTAAAGATCTGGAAGAAAAAGATTCCTCCCAAAATCAAAATTTTCTGATGGAATGTTGATTGGGGTAGAATCCTTACCATCGATCAACTCAATCAAAGGGGGATGAATTTGATAAATAGATGTGTTATGTGCCTTTAGGGAGAAGAATTCACAAATCTTCTCATTCATTGTTGGGTTGCTAAAAAAGTTTGGGATGTGGTCCTCCAACAGTTTGGAGTTTTATGGGTGTTTCCGAAATCATGTGTTGATCTCTTAACTGTTTGGATTGAGGTCGGATTTGACGGAATTAAGGGGAAATTATGAAATTTTATAGATCTTGCTGTTATGTGGTCTCTTTGGACTGAGAGAAATAGTCGAATTTTTAATAGAAAAAGAAAGTTTGTTTCTATGATTCTTAAGGATGTTCGAGATTTTGCTTTAAATTGGATCAAGATTAGATATCATTCAACGTATGATGGAGATGTAAACTTTATTCATGAATGAGATAGCCTATGCATATAGTCATTTTCCTCTCGTGTATAGTTGTACTTTGTGATAGATTTGATAGATCAGTTGACTCTGAGGTGAGGTTTTTTCGAGTGATGGATAGTTTTTTTAGGTTTGCTAGGATCTTGGTGGCTTTTTCTGATTTGTGTAATTTTTTCAGTATAATAAAAGTTACTGAATATCGATTTTAAAAAAAAAAAAAAAAAAAAGATAATAAGGCTTCCAACCTGCCTCTAATATAGTTGTTTTGGACTTCTCGATTACATGAGGTAGGGCTTATTGAGATGTTTAAACACTAAACTTAATATTTTTACCTTAAGGGAGAAAAGATTCAAATGTCACCAAAAGGAAAATTTTGGCATTCATATAAAATATGTAAGAAAATCAACATTTTGCTCGAATTGTATTATGGGTACCTCTATTTGCGCCTACCATTTTATTATCTGCGCCTACCTAGCGGTAGTGCTGACTCATGAACGCCAGTATTACCATTGGGCGCCACTTATGTTCGAATTATTTTCAAATGATTTTCCCTCTCGAGCACCCACCTGATTTCGTCACTCCTACCTGAGTTCTCAGGCAACCATCGATCTTCTGTGCTTGATGCCTAAGTTCTCAATCCTCTGACGGTTTTCCCTTATACGGAGGGATTTCTTATCACCAACGAACTTTTTTTATCTGAGCATATGATTTGCGAAACGTTTTCCGACGGTCGTTCATATATCAATCAAAATCGGTATGTTGGAATTCATTTTTAGGTTATTTGTTTTGCTTGACGTTTATGATTATTTTATTCAAATCACTGTTAGGTTAATGTTGCTTACGGTTAGGTCAATAATACAGATCACCCAAATCATTGTTAAGAAAATCTGCATTAGGGATGTCGGAAGTGGATGAATTTTTATTTTTTTTTATATAGTTCTTTCAGAAAAAAAAACGATAATATGCACTTCGAACGTTCCTTCAGCAGCTGCTGGCCTCTTAAACCAGAGGCCATAAGTTTACCATGCCATATGTCCGAACACAAGTTCACGTGCCTGCACAACATGAGTTCAAAGTAAAATTGCATTTTTGAACAAACTACAACTATACAAACACTCCACAAGAGAGTAAAAAATGAATAGATCACCATATACAAGACAACACACGATCAATAATTATCATACACTAATCGAAAATTGCCGATCGTAACATGAATTCCTCACGAAAGAACACTAAACATACAGAAGAATCACCGCCCACCGAGGCAAACCCTGATAACAGCGGGCTGGAAATATTCGAGATTGGTCCACAAACAGCACTCAATCAGATTATACAAAATGTTGCACAGATTTTCACCTTGCATCCTTTGCAAAGCAAACGTTGTCAACAGCAAAAAATTCTCTGATGTCCGGGAGATGCTCATCACCACAAGTTCTTTATAACCAAGCAGTTATCATCAAAACCATTTTCTGTACAGTCTGCACGTCTGATGCAGATCGGAGAGTAGAGTGGGGTATATACCTCTTTTCAACTTTCAGATACACTATTATATCATCAACATGGGCCACCAAAGCCCATTTGAGCTCCAGATGACCAAAACGTGCCTCCCAGTAGTATACATGTTGTTCTGGTCCTTCTGTCCCTCCTGCATGAAGCTGGTGGTCCATCTACCCGCCCACGAATGTAAGATAGGATATAGTTACGGAACATCCATTGTATTCTTTTCTGCTTTTAAGAAGAAGGCCAAGAAAATTTTGAAACTGACAAAAACAATAATGTATAACTGGGAGAGAAAACAACTATTGGTGATACCTCACAAAATGCCATTCAGGACACGCTGGTAGTAATCGTACTGCCGTGTCCGCCATGCATCTAAGCTGCTATTGATCAAGGAAAGCACCAAGGAGACACATTGCTGCTCAAAAGCATCAGATGCTAACTATGTGAGATGCTGGATATTAACATGTTAAAGCTGCATATAAAGTTATGAAATTTGAAACATTACCTCTTCCGTTAGGCTTAGATGGAATCGTTTCCTCAAGTTCTGTATCGTCCTCGGACCACCTTTAAAACAAGGAATCCGAGTCCTGAACTCAACATAAGAGAAGAAACACAGGTCAGAAATATAAAGCGTCCATTAAAATCTTTTCATGTATCATAATTCCTCAATATAAATACTTTCTTAAGTTGAACCTTCTAATATTAAGATAAATCCTTAGATCAGTATCTTTCATGTCTGCTTATCAGAGAAAAGGAAGGTAATGTAATAAATTGTCAAAGAGGACTATGATTGAGAGAGAAAAAAAAGTCGACGACCATAAGACTGACCAATACATAACAGCCTTGGGCAATAATGGTGATTTCAGAGGCTATGTTGGCCAAGATTAATTTAACAATTTAAGGCCTGATTGTATTCGGTTTTTGTAGGGTCATCTACAATTGAAATAATCCTGATTCAGGTCAATAACTACAGACTACTGGTAGCCAACCAAAGATATAAATTTTAAAATTTGTTGACTTGATCCCATTGTATCACTCTTCATCAATGTCATCAAAATCGAATCATATTAAAATATCGTTTTGGATTTTGTGAATTGACCGTAGCGATAAATCGTAAAATCAATAACAAAATATTTAATTAACAAATTTTTGAAAAAATAATCAATAGACCTAAGAAATCGAGTTACATCCAAATATTCCCATAATCAATTATAGAAAATGATATTTTATTTATAAAACATAAAATAAGTATGTCCAATTGAAGATCATTTATATAAGACATCACAGTATAGCAAAAAAGTATGTATTCGTATAAAAGGTACTAAACAGTGACTTAATTCTTCCACTTCCTCTTCCCTCAAAAAAATAAAAAATTCTTCGACTTCCTCAACATTAATCATCACTCATCTCGATCATTAGGAAAGTATATATTGATGTAAAACTGTGTACCTACATATGAAAGCTCAAACATCAAGCTCTTTAGAGAACAATCCAAGCCAAAAAAATTCAGAAAATAGTGGGTCCCTTGAAACTTGAAAAACTTCATTGGCATATGTTGTCCACTAGAGGACTCAAAATTTCAAAAGACGCACTTCTTTCATAGCCCTTGACATAAGAGAAAATCCATAACAAACGGAAACCAGATCCATGTTCGTACCATAAAAATATTGAAAAAACAAGCTAAAAGATATTTGAGGAAAAAATCTTAAAAGCATTCTATAAGAGCGAGCTTTTGTACCTAACTTATTTTTATGTAAAAGAATTTATGACAGTTTTTTGAAAGCCAAAAAGTGAAGAAAAAAATTGAAATATATCACGGTCAATCTGTTACAGTGAAATCCCAAATGGACTGAATCATAGGATTTGAATTGAATCATATAATTCAATATATAAACCAGACAAATCATTACTTAAAGCGAAGTGCAACAGGCACAAATACAATGTTTTAGAAAATCTAAACCATCCGATCTGTGGACTATAATATCAACAGTTGTTTGTAGTTTTAAAGGCTGATATTAAAGTTCATCAATCGGATGGTTCGCATCCACTTATCAGCATGTTCCATTGAGCGGAGACATATTCCAATAACACAGTGCCATTTGGGCAATTTAGAATGATTATAGAAGTATGCCACATGGCATAATGATAAATCGCACTTCAATGGTGTGCGATAAAAAATCTAATTTGAATGGTGTAAGATCATTTAAAGACCATTTGGTGCAACAGCCATTACCCTTTTAAAAAATATATATACAAAAGAAAAACCAAAGGACATAAGGAGTGAAAACAACAGACAACAAGAACATACACAGAATCCATTGTCAAAATAATCAGAGTCACGCGATCTTTAGTCTTCGAAATGGAATGGCTTGAAATACTTTTTCATTTCAAAAAATAACACCTAGTAAGCAATGGGTTAGGTTTCGCTCATAACAATAAAAGAAAAGGGGAAGCAAACCTACACAATGGAACAATGGAGCATAGCACAGTGGTGGAGTCGGTTGAATTGTTAATGATCAACAGAAGATACTTCTGATGGAATCACACGTTATCGAACGATTTGACAGACTAAATCCCCAACCCAAACTAACTCATAGGAAGAGGGCACAAACGTTGAAACAATCTAGTCACATGGGAAAAAATGCATACCAACAAAACCATATCCAATTAGCTAAATTTAATGCAACCAACTAACACAGGAAAATTTTATGGAGTAAGCTCTCAGTGGCTCCAAATGACAGATTCATCAATAAATTTTTTAAAATTTTCTCTTAATGGCTCTAAATGATAAATTCATCAATAAATTTTATTTTATTTTTTATTTTTTTATGGAAGTTTGTCCTCATTTAAATTTTCTCTTAATGACTGCCTCATTTTATAAACTACCAAACAGAAATTTGCATCATGCTACGTGATCACATGATTACATAATCCAAATACGCACCAATGAGAAATACTCAATTATAGGAGTATGTCATAAAATTATTTATGAACATAATCAAAATCAGCTCAAAGGAGAATATATTCATGCCACCAAGAGATTATAAATGAGCAGCAGGCAAAAGGAAAAGAGATTTTTTTGAAATGTCAGCCATTGATTACCTGCAACATTTCTACAAGAAGTATGATGCGCTCTGCGTGCTTCCGGCAGGTTAGAAATCCTTGGATACATAATACCTGTAAACATCATATAAAGGCCACAAGGCAAGTTGACAGTTAGATATGTGATTATGATGAGGTCATGCACACAATCCAGAACAAGAACAGAAAATGCTCAAATACTTTGAAATAGTCAAAGAACTCGCTCGGAATTCCCTCTGCATCAGAATCCATTACCTAATAAGAGAGACAAATCTTTAAAGGATAATTCTAATAGGTTAAGATGTGAAGCATCAGTCACAAACAAAAAAAATAAACTTAGTGAGATAATATTTGACCTCAAGAAGTTCACGGGTTAACTTAAACGGTGCACTTTCAAAATTTACACCCCCCGGGGAATTAGATAGCATAAAACCGAAATCAATATGGATAATATGGCCTTCCTCATCCAACAAAAGGTTTCCATTGTGTCGATCTTTCACCTGAAAAAATCATAAACAGATTGGTGAAAAAGACGAATCGAATAACGGTTCCAAAGGAGATACATAAGCTTTCAGCAGTAACACAACTTAATAGGGAAAAACATGAATAATGATAACATAAAGTTGCAATCAATACTAATATTCTTTAAACCAATCAATGAAATTATTAATAGAAGAGATGTTAGCTAATAATTAGCTGAATATAACTTTTCACATCCTCTAAAAGCATCATAATTCCAAATAAAAAATGGTCACACACATTGGTGAGGGTAAGGAAAATGGTTGCATTTTCAAATCTAGAAAGTAACATATATATATATATATATATATATATAGAGAGAGAGAGAGAGAGAGAGAGAGACTCTGCTGACTGCTCTTACAAGATAGAGCCATGATCACCCAATTTTATGCCACATGGTGTGCATCTTTGATCATTCTACGTAGTCCAACTAGCAGCCCATCCTTGGCACATGCCTCAGCAAAACAATCATGTATATGAGAGGACTGGAACAGAACAATCTGATTGGTGCACTTTAATATCAATTGTTAAGAATATATGCACAATCGTCCATATCCAATGAGTGATCTTTTATCCTTCTTCAATGCAATAAATAAGCTACACTTTGATGACTTAGATTGATAAAACCCATATGCCTATGGCCTAAAAACACACAGTCATGGCTCTATCTGTAATGGGGCCATCACACACCATTTATCCTAAAAAAAATCACTGGGAAAATGAATCTTTTACCACTAAGGAAACAAGACAGTTACAATGAACGAGCAATTTTTCATTTTTTTTACAAAGCAGTGAGTCTAGACACGATACAGGTCATTGTCTAAAAGCTAATTTGGTTTGCGCCTTGAAGCCCACCTCTACTAAAGGGAAAGGTGATGGAATGATGAGGCTTAGATGAAAACCCAAAAGAGAGAAATCTCATCTTTGAAGTGCCATCCTCATCAGAGGCATAGGTCTCACAGCATTGTGGCACTGCCATGATCATAGGCACAAATTGTGCTCATGTGAATTAACCAAAGGGATGGTTTCCATATCTTAAATTTTGTTCAAATAAGAAAAATCTCTTATTTTTTCCAAAACATCAAGATTAAATCAAGACTTTCTTCTTAGAAATTTTCCCAATAATATCCTGATTGTTTGGGAAAAAAGTGATTTAATTTTTAATGAATATTATGAATTAATCACAATTAAGTTGTGATTGTTTGAAGGAAAAAAACCAATTTAATCAATTTTTCAAAATATCATGAATTAATCACAATGAAATCATGACCTTCTCAATTAGTCACTTCATGTAAATAGTTGCGCAATCTAGTAGTGTAGGAGCTTCCTTCCGCCTTACTTTCAATACATGTAGTCAAGGCAAAGGAAACAATGCTAATAACTCGGACAACCCTGTCGGTAACTCTCGAGTAACGGTTACAGTAGATGAAAGAGAAGGTTCACAATTGTTACTGTCAATACCAATAGTAAAGGACCCAATGCTAACAACTAGTTCAACTACTGGATATGATTTCTTATGTTTTAGTTATTTTAGTATTTTTTTCAAATTATTTTTCTTTTCGAATTTTTCTACGTTAGTTTTATAAATTTTGCAAAAGTTTTCTTAATGTTGCTGCCCTTATCAAATAATATTCCACAATTCCGACCTAAAGACAGTGAATATATCTAAAAACGTTTTAAAACGCATGAGGATGCAACTGAGATTCTACACAAGCAATAAGGTGATGCACGGTGATGCACCCGTCGTATATGCCCAATACCTTTGTGCCCCGCTTGGACTGTTCATGTTTCACTCCATGCCTCATGCACACATCCCTTGCACGTAGCAGCAGCATGGCAGCTCGTCATGTCTACCATATATACATACCTTACATGCATATCAAACAAAGATCACCATATATGTGGCCGTCACAACCAACATGCGCTCGTTCATGGCTCATCCAGCCCCTCGTGTAAGCCTCTGTATCAAGCCAACATGTACCACTGCGTGTAGCTCACAAGGGCCTCCGCACATCCATCCTAGCCGCCATAGCATCAAGTGCCAAACCTAGCCACATGTAACCGACTTGGTCCAACCTATATGCACCCCATGTATAGCGGCATGATACTTGAACCTCCCTTTAGGTGTTGCACCATAGTGCTCTCCAAGTAATGTCCTAAGCCCACTCTTACTGATCCAAGAGACCATCGATGCACCTTCTAGCCATGAGCCCCACTATGTAGAGTAGACCCTGTGGCACCACTCTACATATATACAGATAACGTCACTCATTGGAAAATAGCAGAAGAACCTAAAACCTAGTGGTTTGACATAATCCAGACGTAGTCACACGTGCCCACCACAACGCCCCCTTCTATCTTACATCCAACTATCCACGTCATGCAGCCAACACCAACACTCCCACGTCATGGCCCCACATCTCACACATGTCCCAGCCATTTAGGGAACCAACCACTTAGCACAAGTCTTCCTCTTCACCCCACATATGCGGCATTCCCCTAGCTTTGAGACCCTCATGTGTTCACACTATCTCAAATTAGGCACAACCGTGCACCTCACAACCTAGCCCTGAAATTCGCATTCCTCCCTGCCAGCTCAAACCACGGGTCCTCATGCACCATGAGGATTGACCTCGTCACAAGCCACCGAAAAGCCTAGGCGCATACCACTTCATGTGATTTATCAAAAGCACCCACTTCATTTTTATAGTGGGCGCTGAAAACATTGAAGCGCTTGTTTTACACATTTTTTTATGGGTAAGCTGGGCTCTAATTTTATATAAGTTTATGTAATTAATATGCTTCTAACTTAAAAAACGAGGAGGGACTGGACCTTTGCCCCAGTGGTGATGCCCTCAAGCGTTTAGCATTGAGGTCAGGGATTCAAATCACATGCTTACCTATAATAATAAAAACTTATAAAATGTGGCTCTTGCCCGGTCTCTCAAATATACACCCCCAAGTCTTTCTTTCCCTTTTTCATTACATAGGTTCACAAAAAATGGGCCAAAAAAAAATTGTGAAAGCTTCACATACGAGAGGATGAAGAAGCAGATAACGCAAAAAATTGTGAAAGCTTCACATACGAAAGGAAAATCGCATGCTAACCCTAAAATAGCGTAAATCCTACGAGATAGGGGTTAGGGTTCTTGTCTTTCAATTAAAACAAAAAAATAAAAGGGAAAATAGGGGTAGAAGAAGAAGATCCAAGGAATCGCTTCAAGGAAGAAAGTTGGCCTCACACCAAACCACAAGCAGGAGAAGAATCACTCTTCTATTGAAAACTCATCTCAAGTTTTCAAGAATTCGCACAAAGCAAAACTCATAATTTTCATTCATCATCAATACTAATTCTCATAAGAGATTACAATGTGTATTTATAAAGAAGAAAAAAAACCCTAGGAATACTACTTAAAATAAAACTCCTAATCAATCATTAAAATTTTCTAATCTAACGGTCACAATTACTTTCACCATTAATCCCGTTTTTTATTACGCAACCACTTTTGAAGGGTCAAACGATGTCCGATTGACGTGAAATTAATCTTGTTTGCAAGCTTATCGAAGTAGTTTTCCAACAAGACAAGAATCACACAATTCCGACACATATTAGTAGACTTATGACCACTTTTCTGATAATTGCGTAGAAAGTGACGGGATTAACAGTCACATATCACATATATGTCTGATCCCTAAATAATTCAAATAAGGAAACTAGTCCTAAAACAAGTCACTTATTAAAAGAATCCTAATAAGAAAGGAAACTAAACCTAGATAAAATATTGTCTAAATTAATGTGCACACGGGCCTTTAACGAGCCCTTTTCAAAAACCCATTCGTGGGTCCACTTTCTCTTTTGACATCTCCTCTTTATCCGACCATAATTCAAACAAGCGGAACTAAAGTTCGCATCAAAAATATTTGGTAATGTTTGATAATCATATTTGTATCTCCAATTGATACTTCTAATAATCTTTTATTTTTTTGTTTGTATGGATAAATGTATTAAAAAAAATATGAACTATTTTTTCCTTACTGCTTAAGCCTCGCCTAGGCAAAAAGAAGAGAATTATGGTTTCAGCACTGAAGAACTGGTTCAATATAACCATTTAAAGAGAACAGAAGCACAAATGTACATTAACCACTCAAAGCATCACAAAATTGTTGAATGGGAGACCCAAAGTATGCAACATACAGATGATCAATTACAATAGCAAATGGTGAAAAATAGAAGACACATCATACAGAGATGCTTAAAGCCCTAAACACCAAAGCAACATTCTTTTTATGAACAAACACCTAAGAAGCATAGGTCATACATGCTAACAGCATAAAGAAAAAGTAATAATTCTACCTGCAGAAGGTAACATAATATGGAATACCCAGCCATACTCTCAACAAAATTCCTCTGCAAAACACACCAGGCTTGTCAAATGTAAAAAAGTGATACAAAACCTCTTACAAAAAATATGCAACAAATTTTATTTATTGGCAACATAGAAATATAAAATGTGCAATTAAAAGATTGAACAGACGTTCCATATGTCCGAAACAGAAACTACAACATTGACGCCAATAGCTGACCACGTCTATATAGGAATCCACTTCCTTTGTTAAACATTTAACCAGGTGTAATGACATTTTTGAGTGTTGACGCAACATCGTTGCATCCGACTTGTTCCTAGATAGCGTCTTCTATTAAAGTATACAAGCCATTTACCACTTCTTCTCCCACATAAAATGATAGACCCCTTCTTCTAGATATGAAGGTTCTTTAATGGAAGAAAGAATGGAAAAGAAAAGCTTATTGGAAGAAGAGCTTGATAAGAAAAATAATAATTAATAGGGTTACAAGTACTCCTCTTTTTCTAAATGTGCTACAGTAGGTACATCAACACACTATAACAAACACCATACCCCCCTCAATAACCATTCTACAGTCCTGATGAGGGTACAAATCACCCAGAATCCTTCCCACATGAGAAGCAGAAAATTTCTTGCTAAAGGTCCCATCCATGGACACATGCTTTCTCTCGGCCTCAAAATCATAAAACTTGCATCGCTTAGAAGAACTGAGCTTTTCCTAACAAAAAGAAACCTGATCTATCGATTATCCAACTTATTTCATGATTTTCAAGATTTATGTAAACATAAGTACTAGCAAACACCCTATGAGAAATAGAATATAAACAGGAAAATCAGGTAAAATTTTCATAAAATAATTATTCAAAAAGCGGGTAGGCATATGATTAATAAAAAAAGCAGTTACGAAAGTTTCATATCAAAAGCTTTTGGTACCAGCATCTCCAAGCATAAAGATCAAAAAAAGATAATGGTGAAACTCATTAATAGTGAAACTGTGACAGCTGTTGCGAAGGTACAACAAAGTTTACACATGAGGGCCACTAATGGTGGTCCTTGAACCAAGTCCTTAAAAATGCATGAGTATGAAAAAAGGATATGCCAAAAACGTAGACGCTTTGCAAGAGTGCTCACGAATCACGATGTTACCCAGACCAGATACTGAAAAATGGGAGTTGGTCTCATGTCTGGCATTTCAAATTCAAGTGTAAAAAGTGTACCCGTATCATACGAACACCATACCCACCTGACATAGTTCACAGGTAGCAGCTTTATAGGAATCTAAGAACATGAAGAAAAGGAAGAGTATTGGGGACCAATTGCTGTCAGAAATCATCGCAGAAGCAATTATGCAATGGTTTATGCGATTTTGGGTAGCATTATTGCATAAGCCATGATGGAATATGCCAAAATATTACGGTTTGATTTATGCCATCGCATACAAAAGTATGCAATGGCATAACCCTCCAACGGTAAAAAAAATGAATGTTGGAGCTACAACTTTTTTTTTCCTTCGCCATCCACCCTTCTTTCATAAATTCTCTGAATTAATCAAACTTTTGGCGAAATTCTTCCAAAACATTTTGCAGAGTAGTAGACTGATTCAGAAACTCTCCATTTTTTTATGACCATGATGGATGCTTTAACCATGCTTTGTATATTTATTTTATGATTGTGAATTGTAGATGCATGTGGTTATATAATACCCCTACCGTATTGATTAAAAACGCCATTTCAACTTCAATAGGTTAAGATATCTTTTTTACATCTCAATAATTAATTATTATTTTTAAATCCCCAAATTCTCCCAAATGTTTCCCGAATTTATCTGAATTAAACTGAACTGATCCCCCACTGAATTATTGCCGAATTCAAATTTGGCCCCTCTCCCTCCTTCCCTCAATCATTTACGTCACTCGTACAACTAGTCAACTACTATGTTTTCTACTTCCGTTTACGCTACAAGTAAGATCCAAGCATTGAGATTCAAGAGTCAAGATGGCATTCTTCGCCGCTGCTCACCTATTCCTACACTGTCGGATGGCTCATCAGGTCTGGAGTCCTATTCTTATGTCGTTCGGAATGTGCTGGGTCACCCCTTCAACCCCCTATCAGCAGTTCCTAGCTTGGTTGTCTGCCTCCCTTGAGGACACTGTCGGAGACTATTGGAAGGTGGCTTTCTCCATTGTTAATTAGAGCATTTGGCTCGAAAAAAATGGCCGGATTTTCAACAATAAACGCCAGCCAGTGGGGATGATTATCAAATCAGTCAGGGACTTCATGTGGCTTTGGGTCGCTAGAAGCATTGACGAATGCAGGGGGGCGACTGCCCCCTGGAACCCGGGGTAGGAGTGGGGCTAGTTGCGGTTGGCCATGGGCTGAGAGCATTGTTTTGGAGTTTTTTACGTTTGCTTTTTCCTTTGCATTGCTTGTTTTTGGTCGAGTCTTTGTATTTGTCCTTTCAGTGTCTTGTTGGCTTTCAATATATTACTTAGTACTGATCTAAAAAAAAAAAAAGATTCAAGAATAAAGATTCAATGAGTTCTATGCAAGAGTTAATTTTGAATTTGCAAATTGTATATAATATATTAATAAAAAATTTATTTTTTTGCATTTTTAATTTTGTGCATTCATTTAAACCTGTAAATATTATAAATTATATGTTGAAGTAAAGACTACAAAAAATCAAAATAAAAATCCCTACACTTATAATTCAATTACATAATTTTCTTGATTTTTTCTTTTAATTTTCACGTTTTATATTAGTTTTAATAGAAAATTTGTGTCATGGGTTTATGCAATTATGTGATGGCATAAGCGATTATGACCCTGTGATGGCAAAGATGACTTATGGTATTTGACACTAATGCTTGGGACACATGTATTACTCATAATTGCATCCAATTCCTTTCACTTGTGTGTAAGGCCTATTTAAAATAAATAGTGCTCACTATCTAATTGCATAATAGGCTTCGCACATTTTCAACCATTGGATCTCCATCTCACAATCACATAACTTTTCCTCAAATTTTTGTTATTTTTTTTTTTATTCTCTCCTTTTTACTAATAAAACAGAAACTGTTCCATAGGATATGCGATTATTCGAGCATAAGCGACTACGACCGTGTGATTGCATAGGATGGCTCATGTCATTTGACTGGACTGTTAAGGATGCTTAGATTACTCATTTCCCGTAAGTCAAAGATAAATTCACTGTATGTTCTTTACAAAACCTTTACCATAATCCATAACTGCATTCAATTTCTTTCACTTCTGAGTAAAGCATACATACAGTAGATGGTGCTCACTAGTCACTATGTAACTAAATAATTGACTTCCCGCATCTTGTACCAGTGGATCTCATCTTATAATTAAAAACATTGAAACCAACTCCCACGGCTTGTACCAGTGGATCTCATTATAAATTAAAAACATTGCAACCAACTTCTTTTCAAAATATACTACTCTAAACAAATTTAATATTTTTTAAAAATATTTGACCAAAATGAAATTGATAGTCATGCCAGGATTTTAAATTATCGGATTGATCCCTGGAGGGAAAATGCATATTACTACACAAAGTCATGTAGGTAGTTGATTCCATATTGATTTCTTCAATGCTCTTGAGAACCAACTTGTGCACCCAAAACACCTGAATCTCGTCCTTCAAAAGTATGATCAAGTTTTAAAATCTTAATATTGGAGCCTTATAGTCTCTTGAAAACCCCATTATGAACCAAAACACAGGTTCTAGCCCTTTAAAATTATGACCACGATTAAAAAACTCGGTATCATAGGGCATGGCTATCAATATTGTTTTGATGTGTATTTGCCAATACCCAAAACCCAAAAGGATTCAAATTTTTTAATTAATTAAATTTAGTAAAAAATGATAGATATCTTTAGACACCTACATGGGATATGTATCAGCATTGGCTTGGCCAAAACCCAATACATATTGACACTGTGTCTTCGGCCGAGATTTAATGCCATGGGCATGAATGATTGGTGAGTAAAAGTACACAGTTCATGGATCTAATACATTTTAAGGGTAGCTTTCTCAGGAACAGGGTGATGGATCCACTTGAGGATGAAAATCTCACTTGCTACCAAACTGTAACGCCCTATACAGCATGGTTAAAAACCTCTGATGGCTACTACTGTCAATATCAGCCTTTTAGGGGTTAATATGGTTTGTACCAGCTGTTACAAATTTTTGTCTAATCCAGCACAAACAATATTACAAATTGGCACCAGTACGGAGATTAAATCTTGGAAGCAATTCAATGTGTACGCACACTCCTATGTGGGCTAGAGCAGACTCATCCCAATGGCCTAGAAACCTACATGACAGTGATGGTTGTCATGTCAAATTTGACAATCATATAAGTGAGATGACCCATCAACAGCTGACTCACCCCCAATTGAATGTGTATAGAATGGAAACGACAAGTGTGACAATGAAACAACTCACTGACAAGTACAACCCTATCAAGACCTAATTAGAGATAAAACAAATATGACTGGCTTTCCAAGGCACCAACCTAGACAAAGCAGGCATCATTTTTAATGCAACCTAGAGACATACTTTATATATATGGCACAATTCTTCAGAATTCATAATTTTGACAACAGATGTCAAGGGACCAATTAATCACCATAATTATCAAAAATCAAGAATAGAAAACTGCTGTAGTCAAAGACAACAAAAAATCAAAGAACGTACCACTACCATATGGGAATAAATGAAGATTCCCATTCATGATTTATCAGTTACCTGAGCAAGCTTAAAATTGGGAGAATTTTCTTGATATTTGGCTATGAAAAAATCACGCAAGCTTGTGATGTTAGGAAACCGACTCTTGATAGCATGAAGTGAAGCCTACAAAATACAAGAACGTTAAAGAGGTAATAACCAAAACACTAAACTATCAAAAAGAAAAAGAAAAATATTATGATGAAAATAATGTTTAGAGGGATAAACAGAATACCGTATCTGGAATTGTTTCGATCAGGGCAGTGTATGAAGAAGTAACTAAAACCTCATAAGGGCGCAACCAGAGTGGCAGACCAGCTTCTTGGAATATATCTGGCATCAAAACAAAAATATGACGAGCTTTATATAACGTGTAAAAAAAGGAGTGAAATGTAAACGGAAACAGCACTTCAATTTAAAAAACAATTCACCGTTGCCAGAAAATAGTTTGATTTCATTTGTTCAACTTATTTTAAACTCAATGCCTAATCTCAAGGCATTTATTTACTGCCTTGTTTACTGTTCCATGTATCAGGTAGCAATGGCTAGAACCACAGCAACCAAATTACATCTTTGGCATGCAAGCATGATAAGGATAACAAATTATTCCTTGTCAAGGTTGGAGGAACCTAGGTAGGTACTCGGGTAGAAAGCACAAATTTAAGCACACTCACTCCCTAATGTTTTTGAGTTGGTTACTTGGTTAGGAATGAAATAGTCCATCAAGTGCCTCAGCCCTTGTCACCTTGAAGAGAGATTTATGTCTTTGTTATGCAAATATAATAAGGATAAGCAATTATTCATTGTCAAGGATGGAGGAACCTATGTTCTCTGTATCAAGCACTATTTAAGCCACTAACTCCCTAATGTTTTGTATTGGAGTAGGAAGGAGGGGAACAGTCCAAAGAGTCTCTCAGCCTTTCGATGACATAACCATTCAACAAACTAAGGATTGTATGATAGAAATTAGCAGTTACACCTTACATCATTTGGTATGTAACATAGACAATGATACATGTTGGTGGCAAAAAAGGGATATATGGTGTCCAACAGCATTTTTTGATTATCACAGGCATGTGGGGCTACGGGTGTGACACACAATTACAACGTGAACTTTTTAAAATTGGGTACCTCAGTGAAATGTCTACAGCAAGATGATGTCAGGTATAGGCTAGGTTGGCTTTTCTATAATTTAGCTATGCCATCAAATAGTTTTATTCTTGTCAATTTGTCAATACATTTCCCTGGCCAACTGTGGGAGGGAGAGAGAGAGAGAGAGAGAAAATTTTAATAATAATTAAAAGTTCCCAATAGTCCATTAAAAAATATCTTAAAGAGAATGTGCTTCAATAAAAGTAATAGAAGAAAGAAGAGCAAGAAACATCGTAAAAGCGAAAATGACGTCCGCACAGCATATTGCAGACCCGTTAGCGAAAGAGTAGACCTGTTGGTTACACACAATGCTAAGAACAGTTCTCCACTTGAGAATACTAAAAAAATTCAACAAATCAAATAGGGAGCCAGTACTTGCACCCATAAATTTGGCCCAAGCACACAATTTAAAAGAAAGAGTAGACCTCTTAGAGAAAGAGCAGACCTGTTGGTTATACACAATGCTAAGAACAGTTCTCCACTTGAGAATAGGAGCCAGTACTTGCACGCACAAAGTTGGCCCAAGCACACAATTTAAAAGAAAGACTCAGTATTTTAGGGGTGTACTACCACCTAAGCCGTCAGATTTGAAGACCATGATCTAAAGGTCTTCGGTGCAAAAGATTGGCTTGAACATGATCCCTATCATATGATTCAATGCAGTCAAAGACCATCATCTGATTCCATGATTGACTGTGTTGAATCATATGATAGAGATCGAGTTTTGTGCCAATTTATAGTACCAAAGATCTTCAGATCATGGCCTTCAAATCAGACGGCTTAGATGATGCTTTCACTGGCAATCTTCCTCTTAATTTGTGTGCAAGGGTCAACATGTGTGTGCAAGTAATGGCTCCCAATCAAATGCATTCCCCACTTTGAAGTGAGGGTACAAGTACCAATAGACCAAATTATTATTATATAAATTATCAATTAGTAAGGGCATGATAGTACAGCAGGAGAGCACCAGGTTAAACGAGCCAAGCATCTCAGCATCCACACCCTCCCTCCAAAAACATAAAAATATTACAATAATACAATAATAACAATAAAGAAATAAACAACAATAACAGTAAGCATACCAGCATCCAGAATTCAAGTCTCTAAAGGACCAATAAGCTAAAAGAACTGAATCAAGAACTGACACATAGTAAATCATTATTATAATGCATAAAATTCAAAACTTCCTTAATCTTAGGTGAGAACTTTCAACTAGAATTAGCTTCTAGACTACTTGATGCCTAGAAAAGATAAGAAACTGGTACACAGCACTGATGAATCTAAAGAAGCAACAAAAATTTGGAAGTGAAGGAAACAGTTTCTTCACCATCTTCTATTTCTAATGATGAAAGGATTGTCACCTGCATCAATAGATGGTACGGTCACTTGTACACTTGCTTTGCCATGTAGAATTGTTACTAGTGATTAGATGGTGCTGATCTGCAGATGGGTTTCGTTTTTGGGCTAAGTAAATGCACATCATGTATAAACACTTGGACAAATTGAATTGGTCAAGGCTGTGTGCCACATTGAAAAACAGGTGCACGAGTGTCCATCAATTAATGTAGGTGACCAGAGTCGATCTCAAGAAGAAAAGATTCAGCTCAATAAGATAACGGACCAAGCATGACATGATTATCCAAAGAAACTTTCACTCTATATAAAATTATAAGAATTTGTAACAAAGCAGGAACAACAGAAAAAACAAATTATACATGCTTTGCAGAGTGTGGAAACACAATATACAATCAATTGAAAAACAGATAAAGCAACTACCATAGAAATGAGAAATGAGTTGCACTGCAAGATGCTCCTGCCTACAATCATCACCACTCTTCACAATAATCTACACATACAACAACAAGAGCCAATAAATTTTCCCAAGAGGATGTAAGAGAAAACATAACTACAGAATTACAAATCAAACAACATTATGTACAAGCCGTAAATTGAATACTTCACATATAAGCTACAAAAGTAGAATAAAATCTGTGAGATACAAGAAGTCAGCAAACACTATTAAAGACGAAGTAGGAGGTGCCAAATAGATAAGTAACTACATCAGCAAACACTGTTAATGACTGTAAATAGGAAGGGCCAAATAGATAAGTAACAACATCCCTGCATCTAACTGGAGCTTTAAATCCAACTAACTAAACCGCATACAACACGGGACAACTTGTTTATGACCATCTAAACCATGCAGTTACTTGGTGTTTCTAGACTTACTCCTCATTTGGGCACTCAAGACTGGTTCAAAGTTCTGTTAGAGGAATGGTGTCATTTGATGGGGCAAGGGATGTATCTCATTTGTGAAATGCTTCTATGTCTAACGATTTTGTTCAGAACAGTTTTTCATTGAGTGTACAAGTGTTCTTACCAGCCATGTGGATCCAAAATAGCACATTGTATGCAAACATTTAAAAATTCAGATATTAAAGAATGAGCCATAAAAAATATACGCTAGAAGTGTAGCAAATCCAACTTTGTGCGAGCAAGTAATGGCTACACACCCAAGACCACAACCCAAATAAGAAATCAAGAAAAAGAAAAACAGAAAGAGGTCAAGGACCATAAAGTTCTACAAATATTTTGCTTCATTGCAAGTATAGATTACTTTTGGGTAGCAACATATACTGATATACATACGGATGGCTAATTTGGACTTAAAACTATTTGTTTAAATGAGACCAACATCTTAAAGGCATGACCACAAGTACCTACCCAAAAAAACTTCAACCACAACCGAGGAGACTTACAATAGATGTATGCAATATTAACTAGACAAACATTTCCAAGGCAAATAGATATCATGAATATTAATTTCTTTACCCAACCTAATTGACTAAATGGGCAAAATAAAATTTCAAATGACTAGAATACCCTTAATCTATAGAAGTTTGGATTGTGATGGAGATAGGGGAATGAATTGGTTAACTAAATTGTTCAACAAGATATTGAAAACAAGGAAAATTTGCGAGGAATGGAGGAATAGCATTATGGTCCCTTTTAAAGAACAAAGGGGGCTTCTAAAATTGTGTCAACTATCAAAGCATTAACTTGAGTTAGACCAAAGTTGCTTAGTTCGCTGGCTCGCTTAGCTCGAATCGGGGTTCAGAATTCGCTATTTGCTACTATCATGGATTCGCTAGGGGTAGGATGAGTTTTAAAACTATTTATTCGCATCAATGCAAGAAAGAGGAGTTGCGTAAGACGAGATGAAAGGATGAAAATTTCTTTAAAATAACAAGAATACCCTTATATTTATGTAGCCTGCTCGGGTGGTGGTTTGTGTTTTCGCATCTTTTAGGTTGTCTTATCTTTGATCAAGTTTCTTTCTTCTTGCTTTAGTCTCTCACTACAACAATTTGTTGTTTGCTATTGATTTAATTGCATTATCAACAAAAAAAAGGTTTTGGAAATCTTAGGCTCTTAAGCAGAACTTCCAATATTGTAAAAGCTTTGACGCATAATATTAAACGTTCCGTTTATTTCTTATCATATGCTTTCATAAATTTAATAAGTTTCATGTTTACTACATAAGGAATTGTTTAAGCAAAACACAAGTTGGAAAAAAGTTTTTGGTGTCGTAGAGTCATAGCTATTTCAAAAATTCAGCATCATGCTCAATTATTCAAAACTTTGTTTATATTGGTGTGCAATATGGATCAGCATTATATAATAAAAATATTCAATATACTATGCTATTCACTTAGTGGTAAATTATAAACCGTTCCTCTGTGAAAAGAAACTAAACTAAATAAACATCATGCATATCACCAATACTGATAGGTTTTCAATCCCGAGTTGTCGCCAATATGGCAACCGATGCTGGGATTATAGCTTTCTTTATCCCTTCTGAAAGTTGAAACTTACTTTGAAACCAATTGATGCAAGCAGAACTCAAATCAGATCATCAAAAACAACACCGAGATATAACGACACAAGCAAATTTCTAATGTGGTAGGATGAAAAGAAAAGGATAAAAAATAGAACTTGATTGCACCAGATAGAGATCTTGCATGAATGAACAAACAAAAGTGAAGTACTAAGAAGGTTTCGCAACAATAGTTTCACGTCACTATTATTTAAAAATCTGATATCCTAGACTAAATCTCAATTGTACCTTGAATCTAATAAGCTAAACCAACCATTTAATAAAGAAACGCAAACCACAATTTTTCTTAAGACCAAGTCCTTATTCAGAATTTACTATCTTGCCATTAAATATATAAGAATCCCACATGGCCATGATCCCTCCGACTACCTGGATGGCTGGTAAAGCCAGAAAATTATGCTTCAGCCCCACTGAATTAAATACAATGGATCGCTGATGTTATAAATTTTCATCTCCTATAAAATGATCGTAGTAGTTGTGGGAACCAAGTATAACATTGGGTGTCATTCTCAAAATAAAGTAGGAACACTCGTTGACAAGCCCAAAATAGCTGCATCAACATTAGCCACATAAACAAACAAAATAAATAAATATGCAATGATAAAGGAGTGTTTAAATTTTAAACATATAGACAAAGGAAAACAATTTGGTAGTTGACGAAGTAATCAAACAGCAAAATAAAAAATGAGAACTTTGGAGGCTTAAATGGCCTATAAATCGTATTGCTGTAAAGAAAGAGTTAAAAAAGATCAGAAATGCAGTAAAATATACTAAATAACAATATTAGTCAAATATATCCCGACTCTGTTTGCTTGTTTTGACCGTCTTTTTGTGGGTGTCTTTTTGCACCCAGGTCTGGCTTGTCCTCTAGTACCTTACTGAAGCATAGGCAGGTAAGTTTTCCCCATGTCTTCTTCAATAAAATTTGCATTTACCAATAAAAAAAGTCAAATATTCTATGAAACGTGTCCATGCATATACATGTAAATATGGCTTCTAGCCAATGATTGCTATTAAAAGATCAACAAAATTCCACGCTGATTCGACTCACTAGCCACCATTTCTTCACTCCTATCACTCTTATAATCAAATTAACTCAACAAAACATTTTACTTACAGAACGCAAGTCCCAACCAGGTGATTTTCCATATATTGAGGCTCTGCGTATCCGCTCTTTCTTTACCTCCCATAGCTCACCAGATAAGGCATCAGTAGCTTTGGGAAGACCGCCATTGATAACCTGTTCAAAAAGAACATCAAAGAGCTCTTTCAGACATACACACACACACACACACACACACACACACAATCTATGAACTGCAAAACATAATTCTTTTGGCTAGAGTTACCTTTGGCCGTGTGTCTGATGAATCCTGACCGGCTCCTTTCAAAGGAAGTCCAGGAGGTGCTTCCCCTTTTGCAGCCGCAGCCTACAGATAAAACAGATCAAGATTTTGTACAAAGGCCATGCAAGGGTGCCTCAAAGTTACACACCACATAATTAAAACTAGAAGTTGGAACTGAGAGATACATAACATATTGCAAAGTACATACATAGCCAATGTTCAAACAATTTGTCTGCAATGAGCCAACGGCTTATTCCTGACAATGAGCTGAGTCTTTCCAGCTGTACAGGGAGTGGACCTTGAGATTCACAAACATTAAAGAGCATAGAAATCCGTGCAATCTCATTGTCCAGATCAATGTCCATCTGACAAGACGCTAGCTCACTGTTGACGATGAGTCTGCAAAGAGTGATTGCCTCACTGTAGACAAATACATGAATAAATACCATAAAATCATATGCAACCAAATAAACTAGAAGCTGGTTCCTACTAATACAGAGAGTGAAATTGAGCTGTTTTTTTGGTTGAGTCATGATTTTAAAGTATCAGCGATGCCAATATATGTTCAGATATGTTACTTAATTCGCTCACTCGCCCAGTGAATCACGAATTGAAGACAGCGAATCGTATTCGGCATAACAAGCGAATTGTCAAATTTATCCCTGCGAATTGGATTCATTTAAAGTTTTCAAAGCATAAGGTGATGATTTGAACTTAATATTTTATGTAATTAATAAATAATTTTAAAACTCATCCTCCTCCAGCGAATTGGATTCATTTAAAAATAGCGAATTGCGAATTACAAACCCGAATTCGAATCAAGCGAACTAAATAACTATGGAAACTTCAGACCAATATCGATACCATAGGATCTGGTATCCCTATAGTTTTTTTTTTTAATCCGTGTATCCCTATGGTATTGGCCGATAACATTTGGTATCAGTCGGTATCGATCGATGTGATCGATACCAGATGGTATCGGACGATTCGTATCGACTACGTGTAAGTAGTAATAGTACTAATAATTACAACAACAACTGAGGCTTCTCGGTTTGAAGTGTTTTTTTTATCATCCATTTAGGTTATCTTGAGAGAGGAGGAATGTTCAAAGGATTTTTTGGGCATTTCAGATCGGGTTTTGCTAATCAAAATGACTAAAAATAAGTTATTTGGTGGACCAATGTCGGATTCAAAAGAATTGTCAGAATCTTAGGCTAAATTGAGATAGTTGAATCATTGGCACAATGTTACTACGTCCTTAATCATGACTCACGTATTAAATTTAATCTCATCAAAATGTTAGTTTTAATCTGCGTACTTAAGTTTCACAACTTGTTAATCATACCATTATAAATATAATAATGTTGCATACAATTAAATAAGGTAAAGATGGTGGAATTAATGTTCTTAATATTTTTTAGTTTTTGCGTATATTTTCTAGAGTTCTTTTTTTCATTTTAAGCGCACCCCCCCACCCCCCTTAAAAAAAAAAAAAAAAAAAAAATCATATCCCTCATTATAGATCGATGCCGTATCGGTCTGCAAACGGGAGGATACTGCCTCAGATACCAATATATTGAACCTTTCTTTGAAAAAGTTCCACTCCAATTGAAAAAGGCCACATAAAATCATAGCATCATCAAGTTTTATTGATTTTAGCCATGGCAATTAACCCATAAAACTTCAACAAGAATATGCTAACAGTAATCATTTAGGAAACTGCATAAAAATAGGAAAATATTACTTCAGAAAAGTCAAGCAGAGAAGAATACAAAGCACTTTTAACGGCTAGTTATAACCAAAAACATTAAAAATAGGTATGGACAAGATCTTAGAAGAGAAAAACAGGGTAAAAAATTCACTATTTTTATTGAGCAATGCGTACATATATATATATGGAAATGATCATATGACTCGAGTCATTGGACATAAACCTGTGACTCGAGCTCCTATTGGCTGAATGTCACATCAGGTGACTTAAAGTCAATCTGGATTCTGATGTGACATGCAGGCAATGGTAGCCATAGTATCAAAACTTGGCCGATACCGATACGTATCAGCGATAGGTATAGGTTTCGTCGAGAATCGATACCCACCGATACATGTAACAGGGTGATATCAGTATCAATAAATACGGGTTAGTACCAGCCACTACTATCTCGGTATCGGCCAATACTAACCAATACAAATATTTATTTTTATTTTTTTTGGGATTTTTTAAAAAAATATATTGGTCGATACGGTATCAGTGATAATGTGTCTGCATCGGTCCAATATGGACCGATACCCGATATTGATACCTTGAAGGTAGCTCGAGTCATTGGGATTATGTCCCATGACTTGAGTGAGAGGATCATTACCCTAGCTGATATGACATTCAGCCAATGGTGGCTCGAGTCATGGGTCTATGTCCCATAACTCGAGTGAGAGGATCATTTACCATATATATATATATATATATATATATATATATATATATATATATATATATATATATATATAGAGAGAGAGAGAGAGAGAGAGTCACAAAATACTCCGAATTGTTGAAAAAATGGAAATTTTGGGGGAATCAACATTCTCCAAATATAGTCACAAAATACTATGAATGATTCGATAAATATTCGAAAAAATCAACTCGTTGTCGAATATTCCCCAAATTTTGTGATGATTAGGTTTTTTTGTTCTCTTTACGTTATACACCTATCACTCTCTTTTTCTTTCCCATTCGACAACCTACCGAGACATCTCCCCTCTCGTGCCCTAGCAAGAAATCACCCTTTTCCTATACACCTATATGGTTGATGAAAATTGAACAATTGAACTTTTCATTTTTTGTGAGGGATGGGCTAGGTTTAGGCACTTATGCTTATGCGTATGTGGATATGCCTAACGGTGATGACTTCAAGGTGGTGAACGATGACATTTAATACATAGATTAAGTATTTAGTTTGATGGGTTTGATACTTTGATATTACTTTGAACAATGAGTTTTTAACTAAGAATATGTATGATGGAAATTTAATGATGAATGATTGATGGTGCAGACATTCCGTACGCATCAGATTTCATAAGCCAATTTGTATGCAGAGGTTGGCCATGTAATGAGGTCAACTCATTTTTCAAAACATAATTGCCATGCCCCAGACATGGCTGGTGAAACCTTGGAGTCCATTAGGCCAAAACCGAAACCTTTTTTTCTTTGTTTTCTATTATTAAGTGTATCCATAATTACATATAGCTTTAATGTGTGGTTATCAAATTTTACGTGCCTCTGTGTGTGAACTAAATAGTAAGATAGTAAATCTCCCTACATTATTTTAAGATGGTACGGGTATGTTGGTGTCCAATTTCAGTTGTCTCTGTACCTAAGACCTCACACGTGTCAAAAACTAATAGATGCGTCCATGTCAACGTTACAAGGTGTAGAGTTTTCTGTTCCATATGCTACTTTTTAGCATTTATCGACTCCCTAGAGATACATCTGTAAATTATGAAAATAAATCATATATTCGGAATATAACTGATTGGAACACCAACATACAACTTAAAAAGAAATAAATATCACAGAATATATCAAATAATGTGTTGCGAACAAACAAAAAGAGAAGAATATAGTTCATGGTAAAAGTCAGAAAGTAGGGACTTTATGTCTATCTTGAAAAATTGTTGCATTAGTATAACATCTGAAATTCACATATTTCTGACTTACAGGCCCACCTTTACTTCTGCTATAGCAATTGTGCTTGGAACACGGCGATGCTCCTTCCGACGAGGAGGCTCTTGATCCTCTACGTCCTCCATATTTACACCAGCATCTGCTGTCAACATGACGCTTACCCACTCTGTATCTTGATCATGGTGAGCTCTTGTTATATACTGTGAATTTACTACATTCATCACTGGTACTTCCACAGAAATTGAAGTGGGTTGCAAGCTACTATTCTGGAAGCTAGACTCGGATTCAGGTGCTTCAATATTCTTTGACCGGTCAAGCGATCGCTTCTCAAGAGAAAGACTAACATGAACAAATTTCACTTTAGCAGTGTCCCATGAATGAGCCATTGCATGGTCAATGGCCTGAGAAGTAGATCTCAGAGTACCATTACGATGCACATCCTGTGAATTCCACAGAGGATAAGCCCAAGGAGGAGGCTTCGGCAGTTGTGCATCTCCATTTGCTAGAGGAATCCCTCCTCTAGAAAGTGTTTGAGCATTGGATGTTTCTTTCACATTGCTGAGAAAAAAATGGGGTTTCAGCATTGTCACAATTTATAAAAAGAAATAATAATAATACTAATAATAAGATGGTGCTAGATTACTAAATAAGTCTCATTCATTTTTTTTAAAACCAACAAAATTGGAAAGAAATGGAAGCAATCAATTCAGATAGATCAGGAAACCACGTAAATACCTTGGAGTTTCACCTTTCAAAACCTCGACACATATAAGGTAAGGTGCCTTCTCCCTAGAATTCAGAAGAACAGCTTCATCTTCAGGTATATGGACCACTCGATACATTCCCTTCCCCATAGGAAAGCATACTCCTACAATAATGAACAGGGCAATTCAAATAAAGTAAACCCCTTATGGTATACTTTAGGGCACTGTCATGATATTTAAATAAAAGCCAAAATGTTTGCAAAATTTTGGGTGTGACTAACAATAGCTTTATAAACATTGCAATTCAATAAGTTATGCCCATTGTTCACCACTTCACGAAAAAACCATACAACTAGAAAGCGATTTCATAAAGCAACAATTTTCAGTAGGATAACTCAAAATATAATTGGAGATATAAAATATGAAAACCCATTCAAGTTTATCGCCTATATACATGATAGAAAATAGATGGGAATCATAAGACAACACAATGTTGATGATAATTATCACAGAATCTCATAATTAATGTAAAGGAAGAAAGATTCTTAGAACCAAGCTAATATGAAAAGAAAGGACATCTTTTGTGCAAGGGAAGAGAAAATCTGCAGGATCCAACTGAGGTACAAACAAATATCCGCCATTCCACCATGAGCCAAACCTAATATTCAGATAAAAAATGTGGAAAATAAACTGAATTGGGCCTATCTCCTTGCTACTGAGCAAGGTCCTAAAGGTCAGAACCTCCTATAATTCAACATTCATAACATAATGAATATGTGCATAATTATACTATATAATTAACATATATATATATATATATATATATATATATATATATATATATATATATATATATATATATATATATATTAATTAATTATATATCTGTACAATTATATTATATATATACATCTACATATAAATGCATATACGGCCTACTGCCTTGAACAACTGTATGATAACACACTGGCTGATATGCATTGCTTTTTCTTGTATGGCAAATGAGTATTGTAACAAATAGAAAGCAGCAATTAACAAATTAAATGGGAAAAATACAATAACAAGTAAATTATTTTTCTTTTCAGAATGTGATTGTTATTAACAAATAGTTATAGTCTGCAATCTGTTCGGCCCTTCCTATTT
This sequence comes from Chloranthus sessilifolius, assembly GCA_021018995.1. Taxonomy (NCBI): domain Eukaryota; kingdom Viridiplantae; phylum Streptophyta; class Magnoliopsida; order Chloranthales; family Chloranthaceae; genus Chloranthus; species Chloranthus sessilifolius. The sequence goes on from CM037591.1 coordinate 7,649,461, forward strand.
CAGGATCAAGGTAATGAAACCCGAATTCAACACCTTCCCAATCATGCCATTAGCGAAGAATTCTCTAAAGAAATCCACCATATCAATTTTGATCGTTTCCCCAAAAATAAGTGAAGAGCTTCACAGTAAATACGTCTAATCCAGGGGGTTTTTTTTTTTTTTTTTGATCGGCAAATGTTCAAGCTTATATTAAAACAACCAGCGAGATGCTGTAAAAATACATGCAGCGAGTACACCAACACAAAAAGGAAACCAGAAAAAAAAATACAAAACGAAAGGACTAACAAGCAAAGGGCCCAAAAACAAAAAGGTGAAGAGAGAAAAGGAGGAAGCAAAGGGAGTAAGGAGAGGAGGGAGAGGGAGAGCGGCGCCGAAGCCTAGCCCGAGTCCCAGACCGCAGAATCAGCACCAGCTCCCTCATTATCTAACACCACCCAATGGCATATAAGATCTCTGACACCCTTCAAGATCAACCCCGTCGAACGCTGCTTCTAGCAGAAAATGCAGGGATTCCTTTCAAGTCAGATGGACCATATCACCGCATAGAAACCAACCCTCCAAAACGCCCCCAGCTGACCCTCCAAGCAAACACCACGCCAAGAAGAGCTGGGGAATGGTACTGGGGACACCCAACCAGTATCAAAGGACCTGAGAATCACCCCCCAGATTTTAGTGGCAACCCAGCAGTGCAGAAAAAGATGAGACGCTGATTCTTCTTACTGAAGGCACATAGCGCAAACGTTTGGAAGATTTTTCCCCGGCGGATCAATTGGCGATAGTGAGGATCCTTCCTGGATCAAGGTCCATATAAAGAATTTGATTTTAGGCGGAACCTGGGCCTTCCACACACCCGCCCAGCCCCACCTGATTAACGGTCTGCTCGACAAGATCCGATAGTACGATTTGACACGAAACTTACCGTTGAGCGTTATCCTCGCACAAACCGAACACAGCTCTCTTAATCTCTTCTTCTATAAATAGGACCTCCAGTTGTAGCCTATCCTCTTCAATTCGAAACTCAGCCTATCAAGATTCAGTCAATCCCAGCTCTCATCAGTATACAGGTCCTGGTAAAATCTGATGATATCCTCTTCAAAACCAGCCCTATCTTCAACTCACTTGCCCTCAACCACCATATGCTGAATGGTATTACTTTCCTCCAACTATAGGCCATCACATGGAAAAACTTTATATTTTTATCCCCACCTTGACCCACCTCAGTCTAGCTCTGTTTCCAAGAGATCTCTTCCTCTAAACACTTCCGAATAAAAATATTTGAATTAAAATGAGTAAATTCTATTGATTGCAACATATTTGAAATCTTAATAATTAGTATTGTTTCCTACTAATAGCAGATGTTGTGCCCACTGCCGAGAGCGTCGTCCAATTTATTAATTACATACTAATTACAGTTATATAATAACTCAATGACTGGCACCTAATTGCAGAATATCTCCACCGTCCAATTTGAGCAGTTCAATCTAAGCACATCAATGTAAACCTTATGTTGATATGAACAACAGTCTATGTTGGCATACCCAAATCGGATGGTTTGCAACCTATAATGTGCATGTTTTGTAGGTTGAGCAATATTCATACAATATTTTATCACTTTGACGGCTAGGATTGGTCAAAAAAATCTCCCATGGCCTAAAATGTGAAACGGTAGGGTGCGGTGCATCTATATATGAACAGTGACGTTTGATATCAAGTTTTTTTTTGGTTTGAAAACTTTAAGAAGTGGGTTTCAAATGTAAAAACTTAAACTTGGGATTTTAATTTTGACAGACTTCTCTTATCTTAGAAACCATTTAGTAAGAGAGGGTCTCAATATTAGAAACCAACTTTTAGGGTTTTAAATTTGACATACCTTCAGCTAGATACAAAAAAACCACAAGCAGTTCAAGCAAGCGAGCGCAGAAAGAGAGAGAGAGAGAGAGAGAGAGAGAGAGAGAGATGCAAAAGGAAAGGCTTGAGATGTAGAAGAGAACGGTTCTAAGCCCTACTGCAAAAGGGAACCCTCACCTCAAACGACTCCCTCTTGCAATGAACGTACGGGGGTATATTTCTAGATTATACACCCTCACAATGTTGGAAACTTCTTTGGTTTCCATTTTTTTTCTTTTTTTCAAGGCACAACATTTTGGTTGTGCAAAGGGCCAACATCGATGTTGACATCACCATGGCACAGCAGCAACATGTGCCAAACCGTGGCATGTCCTGCCAAGGTGCCGCATGGAAAAAAAAAACCCAAAATTTGTCGTGCCTAAGAGCACTGGAAAAAAGTGCTCCTAAGGAAGAGAGTTTTCATATGTGCAGAGACCTTTGTATAAAACGTTCACTACCTTGTTATGGCTGAGCAGCCTTTTCTTCTGTTGTTCCTTCTATAATTGGGAGAATCAAATCATGAAATTGGAAGCACATGGAAGGTAGGGAAACACGGTCGAGGATTGTAGATTCGAGTGCGAAAACAGAAAACAGATGTTTGTTGTTGTTGACTTTCGACTGTCTATTCAGCTCTATGAAAACTAAATTCTTCTCACAAGACTTTCTACTATAAAATCCTCAAGGTCAAAAGAGAAAACAGCACTCGCAGCAAGGAGATTTTCAAGATATTTTGGGGTGTATTAAGTATCAATTAAGGACTTGCAGGCCACATAGCAAGCCTTGAATTCAAGCCACCTGGCTGGAATTGGCTAAGCACTATTTATTCAAATAAATGTAGAACCAACATGAATGGTTTTCCCCTATTACCAGTTCTTCCTCCTCAGTTGAAAGCAATCATTCAGACAGACAACAATAAACCAATGAACTTGGATATTAATGAACCCTCTAGAAGAGTTATCAACTGCCTTTTGTAGTACCCTACCCTAAAGGAAGTCAAATCCCCCCTGCCTCGACGAAAGAGAGATTTCCTAAGGCTACTCAGAATCAATAGGTAAGACGTCAACAATTACACAAGTTGCTCAAACAAGCTCAATCAGCTCCACTCACAGTGGAAGACAGTAGGCTTAAGGCATAAATTAGCTAATCTACATGAATATTTCACTTTCATCGTCGCACATCTTATGACATTCATGAAATCAGCTCCTATAATAACCATGGTCCAAAATATCAGCTGACACCGATACGTACCATCTAATACGTAGTGATATCAAAGGGCACTGATGTTATATATATTAGTATTGTATCGAACGATACATACCAATATACTCCATTGTATTGAACGAAACATACCAATATACCCCATTGTATCTCCTATACAATGAATGTCTCAGTGATATCCATTACATACCGTCTCGATACTGACAGGAAATGATGTCTCAGAAAAATGAGATTTTGAACCAAGATAAGAACCAAACAATCAAAGAGGGTCCATCGTAGCCTAGGTCTCTCAAGCAACACCAATGTCTCTGCTTCCTTAGAGTCACTGCATTCGAATAGACTAGAATCCCTGCATTCAATTAGACTAGGAAAAGAAAATAATAATAGTAACAAACAAATAATTAAATAAAAATGAAAACCATGATCAATCATGATCTCAAAATGTAGTTTAAGGACACAAACTAAACCTCCCACATCTTTATATCCCCTCCCTTTCTCCTCTTGATGTGACCTCTACTAATTAACCGTAAAAGGCCTGAATTATTGTCTATCAATGAACAAGTACGAGGATTTAATTGGGAAAAAAAAAAACCATGTACAAAACATCTTTTCTTTACACAATCCCCTCCACCAACCCGACCTGTATAACCTATTTAACTGTTATGACCCGGATCTTAAAAGGGTCATCCTATGGCATGAGATGCAGTGGAGCACCGAACTCCGAGTGTATACTCCACACAATACCCCAACCCACTCCACAATAGAAAGAAAAGTTTTCGAATAAGATTTGGCCACTTTAGTTGGCACCGAATCACCCAAAATTTGTTGCCTAAGGCAACTTAAAATTTTTACTTTTATATAATCTCATTGATTTGGGAAATTATTAGCTATAGGTGGCAACTAAATCCAAGGCCACCTCAGCCCATACTTGCTTCACAAATAAATTAGAATTCTTTTGAATTCTCACCTTTTTAAAAAGTCAACACTTCCTATTGGATTTCCCCTCTGTCTATTCCTCTCAACCTCTCCTAGATACTCACGTAAGTCTAGAGAGATGTAAAGTTCTCTCTCTCTCTCTCTCTCTCTCTCTCTCTCTCTCTCTCTCTCTCTCTCTCTCTCTCTCTCTCTCTCCAAGCCGCCCTATCTCCATCTACACACTACCCAAGCAGGCGGTTCCTTACTTCCTAGACTCGACCCACGATGATATTGTGATTCACCTTTGTGAACCCACTATCTCCAAGCACACCTTGTAATGTCGAATCAAGCGGGGGGTTGGTGTAGAAGAGGCAAAGAAACAAAGCCATGAACCGCTTCAAAATCGACACTCCAACCATCGATCTACGCCAACCCGAACCCACGTGCACGCTCTAACAGGTGGGTGCCCTTCGATCGATCTTAAAATATTCAGTTTTTTTTTAGAAAAATATTTTTTATTTATGAACCTCCATTAATGGCTGCTTAGCCATGAAGAAGAACAAAGAGATATATATATATATATATATATATATAATAAATATCTATTTATTTTATTTACGTATTCAAAATTTATTAATATATACTATAGATATATATACATATATAGGCGTGTATTGGAGTACACCAAATCAAATCCTCCCCCTCTTCCTCATCTCCAACTATTCTCTACACGTCCCTGCAACAGGGATGTTTTTAAAAAAAAAAAAGGAAAAGGAAAATAGAACAAAATGAATTGCGAAGGGAGAAGAGTTAGAGAGAGAGAGTGAGACAAACCCAACCTCCCAAGCTCTCCTCCTCCACGGGTTTACTTGCAAATTTAAAACAACAAATATATGTAGATGTAAATATTAACTAATATAAATACATATGCTTAGAATAGGAATTTGGGTGGGTGTTGAGCAATGAAACTGATATCTCTTTTCAGCTTGTCTCCTACCTTGCTTCCACATCTGCCATATAACTAGTAATTCATAGTGAATTAGATTAGTGAGATGCTTTGCTATCAAAATATCCATCGTAATATAATATGTCGCTTGTAAAATGTGCTTGCTGCTTGGTATGAATTTACTAGTTCAGATGCAATGTTTCCAAATTCTAATATTTTTTCAGTTTAGGTTGTATTAGAGATTGAATCCGTGGGAGAAAATAACCTCGGATTTCTTATTGTCGTAATTCAATCCACAATCCAATAAGATCTAGAAATTTAGAGAGAAAGAGAGAAACCCAACCTCTGAGAAACCTCTGAGAAATTTAGAGAGAAAGAGAGGCCCAACCTTTGACCGAGAAATTTAGAGAGAGAAAGGAGAGACTCAACCTTTAACTGAGAAATTTAGAGAGAGAAAGAAAGAGAGACCCAACCTCTGAGAAATTTAGAGAGAAAGAAAGAGAGGTCCAACCTTTGACTGAGAAATTTAGAGAGAGAAAAGGAGAGGCCCAACCTTTAACTGAAAAATTTAGAGAGACCCAGCCTTTAACTGAGAAATTTAGAAAGAAAGAAAGAGAGGCCCAACCTTTGACTGAGAAATTTAGAGAGAAAGAGAGAGACCCAACCTCTGAGAAATTTAGAGAGAGAAAGAAAGAGAGACCCAACTGTTAACAGACAAATTTAGAGAGAGAAAGAAAGAGGCAGCCCAATCTCTTCATCAACTCCTCCAACCCTTCACCTATGCAACAACAAGGACCACAAAAATTTTGTTCGGTCAATTGATAAATATTAATAATAATAATAATTTACTTGAATGTTTCATTCTTATGATTAATAAATAGAATGGAACTCAAGCTGATTCGATTTCAGATTTCTATCCTGGCAGATTCAATTCCATAGTACTAAAACATTTCTGGACATCATCCGATGATCAAGCTTCTTTTACTATAAAAGCTCTTATAAAATTTGTGTAGGATCATTTGAGAACAATGTTTGAAATCAACAAATATCAAATTATAGTCTATTTTAATATCTTGAATTCAATTTCTAGTAACTCTTGTTGGATTTTCGAATCTAGAAATGGGTCTTGAAGGTGTTATTGCTGATCTTAGATCCCAGCGCTAATTGTTGTCGTCCTATCGACTTCCAAGTCTGAAATTTTAGCTGATCTTGAGAATTTAATGAACTACTACTGTTTACTGGTTATGAAGTATATGGATTTTGAAAAGACGGATTCTGTGTAGGTTTGCAACCGTGAGATGTTTACAAATAGTTGACCTTGATACCTACGGTTACATGGTATTTAAGGTTCAATTACAAATATATATATATATATATATATATATATAGTTAAGATTCTGTCCCCCGTAACCGTCGAATGATCATGAATATTTGGCCGTTTAAGACTTGCACTAAGATGCTTGGCCTCAACCCCTGGAAAGTTAGCTACTCAATGTCACTCTACGACCCAAGGTTTTTGGCAGTGAGAAGACCCTTGGTCTTAGAGAGAGAGAAACCCAAGGTTTTTAGCAGAGAAACCCATGGATCTGATTCTTATTAATTCAATTATGATAAAAAGTTTCAAACTTATAGAATATGTATTATTGACCTTAAAAATCACCCCAAATCATTATTGACGATCGTCTTTTCCTAAGATTGGATATACGTTGGTCTTGGTGTCGCATAAAAACTTAAGAAAAATAAATATCACGCACAATGGTGGCAGCCCTGTGTGCCACATGGAACAATGTCATGGGCTACCTTTGACCCTTAACTTTTGAGAATCAAGGCCCAACTGGCCCATAGGACTAACTTTAAAAACGATCTCGATAATGACACAGTATAATCTAACGGATCAAAAGAGTGTCACTAAAATTTCGAGGACGTGTTTTGAGGGCTGCAAGTTTGGAAGATTTGGTAAGGAATATGAACCCTTGTAGAACTAAGGGGATTGTTTGACCCGCCATGTTGACCCACTCTTGGGTCAAACTAGAAAAAGGTCTCAACGCAAAGACAACATAGATCTTAAAAAACTTTAAGAACAACAGGCCTGATCGCTCCATAAGCAATCTAATGGCCCACAGAATTTTCCCAGAGCTATGTAGGAAAGGCTTGTTTATTCCATATTTTAATCATTATATTATGTTCACAAACACGTACGGTGTATGAAATAGTTTCTTTTAGTCAGGCAAGTCCTTCCTTCGTATGACATGCATCATATAGGAACTTACGATAGGGCATATGCATGATTAAAAAGGAATAAGATACATCACACGACCTTTAAGCCTTCGTCATGGAACACCTCTATGGGAGTATGGTCTGTCACACGAAGTACGTCCAAGTTACTACGGAACCCGTCCCTTGGAAAACGTGATTTTTGTAAATCTTATCGCACTATAGCTCACTCCAAATTAAGTTATAAGTGAATGATAAGAAATGATATGTAAGATAAGGTAAGATAAAAATACAAGTAAGTTACGCTGTGAAGGCCAGCAAAATATGAAATAAGTTTCTACATTTGTCATGTCTTGAGTGTCACTGCAAGATCCAACGTCTGCAGTCAAGACGGGTCTTACGGACAATACGATACAACAGTGTCCCGAATGTACGGGGACACTGATTTAAATGCATGTAACCTCATTGGGCTGGATGGTGATATACGATATGATACGAAGGTTAGGTGGTTATCTACACGTGAACCTCGCGTGATAGGCTTGAGCAACTGCCCTGGCACAGGTCGTATACGTAAATTAAGAAGCGAAGTACGTTGTGTAGGCGTATGGAGTTATGTTAAGTTTTAAGATATAACACGCAAAATAAGTCGACAGGATAGATACAAAAAGACATTAGAAATTGGTGCACCATATTCATCTCATTTTATGTTGTCTTTCAGCTTCGTTATGATATATATGAGATTTCAGATATTATTGTAATCACTTTTAGTTGGTAGATTTTATTTTCATAAATCACTGCTACTCAAGCGGATGCGCACATGATCACCTGGGTATGTTATGGTGGATCGATTGTGCAACCCACTGAGTTTACGTGACTGAGTAAACCCACCCCCTTCCCAAAACTATTTGATCACTGAGGATGTGGATAATGTTGTACCTGAGATAAGGCTTATGAGAATGAGGACGTCGGCTACTACGTGAACGAGGGAGTAGATCTGGCAGACTACTTTGAGCATTGAGAGATTCTTTAGTTCTAGCCTTTATCGCTTTCAGGAGGTACTTGTTATGAGTTATTTTTATTTATCAATACTTCTTATGGGTTTACGTTTGGGACCATTTTACCCTACGTAAAACCTCAGTTTATTCTTCTATCCTAGATGCATGGTTAGGACTAATCACTTTATTAATGTCATCTACGTTTTCTGCTGTTAATGTATGAACCGTTTATCTTTAAATGATATCTCAAATGCCTCGATCCATATGCTAAATTGAATTAAGAATTATGTGTATGTCTGCTTATCACCTTAACAAGAGTACGGTGTCATAACACGGAATTCTAGGCCCTCGAGATCGGGTAAGGATTTTGAGTCGTGACAGAGTTGGTATCAGAGTTCAGGCTTTACTTCCTTTAGGGACTATGTCGTATGAATTCACTAACAGACGACGTTTTGTGGAATCAGGACTTGATGGCTCCATGACGCAGAGAAACGAATAGCTCTCAGGTGAACGAGGCCTCATCACACGAAGGTCCTCAAGAATCTGAAGCGATGCGCCCATTGCACGAGATGGCGACCACTTTCAGGCAGCAAATGACTCGGTTGACGCAGTCACACCAGCAGGAAATGACTCAATTATTGCACGAGATGGAGGTGCAAAGAGAGCAGCAAAGACAAGTCGTCCAAGAGCTTGTCAATCAACGTCGACAGGAGAATCCACCCTACGCACCTACCGAATTCTAAGTATTCAGCAGACCCCGACCTCCTTATTTCCATGGACAGCTCGACCCAGTCGCTGTTGAAAATTGGATAAGTACAATCGAGAAGTTCTTCGGAATCCCTTCACCTGCAAAACATGAAAAGGTGAAGTCGGCTGCGTTTTACCTGTACCAAGAAGCAGCGAACTGGTGGAAAGCGGCAAAGAAAGCTGCAGATCGAAGCAATAAAGAAGAATGAACTTGGCAGCAGTTCAGAGAAGCTTACTTCACAAAGTATATCTCTACAGCCACCACGGCTCAGAAGAAAAAGGAATTCATGGACCTATAACAAGGGAACATGATCGTAGCCGAGTATGAGGCCAAGTTTGACCAACTATCCAGATTTGCTGGGAATTTGATTGTAGATGAAGGCAATAAGCTCTTCGCATTTCAGAACGGCTTGCAAACATTCTTTTGCGAGGTAGCCGCATTGAAGATTGAAACATATGGAGAGCTCGTGGAGCGCGCCCAAATCCAAGAGAGAGAGTCGGGAGAAATGATGAACCGAAAAGTTGTTAGAATTGAGGCTCAGAAAAATAAGGTTGTCCAACGAGTCCCTTTTGGTTCTTTGAGGCCGATACCAACATCCTATCAGAGGATTCAGCCCTACACTAACCCTCCAGTGAACAAAAAAGCCTCGAATCGTACCTCAAGAGACTTGACCAACCCCTGCCTTCCAATCGAGAAATATCATGCCACCTTCACAGCGACCACAAGGGGCCTATAGGCTAGAGAAACCTCAAGGCCTACAAGCGAGGCCTTCGAACCAAGGACGGGTATTCGCATTGTCGCAGCAGGACACCCTGGCTAGCGATGAAGTGAACCAAGGTATGACTCTCTAGTAAAAGTTACTATTTCAATTATTAACACAACTTATTAAATTTAAAATTTGCATATCACCATAAGATCAATAATATTCTTAATCTCATATTGTACAAACAAGCAATTTATTGGTCATCCACCCAAAGAATACTAATAAACACCTAGCTCTTGCACTCATAGATTCGGGTTCCACACACTCAGATTCGGATTCGTGTCAGAAATACGAACTACACCTACACTCCTAGAGGATAAGCTGGTAATTTCAACACCGTCAGGAAGCAAGATGATGGCTATCCTTGTATGTCGAAATACTATCATAAACATCAAGAGTCATGACCTTCCGATAGATCTCATCTTGTTAGATTTCCAGGATTTTGATATCTTATTGGGTATGGATTGGCTAGCCACATACCATGCCACAGTTGATTGTTTCTCTAAAGTGGTCACCTTCCAACCACTCAGAGAGTCTCCATTTAGATTTCGGGGAATTAAAAAGAAGGGAGCACCTTTATTAGCAGCATTAGACATGGAAGCAAGGTAGGAGACAAGCTAAAAAGAGATATCAGTTTCATTGCTCAACACCCACCCAAATTCCTATTCTAAGCAAATGTATTTATATTAGTGAATATTTACATCTACATATATTTATTGTTTTAAATTTGCAAGTAAACCTGTGGAGGAGGAGATCTTGGGTCTCTCTCTCTCTCTCTCTCTCTCTCTCTCTCTCTCTCTCTCTCTCTCTCTCTCTCTCTCTAACCCCTCTCCCTCTGCAATTTGTTTTGTCCCCTTTTCCTCTTTTTTTTAACGTCCCTGTTACAGAGACGTGTAAAGAATAGTTGGAGATGAGGAAGAGGGGGAGGATTTAATTTGGTGTACTTCAATACACGCCTATATATGTATATATACATATATATATATATTAATAAATTTTGAATTCGTAAATAAAATAAATAGAGATTTATTATATATATATATATATCTTTGTTCTTCTTCATGGCTAAGCAGCCATTAATGGAGCTTCATAAATCAAATATATTTTTCTAAAAAAAAAAACTGAATATTTTAAGTTCGATCGAGGGGCACCCACCTGTTGGAGCTTGCACGTGGGTTCGGTTGACGTGGATCGATGGTCAGAGCGTCGATTTTGAAGTGGTTCACGGCTTTGTTTCTCCGCCTCTTATACACCAACCACCCGCTTGATTCGGCACTACAAGGTGTGCTTGGAGATGATGGGTTCACAAAGGTGAACCACGATATCGTCGTGGGTCGAATCTAGGAAGTAAGGCACCGCCTGCTTGCGCAGCGTGTAGATGAAGGAAATAGGGTGGCTGGGAGTTTAGAAGAGAGAGAGAGAGAACTTTACATCTCTCTAGACTTACATGAGTATCTAGGAGAGGTAGAGAGGAACAGAAAGAGGGGAAATCCAATAGGAAGTGTTGACTTTTTAAAAAGGTGAGAATTCAAAAGAATTCTAATTTATTTGTGAAACAAGTATAGGCTGAGGTGGCCTTGGATTTAGTTGCCACCTATAGCTAATAATTTTCCAAATCAATGAGATTATATAAAAAGTAAAAAATTTAAGTTGCCTAAGGCAACAAATTTTGGGTGATTCGGTGCCAACTAAAGTGGTCGAACCTTATTCAAAAACTTTCCTTTCTATTGTGGAGTGGGTTGAGGTATTGTGTGGAGTAGACACACGGAGTTCGGTGCTCCACTGCATCTCATGCCATAGGATGACCCTTTTAAGATCCGGATCATAACATTAACTTAATACAAAACCTAATTTCCCAACTAACTTCAAGAAAACCATATCACTTGCCAATGTTTTGACCCAAAACAACTTACTCTCTTCCCCCTTGCACCGAAGCGATTTCCCCAACAATGCCAAATTTATTCCTCTCAACTAAGGAATGCCCAAACCACCATTTTTTTTTGTTATTGAACCACATTACAATTCACTAAGTGTTATTTTCCAGTGGTCTGGTCCATCCCATAATTCAGTTTTTTTTTCAACTTATCAATAGTAATAAATGGTGCTAGCATCAAGTGTATTGTTAGCTCCTATCATTTGTAATTTGTTTCCATCTCCTAAAGAAATCTTAAAAATAAATAATTAAATAATAAATTGCTCCTATCATTCAGTCAGCATCATGTCACAAAAGTCACCGACTTTTTCAAAAAGTCGGAAAAAGTGGGTAACTTAGGGGTCCCTCGATGTGGTCACCGACTATTCGGCTGAGTCGGCGACTCAGCCGAAAGTCGGTGACTTTTGTGATGGTTTTTTTTCCTCCTCTTTTTTAACTTAAGTCGACATTTGTGTTCTCCCCGTCCCTAACCCTTAGACCCCTGCCCTAAACCCTTGCCCTTGCCCTTGCCCTAACCCGACAGTCGACACCTTCCGGCAACACTTCCACCACCTTCCGGCGACGCTTCTACCACTTCCCGGTAACGCTTCGGGTGACTCGGTAAGTTCTTTTCTACTTCTTCTTCTTCTTCTTCCTTTTCTGCTTCTTCATCCTCTGTTTTTCTTTTCTACTTCTTCTATTTTTATTTTCTATTTCTTCTTTTATTTTTATTTTCTAACTCTTCTTCTAATTTTTTTTACTTCCATTGTTTCTTCTTCTCTTTATTTCCTTCGATTATATGGCGGCTTCGATTTGAGCAAGGATCCAAAAATTTGACCGATAATTTGAATTATCGGCCAAAATTTCGCCCGATAATATGAGGATTTCGGTCAAATTTCTTCTTTTCTTTTTTTTTGAAAAAAAAAATGATATTTTGAACAGTTTTCAAATTATCAGCCGATAATTTGAAGGTTGGTACATTTCGGCCGAAATTTTTGGGTTTTCGTTTCGGTCTTGGCCGAAACCGGTACACATATCAGCCGATAATTTCAATTATCGGCCGATATTTTGAACCATGGATTTGGGTATTTCACTATTTTGTACTATTTTCTTCATTAAAATTACAATTTTTTACTTGAAATGTCTTATGATATTTTATATATATATATATATATATATATATATATATATATATAGGAAGCCGGTTAGGTCCTCCAATGGAGGTCGGTGACCGTCCTCCAAGATCCACGTGGAGCACAGGTGGACAGTTTAGATCAATATAAAAAAAATTTAAAAAATCGAAAAATAAATTTTAAACCCACAAGTCAAAGTTTGACAGTTTTCATTGGTCCACATTTAACGGTTCAAAAAATACACGGTGGAGATGAGTTTTTAATTTTATGTTTTTTCAAAGATGATCTAAGCAATGCACCCAAGGTCCACGTGGCATCGAAACAATATTTTGGGTGCCACGTGGAGCTCCACGTGGAAGGATAGAGGACGGATCCCTCTATATATATATAATTTTTTTAATTTTCCTGACTTTTCCCGATTTTTCCCAACTTAGACCCTTGCCGATTTATTACCGACTCCCACCTTTGTGACTATGGTCAACATCATGTTTAACATAGTCAACTTTGTTTTACCCTAAGTAGTTTTTGTCAATTCTGAATATAACTACGCAGTTCTATGCTAATGCTACTATTAGCATAGCGATGGCGATCAAGGTGTCAATATCCATCGATACCGTATCAGCCAATATTTTTTGTTTCGAAAAATAGCAAAAATAATAGAAAAAAATATTTGTATTGGCCATTATCAGCTGATAACAAGGAAATATCGGCTGCTACTGACCCGTATCAGTCCGACCAAGGATCAAAATTTCGGCCGAAATGACCGAAATTTCGGCCGAAATTATCAGTTTCAGTCCCCACCGAAACAATAATTTGGGACCGAAATTTCGGTCATATAATATATGGGAATGAAATTTTCGGTCAAATTATCGGCCAAAATTTCGGTTTCGGTCCCCTCCGAAATTGAAACGAAACCCGAAATTTTGATCCTTGAGTCCGATACATATACTGAAATCGATACCACCCTAATACAGGTATCAGTATCGGTTCTCGACGAAACAGATACACATCGGTATCGGCCGAGTTTTAATACCATGATAAGGATAATATCAAAAAAATGGCAATCTCAAATTTTTATGAAAACCAATTTTAGGGATGACAGCATAGCAAATAAAGGGCTTTTACTTCAAGAAACTACCTGTAAATGTAGGGTGCACTTTACGAACATATATCACTTAGTGGATCAGATCAATGCAATGTCTAATAAACATATATAAATATAAATTACTAGAATTTGGCAGACACCAAATAAAAAATTGGGGAAAGTTGAGTTCTTGCAAATCAACACCAACATCAATTTTTAAATCAGGTGTGTCAAAAGATAGTACCTCCACTACTTTGAGCAGCTGCAAGACTAGAATTGAGATCCACAAGAGACTAGCAACACAAAAACAACAGTATCAGCAAATTTACGATAACACATGCAAATATCCAAGTTCAGAGCTTAATCTTAAAGTAAACCAGATAAAGCAAAAAAAAAGGTCATGAAACCTCGCGAAGAGAACTTTTACGATCTTCAATGGGAAATATGTCGACCAAACCATACGATGTATCACATAATGTTTGAACAAACTCCAATGAAACATGATATGTTCCTTTTCGAATCTGGGAAGTGACATTGTTGGGCAATGGAGGCTTAGCATATGACTTTTCATTCTTTTGCCTCGGTGAGCCGGGGCGCTTCTGCCACAAAGAAAGCAATTAGAGACCGAACAAGATATAATCATATATTAGAATGTGTAACAATAAAAGTCTGCATTCAGTTGTTTTCAAAGCGTGTAATGATGAAAAACTGCCCCATGAAGATAAAGGGTCACAGCAGAATGACATTAAGTTAGAATTTGATAACACAGACAAGGTTGCTTTGGATGCACCCATATCACAAATAATTTCACTATATCATAAGATTGCAAACAAATACGATGATGATCTAGTTGTGACATAGTTGGATGACCTTAACAAGATAGTTAGGATGAGTAGAATTTTTCTGGTTGTAATCCAGGAAACCTACTGAGCATTTGCCTTCTATCTTCTTCCCAACCTCTCTAAACGAGGTTGCTTTGGATGTACCCATATCACCAATAATTTCACTATATCATAAGATTTCAAACAAATACGAATGATGATCTAGTTTTGACATAGTTGGATGACCTTAACAAGATAGTTAGGATGAGTAGAATTTTTGTGGTTGTAATCCAGGAAACCTACTGAGCATTTGCCTATTATCTTCTTCCCAACATCTCTACCCCCCCCCACAAAGCTCCTTCTTCCCCTCAGCCACCTCATTAGACTTCATTCCAGGATGATGGTGATGGTGATGGTAATGATGACAACAATGGCAGTAAGGACGAGGATCCTGATTGACGAGGCTGGCGGATATGACAACAGCAGTGCAGCCCAATTTTTGTCGCAGTTAGTGAAAATGGCAGCCAAAAATAAACAAATTGCAATTTCCACTAAAATTGCAATCTGAATCAGACAAACAAACACACATTACAGTAAAGTAAACATGCAATACATGAGAAACTAGTAGGTGACTGATTGCAGCTCAAACATATTGCATGTTAATTCACTGGACTTTTCCATACATATTCGATATAAGAAGACCAAATCTATATCTGATTCAAGACTTTCCAAAATATGCCAGTACATGGCTTGCATATTAGGATACAACATTTTTTGGGGCCCAAGACCAAATCATCATACCTACCACAGGGATATAAAGCCCAATCCCACATTTAGATCTTTTATCTCAGGGTTACCTAATTCGCCAGGTAACCTTGCAAACCGGTACGAAGCAACCCAGTTTGCGGTTCAGTTTGCTACAATTCGCCAGTACTGAGCGAACCGCTATACACAGCATTGAGCGTCAAAAACTACAGCAGGTAGGTGTCGGTCCCTGCACCTGCGTTTTGAATGCAACAGCGATAACCAGATGTCCTTACAAGTTTTTTTTGTTATATAAATGCAAACTATATTATATGTTATATCACATTTATAATTTATTTAAAACTTCTTTAAATATTTTTAAAATTTTTAGTTTTCATTAAAAACTCATCCTATACCGGGTTCGCTAGGATCTAGCGAATTTCGAATTACGAACCCATATTCGAACCAAGCAAATCATGAATCAGGTAACATTGTTTTATCTCAATATTCAAAGCCCACAGTTCCTGCTCTCTGTCAATACATAGCTTGCAGTTGTAAATTTTTTGTAAAACTAGTGGAGAAATCATCTAAATTGGCCCATAAGTTCATAGGCTTAATTTGCAGTTCCTAAAGATTAATCATCATAAATCATGTAACGTCTGCATCTATAAGAGGGGTCATATTATGAAAGATGCAAATGAAAACTACCTTCTTCAAGAAAAAAGAGGTCAGACATCAGACATATACACTGCATACCCAATTGATACAACCCACCACCATGGTCTCTATTGGAACAGTAGTAAATTTAAATATGATGGAAGTTTTCTACCATTACACAGTAGATTGAAAATTTTTAAATGTGTCTCTTCCATCTCCAAAATTCATCAGCACAAATTTGAGAGGCAGACCTATTGATTACAATTGCATTCTGTGAAAGTTGATAGACAACACTTGCAAACTTAAAATTCCTTTAATCAATAATGAATAAATTTATTAAATATGCAACTCAAGTTCAGAAAACAAAAATAAAAAACTTTGGAGGCTACGCCAAAGTGTGAAAATAGAACATAAATTTAAGAATAACACAATTTTCCAGAAACAAGTAAATTTATCTCCAACTACTCTTTTGCAGTTCGCTAGAGCACCATTAGAAAATCTCCATCCCTTTCAACCATTGGAAGGACATATTATTTCAACTCATCTAAGAATTTTTATCCAGCCAATCCAACACAACCTACATGATACCTGAATAGGGGCACAGACGGGTTGGGTCAACCCAACTGGTCAAAGCGACCCAATCCATATATATGGGTCAGGTTTGGGTTCAGATTATTGACCCAACGGATCGAGTAAAAAATTTTGACCTGTTTAATAATCAGGTCGGGTTCGGGTCTGGTTCATGCTCATACCGCAGTCCAGTGACTCCAGCCACACATCTTATACAAAATAGCCCCAGCTAAAAGGAGCGAACTTGAAAAGTGGCGAACTTCAAAAAAGCACTTTTCAATCTTCACACTTCACAGCGGACTTCAAAATGACACAGATACTGACTAAAGTCCCTATGCATTATCTCTTCTCTCCAAGAGAACAATCACAGGAAGAATCCTGCCGGACGCTGATGTCAACGCAGATTCCACAACACCGACAGCAAAACCAACAGCAATGATGGCAACCAAATCCAGTAATTGTTTTTTATTTTGTTTTCTAGTTTCTTTTGTATTTTGTATTATTTGTTCCCTTGGAGAATCGTCATAGCATTTTGTTGACTTGCAGTGTGATTTGCGAAGACAACAACAGTAGCCTCTAATTCATTTTTGTGGTGCAAATAAATTCAAGCAGAGAGCCGTTTCATTTGCCGATTTGCCCTTTGATGCCAGTGTTTCTTCTCTTTGATTTATGACCCTTTTTTTAGATCTTGCCTCATTAGATCTAGAAAAGGTTGTATTTTTATAGTGGAATGTGATATTATCATCATCCAATGCATGTTAATATTGTAACTTTTTTTATTTTCTAGATTGTTTTTCTGAACATTGACATGTTTTTGTCCTAACTAACCTTGGCTGGAACTTTGGGTTCGGGTCGAGTCCATGTCAATGATAAGTGCATCGGTCAGGTTCAGGTCAAAAACGAAGCAGTAGGGTTAAGGTTGAGGGTGAAGGGTGGCATGTCGGAATCGGGTTGACCTCGATCAAACCCAAACCCGAGCCGTTTGCACCCCTATACCTGAATGCCTTTACTTATCCTAAAAATCGCATCACAAGAAACATTCACCTCAACTATCAGACCAGTAATTGCTTAAGCAAGTTGAAAAAGATTTGTCAATAAGTCGTGGATTATGGCCCCTAAAGAATCGCATATCAAAGACAAACCAAAATATGCAAAGATATGGATCCCAAATGTTCACAAGGCACATAGCCAATACCCGTTACTTTCCTCTTGTTCGCCATTAACTACTAACAAAACTGAACTTGAGAGAGCCTCCCTATGATGGCATAGCATCCTTAAGCATCTCCTGTATCAGCACCATAGGCAACCTCGCTCCAACATAGCTGAAGGTCATGGTATTTTACAAAGTAAAACTCCTTATGAAGGATCACCAATCCGCCATTATGTTGGATCCCTTCTCCAGAAAATTGAAATCATTCGTTTTTAGCCAATTCCCCAAAAATAGCCATTAAATACGTATACCATAAGACTAATTGAAATTAGCAGTTCAAGTCTCAAACTGAAAGTAAGGCATAACTAGGTTAGCAGTTCGCTCAGTTTGAATTCAAGTTCGTGGGTTGCCACTGCCACACCGTGTGTGAATTCAGTTCCCTAAGATTGGAATGAGTTTTAAATGTGAATATAACATCCTTACTGAGTTTTACATGAAAGAATAAAAAATAGTTAATACTTTGGCTCTTTTAATGCATCACATACTTTATATAATGTTGGTTAAGTCATCCAAGAGAACAGGTTCAAATTCCCTTGTTTGCATACTTCGAATAAATATAAATAAAATAATAGGTTATGTGCCTGAATCGGTTCAGATGAGTCAGACCGTGAACCGGTTCATGGTTCGATCGGGACCCTAGCGAATTAAATAGCATAGCTCTGAAGAACATGAGAATTGACACCTTCAATACTAAGCATTTAAAAACAATAGCACTACAAATAAGTCCAAATCCAGCATTAAGAACAAGTGTCAATTTCACCATATGAACCAAAGCACACATCTTTTAAAAGAGGAAAAGGTCTAGGGTTACAAAACTGTCCAAAGTAAGACTTTCATTTAAAAGGAAGATCGCCCAAGCAAAAGCATGCACCCTACAGGATTTGGAAATATCCAAATTCCTTTCTATGGGATCATAGGCAACACACTCCTTGAGGAGAAAAATAAAATGATTTTACCAAGAAAGCTTGGGTAGTCGCCAAACCACAAAGCCGCCATTTTTTCCCCTCCCAAAACGTTTGGATTCCCACCAAGCACTCAAATAGTGTGACGTGAAGCAACAATACATCATCCTTAAGAACTCACCGCAGGGGTACCAAACAGAATCCCATTCTCTCAAAGTAGTCTTTCATACGTGCATGTCTGGGAATGACAACCTTGTATAACTAACTGAAAATAGGGTAAAAAGGGTTTTGCCCACACCAAATTATCAACCAAAATCTCTCTCTTCACGCTCATTCCCATTCAATATTTTACATTATCTACAAACAGCCTTCACAGTCTAATCCGCAGATGGCCATAGTAATCTACAAACAACTTTCCCTCCAAATAGACGAGACTTCTCAATTCCTTTCAACACTGATCCTAACTCCCATCCAACAAGGCAATATTTCTTCCTGCACACCCAATTGTTCCACAGGAATTTCCTTTGGACTTTCTCAATTTGGTTAGTTGCCCTATCAAACAATGGAATCATCACATGAAATGTATCGGCAACATATCCAAACAAAAAAAATTCTCCAACAAAGACTTGATTTCTTCAAGCGCCAACCAACACCACATCCAAAAGTGCTTTAGAAGGTCTGCCCACACCCAACAAGAACCTAGGATATGTTTAAAAAAAGTGAACTTTGGCGCATCAAAATCTTCTAGCTAGGTAATCCAATGACAATTGAGAAGTCTTACAGTGAATTCCTTTTCGTTTCATTTTTTTCCTTTTAGGGTTTAGGAATTCTATCCTAAGCAGTGTTATCAAAGGCGCGCCTAGGCCCTAGGCCCCACTCTCTGCGCCTAGGCCATACATTGAAGGTGCAGATGCAGAGAGGCACACGCTTTTTACGCCTATGCACTTTTTGCGCTATGTGTGTGTGTGTGTGAGTTTTAGAAGTTATAAATTCATAATATATCTAACTTATAAAGTTATGTAAGAGTTACTTGATTGCTAGTTCTTGAACCTGCAACCCTCAAGGTTGCCTCACCTTGCACCTTCCGTTGAGCTACAGGCCCAATCCTACTTGTTAGTTATTACTCATTTACTTGTTAGTTCATTAGTTCATTCTTAGATAGTTACACTACTTGTTACTTGGCTACTCACATTCTTAGTCGTAGGTATTTAGCAGTCTTAAGTGCCTTTCATCACACATCTGTACAGGCTAAAAGCTAGGCCACAGTTAACTATCAGGTAAGTTTAAACTTAAATTAATGATAGACAGAGGCTCTTCCTCATCCTAAAATATACTGGTCCCTCTTAATATTAGATTAAAAAGGAAGTAAAAAAAAGTCAAAAAAAATCCAAGATTTAGGTTGAATTTCAATTACTTAGTAGAGCAGTAGTTTAGCTAAGCTATCAGCAGTTCGACAGGAAATTAGGATGATATTTTGAACAAACTCACAAATGAATATCAGTTCACTTATTTTTTTTAATTGATCCTTGTTATTACACAATCAAAATCCTTGAATCTACATTCTGCTTAATATATGGCAGCTTTTACTGTATTTTAGAGTCTTATGGTTTCCAAATATCTAAATGTAGTAGTAAAGAGAGTCAAAACAAGTCTGAGAATCTCCAGTCAAAGAACTCCCAAAATAAGAAATAGAAAGAGAAGAATAAAAGAGAACACTAGAGCAAGATAAACGAGGGGAACACATTCATGACACTGAGGGTTTATTCTAACGCCTTCTGGAATGTAATGGAACAAGGAAAAACAATAGGGGTAAGATCACGTATCTCATCCACAATAGATGCAAGACTCCAGGGACGCCAATTTCCAAAGATCTTCATACAAACCTCTTGAACTCTCTAAGATCGAACAGCCCTGGCTTACAATATATTTAAATCTCTGATGTCAAGTAAACCCAAATAAATCAATAAGTTACAACTACCTTCCTTTCAAGTTCCAAAAAAATTCTGAGTGACAGCACCAAATTTTCACCGTCTTAATCATATTCTTCCAAATTTTTTAAAACTCTTGACAGCATAGGCCAAACAAATCAAGATTTCCAAGTTTTGGATTCTTCGTAAAGTAATGGCGTGATAAAAATCCGACAGCCCATACCACCACTTCCATAATGTGTTTCCAAAATAAGGAAGATATACTTGTACTCTTAAAGTTAGAAAAACAGATCAAATGAATCAAAATTTATTCAAAAAGCATGCATGCCTATTAATACATAATCCAATGACAGTTAAACATTCAATCTGCATAAAGAAAAGTGAACCACAAAACAAAATAATAAATCCTTGAAAAAAATGGCTGGGTTAAACATTAAGTAAGTCGGAATGTAAATAACAAGGTTCCGTATTCCAAATTCAAAAATAAGTCGAGGTTACAACATGCAGAGGACAAATAAAAGAAGGATCACAGATAAACTAACCAAGAGAAGTGTGTAACTATATGAAGCAAGAAAAATTAACTTCCAATTTGTTAGACTAACATGAATTACTAAAGAAAACTCAAAACATCAGTAACATCTAAGTTAGACTAGCAATCTTAAAGCAGTAATGTTTGAACTTTAAATCAACGCCTTAAAGATAACCAAATACAACAGGTGCCACAAAAAAGAGAGCCATGTCCACGGAGAAAACAAATACATAAAATATCAACTGAACATTAACAATGATAAAAAATATTTTTTATATACTCTTCTACACTGACCTCTTTGAGTTTCTTAGATCCAAACAGCTCTGAATCTTCCACAGACCGGTCCCTATCTCGAAACAACCTGCGGAAAAAATTTTCAGTTCCAGGACTGCTTTCAAATGCACCACCAGAATTACCATTGTCATTTGTAGTTGTGGTTCTGACATTTTCGGGATGCACACGAAACAACCTGCGGAAGGATAAAAATTCTGAAGGCTCCTCTTCCTCACAACATTCATCCTCATTTCTATCATGTCCATCTTTCCTGTCCTCATGCTTCTCCTTAAAAAGCCTCCGAAAGAAACCTTCCTCCTCCTCACCATGTTCATCCTCATTTCTCTCATGCCCATCTTTCTTATCCTCGGGCTTATCCTTAAAAAGCCTTCGAAAAAAACCCTCCTCCTCCTCTCCATGTTCATCCTCATTTCTATCACGTCCATCTTTCTTATCCTCGGGCTTCTCCTTAAAAAGCCTACGAAAAAATCCCTCCTCCTCCTCGCCATGTTCAGACTCACTTCTATCACGCCCATCTTTCTTATCCTCGGGCTTCTCCTTAAAAAGCTTTCGAAAAAACCCCTCTTTCTCATCCTCGTCCCCTGATTTCCACACTGTCCTATCATCAGAATCATTCTTGGAATCGCGAAATAAGCGTTTGAAAAATCCCTCTGAGCTTGAAGTCAATTCCTCATCTTCATCCCTACTATCTCTAAGAAGCCTCCGGAAGAAACTGTCCTTATCCGACTCATCCTCGTCCTTGTCCCCAGATTTCCGAAACAACGGAGAGTCGCGCATTTTCGACCTCGGGATGAACTTCATGAACAGCTTGTTCTCCTCCGACGAAGAAATTTTACCATTACTACTGTTATTACTACCCTCATCATGAAGACTGTTGCCTCCAGAGGAGGGAGAGGTGAGGGATAATGATCGCTGCATTGGTGGGGATGAAGTTAATGATAGCAGACGCTGCTTTGATGAAAGAATTCGACTGAGCATCGGATTTTTACTCCCGGGGCTCGGGGGAGGGTTATTAGGCCGAACAAGTGGTGGCCAATCGCCCATTAAAGTTGCCGCTATTTGACACTTTTCTTGAATTCTACTAATCCCCTCGTTGTCCTCCGAATCTTCTAATTCCGCCATCAAAAACCAGTGGACTTTCAAGGCTATTATAAGGGATTTTGAGCACATATCAATAACAAACTTGTCCAACGAAGGGCTCGGCTTGTGAACAAGCATGTAACAGATTTGGAAGAGGTACGCTTCAATGCCAGAGTGAGGGAGAGTGTACATGCGGTTGCAGAGATAGTCACGGACTCCGGGGTGGTCATGTTTGTAGAGGTAGCTGACAGCGATCCACTCGCAGAAAAAAGCCGAGTCAAAGAATCGAATGAGCCAACCATTCTCCCCAATCTCACTTACAGGGTTGGCACGTGTGACGATCTCGCGAGGGGTTTCGACTGGTTCCCCGCGAGTCAGTCCCAGAAGACGAACCATTGTGTCAATTAACCATTATAGAGAGATCTTTGGTGAATGCAGATACAAACCTTATAAACGAAACTGAATCCAGAAACCCTAGTATCCTACTTCCTCTGGAATCTAACTCAATCCAACATGACCCCCTATACACTTTACCTCTGAAATGACGACAAGAAAACCCTAGAAAAGGAAACAGACCCTACAAAGATACCAAAATCGAAACCCTAGTTCTTTTGCTGCGATCAGATGACACCAACCCCTACAAACCCTATCAAACCGAAACTTAATCACAAAACCCTAGTTTCTTCAACAAATATCAACTTCAAATCGAGAAATTGACCCTAATTCCTCTGAAATTCAATTGAACTAATTCAGAACCTAAATACTACGAAGCAAGAACTATTTTAGAACCTATATACGTTGCGATTTCTTATTTCTGGAAAATTGAAGACGAAGAACAAGATGACAACGAAGAGATTAAATCGAATAGAATGAAGAAAATCAGATAAAAACTAAAAACCAAACCAAAAAATAAAATTGAAAATTGAAAATTGAATTGAATTCGAAATTTGCTTACGCGCGGTTGAGCTCGGTACTCGATTAAATGAGAGAAAACGAACGATTGCCCTTTCTCCACCGCCGCGCCATCGTATTCTGGCAGGCGAGATGGCCCAAAAAATACAGCGACCTTAGTTTAAAATAACTATATGGGAATCGTAAAAAAAAAAAATATATATTCCTAATTACGCCTGGGTGCGCAATGCGACCTTTTGGAGTGCGCTTTAGGTAAATGAGCCGAACTTTACCGTGCACCATAGTTGGTGTACGTGATTCAACACCAATTTGGTGTTTAAGTGATGGGGATAGAGTACCTTTAAATCCACCCACTGAATGCTGAAACACAGTGACTACATTGAATCAGATGATGGAGATTGTTTATCTTCCCGATCTTTCACAAAATGGATCTTGAGATCACAGGTGAACCATCAAACCATCAGTCTTTTATTTCACATGGCACACATTTCAAAAAAGTGACCTTAACATGTACAAGCTCAAATTTGATTTTAAGGTCCAATTGATAAATTTTCATTTTAATTCATTTGTGCACTCAGAGTTAATTGAGGCCTTAATTTTAAAAATAGAGAAAAGTAGAAAGCATGGCCCATTTATATTTTTACTATAAAAAATGTCGATTTTTCTTTTTATTATGAAAATGCGTCCAATACAAGTCCTTATTCATATGTATTCTCCACGCACGTGTCGAATGCCTAATAAAAAAAGAAAGTCATTACTTGCACATGCTTTTCAAGTGATTGCATAGGATTGCCTCAAATTTAAAAGGACTTATAAGTTAAGCGACCTCTACTAGGTGAGAACACCTCTAAGCCTTTTGATGTGAAGGGCATGATTTAAACATATCAATTACAAAAGATTAGAACAAAATATAATTTTCATCGTTTGATTAAATGGAGTCAATGACTATTATATAATTCAACAATTGACTGCAATAGATCAATTGACAAGTATCGTGTTTTGTACCAATTTTATGTACCAGAGATCTATTGATCATAAACTACACGTCAGGCGGTCCATATTGCATTTTTACATATCACATTTCCCTAAAATATCAAGTCTTTCTTTTAAATTCGATGCAATCACTTTAAAAACGTGTGCAAGTAATGGCTCCTTAAAAAAAGTAAAAAAAAAAATTAAATGAAAGTTTGTTGGCAAGGGCAGCATTGTGATTAGTCATTAAAATTGATCAACGCCCTACATGAGTTGATATGTATGATTGTTCGCTTCAGGCACGTGGGGGCGCTGTTTCATAATGAAAAACGACATTTAATTTTTTTGTGATAAAAAGGGCACAGGGTGCTGTTTTGTAAAAAACCCTTTTAAATATTGATTATATTCGATATATGTCTATATTTATACCATATTGATCCATATTGATCGTTATGTATTTAATATCGACCGGACATAATACCACAAGTATTCGTTGAATAAATTTAAAATTATTTAAACTCATATATTTTCTTGTTTTATATATATATATATTTTAAATGGTACTTTGATATCGATCGGTTTGGTCAATATGTATCCCATATATTTAGTACATGTTAGCTTGGGATCAGACGGATATACATATCTCGAGTGTTGTTGTTGACATAGTTACTAGGTCGGAATTTGGAAAAAATTAGACAAGGCAGGAAAAAAATTTGAAAAGATGGGAAAAAACTTGGGAAGCGTTTGGACAAAAGTAATGATAATATTTGAAGGCATTTTGGCCATGTCTGGGTTAGCTCTTATAAGAGTAGAAACAAAATTCTCTATCTTCTCTTTGTTAGAGCATATAAAATCTGCTATAGTAGAGAGCAATTTCATAACTTAAAATAACTCCCCACCAGAGTAAATGGGGGCAAAGAGTTGTATTACCAAACATAAAAGTAGTCATTTTAAAGTCGTAATCATAAATCTAAGTTTAATCCACACCCTCCCCAAGCACTCTTTTAAAATTTGATTGAGGAATGGAAATATGCATTTGAATGAACAGTGGTGATTGCGCCATGTGGCACGTGATCAGGAGTTACTCTCATTTAATTTTCTAAGGTTGTGTTTGGGTTACCTCTTATAAGCATAGTGACAAATTTCGTTTTTGGTAATTTTTCGGTGGGGGGGTTTTTCGGTACATTTCGGATTAATTTCGATACTTTTCGAAAAAATTTCGAGAAAGTTTCGGTGATTAAAAATATATATTTAACCAATTGTTTCAAGTGGATGTTGATAAGGTGTAAATAGACAAAGTTCCAAGTGGATGCAAGGTTTTCCAAGCACTAACGCTCAAGCATTGAACGATATAGCAAGGACAGCTTTAGTCCCACATCGTTAAAAGCATAACGTTGGACACTCCAACCCCACTATATAAACAGCAGTTCCATATAGCAAGGACAACTTTAATCCCACATCGGTTAAAGCAAAAAGTTGGACACTCCAACCCCACTATATAAATAGTCATTCCCTTTAAGCTTATACTACAAAATTTCTAACATTAAAAGCTAAAATAAAATAATAAAAAACTGCTCAAATTTTTCGAAATTTATCAAAATTTCTGAAATTTTGCGCCGAAAAAATAAAAATTATCAAAATTTCTTAAAGGTACCGAAATTTCTTCGAAATGTTTGTTCAACCCCCATTTCGACTATTTTCGTGAAATTTCACCAAAAATTCGACGAAATTTGTTACTATGCTTATAAGAGCATAAGCAACTCTCTGTCAGAGCAGATAAAATTTGCTATGACATAGAATAACAGTTTTACCACTTAAAATAGCTCTCTGCCATAGCAAATGGGGCCAGGAGCTGTGTTACTAAACATAAAAGAGTTTTTTGTCGGAGGCAAAGAGCAAAGAGATGCTCTTTACATTGGTTCTTCAATGATCGTCAGATCCCTATAGACTTCCACAGGTGGTGCATCGAGGATATGAGTTGGGTCTCATACGTATTTCCGCAATATTGAAACGTGAAATACGTCGTGCACTCTATCAAGTTGCGGGGGTAATGCGACCCTATATGCAACTTCACCCACTCTCACCAATACCTCGAATGGTCCAATAAAGTGAGGACTCAACTTTTTGCGCTTTCCAAAGCGCATCACACCCTTTATTGGGGATATCTTTACAAACACATAATCTCCCACTTGAAAGTCCATGCTTGAGCGCTTAATATCCGCGTAGCTCTTCTGGCGACTCTGCGCCATCCTGATTCTTTCTCGTATAATACGGACGGTGTCAGCATTTTTCCTGATGACTTCCGGTCCCAACATAAATTTGTCACCCGTTTCCTCTCAATTGATCGAAGACCTGCATCTCCATCCATATAGAGCCTCATATGGAGCCATCCCAATGTTCTGCTGAAAGCTATTGTTAAACGCGAATTCTATCATCGGAAGATCGTGATCCCATGATCCTTGAAAATCAATCATGCATGTTCGCAATATATCTTCAATAATCTGATTGACTCTCTCTGTCTGACCATCGGTCTGTGGATGAAATGCAAAACTAAAGTTCAATCTCGTGCCCATACCTTATTAGAATCTTTGCCAGAATACTAATGTGTACAATGGATCACGATCGGACACAATGCTCGTAGGAATACCGTAGTCACACAATTTCTTTCATATATAAATCCGTCAACTTGCTTGTAGTGTATGTCGTATTGTAGGGTAGGAAGTGAGCCGACTTCGTCAATTGATCCACTACCACCCATATTGCATTATGGCGCCTCATCGTCCTTGGTAATCCCACAATGAAGTCCATAGAAATGGACTCCCACTTCCACTCCGGTATTGGTAGAGGTTGTAATAGACCTGTTGGGTGTCTATGATCCACCTTTACTTGTTGACACACCAGACACTTTGACACATATTTCGCGATATCTTTCTTCAATCCTCTCCACTAATAACACTTCCGCAAATTCCGGTACATCTTAGTATCACCTGGATAAATGGCATACTTGGACTTATGAGCTTCGTCCAATATGGTCTGCCTCAGCTCGGCATCCACAGGTATGCATAAGCGGGCACGGAATAGTAATGGTCCATCTTCTTTGATAGAAAAATCTCCCCTTTCATCTGCAGTCACCTTTTGACGTATCCTCACCAACTTTGCGTCTTTCATCTGGAGTTCATAAATGAGATAATAAATAGTTGCTCTGATCGTGAGATTTGCCAACAGTACCCCGTTATCCTTGACTTCAATGTTCTTATCATACAACAAAATGTCTTCCAATAGTTTTCATCGTCGAAGTCCCGCTAAGAGACTAGCTAACTGAGCAGCATTCTTTATACTCAACGCGCCAACCACGATGTTAGCTTTACTTGGGTGATATTGTATAGTGCAGTCATAGTCCTTGAGAAACTCAATCCACCGTCGTTACCTCATATTCAATTCTTTCTGCGTAAACAAATACTTGAGGCTTTTATGGTCCGTGAATATCTCAAAGGTCTCACCATACAGGTAATGCCTCCAAATCTTAAGTGCAAAGATCACTGTGGCTAACTCTAGATCGTGCGTCGGATAGTTTTTCTCGTGCTCTTTCAACTGTCTTGACCCATAGGCTATGACCTTACTGCTTTGATTCAGTATACAGCCCAAACCACCATATGGCACATCACTGTAAACAGTAAATCCCCCACTGCCTGACGAAATAGCCAATACTGGAGCAGAGATAAGTCGTTTCTTGAGTTCTTGGAAGCTCTCTTCACATTCCTTGGTTCATTCAAATTTTACGTTCTTCCTTGCAAGTCAGGTGAGTGGTCCTGAAATCTTGGAGAAACTTTTCACAAAGCGTCGGTAATATCCAGCTAGACCGAGGAACCTACGAATCCCGTCACTATCTTGGGTTATTCCCAATCTAACACTGCCTCAATCTTTTTCGAAATAACAGTCAGGCCTGCTTCTGATACTACGTGACCGAGAAAACTCACTTATTCAAGCCAGAATTTATACTTGCTGAGTTTGGCATACAGTTGGTGTTCACGTAGGGTCTATAAGGCAATGCACAAATGATGTTCGTATTCTTCTCTGGTCTTTGAATAGATAAGAATGTCGTCCACAAACACCACTACGCATGTATCAAGGTGTTGTTTGAAGGCCCGATTCATGAGGTCCATAAACGAGGCTGGTTCATTCGTCAAGCCGAAAGGCATCACTAAGAATTCGTAATGCCCATATCTAGTCCTGAATGCTGTCTTCTGCACATCTGCGGCCTTCACCTTTAGTTGATGACACCCGAATCTCAAGTCGATCTTTGTAAAGAACTTTGCCCCTTGTAATTGGTCGAATAGATCGTCGATCTTGAGCAAAGGGTACTTGTTCTTGATCGTGAGCTTGTTCAATTGACGGTAATCAATGCAAAGTCTCATCGACCCATTTTTCTTCTTAACGGACAAGACCGGTACCCCCTAAGGGGACACGCTTGGCCTTATAAAGCCCTTATCTAACAGTTCCTGTAATTGCTCCTTCAACTCCTTCAGTGCAGCTGGAGTCATTCGGTATGGAGCTTTGGAAATTGGTTCAGTGCCTGGAGTTAAGTCAATAGCAAATTCGATCTCCCGATCAGGTGGGAAGCCTGGTAACTCATCGGGAAATACGTCCTTAAACTCACAGGCAATTGGGATATTGGAAATAACGTTATTTGCTTCCTTTTGCTCTTGCAGGAATGATAGATATCTCTCGCATCCATTCTTCATCATCTACTCAGCTCGTACTGCGGAGATGATCGATGCTACCTTCCCTTTCTTGCCAATGAACTGAAAAGATTTCTGTCTGGGTGGACGAAAAGTGACTACTTTCTGCAGACAATCTACGCTGGCATGATATGCTCATAGCCAATTCATGCTACGTAGTACATCAAGTCCTTGCATGCTCAACAAGATAAGATCCGTGATAGTCTCTTGATCCTCCACTTGCACGATGATTGATCGGCAACACGTGTCTGCAGTCACTGTACTTCCCGTTGGAACGGAAACATCCAAAATAAAATCCAACTCCTAGGGAACAATCTTTAATTTCCCCGCGAATTTTGGAGTTATATACGAGTGGGTAGACCCTAGGTCTATCAGAACTCATGCAACACAACGATCGCCGTCGTTTCCTTGGTAAAGCTGTAGCGTACCTATATATCATTTAACATATTCACTACGTTTAAAATTGCATGTCATGATCACACAAAGTGAGCCTAGAAGTTTTTCTATCAATGCACTTTCTTCATCTAAAAGACAATAAATAAGTTCAAACATAACAAGAAGGTTATACCTTGGATTACATCGTTGCTTGTTCGGGCGTCTTCCGTTGTCACGGCAAAGGCACGACCTTGAACAACAGGTCTCGTGGATTGTGTAGGCCTCGATGCGGTAGCAGTTGAGACGGTGCCCTCCTTTCTCATCTCGAGGCAGTTTC
Organism: Chloranthus sessilifolius; assembly: GCA_021018995.1. Taxonomy (NCBI): domain Eukaryota; kingdom Viridiplantae; phylum Streptophyta; class Magnoliopsida; order Chloranthales; family Chloranthaceae; genus Chloranthus; species Chloranthus sessilifolius. The sequence continues at coordinate 7,679,346 of CM037591.1, forward strand.
GTATCATATGGCCTACTTTCCCACATTTAAAACATCCGCCCGTGTCTTGTCTACAACCCGATGTTTTATGCGGTTTGCCGCAACAGGCACATTTTAGTTGTGGACTTGTAGATGCCGCTCTAGAAGGTCCTTGTGTGACAGATGCCCCAGACGTCTGAGTCTGAGTAGGGCCCTCTCTGCAGAACGGTCTCGTAGAAGTTGAAAGTATTTGACCTCGGATAATTTGCATAGGCTGGTCTTGAAACTGGAGCAGGTGCTGACGACCTCGACTTTTTATTCCCCGAGTCATAGTCACCCCCCTGGACTTGGCTTGTTCTTCCACTCACGTCTTTTGTTGATGTCCCTTTCTGCAACGATGGCCTTCCCCATCACATCGGCATATGCTTCCAATTCAAATATGGACACTCTTTCCTATATATTCGGTCTCAGGCCTTCTTGGAATCAGCTGGCTTTCATTTCTTCAGTAGCTACCAATTCTGGTGTAAATCTTGATAACCTCACAAACTCGTTGTCGTACTCCCGTACGGTCATGCTCCCTTGTACAAGATTCGTAAAGTCCTTCAACTGATTCCGGACTTGCTTAGGAAAGTACTCCTTGTTAAATGCCATTACAAAGTCTGCCCACGTCCATGGGTTGTACGGACCCTCAACTTCCCTTTTCCTCAACACCGACTTCCACCAAGCGTCAGCATCGCCTTCTAGTTGGAAAGAAGCCCAACCAACTTTCTCATGCTCAGGGCTTTGCAGTCTCTCCAACAATTTCTCCATCTGTTTCAACCACTTCTCCGCTTCTAGCGAATCAGTCTGCCCGTGGAACACTGGAGGTCTCAATCTCTTGAAATCCATAAATGAGGATGACAACAAAGAAGGAAGAGGTGGTGGTGGCGGTTGCTGCTGATGGCTAATGTTGTTTGCGACTAACAACACCGTCTGCTCAGTCAGAAGTGTAGTCTGTTGGGTTTGCTGAGCCATAGCAGCGGCTATAGCCTCCATAGCCATGGCCATCATATCAGAAGACTCATCTCTATGACTTCTCTCTGCCTCAAGAGGTGGTCTCTGCTCTCCTCCGGAACCTGAAGGAATATCCTCCATACGCCTTTCACCTCTTTGGCGACTTCCCCTAGGTCTACCTCTTCCTTGCTGATCCATTAGAATCTGTTACAATGAAACAAAGTCTCATTAACAGACAGTCCAGAGTATCCAACGAAATCTCAATCTCAAAATAGTTTAAGAATTGTCAGACGTCTCTAAAAGCACGCTCGATACCAAGCTGAAGACAGAGTTTGACACCGAAACTGCCGTCGTGGTACAGCGCAGTAGAAACCAATGAATCATCATAGTAAAAAAAAAAAAGAACTAGTACTATTCTTCAAAAGCTCAAAATGACGGTTCTAATTCCATATGATTCCTTATGGAAAAAGAATAGATAAGAACTACCAGTAAGGGTCGTACCTTACCAAAACATGGTTCACCAAAAGAAATACAATAATTTACAAAATTTACATCCTTTACAACCAAAGTTACATCCGCCCCGTTTCTTTGTACTAGGCCAGAGTAGGTCCGACCCTAGGATTCAGGATGTGTTGGTTTAACTTTGGTTGTAGAGGATGTAAATTTTGTAAATTATTATATTTCTTTTAGTGAATCATGTTTCGGTAAGGTACAGCCCATACCGGTGGTTCTTGTCGGTTCTTTTTCCATAAGGAATCATATGAAATAACTGAAACTCATTCTTTGATGATAATTTATTTTCCGTTATTGTAGCTATGCGTTATCTTTGTTGAGGTTCGCCTGATAACTTATGCGCTCTTGAGTGTCAGAGTACATCCTGCGATTACTAAGTCGTACTTTGGGGAAAATTCAGCAAGGCAAAGAAAACGAAAAGATGTGATAAGCTTTGGCAAAATTAGGGAAAAATAAAAAATTGGAAAGCATTTGGTAAAAGGTAATGGAAATATTTGAAAACATTAAAAAAAAGTTAGATAAAAATAAAGAAAATTTCATAAAAAGCTGTAGAAAATACATTTAAAACATTAAAAAATTGCTTTAAAAAAAAAAGTACAAGTAGTTTTGAAATAAATACTAACACATTAATTTAAAGAGTACCTTTAATTCCACTCACAAATCTTTGAGTTCACCCATGCTGAAACTCATTGACTTATTTGAAAATGATGATGCAGATAGTTTTTCATTCCAATCTTTCACATAATGGATCTTGAGATCATGGGCGTGCTATCAAACGATATGTTTTTTATTTTGTATGATACGCATCCCAAAAAGTGACCTTATATGAGCGTGATAAGTTCCACGTGACACTAAGGTCACTTTTTTGGAATAGATACCATTTAAAATTAAAAAAGGGATGGTGGATGGTATGAGCAATCTCAAGATGTAACGCGTGAAAGATTGGGTGAAAAGCTATCTACATCATCGGATTCAAAGCAATTAATGAGTTTCAATGTGCGTGAACTAAAAAATTCAGTTAATGAGTTTCAACGTGGGTGAACTAAAAGATTCGGTGGGTGGATTTAAAGGTGCTTTAATTTTAAACTTGTTTGTGACATTTTAAATTTTAGTTTGGATACTCTAAAAGGGTCACATCATGTGCCATTGACCTAACCTATCCAACTAATGCTAAATCTTCTCCTTTAAGGGTGGTGGGTGCAATAAACACTACACCTGTGGGCCACACGCCACCGTTAAAGGGGGCACAAAAGGATTCAAATTTTCCAACATGAGCCCTTATGCTGACTTAAATTTGAAGCAACGTCAATACTTCTTTCAAAAACCACTTTCAAGCTCTTTAAAAGCTCTTAATCAGGTAAGCAAGGATCAAAATTTCGGGTTTCATTTCAGTTTCGGAGGGGACTGAAGCCAAAATTTTGGACCGAAGTTTTGGCCGAAAATTTCAACCCCATACAAATATGACCGAAATTTCGGCCGAAATTTTTATCCTTGCAGCTAAGTATTGAATTTTGTTTATGGGGTACCAACTACATTTATGAGGATTCCAACTTGGGAACCATTACTTGCACACACTTTTCAAGTGATTGCATCGAATTTAAAAAAAGACTTGCGAGTTTGGCGACCTCTACTATGTGAAAATATCATCTAAGTTATTTGATTTTAAGGTCATAATTTAAATATATCAATTGCAAAAGATTAGAACAAAATATAATTTTCATCATTTAATTAAATGGAGTCAAAGGTTATTATATAATTCAGTAATTGACTACAATAGATCACATGACAAGTATCGTGTTTTGCTCCAATTTTGTGTACCAAAGATCTATTGATCATAAACTTCAAATCAGACGGCCCATATTGCATATTTACATATCACATGTCCTTAAAATACCAAGTCTTTCTTTAAATTCGATGCAATCACTTGAAAAACGTGTGCAAGTAATGGCTCCCTTTCAACTTTTCAAGCTCTTTAAAAGCTCTTAATCGGTTGCTGAGTAATGAATTTTTTTATGGCTATGTATGGGATTGCTCTTTGCTCTGATGCACAACACTTTAGTATGTGAATGTGTCACGATACAAAATTCTACCCAATATCATAACAATCATTTGTTATGATATTGCACGCTGATTAAGGCGATAAGCGGACATAAATACTATCTCATGAATCTTCGTAAAATAAGAAATCGAGACGTTTAATTAACAGCTTATAATAAATAACTCACACGGATGAGCGAAAAGCGTAGATGATAATTAATAAAATAATTTCCTAACCACGCATATAAGAAAATAAATAAACTGAAGTTTCACGTAGGGTAAACCGTCTCATACGTTAAATCAACAAGATTGTATGAAAATATAATCAATTGACAAAAGTTTCTCAATGAAAATAAACAAGTCTAGAGCTCAGGGAACGCATCGGGTACAACTGCCTCCACGCTAGGGATGCAAACCCAAAACCGAACAGAAAATCGGCCCTCTCAAACCAGACCGAACCACCCTGAAAATCGACTCAAATCAAACCGAAGCGAAATCGATTCGGTTTTCGATTTGGGTAACTAGAAACAAAAAATCGAATGGGTTGGTTGAGTAAACCAATCCCTTAATGAGTTAATACCGACCCGAACCGGCTGTGTAAGCCGACCATGAACTGAACCGAACCGAATCGCTGGCTCCCACAACCTTTTAAGGCTTCTTTTTTTTCCTCTCTCGTTTTCTTTAAGCTTTTAAGGCACAACCCCACACACAGTGACACGTCACACAACAACCTTTTTTTCCTCTCCTCAGTTTCTTTAAGCCTTCAAGGCACAATCGTACACACAGTGGCACGTCACACAACACAAATTTTTTTTCTTTGGTGGCACAACAAAAGTTATTTATTGTATATTCACTCAAAAGTCAAAACAACAGAGTAATAGAGAAAGAAAAAAGTGATTTTTTGGCATCCCTTGAAACTCTCTCCTCTCTCTCTCTCTCCACTTTTAATGGTGTCCCTGAAACTCTCACTCTAAAAATACCCCCCCTCTCTCTCTCTAACAATTATATGCAAAATCACTTCTCAGATACCTCTAAAACCCGTTTCACTTCTCATCAAAAGCCAAATAAACTCCATCCTCATTCAAGCGATATGTGGTCGACGGTGAGCTGAGCTTAGATATGGCGATTAGTTTGCACGTTGTGGCGGATATTTGTTGTAGTTTGGGGAGGTTCAAAGAGGCAGTGTCGGTGCTCGACTGAGCAATTAGGGTTCCAAACGCCGAAAAATGCGCAGATTGCGCGCTTGCGGCGTTTTCTAGTTATATGCAGCTCCATGATACACATTTGATGTTAGAGCAGCTCGAACGATTGATTGGTTGTTACGAGGCGGGTTTTAAAATTCAGATGGAGGCGTTGGGAGCAACATATCCAAGAGTTGCAAAGACTTGAAGGTAAGAAAATTTATTATGGTCAGGATGAACCCAAACCGACCAAACCAAATCAAATACCAAAAAAATGGGTTTTGATTCGGTTTCAGTTTGGGTATTCTTGCAAATCGGTACACCGAATTGAACTGATTCATAATTCAGTTCGATTTTGGTTTGTAGTGTACCGAATCAAAAATTGAAAATTTCAGTTTCGGTTTGATTCAGTACACCGAACCTGCATCCCTACTCCATGCCATTAAAGGCAGAAAGATTTGTGTTCTTGTCTGCAACTGTTCAATTTTTTTAATTTTTTTTTAGGGGAGGGTGAGTTTACTCAGTCACGTAAACTCAGTGATTTGTACAATCAATCCATCATAACTTACCCAGGTGGTCGTGTTTGCAATCACTTGAGTTGTGTTATTTTTTAAATGAAACCAAACAGCTTTGTAAAATTTTAATAATATCTACGAATCTTATAGCATACCATATCGAACCCGAAAGGCATATAGTTGAATGAAATGTACATGATGCATCTATTTCTTTTTTCTTTTCCTATCTCTCTTCTTATCATACGTGATATATTTGAAGTCTCATTATTACTTCATAAGCATACACAACGTACTTCACGTCTCACTTGTCTTATTTAAATGACTTCTGTCAGTGTCATTGCTCGAGCCTATCACGTGAGGTCCATGTGTATATAATTATCTAACCCCCATAAGATAAATCACCATCCAGCCAGATGAAGTTGCGTGCATCAGTACAACAGGTTTTCTTAAGTCGAAACCTCTAATGTCCTCTTAGTTCGAGACAAAGCTAAACATAATATTTTTAAGACTTGTCTCAGCTACAGATGTTAGACCCTTACGTTGGCTCGTAAGGTATGACACGTGTATAATTTAATTTATATATGTTCAACTGACCTTCACAACATCGCTTTTCATATCAATATTCTGTTACAAGCTTAGGTCCCTGCCCCGATTTCATTGTTGGCGTGGGCTTAAGTCCCCATTTTCTTATCATATCATACCTTAACATATTTATTTCTCATATTTTTCTTATAACTTAATTTGAGTGAGTCACGATGCGATAGACTTTACTAAATCACGTTTTTCAATGGACAGGTTCCGTAGTAACCTGAATGTACTTCATGTGGTAGCCCATACTCTCATAAAAGTGTTGCATTCGTATATGAATGCCTATATTTCAAATTTTATGTGACCGTGATAGAAATTTTATTGTGACAAAGGCTTATGTCGTCATATTTTATTTCTTAACATATTATGCATATATCCTATTATAGTTTTTTACGTGATGAATATTATATGATAAAGATGAAACAAATATAAGAAAGAAATTATTGTATGTACCCTAAACATTTTGTGAACATAATAAAATCAGTCTAAAGCATAGAACATGGAACATTGAGTGTAATCGGAGCATAAGAAATGTGTTAAATACTTTTATTCTATGGTTGATTCCAATCACTCTTCCTTGGAGGTAGTCGTGTCTATGTAACCTATGGTTTGATCAATAAAGCAATCGGACTCGTTTTGAACCCTAAGGAGGCACCATAACTTTACAAGGACTATAAGAGTCTTAAAAGAGGTAACAGATATTTTCATTGTGTCCGAAAGGTCAAAAAATTATAAGATCAAGTCATGTTTTGCTTAAATCAGATGTTCCCGTGAAAAAGGTCTTACTGATTGAACTAGTAAAGAAAAACAGTTCTTAAACTGCCAATCTTGACTGATCGATTTTGACTTTTGACTAGTTGAGATCAGACAGAGGACAAAAGTCCTTATACAATATAAGTTTCGATTGGTCAAAATTGTAATTCGATCGGTTGAGATTAAAGAATGAAGTTTTGCAGATAAATAGAATTCGACTGGTCGAAAGGGGATTTCGAGCGGTCGAGTTGCCTGAAAAAGGTTGAAGAGGAATCAATCTCGATTGGTCGAATTGAGATTTTGACCGATCGAGATCATATATAGGACCAAGGTCAGTATCCAATATGCATCTTTACCGATCAAGTTTGCTATTTCAGGCGCAAGTCTAGTTTCATGCGCAATATGAGATTTCATTCTTTTCCTGATTGATTTAGGGTTTCATTTCTTTTTGAAATAACTAAATAATTTAAGATTGATTAAGAGACACCCACCTGTTGAAGTGTGAATCGATTTTTGCGATGATTTGGGTTGACGATGATCGGTTTCGGAGTGCCGATTGTTTGAGCCTCTTTGCAAGTACTCTTCTCTTATGACGAAACTGTTGCAGCGATGAGAAACTTCGATGGGAGGGGGGGAATTAAGCTCTAAAAAGAAGGCTTGATAGCCATTATAAAGGTGGATCGAACCCATGGTGTTGCTAGGCCATGGATCTCGTTCAAGGGTGAGACGGTGGTGCACAGTGGTTGTGCTTTTGCGAATAAGTGAAAACAAGAGAGACGGCTTAGAGAGGGAATGAAGTAGAGATTTCTAATTCTCTTTAGATTTCTCATTTATATAGAAGAAGTAATTAGAGAAAGAATCCGAATGGGCAAGTTCACTAGCCCAAAAAGGTAAGAGTCCTTTAATGACTCTAATTGATTGCAAATTAGTTCCATGAATAATGAAATTTAATTACCTTAGATGTTTTAATGCAGAAGGTCTCTTGGGATTCAATTATCATTTTTGTGGAAACTGAATTGTATTTAGAATTTTCTTAATTTAGTTGTAAGGGCTATGATACAATATGCACACAAGTACTGATCTTGATGCTTCACCATCTATTACCATTAAGCATGGTTAAAATAGACCAGAGTCATTACAAAATGTGTTTGGTTGGAAGTACTCTTAACTCTTTCGTAGAGTGAAAGAGCGGAATTTTGGATCTCTTTAAAAGAGCAATTAAAACTTGCTCTTTTAAGTGTCTATGAGTACTTCTAAATGCTCCAATTACATTTACATGGGATTTATGTGGGTGTCGTTACTGAAAATCTAATGGCTGCACCTAATTGGATGGTGGAGATCTTTTTCACTCCAATATTTTAGAAGATTGATCTTGGGAATATGGGCATACCCAAGGTGTCAAACTCGGTATCAGTATTGGGTATCAGTCTCTGGAGGCCCTCGAGGACCGATACGAATGGGCCGATACCGATACGTATCAATGGTTTCGTATTTTGCACACGGAAGCAACAAACACCGATTGCTTGGCTTCACGAGTAGAAGAGACGTGGAGGAAACCAAAGTTTCACCTCCACTTGTCTGTCAAGCGGTTTGCTTGTCAGCTTTAATGATAAAAGTGAATCCTAAAAATAAAGTTAAAAGCCTTAATTGAATAAGGGTATCATTTCAAAAAAAAAAAAATAATAATAATAAAGGTAACTCTGTTGGCGCCCACGCATTCTTCGAAAGCACTCACATCCTAGGCCCCTTCAAAATCATTAATTACGTCAGATCAGATCATGGAAGTCATGTTTCATCCCAGTAGTCCACATGCACAATTTTGAGATTATGACTCACCGATCAGACAATCATTTTTTAATTATATATGTCACTAATTCCCATAAATGGTCCTTGAATATCATGGCATACATCACACCCAATGGTAAATTTAGGGCCTTTTTTGGGGATCAGTGACACTTGTAATCAAATATTTACCGTTTGATAGGTGAAAAATAGTCTCAAGATCTATTATGTGGAATATCAGCCGGAAACAAGACCTAGAGCATTTGATTCGAAGCAATCAATGATTTTCAAGGAGTCTAGCTTGCCCACACCTTGACTAATCCCACGGTCCCTTGGAGCTAACGATCGGGTAATACTCCAGTGGCACACTCGAACTAATAACCATTGGGGCACAAACCCAAGGCTTGACCAACTAAGCTACCCCTCCGAGCTCTCCAAGTCCTTTTTTAAGGAATAAAAATTCTTTCTTTTTAAAGAAATAAAAATATGTTGCAAGAGACCATGGACGTATAATCGAGGCAAATCATGTGATGGATGCCTCATACGTATCGGAGCCGATACATATCGGTTTGTCAGAAAACTAATATGTATCGGTATCTGTCGATATTTGATACCATGGGCATACCATCAGATGATTATTTTGTGATTCCACATGCCACACTTCCTAAAAACGTGACCCTAAAATTGCATGGCACATATCCCCAAACGGAAATGAAGTGGGGGCATTTAGAGGTACCCTTTGCTTTATAACGAGTCGATGCCAATAAGATCAGTCTTGTCAATGAGTAGACCAGAAGGCCTACACGATTTTTAGAGAGCAGAAAAACCTGTGTACATTTCAAAATATGAATTAGTGCACAACAATAGGTGTTGTTGGTTCATTGTTCAACTTGAAAGAGTGTGTGTAGAATTTGAAATGTGTAAAAATAAAAAATAAAAAAATTATAAAATGGGCTTATATGATCAGTAGCGGAACCAGGATTTTTATCTAGCCAGGGCGTAAGTCATAGAGAAAAATTTCGACGAAATTCTCTGAAATTCACTGAAATAAGGGTCGGACGAAACTTTTAACGAAATTTCTGTGATTTCTCAGAACTTGCAAAATTTTCATTAATTTCAACGAATTTAACAAAATTTCACCAAAATTATGGGACCACGATCTTAAGATTTGTCATGTCAAAAATTGCGACGAAAAATAATTTTCATAATTTGATTAAAAATATCAATAGTATTAACACTTAAATGCATGTGTGAAGAGACCTACTTTTGGAGATGAGAGATGGGAACCTCTATTTGCGCCCCACACATTCTTTGAAAGCGACTACGTCTCAAACCCCTTGAAAACGATTGATTGCTTCGGATTAGGTGATGGAGATCGTTTTTCACCCCAATCTTCCACACGATTGATCCGAAGATTATGTCTCACTTATCAGACGATCCATTTTTTATTCCATGTGTTAAAGATCCCAATGACTCTAATTCACGTTTGAGTATAATGTGTGTCATATGATGCCAAAAATATGTCATATGATTCATGGATTTTTTAGGAATTTGTGATACATGGAATGAAAACGGACCGTCTGATAGGTGAGACATGATTTTAAGATCTATTTTATGGAAGATCAGGGTGAAAAACGATCTCTATCATCTGATCTAAAGCAATCAATGGCTTTCTAGGGATTTGAGACGCATGAGCTTTTAGAGAATGCGTGGACGCAAGCGGAGATACCCATGAGAGATTTAGGGAGCAAAAATAGGTGCTTAGTTGAGTAATGATGTGCTTTATTATTTGCAACTATAGATTTACTTTTTATAAATATGTGTTGACACACTTTTGGGGATGTTTGTTATGTGGAATCAATATGTGATCGTATGATAGGTGTGTCATGATCTCGAGATCTATTGTGTGGAAGATTGGAAAAAAACCAATCTCCATTGTCTGATTCAAGGCAGCCAACTTTTTTTATTGGGAGGGGGATCACGTGTTCTTCACAAGTTTAAAGAGTGCAAATAACATCACCCTTTAAAAATGATGGATCTAATATTAAATCTCATGTGCTATTCACTTGTAGATAGAAATTTTATTCTATCAAAAATATAAAAGATTGAGATTTTATAGGGATGCGAGATTCAGGGAGGAAAGAAGGGGCGAAGTTATATAAGATAAGTACCATTATTTACAGCCTTAAATTTTTTGTTCTTAATTGTAATTGCAAATAGAAATACTCATTAATGTATATTTAAAAATATGCTAAGAGACATAAAAGATACATATAAAATAAGTTTAAAAAAAAAAAAGTTTTAAAATTTAGTGCGGGCAGACGCCCTCACTCGCCCCTTAGTGCGTCCACCAATGTGTATGATGAGGAGTGCCCAGATTATATATACCCCAAGACTTGCAAGTCTAACACGCTCCACACGTGTTGGCGGACTTGAGCAAAGCCAAATCGCATGGACAATTGATTTGGGTGACTTGGACTAGAGAAATACCCTCTAATACCATGTTAAAATTCAATTGGTCTAATTCAACCTCACAAAATCGGCTTGTAAGGTGAGGTTTGCCCAAGATATAAAGATTTGGGTGACTTGGAGTGGAGAAATATCCTCTGATATCATATTAAAATTCAACGGGCCTAATTCAACCTCACAAAACCGGCTTATAAGGTGAAGTTTGCCCAAGATAAAAAGAGCGCAACAACGGATGTGAGACAAATCCAACACCTCCCGCGCTTGTTGGCGAGATTGAGCCAAATCACGTAGACAAAAAATAAGTGACGTGAGAAGAAAGAGCAGCTCTGGTATCATAATAAAAATCCAACGGACCTAATTCAACCTCACAAAATCGGCAATTTCACTTTTGGGTACATTTATTTGAATCATCTAGATCGAAAGGGCACCTAAGACAAATAATACAGAGATAATTTTCTTTCTACTCTTTCACACAATTGATCTAATTAAGATAATGGACATATCATAAGATGGTCATTTTCTATTCTACATGGAACATATCCTAAAAAGTGACCTAAAACTAAATTTTAGCGTGATGTGTGTAATATGTCACTTTTTTGGGTATGTGCCAAGTGGAATAAAAAATTGATTATTTGATGGTATACCCATAATCTCAAGATCTATAGTGTGAAAGATTGGGACAATAAATCTTCTCTATCATTTGATATAATAGGATCATTGGGTTTTCAGTGTGGGTGCTTTCAAAGATTTAGTGTGTCCAAATAAAGGTATCATTCGTTTTTATTTGGGCAATTGCAAGCACAAGAAACCAATGAGTGATGCATGGGGGAAAAAGAAAGGCAATATGGTTACACCAACTTTTATTCTTGCATGCTAAGCCTTTTGTATTTGCAAAGTCTCTCTCTCTCTCACTCTCTCTCTCTCTCTCTTGTGGTGTCTCTCTTATAATAGGTACGTGTATTTGCAATCCACTTGCTTAAATGGTTGATTCATTTGAATTAAACAATGGAGAACGTTTTTCTCCCAAATCTTTTACACAATGGATCTTGAGATCATGTGTCTAACATCTAACAGTGACCGTATGATTTTACATGACACACATCACAAAAAGTGAACATGGTTTAGACATAAAACGTGGATCTTGGATGGATCACTTTTCGAGACGTGTGCCTCGTGAAATAAAAATTTGACCACTTGATCCATTGTATGGAATATTGCGGCACATAACCATCTCCATCTTCTTATTCAAAGCATTCAACATTTTAAGCACCTGAAAGCCGATTTGCCAAGGAAGTTTCTTGGAATGTAAATACAGATACTCTTGATAAATGAAGGTTATTGATATGGATTTCTCTTCAACTTGTTAAGGGCTGCGTTTGGGTTAGCTCTTTTGGGGCAAAGAGCAGCTCTTTTACTGTTTGGCGCCGGCGGAGAACTACTTTTACATTTGGTAACACATCTCCTCGCCTCATTTGCTCTGGCAGGGAGCTGTTTTAAGTGATAAAACTGCTCTATGCCTACTCTATTCCAGAGCAAAATTTATCTGCTCTGGGAGAGAGCAGGCAAAGAGTTGCTTCTGCTCTTATAAGAACTAACCCAAACACAGCCAAGGGTACCTCTATTAGCGTCTACTTAATTTTCCCTTAGCTCCTACATTGTAAACCATTGATTGTGTTGAATCGAACGATCGAGATCACTTTTCATCCCAATCTATCCCATAGTTGATCTTGACACCACTGGGGTACCATCAGACTATTTGTTTTGTATTCCGCATGGCACAAAAAGTGGTCCTAAAATCAAGTTTCAGTGTGATGTCTCACATGATTTTTGAGTCACTAATCGGTGCCACACAGAATACCAGACAGTTTGAGGGTATGATAGAGATCGAGTTTTTTGTCAACCTCTTGAGCTCTAGACATTTAGATCATCACCTTCAAATCATATGGCTTAGATGATATTTTTACATTGCACAAGTCCCCAAAATACCGTCTTTTAGAAAAAAAAATGCACTGACCACCTTTCCGTGTGCAAGTAATGCCTCTTTAATTGAATGCAATTGTTTTATTTATTTTATTTTTTTCTTTACTTTAACTAAGGGAGAGAAATTTCTTTTTACCATATATTGATTACTGGGTGCCCACCTTCAAGAAAATCTTGTGTGTGTCGCTAGTCATGAGCATTCAAAGAAAAAATTCTATGTGGTCAATGATAACATGTCGTAATCAGCTCGGATCTAGCGAATGGTTAGAGATTGAGATTATATGTCTCGATCATACGAGATTATTCTCATACCTTTCACTTTGGGTGGCCATATGAGACAAGTGATGTAAATGGAAGAGTTTTGGTGTATAATGATGTCGCTGCTCAGGATCAAACAATAGAGGGTGTGATTGATGGCTTTGAATCAAAGACTTTTCGAGGATGCCATAGACTTTTTTTTTTTTTTTTTTGAGATGAAGGATGCCAACTTATACTTTGGATTTTATTGTTTTCTATTAGTTCAATCTATTTGTTATTGAACATTAATTATTGTGGACTTTATTTTAATTTATAGTTAATAGCATATTTTTATTTATAGCTCGTGTGAATAAATTCTTTTAATGTTACATTTATGTATGATTTATTGTAATAACCCAGATTTTTTAACTTTATTTAACGGTATTAGATGATGTACCACATAGTGCAAAGTGCTAACGCTCCATACCATAATCTACCAACTTTAGAAATAGTCTAATTTTTTATATATTAATATTAGACTCATTACGAAGTACTCGCAGATACGATTCCAACGATATATAATTTGTTGATTTTCGACAATAATATAAAAAATTACGTCCGTTTGAAGAGTGAAGGAGGTTAAAGGGCATAATTGTAATTTTGGGAGAGAATCACCATTTATTCTGGTGCTTACACAAAGCGCTAGAATAAAACCTCTTCTCAAGCTATTCAAGTCACGTATGAATTTTATTTGCTTGGAAAAACTACTATTTTATTTAATCTCATACTGAAAGTCTTAATTAGAATTAACCTAAAAAGAGAACTAGAAATATATTTACTTCTCTCAGTTGTCTCTCTCTATTTTCTTTTCTCTGCAAAAACTCCGACAGTGTCATTTTTCACAATTTCTCGTCGAATCTTCATCGATTTTCGATCTTATCAGAGAATCTTACACCATCAAAATTTCTTATCGCTGTGACCCATCTATCGTAAGAAAGGAATTCTCGCGAAAAGACTCGGGCATATCGTCTCTCGAATCCAATCTCCATCAACCCAAATCATCGTAGGATTCGAATCACGCTTTAACAGGTGGGTGCCTCTAAATCCATCTTAAATTATTCAGTTATTTCTTAAAAAGAAAACCCTAAATTTTTCCTAAATTTTGATAAATTTTGGGTCTTAAAAACATAAAAATTCGGCCCAAAATCGATAGGATCGTTTTTTTCAAGATTTTCGTGAAATTCGACCAAACTCTTCAACATACACAGTCTCAGTATTTTGGCCATCACTTTTTATTCTGAACTCGGATTGATATGATTCTTGCGGCATTGGAAAGAAGACAATGATATCTACAACTTTGTCTGAAATAGTAATTTCATGAATTTAATATTTTTAAGGTTAAAATTGAACTGCAAGTTGTGATACATTTTAGATTTAGATGATCCAAGGTGCATGGGTTTGGCATTAAATTTTTAAACTCTTGGGCTACCTTATGCTCAACTTATCTTCAGAATTATAAATCGTTAAAATTACATAAAATATATTAAATAGCTTGCATCGAATAACAATCTATAAGTTTAAGGGGTCAAATATTAACGTTTTTCAATACTTACCATTCTATTACCTCTTTTAAGCCTCATACAATCCTTGAATGGACACATGTGCTCCTTTAGAATTTTAAAATATGTTGGATCGCTATATCAGTCAATCACCAAATTTCATGGATACAATTAACCCTAATGAAGTATAACTTCAACTCTATTATAAAATAAATGTAGTTAAATATTTCATATTTTCTATTTTATTTTAATATTTCGTGTGTTATGTTCTTTATTAATTTTCTTTTAAAATATGAAATGCTTAAGGTTTATGTTATAGTTCATTCTTATATATGTTCACCATTATCATATGATATTTATCATATAGAAAATCACGATAGGGCATACGCATATAAGTTAAGAATAAGATATGACACATGACATAAGCCATCGTCACGGTGGGGTTTCTTTCACGGTCACGTGGAACTTGGAATGTAGACATCCATGTACGGATGCAACCCCTCTATAGTAGTATGAGATACCACATGAAGTATATCTAAGTTACTACGGAACTCGTCCCTTGAAAAACGTGATAGTGAAGCCTATCGCACCGTGACCCATTCTAACTAAGTTTTAAGAAAAAATAAGAAAAAAATATGTTAAGACACATGTATGTTAAGAAAGTGAGGGCTTAAGCCCACACAAATATGAAATCGGGGAGGGGACCTAAGCCCAGAACCGAATAATATTATAATGTATTAAGATACGCTGTGAAGACCAGCTAAATATGAATTAAGTTTCTACACGTGCCATACCTTAAGAGCTACCGTAAGGGTTTAACGTCTGCAGCCAAGACGGGTCTTAAGGATATTATAGCCTTGTCTCGAATTAAGGGAACATCGTGGTTACTATGCCGATAATCTTATCTGACTGGATGGTGGTTTATGTAATGATATGGAAGTTAGGTGGTCATCTACACGTGGACCTCGCGTGGTAGGCTCGAGCAGCAATCCTGGCACAGATCATTTAAATAAGATAAGATGCGAAGTACGTTGTGTAGGCGTATGAAGTAATTAATAAGACTTACGATATGTCACGTATACTAAGTTAATAAGATAAATAGGAAAAGAGATAAAAAAATTAGAAGCATCATGTACCCTTCATGTTATAATATGCTTTTCAGTTGGATTATGATATGCTATGAGTTATGGATAATTTAGTCATTTTATTTAAATGCTAATTTTAGTTTCAAAATACACTGCAACTCAAGCGATTGCACATACGATCTCCTGGGTAAATTATGATAGATCGATTGTGCAACCCATTGAGTTTACGCGACTGAGTAAATTCACCCCCCTCCCAAAATCTAACAGTTTTAGGGGAAGATTCTGCTTATCCCGTCCTTGATGATACGGAAGCTGCTGATCCAGAGACGGCTCATATAAATGAGGATGTCGGCTACCACCTTGATGAGAACGTAGACTCAACAGATTTCTACCAGCATTGAGAACCCTTTTACTCTTATTTTTCCTTATTTCTTGAGAGATTTGTTTTAGCCTTGATACATTGTGTAAGTTTACGTTTGAGACCGTTTTACCCTACCTGAAACTGATTTTGATTTGATGTCCTAGATGCATGATTAAAATTAAGTACTTTATTATTATTGTCTACGCTTTTCGTTATGAATTTATGAGTAATTTATTGTTTAATGCTATCTTAAATGCCTCAATCCATATGCTAAGTCAATTTATAGATTATGTGTATGTCCGCTTATCGCCTTAACCAGTGTGCGGTGTTATAACACGGAATTCTAGGCCCTCAATATCGGGTAAGGATTCTGGGTCGTGACATTTACGTAGGTGAGACCTAAGATCTTACAATTAACAGTTATAAGATTTAAGGCTATCATCAAAATATTCTTATATTTCAATGTTCATCTCACATCTTTATTGATCATTTGCTTTTTTTGTGCTAAGATTATATGGAACTTGACGAATCCTAGCAAATCAAGATGGGCTTCTTGAGTTATAATTCATACCTAGACTGCTCTAGGCTGGGCCAAGTTGATAAGGCAAAAAGCCTTATTTTTCTAGGTTGAGTCTTGATTAGGTTGTGGGCCAGTTTGGCCTATTGGCAGCCTTATGTTGAGATTTAAATTTTCCAACATTTTGGGTCGAAAAAGAATAAATTTAGAGTTTAAAGCTAATAATCGCGCTAGAGAGAGAGAGAGAGAGAGAGAGAGAGCGCACAAAAAGAATAAATTTAGAGTTTAAAGCTAATAATCGCGCTAGAGAGAGAGAGAGAGAGAGAGAGAGAGAGAGAGAGAGAGAGAGAGAGTGCTTTTGTTTCTTATGAGGAATCTTATAGTTTTCTCAAGTTAATAGACTAGATAATAATTTCCATTGGTTGGAAGCAACTCATTTTTTGCAACATCATATGAAATAATTAAATAAAAATATATTAATAATTTCAATTGTAAAAAAATAGATTATAGTCACTTTGATTAAAAATTAGTAAACACAAAAATACTCTGGAAAAGTTAGGAATATGTTATAAAAAAAAACTAGTAAACGCTCGAACGAGGTATAAGGTATTGGGTACTCTACTTCTACCTGATTACTGAGGGTGCCTACAGTGAGACGTTGATGGGGTTGAGTTGGATGGTGGCGATCGAGTTTCATCCCGATCTCCCGCACGATTGCTCAAGACCATGGGTGTGTCGTCACATCGTCAAATTTATTTTCAATGGACATAGATCCTCAAAGTGAATCTAAAGTCATGTTTGAGCAATATGTATTCCAATTCAATCGAGCCAATGGATTTTCAGTGTAGGCACCCTCAGTAATTTGGTAGGCACGAATATAGCTATTGAAGGTATTTGATGCAAGGACAGCAACTCGTGTTAGGGTTAATCTCCTTCTCTTCCTTGAAAAAATAAAACTTATAAAATCTGAAAAGTGCACTGTTATTAATAAGCAACCAAATATGTGAACTTGCCATTGATTTGGGCCAATTCAATGGCGCTCACAAAATTCGCGCAAGCACCTAAGGTCAAGGATCAAAATTTCAGTTTCCCTATCGGTTTCGGAGGGGATCAAAATTTCGGCCCATAACTTCAATATAGCTGAAAATAATTGAAAATATAAATTATCGTTTCGATTTCGGTGGGGATTGAAACCGATAAATTCAGGCCAAATTTCGGTCATTTCTGCCGAAATTTTGATCCTTGCCTAAGGTTGCATTTGTAATGCTGCCATTCGAGAACGCGCCAATGCTTCGATTGCTCCTCACCCACTCTCCCCTAGAGTGGGCAAACTCAAAGGAAGTTGCAGCTTAATCCCCCGTTTTAGCACCTGACAACTTATGCCCGCTCCTTGTCAGCTTCCTACGTGATTACCAAATACACTCCTTGTCATTTTTATTTAATTATATGCCCCGATCAACCTTAAATTGGTGTTTTGGATTGATTATGCCACGTGACCGATCCACACCCACTCTCTGCTAGAGCAGGCAAACTCAAAGGAAGTTGCAGCTTGATCCCCGTTTTAGCACCCGACAACTTATGCCCACTCCTTGTCAGCTTCCTACGTGATTGCCAAACACACTCCTTGTCATTTTTTTTAATTATATGCCCCATGACCGATCAACCTAAAAATTAGTGTTTTGGATTGATCACGCCATGTGGCATATGAAAATGTAAACGATTGCTTATCCCATATATGTTTTAAATCTTTGTTAGCCGTAATAGAGTAGCGCATATTTTTATTATTTTCACTACCTAGATCATACAAGTGAGCATTCCATGCACATGATAGGACATGAGGAAAATAATAGTGGGGGAAGTGATATTTATTATTTATTATTTTTATAATTTTAAGAGAAATTAACTCGACTCTCATGACCGTCATTTAAACACCAAAATTGCTAATACAATGGTTTAAGATGTGAGTGATCTGTACCGCCAAATTGATAGATCATAGATTGAAGTGCAATTGGTACATAACGACAATTTCATGAAATTTCAACGATCTAATCTAAAATGTATAATATCAACTCTAGTGTTTAGTTTTAATGACTGATATTAAAGTCCATCAATCGGATGGTTTATATCTACTAATAGGCATGTTTCAATAATGACTGCTACTTAAACAATATAAATTGATCACAAATGTGCGGCACAAGCATAATAATAAATCACACTTCAATGGTGAGATAAAGAGTTGAATTTAAATAGTGTAAAGATCATTTTAAACACCATTTTGGAGTTTAAATGTTGGTACGGAGTTATTATCCTAAAGTTTAATTAATTGGTGTGCAAAAAGAAATAAAGTGATGTGCACATAACATCTATGAATAAGGAAAAAAGAATAAGTGCTTTTATATCCACCCACCGAATTTTTAAGTTTACGTACGCTGAAACCCATTGACTGCTTTGAATCCGATGCTGATCATTTTTCATCCCAATCTTTCACATGAAATCATGCTCTTGTCTTCCACCGTTGGTTTTTGATTTCACATAATATCAATTCTAAAAATGTGACCTTAACATCACTTGGATCTCATCACGCTCACAAATAAGATTACTTTTTGGAATATATGCCACATAAAATAAAAAATAGATCGTTTGATGGCACACAGATCCATTATGTGAAAAATTCGAATGAAAAACGATCTGAATCGTCGGATTTAAATTAGTTAATGGGTTTGAGCGTTGGTGTACTAAAAGATTCGGTTGGTGGAATTGAAGGTACTCAAGAAGGGGCTGCTTTTAGATAACCTTTCTTCGCGCCCACCTAATTACTGGAAGAACCAGAAGATACCAAGTTTCGAGTCGTCGTTCTTTTGTTTTTTCAGCTGAGCGGAACACCGAACTCGAAGCCTTCCCTTAAATGATTAGGGCTTTGCTTCTCTCAATTTGATGCACGCATGGTTGGTTTTGTAACAGAACTCATTTCAAAATCTAGGGTTCTAAGGGAATTAGCTTCTTCTGGTAAAAAAATATAGGTTTTCAATACAAAAGAATGGCAAATCATCACGATTTAGGGTTGCAAGATAAAATAACGATAAACAATGAAGATTCTTCCCGTTGCCGTCGTTACATCGAGCTCGCGAAGCTCGGATTAGGAGGGTGTTCTGAGGATTCAGAGATGGAGGAGAAAGAAGAGGTTCCAACGCATCTGAACACTGTAAATAGTTCAGGAGGGTTTCACGTCGTGTCGACGGATAAGCTCTCTGTTCAATACACCACCAGCCATTTGCACGGGCACGATGTCGGGGTAGTTCAGGCGAATTTCCCGGCTCCGGTGAGGCGGCTTGTCTACTATTTCGAGATTTTCGTTAAAAATGCTGGGCTCAAGGGTCAGATTGGGATCGGTTTCACTTCGGAAAATTTCAAGATGCGGCGACAACCCGGGTAAGTTTTCCTTTTTAGTATATTTTAGTTTTCCTTTTTAGTAAAGATTATAGTATATTTTTGTCACGCCCCAAAATCCAATACATTGCAATTTTCGGTGCGTGAGCGAATCCAATGATCAAAGCAAAACTAAAGGGTTAAACAAAACACATAACATGATATTTCATGCATGATTTCAAAGGAAGGGTACATCATTGTTACAATTCATTTATCGTTGGGAACACTAATACATTCCAAAAGTCCCTTATAACAAAACACAAAACCTTGCTAAGTCCTCGGCTGACTCTACTTGAAAAGATCTCCCAATGTCTCTGCTTGAGGAGATGCACGATGGTCAACTCGATCCTCCACTGAAATGTTAACAACGGGGTGAGTTAAACTCAACAAGTGCCCGCCTAATAATATCTAATAACCTACGTCTTAATAATCAATAAAAGAGATAATATTGATTATAAGCATTCCTTTGATTTCAGTAAGTGTTATAAATGTATGCGAATTCACTTTTTAGTTCTCAAAGCATCGCATTTGCAGCTATCATTAAGTAAAACATGAGATGTAAATATATAAGAACATGAGTTTTTCTTTGAAAGGAAAAAAGAAAATAACTTAATTTCAGCATCTACACGTTTATAAGAGTAGGTTCTACTCATATAGTTCCGGATCTATGGTACATCCACATGTGACCATTTCAGACTTCAATCTCTTATTCAGGCAATCCTTACCACATCTCATTGTATATCTGAATCACACACCTACTGTGGCAGATCGGTGGGCAATATGTACTTCCTATTATGGAAGTACTAGCACGGACATTCGTCCCAAACCCATGCTATCAATGGGGATCCCAACTAGAAATATCATACAATTATATAAATGCACAACGTATGTAGTAGAAAACCATTTATTCAATAGTTGGTGCTTTCCATAATTTTGATGGTATTTCATGATGCTTTTCGAAAATGAATACGCACTACGGCCAATCATTTATCATAACCACGTTCTCTTTCTACTGGTTTATGACAAGAATCATACGATAATTATGCTTGCTTATATGCTTAGATGTATGCTCATGCGTGATATGCCATCAAGAGTCGAACTGCGATTAACTTTATACAGAAATTTCAACTATCAAACATGATTGTGTAAACATTAAAGGATAAGCTCTTATGTAATTATACTCATATATTGATAATATCAATACACAACAATGTCTCGTAGATATATCACACTACCTAAGGTTTCAATTCATAATTACAAGGTTTATGTACTTACATGTAGGTCGTATCTAAATAGTACTTAATTATTTAAGTAAAACAAGGTGATAAGGGTAGGTCAGTTGCCTTGATATGCACTTTCCTGGTGATTGCGATAGGGGTGGTTGAAGCTCAGATTGCCCAAAGTGTTACCTGCATAAGAACAAGGTGTGCTAGCGCTAAGCGTTGTCTCGACAATAAAGATAGTTTGGATGAATATGCAAGAGGTATTAAGGTAGAGGTCGAGTCGGGTCACGTGGAAGGTTAGCCAATAGGGTCTCAACCGGGATAGGTCGAGTTTCAGGAGCGACTGGTGTAGCTACAGGTTGACGCGATTAGGGTACCGAGGATTGAATCGTATTATGACACCGAAAATATTACGAAAGAGAGTAATTAATAAAAGTCGTTTTAGTAACCCATAATAGGGATGTATATATTTTTAACAATTAATTGAAATCAATAAAATATAAATTATTAAAAGAACATAATAATTAGTAAATAAAAATAAATTTTAAAGTCAAAAGAATAAGTCATTAATAACAATTCTTCTAATATAATAAAAATTTTATAATAAATAGAATATAATTTATAATAGTTTATTTTACACTAAACAAAATAAATAAATAAATATTTCTAAAAATATTTTATAATTGGTTAGTAGCCTAAAATACTCATAACACACATATGGGTTATAAACCCTATATTTTTAATTAAAAAAAAAAACCAAAATAAAATAAAAGAATAAGCTTTTACAAATAATAAATATAATATATACATAAATATATATAGGTTTTATACCTTATATTATATATATATATATATATATATATAAAATAAAATAAAAGGATTTTAAAGTCACTGGTTTGTGGCAAAACAGAGAGGGAATGGGTTGTGGTTTGATGGCGGCACGAGAGAGAGAAAGAAAGATTGGTAGAGAAAGAGGGAACATAGAGAGAGAAGGAAAAATGAGGTGAGGATTGTGTCCTTGGGATCGGCGTCATTGTCAACAGGAATGACGTCGATTGCGACTGCGAAGGTGGACGATGGTCGCGAGGGCGTGCACGGTTACGATAGCCCCGCGAGCATCGAAATAGACGACAACGGTCTTCTCCGATGATCGTCGTCGGAGATCTAGCTGGCCGAAAACAAGAAAAAGAAGATGAGAAGATGAAGAAGTTGAAGATGAAATACATTACCGAAGCTCTTTGAATCATGGAGGAAGGAGGTGATGACTACCTTTGATTTATAGCCAGGAGAAGATGGGTGCGCGGTGCGTGATGATGGCGAGTTTGTTGTCAAGGTGGCGACGAACTGCAACACGATTGCAAGTCCCAAGCTCTGGATTTGAAGAGGATGTGATGTGGGAGAGGATTGGGTGTTACGCAGGGGCAAACAGAAAATATATAAGGTAATAGGTTGGGTTTGGCCTGGGCCTGGTTTGGGTTGGGTCTAGGTCCTCACAATTTTTTTTTTGCAAGATATATGCTATGTCTAAATTTTGATGGGCACCTATAAAAAAGATTCAATTTTTATTTATTTTTGGTTAAGTTTTCCAATTTATGTCCACAACCATCGATTATAAAATCCGACGACGAGTATTTTAGGGACGGTTACGATAAAAAATTGAATTAGACTAGATTAGTAGATGAGCAGTGCTTCGCTTAAATTGAAATACTGAAAGCAGGGTATCGTATACTAGCCCAATGGAAGGTTGACAATATTGCAGCCTCTAGGTAGCAGGTTCAATCCCAACTTACATGATAAAAAAAGAAAAGAAATTTGACGCCAAATCATGATCACAGTACGTGGGGCAAATTTGTTCTCTTATTTCGAAGCTTAGATGCCTGATTTGTAGCCTTATGCCTATTCACTATCCCAATGAAGCGTTGAGATGTTAGCCTCGGATTATGCGTTGCATGAGTGCACAAAAGATATATAAATTGATATACATTTGTCTCAGAGAGAGTGTGGGATTAGTCTTTGGAACTTATTGATGTTGCTTCCTCGCAGCAGCTTTGCATATATATTTACTATGCCTGTTGGGCTGACGATTCTTCATTACATTTCTCTCAAGCTAGGCATGCATGATATTTGTGCTCCATTTATGTGAGCTTGTAATTTTTCGAATTATATATATATATATATATATATATATATATATATATATATATATATATAATTCAAGGCTAGTAGCGCTCATTGCCTTAGCTAAGACATTCTCTCTCACCTCTTCTTCTACCTAACGCTAACCCTAATTACAACCCTAGAATCAAAACCCGAGTTTCTTTTCAAAAGGTCTAATGATGTGAGAGAAATCCTTTGGGTTCCACTAGAATCTTATACTAACACTCCCGCTAAATTCAGTGGGGACTTGAGTTAACTTATTGCAGCAGTAGATGCAAAGATTATTGAAACTTTATGCCCAAGTGGTTTATATCTGACGCTGCCAGAGTAACTAAAAAGAGGGATTGGTTTGTGGGTAGCAAATTTCTGATTATTAAGGATTGGTCTCCTGAAACAGCAGAGGATTGTTTTGACAAACTGAAGATTAAATGTTTTAAGATCACTAGACTCCCTAACTTCTGCTAGGAGACCAAGGTATTTTCAGGTTTTTTGTTCCAAGCTGGTTAAACTTAATATGACTAGCCTGAGAAGAGCTACTGAGCTTGGGAGTACTAGGTTGAAGATGAATGCTAAGGGCGAGGAGAACATGGATACCTCCATTAATGATAGAACTGGGAATGTCCCACTGGATGTTGTGAAAAAGAATGGAGATGGCGTTGCTAATAAGCAAAAGGGCGACAACAATAGTTTTGCTAAGAAAAGTATGGGAAAGTAAGTTGGCTGAAAACAAGAGAGTTTGATGACTGAGAGTGTTTGAGTGGGGGTTATTGGAGGTGGGTGTGAGTTTGGGGGGGGGGGGGGGGGAGATAGGGTGCTTCTTATGAGGCTTCAGATGACACTTCCAGGGGTAATGTTTCTTCTTTGGTATCAGAGCTACAGGAGATACTTTCACCTCAGTTACGACACTTACATTTTCTCCTAACAATCACTTTGGTTCCACCCTTTTAAATCGCCAGCAGCTGATATAGAGATCAAGCAGTTTTTCAGCTTCTGGAAGGCATCTCCTAGATTTCCTTCTCATTCACTGGCTGCTGGTAGGTATCTGCCTCCGTTGGTGCAGGTGACGACATAGGGCCTTCTGACATCACCCAACAGTCAAACTGGCTGAAGATCTGTCATAGTATGATGCTGAGGCCAGTACAGAGTTGTGAGCTGGTGGGGAAAAATTGTACTGCAGGCTGACTGTTCAAATCAAGTGTACAAGCAACAACATGCTATTTTGTTCGTATGTAAGAGTAGGGGAAGAGTTCTGCTGGAAAGAAGGGTTTATATTAAAAAAAATGTTTTAAAAAAAAGCAGCAGGGTATGCGTCTCATCATGTGAAATTAGACTGGCAATGGATTAATCCATAGTTTAGGTAGGTCCATTCATGCCTCTGTGTCTCATGAATATTTGAAGAAGGCCCAGGGCTGCGTAACTGATGGTGGCATATTAAACCCTGGTCTTAATACATCTCACCTTGAGCTTGATAGTTTGACAGAGGCTCTGGTGCTGAGTGGTCACATAATTGACAGTACTCATCTGGCTGGGAAGTCTCTCGTGGATACAATTGGGAGTTCCATTCTTCTTTTGCTTTAGGAGGTGACTGATCGCGTAACTTTGGAACATACCATGATTAAGGACTAGTTGAGACCTCTTTCATCTTTTTCAGACTTTTCTGATCTAGGTTTGGATCCCTACAACCCCGTTGAGGTATGCCTTTTGATTACATTAATGCTGCTTGTTTTCAGACCACTATCAGCTTTGATTACTCCGTGTCAGTTAACTTGAATGGTGATTTCCCACCCTTGTGGCTGCTATTTCATCGAGAACAGACGCGAGCTTCTATATCGGGAGCCATATGAAATTTGACTGAACCTGAGGTGCAAGTGGGCTTCTCTTTCCCTCCTTATGAAGAAGGAAAATTCAAGGGTATAAAGTTTATATGGTATGTCTAGAGAGCTGGCCAAACTCTTTACGTCTATCTATGAAAATATTAAAGGAAAGTGGTCTAGGGGATAAAGAACTTAAGAGGGAGCCACGATTTAAAGTAAGGCTCCTAAGCTGGAATTTGGGAGGCTTAGATGGTCGGGATAGACATAGGATGGTGAGGGATCTCATTAGAATCATGCAAAAAAATCGTTGTTCTTAGAGAGACTAAAAGGGAAACCGTCTCTAAGGATACTTTCAGAGAGATAATACCAATCACTGATGCCATTGCGCTTGGACTGTCGGTATATCTGATGGGGTCTGGATTATGTGGAACTCTTCGGTGATTATTTATTGTGATAATTTTTCAAATTCCCATTTCATTTCTGCTATGTTATCTTCTAGTTGTTGACAGGAGCATATTGTGACGGGGCCAATACTCGAGCTTGCAGCATGGTGCGTGTGGCACGACATGTGGTGCCAGGAGGGCACGTGACATGGGGCTAAGTGGGCCTGGCGACGTGGTCGCGCTGCGAGGACGCGACACGGTCGCATGAGGGTAGGACGCGGAGCGTCACGGTCGCGACACGGACGCGACATAGCCAAGGTGGGCTAGCAATGCAAGAGGCGTTGCGGTATGTCAAACCAAGGGGTTTGAGATTCTTCTGCCATTCTGGCTGAATGACTGTTTTGCCCTTATATAGGGGAAGGGAGCTTGAGAGCTATTCTCCCACACACGGGGCCTTGCGTTGCCAGAGGGGGCGCAAGTGTCTCTTAGGTCTGAAAGGGTGGGCCTAAGACATCGACGCAGCGATGCCGTGTGGCACCCAAGGGAGGTTTGAAGTATGGCCCCGGACTATGCGTCGCAGTGCATACGGCTGGGCAACCTCGCGTGATAACACAAGGGCGCTACGTGGGACTCAGTTGAGCACGACAACATGTGGGCTATGTGAGCACGCTTGAGCGAGCACATACAAGGTCAGGCTTGGTTGGCGGTGAGGCGAGGTACTAGTGCGGTACGGTGGTGAAGCTTGAGCAGGCCAAGTTTAGCACAGTGGTGCAATTGGCGTGTCGTAAGGGGCACAATGAGCTGGGTGGTAGGCCGTGAAGCAGAGGTAACCATGTTGGGGGAGTTCCCGTCCTCTAGGCGGGTGGTATCAGAGTTGATGTGTAGATGGGTTGGCTTCGTTGTATGCGGTAGCGAAGCACCGCGCGGGTTGAAAGCGTGTCGAAGGACGCTCCCGCGACTGTTGGTATCAGGAGTAGGCTGACCTAGCGAAGCGTGCGTTAGGTGCCGCACGGGACTGAGGTTGCGGAACTGCGACCCCGTGACAATATGCCCTTGTGAAGAAAAATTAGGGACACAAATGTGGATTGATTTGATGTCTATAAAGACAGCGAATTTCATCCTATATGAAAAAAATAATGCTGTTGGTTTACCTAGCAGCATGGATTATATTTGAGCTTGGAGTTAAAACTTTTGAAAATGAAATAAATAGGTGGTTTTAGATCCACTATATTGAAAATTATGAATATTGAGCATAGGATGGATCAAGTACATGCTTTTGAAAAGTCAGACATTCTGTTTTCTTTTTTACCTCCAGTTGATGTTTAGGCTTAAAAGTTACTACCTGACAGTCATCCATGGCACTTTGGCTAAGGGAAGGAGATAGAAATACAATTTTCTTTTACCGCATAACCACTTTTAAGTGCAGGAAAATGGCACTTATGCCATTAAAAGTTGGTGAAGGTGATTTCTCAACTGGAATTAGGATGGAGAAAGCGATTGTTGACCACTTCAAAGAGTTATATAAGCTTGGATTGATAGTGCCTTTCTGTCTCTAACTGAAAACACCAATCCCCAGCTAGAGAGACCATTCTCTTAGTTTGATAGTTCCCTTCGTTGCCTTCTTGCTATCCTATTCAAAACTCCTCTATTTTTACCATACTTCGATAAGAATATTGGCTGATTGGTGTGACATTCCTCAAATTTCATGTCAACGACAGGAATCAACTTATATTTTACAATTTTTTTTGAACGTAAATAATGCATGTTTAGTAGATCTAAGTCCGATCAACTTACCAAGCATGTATTTACTATCACTGTTAATGATATGACCGTTGATATAGATTTCACCCATGCTAATGAAAATAAAGGACCATTCCTTTTGCGCCAAAGAGTGAGCAGAAATGACTTCAAAACCGTTAATATTTGAGCAAAATAAGCAACATCATTTCAACAAACAAGATGCTAACGGAAGTAAAGCATGGAGAAGAAGCTTTTCGTTTTGGACAAAGCGTGAAAAGAAATGGCATCAAAACCGTCAACATTCAATCTGAATATGCAACCTCATTTCAACAAACAAGTTACAAAGCAAGAAAAGGTCAAGAGCGAGTAGACAGTGCCTCTGCAGTTTAAGTCTAATGTGAAAGTCACATTTATAGCGCCAGTCCAAGCAAACGCCTACACTCTAGGTAGTTCTATCACTTGGGCCATTTGCCAAACTTAGAAAGGGTTTTATCCTATAAAAGATTCCTGCAGAAAATTAAACCAAAAGGAAAATGCATAGCTCGTCTAGCTCCAATTTTTGACCCTACATCTATCCAGTTTGAGATTTCCTCAATTAATGCCTACATATTGAATCTATCACATTATAACACTGATCATTATCCATTTTGACCAAATTATCTTTCTTGCTCTCTTGAATTCTGAACTTGTACTTCTATTAACCCCTTAAATACTTATTTTCTACAGTTCCAACTTATCACACAGTTTCTTTTTTGTCTGGTCAATTAACACTACGTCAGACAACATATGCTATTCATTAGAGCTCATAGAATGAGTGATGTGCATACTCTGTGGTGTAACTTTAAAGTAATATTTTTGTTCTCCAGAGAAGTGATTTAGCAATTTAAGTGGTGAGTTAGGGAAAGGGCATCAAATCTCCATCCCTTGAAGCGGCAAGAGAGTTTTACAGTAGGCTGGGACAGAGAAGGTTTCACAGGTTTTTTTGTCTCATAGGCCTCCTGTCTGCTGGTTTTAAGATGTTTGTAACTGACCAAGCAAAAATTGAATATCTTCAGCAGAGGAAATTTTGGACTGACAAGATGTAGAGCCGTGTTCTGTGACTGGAGGTGTGGTCTGATTTTTATATGGCTACTTTATGTTACCTAATTAACAGAGATCTAGACCCATGCTGGGTTCCAGATGATCATGTTTTGAGGCCAGTAGGGACACTTAGATCATTGACGTAGATGACACCTTCTTAAAACTTATGCTGGGTTCCAGATGATCCAGTTTTAAGGCCAGTAGTGATGCGTAGATCATTGAGGCAGGCGCCTTCAATGTAATTCATTGGTTTCACAAATTGGGACGTTTCTTGGATTAGTTAAGGCTTCTGCCAAATTTCTTAATTGATAAGAGGTTCAAATTGTACATATCTATTTGGAAACAGATTAGTATGTGGGTAAATAACCAGACTTGCGACCCCTCTAGTTCTTCAAAGTAGCTTATTTGAGGATATTATTCGTCAATAAACTGCAAATTGTATATATATATATATTATAATTATGTATATAATTGATTATCTTTTTAATTGTTATTCATGATTAGCTCCCAATAGTTTTTTTGGCCAATTGTTTGATGATTCGAAACACGTATTCTGTTGGGTTTGGTAATATTGATATATCTGTAATACACTAATCCTCCGTGTTCTGTTTGACAGTTGGGAAGCAAACAGCTGTGGATACCATGGGGATGATGGTTTTCTTTACCGTGGACAAGGGAAGGGTGAAAGCTTTGGTCCTACGTTTACATCTGGTGATACAATTGGTGGTGGTATTAACTATGCTTCACAAGAGTTCTTTTTCACGTATGACAGTTGCTTGCTTTTAACAAGCACATTGTAAAAGCTTATTGATTTCTTAGCTGCTGATATACCATTAGAATCTACCATTCCATTCATCTTTAGGAGACAGATGTTTGAGCTGTTGTAGACTTTCTGTAGCATGCAACTAGATAGTTCCATATGTTATTTTTCCATCCAAATTGTTTACTAGGATGCTGTATTTTTTTTTTAAAATTCCATTCTAAATTTGATCTAAGCGTTATATTATCACTTCTTAAGGCTGCTTATGTATCTGTACCATGTGCTTTTAATGTGCAGGAAAAATGGAAAGCTGGTGGGAGCAATCGAAAAGGATGTAAAGGGTCCCTTGTTCCCAACCATTTCTGTTCACAGCCAAAATGAGGAGTATGTCATGCCTACATTCTCTCTCTCTCTCTCTCTCTCTCTCTCTCTGCATTATATATATACACACTCTCGCAAATACATATTTTTTCTTATATTTGAAATTCATTCATTTATAGTCAGAAAGAAAGTTTCCTTTATACTGTGACCAACACAATATAATGAGCTGGATGATAAACATGTTGCAGATACTAATCGTGTGAGGAAAGCTTGCGCATTCTGCTTGGAGTTTCATTTTTTCTGTCCAAAAACTGTTTCATGTGCCCTGCTCTGCGTTCTTATGTTTGACCTAGTAGTAAACACATGAGATCATAGGGCAATGCAGGTGTCGACCTTTCTTATGAGGTTTTAATTTTCCTTTCTGTTCATGGTAGTTTCTGAATGCTAATCAAATTTTAGGGTCTTTGACATATATAAGTGTGATGCACTCAACTAGATTTTATTTTTTCTTTGTAACTTGTGAGTTATAGTAATAACTAAAGAATTAAAGATATTTCTGGTGAAATCCGCAAAATACTGATTGAAATGATGCACCACCCCAAATACTATGGCAAACCCCCCCTCCCTAATTCTCATACAAAATCCTAATCGTGTGAGGAAAGCTTGCGCATTCTGCTTGGAGTTTCATTTTTTCTGTCCAAAAACTGTTTCATGTGCCCTGCTCTGCGTTCTTATGTTTGACCTAGTAGTAAACACATGAGATCATAGGGCAATGCAGGTGTCGACCTTTCTTATGAGGTTTTAAATTTCCTTTCTGT
Organism: Chloranthus sessilifolius; assembly: GCA_021018995.1. Taxonomy (NCBI): domain Eukaryota; kingdom Viridiplantae; phylum Streptophyta; class Magnoliopsida; order Chloranthales; family Chloranthaceae; genus Chloranthus; species Chloranthus sessilifolius. Next base: position 7,709,596 of record CM037591.1, read on the forward strand.
TCATGGTAGTTTCTGAATGCTAATCAAATTTTAGGGTCTTTGACATATATAAGTGTGATGCACTCAACTAGATTTTATTTTTTCTTTGTAACTTGTGAGTTATAGTAATAACTAAAGAATTAAAGATATTTCTGGTGAAATCCGCAAAATACTGATCGAAATGATGCACCACCCCAAATACTATGGCAACCCCCCCCCTCCCTAATTCTCATACAAAATCCTATTTGTCCCGACGCTCTGGCAACAACCCAAAGAAGAATAATATCATCTGATTTCCAAGATAGAAGCTTAATCGCGTTCATATATAATCCTGATTATATACGCTACCTTTTCTGTTTTCGACAGATAGCAGCAGGATCTTATTAATAATAATTAGTATAATTAATAACAAATTAGTCAACTTACAGGAGGGATGAGCGAGATGCTTAGAGCTTCAGGGTGTCGCAAAATCTAGAGTAAGGCTACATCAAAGGAAAGCATGGTCCGACCTTTAATATTGGTTAGTAAGCTTCCTTGGTAGCCAACGTGTTAGCCTCTCTTGGGGCAAGGCTGCTGAAAATTTTAGTGACTTATCATATCCCCGATCCTATACATATACAGTTGCAATCTCCAAGGAGCTTCAGTACACTTGCTGATCCATGCTATCACACTCTTAAAGAGTCTCCCTTGATGATGGGCTGATCTGGTTTCATATCTTTGATCATCCGAATTCCATTGACAGCGGCACGAAGTTCAGCCTCGAGACTGCCACAAGAATTAAAAGGGTTTCAGCTGGTTGTCAACATTGTATCAGCATATCCCTAAGGTGGATGCATGATGTAACAAGAAAGGATTAACTTAGGAATGAATACATTAGAGGAAGTTTAGGGATGGCTTCAATAAAAGTGAAAACTTAAAGAATGCTGTTTGAGATGGTTATCACCTCTGTATATGAAACGATACAATGGCACAGAAGGAAGACAATGGGAAGACCAATGAAGACTTGGAAAAAAGTAGTGAGAAATGGGAAGAAGGATTATTGAGTAATGGCTTACAAAAAAGGCCGAGCTGTTGGCATTGGCAACTTACTCCCCGCGGAGAATTTTCTGAGATGAAAGTTGGCTTATTGCTAACAAGTAGCGCGTGACAAATTCCCAAAGAGAAAAACCCAGCCTGATGAGCAGCCCGAAACACACATGCAAAGCCCCCTCCCAGCGAGAGGAAATTAGTTCATGCGCAGGTTCTCCCACTCATCTAAGAAATTGCTGCTTTCTAAGTCCTCCCTTCTAACAGCAAAACTCACCCGATGAACTGCGAAATCACTAGCTGATTTCATAATCGTCTGAGTCGGACACCTTCTTTTCCTGAAGATTCTTCCGTTTCTTTCCAACCAAATTGGCCACATAACAGCAAAAACAATGATATTCCCCAAGGTCCCCTTAATCCCCTGAAACTCCACACCATTCCAGCTTGCCATTAACTGACCACAAATCTTGGGCAAGCCCATATGACACCAAAAGTATTCAAAACTGCATGTAAACCTCTCACTACCCAACAATGGATCATTATGATCAATGGACTCTCTTTTGCAAGAACAACACACCTGTTTCTGATTGGAACACCTCTCTGATTCAATTGGTCCAAAGTGAGAGCCCTTCCCCATGCCACCGTCCACCCAAAAAACTTAATTTAGATGAGATTTTTACAAGCCACCCTCCGCAATCTAGACTATACATGCTTAAACAGAGGCTGCCTGCAAAGAATCGTGTAGGACTTTACTGTGAATGCACCCTTTTAATTATGCCTCCAAATTCTGATATCCTTAGCCCATCTATTACGCCTGGCAGAATAGAGGGATTCCATCAGATGCAGATACTCTTCCACCTCATCCTCCTTCAGATGTTTTCTGATTCCGACATTGGACACCAGCTCCTCATTGTGGAAGTTGTGAACAAGAATAATTACTAACTTGCTGTGGAAATATTATGCAGTTTTATTCTTGATACGCACTTTGCACTTATCAAACCTGCAAGCACTATTTTACATGCTGCCTTTTTATATGGAATATTCATAAACTTGTATACCATCAGTGTTAGAGAATCTGATATATGCAGATTGGATGGTTGATTTCAATTCTTCAGGGTGCATGTCAATTTTGGGCAGAAGGATTTTGTCTTTGACATTGAGGTATGTCATAGCTTTATTTACTAGGTTCTCATTCACAGTTGTATGTGTCTTAAAGGTTAATTCCTCAAGCATATAGCATCGTGTACACTCTCGCCTCCAAGTTAACTGTTTGAGAACAGTCTGAACATCAAGTTTTAAAATGACACTGTGGAAGCTTTTTCTATAATGGAATCCATAGCTGTTAACTTATTTGTGGTTGCTACTCTTGTTCATCTGGGCTCATTTGAGAGAAATGTGTTTCCTTTATTTGGTATATATTAAAAGTCAGTGTATTGAGCTCTGCGGATGTGAGTCTGGGAGCTTGAGTAATTGTAATGCAGTCAAGTTCTTATATTTAGTCTCAGAAACCGGTGGGAGCACCAACAGTTGTAGTATATACCCCTTTATTGTTTGAAATTGTATTAAAGAATATATCTAGATTGCTCTTGTTGGGAAAGAATCAATTACTATTTTCTTATTCTGCCCTTATGTTGACATTTCATGTATCTTAAAATTGCACTTTATAACCATATTTTTCTTTCATCAAACCATTGACCCTGTGATTCCAATCCCTGGTTTCAAAAATGGTAATGGGCTTCGCTGGTGCCTGAACGCACCCACCTGTATTTTAAAGATGCCTTCTCTTTGGTGCTGAGACAGACATGCTTTTGTTTGGATTTTGACTAGGGATTTGCTCTGGCGGAAAGACTAAAACAACAAAGGATGATCGAAAAAATATCTTTGCAACCAGGTGTTAGTCATTGGTATGTGAACATAAGCTTGGAACTCCTGTTTAAAAAAATTTCCTGGTATGCTGGTTAGTAAGAGTGTGCTTATCAACAGTTTTGCTTATGAACAATATATTGTGGAGCTTCTATATTGTGTTCTCTGCTTGCATTCTTTGTGGAAACCTATTTTCATAAAATCTTCTTTCTTTAGTGATGCATAATTTGTGCTTGAAGAGTTGAATCAAACGCTCTATTATAAGTTTATCACAGACCAATATTTGATATTATTTCTTTATTTGAATTAAAAATGTTCAGATGTTTATGACTATATGTTCAATTTACAAAGCTCTTATATGAAACTACTTAAGCACCATAATATATATAGTACCCTGAAGTAAATGCATTTTTGAATTCTTAGGCGAAACAAAATTAGATGGAAGTGAAGAGGGAAGTTCCTCCATGATCATAACCTCCGACGTGCCAACTCATCACAGCCATTGCAATGACATGCGCAATTTTTAAACAGAAATATGGTGTACCATCTTTTAAATTAGCTGAAGTGCCCTCTAAATCCAATGACTTTGGAGCAACGACAAACTCTTATAATTTTATATACATATCTGTTGCTTTAAACATATTTCAGTCATCAACAAAATTATACACCTTATTGCCTATAATCATAACCTTAAATGTTTTGGCAGTTTCCGTAACGGAGCAACGCGAAACTATATATATATATACACACACACACACACGTTTGTGTTGCTTAATAGTTCATTCATCAACAATATTATACTCCCTATAATCATCAGCTTAAATGTTTGGGTATTTTTCGTTACATTATGCAAGCTGATGGTTTCACGCGGGCGGCACTTGTTGGATGCTGGGACACTATGGAGCTAATCATCTTGATGTTGATGAGTTTCTACATGTCATGGGCTTCACTGCTGCGCCAAAGATGCGAGCAAGGCTGCTTGCTAAACCTAATTAAATTGTAAAGCGACCTTCATACATGAACTTCACTAAAGCTAGACTGATGCATATGGGGTTTGTATCTTTCTGTCCAATGTATTCTTCTATTGGTCATTGGATGTTTCTATAACTTGCCACCATTGTTGTTGATCACTGGCTGTTTAGAAACATGTACTTTCTGGTCCCATAGTCACAGCCATGGTATCAAAACTCGTCCGATATAGATACTTATCGGTGATACGTATCAGTTCCGTTGAGAACCAATACTGATACCACCGATACAGGTATGGGGGGCATTGGTAGCTGTATCGGTATCGGACCAATACGGGTCGGTATCAGCCAATACCCACAAATACAACTGTTTTTTTTTTTTTTTTTCTTTTTTTTGGCCTTTTTTCATAAAACCAAAAATATTGGCCGTACGGTATCGGCGATACCGTATCCGGATAGGCCGATATGTATCGGTTCAAGATGGACCGATACCGGTACTGAGTTTGACACCTTGGTCACAGCGAGCCTTCTTTTTGTGATTATCTGTTTTCATGTTTCAATATGCTGTTATTAATCATGGAATCACCATTTTTTTTTTGCTTTTCGAGTACCTAACAGGGTTACTTCTGGGCTACGAGTTGCCCATGTCCCTAGGTCAAAATGTGGAACACAATGTTTAATCCTTGTTCTATTCAAATTGTAGTTTTGATGTAACTCACCTTTAGGATGTCGCATATGACTTAGGTAATGTGCCCACTTCAGATGAATGAAAATTGATACATACTAGTTGGTCTATTGACACTAATTTTTTGAGGAATGATTTTATCTGCTGTGCTTGAGCTGGCTGAGTGTTGTTAAAGGAATGTGTGAGGGCCTAGCGGAACCCCTTGGGTCCTAGGCAGGGCTTAAGCGGAAAGGAATAATGTTTGAAATCTTTGTATATTGTAGTAAAACATCCATGAAAAATGGAGAAACAAAAATGATACGTTATTACCAAGGTAATACCAAGCGTAAGGCAGCGAGACAACTAACAGCTAACGCATAAACATAGTAAATCATGTAATTAAACCAAAAATATATATTCAAGTGACATTTACAATTTAACATATGTGGAAATAACAACTAAAAACTAAAATCTAAAAAAAGGAGAGTATTCCGAGTTTAATTTTATCAACACCAATTAAATTAAATATGTTTATCTAAAGTCGGTGTTGTCCTCCTCTGTCCAATTGATTGATGCATCATCATCATCTGCCTTGTCCATGTAAACCTCATCTTCATCTCTCCTCTGAGTCAATCTCTTATTGTCAGGCTCTCCTTGAATTTCCAATGGCAGAGTTTGATCTCCTTGGCCACTGTGACCCCTCATCCGCCTGAGAAGCCCCAAGGGTTGCCTCCAATTGTACTTGCAATTGGATGCACTACAGGTTGGACTGAGGATACAGGAAGCAAGGGTCTTTAATTCAGGAGTTTTTATTCCATATCCATCACATGACTCTACCTTGGTTAGATAAAATTTATTGGTGAGTGGTGATGTGGAATAAATGATATATTTGTGAATTAGTAAATAAGTTACTACTACTAAAATAAAAGCTTAGACAATTAATAATATTGATTGACATAATAATTACTTACCAGGTTGGAGTCCTGTACTCCTGCCCTCTGTCCCATCACAATTTCTGTCTCAAAAACATCTAAAGTGTTCTTAATATCAAGAACCTGGCCACTTATCTTGTGCACTTTTATCAGGAGCCAGTCTCTCCAAGTACTTATAAAATCCCTTGTGGAAACGAGCTATAAAGTTTTCATCCACCTCTCTATATAATGATGGATTAAGAAAGTAAGCTGCTAAATGTAGTGGCTGATTGAACTGCATATTCCACCTTCTATTGATAATATCTAGGATTGGCCTATAATCTTTTGTCATTGTCGTAAAATGATGCTTTAATCAGCTCTTTGGCTTGAATCATTTTTTGATAAATATTGCCTATTGTGGCTTCTGATGTGGTAGAAGAGGAAGATGACGAAAGAAATGAAGAAATAATACAGAAAATCAGCTTACATTAATACTTAATTCATTAGTAAAGAGCGAGAGAGCATCAAACTAATAAGCTAGAGTTTGTAACTAAACCCACGAGCAATCCATGAAAGAGGAATCTTGAATTTTTAGGCTCTTCAAGAGTTTTTTCGTTAACATAAACTTTAAAACAGTTTTTACAACAATGAAGTTTTAATATATATAGAGTAAACTAAATATTCGTACCCTAGGTTTCCCATTCTAGCTCTATTTTATTAACTTCCTAAATGCAAAGATAGAAAGTCAAAGAAATTTCGGTAAAATCTCTCAAACTCCCTATAAAATCTTGTCCATACACTCTCTTTTCTTATCTTATTTAGAGTCCCAACCATTTTAGGTAACTAAGACACTGATAAATATCCTAACAATTTTGAATTTGAAACCTAAGAAAATAAATAAAAACCTATTTATGATCTTCTGCTTTCTCAAACTTTAGAGTTCTTGCAGATTTTGTAAGAGCCACTCGTTTCTCTTGGGTTGTGTGACTTATTTAAGACACTTTGTGGGCCTTTGTAGCCCATTAAGGCCCAGTCCAGTGCATTATTAAATGCATTTAATAGGTTTGTAAATAGTTCTGTTGCAGAGTATTAACAGCAGTAGATTCGTGAGATAATGGACTGCATTAGTGGCTATTAATGGACCATTAATTCCCGTCATCTCGTCCTCTTTTTCCAATTTTTCTTCATCTTCTCTCCTCTTTCTTAATCCTTGATTTCTTTCATACCACAATATGGGTTACGCTCGCTTTGCCACCTTTTTTTTATATGGGTAAGTTGGGACTAAACCTGCGACCTCAAGGTTGCAATATTGTCAACCTTCCAGTTGAGCTATAGGCCCAACCCCCACTGGAGGCTTCTCCTCACTATCAACAATTCTTTACTAGTGTTGGGCGTCCTGCATTATAGGACTTGCACTAGCCACTATAGCAACCTCACCACCTATGTATTGGGTGTACATATTGTATATTGGTGTTAGTCATAGTGGTGTGTTAGTCTTATTATTGGGTGTGTATGTACTATAAGGGTACTTGCATCTTTCGATGATAATATAGAGACTAGTAGTGTCTCCTAACCCTAACTAAGTCGTTTTTGGCTGATCTCTCTCTTTCTTCTTCTCCTCCTTTTTCCTTCAACTTAACCCCTAAATCTAACCCTAATATCACCATTGCGAAAGTTAAGTTGGTCTGTCGCTGATGTCACCCAGCTCTGTCACCCAAGTCTGTATTGACGTCAGCATGATGTCACACCGATGTTAACATGGTCAACCTTTGATCTTTGATCGAGTCAAAATATACATCTCCGAAGTTGTCTCGACCTGTTTCACAATTTTAATAAACGCACCTTTGGGATTTGAGCTATGCAGAGTGGACTTTCGAAGGGATTTTTGCTCAAAATCTAGGTTTATTTTTTTTTTCCTGGGCAATCAGACAGCTACCATCCTCAATTCTGGGTCGAAATTGTTTGAGGCTTCCTTTTCTACCACTTGTTTGTGGATTTAATCAAGATTTGATGGATATTTGATCAAATCTTCATCATCTTGTTTCAACACTCTATTAACTGTTTTTTGGGCTTTCTGAGGCTTGTGCATCATCATAGCTCATGAACTTGCATTTGTTTGCTTCCTTTCTTTTCCAGAAGCTTATTGGATCCCATTTTCCTTGATTTGGAAAAATTTGGGGAGATATGTCAATTTTTGTGAATTACTTTATGTTTTTTTTTCCCGTCATTTTAGAAATGAACATGTTTTTCTCTCTTAGTGGATGTTCTTTCCCAGTGATTTTTGAGAGTTAATTGGGCATGTGGATGTTGTTTCCCACTGCTAGACCTTGTTTCCTTCTCCGACAAAATTTTCTTCCTTGGTCTAGGGCTGTAAAGTTTTATTTGGGCAGTCATGGGAAATTAGGCCATATTCTTGGGACTGTCCCCTAGACCTCCATTTCACCCCACTTTTCTTTTTTTTTGATCGGTAAAAATGTATATATATTGAAATGCCAGCAAGATGCTGGAAAAAATAATACAGTGGAATGGCCAAAAAAGTTGGGCCACAAAGCCAATCAGCAAAAGACAACACAACAGAAAAGGCAAACCAAACTAAACACCCTTAACTCATTTGTCAGGAGCGCACAATGAGGTTGCCCCGGTTCCCAAGGTTCTGAAATCGACTTGGCTCCTGCTGATAACCAAAGAGTGACTAGGTCCTTAGCCGCCTTCACAATACACCGCATAGGGTTCTTCTGTTCAAAAATCCGCAAGTTCCTCTTTCCAGATACTCTAGATTACAGTGAAGAAAGATACTATCCAATTGTTCCTAATCCTGTTGTCCATGTCGACTGCGGACCAGGAAAGGTACAAATCATATGGCATAGCAGTCATGGCCTACTTCATCTGAAATAGATTTAAAACTATACCCCAGATTTCGAAAGCGACATCACAATGGATGAATAAATGTGCCGCCGATTCCTCTTCCCTAGAACACATGACACATCGATTCTTGATATTCTTTCCCCTACGAATGAGTACATCCATTGTGAGCACTCTCTCTTTGAATAAGGACCAGCCGAAGAAATTAATTTTAGACGAGATTTTCGTCTTCCACGACATAGCACCTTGGAATTTGATGAGCGGCCATCGTGTCAGCATCCGGTAGTACATCTTGACACTGAACATGCCATTATTATTCGGGTCCCATCTCCGCCGGTCAAGATTGTCCGCATTCGGGGTGAACTTGTACAACATCTGTAGGAGTCTAGCAAACTCTTCTTCTTCGTCAGTACGCAAATTTCGTCGGGTGACCACTTCCCACACTCTAGCTTCATTGGAATATGAGAGAAAACCTATAATCCGTTCTGAGGGATTCCAAGCTATGGAGTAGATACTTTGGAAATTCTGACTAAGCTTCCCCTCCTCTGCCCAATTGTCCTCCCAAAACAGTATTTGGGTGCCACAACCCCAGCTGCAACGAATCCCCCTAGAGAAGTGCATCCACATACTGCAGATGTTTTTCCACCAGTTAGAAGTACCTCTAGCAACTGAGGTATTGACTCTCCAGTTGTAATCTGACGGGCCATATTTCTCCAGCAGTACCTTTCGCCATAAACTGTCCACTTCATCCGCGTTTCCTGCACGCCAAAACCATTTGCCAAGCAGCGCAATGTTGGTCCACTTCGCGCAATGGATTCCCAGTCCTCCGCAGTTCAGTGGTAGTTTGCACGTGTCCCAATTGACAAGATGGTATTTTCTCTCCAATCCCGAATCTTCCCATAGGAAATTGCGTTGGATTTACTCGATTCGAAGTAAGATGCCAGCTGGGCACCTAAACATCGACATGTAGAAGATCGGAAGGCTTGAAAGCACAGCCTTGAGCAGAATGAGTCGGTCACCACTGCTGAGAAATTTGCCGCTCCACGTAGATAACCTCTGCTGAAATCGTTGAATCACCGACTCCCAAGAGTTGGCCGTTGGCTTCCGCAATTCCAAAGGCAGCCGCAGATACTTGATCGGCAGGTCTTGGCTGCCGCATTGAACTGTGTGTGCCAATTCCTGTACCGTAGTATTATCAATCCCGATTCCCGTTATTTTGGATTTATGGAAGTTAATGCGCTGCCTCGAAATTGCCTCAAACACGGTTAGCACGTCTGCCAGGTTCTTGAACTCCTCCACTCTGGCCTTACTAAAAAGGATTGTGTCATCAACGTACTGCAGAATTGCGATGGTTCGGTCATGAGCTCCCACTCTGATCCCCGAGATGAGATTCAGAAATTTCGCATGAGTAATAAGCCCCGCAAGAGCTTCCCCCATCATATTGTAGAGGAAGGGGGAGAGTGGGTCTCCCTGACGGATGCCACGCGAGCTTTTGAAATACCCCGCTGGAGAACCATTAACCAGCACCGAAAACCATGGGGTAGAGTAGCACCCCAGCATCCAGGTTCTCCATTAAACTCCGAATCCGAGCCTGCTTAGCACGTAATCAAGGCCGAACCGGCTAATGCGGTCATACGCCTTTTCCATATCAACCTTCCAAAGCGGCGTCGGTATTCGGTCGGAATGCGCAGAATGGATAATCTCGTGGGCCACCGCAACTTGGTCCACGAGCTGTCTCCTTTTGACGAATGCCCCTTGCGAGTTGGAAATCAGCTTCTCCATCAAGGGACTTAAATTATTAGCTAGCACCTTAGCTAGGACCTTATATAGGCAGTTAATGAGACAAATCGGGCGGAAATCAGTGAGATCCTGGGCCCCGTCTTTCTTAGGAATGAGCGTTATGAACATAGAGTTGAGACTGCGCCCAATAAAAGCTGTGTTGTGAAACTCATGGAAAACTTCCATCAGTTCATCATTGAGTACTGGCCAGAAGACACGGAAGAATTCAAAAGTAAACCCATCTGGTCCCGAGGATTTGTTCCTTCCCCTTTTTTAATGGCGTTCCATACCTCCTTTGCTTGGAACGACCTTTTGATCTCAACACTATCTTCAGCAACGAGCAAGTTAAATGGTACCCGGTCCAACTCGGGCCTCATTAAGCGTTCATCCTCATAGAGCTTCGAGTAAAAGCGAACCACCTGGTCGCGAATTTGGTCATAACCGACCGACGTCATCCCCTCCACAGTCACGGATCCCAAGTAGTTCCTTTTATTCCTCGCATTGGCAATGACATGAAAATACTTAGTATTTAGGTTACCCTCTTTCAACCACCAAACCTTTGCCTTTTGGTTCCAAGCGACCTCTTCAGCTCTAGCGATAGAATTGAAAAGCTGTTTGTTTTGATCCTGTTCTTTGCGCTCATTGACAGACAGAGCCCTTGATTCCTCCAAATTGTTGAGCTCCCTCAGCCGCAAAAGAATCGCATCTTTATTGGTTTGCAGATTTCCGAACACCTCTCTATTCCATTCAATTTTCTTTTTTTGATCCAGCTCAGTTTTGAAATGAATCTATATACTGCCGTTCCCCTAGGATTAAGTTCCCTTCACCACTCCGGTACCGCTGCGCGGAACCGGTCATCTAACAACCACATGTTTTCGAACCGAAACAAACTCGGCCCTTTCCCCCTTGCATCACAGGTCAGCAGCATCGACCGATGGTCAGAAGTAGCCCTTGCTAAGCATTCCAGTCTGGCTGCTGGGAACATTTCCATCCATTTCGTGTTGCATATAAATCGGTCCAACCGGCTTAGAGAGGGTTGGTCTTGGAGATTAGACCAGGTGAAGCGAGACCTAGTTAACGGGACATCCTCCATCGCCCAGTCAGAAATCCAAGAATTGAAGTTCGTCATCACCGCCACATCTGGAGGCCCCCTTGTTTTTCGTACCCCCATCTTATCGCGTTGAAGTCGCCTCCCAGGCAAATCGGGTACTCCCACCTGGCAGTCACCGCATCCAATTCATCCCAGAAATTCCCTTGGAGCGAGTTGTCTGACGGCCCATAAATGGTAGCGAAAGTCCAATGTTTCCCATTATCTCTATTCCGGAGTACCACCGACGCAGAAAAAATCCCCACCTCTTCCTCAATCTTCTCGAACAAGGACGGTCTCCACACCACCAGGATGCCTCTCGAAGCTCCTACCGAATCGACTCCAGTCCACTCCCAGTTCTTTCCTGAAAGTACTGAAGTGACTTTGCGTTGGTCACAGGAGCCCCATTTAGTCTCTTGATGTGTGATTACCGCTGGCTGAATCGATCGGATAAATCTCTTGACTTGAGCACGCTTAGCACTGTCGCAAATGCCCCGCAGATTCCATGACATCATCTTCATAAGAGCAACAAAGGGTCACCCACCCCTAAAAACAACAGATGAGGATTAGTCGACCTCCATCCCCCTACCATCTGTCATACCCCACTCCAATTGCGCAAGTTCTCGAACACCCGTCCTTCCTTTTTTCCTACCGTCACTGCAAGCCATCACAATTGATCGAAACATCTCTCGCAGTGCCTCCTCGGGGCCTTTGAACGTCATCCCTAGCTAGCGTCCAATCCTGATTAGGCGATCAATTTCCACCGAGTTGTCCATCTCATCAAGTCGTTGAGACATTCCCAGTGATGCTGTCAGTTCTAGATCTCACCAGTATCCGACATGAGAGGCTGCTCCTCCAGTTGAGACAATATTTGGCGGTCGTCGTCCGGTTTCATACACAGCTCCTCCAGAAGGGGTGAGGCGACTTAAGTCTGTGGAGGGGTCAAGAACCATCGTCTGGTTCTCAATAATGGAAGAAGAAAGGGCCCTGCTATCCATATGCTTCTCTTGGGCAGCCCAATGCTCGTAGCCCGGGTCCCCCTCGGCCCACATTATTCGTCCCGTTAAAGTCAGGCCAACCCGCAACCCGAGCAAAGTAGGTCCATCAAACTGGCCCGGATAAACTAACATCCATGTCCCCCAGGGGCCAAAGGCTACAACAGTCGTCAGATGCCACGTGGTGTCCTTTGACTGACCACCCTCCGCGTGTCGACCTTAGGATACACTCCTCGCCCAACCCGAGATATAGCTCGATATCCGCCCTGCATTTGGTAGATGGTAAAGAGATGGTCGGGTACCTTGCCCAGGAAGCTTCTGGGAGTCGACGTGTCCCCATCCCGCCTGGGTGTGACCCACGAGGCCACATACGTGTCGGCCATCCACTCTTCCACGGCTTTAAGGCAGCGTATAAACCTTTCCTCTTGTGGGTATACACTTTTAATCTCCGAAAACCCATAGACGGCAAGTTCTCTGCCTCCATCTCCATGGGATCCCAAAGATTCCCGACATCGCTGAACTCGTCTGCCCACGACGGCGCCGTTGTCCCCTCCACGAGACCGGTGTTGTCAGCGCAATGATTGGAGGTACGGATGTAAATCGACCGTAGGATCCCTCGGAAGCAAGTGATCCGCCGGAACCGGAAGACAAAAGCTTCTGTTATCACCTCCGACCGAGGTCCAGTCGTCTGCAGAGAGCCTCTCCCCATTCTCTTCCTCCTCCGTAGCGAGATCAGTCGGACATTTACCTCTAGTTGTGCCCTCATCAGCTCCTGATAACCGATCATGAACAACCCTCAGCGTCCGAGAGGAGGCAATGTCCCTCACCGGCGTGGCCAGTGGTCCGAGTGGTCCCAGCCCGAACGATGTGTGCGTGGCTGAGCGCCTCTCCGCGTCTCTCGCCGGCATCCAAGCAGTCCTAACCGCTCCCCTTCTGATTGGATTGTAGAGCATATGAGCTACTTTTGTAGAAGTATCGCCGATGCCGACGTTGATGCTCCGGGACCCCTCGGCCACTTCGCCTGTGTAATGCGAGATGAGGACCCTCTCCAGCCATGCTACTTCTATGAGGAGATGGCAACTCTGGCCGTCAATCAAGATTTCGCAGCCTCTAGGAATGCTGTCCAACGAATCAACGCCGACGAGGATTCTGGGGTGGTCCGTGTCCCAGAGGTCCGCAGTGCGCCAGTCAACCAGAATGAACCGGCCACAGCGGTCACCGTTCCGTTGGAACACCTCCGGTGGCCATGCATGAATCGGTAAACCGAAGATGCAGAGCCATATGCCTTCCCTTTCTCTGTGGATGTGTAGATCTCCCACCGTAGGTTCCCATGGTCGGCAAATCACCGGGCAATCATGAATGTAAAAGTGTTTTTTGTTGCAAACTTCTGTGGCAACCTTTTCATCCCTAAATCGTTGTAAAAATTTGTATTGGAAATAGAAGAGGTTGCAGGTCTCTCAGTGAGAGTATCATCCAAGGATCAAAATCTCGTTTTTTCGATACGTATCGTCCAGCCCCAAAACCGATACGTATCGGACGATACGTATCGGTTCCGGACGATACTCTCCGATTTTTTCCCAAAAAAAAAAAAAAAAAAAAAAAAACATTAAAACCGATAATTTGAAATTATCGGACGATAATTTCAAATTATCGTCCGATACGAACGATACATTGAACGATACAGACGATACGAACGATACATTGAACGATAATTTGACTGTTTTTTCAGGGGGGCGATAAAAACCCATTGTATCGTATCGGTGAGGTCCAAAACCGATACGTATCGGTATCGGACGATATTTTGATCCATGGTATCATCCCACTTTGTAGTAATCCACTGGTGCAATAAAAATAAAGATAGAGTATCTTTGTTGGTGTCAAGCACCACCCAATAATGACAGAGATTAGTAGCGTGGGAATGGAAGTATGGAACTGTGCAGAATCAAAACAAAGTGTCTCAAGCATCGAGGGACCACTTATGCCGACAGTTTTCCAGCCAAGTTGGACATTGTGAGACTGCGACGCACTTAGGATAGATTGCTGCAGGTTCCTCGTCATAGGAATCCTGCCGTCAGCCGATTTAACCGTCCTGCCTGAAGAACAGGAGGAGTCGCATCTGTAACAGTGGCATATCGCGGCGAAAGTTTATGTTGCGACACCGGACACAAATCCAGTCGCCCTCCCTAAGCACCAGACACGACTCCCGCCCCATTCTGAGTATTGATCTGCCTCCGCTTTTCGAGTAAATCACTTGGAAAGCTATCTCAGAAACTAAAAGAGGGCTCACGGATTGAATACCACCAACTATGAATCTTAATTACTTTGAAATTTTCTCTTATCCTTTTAGCTTTGGGGCTGTTTTTTGGGTTCCCCAAAGATGCACTCTAGCCAGCAGGCCGACCTAGCAGACCCCACCGAGCGACTGTCAACAGCCAACCGAATCGACTAGCGATGGTGCCCAGGCCGGCCGAATAGTCTGAAGACCCCTCTTCTTAGGTTCATAAACCAAATTCATAAACCCAAAACCCTAATCACCAAATTCTACCCAAATCACCTCCAAAGCATCATATGTTTCACATTAACAAAAAAAAAAGTGTACCTTGAGATTCATACGGATATCGATTTTCATCTGCTCGTAAACGGGAGATTGATAATTACACTGTTTTGGGATGGTTGTATAACTCAATGGAGGAATCAATATATAACATGTTTATATTTTATGAGACTGGCTGTGGGATGCATTGACTCGAATGTATGCCCCTGCTAAGATAGACACCTGGATTTATTAGCTGTTTCGAGAGGTCTTTCATGTCGAATAGAGAGACCTGACTATTTCAGAGTATTTTGGTTATCTCTAGAGGAGATGTGATGAGCTCTGCCACTATGAGCCTCCCTCTGATTGTCTGGGTGAGGGCTCTCAGATTTTTTTCATGGAGACTTGAGCGCCAACAAATATTGTTTTTTGATGTAACTCAGATCCAAATTTTAGCAGTTGAGGGCACAAATCCTTGCGACTGACCTCTTGCCACCTATACGTACTAGTTATGCCACGATAAACGGTGATGAGAGATGTCGTGCCAATATAGCCCCTACTTTATTCACTTCCTTTGAGCACACTGCTTTAGAATCAGATTCTCAGGATAGGAGTGGTCGTGGCTGTGGACATGGAGATCCTATTGTTGTTCATTCTGTCAGTGAGGACATGAGCGATCCAAATGCTTTATGGTTATCCACCTCGTGGGGCCGGGTCATCTTCTTTTGCTCATGTTGCTACGTATACTAAGATAGCATCCTCCGATGGTGCAACTCCTACTATGAGTACTGGAGGGTTGCTTTTTTTGCCAAATCGATGTGCTATGTGCCTTAACGCTGAGGAATCGGCCCCACATTTATTCCTTCACTATCAGGTTACACATCAGATTTGGGGAGCCATCCTCAAGTTGTTTGACATGGCGTGGGTCCTCCTGGAATCCATCCCAAGCCTCCTCTCTTCCTGGTTGGGCATTAAGTTGGGCGGACAAACTGGGGCGTACTGGAGGGTTGCTCTTTTTGCGGTCCTGTGGGGCATCTGGTTGGAACGTGATGCATGCATTTTTTGAAAAATTCGCCGACCGATCAGGATGACTCTCAAATTGATTGTGGCCCTCATGTGTTCCTTGGCGGTGTTGGACAAGAATGGGGCCTTAGCGGATCCTGAGTTCTTTGATCCGGGGTAGCAGCCTCGGGTCCGTTTCGCTTTCTCCCGAGTTCTCTTGTTGCCAGTGAGGGCTTTCTGTTGAATTTCTTGTTTTTGGGATTTTGGTTTTTTGGGTGTATTTTTTGTTGTTTTTTTCTTTTCGTTTGGTGGTTTCCACCGGCTCTTTGTTCGGTTTCCAGCTCCTCGCTGGCTCTTAGCAATATATTTGACGTGCCTTTACCGATCAAAAAAAAAAAAACTCCTACTATGAGTACTTCCACAGACACTGCATATGATTTTGTTGCTCTTTGTGCCGAGATTGCTGATCTCAAGGTCGACTTCAGGAGACCCAACCTACTACGCCAGCGCCACCAGGTACTTCTTCAGCCTTTCATATTGCCATATCGTCTGCTTACCTTCCTAATTAGGTCATTGGCTTAGGTGCATCAGACCTTATGACGGGTTAAGTCGGTTGTTTTCCTCGCCTTTTCACCTTCCTGATATAGGCTGGTATGTCTGGCTGATGCTTCCCGTACTCCTGTTTCTAGTATATCTCTATATTGACCAGTCTTTCTAGTTCTGAACGTTCCTCGTTTAAGTACTAATTTGTTTATCTGTTAGCTCTCTTAGCGAATCATTAAATTGCTCGGTGACCTTCTTTCTACTTGTTGTATCTCCAAGTTTTGACTATGAGGTGGATTCTTTGCATGGGGTATGGGTCGGTTGGACTGTACTACTTTGGAGCTGATCGATCGATGCACTATCCTCTCATTCCTGCATTTTATCTCCTTCTCAAAGTGATGTCTTTAACAAGGATGGTTTAGTTTTCTGACATGCTAGGCCTGGACATGGCAATGTTCAGAGTTTGTCTTTATTCCCTTCTTTAAAACATAATGCAAATGGTTTAAAATTGCAATGTCGGACTTGTGAGTTGTCAAAGCATATTTGATCTTCATATTCATCCCACGTGACTTGGAGTAATGCATTATTCGAACTAGTTCATAGTGATGTCTGGGGTTTGATTCAGTTTCTTCTTTTGATGGTTTAAAGTATTATGCGACTTTTATTGGCGACCATTGTAGATGTACTTGTGTGTATTTCCTTAATTCAAAAGATGAAGTACTTTGTATTTGTATTAGTTTCTCGACTGTGGTCCAAACTCAGTTTGGTCAAACCATTAAGACGCTTCGGTCTGACAATGGTGGATTGCACACATCTTCAAACGTTATTCTGTAGCTACAAAAAGACTTTGCATCAAATCTCATGTCCTTACACTCCACAACAAATTGGTGTTGTAGAGAGTAAGAATAGACATCTTATGGTGGTGGCTAGATCACTCCTTTGCGAGATGCAAGTGCCTCAATCGTATTGGTCCGTGACTCTTCTGACTACCACATATCTTAATCTTACATCTCCTCGCACTCTAAACGTTCAATCTCCCATACACATTCTCAAACATGGTCAACCTCTTTTTGAAATTGAACCCAAAATCTTTGGATGTACTTGATTTGTTCAACATTTTACCTCAAAGACGCAAACTAGATGGTTACTCTATTTGCTGTGTCTTTTTGGAACACTTTTGGAGTGTCCAATGGGTATAGGTGCTGCGAGCCCAAGAGTTGGGGTATATTCTTTTTCGGATGTTACCTTCTTTGAGGATACGCCTTATTTCTCTGAAAAATCATGTACTCCTCTGCCTAGCGTAGAGTCTTCCACCATGCTTCCACATTTTACTTCTCATATTCCTGTAGGTCCTGCTCTAGTTTCTCAGACTCCTCCATCTACATGTGGACGTCTTCCTTTGCTACATACCTATCAACGCTGGAGCAAGTCTGTGCCTCCTTCTCATGTCCCATTGCGATCAGTCCACTCAGACTCGATTCCCTCAAGTACACCTGCACCTTCTACTTCCTTGGATTCTCCTACTAGAGTTCCTCCTCCTAATGTTGAGGACCTCTCCCTACCTGTTGCTATACATAAAAAGTAAGAGGAGTGGTTTCACTGCTCATCCCATTTCCCAGTATGTTTCATACACGACTTTCTCTCATTCATTTTGTGCTGCTCTAGCCAAAGCGTCTTCTATTCCTCATTCAGTGGGAGAAGCTCTCAAACACCCTTCCTGGTTGGCTGCTAAGGTTGAAGAAATGGATGCCTTGAGAAGAATATGACTGGGGAATTTATTGATCTTCCTCCTAGCAAGTGTACAGTGGGGTGTTATATTTTTGTCGTAAGGTATCAAGATGATGGGACGGTTGGAAGATATAAGGTTCATCTTGTTGCCAAAGGTGCCAGGATTGGATTGGATTTCACAACCTGTTTTCTTTAGTTGCCAAACTTACTTCTATTCATGTGATTTTCTCTCTAGCTGTCCCTTATCATTGGCCTCTCTATCAGCTCTATATAAAAATACTTTTCTCCATGGTAAATTGGATGATGAAGTGTACATGGATCCATGTCCTGGGTATCGTCTTC
Source organism: Chloranthus sessilifolius (assembly GCA_021018995.1). NCBI lineage: Eukaryota > Viridiplantae > Streptophyta > Magnoliopsida > Chloranthales > Chloranthaceae > Chloranthus > Chloranthus sessilifolius. Next base: position 7,727,878 of record CM037591.1, read on the forward strand.
AGGGGATATATTCTGGGAAGGTCTGTCGCCTCCTGAAATCAATTTAGGGACTTAAGCTTTCTTCTAGAGTCCGGTTTCATAGATTCAGTGCAGCTGTACTTACTATGAGTTTTAATATGTCACTCCGATCATATGTGTTTCATTCACATTGGGGTTAGTGGCTTGAAGACCATTGTATTGGTATATGTTCATGATATCATCTCAATTTAGGGACTTCAGCAGTCTTCTAGAGCCCGGTTCAGTGCAGCTGTACTTACTATGCGTTTTAATAGATGTCACTCCGATCATGTGTGTTTCATTCACACTGGGGTTAGTGGCTTGCAGACCATTGTATTGGTATATGTTCATGATATCATCTTCACTGAAGATGACACTGCATTTATTGCCCATGTTAAGGCAAATTTCAGTTGGGCTTTTAAAGTGAAAGATATGGGTAATCTCCGTGTTTCAGTGGGATTGAGATTGCTTGTTCGGGCTTTTAAAGTGAAAGATATGGGTAATCTCCATTTTTCAGTGGGATTGAGATTGCTTGTTCTCATAAGGGCATATCTCTATCACAAAGGAAATAGGCACTTGACTTATTACGGGACATGGTTATGCTTGGATGTAGACCTGCTAAGTCTCCCATGGATCCCAAACACGACCTACATGCTGATATTGGGGAGCCTCTTAAGGATCCTTCAGAGTATCAGATGCTTGTTGCCGCCTCATATAGCTTACAAATACTCATCCATACCTCACCTTTGTTGTGTCTGTGGTGACTCAGTTTATGCATATTGCATGGGCTCCCCTGTATTTTATGTTACATGAAGGCTTCTCCTGGACAAGGTTTTTTCTTCTATGATGCTGAACTATCATGCCCAAAAAATTCAAGATCTCGAATCTCGAGGTGTGAACACAAAGCTCAAAAGTCAAATGATCAACAATAAAATTTAGACAAAAACAAAGTCTTACAGATTCACATTCTAATATATAAAAAAAGTTCGAAATGATAATGTAATAATAAAGTATACCTTAAGTCACATGATCTTATGTTCGCGGTCCACGATTAAAAGCTTTTTTCAGCAATATAAAGCTTTTTCAGGGTAGAGGTGATATGACTGTCTTGTCCGGGTAGACTTTGACTGTCTCGTCCGGGTCGAGGAGGTATGAGTTTATGACTAGTAAAATGTGCACATTCTTATTGAATGATACTGCAACTTTTCAATTTATATAACCTCAAAACAATTTATGATATCTTGAGTCTGGATGTCCCCACTATAAGTCCTGAATCGATTTGTTTAGTTGTCTTGGACGTTGAAGGACACATTACTACTTACCTTCCACCTTCCTTGCCTTTAGCCTTCAGCTTGGTAATGGTTGCACTACTTTGTCAATGAGTTCGGTCCTAAAGGAAAGGTTAGTCCTTTGTAATATCTGTGAGCTCCATTTATCAAGGGGATCGGGTGTTCTTTATCCTTGAATTCTGTCATTCCGTCAAGGGGGGAGTTCTGGTTGTATATCTCTTCCTTCCGTCTTGTCCTGGATAGCTGTACTTTAATCTTAGTTTTTCGTAGGTGCTTTAAGGCAAGTGTCAGTGAAGGGATTCTCACTAAGAGAAGCCTGAGTGTAACACCTTCCTTATGACCATAATGACACTTCTCTAAGCCTGTATGAGTTGATACGAGGTGTTTAGCAGTTTAGAGTTTGTTAACTAGTTTTAGTTTTGAGTACCTTTAAATTCACCCACCGAATCTTTGAGGTGACCCACATTGTAAACCCATTGACTGCTTTGAATCAGACGATAGAGATCATTTTTCGTCCGAATCATTCACATGATGGATCTTGAGATCATGAGTTTACCATCATACGATCAGTTTTTATTTCACATGAGACACATCCCAAAAATGTGACCTTAACTGTTAAGGTCACATTTTTGGGATGTGTCTCATGTGAAATAAAAACTGATCGTATGATGGTAAACTCATGATCTCAAGATCCATCGCGTGAATGATTGGTAAAAATGATCTCCATCGAGTATCGTCTGATTCAAAGAAGTCAATGGGTTTACAATGTGGGTGACCTCAAAGATTCGGTCGGTGAATTTAAAGGTACCCTTTATTTTTTCAATCATGGTTTAATTCTGCCTTTGGTGATTTACTTATGGTTAGATACAGAAAAATTAATATCATTATCCTGAATTTGACCTGAAATTATATGTTAAGCTTAAGAAAATGTGTTTTTTTGTGCGTTAATGGTTTTTAATATGGTGATCAGGATTGTTCGTTCCTATTTGGAATACTATGGGTACCAAGATACGCTCAATTCGTTTGACGTAGCGAGTAAAAATACCCTTCCTCCCATTTCTGTAGCTCAAGAAAATGGCTTCCATGAACAAGGAGAAATTTATGCACTGAGCCACAGAAAAATTCTTCGTCAGGTAAGAAGATATTTGTGCTCTGCTGGCTTTGGTGCATTTCATGTATTTAAATAATATTACTGAGGTATTTTTAATCTAAAAATAGTTAACTACTCGTCCTAGGGATTTTGATGTTGCTGACACTGCTCTTGATATGTTTCTCCATAATTGTTAGGATATTATGTTGCTTTTAGTTTTATCCCCTTGAACATAAACAAAATATTATTAACAAAGGTTCTCACTGGATACATCCGATAAAATTATGGTTTGTAGAAAGTAAATTTGTTGATATCGCTCTAATTTATTTTGGAGCTGAATTTAAAAATCATTTTTACAAATATTATTTTGTTCTCAATTTATTGCTCAGTTGCCACATTCTTCTTGGATTTTTTTCTTCTTCCTCTGAAATCTAAGCCTTCGCTGGACTTGTATCTTTGTTGATAAATGTCTTGTCTTCTGCATTAATTCCCATCAGAAAAAAACCCAAACGAATTATACATATATGTGCGTGTGTGTGTGTATTTGTGATCGGTAAGATTGCTATATATATGTGTGTGTGTGTGTGGGTATATCAAACTTAGTGATCGATATATATATATATATATATATATATATATATATATATATATATATATATATATATCTATATATATATATATATATATATATATAGGAAAATGAGACTGTGCATTTGAGTGCTGCTCTTTGTCACTGCACTCTAATGTCGGTTCGCGTGCCATGTGGTATGTGATCGCCTGCTACATCACACTAAAGGTCCACTCTGTCCCCTAGTGTTTTAGGAAATAATCTCTTTCAAACTGTTTTCTCCTCCAAATCACAGGCCAAACTTCACTGTTTGCCAGCCGAACGTGGTGCATTGAAAATTTTCCAACTTTGACCCAAATCGTATGGTGGAAAACACCATTTTTAATTATAATTTTCTCAATGGAAACTTATTGAGGTTGGGCATGTTCCGTGGCACCCAGCTGGTTAGTGTGTAGTGCCAAAACGCTGCATACGAACACACAGTCTTGTGCCTCATATATATATATATATATAGGAGGCCAGGACCCTACAACATAGTTTAGGGCACATGGACATGCGCAAGTTGTGAATGCTCTCCACTGATTATATCAACCATCTGACATGTGAGACCTGCACAGTTTGTTAAGAATGATTCAGTCTCCCTATATAATGTGTGTGTGTGTGTGTGTGTGTGTAGAGAGAGAGGGATTGAGGCAGGGACCTACGACAAGGCCAGTTGGGTGCCATGTGGCACTCAAACACATGTTTGGGTGCCACATGGACATGCGCAATGTCGATCAAAGACCATTAAAAAAATATCACCATACTCAACGGTGGTCAATGACTGTTAAAATGAATGATGAAATGCCAAATCAAGTCCTTGTTCATTTTCAGATTCATTAGATCTACGCCATATTTTATTTATTTATTTCTAAAACCACTTGGGGGGACGTGGTAGGTTCAAAGCTAAGACCCTGGTATAGGGACACTTTTCCATATATATATATATATATAGCCGGATCGTACTTGATATTTTCTGACCTATTATCTCTGCTAATGAAGCTTATAAGGAGCGGAGACATTGATGCTGCATTTAGTAAACTTCGGGAATGGTATCCTCAGCTTGTACAGGTAGTGTACTCCAGATTTTGCATATAAATTCTTATTGTTACTTCTGTTCTTAGCTATATAGCTTTCCTGTTTTTGACCATGTTTTTTAATGAGGTTACGAACATGATTGTTAAATAGTTACAAATACCAAGATGGTCTTACTCGCTATCAAGCATGAAATGAGATCAAAATTTGCTATCTAGTTTCCGTAAAATTGGAAAATAAGGTCTTTTGAAAAGGGTACGGGGGATCGGTTTTAATGTTCTCACAAAGCTGGTAGATATTGGAAGTCTTATGTTGGTTTGTGAGTTGTTCTAGTTGGGTTGAAATTGAATGTGAAATCTGGAATTTATATGAATATTGAAATCTAGAATCTATATGAATGCTGGAATCTGAAATCTGGAATTTGAAATTTGAAATTTGAAATTTGAAATCTGGAATCTGGAATCTGAAATTTGAAATCTGAAATATGAAATATGATATATGAAATCTGAAATCGCAAAAATAAAAGAAGAATAAGGTAGAAAATCTTCGGTAATGATTGAACGACCAGCCTTGCACTAATCGTACGCGCAAGTTTGTCGGCTTCGCACCAACAATAACTTTGAGGAATCAATCCTCAAAGGCGAAAACTCATCTCAAGTTTTTTAAATGAAAGAATCACTCTTTCACAAGATGCATAAAGAAACTTAAATTTTTTTATTCATTCTTCAACACTAAAATCTGTTTTTACAAAGCCTTTTATAGGCGTTTTACAATACATTAGAAATTTGAAAAATAAATATCTAACTAAATTCAAATTCAAAATAATAACTAACTAAATTTAAATTCAAAATAAGAAACTAACTAACTAAAACCGCCAATAACTCTGTAACCGCCAATAACTAAATGAAACCACCAACTTGCGAATTTTCGTCATCTACGATATGCACGAAACAGAACTATGCACGATCCAAACATGCGGATCTAAATTTCGCATCAATCCCCTTTACTTTGAAAAAGTTCGACCTCGAACTTCGATCGAAATTGATCATCTTCGTGGATGTCAAGAATAATATTTTGAGAACCTTGATCGGATGATCTCCCTTTCTCCTTGCACCATATTTTGTCCACCTTCGCCATCTTTTACCGCACGAGAGTTAGAACTTGCCAATCTACTTGCCGAGAGTTAGAACTTGCCAATCTATTTGCCGAGAGTTAGAACTTGCCAATCTACTTGCTGAGAGTTTGAACTTGCCAATCTATTTGCCGAGAGTTTGAATTTGCGAATCTACTTGCCGAGAGTCAGAACTTGCGATTCTATTTGCCAAGAGTTTGAACCGGGCTTTGATACCAAATCTGATACAGGAAAATCGCACGCTAACCCTAAAATAACATAAATCCCGCAAGAGAGGGGTTAGAATTCTCAATCTTACTGGGGTCCATGACTAAATGATGCAAGATAATGACAATGAAATTTGGAATCTATAAGAATGCTGAAATCTGGAATCTATATGAATGTTGAAATCTGGAATCTAAAATTTGAAATCTAGAATCTGAAATCTGAAATCGCAAAAATAAAAGAATAAGGTAGAAAATCTTCGGTAATGATTGAACGACCGGCCTCGCACCAATCGCAGGCGCAAGTTTGTCGGCTTCACACCAACAATAACTTTGAGGAATCACTCCTCAAAGGCGAAAACTCATCTCAATTTTTCTAAATAAAAGAATCACTCTTTCATAAGATGCACAAAGCAGATTTTTTTATTCATCATTCAACATTAAAATCTGTTTTTACAAAGCCTTTTATAGGCATTTTACAACATTTGAAATTTGAAAACTAAATAACTAACTAAATTCAAATTCAAAATAATAACTAACTAAATTCAAATTCAAAATAAGAAACTAACTAACTAAAACCGCCAATAACTAATTGTAACCGCCAAAAACTAATTGAAACCGTCAACTTGCGAATTTTCGTCGTCTACGATATGCATGAAACAGAACTATCTACGATCCAAACATGCAGATCTAAATTCTGCATCACATGTTAGGTTGATTGGTCCTTTGTGCTTCTTGCGAACAACAGAATCTTCAGTTGTAACTCAATAAATGTTTGTCGTGTTCTCAGTGGGGGTTTGTTTCACTTGCAGGCTAGACTTAATTTGAATTAAAAATAAAAATAAATAACTTAGGGTTGAGGCATTTATTATGCTTTAAGCTGAATTAATTGAATCCTGTTGTCGAAGAGATCATGCATCTCTATTGAATTGTAAACTTGTCTACTACCAAGATCAAACCAAAGAAGTTACATGCACATAATAAACTTATGATCAGTAGGAGATAGTTTTTGGAGATTGAGTTGATTGTAATATCATGGGCATTGTTGTCATATGCGATCACATGTGCGATTATGCAATCGCATATGCGATCTTAGAAGTGATTTTCGCATATGCCATGATGGCATATGTGACCTTGACTGTATGCAGTCACATACATCTCCAACGGTCATATTTATGACCGTTGGAGTTTTTATTATTATTTTTTTTTGCTTTTTAGGGCTCCCCAAAGTTTATAAATGGGGGGTTCCCTCTTCCTAATCCGTACCACATCCATCAAAGGTATGATTTGTCTCTTTTTTGAGTTTTTAGTGCTCTCTGCCTCTCTCTTTTTCTCTCTCTATTTGTTTAACATCAATGAAATTTATATTTTTCCTTCTAACTTATGGTTTGTATACTTATATACTTTTATTTCGCATTCTAGACACTACAAAATTAATAGAGCACAAACTTAATACAAAACATATTACTGGTCAATATGGGGAGTTTTGGGGTTTTTTTGAAAAAAAATAAAAAAATAATGCCATGGCATAATCGCATATGCGATGGCCCTATGCCATCGCATTGGGTCACATATGCGATTTGACTACATTGATCATGGGTAAATCTTTTGGATCTTATCTAATTGCTTCGGATTTTGTTGTGGTGCCAAACACCCTTCCAAGTTTATTATATCATGTGCGAGGACTGGAGAGTAACCATATCATAACAGACTGTTAATCCGACTTGCGATCCAAAACTTAAGCATAAACTGCCAGCCAGGCTTTCGGCGTGACTGGCAGTTTCCTCCCATTTCTAAGAAAAAATGAAATGAGTTAGGGGGCTTACGGTATCTGCCATTTGTTCGGGATCCTTGCAATCCTCTCATAATCTCATTGCATAATATTGTGTCATGTGTTTAGCTTCTTGAGGCTCAAAAGGTCATTCCTTAATTATGTGGCATCTGTTCAGCTTCTCGAGGCTCAAAAGCTCATTCCAAAGTGTCTTCATCAGATGGTGTCCTCGCCGGCTGCATTGATGCTCTCCATTTTCCACTTACCATATAAAACTTCAGCATAAACTGCCTGCCAGGCTTTTGAACCGCTTCCAGAATCAAGTCCTGTTCCACAAGATCCTATATCAGCTGTACATCCTCCTTGCATTTATGCCAGAGATGTTGCCGGTGCTATGGGGTTTGGCTTATGTAGATCAGGGTGACTGGCAATTTCGTCCCAATTCTAAGAGAAATAAAATGGGTTAGGGGGCCTAGGATATTCGCCGTTTGTTAGGGGCGTCGTAATCCTCTCTTAATCTCATTGGTTATTATTGTGGCATGTGTTCAGCTTCTCGAGTCTCAAAAGCTCATTCTTCGTCAGATGGTGTTCTATTCGGCTGCATTGATGCTCTCCATTTTCCACTTCCTATGCCAGATACGATTTTCTTCTAGTATCCGCTGTTTCAGGTCATTCATTTTGGGTTTGTCACCATGATTTCGAGAATGTTATCAGAAGCGGTCACCTAGCTCATCTAGGTGAGAGATGAAGGTGAGTCAAGGGTCCCTTGATTTGACTAGCCCTGGCGATGGTTATTCCAGATGAGGGAACTCTACGATCCTATGGTTGTAGGTTGTGCATGCATGTCATCTCTTGTTTGAATTTGAATCACTAGATAAGATAAAGTAGCTTTATTAACTAGTTTGGCAGTTAGGAAAGAGTGCTGCTTAATGTAAGGAGTAGTGGAGAAATAGTTATAAATAGGAGAGATATAAACAGTGAGAAGCGTGAATGCAAATATCTTTATCTTTAGTAAAATAGGAATTTGATCCACTCTAACTATCACTAGGAGTCCACTCTAACTATCACTAGGAGTCCGATTGTCTCAAATTAATAACCTTCTCTTCCTCTTTTATTTCTATCAGTTATTGTAAATTTCCTCCGTTAGACACTAATATCCTTTTATTAGTGTACTAGGATTGAGTGGGTGTCCCAATGACCCTCCCATCCACTGCATTTTTTTTTATCGGTGGATATATATATATATATATATATATTAAAAGGAAGAAAAGAAATACATACGTGTGCCACAGCGAAAGCTAGAGCACAAGAACAGGCCCAGCAAAAACAGAAAAGAAAAACAAGCTCCAGATAAGCCCACCTAAACCCATAAAACCTAGAAAGAAAATAAGGAAGGCCCAGACAAGCCCACCTAAAGCCACTCACTGCATTATCAATGTCCTAATTTGAATCACACTTACCTTGCCTGTGATCAGTTTTTCTTAATGGTAATCATTTTTCTCCACGATATTTTCTTTCTTTCTTTTTTTATTTAATTTTTTTGGTTTTCTTTAATGGATGGCAGCACACCCTTTCATGCTTTATTGATAATCTTGTACATTTTAATGTACTTTAGCGATTAAATCATTTCAAAAGAATTCTTTATGTTTTAAAAGAACACAACAATGATCTTTTCCAAATTTTTTTCCTTTTGTTATTCTTTTTCATTTCTTCGTTCTTGTACTATCGCTCGGGATGATGGAGCCAGGATGCTTGCTGATCATTGCATGTTCTGTCTTCCTAACTGAATATGACTTATTATGATGTTGTTGTAGCCATTAACTCGGATAGTTGACATAACTATTCAATTTGTTTGATTTGTGACATCTTTTTTGTTTCTAACGTCTTTGATTGATTTAATACTCCTTATATTAATTCTTACAACAAATTCTATAGATTCATCTAGATCCTTTGATTTTGGACCTTGCATAGTTGTGGTTTCCTTACTATGGTTTTTTCCCCTCTTTTTGCTCTTGATTTTTCTCTAAATATTATCTAATTTCATACTAAACTTTAAGAGGGATTGCTTCCAAGACACCACTTTCACCCCTACATTGCATAAATGTTGTTATTTTGGTACAGCGATATTCCTCTAATCCTCCTTATTAACAAACCCACGAAAAATAATTCCTTGTGATTCTAGTCCAACCCAGATATAACTTATTTTTTAAAATTGCCAACAAAAAATGATTTTTTTTTTTTTTTTTCTTCAACAAATTTAGCAATGAAAGGTGACTATGGATGTTTTTGACATCCACCTCCCCCTTACTTGGATTTCCATTTCAAAAGAAGTATTGATCAGTCTTATTTGAAAAAATACGAGCATTCAAAACTACATGTATCAATGGTTTTTCACCTTCAAAAAACAATCAAGAAAAAAAATGTTTGAGGCTTTGGGCCACTCGTTCTGTACATCAAAAGGATTTTCAACGATAGAGGAATATTGTACACGTGCATCGTTGCTTATTTTTTCACTATATAAAAAGAAAATGACTTTTCGGGCTCTATGAGGCAGTGATTGCCCCTTCAGGATGTAGCCGGTGACCTAGGTGATCAGTGATCACGTAAGCTATTGCTTAAAATGCTCAACATTCCCCACACCACAATCCTTAACTTTTGGGACAGTATTATTGTTGAATAATGGAGGGTTTGGTGGAATGCTCTCAGAGAAAAATGCCTAAACAAACTGTAAGGTGGAGCTACGATTATTGCAAGCAAATTTGGGAGGTTTATAAAAAATCTGGAAATTTAAATTGGGTAAATTTGGATGCATGCTGGTAGGTTTTGTTGTTGATTAGTATTTTTAAAGAACTGAAAAATTGAGTGATATGATTTTCCATTCTTTTGTTTCATTCAACGCTTCCGCTAGACGAATTTACCGGATTGAAAGAAAATGGGTTTTTCATGGTAGAAAAATAAAAAGTTTATATCTTAAAACACCTTGATTCCCATTTTCATGAGCACGCAACTTACTATTTTCATGGCAATTTAAAGTGCCTATCATTTTTGAAAATGATTAGTTATTAGTGCTTTTGTTATACCTAAGCAAATTCAATATTGTTTATGACAATTAACAAATTCAATAATTCCTAGTGACTTTCAACAAGTGTGGTGCTTTTTTGGAACTCTGTGGTGGTTCATTGCGTCCTACCAACATCAGTTGCTGAATAAGTGAACAGGTGGATTGTATGAGGGAGAGCATAGGCTATGGTGGATTCACCCATCTGCTGTGCTTTTGAGGATTGGGTAGGAAATAAGTAGAACGATTCTTTAAAAACTACTGTGGAATGAATTCATTGAGTGAATTGAATATAGTATCAGTCAATTAGCATGTGTTGCCAAGCTTTTAGTATTGACAAGTGCGACATTAAAGAAACTGGAAAACGACCTCTGGAAGCAAAATTCATAGAGAAGATTACAGAAAGATAGGAAGCACCATCAAAGGGCTTATTAAAATTCAATTTTGATGGAAGTTCTCTTTGCAACTTGGGTCATTTATGCATTGGAGGTAGGGCAAGAGATGGGAGCAGGAAAATCAAATTTTTATGAAGAGTTCCAATAGATTCCACAGACACAGAGGACAACCCTTTATTGGATGGTCAGCATATGATATCTTAATTCAAGCCTTCCAGTTTTGGAAAAGGATTTCTTTTGTGTGATTATACATATTTCTAAGGGATTAGTAAGCCATTGTAGATTAAGATTCCTTGATGAAATTTGTAACCCAGGCGTAACACTTTTTCTTACTTTCCAAGTGGAGCAACGCCAACGACTTTGCCAATTCTTTTGCTGTAGAGCATGGTTTCCAGTGTGCTCCTTGTATGGGGAATACCATTCTCCTTTCATTATTTTGTATATTTCTTCCTTTATCAACAAAATTCAGAATTTATCCAAAAAAATTAATTTTTTGTTATGCTTGACATAGATTCTGCTTGAATTCAATCCTATAAAGACTCAATCCTGTCGTAAGCTTTATGCTTTCCTTTTTGATGACAGTTACATGTTCCATATAAGAAAATATGCAAAGTAAACAAGACAAAGCAGTTACGAACAACTGAAAGTGGGGAAATTGAGCTTCATACTGCTCTTTGTATTGGGAATTTTATTCTCCTTTTGTTTGTATTTATCCTCTTTATCAGTAAAATTCAGCATTTATATATAAAAAGAAAATCATTATGAATTATGTTGGTTAGCATTGGGGACTCAGCTTGAGTTCAATCCTGTTGTTTTGAAAGCATTATGCCTTTCTTCTTGATGAAATTCCTATGTAGCTTCTGTTTTTTTGGTCGTGTCTTTGTATTGTCCTTCAGCGCCTTACTGTTTTCAATATATTCATCTTTATCGATAAAAAAAAAATAATTCCTATGTAGCAAACAAGAATATCTACAAGGTAAACAAGGCCAAGGCCAAAGCAGCGACAAAGAAAGGAAACTGGTGAAATTGAGATTCAGCCTGCTCTTCTTTTATCAATAACATAACATTCAGCAATTAGTGTTTATCTAAAAAGGGGGGAAAAAAACTCAAAAAACTCGATAATGATTTTGTTGGTTAACATAACATTCAACATGAATAGCATTCTATTAGTCCTGTTGAACTGTTGTCAAATGTTAGAAAACTGCGTGGAGAACTATTTAAGACGAGAATCAAATATTCTATGCATCAGTTCAGATTTATTATGCCAGGAAAATGAACAAATGAAATCATTTTCTTGTTGAGACAATTTACGGAAAAGTTAAGAGAGGAGAAAAGGTTTATATGGCTTTTATCAATTTGGAGAAGGCCTATGATATGGTTTTGCACTTTATCTGGTGGATGCTAAGGAGGAAAAAATCCCAAATGAATATATTGAGGTTATTCAAGAATAGTATGAAGGGACAATGACTACCTTAAGAATTACGAATGGGAAGACAACTGAATTCCCAATTAGAGTTGGTTTGCAGTAGGGTTGTGCAGAAAACTGACCGACCTGACCCGACCCGACCGACCCGACTGACCGAAACCCGACCAAAATTTTGGTTCGGTTTCGGTTTTAGGGCATATCGGTTCAGTTTCGGTTTTGAGAAAATGGCTTATCGGGTTATCGGTTCGGTTTTGGTTTTAACGTTAAAAAACCGAAACCAAACTGATAAGAAACCGATAGTGGGTACTACTCAACTGCATGCAAAAAAAATAGGTTGCAAATAAAACTTTTTCTGCAAAGCCCTATTAAAAGTTAAAAACAGCCAAAACCCAAAATGAATCCCTTCGTCTTCTGCAAAGCACTAAAAGTCTAGAACCGTTTCGTTTTCTCCAAAACCCTAATAGGCTAACACACTTCCCACCATCGGCCGTCTGTCTCCGCTGTCCTTTCACTCACTGCCTCCGGCGCCGCGCCGCCACACTCTGCAACAGGTTACTCTAATACTCTCTCTTTCTTTGTCTCTCTCTCTCTCTCTCTCTCTCTCTCTCTTTCTTTGTTCCTCTCTCTCTTTCGTAATTTCATACAACTGTTGTTCACATAAAAACCAACATGACCAAAACCTCTTATTTTAGTCAAAGTAGTTTTCAGCGTGTTTGGAGAAAAAAGTCTAAAATGGAAGTGTGGGTGGATGGAGCTTTCTGGTTTTGGGTTGGTAAAATAAAATTTACTCTTTTTAAAATTTGAATTAATTTATGGTCTATTATTTATTAATTATTACATGTTCAGTTTAAAAAACATTCACTACTAGAAACCGAAATCCGACCAAAAAAACTGAACCGTTAGTAATGGTTTTGGTTTTGAGGCTTATCGGTTCGGTTTCGGTTTGAGAAACTAGAAACCGATAGTTATCGGTTCGGTTTTGCATGAAAACCGTTCGGTTTTGCATGAAAACCGACCTGATAACACCCCTAGTTTGCATTAAGGTTTAGCTTGGAGTTCTTATTTGTATACATTCATTATGGATGAATTGACAATAGAAATACAAGATGAGGTCCCATAGTGTATGATGTGGTGCTAATTGGCCGACTAGAAAACAAGTAAATGATTAGTTTGAATTTTGAAGAAAAGCCTAAGAATTGGGAAGGTTAAAAATTAGCAAAATAAACGCAATACATGGGTTGCAAGTTTAGCGATAGCCTAGATGATGATTTGAACAAAATAGTGTCACAAAGCCATGGATTTAGGTATTTGGATTTATAAAACAATCTGGTCATGGGTTGAAGGAAACAAATATAGGGTGTACGAAGCGGATACATGCAAGTGGTGTGTTACATAATCAACGAATGCGATTTTCATTGAAGGGATGCTTTTACAAAACATCGATATGTCTTGCATTATTGTATGGTATAGAGTGTTGGGCTATGAAGAGGCAACTATAAAAAACCAATTCATGTGGTGGAGATGTGTATACTAAAGTGGATTTCAGAACTTTGGAGTTACAAGGAAAGATAAAATTAGGAAAAAGTCCATAAGAGGTATTTTAGGAGTGGCCCCAATAAATAGATTAAAAAAGCAAAAGAAAATCATAGAATGCCGCTTGAGATGGTTTGGTTATCTCAAGCCAAACCTCAAATAGATTGAAGCAACCCATATATGAAGGATTCATATGATAGAAACACAAGGAAGGAGGAAAGTAGGAAGGCCAATAAAGACTTTATAGTAGTATTGAGAAAAGACATGAAGGCAGTGTTACCTAGGCACTTCTACTTTTGGAATTTTTTCCATGTCGACACTTGGTGGCACTTGGAAACTCCTCAACACAACACAAAACTTCTAGACATGTATGAAAATACCACATAATACAATCAAGCTGTTCCTCGTTTTGACCCAAAATGACCCGTTGTTTTATATTTAAAAATAAAAAGTAAATTGTGTAAAGTTTAATAAGTTATAAAGTCCTTGAAAACGATTTTTATAATATAGCATATTTTAGTTAGGTTCATGACGTACCTTATGTATCTTCTTATTACATATCTCAATTGGCTCTCTAAGATTTCCCATCTTATTACTATTTTTTTTCTATATACATTCTATATATATATTTTTATTGTTCTTATGGTTGTGCTGCCATATTGGAATCTTTAGAAATTGGCGTGCCAAACATCTGTGACACCTCAACACTTGGTACACGTGTCTAGGTAACACTGCATGGAGGTTTGCGAAGTAACAAAGAGTTTAACCCTGAACAGAATTGAGTATAGACTGTATAGTAATATGACTTGGAGAAATAAGACTAACAAAGCCAACCACAAATCGATGGAACAAAGTGACGATGATGATGATACGAGGGGGGGGGGGGGGGGGGGGGTCATGACCTTTATTTTAAATACGTATGAATCTCACAACTCCTAATGTTACGGAAGTCTCGCTTAACAAATTAGTAATAGAATAATAACTATTGATGGTCTGATTTGTAGCGTCTTATTGGTTAGTGGTTCCTTTAGTTACTTTTGGTATGTGCCCTACATTTTTGAAGGTAAATATTTATCCATTATTAATATAAAGGAGTTAGTATTTCTCTTCCTCTTTGACTGTTTTCATGTGGTACTGGGCTGCATAAGTTTGAGAATTGGGAGTTGGAGAGTCTCTTTTGTGTTATCTTTATGAATGACATCTTGAAATTTCTATATCATGTGGAATTTTCAAAAATCTTGTTTTTTATTATTTTATTTTATACTTTTCAAAAACCACGTTTTTTAGATTTGAGATTTTCAATATGAACTGGTGAGGATTTTCGAGAGATAACCTTGAGGCATTGAACCATGAATTCTGTGACAAAAATTTACGAGTAACACAATTACGAAGATATCTGCAATTTGTTGTAGAATTGAACAAATACTGGTTGATATGGTTATTGATTAACAAAGTTTATTAGTTCCTCCCTACTGTCATACTTTTCTTGTTGGCAATGATAGATGCTTTTTGTTATGGACCAACTTTAAATCTAGTTTTCTTATGTTTCTCTTATTGTCTGGTATTGTAGCGATGTAGTATGTGCAGTACTGCACATCTCTTTTGGCTAAATCTCCTTTTTGACCAAATCATGTGACCATTTGTTTTTGCAGAATGACACTTCAATTATGTGCTTTCTGCTTCATTGCCAAAGGTTCATTGAACTTGTTCGGGTAAATACACGGATCTATCTGTTTTTTTTCTCGGGAATAGGTGTATGTCACTGAGAATCCCCTGTTTGATACTATATTGTTCCAAAGCCTTACTCTTATCAATTGTTGGTAGGCCATATTACTTTTGCACGGGTTAACAAGTTAGGCCAAGATGTTCTATTGATCATGCAAATCTGTGTTCATCCATCTCTGTTTAGTTCTAAAACTGTAGCCATGATAGCTTTATGCAGAATTTGTTTTTTTAATTTTTTAATAAATTTATGCGGACAATTCAATTCTGGCAGTATGGAACTCTTATGTCATACTTGTGCATGTCACATGACATAATATGTACAGATGCCAACGAATCGGATTGGGTCAGGTCGGGGTAAAATTTAGGTCAGCCTAACCTCTTCCGGCACCTGATCTAAACTGACCCAACCGCTTGATGCATTTGACCTGATCTGACGGGTCAAGAGCATGTTGTCAAATGGCTTAATTTCGCTTAAGCAATTTGGCTCAATTTCACTTAAGCGAATTGCTTAATCGCTTAAGCGATGACATACTTTAAAAAAAAAAAAAAAAAAAAAAATAACAATAAATATTCAAGTCTCTAGAAGGGAAAAATAGACATTCTTGCATTTAAAAAAGAAGTTTTACATACTGATATTCAAAATTATAACTTTAATTTTGATACTGAGTACTAGCAATGTGCTCTACACTTTCATTTCTAACCTATTGTGGTACATCTCCTCCATCATCATCACTAGCATTGCCGTCGTTATCGGAATCATCTCCTTTTACATACTCTTCTTCTTCCTCTGTTTCGTCTTTGTCCGATCTCACTAGTATGGAATCTATATCAACTGGTTGTCTATCATCTTCTTCATCAATATGCATGGCTTGGCTGCTACTACCTCCACCAACAATTCGCTTCCTCCTATCAGTGGGTGCCAGACCAAGAGTTGCTGCTTCAACTTGGGCCCATGTCAAATCTTCCCCATAAAAGACAGGCTCATTTGGAGAATCAACCATCCATGGATGGTCAGTAGGCACATCATCCACGCAGATGGGATTATAGAACCCAAATTTCTCTTGCCTTGCAAGGAATCGTTTACGCAATTTTTGATTGTACTGCACGAACACCAAGTCATTGAGCTTCTTTTGCTCAAGTTGGTTCCTTTTCTTTGTGTGGATCTGTTAAACACGAGTAGGACTATTAAAAACCTTGCAATTTAATTAAAATATTCATGGGTTGACTTTAATTGTTTAAGACTTCAATTACCATCTCAAAAGAACTCCAATTCCGCTCACATCCGGAAGCGGCACATGTAAGGCCAAGTATCCTAATGGCCAGCTTTTTCAAAATGGGATCCTTTGTTATCGGATCTATCCCATAAGCTGCCCACCAGTTGGCTGTAGATTAAAGAGAATTATTAGAAGTTAGAACTACTAGAGTAGAAATAAAATACATTAATTAATTTGAACTTCAGAGACTTTCAAAGTTCATACTTGGAATTTTTGTAGTTCTATGCCGGATAACTATGTCCCTTCCAAAAAACTCTTCCGCCTTCTTGTAACAGTCCAATTGATGACTTATTCTACCTTGTTCACCTCTATTAGGGACCATCCTTTCTAAGCAGTAAAAAAAGCCAACCATGTGAGTGGCATTCGCATCATCTCGATCCGGGTGTGCAAAGTACACCGCCGGATTAAGAATAAAGGTGACCGAATATAGTGGAGATGCCATTTGACTTCCCCACCTCTTGTTGATTATATCCAACACAGGTTGATATAACCTTGACTTGAATTGATATTAGATTTTATTTTTTCTTGGGCACCCTCCATAAAACTATATATATATATATATATCCCATTGGAGGTTTCTCATCACCATCCACCAATTGTAACACTTCTACGATTGGTTGGGAGTCACGTAGGGTCTGTGCAATACTAGTCCAAAATTTGTTTTGAAGCAATGTTTGTGCAACTTGTTTACCATCGGCTTTCTTTGACCAAGGTTCATTGTTCCAATTGGCCGATGTTACAAAACTGCTAAGCTCCTTTTTTTTCGCATACAAGATTTGTAAAGTTAAAATTGCAGTTGCAAATCGAGTCACGGCAGGACATAATAAATTACCTCCTATTGCTTTGCGCATTCTTTGAAGTAGAAACACATGTTTGTACATAAAAATAACTATCCTCCTAGCTTTAACAATTGTTTTAATATGTAGTTTGCCTATATCCTCTAGGATTAGGTCTAAACAATGAGCCGCACATGACATCCAATATAGTTGCAGTTGCTTCTCCATAAGGAGGCGATCGGTGGCTACGTAGGATGCCACATTGTCCGTTACAATTTGGACAACGTATTCGGGTTCTATTTCCTTGATGGTCTTATCCAAAGGTGCAAATAAATATTCGGCCGTGTGAGAATGAGCTGATGCATCTACCTATTTTAGGAACATAGTTCCGGTAGGACAATTTGCCAATAAGTTGATCAGTGTTTGACCAGTTCTATTTGTCCATCCATCGGCCATTAATGTGCAATCGTATATTTTTCATGTATCTTTGTATTTGGCTAATATATTATTGGTCATTCTCACCTCTTCTTTGAGGCATGTTTCCCGGATTTCATGATAGGAAGGTTTAAGTCCAGGCTCAAATTGCCCAAGAGCTTCAATCATCACTTTGAAGCTCTTTAGCTTAACGGTATTGAAAGCAATGCCGGCTTGGTAGAACCACTTAGCCACATATTGGATTGTGGTGGGTCTATCCTTACCCTTAAATCGGTTCTCTAGTGTTGTTTTAGTGGGTCTTTTACCCCCCCTTTGATTAACCACATCCTCCGGATGTGGTCGACACCACCCTTCTTGTGTGTCACGATCACGTGCTTTTTTCGATGGTGGTTATGGAGGTCGTCTACTTTGGGCCGTTGATGGTATAGATCTATCATCTTCATAATCATCATGATCACCTTCTATATAGCTTTCTAAAACAACATCTTGATCATGTTTTTTTCTAGAACGCTTGTCCATATAATCCATTATTTCCTTTTGAATTTCCGGAGTAGTGTTTCTACAAGCCCTAGCATTTACTCCGGCTCCATGAGCAAGATGTTTATGATGGCCTATGCCACCCGTGCTCTCATAATCACACAAGGTACAAACTATGGGTGCTTTCTCGGTAGGACTCTTATACCGTCCATATTTCCAACCCGGATAATTCGATTTAGGTCTTAGAGGATCCGGGGTTGAAGATGTAGACATAATTAATTGGTGAATGATGATAGAAAGTAGGAACTAGGAAAAGAAAATTAGAGATTAAAAATTTTTGAAACAAAAATAATAAAACTCAAACCTCCCAAAAGTCTTACTTGCTTGATCCGGGTCACTTGATTGATAGAAGATTAGAACTATAAGCTTTCTTCACTCTTGAATCTTGATCTTTGATCTTTCCCTTTGAGGCTTTGTAACACACTAACACTAATATTACTAAGTTTACAACAATTTAATTCACTAAAAAAAAATTACAAAGCATAAAAAAAAAACTAGATATGAAAGATGAGAGGAGATTGGGAGTAAAGAATGGAGATTAGAGAGGAAGTTTAAGCCAAAATAGTTGTGTGAAGAGTAGAGGACCCAACCCACCGTTTTATAGAGGCAATGGGATCTCAAAAAATAATTTTTTTTTTATTAAAGTGCTCCAACGGTCATAAATATGATCGTTGGAGCATTATGCGATCGCATAAGCCATAAAATATGACTTATGCGATCGCATACTTTTGTATGTGATCGCATAATGTGAAAATCGCATAAGCCATCATGGCTTATGCGATATTGTAGCTTATGATCGCTTATGACAACAATGGGTCCAACCCAACCTGGCCACCAAACTATAGCTGACTAATATATAGTATAGGTTATATAATATAATAGATATGTGTTAAAAAAAGATATGTATGATCAGGTTGAGCCATTTTGGCCTGACCCAACTTTCCAGTCGACCCAACCCGACAGGTCAAGTTTATGTGCCCGACCCAAGTAAAAATATGGGTCGACCCAATATGTTGACATCATTGATAATATGCCCTGTTAGTATACTATCCTTGAATGTCACATCCATAAAGACACCATGACTGCAATTTTGCTGCTTGAATTATGGAGGAGAAAAGCCTTGGAGTCAAGAGGTTTGAAAATTAGCCGAGCAAAGACGAAATACATGGAGTTTAAGTTTAGTGAACATGATAACCTAGAGGAGGATTTAGTTAAAATAAAAAATCATTTAGTGCCATATTGCCATAGATTTCACTATTTGGGCTTTACGTTACAATCAAAAGGTGGATTTGAAGAGGACATCTCTAATAGGATGCAGGTTGGATGAAATGGACGCAAGCAAGCAAAGTATTGTGCGACCCAAGAGTTCCACGTAGATTGAAGGGGTGTTTTTAGAAGACGGCGGTTAGATCTGCTATATTATATGGGGTGAATCTTGGGCTACAACAAAGTGACAAGAAGATAGAGTAAATGTGGCCGAGATGCGTACGTTGAGATGGTGGAAAAAGGATAAAATTCAGAACAAGTATATAAGAGAAAATTTACGAGTAGCACCTATAAAGAAAAAATTACGGGATGTCGCATGAGGTGGTTTGAACAGATTGATTGGAGGCCAGAAGCAGACCTCGTATGAAGGTTTTGAGACGCTACAACCACAAGGAAGCAGACGAAGATGATGACCAGTGAAGACCTGGAGCGAATCCGTGAGAAGGGACATTACGGATTGTGAAGTTACAAAGAGCTTAATGTTAATAAAAAACGAGTGGAGAAATAGATGACCAGTGAAGACCTGGAGCGAATCCGTGAGAAGGGACATTACGGATTGTGAAGTTACAAAGAGCTTAATGTTAATAAAAAACGAGTGGAGAAATAGGACTAGCAAATCCGACCCCAAATAGATGGGATAAGGCTGGGATGATGATGATGACCCTAAAACTTTTACAAGTATCATTCTCTCTCTTTTTTTCTTTTTTTTTTTCTTTTCGGGTGATATTAATTCCAAGTTTACATGCTTTAAAAATGGCTCTTCCGTCTGTTTTGATTTGAAAAGGTTACCCAATGTGTTTAGATAGTCTACTACAACCCTTATATTCTTCCCATTGGCTGCTCCTTTTAGGAATCTTTTGACCATCTGCTCCTTAAAAAAATTATTAGCCTGCCTTTTATGTGCATGGGAAGCACGTGATGACATATTATGTTGGTATAGGAGATGCACGTATTAGTGATCTTTACCTGAGTACCCATCAGAGGAGTTTTGGCCTTTGCATGCATTTTTTTTTCCTTTTCACTGATGTTAGTAAATAGAACATATGAATTTTTTTTATTCATGAGAGATGCTGCATTCGATAAGTTTGGGATTGAATCAGAGCCCTCGAGAGATGTGTTTATCCAATGAATGCTCTGCTCTGACCTTTGTTTTTAATTGCCAAAATATTCCATAATGGTTATTTCATGTCTTTCACTTGTTTAAGGTTATGTGAGAAATGAGAAAAGTTTGTCTCAAGGCATTTGGAATTCCATTCCGAGTTTAGAACATTCCCCTACGTCAATGCTTGCAGAACAATATTGTCTAGCTTATATTCCATTTCCATTTCCATGTCTGTTATGTATGTATTAGTAGGATTGTCAACAGTCGTAAAAAGTCTGTGCCGACCCGACTCAGCCTTGGGTGCACCCCAACGCTATCCGAATGGTCAAAGGGAATATGCTCGACCCAAACTGAAAAAACCGAGTCAGGTCGGGCCGACCCAGTTCACAATTCTCTAAACCTTTATTGTTATATATAAAATGGGAAGTTTGGGTTGGGTCAGGTAGATTTTTGCCTGACCCCACGGTTCAAGTACGTGCACAACCCAGTTAAAAATCTGGATTGGGTAAGGACCAACCCGACCCATTGACAGCCTCTTGTGTTTGTTGTTTCGCTGTAGTTGGTCAGATTTCTTCTGCATTATTGCTGGAAAAAATATATAGTTATGTAAATTCCTCGTATTGATATATATTTTATTGAAATGCATAGGTTGGGCATCTGGAGGCTGCAGTGAAGTATGCTCGGGCGGAAATGGTAAATTATTTTAAGGTTACTTCTTTGGAGGGTCTACTTCAGGTACTGTTCCAGACGCTGCATCCTTGAATTTGGGCATTATGTTCCATAGTTTTCTTCGTATTGTTAAATTTAAGCTTTCCAGGGTGTATGACGTTATGTGAATCTCTGACTTGCTTACCGAAACATTAGAAGCTCTCGTAATTGTCACAGGTTCATGATAATATGTTAACTAATAAACGGCCAACTCTTTTCCACTCCACAAATTGGCAAACTAATTCTAAAATAAACCACTAATTAATCTCCTACCGCCTCAAAACGGTTGCCATCATGTGGGTTTTGTTAAATAATTGGGTTTTTTGCATTTACCCCCCCT
Source organism: Chloranthus sessilifolius (assembly GCA_021018995.1). Classification (NCBI taxonomy): domain Eukaryota; kingdom Viridiplantae; phylum Streptophyta; class Magnoliopsida; order Chloranthales; family Chloranthaceae; genus Chloranthus; species Chloranthus sessilifolius. Next base: position 7,749,577 of record CM037591.1, read on the forward strand.
GAAATGTCTTATTTGCACTCCGGTCCCCTTGTTTTACCCATTTACATTGCGGCTCTTGCTTTTATGTTTCCTTTACTTATTACTCTCCGACGAAATAATCGTTGACTGCTTTGAATCAGTTCATGGAGATTTTTTTTGCCCCAATCGTTGATCTCATTGATCTTGAGGTCATGGACCTACAATCAAACGGTCAGATTTTGATTTCACATGGCACACATCTCGAAAAGTGATCCAAGAATTTAATGTACACCCATGATTATCATGTGGAGTCAAAATCTGGCCGCCTGCTGGCAGGCTTCTGATCTCAAGATTCATTGGGTGGAAGATTCCGGTGAAAAAGGATCTCCGCCATCTGATTCTGAGCAGTCAAAGATTAGTTTTGTCACAGTCAATGATTGATCTGCAGTTCTGCACTATATGGGTAACAAGTAAAAGAGACACAAAAGCAAGGGCTGCAGTGTAAAATTATAAATATGTGAAACATGGGGGGCAGAATGCAAATAAAACAAATCTCGGTTGGGTGGGGGGGGGGGTGTGCTAAATAATTTGATCAAGGCAGGAGTTACAGAATTTTTTTTTTTCGAAAATCAAATATAACTTTGCATGTTGCTACCACCTGCATCCTTAGTTGTATGTTCCGTTGCTAAACACATGGGATCCTATGATCTTCATCAAATAGCCACTCCTATCTTTGGTTTGTTGTTATTATTATTAGAGATCAACTTGGGTCGTCTACCTCAATAGATGGATACCTCCCAACGACATATTTTTAGGCCACACGGTGCAAATATTTGTTTAATCCACTTCATCCAAGGTTGGATATCATGTGAATTTCACTTAGCTCATGGATCAGTACCATCAAATCTGAGCATTTCAAATTGGGCCCTAAGTTGTATGAACATTAGTCTATATTAAATATCCTGGATCGAACGATTCAAATCCTTTGATGGGCACCCATTTTAGGCTAACATCAGTTCACACGTTCTGCTATATTAGGCAAAGAATGTGCTTGTGTGCATGAAACACGAATTCTATTGATGAAGGTGACACCCCATTAACAAATTATTATTATTATTGCTGCTCCTGTTACTACTAGTAACGAATGGTGTATCTATTGATGTAAGGTGATGCCCATTACTATTATTATTATGCTTTCCTGGATTTTATTACGCTGAGAAATATTTTATATTGCCCTCGTCTCCGGAATGGAATTTGCAAGACAAATATTCATAAAAATCTGTTTTTTTTTCATCAATAGGACTGCAGCGCATTGCTAGCGTATGAGGAACCTTCAAAATCCCCTGTAGGGTATCTCCTCAACTTGTGCCATCGAGAGGCTGCAGCGGATGCTGTAAACTCAATGGTCTTATCGACAGACCCCAATACGAAAGGTTCAGAAAGTTACTTTTCGCACCTCGAGAAGTTATTGAGACAGCTGACTGCTTGTTGCTTGGAAAGGCGGGCCTTGAATGGGGATCAGGGCGAAGCCTTCAATCTGCAGAGAGTTCTTCTATACAGTGGTAAAGGTGGAAAAAGTGTTAATTAACATTTTCTTTCGTTTATTTGTAATTACTTTCTTCCCATGGCCAGCTGAACCCTTCTGTAATTCCATTGGTTTTAGCTTCTGACTAATGTTTAGAAAGAGGCCCATTAATGTTAAGTCTCTTGGAACAAAATTTGATTCTGTTAATAGGAGTTTCGGAAATGAGGTGCTCTTCTTTCTGTCTGTAAGAGCTCGTGACATAAAAACCCAGAAGAAAATTGGTCTCATTCTCAAATGAAAATGGCAATCAGCTATTTTCAATCCTTATTTTTAGATGTTGATGGGTTTGATTTTGCATTGTAGTTTAAGATGTTGACATCTAGTGCACCACCTGTGGTGCATGGGTTGCAAGCAAGGTTCAAAATCACAGTTTTCCGGTATGTATCAGCCAGCTCCAAAACCGATACATATTTTATATTGGACAACACATTAGTATGTACCAGCCAATTCATTCACTGTATCTACCTGGTCATGTCCGAAACTGATATGTATAGGTTGCAGACAAGTATTTTAAAGGGACCAACTCTCCTGACCGTCCATCGACGGTCATTTAAAACACCAAATGGTGTTTAAATGATGTTATACCATTTATTGGCTTATAATCTAGAAACCCATAATATCAAAGTGAGAGATCATCATTTGAAGAGCTATAGGTCCAAAATTCACACTTTGTGAGAGATTCGAACCATCTGATCTGTGCATTCTTAACACCAATGGTTGTTCTTAATTTTGATGGCTGATATTAAAGTTCACCAATAGGATGGTTTACATTCATTTAGAAGCATGATCTGTTGGTTGGGACATGTTCCACCGATGGATTGCCACTTGGGCAAATTTAGATTGATCATAGATGTGTGCCATATGGTACAATTATAAATCACACTTCAATGGTGTGAGATAACAAGTGACATTTTAATGGTGTAAGATCATTTAAATGCCATTTGGTGTTCAAATGTTGGTCAGAAGCCATTACCCCTATTTTAAACCATGGTTGCAAGACACTTTTTCATCAACTCTAACTTGTGGTTCATGTAGCCATGGTTGAGATTAGATTCAGCAGAAAGGAGACTTTTTTGTCAATCTGTGTCATTGAATCGATTTCTACAGTTTGATCAAAATCATATAAGGCATTATGAGCAACGGTCCACATTTGAGGCACAAAAAAGTACAGAATTCGACGACTAAATGGATGCCCTGCCACTTGGACATCTTAATTGATGAACTAGGCATGCGGTTGTGTACAGGATTTCAAGTACTGCGGCACAAACTTGACCGATAAAGTTGGGTCAGGCATGAAGCATCCGACCCGAGCCCGACTTAGGTCGACTAGAAGGTCAGGATGTTGGGTCAAGTCAACCTGTGCCGACTAGATATTTCAATATATAAAATCATGGAAAAAAGGGTCGAGTCGGGTCGGGTAACCATCGGGTTAGACTTATGCCACGGGGCAGCCAAAATTTGGCTTGACCCGAACCGTCGGCAGCCCTAACTTGAAGATATCTACCCCAATAGTGCATGGGAAACTTGCCTTTTAATCCCTATTTTCAATATTGTATTTGTCTATAAGAAATAACTAAGGCTGTGTATGACATAGCTCTCTATTAGCCCATGCCACAACAGAGTTCACCTGCTTTAGAAAGTTCCCATCTTCTTTGTTGACATCCTGCTACCTACTTTGGCAGGTACCCTTTCTCCTTGATCACCCCTTGCATAGCAAGATTTTATGCAAGATTTATTTGTTCACCAGCTCTACCTTCATCTCTACTCACTCCTTGTTAGAGCATATTTTATTTGTCATGGTAGAGAGTTAGAGAGAGCAAGGAGGTTGCTGCTAGAGCAAGTAAATCCTAATTTGAAGGGAGTTAGAAAAGAGATTGAGAACCAACTAAAGCAAGTAAACTCAGTTGTGGCAGAGTCTAGCAAAGAGCTATGCCATACGTAGCCTAAATGCCTATCCGTCTATTTGTGAGAAATTGTGTTTGTTGTTATAGGCTTTATAAGTAGGTTCTTTGCTGTTTTAGCTGAGAAGTGTTCTTTGAGGCATGATATCAAAATTCGGCCAATACCGATATATATCAATGATAGGTATTGGTTTCGCCAGAACCGATACTAATACCACCCCAATACCAGTATTGGGGTCGAATCGGTATCGGCCGATACGTATTGGGTATCATCGACTGATACCCCCTTGATTTGATTATTTTTTTAAAACTCCGTATTATCAATCCTCCATGAACCGATACTTGATACCGATCCCAATTTAGATACCTTGCTTTGAGGTTGCTATCAAAGCACTGATAGCCTGATCTAAAAAATGATAATTATACGACAGGAGCAGGGTTTAGTAGATTCGCTCAGGGCTCTGCCTGACCGCGAGCCGGTTCATTCCGGTTCACCACTGCCAGTTTGTGCCCATACGACACTAGAAAAGTTTTATAAATAAAATATTAATAGTATGACACAAACACATGCCATTTACATTTAGAGGCTGTTTAATTTTAATTTGTCAAATTTAAGGGGAAATTGATTTGATTTGCAATTCCAAATTTTTGTTTGATTGAGTTTCAAGGGCAATGGAATTAAATCAAGTGAGAACCTTCATAGAATTTACTTCCACCCACTAATTCTCAAAATCTTTGGATTGTAAGTATGCTTCATCAGTAACAAATATACAGATACATGATATGAGCTCATTCTTAAACTTGTAATTTCTAAATAACCAGCAAAATGCGAGAAAAAAAAGGTCCAAGTAAAAAAATATATTAATTAAAAATTATAAAAATTTATAATATTACAAAATTTGGGAAATCCGGAAATAACCATCAAAGTTCAAGAATTTTTTTTTTAATAGTATAATTTTTTATAATTTTTAATTAGGATTTTTTTTAATAGTATTGCGGATTTCCAAATTTGTGATTTGTTAGGTGAACGAGCGAATTATGACTAGTAATTCGCTTGCCATACCGAATCGATCTGTATTGAACCACAAAATACCAAATTCGCAGGTCGGTAAGTGAAACAGTGAATTAAGTAACATAAATCTGGGATTAGTGTAAGTAAGGGCACCACTATTTGCACCAACTGAATCTCTAAAAGCACCAATGTTCACACAAGTGAAGAAAAAGAAGACAGTGCCTTGTAACTTCTCAAAGAATAAATGGGTACCTCTATTTTGTGCACTGATATCTTCTTTCGTCTTCTTCAGCTCTGACAAGTCGAACAGCCACTAACTTCTTGGCTCCGATGAGTCCCACAACCCAGTAATTTCAATCATTCACTTCTTCCCTGAAACCCCCTGGAATCAACTGAGTGAAACCCTCATAAAACCCACCATAATGAAACCCATTGGAAATCTACTGGAATTAAACCAATGAGGCCCACTTGAAACCTTGGAACCCACCTGATATCAACCCACTTGAATCCCGCCTAAAACCCTTATAAAACTCATCAAACCCACCGCGCGGCTACACTTGTCATTGTCGTCATCATCATTGCGACTCGCCGGGGCCGAGGAAGAAGAGGGTGCTTCCGGTATTCAACTGAGTGGGTTCATCTTTTATGAAAAAAAAACAAAAAAAAAGAGTGCAAATAGTAGGTAGGTGCTTTCACATATTTGATTGTTGCAAATAGAGGTACACCTGAAGTAATTACACAAATAAGCATATCAACAGAGTAAAGCATAGAGTAAAAGAAATAGAAACTTCCATATTGATATCATTCTTAAAAAAAAAAAAAAGTACCAAAGAGAGCAACATGCACATAAGGGATTCCACAATGACAGGTTAAAGGGAATATACTTTCCATTCTCAAGGCCCGACTAATAGGAAGATTAAGGTTGCCTATGACATAGCTCTTTGCTAGCCCCTGCCACAACAGAGTTCACCCGTTTTAGTTGGTTTTATTCTCTTTTCTAATTCCTTGTAAAGGAGGATTTACTTGTTATAGCAGAAACCTCCCAGCTCTCTACTAACTTCCTACTAGAGCAAATAAAATCTGCTATGGCAAGGAGTGAATAGAGAGGAGGGTAGAACTGCTAAACAGATAAATCTTGCATAAAATCTTGCTATGTAAGGAGTTATCAAGGAAAAGGGGTACCTGCTAAAGCAGGTACCAGGATAGTAGCAAAGAAGATAGGAACCTGCTAAAGCAGGTGAACTCTGCAATGGCAAGGGCTAGCAGAGAGCTATGCCATACGCAGCCTAAGAACCAAATGGTAGATATCGTTAGAATAATGACCTAGTATAGACCAAGTGACCCGATCACTAGTAGCATACAGCTGCCGCAAACTGTGTACTGGTGATCGGGTTGGCCACTCTATACCAGCTCTAGAATGATAACATAGTATTGACACAAAAATATAGGTGAGTAAAAATGTCTTCGGGAAGATACACCAAACAATCACAGAAAACTACTACAACTCATTTAAAATATAATCACAAAATGGGATCTATAGTAATAGGACTATTGGAGATCTTGGTTCTCTGCAATTTATTAAAAAAAATATAGCATTGTGCTTTGAACTGTAGTGACAAATTGCGTTTTTGGCAATATTTTAGTAGAGAGTCATTTCGGTTCGTTTTTGATAAATTTCGTGATATATTATACTTAATGTTTTAAAAAAAATATTTATTACTTAAAAATGGAGAAAATTAAAAAAATCTCATTAAGTTCAGTGAAATTTCGTTAATTTCCCCAAAATTAATGAATTTTTGGTAATTACGGAGAAATCACCGAAATTTTATAGAAAATTCTGTCCCTGTTTCGGTTAATTTCGGAGAAATTTGTCAGTATGCTTGGAACAAAGGGGGAAAAAAATTCAAAATAGTGGGATTTTCCAGACAAGAAAAAAGTAGATATCTAACGGTCGGGTCCAACTGGTTGAACCCGATTTCCTGTTCAACCAGATTTGCAACCATTGGATAGGAGAGAATATTGATTACATGTAATCATATAAAGAAGGAAACCGTGCAAGTCAAGATTCTCTCCTATCCAACCATTGCAAATCTTGTTGAAAATGAAATCAGGTTCAAACAGTTGGACCTGACTGATGCCCTGTGAAGAAACAGAGGAATACCACTGCACTCCCCAAAGCATTTGTTGCAAAGGAACTTCAACAACTTTAAAAATAAATGTAGCACAACACACATTGAGAATGGAGGAGAAACTATCTTCATTAAAACCAGAGATTTAAGGTCATCTCATTCCAATTAAACTACTGTCAATGAACAAGATAACCACATAAACTAAAACCCATGTCCATATGATGTTTGATTCCCCAAAAAACCAAAGAAAAAAAAAAAAACAGGAAAGCATCCTCACCTAGAAAGGATGTTTTTTAAGCTTCAAACTACTATCGCTACTGCTGCAGATGCTACCACCACTACTACTAATAACAGAACAGTAACTAATCAGAAAACTGAATTCCTTTCTTACCTCAGTTTAGCCCTCTTTCGAGGAACACCTCTCGAATCCCTCTTATCAGGTACGCGAGACTTCCCAAAAGCCTTCAACTTTCTTCTCTGCCTCTCCTCTTCACTATCTGACTCATCCCCTTTCTCCCTATCTGCATTACTCGCCTCCCTCTCCAACTCTTCCCAAGTCATTCCCTTCTCCTCTTCTGAATCCTCATCCTCCTCCTCCTCCTCCTCCTCTTCATCCTCATCAGACTCCACCAGAGACTCACTGTCGTCATCTTCCTCCTCGGAAACTGACTCCGACTGGACGTCCGATGGCTCATACCCTTGATCAGACTCCTCCGACTCAGACTCCGAATCACTTGCCTCCATGTTCAAGAACTCCCATCCTCCATCTTCAATGAACTTTTGCGGATCATCAGTGATTGTTTTCAATATCGGTCGCCAGTTCAAGTTCAGCCTGCTTTCGTAGTACTTGAGATCTGTGGTATCGAGCCACTCTTTAATGCCGTCGACGGACGAGGAAGGTATTGAATCAATGCGGAGAACATCGCGTTTGAAGTCTTTGAACACAATGGTCATGTCAAAGTTCTTCTGCCCGAGTCCCACCCTTTCAAGATTAACAATCTCGATCTCGCTCAAGGTGATCACCAAGAATGGGGTTTCGACCAACTCGACTAAACAGCTCGATGTGGGAACAATGAACGCTGAGGCCTTGTGAGGAACTCCATGAAAACCAAGCTCTCTCAAGGGCTGATCAAACTCGAGATCGAGACCTCGGAATTGAGGCTGCCCCCAGAGGTCGTTCACCCGATTAACGAAATTCTGAAAATCCATGTTTATCCTGTTCTTCCGATCTCTTTCCCGCTGTTCTTCCTCAATCTCATCAGGATCGTTGGCAGACCTTCTACTGCCACCTAAGGTCTGCACGACATCCATTACCTCAACATAGAACTGGACATCTTTAGTCTTCTTGTTCCCTACCATTATATGGTTGTGGAGGTGGAAATGCAAAAGTGTGATCATTTCCTTCTCTGCAGACTGAAAGAAGGCATGCTTAACGTTCCCATACATGATATCAACGCGCTCATCGGGCCTTGATGTAGAATAGCGGAACCCATTAACATGGCCTTCTAAAGTGCCAGTCAGCTTCCTTCCTCTCCCCCCAAACACGGGTCGGATCCATAAATCTGACAACCTCATGGGCTTAAACTTGGTTCCTGCAAGCTGCAGTTTCTCCTGAGTGACCAGTGTGGCTCTTTCGGCTCTCTCCGATTCCCTTGATGCAACCTGCCTCCGAAGGGTTTTGATCATCTGCACCACTTCACTGATGTGCCTTGGATCCTTGGAGCGGAATGAAACCTCTTTGAGGTAAACAGAGCCTTGAAATTTAAGAGAGTTTGCATCATGGGGATTGAATGGCGTCCCTGGAACATTGAAGATTATGCGGATGTAGCAAGTTCGATTGTCCTGCTGACTTGTCACACTCTTTACAGTGGCTATGTGGAAAGGGACCATACTTCCATAGATGGGCAAGAGGATAGCTTCGTTTTTCTGGTCAATCTGTATCACCAACTCCCTCGAAGGAGGGATGTCAGTAACATTCTTGTAAGCAATAAGATCGCTAGAGGATTTTACTGAACCACGGCCTTCACCGGCACCAGATCCCCCGCCAGCAAGTCGCCGAGCAGTTTCTTCGTTCTTCTGCCGAGCGAGTTCAGCCTGGTGCTGTCTCCTTAACTCCTCCTTCGACATCTCTTGGTTATCAGACCTTAGAGTCGCTTTCATGAAAGCATCAGTGCCATTGGATTCAATTTTCGCCTTCGGGTGCTCTTCTTCTTCATCGTCTTCCTCATTAAAAGAGTAAGCAACGTCCTTGACTGCTTTAGAACTTATAGAAGTCACAACATCCGGCTGCGTCTCATTAACAATAACTGTGTCAGCTAGCAACAGCGAGAACTTCTCAGTCTTCGGGTTTTTAGTCTGGGCTTGCAAGTTCTGGAAGCCCAGTGACACATTAAAAACCATTCCTGCCTTCAATACCCGATCATTCCGAGCATTTAAGCTCAAACCCGACTCGCGAAACTCGAGACCAATTCCTGTTCCTGCTGATTTAGTCAGATGAGGAATTAGTTCAGGAGCTTCCTTTTCAACTACCGACAGTGCTGCTTGGTAAACGGCACCAACCTTATTCCCGGGCTTCATTGCGCTTATTGCTGCTTCATCCGCCTTGAGGAGAACCTCATATGCCTTGCTCTGCATTGCATTGGCATCAATCAGAAATGTCCGGGCCACATTCGAGCAGTAGCTGTTGTACCGGGAACCAATGGCACATAAGATCACACTGGTCGAGTCATAGTATAGACTCTCCTCATTACTCGATGCACTTGGCTTGAGATCAAACTCACCCCCGCTCTGAAAAATTGGAGGGTAGCAGATATCGATGTTCTCCGCCTTCAGCTTGACCTTGACCCTGGCTGGGTCTAGTATAGCCTTCTCTGTATCGTCCATCAGAGAAGAATGAGTAACCTTCTTCTCCTCATCTATGATCTTTTCAAGTTTCGGGACGACAAAATGCTTCATCACTGAAGATGTCAAGAAGGCTGCTTTCTTCACATTCGTTATTTCTGTATCATCCTTCACTGCAAAAAGCTCCGAAAACCCATTTGTTATATCAGCAAGCTGGATTTTGGAGCCCTTCAGATTCTCTGCCCAAGTCTCTAGAAGCTTACCTTCAGGGGCCTCCTTCGCAATGTAGCCAATAACAGGGAAATCATGTTCTTCAGATTTGGACTGAGTGCATACAGCCCGGAAAATCTCGTCCATCAATCCAGACCCGTCATCGCTTTTTGCCTTAATGTGGGTCACAACATCAGCGCCGACAGCATCCTTGGCAAAATTTTTAATGGTGTCTAGAAGAGCAGCCTTCTTTTGTGTGCACAAGAAATGAATCTGTTTGTCCATGAAAACCATGATGGTCTCAGGGAATTCATAGCCCAGCAACCAAATGTTCAGAGCTGATGATTTCAGGTACCGCAGATCATCAGAGGTTGGAGGAGTTGCAATTGATATCGCATCAGACGAACCCCAGAGATCGGATTTGTGTTCCCTCCAGTGAGAATACAATGCTTTTAATCGCTTGGTGAAGTTGTCATGATTGATCGTGTAAGCGTTAGATCCCTTGGAAGCGTTTCCATCCGATGGTTTTCCACTTCCATTTCGGTGTTCAGCCATTGATTCGAGTTCATCTAGATTCAATCTCCGATTTTTAATTAATCGCAATCAATCGCAGAGTAAATGAGAGAAAGCTGATATAACCATGAAACACAGGAAATTGCCACAAATTCTTTGTTCCATTTTCTTCTTTTCCTTATGTAAAGAAAACTAACCTAGAAATATGCCAGAACAGTGGAAAGGAGGAACATCTGCAAAAGATAATAGCAGATCAGAATAGATATAACGAAGAAATAGAGAAAGAAATAGCAGATCCAATTAGTTTTAAGCAATCAAATTAATTTCAGGCTGTTATATATAATTAATATATATTTGGATCAGTTTACTGGTACGTATCGGACAGCTCCAAAACTGATACGTTTCGGTTTGTGCGATACCTTGATATCTATTGGCTGATGCATACAAATATGAAGGGGTCAATACATTGCAATGTATCGACTATGTCAGCTCCGAAAATGATACGAATCGGAGATTACAATGTGTATTGGTTTCGTCCGGAATTTTGAACCATGGTTTGGATTCTGAAACCCGTTCTAATCCAATATGTGGATACAAATTTAAGCTCAGAAATATGAGTAATTAAATCCTTCATTTTAACCTCAAGGGGTTTTGGCATGATGGCCAGGTACCCGCTTCATGAAGCGGGAGTTCAAATCCCCCTTGAGGCCACCCTAGGGAATTATCTTATGCTGACTTGGCACATGCTAACGTGGAGCCTAGATTAGTCGGGTGCTCGAAGAGCCCCAAACACCCAGGTTATCAAAAAATAAAACAAAATAAAATCCTTCATTTTCTGATAGAAATATATGAGGGGCATTGTAAAGTCCCACATCGTGTAGGAAGCTGTCCTGACCTTCGGACATAAGTAAGGCCTCCCCCCTCACATGTAAGATGCGTTTTGAGTGGGAGCAATGACCCATACTAGGGGTCGGCCCATACCAAAAACAAAACCTTGAAGGTAAAGGGCTGCTGGTGGGACCAATTGGAGCCACCCAAAGAGGACAGTATCTTGACATGTGGAGTCAGGGTGTTACAAAATGGTATCAAAGCCGATGACGGCTCTCTTACAAGATGGGGTGATTGTAAAGTCCCATATCTTGTAGGAAGTTGTCCTGACCTTGGGACATAAGTAAGGCCTCCCCCGCCACATGTAAGACGCGTTTTGGGTGGGAGTAGCAGCAGTTTTCCCATACCAAAAACAAAACCTTGAAGGTTAAGGGCTGCTGGTGGGACCAGAGAAGGCTGGTGGGGCCAAGTGGTGCCACCCAAAGAGGACAATATCTTGACATTTGGAGTTGGGGCGTTACCGGCACCCCTCAGATATATATATATTTTTTTCCAGCTCTTGGAAAATCAAATAAAGGTTCATTAACCGCATCTCGGTTTTATTCATTAACACAACCTTCTTCTTCATTTTCCTTCGGATTCCCGCAGCTACTTCATCTACCCAATCAAAGGAAAATGAAGGAATCTTGTCGATTCCTCTAAATTAAAAATCCATAGGAATCCATGGGATTTATAAATCCAAATCCGCAGTTTTCCAGGCTTTTATCCAAACACAAATAAAAAATTAAAAGGAAGATCAGAATCTATATACTTACAGTAGAATAACTTTATAGCAGATAAGATTAGGGTTTGCTTTAGAAATTGGGTTTCGGGATTAGGAGGGTTTAGCTTTAGGGATTCGAATTAACCTTGAAAAACTTAGGAATTACGGTTTAGGGACTAGATTAGGGAAGATTAGCTGCTTAGGGTTTGCAAGTTTAGGTATTACCGGATTAACTTAGGGTTTAGGGGGTCAAACTAGGGTAAAATTTATTAATCAAAAGAAAAAATAAAATTAATTGAAAAAAATATTATCTTAGGCTGCTTGGGTCTAGTTTATGGATGCGATTGGGTTAGGGTTTTGAGATTAAGTTTAGAGTTAAGCAAAATAGATTCAAAAATTCAAAAAAAAACAAAAACAAATTGGCAGATCAACAAAAAATTGTACCTGTCTCAAATGGCACTGTGCTGTGAAGGTGAACAGTGAAGACTGGTGTAAAGTCGGGGCGTTACAATGGCCTGCTGCAAAAGCTCAAGAAATATCAGAGAGATGAGAGTCGAGAGAAATGAAAAAGTCTAGAGAGAGAGAGAGAGAGAGAGAGAGAGAGAGAGAGAGGGGACGAGAGGTGAGCTCTTTTTGCTTCAGAACGACTTCTCCCTTTGCATTATTATCCTTTATAGTCTAACTAATGGGCATTTTAGTAATTTTATTCAAATTACCAAAGCGTGCGCCTAGTGACTAGTGAGGCAAATACTGGACCGGACCGCAGATGCCCGCGGTTCAAGTGAACCGCGGTCGGACAACAGCGGTTCCGGTCCGGTTCTTACACCACTGGCTCCAACCTTGAGAGATAATAGAGAGCGTCCGTCTAGTTTAGGGGTTTTCTCTCACCAATTACTTTGCAAACCCTAACGGAGAGTAAAAGCAGCTCTCTAATGGCGACTGCTGACGAAACATCCGTCAAAACCCTAGGCGGCAAAGGGTCTGTTCTCTCATCAGCCATCGTCCATTCAATCGCCAGCAATCTCTCCAAAGTAAAAATCGATTCTTCGATCATCGAAAAGCTCTCTCATTCCAAACGTTCCTTTTCTCTGAGTCGACCTAAAGAACTCCCTTCAAATCCGATTTTTCTAACCCTAGAACAATCGCGAGCTTCTCTGGCCGTCCTTTTGAACAAACTCGTTGTCTCCGACCTTGCAATTCGGTCGAATCTCCCTTTCCTGATCGAAAAAACCCTAAATGTAGGATTTGATGACGAAAGCTTATATTTTGGTTCCGTGTTAGACTTTTTTTATTCGATTCGTTGTAGTTTTGGTGCAACTGTGGAGGAGGATGGTGCTATGGAGAATTCTTTAGCTGCTTTGATTGGGATTTGTGCTCTTCTAGATTGTTCTTCGTCGGTTTTGGTGACGATTGCTGATGTTGTCGCGGCATTGTCATGTGAGGCTTTGAAGGCTGATTTGGCGGTGTTTGATTTGCCGGTTTCGGGCGAGGGGTTTTCGATTAAGGATGAAACCGATGTGGCTGGGGATATGAAAGTTTTGTTGTTCGGGTCGAAGCTCGTGGGCCGTGTCGATTCAGAGTTGATTCCGGAGATTGATTTAACGTTGCTTTCGGAGATTCCGGCAGTTCACGGGTGTTTTAGACAAGTATCTAGGTTGGTACATTCATGTGTTCGAGTTGAGTTGAATTCGACAATTAAAATTAGGAAATCTGGTGTGGGGAGTAGTAGTGGTAAGGGGAAGACATTGGTTTCGACAGTGCTGCCTTTGGCTATGTCACTTAAGTCTGTGGGCGAGAGTAGTTTGGGCCGAGCGACAATGATCATCGGATCGATCGATGATGGTGCGATGAGGGCCCAGGTAGTCGATCTTTTTGAAAAAAACTGCTCTGGGTTTGATGACTTGAAGAATGCGATCCAGTCAATTCTGGTAAAAGCTGCTTTGGAAACGGATTATGTCATAGTTTTACGAGAAATATATGATTTGTTGATTAAGTTGAGAGTAATTCTCTCTTGGGAGGCGGCATTGGCAATGTTTGTGCTTGATGTGAACGATTCATGCGAGAAAACGCAAGTTATGAGTAATGGAGGAGATAAGAATGTCGAAAAGAAGAATGAGAAGAAGAAGAATAAGAGGGCTTTAGGCAAGGGAACTACTATTATAAGGGAGGTTATAAAAGAGAGGTTTAGGAGCAAGTGCGGGACCTCAGGTGGCATTGTGATGGAACTAGTTGAGTGGGCTCGAGAGCTTTGCTTGTTTTTTGATCCCAAGGACGTGGAAAATGAGTCACTATTGGTGAAAGTGAAAGAGATTCTGGAGAGCAATGAAGTCAGAAGACTTCCCAAAATTCCAAAGGTAAGATCATGGTTTTAAATATTGGCCATATCTGATACATATCGGCTGATATTTATCGGGTTAGGCTCCATTTGATACAATTTATACCCCCAATTCAATATGGGTTCAAATCGGGTCAAACAGGTAAAGTATCGTCCCGCATAGGGTCATATCAATACATATCGGCCAATATGTATCTGATATGAACTGGAAAAATATCAAAAATTTCCCGTGGGCAATATTTTTCTTCATTGTTTCATATATTTTCTAATATTTTAAAAGTAAAGAAAAAGAGTAGTCTAATAACGGTTAGTTTGGCCTGGCCAATAACCAAATATGTATTGCCATGGGACCCGGCGACATGCTGATAGATATCATCTTCACATCCCTGGGTAAGATGCAATAAAAAGTTAACACCACTGTGATTAGAGACTGCTAGCTTTATCTGTGGATGCTTTATTTTGTGAAATTTATGTTCTTTTCAATTGACCTGCAAATTGAAATGATTTCTTTTATAACTATTATCCATGACCTTATCGTTGTATATTTGTCAGGGTACTCGGGATTTTGGGAAAGACCAAATGGCTATCAGAGAGAGAGCATTTTCAATCATTGTGGGAGTGTTTAAAAGGCACGGGGCTGTTTCCTTAGATACTCCTGTTTTTGAGTTGAGAGAAACTCTCATGGGAAAATATGGGGAAGATTCGAAATTAATATATGACCTCGCTGATCAGGTATGTGTAGATTATTATTTTATGTTATTTTTTTATTATTGAAAAAGCAATAAATTTTATTCAAAAGTGATGAAGAAAAGAGAATGTACCTGCACCGTAGTGGGAGACTACAACACACTATAGCCCACAAAAGAAACCCCCCCAAACTAAAAACTCCCCTTACGCCCGCCTAGCTGCTGCCCCAGCCATGGTTCAAAAGCTCGCCTGAAACCGTTACATACCGGTTTCGGAGGTCACCGGTATGATACTTCGAATATATCGTACCGGTGCATTACATATGTTTTTGGTAGTGTATTGGATGATACATGCCAATTTATCGTCCGGAACCGGTATGTACCGGACGACACATACCGAGGATGATACATAACGGAAAACCGAGATTTTGACTTGTGGCCCGAGCCCTAAACGCACCTTGAAAAACAGGCGCAAAGACATCATTTGGACTGCATCCTACCAGCCAAGTCACCCTACTGCTCCCGAATGGAACTCAACGGAATCTGCTCCTTCACCAGCCTTGAATATACCCACTCTAGGGTGCTATCTTTTGCAACCCTCATCACGACAGAGGCATTCCTCTGACCTGCCGCCCCATCCCCCCTGAAGGTTCTGTCATTCCTGTCAGCCATATAGCCCACGTGGCTGCAATATGGGTCGCCTCCAGCCAAGGAAAACCCCTGATATTCTTATTAAGTATTGGCATTTCATTTTGTGAAATTGGTTTTGACTTTTTATTAGTACTTTCATATTTGAAATGTTTGGAAGTCTAGTGATGGATTTTTTTTTCAAAGCTTCTCATGTAGTATTTTGGTTGAAAATTTTGGTACTTTTTTTTTTTTTTTGGATTAGGAAATGTAAATATATTGATGAGCAGCAAGGTGCTGAAAAACCAATACAACCAGACCAAAAGAAGAAATATAAAAGCAAAGGCCCAAGCAACTCCCACAAAGCAAAACACAAAACACCCCCCCCCCCCCCCCCCCCCCCCCCCGACCTGGCCAAATTAGCCTGGGTCCCACAAGTAGGAATCCTCTCTCGGACCAACCTCTCCTCTCAACACCCAAAACCACACAAGGTCTCGGATGGACTTCATGATCATCCCCACTGGTCGGCTTTTATGTTCAAAGATGGGCATATTCCTCTCGTGCCAAATACACCAAAACACCGCAAAAGGAACGGCCATCCAGTATTCACTAATCTGCCCCTCCATTCTAATGTTAGCCCATATCAGAAAAAGGACGTAAGGCGTAGCCGGCATAACCCAAGTCATACCAAAGGATTTTAAGACGATGCTCCAAATCTCATGCGCCACCCCACAATGAAGAAGTAGATGAACGGCGGTCTCCTCTCCGATGTTACACATTATGCAGACGTTCGATACCTCCTTCCCCCTACGGATAAGCTGATCTAACGTTAGAATTTTTTCTTTAAATAAAGTCCACGCAAAGAACTTAATTTTGGGAGGAATGACTTCCCTCCATAATCTTGCTCCTTGGAATCCCATCAATGGGCGTCACGTAAGCATCTTGAAGTAAGACTTAACAGTAAAGACTCCCTCTCTGCTCCCATATCAGCCGGTCCTAACCGTCAGGGTGACGTTGTGTCTCATACAGCTTTAGCATTAGGCTTGAGAAGGATACCATCTCCTCGTCCCTCAGGAGTCTTCTAGTAGCAACATCCCACGATCTGCCCCCCTCAGTTTCAGAGACAAACTCCACAATCCTTCCACTAGGGTTCACCGAAATGGCGTATATATCCTGATGTGAGGCTTTGAGGGGAGCCCTGTCCACCCAAGCATCCTCCCTGAAGCGTATACGGTTACCACAGCTCCAACTGAACCGCAAACCTTTGGCGAATAGGCTCCAAGTGCTGCAGATGCTTTTTCACCAAGGGGAAGTATCTCTGTGTGTCGTATAACTGGTACCCCAATTGCCAAAGGACTGCCCGTACTTCTCGTTCATCACCATGCGCCAAAGACTATCCCTCTCCTCCCTCCCTGCACGCCAAAACCACTTCCCAAGAAGAGTGATATTGGTCCACCTCAAGCTGCGAATTCCCAGCCCACCATAGCCAGTTGGCAGTTGGCAGGTGTTCCAATGGCTAGGTGATAGCGTTCATCCATGCTCGATCCCTCCCACAAAAAGTTCCTTTGAATTTGTTTGAGACGATTGATAACCCCCATCGGGCATTTGAACATAGACATATAGAAGGTGGGCAGCGACGATAATACCGATTTCACTAGAACTAGCCTGCCTCCACTACTGAGTAATTTTCCTTTCCATGACGACAATCGTAGCTCGAACCATCGCACAACCGGCTCCCACTCTCTAGTTGTTGGTTGACGGAGGCCGAGTGGAAGCCTGAGATACTTAATGGGAAACTTCTCGATTGCACAGTTGACCGTTTGCGCCAGCTCCGCCATCACGCGCTCATCCGTATTAATACCCGTGATAGCCGACTTGGATAAATTGATACAATGGCTCGAGACAGCCTCATAAACCGAAAGAACATCCACCAAGGCTTGGAACTCTGACACATAAGCCTGGCCGAAAATCATTGTATCATCCGCAAATTGTAGGTGCGAGATGTAACGACCATGATCTCCCACCTTAATACCGGTTATAAAGTTCCTCAGCCTGGCTTGTATAATAAGCCTCGATAATGCTTCGCCCACCATATTGAAGAGGAAAGGGGATAGTAGATCCCCCTGACGTATACCTCTGGAACTCTTAAAGTAACCCACAGGAGTGCCATTGATCAGGACCAAAAACCATGCCGAAGAAAAACATCCCCTCATCCATCTCCGCCAGGTTGTGCCAAACCCCAACCTGCCGAGCATATAGTCAAGGCAGTCCTAACTGATCCGATCGTATGCTTTCTCCATATCTACCTTCCACAGGACTGCAGGCAGG
Source organism: Chloranthus sessilifolius (assembly GCA_021018995.1). Taxonomy (NCBI): domain Eukaryota; kingdom Viridiplantae; phylum Streptophyta; class Magnoliopsida; order Chloranthales; family Chloranthaceae; genus Chloranthus; species Chloranthus sessilifolius. The sequence goes on from CM037591.1 coordinate 7,767,293, forward strand.
CGTTCTCGATGCGCCGAGTGGATGATTTCTTGAGCCACTGCAACCAGATCCACTAATTGTCTGCCCCTCACAAACGCTCCCTGGCTACCCGATATAATCCTACTTATTGAAACTGTATTTTTTTGTTTTTGCTTTTTGAATGTGTAAATTCTATCTTAATTTTAGTAGAAAAAATGGAAATAAAAAGTGCACTATAAGAGTCTAGAAAGAGCCCAAAAACATTTTTCACAAGGTCCCCAAATAGAAAATCACACAAGGAAGCAAAGCCTATAGATCCTTTTTGGCTCCCCAATTAATAATCTGCTTGCTTTTGCTTAAAACCCTTCATTGGTTGGTGAGCCAGCCCTTGAAGTTCCCTCCTTGTGGCCATGGGAGCACCTTATATCCTCCAATCCATGGAGCATCTTGTCAATTTCTCTAAATTTTATTATATGCTTTCCAAGATCGAGGGGGTGGCAAAACCACCTAATATTTTGTGTTTCTCGGGTTGCAATCAACCCACAAACATCTTGAACTGATGTGGGAGAGGTTATGTTGCACCAACCTTGTCTATTACCAACTTAGGATAAGACTTCGATGCTGTCACTCTGAACGAATGTGCTGGTCAACCCCTCCATACCCAGATTTCCCTCATTGCCATCGTTGAAGTTTAGATTCGCCAGTCGACCTGTCACTATCGTGTATCCCTCAGTCTCTGCGCTAAAACAATATATATTCAAACATGTCCAGTCCATTAAAGTGTTGTATACTCCTGGATGACGATTTTTTTCTTCAGATGAGATGCAATTAACAATAAGATTCTCTTGTTCTCTCGAAATATCTCATTAGACATTCTCAAGCGAAACCACTCGTCATATTCCAAGCCAACAATAGTTCTGTTAGTGTGAAACAAGTACATAAATTAATGGGTATTCCTCTGATGAAGAGCTTATCTTTCTTATCCAAGGTACCTTGCAGGAAGGTGAACTGCCTTTTCAATTGGATTGCTATGATTGGATATTTCCTTTTTCTCGGTGACCACCCATGAGGATTTTATCATAGAGCAAGCAAGCAAAACCTTGGGCTCTTAGAGAAGGACTTGTGCTTAAACTGGACAGCCACAACCTTATAAGTTTCAAGTTAAAATTATATATATATATATATATATATGTATTAGCCATAAAAAAAAGCGTCTTATCAATCTATCAGGTAGATCAATCGCAGAAATACACTCTGTTGGCTTTGCATGTGTTACCATTTTCGCCTCTTAAGAATAGCAGAGAAAAAGTAAAAACAAAACAAAAAGGATGGAAGTTCAGGTCTCATCCCAGAGCTTGGTGACGATAACTGATCTGCACGAATTCTTTACCCCTGGGAGTGATGAAATAACAAAAGAGTAGCAGGCTACATATATAAGAGGGAGGGTTTCTGACTCTAGTTGGTGGGATTTTACTAAAGGCTGGCCAAAAAATAGGGTGTTAACCTTTCGAGTAGCTGAATATAGTAACTCGCATGTTGTATAAACATACATGCATATTCTTACGGTTTGAACCGGCTAGAATGGCAGCCTGACTGTTTTGAACCGCCCTGGCGGCACTGCCGATTCCATATCCAGTCCGGTTTTCAAAACGATGGTTCAGATAGAGCGATTAACCTCAAAAGAGAGGTACGCCTAGCACAGGTAGTTGAATGCTGACAGGTTAGAAATTGTAAACTCTAATCCATCATATCATATCTTACCGAAAAGGAGTTTGTTCCCGACCACCTACAATAAAAATGATGAATCTAATGACTTCGTAGGACTCTTTTCTTTTCTATTTTCTCCTACTGGTGATTCTCTTACTTGCAAAGCTTTACCAATCTCTTTCAGTAATCGAGTAATAGTTGAAGAGGACTCCAACTATGTACTAAAATGGGTTAGTAAAAAAAGAATTACATGTGGTGATTAGCCAATTCTATTGAGCAAATTTTGGTTATAAGCACATCCAAAGTTCTCAGCTTTTGTCACACTTCTACAAAAGCGACTAATATGGCGGATGCTTTTTCCTAAAGCAGGCTGACTAAAGACGGTATCAGGGTGGATTCAGTACCATTGGCGTAATCTAACGGTTATGAATTGAGGGTTTTCTTTTGTGTATTGTATTTTTCTATCTTGTTGGCATTTCGTAATTTAATTACTAGAAAGGACATACCAGGATGTGGGTGCAAACTGGTAGACATGATGCGTCCACACTAATTGCCAAAATGGAAAGCATTCAACAATATTAGCTCCTCAATACAAATTTCTTTGAATATTCTTAATTTTCTTGGCCACTGCAGATGGTTCTGAAAAAAATTGACATAAAATTAATCGACAAACTTGCGAGTGTGGTTTTAATCACTATGGTTGGCCCATCAGCACCAATTGGAGACCTTTTAAAGAAAAAAATTTCTCCTGTGACGAGAGGACATAGAATCACTGCTAACTTGTGATGTTTCACTGAATTTTGATGGTTGATTTTGAGGGCCATTCCTTGATTATCTTTTTTACAAGATTACTCTGCTCCTATCTTTTAATTTTCCAACCCTATTACCCTCCTCGATTGGAATTTGGGATCCCCTGCCTTCCGTTATGAAAACATGTGGTTTAAAATAAAAGATTTCCATGATAAGGTGGTAAAGTGATGCTCATTTTGGGTAGTAAATGTGAGTGCAAAATATAAATTTAATATTAAACTCAAGAACCTCAAGGAAGAATTAAACAGTTCCACTAAGAGAGCAATTCAAGCAAATGAATAAATCTGTAGGCTGCAGGAACTTGGAGTATGATGGTTAAAGGAAGGTGAAAAAAAATAATACAAAGGACACCAAGTTCAATGGTGCCATAGCAAGACATGAAGGGGGACAAACTGCATAAGAAGTTTATATGTGAGAAAACATATTGAGATCCTAATTTTATTAGGGAAAAAATTGTAGAGTTTTAAAAAGTCGCTACATGGGTGATTGATATGACCAAAAATGGATAGGTCGGACCGTCGGAGTTCTCCTCAATGGATAGAGAAGACAGAGAGGGTTTAGAAAAGAACCTATGAAGAGAAGAAAGTCAAGAGGGCTGCTTTCGAATATTGTATTGGGCATTATTTCGGACTTCACGTTTGTGTTCCATCAGCCATAATCGAGATGGCAATCAAACTTTTACAAACAAGGGTCATAACTAAACCCACAATTCTCCAAGAATTTTTTCAAATCCATCAGATCAAAGCCCCAAAGGCCATACTAGGGTCCACATTCAATGTTTCTTAAATAATAGAACTGTCTAAACATAGACCCCTATTATAAGAAAGCTTCTATTTTCTTAGTAAATAAAACACTTAAAATATCTCCTATCAAAATTTTCCTTAATAAATAATAATAGAAAATAATGGTCTTATGTGATGGTTAAGTGGAAAATGAGCCTCTTAGGTGGTTACTTGACCACTCAATTATATTAGGTGGTCAGGTGATCAAATTAAGTGTTTACGTGGCACTTAATCTTCCTTTTATTTGGGCCTTTAACGAAGGTCCAATATGTCTTCTTGGGTCTTTATTTGTTGCCCAAAGCTCTTTCTTCTCTTTTGACTTCTCTTTCATCACTCTTTCTATGTGTTCTTGCTTCCTTCTCTTCCTTTCTTAAAATGGTTTATTATTATTATTATTTGAGTTTATGATGTCAATACGGTGAAGTAACATTAATTTCGTTGCATGCTTTATGACATCATGCTGTGTTAATAAGGGCCATTGCTTTGTGTGATGGTAAAAGGCTTGGGCTGCCAAGCTTGAAAACGTGGGTTCGAGTCAGGAGAACAGCCACTTTGTATGTAAAAAACCAGAGGTTAGGTCTGTATCCCGGCCGCCCATCCCACCACCCCGTATGGGTAGTGGCCTTTTTTATGCTGTGTTAATCTACTCTTTTTTTTTTACCTATTATATGTGTGATTTTATTTATTTATTTGTAACATTGAATACAATGCTTCGTTACAGGAATTTGTGGTGACTTCCTTGGTGTTTTAGTAAATAAATGAAGGGCAAATACGCCCTTTTTATTTTTTTGGTGGCAACCGTGTAATTATAGAAATAAAATTTTCCACCGGGAAAGTAAAAAAGGATGGTTTTTCCCTTCATGTATTTACCAAAATGCTATCGCATGGGGCATTTTTGTCTAGTGACGATGCTAACCTCACCGTAAAGAGGGTAAAATTAGCATTCCCCTTTATGATTATAATGTCTCCTGAATTGAGTCATGCTGTGACTCGAGCATCTAATGGCTGCATGCTAGTTATGTAGCCTTGGATGCTCGAGTCACGACGTGACTCGAGTCAGGTGATCATTACTCTATATATTTTAATTTTATATATGCATAAATAATGTACACATACAAACAAGGGTGTAACTGATCTTTACAAAGCGGGCACCTGTGCCACCTTAGTGAAAACCATTTGTGCTCTCTTGCTTTGGCACCAGTGACCATACCTGTTTGTAGCACTACAATTTTGGTCATGATTCTCTTCTGGAGTTTTATGAAATGCTTGTTTAATTATTTGCAGGGCGGTGAAATTTGTTCTTTGCGATATGACTTGACTGTTCCATTTGCCCGGTACTTAGCAATGAACAGTATTAGTGCGTTAAAAAGGTACCAGATAGCTAAAGTTTACCGCAGGGATAACCCGTCTAAGGGACGGTATCGTGAATTCTATCAGTGCGACTTTGATGTTGCCGGCCAATATGAACCAATGGAATCTGATTTTGAGGTTATTAAAGTTCTCACGGAACTGCTGAATGAATTAAACATTGGTGATTTTGAGGTATTTCTTTCCTGAATCATTATGTTGATCAGATTCCTCTGTAATGTTGAAATCGTCACTTTTTGATGTGATAGTTTAACTTATTTAGACAGTGAATTCCATTTATAGGGATGCTCTTTTGTTGCTTTACTTTTTTTATATATTTCTTTTGTTTTTTATTAATTTATTATTCTTATTACTATGTTTTTTTAAAAAAAATAATAATTTGTGTTTGGCTTCTCCATTCCAGATAAAGTTAAATCATCGGAAGTTGCTTGATGGAATGCTGGAGATTTGTGGAGTATCTCCTGAAAAATTTAGAACTGTGTGTTCAAGTATCGACAAGTTGGACAAGCAGTCATTTGAACAGATCAAGAAGGAACTGGTGAGAATTTGCCCATTTATTTTTTTTTTGAAATAGTAAGTTGGATATTGTCCTTCACTTTCTAGCTTTTTATATTCTATAGAAATCCACAGGTATGTTAGCCTATCCAGTCCTACCTTTGCTTAGTTATCAAAGTGATTACTACGGCTTTTTGGATGATGAAATATGAAAAGGTTATAGCCTTATAGGATCCTCATGCCCAATGTTATATGATAACAGATGTAATGACTAGTCATCATTTGAAGTGTTGTGATAGCTTTTATATTTCGAAATCTGCAACTTCTAGCTATATATATATATTACACACACAGACACATATATTGTCGCCATTGGGGAACCTGTGGTTGGATTGAATCCTCTCTATGACTTGATTGTCCTGGGCATGGATCAAAATATCGTCCGATACCGATACGTATCGGTTTTGGACTTGAACAATACGATATATTGGGTTTTTATCGCCCCCCTTAAAAAACGGTCAAATTATTGTTCAAAGTATCGTCCGTATCGTTCAATGTATCAATCGTATCGGACGATAATTTGAAATTATCATCCGATAATTTCAAATTATTGGTTTTTTTTTGGGGGGTGGGGGGTGGAAACTGAAAAGTATCATCCGGTACGTATCGGTTTTGGGGCTGGACGATACCTATCGAAAATACAAGATTTTGATCCATGGTCCTAGGTTTTGGACAAGCACTATTGCCTTGCTAGTTTCCCCTTCCTTCACCAGCCTACCCGTGACATGCTTCCAGCTTGTTTTCTTCTGGAAGTGGCAATACTGCAAGGAGGGCTTTGGCCTATAGCACAATGGAAGGTTGACAAAATTGCAACCTCAAGGTCGCAGGTTCGAGCCCAACTCCTCTATAAAAAAAAATTTGATATAAAGGAGGAATATAAGCAAACAACATGACATGATGCATACTTCTTGATAGGATGAGAAGTACACGATTGTGAACCCTCACGTAATGCAATGGGCATATCCATCTTAGGCGCAGGAGGAGTTTCACTTTCTTGTGGACTAGCCTCTGAGGATAACATTTGGTCCATAATCTGAGAGAGAGTGAGGTTAAAGTTTCATCTTCTCGGTGTAGACACTGATCTTCAATCTTAGACGATGTCCAAGACATAGGAATAGCAATGGCAGCGTGCTCTCCTCTTTTCTACTCTCTCCTTGAAGAGGACATTGAGTACATATGGAAGCAAAGAAAGGTGTGAACTCAAAGATGGTAACATCCTTAGATAACAAATTGTCTGCCAGACACAAGGTCATGACACTCGTACCCTTTATGAGATGAAGGATGCCCAATAAAAACACATCGAATAGCTTTGGGGTCCAATATATCATAATGATTCCCAGATACTTGGGAAAAGCACAAACATTTGAATACCCCTGGGGGGGGCTGGAAAGAGATGAGATGAGGAAGATGAACATACAAATGAGAACTTGCCTTGAAGGACACGAGTGTAGGCATCCTACTAATAAGAAAAGACGTAAGAAGAACTTTATCCCACAACCTCTTCGGGACGTTTTCTAATTAACAAGGCATGAGCTACCTCAAGAAGATGACAATTTTTCTCCCAGCTACTCCATTTTGCTGAGGTGTATATAGGCAATTAATTTTCCACTCAATAACATGTTCCCTGAGATATGATTGGAGATGATGGAAGAATACTATCAATTATTTGACTGTAATACTCACAACAAAATTGTACCGAGTTTGAACAAACTTATGATACATAGGAAAAATGGATGCAACTTTATCTTTTGTTTTCATCAGGTACGTTATCTTGCAAATCATCAATAAAAGACACAAAGTACTGATACCTAAACATAGAAGTAACGAGAGATGGCCTACAACAAGATGGAAGGGAATATGACTCCTGCTATGACTCACAAGATACGAAACTATATGATGTTTCGACAATTGGCAGACCTTATCACATTGAAATTTGGAGTCATCAAATGAGTGGAATTGTTGTTCCTAAACAATCCACAATGATGATTTGAGAAGGAAAGAAACAAAAAAAATGGAGTATGGTTTTATTTGGGTTGATTTTGACATGGTTGTCAAGGCCATGTTATAGCCTCGCTATGGCCTCGTCATGGCGAATAGCGATGGGAAACGCCATATATAACAAAATAGTCATGATGGCTAAATAGTGTCGCTATAACAGAATAACATTATGGCATCGCTATACACGCTATTTTATTTTTTGGATAATAACATATAATACTTATAAGTTATGACATTTTTATAGTATATAAGTTACAAAAGTTAACTTACAAGTCAGTCTTTATGAGTGGGATTTGTTAAATTTTAGCTACATTTTCCCGGTTTTTATTTTGCAAGAAGAAGTAACTCCTCTTTTCATTCATGCAGAACTAGAGAAATTGTAGGTTTTTATGAGAACAAATCAGTCTTAAGTAGCTCGTGCTGCCAAGTAGAGGACCTTCCTTCAGAGTTTCTAATATTAATGAGTTGTTCAGTTCCCTAGATTTTATGGGTTTCGATGGTGACTTAATGTGTGCTTCAGTCATGAACAGATTCGTTCTCATTTGTATTGCATGAAGTGGATCTGCATTGCCAATTTTGTGTCTGTTCTCTTTAGGTACTTACAGCTATCGGTAACTTTACTTGACTAGTGTATTTTCACTTTCTTCCACCATTTTGATTTAAGGTAGCTTGATAGTGCATTCCAAAAGCTGACTCAAAATAGATGGAAGAAGGCAATGATAATGATGATGCTGCCACTTTCTACTCAACAATACCAAAGGAAAATGTAGATTAGATATACTCTGTGGAGGGATGTTCAACACCATCCATGTATCCTAGCTAGTAGAATTTTAACCATTTTTTCAATTTTCTATTTTTATCTCTTGATGCAGTTGCCTTTTGTAATGTTTTCCCTGTTTGGTTTTCTTATAAATTACATTCTTGAAATGGTTGGCATTTCCTTTTCCCCCATTTGATGTCATTATGTTACTGTGCACTAGGTAGAGGAGAAAGGCTTAAATGTTGAAACGGCAGAGAAGATCGGTTCTTTTGTGAAGAAAAGAGGACCTCCCCTGGAACTCTTATCCGAATTGAAACAAGAGGGTAGCCAGTTTTTGGAGAATGATGGATCTATCCTTGCATTGAAAGATTTAGAGATCTTATTTAAAGCTCTGGAAAAATCAAATAGCATAGACAAAGTGGTTTTGGACCTGAGTCTTGCAAGAGGCCTGGATTATTATACTGGAGTTATATTTGAAGCCGTTTTCAAAGGTGCTACACAGGTAAATATTTGATCTTAGCCAGTGAAATGGATTTCCCTTTAATATGTCAGGGGAATAATGAATCAGTTTTTGAGACAGTCATTTTCTCCATGATCAAGGCATGAATCTTTGTGTCTGGGCTAGATGGTTTGTGGTACTGAAACTTTGCTATTTACATATACTTACACATCTGAAGTAAATTTGAAACTGTTTATATTAGTTGATGAATAATTATGTTTGACATTCAGCATAGAGATATAAACTATCAAGTAGCTGATTGAAGAGTTAAGTTATACTTTGGAGTTGGTTTCTAGTCTTTTGTTTTTATTGTCAATTTCTAACCCTCGACCTGTTCATGCTTGCTTACTTGGGAATCAGTAAATCAAGAGAAATTGGAAAGTTATAATGTGAATAGGCAGTGTAGGTTGGTACATGATACACATACATATGGACACACCAATCTTGCAAAACTTTGTTATGGGTACATTATCAGTTATGTCATGATGTACAAAATTTTATGCCATCGTGACTATGTAGCTCATGTATGTATGCATATATTTATTTTTCAAGAAATGTACCAATGTTTATTTATTTTTTATTTTTATCATTAAAATGTACCAAAAGTTTTATATCGAAACATTAAAAATTTCTCAAGGTGTTGGATGACAATTATCAGGTACAGTTACAACCATGAATATAGCTTTAACAATGCATCCAAACACGTGTCAGACACGTTGACACTTATTAGCTCATACCATTACTTTGTGTGTTTTTAAATTTTTAGCCATTATTTGTATGATATTATATGTTTATATTCACATGCATTAAATTAACTGTACATGTGTAAGGTTTTTTAAATCAAAACATACCTGCTGGTACACTGCAGTTTGACTCATACCGAAGCGTCTGCTAGTCTGCTATGGCTTTGCACTGGTTCTTGGTGGGGAACCAGTTGGGATTGCATGGTCGAACTGTGCGGAGCAGGCGATTTTTGTGGAAATAAGCAGTCCTGGGCAGCTCTTCCCGCAAAAGGGAAGAAAATTAAAACTTGCAGAAGGGGAAAGATTTGGGAGGAATTATTATTGTTTTCAATTTTTAAGGTCTTTTTTTAAAAATAAAAATATTAAATCCACTTCAAGGTTTCGAATGGCAGACGATATACATAAGATTGACTGCTCATGCATATTATATTGGTATGTTTTCACTACTACCCTCTGTAAGCCATTTCTACAAGATAAAGTAATGCCTTAACTTCCGTAGGGAATGAACACAAAAAATATATTTCTTCTCTTCTATTTGTAAAGTTGCCAGAAATTGTGTCTTGATTTTCTTCCATCTGTTTTTTGTAGTGCTAATTATGTTTAACTACTGAAAGAATAGTAATAAATTACTGCAAAGGTTTGATTGGTTTCGTATGTAGCTAATTTCGCTATGTCCTTAGGTTGGTTCCATTGCTGCCGGAGGCCGCTATGACAATCTTGTGGGGATGTTTAGTGGAAAGCAGGTCCCTGCAGTTGGTGTCAGCCTTGGAATTGAGCGGGTATTCACAATAATGGAGCAGCTTGAAAAAGACCGCAACCAGGTGATTATATTCATAAAATATGGTAGTATGATATTTTGTTCATCTTTAGCCACAATTTTTTTTATAAAGATTTTTTTTTTTTCTAGTTATCATACTCAGTTTCATTACACAATGGAACTGTTTTGAGTATCTCAATTGGATACGTAAGACAAGGATCCATATGTTTTTTTTTCTTTTAGCAATGGAAACCAAACCTGGGTTTAGAGGATGAGGACTCTCCTCTTGCATTCCACCAATATGAACTAAAGAGAAATACATTGATTACTGTTTATAACTTATGAGTTAAAGAATGACAAAAACCATGAAATTCGTAAGAAAATTGAAACATTAACGAAGCAGAAAAAGAATATTATAGGCAAACAAGAGAGCAGTAGAATGGGTTTTAAACCCGGGATTAAAACTTTGGGATTTAATTTTAAAGCCTCTTGCTATTTGCTTAGATTTTTCAAAATGAGAAATAGGGTTTTTTAGTTCTAACTTGGTTTTAAGAAAAAGGGAAATGCAGATTTTTCATTTTATTTATTCTTTATTGTGTTAATGAGTAATAAAAAAATATTGTTCTAATCGATTAAGCGGCGATTAAAAGGCAAAGTTTGCAAAAAAGTGACCTTTTAAAAAAAAAAACTCTCGAAAATTTATCCAAAGATTTATACGCGAATCAAAAAGTATGAATTTGCCGACTATGCTAAGGATGCAGATGAGATTTTAAGAGTAAATTATAAGAAGAAAATAAACCAATAAAAAAAGGAGCTGTCACTACCACACCAAAAGGGTTACACCCACATCACTTAATGAAATTAACACCACCGCCCTCTACCTATAAGTCTTACTGATGCGGGAACTTACTAAATGCAATGTTAGGGCTGAGATTAGGATTAAAATTAATTTAATCAATTAAAATAACAATTTGTCATAGCAAATTATCATAAAAATTCTAGAAATTCAATTAAGTGATTTAATTTCAGCTCAAAATAGTGTTACTTTCGTGTACCTTCCTTATCGCGGATCTAGAAGACTAGGGTTCTTATGAACGGCTAGATCTCCGATAGTTTTAGGGAGTCGAATTAACTCGCAAGCGGGTTCTCTCGATACCAAACGAAAATAAAAGGTTAATAAAATTAATGATGAACAAAATATTGATTTAGGGCTTTTATGAGATCAATAAAATAATTAGGATTACGCTACTTATGCAAACCGTAGATTTAAAGAAGATAGAGATGGAAGAAGAGTTGGCCTCGCACCAGACTGTAAGCGGGAATCGAAGAATCGCTCTCCGTTTTGAGATAATCACACCAGCACGAAAGTGTTTACAAGCCTTTAAATAGGCTAGCCAATGCATAAAATTAGAAATCCTATTATAACTCTAATTCCTAAGTCAAATAAAAGAAATATCCTAATTCTTCTAAAACAATAAAGAAACTAATTTTTTTTCTAATAAAAGAAACAACTTACTTTCTAAAATAAAATAATAAAAGATACTAATCCTAATTCAATTAGGATTTTTGAAATTCGTCACTTTATGTCCAACTTTCGAAAGCTGACCATAACTTATTTAAGACTTGTCAGAATTGCTCAAATTTTGGCTCGTTGGAAAGTTACTTCGATAAGCTTTCAAATATGACCAATTTTGTATCAATCCGACTTCGTTTGACACTTCAAAATAGGCAAAACATAAAAGTGACGGGATTAAAAGTTAAAGATCCTAATAAATTTTGGATTTTCTTCTTTTTTATCAAACGGGTCTTTAACGAGCATTTTTTTAAAACCCATTCGTGGGTCCACTTTCTCTTTTGAAATCTTTTCTTTATCCGACCACAATTCAAACAGGCGGATCTAAAATATGCATCACTTACACACCGATTAATTAAAGCACAATAGATGCATTTCTCATTCAATGTCTGTCTGAAAATAGATGTCCGATGTTGGATCTTCCTCGATGCCCAAACTCATCTTTGCCACCTTCGATTAAAGAATGGGATATCGAAAGAAATCGATTACTCATGGGGATGTTGTGCAAGGACAAACATAAATGAATAATCCCCACTTTCTAAACTTTTTGACCAATAAATTAATGAAGGCAGCACAGAAATAGCATATGTATAGCACTATAAAATGACACCATTACTTCAAATTAGATGGTGAAGATAATTTTTGGCCCAAACTTTTGCCCCATAGATCTTGAGGTCATGGGTATCAAATCACATCCGCATAGTTTGTGGCTCAGTGAGGCTCATGCATGCTCTTGACAAATTCAAAGTCTGTTAATTTGGCACACACCAACATACATCTTACTGATTCTTTGTGGCTTTCAGGCTATTCGTGCAACCGAAACCGAAGTTTTAGTAGTTGTACTCGGCAAAGATCTGGTTCTAGCTGCAGAATTGGTGAGCGAGCTTTGGAATGCCAAAGTGAAAGCAGAATTCTCTGTCAACAAAAAGGTGACAAAAGAGATACAACGAGCCATACAATCTGGTATCCCTTTCTTGGTTATCGTGGGTGAGTGGGAACAAGAAAATGGTGTCGTCAAGCTAAAAGACATCGAAGCCAAGGAAGAACAGGTGGTCCCAAGAGCGACATTTGTCAAGTTACTACAAGACAAGTTGAATTCTTACTCAAAAGCGCCTTCCAATTTCGTCTAACACACCAACACAATTTACCTTTACAATACCCTAGCTTGAGGTGTTTAGATGATAGCTTGTTTATGTACATTAATTTCAGGCATCCCCATTTTTTCTCTCTAGTGGTTCTCACAGTAATTGTTTAGACCGAAGAAAGCAATTGAACTGAGGATAGTGTATCGGAGCATGAAGATTCACCAGGTTTGCCCGAATTCAATTAGGGCTTGTTTGGATATAAAAACACGAATGGGAAAGTAAAATAATATTCCTATATTTTCTTATGGATATTTAAGTTGTAGGAAATTATGAGATTCCTTTGTTTTCTGTTGTTTGGATAACCACATTAGTAGTTGGGAAAATGCAAGATTAATCAAATCCTCTGTTTGGATACATATGCAAGAAACTATTAAGAAAATAATATATCCTAACAAAAAAAATAGCATAATATCACACAAAAGATCATCCAAATTAAAACAACAACTTGTAGTATTATAAAAATAATCTATAAAAATGACCATCCATATAAATTATTCAAAGAAAATATGAAAAAAAATATTCATATGAAATATAAAAGATCATTGAAGATCAAAGTAGAAAATATATATCCATTAAACAAATCAAAGAAGACATCTTTAACTAAATATAAAAGAGATGAAGAGAAAAAAATTAAAATTATATAAATCAATTTCATGTAGAAGAGATGAAAGAAAATCGAAAAATTTATGAATTACGAAACTTCAAGAAAATATGATAGCGGAAGCAATGTCAAGACTATGACGGGTTTGAATACTGAGCTGATTTTGTCTCTGATACCATATTAAAATTATAAAATAAAGAAAAAAAATATCATTGTCTACTGTGTTTAGTTATCAAATAAGGTACAGGACCCGCTCAGCATTTGTTGTGACTAGCTGTATTGGAGAGAAGGTAGAGTCTGAAGGCTCGGAAGATAGAAAATTGAGGACTCTCTTTGTATTTGTTCTTGGATTTTGACGGAAAATGCGAAGGTAATTTTCGACCCTTCATCCAAACAATGAGAATTTTAGTAATTTATTTGACGCATATGAGTTTTCCCTTATTTCCCTTGAAACCAAACATGCCCTTACATATAAATTATAATATATGTGATACATAGGGCTATCAACTGATCAGGCCAAACTTTTGGCTGCCTAATCGGAAATGGCATATGCTCGACCTGATGGAGCACTTAGACCCTTCTTGTCCCAAATTTCATGCCACATTTTAAACTTTCAAACATCAAATTTTATTTTATTTTTAGTTTTTAGCAAATCCGAATCCATGGGATTCATAAATCTAAATTTGGCCATTTAAAAAAAGATTGAAGTCAATTCGGTAAAGCTGTGATGATGTAATGAATAATGACGAGGGAACCCTTTCTTGCACACGCATTTTAAGTGATTGCACCTAAGTTAAAGAAATACTTTGTTGGGTTGTAAGGAGGTTGGGTATTACCCAATACCAGATCCACCTGGCCTGATTGTTTTATCGGGGGTCGGGTACCTAAACTTGACTTGTCGAGTCGGGCATGAAGCATCCAACCCAGACCTTCCGATCAGATCAGGTTGGCCAACTCAAAAGTAAATTTGGGTCGGGTTGAGTTGGCAACAGTTAGGTGATCGACCCAACCCAACCCGATATTAAATTCCGGTCAAGTCGGACTTTTGCATTGAGGGTCAGGTCGGGCATATACCCTTGACACATTGGGTCGCTGTTGGGTTAGCGTGCTGCCATTGGGTCGGGTCGGGTCGGGTCGGGGTGACCCATCCGCTGCCTAAATTATTGCCCGACCCAACCCATTAACAGCCCCTACTCGTAACCCTTAAACGAGGAAGAGTATCTTGACTTAACTGTTCTTACATATCATTGGTTGACATAAAAGTCAATATTCGTTTCTATCCAAGGGTTGTAAAATCGGCTGGACAGATCCTTCAACCAGTTGCTGCCCTTAGAGTTTTGATGGGTGCAAATAGAGGTACCATTTTCTTCTATCGAAGAGTATAATAACAAGGACATTTGAGTTATTTCGCGTTCGAAAAAATGCAGAACACTCTCTCATAGTTGAGAGAGAGAGAGAGAGAGAGAGAATGGATAACTTGCGATGTGTTCATTGTGGGTTTCTAGTGAAGACGCTGTTCGTGCAATATTCCCCTCGAAACATTCGATTAATAAAATGTGTAAGATTTTATTATTATCTAGTCATTATTGCCAAATCTAATCTCACTATAAAACTACTCATCAGTTTCACATCTCTCATTTCTTAGAAATCCTATTATAACTCTAATTCCTAAGTCAAATAAAAGAAATATCCTAATTATTCTAAAACAATAAAGAAACTAATTTTTTTTCTAATAAAAGAAACAACTTACTTTCTAAAATAAAATAATAAAAGATACTAATCCTAATTCAATTAGGATTTTTGAAAGCTGACCATAACTTATTTAAGACTTGTCAGAATTGCTCAAATTTTGGCTCGTTGGAAAGTTACTTCGATAAGCTTTCAAATATGACCAATTTTGTATCAATCCGACTTCGTTTGACACTTCAAAATAGGCAAAACATAAAAGTGACGGGATTAAAAGTTAAAGATCCTAATAAATTTTGGATTTTCTTCTTTTTTATCAAACGGGTCTTTAACGGGCATTTTTTTAAAACTCGTTCGTGGGTCCACTTTCTCTTTTGAAATCTTTTCTTTATCCGACCACAATTCAAACAGGCGGATCTAAAATATGCATCACTTACACACCGATTAATTAAAGCACAATAGATGCATTTCTCATTCAATGTCTGTCTGGAAATAGATGTCCGATGTTGGATCTTCCTCGATGCCCAAACTCATCTTTGCCACCTTCGATTAAAGAATGGGATATCGAAAGAAATCGATTACTCATGGGGATGTTGTGCAAGGACAAACATAAATGAATAATCCCCACTTTCTAAACTTTTTGACCAATAAATTAATGAAGGCAGCACAGAAATAGCATATGTATAGCACTATAAAATGACACAATTACTTCAAATTAGATGGTGAAGATAATTTTTGGCCCAAACTTTTGCCCCATAGATCTTGAGGTCATGGGTATCAAATCACATCCGCATAGTTGGTGGCTCAGTGAGGCTCATGCATGCTCTTGACAAATTCAAAGTCTGTTAATTTGGCACACACCAACATACATCTTACTGATTCTTTGTGGCTTTCAGGCTATTCGTGCAACCGAAACCAAAGTCTTAGTGGTTGTACTCGGCAAAGATCTGGTTCTAGCTGCAGAATTGGTGAGCGAGCTTTGGAATGCCAAAGTGAAAGCAGAATTCTCTGTCAACAAAAAGGTGACAAAAGAGATACAACGAGCCATACAATCTGGTATCCCTTTCTTGGTTATCGTGGGTGAGTGGGAACAAGAAAATGGTGTCGTCAAGCTAAAAGACATCGAAGCCAAGGAAGAACAGGTGGTCCCAAGAGCGACATTTGTCAAGTTACTACAAGACAAGTTGAATTCTTACTCAAAAGCGCCTTCCAATTTCGTCTAACACACCAACACAATTTACCTTTACAATACCCTAGCTTGAGGTGTTTAGATGATAGCTTGTTTATGTACATTAATTTCAGGCATCCCCATTTTTTCTCTCTAGTGGTTCTCACAGTAATTGTTTAGACCGAAGAAAGCAATTGAACTGAGGATAGTGTATCGGAGCATGAAGATTCACCAGGTTTGCCCGAATTCAATTAGGGCTTGTTTGGATATAAAAACACGAATGGGAAAGTAAAATAATATTCCTATATTTTCTTATGGATATTTAAGTTGTAGGAAATTATGAGATTCCTTTGTTTTCTGTTGTTTGGATAACCACATTAGTAGTTGGGAAAATGCAAGATTAATCAAATCCTCTGTTTGGATACATATGCAAGAAACTATTAAGAAAATAATATATCCTAACAAAAAAAATAGCATAATATCACACAAAAGATCATCCAAATTAAAACAACAACTTGTAGTATTATAAAAATAATCTATAAAAATGACCATCCATATAAATTATTCAAAGAAAATATGAAAAAAAATATTCATATGAAATATAAAAGATCATTGAAGATCAAAGTAGAAAATATATATCCATTAAACAAATCAAAGAAGACATCTTTAACTAAATATAAAAGAGATGAAGAGAAAAAAATTAAAATTATATAAATCAATTTCATGTAGAAGAGATGAAAGAAAATCGAAAAATTTATGAATTACGAAACTTCAAGAAAATATGATAGCGGAAGCAATGTCAAGACTATGACGGGTTTGAATACACGGATTTTGTCTCTGATACCATATTAAAATTATAAAATAAAGAAAAAAAATATCATTGTCTACTGTGTTTAGTTATCAAATAAGGTACAGGACCCGCTCAGCATTTGTTGTGACTAGCTGTATTGGAGAGAAGGTAGAGTCTGAAGGCTCGGAAGATAGGAAATTGAGGACTCCCTTTGTATTTGTTCTTGGATTTTGTCGGAAAATGCGAAGGTAATTTTCACCTTCATCCAAACAATGAGAATTTTAGTAATTTATTTGGACGATATGAGTTTTCCTTATTTCCTTGAAACCAAACATGCCCTTACATATAAATTATAATATATGTGATACATAGGGCTATCAATCAATCAAAGCCAAACTTTTGGTCTAATCGGAAATGGCATATGCTCGACCTGATGGAGCACTTAGACCCTTCTTGTCCCAAATTTCATGCCACATTTTAAACTTTCAAACATCAAATTTTATTTTATTTTTAGTTTTTAGCAAATCCGAATCCATGGGATTCATAAATCTAAATTTGGCCATTTAAAAAAAGATTGAAGTCAATTCGGTAAAGCTGTGATGATGTAATGAATAATGACGAGGGAGCCCTTTCTTGCACACGCATTTTAAGTGATTGCACCTAAGTTAAAGAAATACTTTGTTGGGTTGTAAGGAGGTTGGGTATTACCCAATACCAGATCCACACGGCCGATTGTTTTATCTCGGGTCGTACCTAAACTTGACTTGTCGAGTGGGCATGAAGCATCCAATCCAGACCTTCCGATCAGATCAGGTGGGCCAACTCAAAAGTAAATTTGGGTCGGGTTGAGTTGGCAGCAGTTAGGTGATCGACCCAACCCAACCCGATATTAAATTCCGGTCAAGTCGGACTTTTGCATTGAGGGTCGTGCATATACCCTTGACACATTGGGTCATTGTTGGGTTAGCGTCGCCATTGGGTCGGGTCTGGTCGGGTGACCCATCCACGCCTAAATTATTGCCCACCCAACCCATTAATGACCCTACCTGTAACCCTTAAACGAGGAAGAGTATCTTGACTTAACTGTTCTTACATATCATTGGTTGACATAAAAGTCAATATTCGTTTCTATCCAAGGGTTGTAAAATCGGCTGTACAGATCCTTCAACCAGTTGCTGCCCTTAGAGTTTTGATGGGTGCAAATAGAGGTACCATTTTCTTCTATCGAAGAGTATAATAACAAGGACATTTGAGTTATTTCGCGTTCGAAAAAATGCAGAACACTCTCTCATAGTTGAGAGAGAGAGAGAGAGAATGGATAACTTGCGATGTGTTCATTGTGGGTTTCTAGTGAAGACGCTGTTCGTGCAATATTCCCCTCGAAACATTCGATTAATAAAATGTGTAAGATTTTATTATTATCTAGTCATTATTGCCAAATCTAATCTCACTATAAAACTACTCATCAGTTTCACATCTCTCATTTCTTAGAAATCCTATTATAACTCTAATTCCTAAGTCAAATAAAAGAAATATCCTAATTATTCTAAAACAATAAAGAAACTAATTTTTTTTCTAATAAAAGAAACAACTTACTTTCTAAAATAAAATAATAAAAGATACTAATCCTAATTCAATTAGGATTTTTGAAAGCTGACCATAACTTATTTAAGACTTGTCAGAATTGCTCAAATTTTGGCTCGTTGGAAAGTTACTTCGATAAGCTTTCAAATATGACCAATTTTGTATCAATCCGACTTCGTTTGACACTTCAAAATAGGCAAAACATAAAAGTGACGGGATTAAAAGTTAAAGATCCTAATAAATTTTGGATTTTCTTCTTTTTTATCAAACGGGTCTTTAACGGGCATTTTTTTAAAACTCGTTCGTGGGTCCACTTTCTCTTTTGAAATCTTTTCTTTATCCGACCACAATTCAAGCAAAGGATCTAAAATATGCATCACTTACACGATTAATTAAAGCACAATAGATGCATTTCTCATTCAATGTCCTGCGGAAATAGATGTCCGATGTTGGATCTTCCTCGATGCCCAAACTCATCTTGCCACCTTCGATTAAAGAATGGGATATCGAAGAAATCGATTCCTCATGGGGATGTTGTGCAAGGACAAACATAAATGAATAATCCCCACTTTCTAAACTTTTTGACCAATAAATTAATGAAGGCAGCACAGAAATAGCATATGTATAGCACTATAAAATGACACCATTACTTCAAATTAGATGGTGAAGATAATTTTTGGCCCAAACTTTTGCCCCATAGATCTTGAGGTCATGGGTATCAAATCACATCCGCATAGTTGGTGGCTCAGTGAGGCTCATGCATGCTCTTGACAAATTCAAAGTCTGTTAATTTGGCACACACCAACATACATCTTACTGATTCTTTGTGGCTTTCAGGCTATTATACGAAACCAAAGTCTTAGTGGTTGTACTCGGCAAAGATCTGGTTCTAGCTGCAGAATTGGTGAGCGAGCTTTGGAATGCCAAAGTGAAAGCAGAATTCTCTGTCAACAAAAAGGTGACAAAAGAGATACAACGAGCCATACAATCTGGTATCCCTTTCTTGGTTATCGTGGGTGAGTGGGAACAAGAAAATGGTGTCGTCAAGCTAAAAGACATCGAAGCCAAGGAAGAACAGGTGGTCCCAAGAGCGACATTTGTCAAGTTACTACAAGACAAGTTGAATTCTTACTCAAAAGCGCCTTCCAATTTCGTCTAACACACCAACACAATTTACCTTTACAATACCCTAGCTTGAGGTGTTTAGATGATAGCTTGTTTATGTACATTAATTTCAGGCATCCCCATTTTTTCTCTCTAGTGGTTCTCACAGTAATTGTTTAGACCGAAGAAAGCAATTGAACTGAGGATAGTGTATCGGAGCATGAAGATTCACCAGGTTTGCCCGAATTCAATTAGGGCTTGTTTGGATATAAAAACACGAATGGGAAAGTAAAATAATATTCCTATATTTTCTTATGGATATTTAAGTTGTAGGAAATTATGAGATTCCTTTGTTTTCTGTTGTTTGGATAACCACATTAGTAGTTGGGAAAATGCAAGATTAATCAAATCCTCTGTTTGGATACATATGCAAGAAACTATTAAGAAAATAATATATCCTAACAAAAAAAATAGCATAATATCACACAAAAGATCATCCAAATTAAAACAACAACTTGTAGTATTATAAAAATAATCTATAAAAATGACCATCCATATAAATTATTCAAAGAAAATATGAAAAAAAATATTCATATGAAATATAAAAGATCATTGAAGATCAAAGTAGAAAATATATATCCATTAAACAAATCAAAGAAGACATCTTTAACTAAATATAAAAGAGATGAAGAGAAAAAAATTAAAATTATATAAATCAATTTCATGTAGAAGAGATGAAAGAAAATCGAAAAATTTATGAATTACGAAACTTCAAGAAAATATGATAGCGGAAGCAATGTCAAGACTATGACGGGTTTGAATACACGGAGCTGATTTTGTCTCTGATACCATATTAAAATTATAAAATAAAGAAAAAAAATATCATTGTCTACTGTGTTTAGTTATCAAATAAGGTACAGGACCCGCTCAGCATTTGTTGTGACTAGCTGTATTGGAGAGAAGGTAGAGTCTGAAGGCTCGGAAGATAGAAAATTGAGGACTCTCTTTGTATTTGTTCTTGGATTTTGACGGAAAATGCGAAGGTAATTTTCGACCCTTCATCCAAACAATGAGAATTTTAGTAATTTATTTGACGCATATGAGTTTTCCCTTATTTCCCTTGAAACCAAACATGCCCTTACATATAAATTATAATATATGTGATACATAGGGCTATCAACTGATCAGGCCAAACTTTTGGCTGCCTAATCGGAAATGGCATATGCTCGACCTGATGGAGCACTTAGACCCTTCTTGTCCCAAATTTCATGCCACATTTTAAACTTTCAAACATCAAATTTTATTTTATTTTTAGTTTTTAGCAAATCCGAATCCATGGGATTCATAAATCTAAATTTGGCCATTTAAAAAAAGATTGAAGTCAATTCGGTAAAGCTGTGATGATGTAATGAATAATGACGAGGGAGCCCTTTCTTGCACACGCATTTTAAGTGATTGCACCTAAGTTAAAGAAATACTTTGTTGGGTTGTAAGGAGGTTGGGTATTACCCAATACCAGATCCACCTGGCCTGATTGTTTTATCGGGGGTCGGGTACCTAAACTTGACTTGTCGAGTCGGGCATGAAGCATCCAATCCAGACCTTCCGATCAGATCAGGTTGGCCAACTCAAAAGTAAATTTGGGTCGGGTTGAGTTGGCAACAGTTAGGTGATCGACCCAACCCAACCCGATATTAAATTCCGGTCAAGTCGGACTTTTGCATTGAGGGTCAGGTCGGGCATATACCCTTGACACATTGGGTCGCTGTTGGGTTAGCGTGCTGCCATTGGGTCGGGTCGGGTCGGGGTGACCCATCCGCTGCCTAAATTATTGCCCGCCCCAACCCATTAACAGCCCCTACCTCGTAACCCTTAAACGAGGAAGTGTGTCTTGACTTAACTGTTCTTACATATCATTGGTTTATATAAAAGTCAACATTCGATTCTATCCAAGGGCTGTAAAATCGGCTGGACAGATCCTTCAACCAGTTGCTGCCCTTAGCGTTTTGATGGGTGCAAATAGAGGTACCATTTTCTTCTATCGAAGAGTATAATGACAAGGACATTTGAGTTATTTCGCGTTCGAAAAAATGCAGAACACTCTCTCGTAGTTGAGAGAGAGAGAGAGAGAGAGAGAGAGAGAGAGAGAGATAGAGAGAGAATGGATAACTTGCGATGTGTTCATTGTGGGTTTCCGGTGAAGACGCTGTTCGTGCAATATTCCCCTGGAAACATTCGATTAATGAAATGTGTAAGATTTTATTATTATCTATTCATTATTGCCAAATCTAATCTCACTATAAAACTACTCATCAGTTTCACATCTCTCATTTCTTTCTCTTTCTCCAATTGCAGGAGATTTGCAAAGCCGTTGCAGATGAGTACATTGAATGCGAGTTCATGGTACAAACCCTAACAAATTCTATCAGAAGAGCCCTGCTTTCATCGATCTATTTCTTCTGTTACACTTTACACTGATTTTTTTGTTTTTTTCATGTAATTTTTTCTTATTATAAACTGCAAATTATGTTTTTTAAGAGATAAAATGTTTATCCCTTTTTTTTGAATCGACTAATTGCCTTTTACGTTTCATGAATTTTTTTGTTTAATGATTTGTTACTTTTATTTTTTAATTTTGATTATAGATTCTTCTGATCGATTTGATTTTGCACAAGAGAAAGGCGTATCGGCATTTGCTCTTCAATATGCTGCATCGAGATGCTGTCGATGTCGAGGTATAGCTACACGCAGTGTTTGTGTTTTTTTTTTAGGTGAATTTTGAATTGGGTAAAGGTGTTGGATATTTAGCAAAATAAATATTCATTATTAATTTAATAATATCTATTTATTAATTTTCTTATCTTTAAATGGTTCCTTCAATTTTGGTTTCATGTTAAAACAGATGATTTTGCCAAAACTTGAACCTTTCAACCTTCAAGTCAAAGTGATTTGAATTTTGAATTAATGTTAGAGGGAAATATTTCCCACCACAAGTTTAAAGTGTTGCAAAAGTTTTGTCCCACCTTATTATTTTACAAGAAAGATCTATGCCATATATATGAAAACTTACCTTCTATATTGTTTGGTTGAAAAGAGGAACATAGCTCATAGCGGCGATTCGCCGCCGTTCGAATGACGCTTTTAAGGCGCACTTCGTACAACCGCATCGTCTCGAGTAGTTTGAGGAGCCTTTCCTATTTGATCTGAGATGGTCCGATGGGTTGACTTATTGACCGGGCACGGATTACCTTCACACGTGTATCGCATGTGTGCACCAGGCAGTTTCCGACTGTTCATGGAAACGGTCGGATTCCGGATTCGGACAAGTCAGTTAATGACTATTGACCAAAAGATGCAATTGTTCGTGTGTGAACCGTCGGATCCTTGCAACCATTGATCGGATCGATCAGAGCCCTCGATTGCAAGCAACTGATAGGCACAACTGCTCCTAAAAAGGTGCTCCGAAAGCTATAAATAGAGGCTAGAGGAGGGATTTTACTTCACTTGCAATTCCGAATCCTACATATGAGTCCTTAGAATCCGTGTGCTAACCAAGAGCATTCTGTGTTTCGTTTCGTTGGGTCGCACACTACAGTGCAACGTAGTGTGTGACAGATCGGTGTGCTTTATTGTATCCTGAGGGTGAATTTGTCGTTATCCCGTTGCATATAGGAGGCAAATATTTTCTTAAGGACAACAATCTAATTGTTTCTTGAAGCAATTTTTCAGTCTATTTCCCGTCAATTTTTGTGCAACCCGTTAACAATTTTAAGACAATAATTTTCCATAGCACAAAAGGTGATGGATCTCTCCAACGAAGATCACGAAACTAGAATGTTTTAATGGCACAAACTTCAAACGATGACAATCGAAAGTACATTTTCTACTCACTAACTTCAAAGTCGTATACGTTCTCACTATGGACTCATCACCACCGGAGCATGACGATGAAACACTTGAAGAAGGTAGAATCCGTACAAAATGGGAAAACGACAATTACACATGCAAAGGCTGTATTCTCAACGCTCTTGCTGATTCTCTCTTCGATGTCTATCAATCTTACAAAATTGCAAAGGAGATATGGGAGGCTCTTGAACGAAAATACAAAGTCGAGGAAGCAAGCGTGCGCACCTATTTAGTGAGTTATTTAATTTCAAGATGTATGATTCTAAATCTATTTTGGAGCAAGTGTACCAGATGCAGATTATCTTCAACAATCTTGTGGCGGAAGGAAGCACGATAGATGAAAGTTTTCAAGTCTATGATTATTGTAAAATTATCGTTGGGATGGAAAGATTACCGAAAGAGTTTAAAACATACTAAAGAAGATCATACTGTGGAGGAACTCTTGACTCATCGTCGCATAGAAGAAGAGACTCGTCTACATGACAAGGAGGAGGAGAAAATCGAACTCGTCTCTAATGCTCACATTGTTGAAGATGTATCCACATCGAAGAAGAACAAAGGGAAGAACTTTAAACTGAAGCCGAATAAGAAGGATTTCAAGAGAGGAAAAGATAAGGAAAAGGCAAAGAAGGGTACTTGTTTTTATTGCAAGAAACCCGACCATTTCAAACGTGATTGCCGAGAATTTTTGAAAAATAAAAATCAGGCAAACATTGTGGGTGAAGATCTCGTTGCGGTAATTTTCGAAGTTAACATGGTAGATGGTGGATATGAATGGTGGCTCAATTCTGAGGCTACTAGGCATGCGACCTCTAATAGGAATAATTCTGTATCCTATGAGAAAGCTCATGATGGACATGAATTGTTCATGGGAAATTCCACTACTAGCAAAGTGGTAGGCCAAGGCAAAGTTGTTCTAAACTTCGGAAAAATCTCACCTTGAATGTACTTTATGTCCCTGAAATTCGGAAGAATCTTGTATCGGCTTGTACTCTTAACAAACATGGATTCAAAATTGTTATCGAATCCGATTATATTGTACTTTCTAAGAAAGGGATGTTTGTAAGCAAGGGGTATGCCTCTTGCGGATTGTTTAAGTTCAATATCAATGAGAAATCTGCTTTTTCGGTTTATATATGTGACTCAATTTATTTGTGGCATAATAGATTAGGGCATTTAAATTTACATTCTATGAAAAATATGATTAAATTAGAACTTCTTCCTAAAATACATATAGATTATGGTAAAGATAGATGTAGTATTTGTGTCTAATCTAAAATGGCTAAGAAGCCATTTAAAATTGTTGAAAGACAATCTAAACTATTAAATTTAATTCATATTGATTTGTGTAGTTTGAATAACATTACTACTAGAGGAGGAAAAAGATATTTCAGCACTTTCATTGATGATTATTCTAGATTTACATATGTTTTCCTTTTTCAATTAAAAGAGGAAGTATTTAGTAAATTTATCTCTTATAAGGCCTTAGTGGAAAATTGGCGCAGGACAAAACCCTAAACTACGTGAATGCGATGATTAATTGTTTGCCAAAATTAAATTGAATTAAATTAAACAATAAATTTGAGAATATAGCGAATTCCTCAGGAGTTCATAGTTCTCCAGGTGAAAAGATCACATTCTGTTCGGGTAGGGTTTAGCCTTGTGCTAGATCCGTTATAATAGCGATGCAGATCGGTCCTAGAGATAGAACTCTAGGTTTTCCAGATTAGGGCGCTCACAATGCAATGATGGAATCTCTGGTTTTTTGGTTATTTTGATATGGTTGGGCTTAATAGTCTGATGGAAGCTACAATTGTTGAATTGGATCGATTCAATGGCCCAGGGAAAAGCTAGGGTTTTCGGATTTCGGGTTTTAAAGAGATATGACAGATTTAGGGTTTTAAGTTTAAAGCGGGGAAGATAGATTAAAAGGGATAAAATAGAAGAGGTTCGATTGCGGGCTTCACACCAAACCCTTATCGGGAAATAGATTTTGAGCTTCGCACCCTTGGCTTCTCACCAAACCCTTCTCAAGAAGAAACTCCTCTCAAGTTTCAAAAGCAAAAGCTCTTTCATTCATTAATCAAAAACTAATTACAATATTTTTTTTAAGGAACTTATATAGGAGGTCTTACAATAAAAGAAAACCCTAAAACAAATACTAAATAAAAGACAAATAAGCCCCTAAAACTCAAGTTCGAAATTAAAATTACTTTGCGCTATTTCGATCGATCGAAAGTGAAACTCGATCGATCGAATATACAATTCAATTGATCGAATTATATATGTCACTTCAGAACTAATGTTTTCTGTCGACATAGTTCGATCGATCGAATTTGTAGTGTTCCTCCAAATCGCCAAAATTTTATCTTTCGCCTAGTCCTGATTTCCATTATGCTTCTTCCGATGTCGGAACACGCGAAAAGGTCCATATCCGATGTCTTCGATGTCGGTGTCCTCGTCAATTTTCTTGGACCAAAAAGGCTTCATCACTGATAAAGCGGCGTCGCGATAGCGATCGAGCATGTCAAAGTCCAGGCATCGCACCTAGTCTTTAGCTAACTATGAGTTCTCGGAGTCTGGCTTTCCCAACCACTTGATCAAGTACTTTTGAAATCTGCCCCCCATGGGTGGATATCGCCAAATCATCTAATATCACTTCGATCTCATCTCTACGCTGCTTGCGTGGGGAAGGGAATGGTAGGGGTAGCAGGGTGGGCTGGCATTTGGGCTTGGGGCTGCTTGGAAGGTGTTGTGAGGGGGTGGGGCTGGGGCCAAAGAGGGAATTAGGTCCTTCACATTAAACGTAGAGCTAACCCCTATATTCGGTGGAAGATCAAGAACATATGCATTAGGCCCGCTCCTTGTCACAACTCTAAAAGGTCCAGCACCGCGGGCTTGAAGTTTCTTTACGGCTCCCGTTGGGAACCGCATTACGTAATCTCTTACTTGAAATTCCTTGAAGCACCTATGCGCATCTGCAGATATTTTGTATTGTTCATTGCTTGCATTAATTCTTTTTCTAATTTCGACATGCAATTCATGTATATGTTGTGCAAATGCATCGGCTGACTCGGAAACTCGATGGAATGCAGACATGGGGACGAGATCGATGGGTTCTAGGCCTATGACTAAGTATGACCTCAAAAGGACTCATACCTAGGGAACTATTGACTGAATTGTTGCATGCGAACTCGGCTATAGGCAAGGTAGAATCCCAAGTCCTAGGGTGATCACCAACAAGACAACGGAGAAGATTACCTAAGCTCCTATTGGTGGACTCCGTTTTGGCCATTTATTTGAGGATGATAGGCCGAAGAAAATAGGAGCATGGTACCCATCATGTGCCATAAAGTTTTTCAAAAATAACTGGTAAACTTCACATCCCGTTCCGACACAATCGTCTTGGGTAACCCATGTAGACGCACAACCTCCCCGAAAAATAATTTGGCTATGTGAGCCGCATCGGAGGTTTTAGAGCAAGGTAGGAAGTGGGTCATCTTTGAAAAGTGGTCCACTACCACAAAAATGGAATCGTGCTTTCGTTGAGTCTTTGGAAGTCCGAGCACGAAATCCATGGAGATGTCTTGCCACGGGGTGTGCGGCAC
The DNA here is from genome assembly GCA_021018995.1 of Chloranthus sessilifolius. Taxonomy (NCBI): domain Eukaryota; kingdom Viridiplantae; phylum Streptophyta; class Magnoliopsida; order Chloranthales; family Chloranthaceae; genus Chloranthus; species Chloranthus sessilifolius. Next base: position 7,794,395 of record CM037591.1, read on the forward strand.
GAGTAAAGGGGTGTACAAGTCGGTATTCTGCTTAATAGGCTTCGCAACTTGGCATGTACGACATTGTTTTATGACCCTAGAGGCATCTCTCACAAGGCTAGGCCAATAAAATCTATCCTCAATGAGCACACTGGTTTTATCGCACCCAAAATGTCCAGCAATCCCTCCGGCATGTAACTCCCAGATGAGGAAGTCACCCAATGAAGTACGAGGGATACACAAACGATTTCCTTTGAACAAATACCCATCCAGCAGAGTATACTCGGAGTTAATATTATTTTGATTTTTAAGGGAAGCAGTGTATTCTGTTCCAAAATCTAGGCAATCAGGATAATCTTGTTTCAACTGCTCAAATTCGATGACCTCGGTGCTCATAGACTGCAAAGTTGTCACTCGGCGACTAAGTGCATCAGCCGCCTTGTTCTCGGCACCGGCCTTATGTTTCAACACGAATGTGAACCCTTGAAGGTACTCGACCCACTTCCTGTGCCTCGGGTTCAACTTTTTCTGAGAAGCAAGGAAACATAAGGCTTCGTGGTCAGAGAACAACACAAATTCCTGCGGTCTCAGGTAATGTTTCCAATATCACAGAGATCGAACGACCACATAAAACTCCTTGTCATAGGTGGAGTATTTCTGCTTAGCCTCATTAAGTTTCTCACTAAAATAGTGGCCCTCTTGTCTCAGCACTCCGCCTATGCCTACACTCGATGCGTCACATACTACTTCAAAGACTTTAGAAAAGTTCGGTAGGCGTGTGACGGGTGCCGTAACCTTTTTATCTTTTATCTCGGCAAAGGCCCTCGTCGCGGCTTTGCTCCACAGGAACTCCCCTTTTCCCATGCAATCGATAATGGGAGCCATAGTGGTGCTAAAGTTTCGGATGAAACGACGATAAAATGTGGCCAATCCATGGAAGCTACGGACTTCATGAATATTTCGAGGTTCGGACCACTCCACAATGGCCTTAACCTTCGTAGGGTCCGCAACCATCCCATCTACCGAGACAATGAATCCCAAGAATACAACAGATTGTTGCATGAAGGTGCACTTCTTGAGATTCACGTATAACCTTTCTCCCCTCAAGGTTTCGCAAACCAACTGTAGGTGGATAATGTGTTGTTCCTTGGTTGGGCTGTAAATCAAGATTTCATCAAAATATACGATAAGGAATTTGCCAAGGAATGGCCTTAACACTTGGGTCATGAGCCTCATGAATGTGCTCGGGGCATTGGATAGCCCAAAAGGCATGACCATCCACTCATAAAGACCGTCTTTGGTCTTGAATGCGGTTTTCCACTCATTGCCAGGGCGAATACGAACTTGATAGTAACCACTTTTAAGGTCTATCTTGGAAAAGATAGTGGCGCCAACCATCATGTCGAGCATGTCATCGAGTCTCGGTATGAGAAACTGATATTTAACCGTGATCTTATTAATTGCACGGCTATCCACACACGCGCGTCATGCACCATCTTTCTTAAGAGTGAGCAATGCGCATTGTTCTGAAAATCGCCCGGGGCGGCCGCCCTGGTGGTTTGGGCCCCGGGGCGCCCCGATTTAGGCCTGGGCGGACTCTGGGGCAGACCGGATTTTAGGCGCCCACCCAGGCTGCCCAGGACCCGCCTCGGGGCGCCCCGGACCCACCTCGGGCTGCCCGGATCCGCCCCAGTCGCCCTAGTCCCCAATTTTTTTTTTATTTCCTCTGTTTTTCTTTTTCCTCAGTTTTTTCTTCTTCTTCCTCAGTTTTTTATGATCTTGATTCTTGCACAATACTTTTTTTTCGGTAACTTAGCAGTGAGCACAACTCTCTTTTTTTGTTCTTTTCTTTTTTTTCTTCCTCCTATTCTGGCAAATGGCACACACACACACACACACACACACATATATATATATAGCGGCCGCCCTAATCTTGGGGCGCCCGCCCGGACGCCGCCCAGCGATTTCTGCCCGAACATTCCCCCGATCGCCCGAACCCGCCCAGCGATTTTAAGAACACTGGTAATGTGGTACTGCACACGAGCTCAGACTCTCTTGAATGAACCCCTTCTGAAGGAGTTCACTGACTTACCGAGTCAACTCAGCGTGCTCAACTGGATTCAACCTGTAGTGGGGTAGGTTCGGTAATGTAGATTCGGGAACCAAGTCAATTGCGTGTTGAATGTCACGCATGGGAGGGAGCTCATTAGGTAAGTCTTCGGGGAAGACATCCGCAAACTCATTCAGGATTGGCTCGACCTCATTGGGGTATTCACGTGCTGACTCAGGAGTACTTTCAACTGTGACGACGACATATACTACGCTCTCATCTTTCGATGCCTTCTCGAACTCTGAAGGGGTCACAATGTTGATGGCCTTGGATTGGCTCCCTTCTTTTCAACTCTGTTGATTGATGGTGCTTTGGGAGCCAAAGGGTTAAGAGTCATTTTCTTACCCTTATAATTGAACGCGCAAATATTAGATCGGCCAAAAATGGTCACGTTCAAGTCATAAAGCCATGGCCTCCCTAAGATGATGTGGCCCACATCCATCGGCACCACATCGCACCACAAAGTGTTCGAGTATGAACCCAATTGTATAGGTACACGACACCTCTGTGACACGGGAATGGATGAGGAGTCAACCCATGTGACTTTGTAAGGTCTCTCAGGTGAGCTTCAGGTGTAAGCCCTAAGCAGGTGACGGTATGTTCTGACACCACATTGGTGCAGCTCCCGCTATCCATGATAACCCTACAACTCTTTGTCCCACATGTGGCAAAGGTGTGGAAGATGTTCTCCCTCCGCCAATTCTCCTTTTCATCCCGTTGAGGTTGTGCAAAGGCATACCTCACGACTAGAGCACGACCCATGTCATCACCTTCCTCGTCATTAGGTGTGACATTCGGCTCAAAGACCTCTTTCTCATAAGCTCCCTCACTTTCTTCTCCTTCTCCGTCGATGAAGAGATTCCTTTGTGAGTCTCTCGTGGGGCATTGGGCTGCAAAGTGTCCCAATTCTTGACATTTATAACACTTAACATGAGACCCACTCTTCGAGGATTCTCCGACTACACCCTTTCCTTTGTCAAACTGCACATTGACAGATGTGGATTGTGTGAGTTTGGGAGGCAGGTTTCTAGCACTAAGTCTCACTTCGCCGGTACGGGGTTGACCAGTGTGAAAATCAGATCGCCTAATCACCATCATTTTCAAATATCGTTCAAGGTCTTGAATGACAGTGTAACATTCGGCGAGGGTCTCAACAGGGTGGGAGACTAACTCTTTTTGCAGGTCAAGCCTCAATCTGGTGCGAAATCTGGATAGAGTGACTTGATTGTCTTCGGACACTTTGGCTCTCATAATGAATTCTTCAAATTTGTGAATGCAGTTCGATACGGGCATACTACCTTGGCGTAGATTTTGCCATTGATCGAGGAGACGATGGTAGTATAAGGAAGGAACGTACTTCTTTGTAAGTCGTTCCTTCATGTCCTCCCAACGAGTAATGGGAGTACAACCCGCAGTCGTTCTGATGTGTTCAATGTTGACCCAAAGATTCGGGCTTGGCCTATGAGCTTCATTTTAGCAAGTCTAACACACCTTTCATCGCTCATGCCAAACCACTCAAAGTGCTAGTCCATATCGGATAACCAATCGAGGAAGACTTGAGGGTCCAATCTTCCATCGAAAGTTGGGAACTCAACTCGGACATTTTTAAGAAGTTTCCCTTCCGGGTTGTCATCTCCATGATGATCCATCCTATGATTCCGGTTCTGATTATGCTGGTAGCCATTTTGTTCGAAACGGGAACTACGCTCACGGGGTGGTTCGAGGTACTCATCACCCTCGTCTAACCGATTGACTCTATCTAACAACCTCTCATTGGACGTTTCAAGGATCCTTTGGGCCGTCTCCATGGCAGCCATTCGATCATTGATCGATTTTAGATCAGCCCTCATGTCGTTAAGAGCCTCAGCAATCCCATTCATGTCCATGGTGATGCGGTTCACTAATGATGGGTTCTAGAATGACATGTAAAATGAATTGACAATGAAGGGAGACTTTTGATAAACACGTGATGTGCACACTTTGGCCAAAATAGAAATAATATGCGATTAAAATTAAAGTGCAATGAATTCAATATCACACAGTATGCCCTAACCTAGAACCTAGGCTTTGATACCAAAACTGACGTAGGACAAAACCCTAAACTACGTGAATGCGATGATTAATTGCTTATCGAAATTAAATTGAATTAAATTAAACAATAAATTTGAGAATATAGCTAATGACGGGTTCTAGAATGACATGTAAAATGAATTGACAATGAAGGGAGACTTTTGATAAACACGTGATGTGCACACTTTGGCCAAAATAGAAATAATATGCGATTAAAATTAAAGTGCAATGAATTCAATATCACACAGTATGCCCTAACCTAGAACCTAGGCTTTGATACCAAAACTGACGTAGGACAAAACCCTAAACTACGTGAATGCGATGATTAATTGCTTATCGAAATTAAATTGAATTAAATTAAACAATAAATTTGAGAATATAGCGAATACTTCAGGAGTTCGTAGTTCTCCAGGTGAAAAGATCATGTTCGGTTCGGGCAAGGTTCAGCCTTGCTCTAGATCCGTTAGAATAGCGATGCGGATCGGTCCTAGAGATAGAACTCTAGGTTTTCCATATTAGGGCGCTCACAATGCAATTATGGAATCTCTGGTTTTCTGATTATTTTGATACGGTTGGGCTTAATAGTTTGATGGAAGCTACGGTTGTTGAATCAGATCGATTCAATGGCCCAGGGAAAAGCTAGGGTTTTAGGATTTCAGGGTTTAAAGAGATATGGCAGATTTAGGGTTTAAAGTTTAAAGCAAGGAAGATAGATTAAAAGGGATAAAATAGAAGAGGATCGATTGCGGGCTTCACACCAAACCCTTATCGGGAAATAGATTTTGGGCTTCGCACCCTTGGCTTCTCACCAAACCCTTCTCGGGAAGAAACTCATCTCAAGTTCCAAAAGCAAAAGCTCTTTCATTCATTAATCAAAAACTAATTACAATGTTTTTCCTAAGGACCTTATATAGGAGGTCTTACAATAAAAGAAAACCCTAAAACAAATACTAAATAAAAGACAAATAAGCCCCTAAAACTCAAGTTCGAAATTAAAATTAAAATCACTCTGTGCAATTTCGATCGATCGAAAGTGAAACTCGATCGATCGAAATTGAAATTCGATTGAATTTATACTCGATCGATCGAAACATATATATATATATATATATATATATATATATATCAATATATCGCCGCTGGAATTTGATCGATCGAATATACAATTCGATCAATCGAATTATATATATATATATATATATATATATATATATATATATATATATATATGTCACTCAAGAACTAGTGTTTTCTGTCGACATAGTTCGATCGATCGAAATAGGACTTCAATCGATCGAATATGCAATTCAATCGATCGAAGTTGTAGTGTTCCTCCAAATCGCCAAAATTTCATCTTTCGCCTAGTCCTGATTTCCATTCCGCTTCTTCCGACGTTGGTACACGCGAAAAGGTCCATATCCAATGTCTACGATGTCGGCGTCCCCGTAAAAAATAAATTAGATTTTAAAACTAAGACATTACGATCGGATAGGGGAGGTGAATACATGTCACATGAATTTTTAGATTTTTGTAACAAATATGGAATCATGAAACATTCATGAAGTCACCACTCCATATTCTCCTCAATCAAATGGAATTGCCGAAAGGAAAAATCGAACTCTAGTAGAAATGGTAAATTCGATGTTAACAAATTTTGGTTTGAATTCAAATTTATGGGGAGAAACATTGCTAATTACATGTTATATTATAAATCGAATACCTTTTAAAAAATCTTCTAAAACTCCATATGAAATTTGGAAGAACAAACCTCCCAATTACATTATTTAAAAGTATGGGGTTGTAGAGCATTAGTTAGGGTACCCGATTATAAACATACAAAATTAGGTCCTAAAGCCATTGAATGTATTTTTGTGGGTTATTCTATTAATAGTCCTACATACAGATTTTTAGTATGTGAGTATAATAATATTTTTGAAAAAGATTCAATTTTTGAATTAAGAGATGTAATATTTTATGAGAATAACGTCTCTACTATTCCTAAACCTCTTGCATCCTCTGATTTAGAAGAATCTTCTAATTCTCTACACCTCTCTAGTAGTGACGATGAAGAGATGGAACCTAGAAGAAGTAAGAGACCTAGAAAAGCCACTGATTTTGGTTCAGATTTCTATGTTTATCTTGTAGAAGGAACTAGAGATGAGAAAACTAAGAAAATGAAGTTTATTTTGAATATCGAAGAAGATCCTACAACATTTAATGAAGCTATTAAACCTATTGATTGTACATTTTGGAAAGAAGCCATTAATGATGAAATGGATTCTATTATATCCATACGTGGGAATTAGTAGACTTATCACAGGAATCGAAACCTATAGGTTATAAGTTGATATTCAAAAGAAAACTTAATCCTAATGGTACTATAAATAAGTTTAAAGCTAGAGTTGTTGCCAAAGGTTTTAGATAAAAGCATAGTATCGATTATTTTGATACCTATGCTCCAGTAGCTAGGATTTCTTTAATTAGGATATTATTTGCTCTTGCTTCCATATATAACCTCAAGGTTCATCAAATGGATCTTAAGACAGCCTTTTTAAATGGTGAACTTGAAGTGGAAGTATAAATGGAACAACCAGAGGGTTTTATCATGCAAGGACATGAAAATAAAGTTTGTAAACTTATTAGGTCCCTATATGGTCTAAAATAGGCTCCTAAATAGTGCATGAAAAATTTGATGATATTATTTCATCATATGGATTCAAGATTAATGAATCAAATAAATGTATTTATAGTAAGATATCAAACGGTAAAGGTGTAATAATTTGTCTATATGTGGATGACCTCTTAATTTTTGGTACAGACTTAGAAAGTATTAAAAATGCAAAAAAAAAATTTGGCTTCAAAATTTGATATGAAAGACATGGATGAAGCTGATGTAATTTTTGGAATAAAATTATTTAAACAAGATAATAATATTATTTTATCTCAGTCACACTACATAGAAAAGTTGCTAAAGAAATTTAAACATAATGGAAAATTAGCACCAACACCTTTTGATTCAAGTATAAAATTAAACCCAATGATAGCAGAAGTCTATCACAATAAGAATATTCTAGGGTAATTAGCAGTTTAATGTATGCTACTAATTGCACTAGACCCGATATTGCTTATGTAGGAGGGAAATTAAGTAGATATACTAGTAATCCTAGTCATGAGCATTAGAAAGCAATTGGTAGAGTATTAAGTTATCGTAATAAAATTAAAGATTATGCATTATATTATGTTGGTTATCCTTCAGTACTTGAAGGATATACAGATGCTAGTTGGAACAATGATTCAGATGAATCAAAGTCTACGAGTGGCTGAGTATTTACTCTTGGAGGTGTCGCGGTTTCTTGGGGATCAAAGAAACAAACATGCATTACACATGCAACTATGGAATTAGAATATTTTGCTCTTACGGCAAGGAGCAAGGAAGTAGAGTGGTTAAGGAATTTATGATTAGAAATTCCTATTTGGCCTAAGCCTATACCACCAATATCTTTATTCTGTGATAGTGAAGCTGCACTATCTGAAACTTATAGCAAAATTTATAACGGAAAGTCTCGATATATAAGTCTTAGACACAGTTATGTTAGTCAATTACTTCGTGAATGAGTAATTACTGTAAATTCAATAAGGACCTTTGCACATTTAGCGAATCCATTTACGAAAGGTCTTGCAAGAGATGTGGTAATTAAAACATCGGAAGGGATGTGTTTAAAGCCTAATAAATTATATCACCTATGATGGTAACCCGACCTATTTTCTGCAGTTTAGAAACTAAAGGTTCAGTGGGAAAAATAGTCATAAGAAGTGATTGCACATTATTAAAGTGTGAGCATACTACTCAAACCATCTCAAGTAAGTATATGGTACTTGTAACGTAAGGAAGAGGTTGAGATAATTCTCTTAATCAGTCTATAACATATAATGTTGAAATGTCTAAGTTACAAGGGCATTTTTGATAGAATTGACCTATATGAGTTACGAAGTGTAGCCGCTTCGAAGATGGATAAAAGCTTTTCTTGAATACAACTCATGAATACTGGGGTATAAGCACAAGGCCATAAAACGTATTGCTTGTAAAAATGAAATGAAACTTAGATTATTTATGTGTGTGATATATCCGGTTGATTATACAAGAAAATTTGTTCAAGAATTTAGATCACTAAAATTCTTTATCAACTTTGATATATTATCACTAAGTGAAAGTTCAATTCCTTAGGACACCTTCATTTATGCATACTGTAGTCAAGAAGTGCTCAAAATGTTTGGTACATATATATACTGTCTTTTGTTATCAGATTTCAGATTGACGCTAAGTACCTATTTAACAAAATAGGGGAGGAATGTTGATATTTATGTTGTAAATAGGGGAGGAATATTGGATATTTAACAAAATAAATATTTATTATTAATTTAATAATATTTATTTATTAGTTTGCTTATCTTTAAATGGTTCCTTAAATTTTGGTTCCATGTTGAAAAAGATGATTTTGCCAAAACTTGAACCTTCAACCTTCAAATCAAAGTGATTTGAATTTTGAATTAATATTGGAGGGAAATATTTCCCACCACAAGTTTAAAGTGTTGCAAAAGTTTTGTCCCACCTCACTATTTTACAAGAAAGATCCATGCCATATATATGGAAACTTACCTTCCATAATGTTTGGTTGAAAAGAGGAATATAACTCATAGCGGCAGTTCGTCGTCGCGCGTGTGCGATGTGCGAATAACGCAATTGACGCTTTTAAGGCGCACTTTGCACTTCGCACGACCGCATTGTCACGAGGAGCTTGAGGAGTCTTTCCTATTTGATCTGAGATGGTCCGATCGGTTGACTTGTTGACCGGGAACAGATTGCCTTCACACATGGGCACCGCATGTGCACCAGGCAGTTTCTGATCGTTCATGGAAACGGTCGGATTCCGGATTCGGACAAGCCAGTTAATGACTGTTAACCAAAAGATGCAATTGTTCGTGTGTGAATCGTCGGATCCTTGTAGCCGTTGATCGGATCGATCAGGGCCCTCGATTGTAAGCAATCGACAGACACAACTGCCCCTGAAAATGTGCTCTGAAAGTTATAAATAGACGCTAGAGGAGAGATTCTACTTCACTTGCAATTCCGAATCCTACATCTGAGTCATTAGAATTCGTGTGCCAACCAAGAGCATTCTGTGTTTCATTTCGTTGGGTCGCACACTACATTGCAACGTAGTGTGTGATAAATCGGTGCTTCACCGAGGCTTCATAGTATCCTGGAGGCGAATTTGCCGTTATCCGGTTGCATATAGGGGGCGAATATTGTCTTAAAGACAACGATCTAATCGTGCCTTGAAGCAATTTTTCGGTCTATTTCCCGTCAATTTTTGTGCAACCCGTTAACAAAAGGTAGCCTGATACTAACCGCCAGCTAACTTACCTAGTCCCACATTACTTTGCTGCCACTTGGCACCTAATCACAAGATCATGTCTCTTGTAAAGGAGCGGTTCAATGATCATAACTAATATGAAAATAAAAAATTTAAACAATAAGCAATACGAAACCATGCAGTCAAGAGAGCCAATTACATTAAAAATGAATGGTTAAATCACATTTAGTTTCACCGTTCCTTTTTCACACACGGTTGACACCATTGATCATCTAGTTTACATATTTTATTATGATTATTTGTTCCAAACAGTTATCATCATCAAGCCACTCCTTTACATGGCACCCGATCATTGGTTAGGTGCTAGGTGGCAACAAACTAATGAGGGACCGGGTAAGTTACCTAGTCCTTAGTACCAGGCTACCTTTATCCTTTTGAATTTAGTTTAGATTTTTGTAAGTGATAATAATTTATTGTTATTGATATTAGATTGATTATTGTAGTTATACTTTTTTTTCCATATTTTCCTAGAACTAAGTTTTGTTATCATACATTTTTGCATTCCTAGTCACTGTCTGCCTCTCCCTCTCTCTCACTCATGGATCAAAATCTAGGATTTTCGATACGTATCGTCCAGCCCCAAAATTGATATGTACCGGACGATACGTATCGGTTCTGGACAATACATTCCGGTACTTTTCCAAAAAAAAGCAAAAAAAAAAAAAGATAATTTGAAATTATCGTCCAATACGGACGATAATTTGACTATTTTTTAAGGGGGGCGAGAAAACCCAATTTATTGTATCATCCAAGTCCAAAACCGATACGTAACGGTATCGGACGATATTTTGATCCATGCTCTCACTTTATAATATATGTATATGTATTTATATAGGAAAATGGGGTGATGCATTCGAGTGCGCAACATCGAATGATAGATCACATGCAACGTGGCACATGATCGAGATTACACCACACCTCAAGGGTTCAGTCAGCCCCCTTGTATTTTAGGAAAAAAAAATCATTTTTCAAGCTGTTTTACCCTTCAAACCATAGCTCAAAGTTATGAGTTTGATGCTTGAACATGATGCATGGAAATTTTGCACGTTTGACCAAATATTTAATGATGGATAAATACCCTTTAATTTTTTAGATGATATTCGATCAAACGTCAGCAAATTGTTGTGGCACCTGATCCTTGGGTTGGGTGCCACATGGCACCCAACTGATTCGAGCACATGGCTCAGCCATGCATAGAAGGCATATCCCCGGGCCTCATATATATATATATATAGGCAATTTGGGCATTTTCCAATTGTAATTGCAAAGGAGCTTGGAAAGTACTACAATGGATTACCTTCATCATACACCACAGTCCACATGGAGCTCCATGTTTCACTCGAAACATGTTTTGGGCAATAAGTGCTCTTTTGACAATCACTCAAGTCTTATGATCGTATTTTCAGACAACTCAACAACATACCCTTTGGAATGACATTTAGCAGTGCAACTTCTAAGATATATTTGCACACACCCATTCTTCTAATTGAATGTAGGCATTGTAAGAATACCAAAAACGGCCAACATCTCATCTGGGTTAGCTTCAAGGATCTCTTCTTCCATCTTGCCCTTTCAATCGTCATAACATATATCTAAATTTCCATGAATTCAGCACTGAAGACCCCCACTTTTCTTGATTCTTTGATAAATTGATGGTAATAGTAGAGTCGTTTCCTTAGGCACTCATTTGGCCCATATGTCTTCTGAAATACTAGCAAGAATCCGACACATTTCTTCCTAGTATGGGATCTTGGGATTTGCAGTTGTCAGATGATACACTCTTTATCTTTATCGTTCTCTAAAGGAGCGAAGACAAATGGCGAGTCTGTATTTTTGGGAAGAAGAACTAATTGCATACGCCAAACAAGATAGTTATTTCCATTCAGTTTGATGGAAATTAGGTTGGCATTGGAGGAGTCTAGGACCATTGAATGTGAGAAGAGAATGTGCACAAAGAGAGAATATCAGGGAAATAATAGTAAAAGGAAAATAGGAAAAAGGAGATGAGAAAGAAATAAGTGAAGAAGAAACTAGAAAAGTGTGGTCCTATCTAAAATGGAAGAAAGGGGAAGAGAGAGCTGGACTTTACATCCATGCTGCAAACTCTAGAACATAACAGGTAAGGAGAATAGAGTTGCCTTGATTTTCAGCTATGATAGCATGAAAAATTTGGGAAATCTGTCTCTTCAACCAAGAGAACCTAAGGTTAGCTCTCCATTATGTGTCAATAATTAAGTACAAAGACACGCCCTTAAGTGATAAAATAAAGTTAGGTCACAGCTTAAACAAGAAAGAGAGAACAAGAGAGTATACAGTGTAGGACACCCCACATTAATCTACCTGAAAATATGAGATTTTATCTTTTAGTTGGTTTACATTGTTCTCTTATGTTGATTGATATTTGGTTGTGTAATTATCTCTGTTATTTATATATATATTAAGGTTCTGTTATGAGATTGATTGAGAGTATCAGTGTATACATAATCATTTCAGAGGTTGCTCCCATGTTGATATGCCGGGATAGGGTACTATTTGGTCATGTAATGGCAAATGAAGAGTGAAAAACATAAGGAAATACTGCACGACTGTCCTTTGTACCAGTTAGATTGGATTGCTGGAAGTTTACCCTACATCCCAAGGATTCAATTATATGGCCTTGGATGTTGATTTCTGTTGATTGCATCTCTTTGACAGATATATGTCCAATAATACACCCTAAAAGACTAGAGGACTGCAAGATTGTACATCTACATATTTACACTTTTAACAATCATGGCTAAATGGTTGTTCCTTCTGTCATTGTTTACATAAATTAATTTTTCTTGTATTAATATGGACCATATTTGGCTTGACAAGATCTTGAATAACTATTGGAATTTACCTCTTCTTTTGCATGCCTATTACTACCATCTTGCAAAATGGAGCTGTGTTTTCTTATTAATGAAGAATTTCTTAACATTTCTTTGTTATAATGTAATTTTTTTTCATAACAAGCATGAAATTTCAGGTGGCATACAGATTCAAGTAGTTGCACTAGACTAAGACTTCGGTTATCTTTGAAGTAGCAATTATGTGGTTATTTCTTCAAGGATGAAATACATTAAGTTTAAAGGAAGCCAGATTTCTAAGTTAATCTTTTTCTAAAATGTTTGCTTAAGAATGCATGATAGTTCTACTAAGTATGCAGTTATCAGCTCCAGATGCTCTAATCGTACTCATTTTCTAACGCCCGAAAATTATTTTTGTTATTTGCAGGGCATATTGTGGAAATCCAGTTTTGTTTTTTTACTGTTAGATGCATGTATCCATACATTTGAACCACGCTTGCTTGGTATTTAAAATCCTTTTTTAATTCTTATTTATGCTGTATACAAAGAAACTTAGCAATTCAAGGCAGAAATATAATTTTATATAAAAGTAAAGAAGATTGGGGACCCTCTAGGAGCTCTGTATCGTCAATGTGGGCTTGTGAACAGGTAAGCCTGTATATTGTGAGCATAATAACTCCTGATTTATCTTTTCTACTTTTCTAGTCACGAAGGTTTGCATTTTACCATGTTCTAAGGCAGTGAATATTAACTGCAGATGATGATGGATGTCTTCTTAGGAAACTTTATTTTTTTATGCGCCATATTTCTGGCAACAAGGCTTTTGATGAATTCAACGTCAGAAATCACTAGGTAAGATATTTTTTCTCAATATTATTTTGCAAGATCTCTTGTGTGCTCTAGAAGCTGTGAGTTTTCCTTTTACAAGGATATCTGAATCTGTCAAGTACACATCTGGGTCCTATCGATTTTGAAATTTCGTGTAATCTTCATGAAGATCATGCACTCATGGGATGCATTACTCTAGGCATCATGAAGTTAAAATGATCTATCTAATGACGTTATGTAGACAAGTATGCATTCCCTTATGGCATTACCCAGTGGCATTAGATAAACTTCTTGTGCCCATTTAAACGTCGAAGTTTCGTTTCTAAATCAGATTTAGTTTTCTTGGTTTCAAGTTCGCGTGGATTTCTTTATTTCTTCTCTAAATTGGAAGTATGCTTACTTTCTTATAGAGTAGCCACTCCAATTGAGTTAATGTAGATCCAACCTCATTTGTATTTTCTGCTACTCTTTTAAGGATTTTTCCATTATCGTGTAACTTGCTTAACATCTTCAGCAAGAAGGGCACCCGTGATGAGCAACACACTTTTAAACTAATTTACTTTTTAAAATTTTCAGAGCATGCTCTGTTTGGTAAAAGATATATTAGGAGTTTGTGAGAACTTTTTTCATAAGAATGGAGAAATGGTAATAGGAGTTAACCTAATGGAATTGGAGAAGCTTTCATTTGTTGGAGATAAAGTTGGTGGAATTTAAGAATATGCTGTGGGAAATTAGTCCTCTTACTGCACTATTTTCTCACTGCCTGCACAGACCAAACCAGAGGTGTTACTGATCAATTGCCTCTCTCTCTCTCTCTCTCTCTCTTTCTCTCTCTCTCTCTCTCTCTACTATTTTCTCACTGCCTGCACAGACCAAACCGGAGGTGTTACTGATCAATTGCCTCTCTCTCTCTCTCTCTCCAGTTGTTAGGCATGTGTATAGTCGGGTTTACTTATATTTGTGGCTATGTGAGTGTTAGTGCTTCATATGCGATGCTATTCATTTGTTAGTATAAATACCAATGGAAATGGGTGTGAAAAGAACATTTGACTCATAATCCTAATTCTTGCATCTCTCTCTCTCTCTCTCTCTCTCTCTCTCTCTCTCTCTATGTGCAAAGCACACTGCAAAGTGTTTCAACCAGCGTACGGTCTCCGCACAAGATTTTTAAATATTCATCTACCTCTGCTATATTATAGTTGCTACACAAATTGAGTTTCTGTTAGAATCTGCTGATATTTGTTAGTTCCCTTTAAAAATCATAGATCTAGAACTCAGTTATGAAGCAGAAACTAGAGAAATTTTATTTGGACTTTCAAGGAATGGAGGAGGCTTTCACCTTTCACAAGAACTAAAATGAGGTTCATACTTAGAGATCATATGGACCTGAACGCAAAAGGAGCCTCTGATGGAATTAAAGGAACCAAAATCATTATTTGAAGTACAAGTGCAGGGCGAGACAGAGATTTTGCATGAAAGAGCTAGGTTAAACCTTCTATGCAGTCCGAAAAATGAAGATTGATTATGAAAATAACAGAAAAGTTTAACAGACTAATCTACCCTTCATATTAAAGTTCATAACAAGAGTTAAAATTTACTTGTTCTTAGAACCTTGAACATGTCCTAGGGTTATAGGGCTTTTCAGTCCTTTTCGATCGACAAGTGGAACCTAACCAAATGTGTTATGATACCGACATTTTGAACATTGCTCGCCTACCCTCGCTTGGTCAAGGCTATCTTCGTTGCTATTGTCAAAATTTAGTTTAACCCGTCCAAGCTCAAGTGTCCTTGAACTGTCCATTATCCTCAATATTGAAGGAGAAAAGAAGTATACTCTCTGCTAATCAAACATCAGCCACGATAGTTTCATACTACTGCAACATTTCTGCAAACATACTGATATTGATTCTGACAATGTTTCCTGATGATGGCAATACCCATACTGTTATCACTCTCCCCATACCACCCATTAAACATTGTCCAACATTTTCTTTGGAGCAGCAATCTTCAAAACAAGAAAACAGAAGTCCTGAGATTAATAAAACATTTGAAAAGCCTTTAGCAGGGCTGTCAACGGGTCGGGTCGACATGTCACCCGATACCCGGCCCGATATTTTACCGGGTCGGGCACATAAACTTGACCCATTGGGTTCGGGTCGGGCATTAGAAATCCAATCCGACCTTTGGGTCTGGTCGATTAAGAAGTCTTGTTAGGTCGGGTCGACCCGACCCAACCCGTAAATTTATTTGGAAAAAGTATAAAAAAAGCAGATTTTTACCAGGTCGGGTCGATGCACCATCAGGTCAGGCATTTATGATTTTATTATTGGGCAGTCAATTTTGACCCGACCCATTGACAACCCTATGTTGTAGTGCAGTTGTAATCCACACTCAAAACTGTCAATGCGTCTATACACATTGAGAGAAGTGCAGTCACTAGCCAAATGGTGCTTGCACAAAGCGTCTTACAATTGTTCTTATTCGGAATAACTAGGTTGAAAGTTTTTTAGTGAGAGAATTGAGAGCAGTGTTACCTGGACTCGTGGCACGGGTGCCAAGGGTCAAGTTGCCAATAGATGTTTGGCACGCTAATTTCTAAAAATTCGAATACGGCAGCACGGCCATAAGAAAAATAAAATAAATAAAACATATATAGAGAATCTTTGAAGGGATATCTTAGATTACCAATTTAGATATGTAGTGAAAAGATTCATAATATATGTCGTGAACCTAAATAAACATATATTATAGTATAAAATCATTTTCAATGACCCAAACCTTTGTTTAAGTAGTTAGTAACTTTATAACATTTTTCTTTTGAAACAAAGTTCATTTTATCGTTGTCAAAATGATAAGCATTTTAATAGTAATATGAGGTTTTCCATATATGTCTAGAAGTTTTGTGCTGTTTGAGGAGTGTCCAAGTGTCGGCACGGGTGCCAAGTGCCACCAAGTGTTGGTACGACAAAAATCCCAAAAGTAGAAGTGTCAAGGTAACACTGATTGAGAGAGACCAATAGCAGGTGTCAAGTATGCTCTTTTTAGGATATTAGTTGATATTAATTGTACTCATTGACTATTGTGTGATCCTTTTTCTTTTTGGAGCCATATTGAAGATCTTTAAATTTTGCATTTTGTTTAGATTAAATCTTGGAAGCCAGAGCATCATCATCACCTTGTTCCATCTATTTGGGTCAGCTTTGAGAGCTTTTTCTCCATGCATTCTGTTCAGGGTTAAACCTCAAATGATTTAACACTTAGAAAAATAAAGAACTGCTTCAGTTCTTCAATCAAACAGATCTTGATTCAAAATATTGGTTTCTTTTGCTCTATTCAGGTACAAAGAGGTTTTGCTTGCCATACTTGTTTCAAGCTATTTCAAGATTTTCCTCATACCCATGATGGTATTTTGTTGCTGAATTCACTTTTCAATTGATAATAGCATTTGAATGGAATTATTAATCACATGAGCTTTTCTTTCAATTTTTTTATTTGTTTTTAATCTGTTTAACTTACAAGTCTTCTACACTGCAGATTTGGGAGTTCCCATCTTCTGTGATTCCCATCATTGATATTTTTATTCTTTCATCCAATACAGTGGCTTTGAAAGGTTAGAAATTTGTTGCAGCCTTCTTTAAAGTTGTATTGTGCTTTATTTAGAAATGGTAATGGGAGAAAAAGCAGGTAGACTAGTGACAAAAGTTCTGGAATAAATCAGAAAGGGAAATTTTTAAAGAAAAATCGGCAAAAAAAAAATCAGGAAACAATCATAAAAATTTGAGGAAATTTAGGGGAAAATCGTCAAAATTGGGGGAAAAAAAGAAGGATTAATCATGAGGTTTGTGATTTATCGAAAAAATTGCAACTTTTTTAATAAGTGCAAATTTATTTGCATTTTAATCATTTGATGAATGCATAACTATAAAAACTTCAAAATGCTGCCAATTATTGTCAAATGCTCAGGTAACCTGTCAAAAGATACACAATTGAGGAGCAGCGGAGTCATGACATTAATATTTCCTTATATTTAAATCTCCATGTCAAGGACACTCAACAAATGAGTAGATAGTTTGGTGTGTTTACATGGTAAAGAACAAAACAGTTGCACCCCCATACCTGAAGCTCAAAGTAGTTAGTTCGGGTGGAGTAGAGATGTTTAAGTTTAAGCAAAGTGAAATTGACAAGATGTTATTTAATTAAATCAATAAAACAACGGTAAAAACCTAAGTACTTAATTCACAATTCACTCGATTCGAATTCAAGTTCGTAATTCCTAATTTGCTGCTCCCATCCAAACCCGATTCGCTAGGAGTAGGTTGAGTTTTAAATGTCTTTTTTTTTTTTTGGCATGTTGGGAGGGGGGGGGGGGGGGGGTAAGTTATTAAGAAGTTGAATTATATTAACATATGCTTTCTACACCAATAGCAGCTGTCAGCTCAATTGATCAAGAAGTCTGAAAGTGGAACTTAAACTAGCAAAGATCATGAGTTCAATTCTCACCGCCTGTACAATCCTTTTATATTTGAATGCAAAATTCACCCTGTTCGCCTACTGACACCGAATTTGTCCGAATCGAATGGTGACCTGGTTCGGAGCGAACCAGTTTGCCATTCGCTGGGTGGAGGACCGAATCAAGTAAAATAGAAAAAACGGCTTCCCTCCCTCCCTCCCTCTGCCTTCTGAACTAGGCATGACCAAACATATGCTGAGAATAGAAGAGACCTATGGCTTGTTTGGTAACAGGGAAAATGGCTCATTTCTTCTGAAAATGTGCTGAAAATTCAATTTTCACCATTTTTGATTGTTTGGCAACTGTTGTGGGGCCCGCCTGAAAAATGCAATTTTCCTCATTTTCATAAAATAATCTGTTAAGTGAAATTTTTAGTGAAAATCAATTTTACGCATGCATTACAAATAAGCTTGTCCCAAAGTTTTATTTTGCGAACTACATTTAATAAAGATAAATTTTTTTACACTAATGTTTTGTCCAACAACATTTGGAGATTTTCCTAAGTCCTACAAATATATTTTTCCTACAAATGAAATGTATAATTTTTCGGGCAATGCACTTTCCCCTACAAATTCCCAAACAAGGCCCTAGTTGTCTCAAAAATGGGATGAATCCTTGCAGCAGCACCACAAGGGGTGTAGGGAAAGAAAAACTGCAAGAAGAGGTCCCATGGGAGGCAAAGTGGCAAACAATGCATGGAAGCTAGTGGTTGGTGGAAATGTACTCTATACCACAACATCTGCACTTCAAAACATTGACACATATAAATGGGAAATCCAAGTATAATGGTAGTTGTCATTGAAAAAAAATCACATATTAAGAGGACCTTCCGTTAGACCAAGGATCATGGCTCCTAGTGTGAGAATATAAAAGCTCAAATGGGGAAAATCATTGTTAATAACACTAAATACTGAGTTGACAAACAGATTATTTTCTGTATGCGAATTTAATTGAATTGTAGGATTTGGATCATATTTTAGGATTTTATCACTGGGTTGTGCATAATAATGTACTTTAGATTGCTACTCAATTTAAATCGGTTGTGTCAATAATTTTATTCTTGTATCTGTACTAGAGTATTGCCAAGAGGGTCATAGATATTAATATTCCATTATATGTATTTAATTTTATAGCATATTTATCACGTTATTGTATACGGGAATATAGCTTGGTATGCATCACCGCCAAAAGTATATATTGTGTGGCCCAACTCTATCCTGAACCAGTAAATAAACATCGGGCTGCCTGATCGATAGACTGCATCTCTTGGATGGGACTATGGCCCAGAAAACTGCAGTGATGGATCCAATCCATCCAGTGAAACACCTACTTCTGAATTATCAATCAAGTTTTGAATCACAGGCCACAAAAATTCTTTAATCATATGGTTTTGATCATCCAGTTAGTTTGATTTTTGCACCACGGTCATCCAAGAAGTGGCCCATTGATGAGAATGTAGAGTGGTTGGTGGAGATAGCGTCACCACAGTGCAGACTTTGGTAGCCCTAAGCAGTAAGCACCAGGGTTACCTTATTTGCTCACTAACCAAACGATCCGGTTTCGTGGTTCGATTCGTTCAGGATGGGCAAACCGGACTGCGCATGTAGGTTTTTTTTATATTGGAAGCAAAATAGTTCTTGTGAAGAATCGAACCCTGCTCTCTCCATTCTCCAGACCTAAGCATAACCAACTCTCCAACTTTGTTCGTTTGTATTTTTTTTATTGGTATTAAGCATGTATATATTTTATTCGTCTGTATTAAGCATGTATATATTTTTATATAATATAAAACTACTATCTTCACATAATTAGAATTAAATTTATTAAGAAAATTTATTTTTATTCAAAATTCCTCCTACCCCTCACAAATCGGTTCAATTGGAGATAACAAATTTGAATTACGGACCCAAATTCGAACCAAGCAAACCAGCGAATCAGGTAACATTGGTAAGCACAATCTCATAATTCTTCAACGTTGTGTTGCTTTTACTTCTTTACCCCTGCCGTTGCTAAAACTGTATGTAGGCCAAAGGGCTAGCATTACGTTTGATTAATTCAATATAAGGGGTATGCAAACCCTAATGGGATAGATTGAATGTTTCTGAGCTTTTGAATTTTGTTCCACTTTATGCTGATGGATGTTTTGGTTGAGATCTTATACTAGATATCTGGCCAACTAAGGATAACATCAAGGGATTTGGCGTTACTGCCAGGTACCTGCCTCAGTAGACCTGAGTTCGAATCCCCCTTGAGGCCATCCTAGGGATTTATATCCCGTGCACACCTGTCCCTGGGATTAGTCGGGTGCTCTAATAGACCCGTACACCCAGGTTACGGAAAAAACAAAAAAAGATATCTGGCTAACTATACTACAATATGTGCCCACATTAATAAAATATTATCTGAAGAAACTTGTCTGTGATCCAGTAATACTGCCGCAATCTACAATAACGGGATGCATGGGATTGTGCTTCGCTGCACATGCCGCGAAGTTTTTGGCCAGTCGCGTATTGGAGGCTCCTCTTTCGGTAATTTTAAGATATTTTAGCATTTTACCTTGTTGAACTTCAAAATGGAAAATATCCCTACTCATGCTTTATCTCAGGTAGATTTGATTTGGTGATTTTTGCTTTTCTAGATCAAAACTGGTTGTAACATGAACAGTTGTACTAGTTATTGATAGCTGATCTATTAGTAGTAATGCAACTCTTCTTCTTTTTCTTTGATTAAAAGTTTTTTATAACAAGCACTTGCCTTGAATTTGATCTGGCATTAGGAAGAATTTGGCCATCTGATTTGATACCTATGGTGCAAGAAACTTTATCTTAAAGTTAACTATTGAGGATCGAGAAACGATTCTGTGGTGACATGCAGCATTATAGTATGATCAGGGAGCACATTTGGTTGATATCTATCTACCACTAAGGCAGACGACCAGTCGCCAAATTTGCCGAATTTTTTCAAAATCGCAAATAAATCGCGTTTTTTGGGTTCTATGAATTATTTACAAATTTTTCAAAAATTTGTGTTTTCTTTGAATAGGTCGTGAAAATTGAGATAAATAAACAACTTTTTTAATAAATAGTGATTTTTGTTAACATATATAAAATTTTCGATACTTTTTAATATATTTCCGTAGTGTGCATAGTATGTTTTTTTTCCCACCAATGGATAGAAGTCAATGGTCATCATGGATAGCATCCTTGTCAGGTACCCTCGAGAAATTGAAGAAAATTGGGTCGTTGGCAGCAAGGATCAAAATTTCAGTTTTCGGTTTTCGTTTCAATTTCAGTGGGGACCGAAACCAAAATTTTGAACCGAAATTTTGGCCGAAAACTTCAACGCTACAAAAATGACCAATAATTTGGATTATTGTTCCAGTTTCAGTGGTCATTTCGGCTGAAATTTTGAACCATGGTTGGCAGTGGAGATGAGCACAGAATTTAAGAGCCTCATTAGAGGAGAGTCAACCCAAATGGATGAGACAAGATAATGACATAAAATTAAAGCAAATTTCTCCGTAGGGCTAAGATGATGCATACTGGCCATGGCAAACATGGTTTGAAATCTTGGATTTCTGAGTTGTCTCGAACAGCCCTGCGACTGAGACGTTTTGTGTCTTAGTGAGACATATCGGCGATACAGTTTGAAACAAAAACAGCCTTTGTCAATGATCTTACACCATGTCTAACCGTACACCATTAAAGAGTATTTCATTGTTATACCACCTGCAAATATTTGTGATCAATCTAAACAGTCCAAGTGGTTCATGATTGGAATAAATCCCACTTAAAGAAACACACTTATAAATCAATTGTATGCCATCCGATCAATGATCTTTAATATTAAAAGATTAAAATAAAAGTGGATATTAGAGTGCACAAATTTGAACACACCATAATAGTTGTTCAAGAGATTATCACATATATTGGATATGGTGAGAGAAAATAATGTCATGTTTATAAAGATGATTATTAGTTCTGTAGAGAAATCACATATCAATCTCGTATCTGGCTTTGAGCAAACCTCCTACTAGAATATCTAGTATTAGACAAGGTGCAACTTTAAGTTATAGTTGATGTTAGATCATACGGTGATTTGGAGGGATATGAGATCATGTGAAAAAACATTTATAAAAAGGAACAGCTATTCTCACCCGTTTTTCGAGTAAGAATCACATAATTTTTTATGGACGAAAACCATTAACTTATTTGAATCAAACAATGGAGATTGTTTTCTTTTCTTCCCTAGATTTTAAGATTATGACGCACCTATTAGACGGTCAAATATTGATTCCACATAGCACACATCCCCAAAAGTGACCTAGACCATGGGCAAAGGAGTTGACCATAACTTTTAGGATGTGTGTCATGTAGAATCAATCGTGGGAAAGATTGGAACAAAAAAAAAAATCTCCATCATCTAATTCAAATCAATCAATGATTTTCATCCCTAAAAACCTACGGACTTACACCCAAAATGGGTGACAATAGCCGTACCCTATAAAATGGCAGCTAAGAATGCCTACGTCCAGGATCAAAATTTCGGTCAAAATGACCAAAATTATCAGTTTCAATGCCCACCGAATCGATAATTTGGACCAAAATTTCAGTCATCTTTGTACGGGACCCAAAATTTCAGTTTCGGTCCCCTCTAAAACAGAAATGACACCTAAAATTTTGATCCTTAGTCTATATTCACACTTAGTAATTGTAAGTGTGTCGTGCAACTTAAAGATTCATATTGTAGAAATTGCATCTAAAAGAACATTTCTATCATGATTTTAGAGTTTTACACAGCTGTGCACTTCGAAAGTGTTTGGCCGCTTGAATCACAAGGTTGAGATGGTTTTTTTTTTATGCAATTTTTTATCCACTAGATCTTTGTATCAGGTCCTTATCACAGGGAACAGTTAATGAAAAATAGTACGCCCCAAATAAGTGACCCGTTCTCAATCTCAGTTACCTTACCCAGGCAAAATCTTTGTAAGAAATTTTTTTGCCAAACTATACACATTCTACTTTTGTCCTTTAAAATTCTCTAATTTCATAGGAATTGGTGTGAAGACCCACACCCACATGCCACAATATTGTCATGTTATGGACTTAGGTCCCTGCCTCGATTTTGGTTCTGGTAAGAGCTTAAGTCGCCACCCAAAACAGGTCATGACATGTAGCGTCTACAATCACGTATAACCTAGGGTCAGAACTTTTCCTTATATGATGTGGGACTATTACAATCATATGCTAAGTCGATATATGAGTTATGTGTGTGTTCGCTTATCACCTTAACAAGTGTGCGGTGTCATAACACAGGATTCTATGCCCTTGAGATCGGGTAAGAATTCTGGGTCGTGACAATTGGATTCCTCGGGAAATGACACTTCTCTTGTTCACCACACTGTCTGAGAATCGAACAAGAGAAAAATTTTGGAGTAAATTTCAACTCATCCATACATGAATCACGAGATGTTTCATCTGAGACCCCTCTTATTTCGAACAAAATCTAAAATCCTATTGGGGAAAGAAAAAATTTAGAGAAATTTTTTCCTAATTCCAGAAATGATCAACTCAGAAAAAAAGATTTGGGAGATTTGACATGTGCTCAATTAAGCAGGAACATCCAGGCTGCGAGTCGGCACATTTTGGTAGAAACTGGCAAAATATTTTGAAGAGACTAGAAACAGCAAAGAGAGTAAGACAAAGGTAGGCACGTGGTAAAATAGCATCATCCCCTGTCAAAGCCCTCTAGATGCTAGCTAACATCCCAAATGAAACAGCTTTCAGTCTGCACCCTCAAATAAATTGGAAATGCGCCAAAAGAAGATATGGAAATTAGAAAAAAAAAAAACCAATAATCAAAATTATAAAATAACTGAAGAGATCCACTTCACCCAGATGAGAGTAGTCTACCCTTTAATGCCCTGGTTGCTTGCTCCTCCATCTCTGAATGAAGCTACAAGAAAACAAACTCACATTATATAATTCAATATAAGTTCATACAGACAGAATTGTGCTAACTGATAATGTTCCTCCCAGGTGGGCAGTTATATCATCAGGCGAGTATTAGAAACAAGGAAGAGGTAATTGGCGCAAGAGTTTGTTGGTATTAGGTACCAGACCCGAGCAGCAAGGACACTTGATGAATCTCCCTCGGTCAAACTGGTCAAAGTATAAAGCCTTGGAGATGCACATATGTTCATGAGCATGGAAATCAATGACAGGGCATTTTGACCTTTCACTTATTTGGTTCCCAAAAATACTGTGCAACTCCTAAAGTTGGCAGAAGGAGATTGACTCGTGCACTGCCCTTAGAACCCGGATTGGTTTAATACCAACCAACAGTGGCTTACTTCGCCTGGCATCCCACCAAAACAGCGGCTTATTTCTCAAACATGCGAGCATTCAAACAAGTGTTAGCAGTACGGTGTGTTGGTTTTAAACACCAGTTAACTGTGTTTGAACCATGGTTCAAGTTTCGGACAAAACTGATACGTATCCTCCGATATGTATCGGTTTTGGAGGTCACCGGGCCAATATATTGGTATGCATCGGCCCATATATATTGGTTTGTCTCAGCCGATACATACCAATGTATTGTCCAAAACCGATGCGTATCGTCTGATACATATCAGTTTGGAGCTGGCTGATACATGCTGGAAAGTCGAGATTTTGAGCCATGGTTTGGACACACACCCTTTTCACAAATAGAAGGCTTTCAACAAGGGACACCATGCCTCATCACCTTTTCCCCAAGAAAGTCAGAAGGAAGGCCATGGAACATGAAGTGATCCACATCCAGAGTCGTAAAACTGCCACTAGTGTTCAAACACTGTGTTGAGCACTAACTTCTACTTCATAACCGTGAGGAACTTGAGCACAAATTAGTAAAAATTTGTTACAAATGATATATAGTTTGCTAATGCTATACATAACTTAAAAGGTGTTATGGACCATTTGCTAAGGTAATTCAACCCTTAGATGAGAACAAGAGAGGTATATAGGATTACTGACCTGAATCATACTTTTTTGGGGACAACATAACTCATGATCATGCCAACAATTTCGGACGAAATCTGTGAAGTCGTGTCCTTCAAGCTCTGGATCTTCATCTTTGTTTCCAGGTCAAGCCGTTTCACGTTTAATCCGGAATTACCACTAGTCTACAGCAGTCAGGGAAAAAAGAAATCGAAACGGATAATCATAACCAGATTGGATTCATAAATCATAAAAATCAAATGAGAATGATAAGCCACAGCTTATCATGCTCAGCCTCCAAACTAACTACCTACCTCGGAAACCTGTTTTTGATACTCAGCCTCCATATGCGCACGATAAGCCGCAGCTTCATGATCAGCTTCATCTTTTGCTTGTTTCAACCTTGCCAATTTCTCTGCACAATAGAATGATGAGCCAACACAAAGTAGTATAGTAAATATTATGTTATATATATATATATATATATATATATATGAAAACAAGGTTAAAATATCAACCTACACCCAATATCTATTAGGTTCAGGCACTAATGTGCTTCAACATGCCTTATATCTAACACAAAGTTACCTAATTCGCTAGGTAACCCTCTGAATCGCAAATCAGTTCGCGGTTCGGTTCACTCAAGCTGGGCAAACAGGCCTACCCGGTGATATTTTTTTTCTTTTATATCAAATGCAAAAAAACTGCTCACTGGACTCGAACTCTGTTCAAGAAGTCTCTGCATGTCATATGCTTTACCAACGCTTCATCCTTGCAGCTGGTGTATCATTTGCAAATATTTTTTTATATGTTGTTGATCTAAAATTATAATTATATTTAAACTTTACTAAAATATTTTTCCTCTTTTATTTAAAACTCATCCTACCCCTAGCGAACTGCGAATTACGAACCTGAATTCGAACCGAGCGAACCAGCGAATCAGATAACATTGATCTAACTGATACTTACATAATTAAACTGCTATTGTTGAACACAAATTAGATCTGAGGCTCCAGTTGGTACACATGGCTGCAAAAAGTATGACATTTTCCTCTTCTTGTTTTTGTAGGTCATGGTTATAGTAACAGTACCAATGGCTGTCAAACAGTCGGGTTGCCTCTTGGTTAGGCCGTAGTCCAGAAACTGCTCCTAGTAGATGAACTTAACCATCCACCAATTAATATATTTTCTGGACCACTGCATATATTTTATATAACAACCAAACAAGTTCATGAGTGGATGATTAGAATGGTCCATTCAGTAGAATTTTTGGGATAAGGATCACCATAGAGGTAATCCATTTTTGTTTGCAGGGTCTGGATCAAAGGGTTGGGGCCTTGGGGGGGAAATACCATCTTTGAAGGTGTTAAGCAACATCATATGGCAGCTTATACTGTAAACCATTGAAATTACGATGACTTTGTAGAAATTAATGAAGTCAATCAACAGAAATATTGTAATTATATAAAAATATGAGTGAAGTTGAGTGTGGACCCTAGAAGCTCATTGATCTTGGCATCTACAGTCTGCACTATGAAAAAATAACTCAGCAGTCAAAATTTTGCATGGATGAAGTTTACGGTTTCTGGCACTGGAGACAATCTGTTGAGCATCCTGTTCTGCACTCAGCAGCATCTGGATACCACCTTGCCCTTTTATGGAATCCATGGCGACGATGAAACTGAACAAGGAGACAACAGTGGATTTTGTCAGCTTTGGTTATAATAAGAGTAATAATAGACTGAATGATTCTATGGTGACGCTCACCATTCTAATATATTGGTGATTGGATGTACCAACTTTATAATCCCCATCATGGACACAATGCATCTTTTTGTTAGCTGAAATCACATCACTGCTAGGGATCACCACCTTTCCACTGTCGGAGTCCATCCAACAATGGCAAAATGGTCTCACAAATATTATATGGTAGTAGACATGACAATAGAAGCATTCCTCTAATATAATAAAAGTAATTTTCTTCAGAGGATATGTTAGCCAGACATATGCAGACTACATCTTTGCTTAATCATGCTTTTTGATAACAAAATTTCCAACATAACAAGCATCTCAAAGTGGGTAGGCACTGTGAATTGTAGAATAGAACATTAAAATAAAAAAAAATTAAATTACAAAAAAAAAAAGGCAAAGTGAGTAGATATATGAAATTGCATGTCAAGAGGATCAATTTATTGATGCATCCAGTTAAAAAACAAAAAACTAGAATATGCCGGTCCCTTGGGGATTCTTCAAGCTTTAGCAAATGGGGCCAAACTGCTTTTCAGAGAGGATCTTCTCCCATCTAGAGGAGATATTCGTTTATTCAGCATTGGACCATCTATAGCGGTCATATCCATTCTACTAAGTCATTCAGTAATTCCTTTTTACCTCACACTGATTCAATACGCACGGTGATCAATGTATCAATAAAAAGTTTACATCTTACCCATACTAATGCATATTTCTGCTAAGTAGCCCTGGTAATTCTAAAAAGAAAGCTAGAAATTTATCAGAAAAAATCAATTCCAGAAGTACATATTTTCTTGATAATCATTACCACACAAAAAAAATATGATTTGATTGTGGCTAGAGAAGAAAGTTTGAGTAGTTTTGGCTTTCTAAACCCTTGGAGTGCTTGAGAAACCCCATCTCAATATAGAAACAGAAAAATACTCAATCAAGGAGAATAGAAACCTCAAAAACAATAGAGACCAGCTGCAACCAACTATAATAAAGGGGAGCCAACCACTCCATAATTGTTGTACTAGTAAAAAACACTTCATATTTATTGAAAAAGTAATCCAGCTGGTAGTTTCATATTATTGATTGCTCTGTCTATGAGATTTTCTAAGTCGTGGTTGTATATAAACATTTAGTTGAGCAGATAAAATTATCTTTTCTATGTAGAAACAAGACAATCTAGGTTCCTACTGGAAGATACTGGCAACCTAATCTTACTCTCAAATCTTAATGAAAACTACAAGCCCAAAATCATTCAACCAACAAAGAACCAGAGAAAATGGATTCAAGTCGAACAAGAATAGAGATTTGATATGAATGAAATTATGTTGAACCAATTTTTTTCTATTACAATCCACGAAAGCCAAATACCACCTAGACAAATAAAAATAAAAATTACTTCAATGCCCTTTGGTCTCTTATTATTAGGTGTGGTCGATTCTTAAACAAAACAAATATATGGGCTATCAAATATCCTTAACTCTCTTCTTATTAGGTGCTGCTATTAGTGCTAAATTATATAAAGTGACAAACGCCGTTGACCATCTCTTCTCTCTCATGCATCGCACGAAGTTACAGATTAAACAAAAAACATAGAAGAAAGATACAAATCATTTTTCCTCTTCAATACAGGTAGCTAAATGTGTGCAATCTAGGGAAAACTTTCAATGCATGAAAACCTGAACCCATACAACCTACCTAAGTTCCAATGCCAATCTGACAAGCTACCGAAACTTAGATTAAGAATCCCCAAGCTGGGCTCCCCATATAAATCAAATATCCAAACTGTCCTTGAAAATGAAGGACAAAAAAATGACGATGAAAACTGAATATACCCTTCATTCAAAAAATGGGTAAAGCATGAGAACAGCAAAATGTATGACTGCAAGATTCATTAATATTCAACAATGGCCCCTTAATGCACGCTTGTGAGAAATCAAGTCTGGCCTTACTTGAAACTCATCAAACTCGACATTTATATAGCATATGGTGCCTACTTGCACAACCATATGGTTGTATCTTCACTAATGATGCATTTTTTACACTAGCCAAGTCAGCATCTACTAGCTTCTTAGAAACAACATGACACCTCCATGGAAAAATTTGAAGAAAATATTGCTCTACTTTCACAATTCTGAAAGAGCTGTAAATAATAAGTATTTGCTTGAACACCAACATCTATAAAATTTATACAAACCACTAATATTCCCATAGTTCCTTCAATAATATCTTCCTTGACATATTAAAGTTTGAAGTTTGAACAACACATTCTCAAAACAATTCTGAGGGCCTACCCTAGGGCCCTCAAAATTTGTCCCTAGCCCTACCATTTAGGTTCAAGTCGATGCGGGATTTTAGGACTGGGCCTGCCCTTTCTCCCCTACTCCATAAAACTGTAAATCTATGTATTCTGGTCTCCAACTTCCAACCCCCTCATCGCCGTCCTCAGCTTCTATCTCCATTACCTCGGGTTTATCCCGCCCACGATTCCTCACAACACACTCTTCATTACCCTCCCCGACCTTTATCTACATAATCTCAGGCTTATCCCACCCAGATACGATTTTTCTCCTCCAACTTCCTTCATGCAAAACTAGGAGAGAGATACCACAGACAATGTTTAAGGCTGAGTTTTATATAAATTTTGCAATAGAGAAATCACCCCCACGAAATTGTGTATCTATTGTATTCAAGCATCCCATAACCAACCTCCTCGTCACCTTCCTCGACCTCTTATCTTCCTAACCACAGAGTTACCCCAACCACAATTTTCTCTAAATTTCACCATGCAAAACTAGGAGAGAGCAACCAACATATATGTTTAAGAATGTTTTGATTGATATAATTTCATACTACGAAATCACCTCCATAGACTTGTCACATGTGAATCTACTGCAGTCTAGCTTAAGAAATTTCCGATTTATTCTTTAAAATATTGGCAAAGCTGTCATGCACAACATTCCACAATCCCTCCTTGTTTCAGGTTCCGTTGAAGCTGATTTGTCCCTGTATTGTACCTTGTTGTCGATGCCAAGAGATTTGAGAATCTTCGAGATATGACTCAATGCATATCCTTCAAGCATTGGAATGAGAATAAATTCAATTCAACGGTTGTTGTACCTTCCGCTTGAATCCATCCTTCACCAAAGGGTTACCTTATGTTTGTTCTTTAGTAATCTTAGTAGAAACTCACACCCTCAAATCTCAAGGCTTTGATACCATGTGGAGAAACAAGATGATACTATTTTCTATCCAAAGATATCAACAAACAAGATGATGGATCAGTTGCAGCCGTGTGGGTGAATGAAAATGATGATCTGGGCTGATATCCCTGAAGATGGCCTCATATGCGAATAACAATGATCATGGTCATGTCCAAACTCCAGTGAGTCCATAATGAGCACAAGTAATAGTGAACCTGCCACGTATCCACCACGGCCACAGTGACCACCTCAATCACTTGCTTGCCTTTACCTCCAGGAGGAAGAGTATCAGGCACAAAGGTTACATGCTCATGTGGTGGTGAGAGTGAGGGAGTTAGGCCGGAAGGCATTACAGATATACGCTGCTCATCAGCAACAAGAATGTCATAAATTGTGTCAGTAAGGGAAAAGGCATAGTGGTAAGTATCTAGGTACAAGTTTGCTCAAAATTTGGTCATAGGCCGCCAAGAACCTTATAAAATTGATCTCTCTCAAGCAGTTTAACCAATTTGGCCCCAAGTTCTTCTCCAAACTCAGAGGGGGGCTCATAGTGACTAAACTCCTCCCACATACTTTGCTAAGTACTGTAATACGCCTCGTGGATGAATCCCTCTGTTTACACTCAACAATTAATTGATTATGTTGATAGATGAGGGTATCATGCTCCGCTAGAGCAAAGGTGTCAGCCAGCTTCCTCCAAAGCTTGGTTGTAGAATCACATAACACAAATGTTCTATAAATGGAGAGATCAATAGAATCAGAGAGCCAACTCAATATAATGGCATTACCTGCATATTGTTTTCCGGCATCTCTCAAAGAACATTACGTCGTGGGGTACTACCAGTAAGTATCCCATCTTGTATAGTGTGATACCCCTTTTCCAATCTAAATAATCAGTGAAATTCAACTTGATGGCTGGTTATACTGGAGAGAAGATGATACAGTAAAATATGCTAAAATCCTAGTTATGTAATTTTAAAATCAATTTGAGCTTTAATTGAGCAGCGCAGATATAAAAATTAATCCCAAAACATAAAATATTTGGTAACTTTGTTAGGGCAATTTAATTGATTCGATTTAGCGTCTGTTAGCATATGAACTTTCCGATCTAGAAAATAGGTCTAAAGATAGACTCTAGTTTCGATCTAGCTTAGGGCACCAAGTGAAAATTTCGAATCCATATAGAATTAATCAATAAGAAGATTATAGGTCTCTAAAATTTAAGGCTCAAATAGAAAAAAACTAGATAAATTACCTGATAATAATTAGAAGACAAAATAAAAAAGGGATAGAAGATCCAAGGAATCGCTCCAAAGAAGATAGTTAGCTTCACATCAAACCACACGCGGGAGAAGAATCACTCTTCTAATGAAAACTCATCTCAAGTTCTCTAGAATTCGCACAAAGCAAAATTCATAAATTTTATTAATCATCCATTCAATATCCTCATAAGAGATTATACTGTGTATTTATAAAGAAAAGAAACCCTAAGAATACTACTTAAAATAAAACTCTTAATTAACCATTAAAACTTTCTAATCTAACAATCACAATTAATTTCACCACTAATCCCATTTTTTTATTGCGCTACTTTTAAAGGGTCAAATGATGTCCGATTGACATGAAATTGGTCTTATTTGAAAGCTTATCGGAGTAACTTTCCAACAAGACAAGAATCACACAATTTCGACATATATTGATAGACTTATGACCACTTTTCCGATGGTTGCACTGAAAGTGACCAAATTAACAATCACATATCACATATATGTGTCCGACCCTTAAATGATTCAAATAAGGAAACTAATCCTAAAACAAACAATTTATTAAAAGAATCATAATAAAAAAAGAAAACTAAACCTAGATAAAATACTTAAAATAACGTGCACACGGGTCTTAACGAGCCTTTTAAAAACCCATTCGCGGGTCCACTTTCTCTTTCAATGTATCCTCTTTATCCGGCCATGATTTCGACGTGTAGGCTTCAATTCCGCATCAGAAAATTATCAGAGTTCGCGGGGATATATCCCTCAGTCATTGTTGGTAAATAAATGAGAATTACACTCCACTAAGGAAAGAAATGTCAAAAAATAAAGAAACAGTGTCTAGACACATACAAGCCAATAAAAAAACTCTCTATGAGGACTGAAGGGGCCAAAATGCTTTTATCACGCTAAAATCTCCCAATTTTTACAAAATCCTTTTAGACAAGAGATACCACAGCAATTACAATCATTAGAACACCATATCTACTCTTCTTCATCGATTATAGTCATTCAGCAGCAAAAAATGAGAGCAAAACTTCAACAAATACATGCAGCTCTTGTATAAAACCCAGATGCAGTAATCACAGGATATAGGAAGCCCAGAGCATATAGATAAAATGTCGAACATACAGACCTCAGAAATTGGGAGTGTAAATAGGCATATAACTCAGGAAGTGAGACCTCACTAGCTTTTATAGTAAGTAAATGAGATCAATCATACCCACCCAATATTAGGGTCTACACAAAAACACATACCGATAACACTAGTAGTACATGAAGAGAGACGTACATGGTCATCTCAACATTAAAAGGCAATTAACCGTTCATCTCTAAGTCAAATCGGAAACAATTCAAATGATAAAAAAAATTGTAACTTCTATATATGACTCTAATCATATCAATATACAACTATAATAAATAATAGTAACTGTAATAATACTAATAAATAACAATAATAATAATAGTAATAATAATAATAATATTTCAGAACCATGCACTTTCTCACATTCAAAAACGGTCAACCTAATACATCCCTAAATCAAACAATTCAAATTAGAAAAAAATTTGTAACTTCCATACGAATCTAATCAGATCAATGCACAATCATAAAAACATAAATAAACAAACAATCAATTAGATCAATGTCTCAAATTAAAAACACAATCAACCTAGTTCATCTAAAAATCAAACCGCAAACAATTCAAATTAGAAAATTTGTAGCTTCTTCAATCATGATACTTAGTTACCTTTTCCAGTTTTTTATTCTTGAAAACGTAAAGGTTTTATTTTTGGATTTAAACAAAAAATTCCGAAATATGGACATATATGATCATCACAATGTCCTAATAATCATATAAAAAATATAAAATTGCAATCAAATTTCTATTTTTGATGAATTTAATAGATCAAACTGCATTGGTTAGAGAGAATTAAAGCAATTAAAAGAAGAGGCTGTTACCTTCTTCGTATCCTTTGCCTGAATAGAAAAGCGCGATATGGAAATTGGTTGCAGATCTGAAAAATAAAAAATAAAAGGCGAAGCCGAAATATCAGCATGTATTAATTTTTAAAATGACAAAAATACCCATTTGATAAAAGGAAGCCATTAATAAAGAGTTGGACTTCGGGGACACCTGCCATGTGCATAGTTACCAAGTCGGAAAATTCGGGAAAAAATCGATAAGGTAAAAAAAGAGCATTTGAAAAAAAAATGAAAATATCTATATATATATATATTAAATAAAAAAATCTATATATAGAGAGAGAGAGAGAAAAAATATAAAAAAAATCGAGAAAGATTCCTAGAAAACGCGTTTAAACAAAAAAAAAGTGTGATATTTTAAAAAATACGTGTATCTTTGAAAAAAACGCGGTTTGAACGTGTTTCCAACATTTTATGAAAAAAATTATGTTGAAAACAAATTTTTTTAAATAAACAATTTTGATCATTATTGTCGTTTGAAAACACCATCTAATTTGTCTAATTCGTGTACGATCTAAAGATCTTACGTCCAAAAGATTGGTACCAAACTTGATATTTACCATATGATTCAATGCAGTCAAAGGTAATCATCTAATTCAAAAGATGACTGCATTTAATCATATGATAGAGATCGTATTTCGTGCTCATCTTTTGCACAAGAGATCTTTAGTTCATAGCTTTTTTTGTTTTTTTTTTTATAACCTTAGAGCATGGCTTTTAAATCATATGACTTGGATGGTGCTTTCAAATGGCATGGGTCCTTAAAATGCCCTTGTCTTTCTTTTGAATTATGAGGAAAGGAAAACTTCTCGTGTGCATAGTGATACATTCCGTTTTCGGCAACATTTCGATAGGGAGTCATTTCAGTTCATTTCGGATAAATTTCGAGAAAAATTTTAAAAATTTTGGAAAAATTTCGGAGAGTACAAAAAATATTAAATATAAATTATATTTAAAGTTCATAAAAATTTTATTTATTATTTAAAAAATGACAAAAATTAGAAAAGATTTAATCATTTCGGTGAAATTTCGTTAATTTTACCGAAATTAATGAAATTTCAGCAATTTCGAAGAAATCATCGAAATTTCGCTGAAAGTTTCACCCGACCCCTCTTTCGATAAATTTCGAAGAAATTTGTCACTATGCTTGTGTGCAAATAATGGCTCCCTAAAGTGAGATAAAAATATGAAAGGGTACCTCTATTTGCGCCCGCTAAGGGCGCCTACGTTCAAAACCGCTTGAAAGTCATTGACTGCTTCGTATCTGACGATCTATATCATTTTTCACCCCAATCTTCTATATGATGGATCTTGAGACTATAAGCATACCATCAGACAATCTGGTTTTTATTCCACACGGAACAAATCCCCAAAAATAGAAAGCACCTACTTGCACAAGAGACGAGATTTCACATGGCACACATCACGCTCAAACAACATTTTGTGGGGATTTGTATCAAGTGGAATAAACAACAGATCGTCTAATGATACATTCATGGTCTAAAGATCCTTCGTGTAGAAGATTGGAGTGAAAAATGATCTAGATAATCTGATTCAAAGTAATCAATAGGTTTTAGACGATTTTGAATTTGGGCGCCCTCATAGATTGTGTGGTGCACGAACAGAGGTACAAATTTTATACTCACACCAACTTTTGTTACAATCACGCTAGTTAAAAAACATTGATCACTCAAATTAGAAAAACAAAAATCGTAACTTCTGTACAAATCTAATCAGATCAATGCACAACCATCAAAACATAAATAAACAAACAATTATATTAATGTCTCACATTAAAAATGCAATCAACCTAATTCACCTACAAATAAAACCGCAAACAATTCAAATTAGAAAATTAGAAAATCTCTCTCTATATATATATATATCACTGCACTTTCTCAACATTAAAAGGAAATTAATTGTTAATCTCTAAGTCAAATCAGAAACAATTCAAATTAGAAAAAAAACTGTAACTTCTATATCACTCTAATCAGATCAATATACAATGTTTTTTTTTTTTTTTTTTTGATAGGGCCATTTAGGCCGAGACAGCCTCGAAAATTGAGGAGCAGGCACGCATACCCAAATGACAATTGGGGAGAAGCGTAAGGGAGCACCAATTACAGTGATGAGGGTTAACTAACAAAATTCAACCCACACCTTGTACAGACAAGGATAGGAAACAGCGTGGAGGACGAGTATGGAACCCACGACCTCCTCCCTCACAATAGAGCGAGGTTACCAACTAGGCTAATGCCTCTTTGGTAATATACAACTATAATATATACTAATGATACTAATAAATAACAATAATAATAATATTTCATAACAATGCACTTTCTCACATTAAAAAATGATTAACCTAATACAACCCTAAATCAAATGGCAAATAATTCAAATTAGAAAAAAATCTGTAACTTCCGTACGAATCTAATCAGATTAATGCACAACCATCAAAACATAAATAAACAAACAAACAATTAGATCAATGTCTTATAATAAAAACACAATCAACCTAGTTCACCTACAAATCAAACCGCAAACAATTCAAATTAGAAAATTAGAAAATCTCTCTCTCTCTCTCTCTCTCTCTCTCTCTCTCTACACACACACACACACACACACACACACACACATATATATATATATATATATATATCAATGCACTTTCTCAACATTAAAAGGAAATTAACCGTTCATCTCTAATTCAAATCGGAAACAATTCAAATTAGAAAAAAAACTATAACTTCTATATGACTCTAATCAGATCAATATACAACTTTTTTTTTTTTTTTGATACGGCCATTTAGGCCGAGATAGCCTCAAGAACCGAAGAGCAGGCACGCATACACATATGATAGTTGGGGAGAAGTGTGAGGGAGCACCAATTATAGTGGTAAATGTTAACTAACAGAACCCAACCCACACCTTGTAAAGACAAGGGTGAGAAAGAGCGTGGAGCACGAGTATGGAACCCAAGACCTCCTCCCTCACAATGGAGGGAGGTTACCAACTGGGCTAACGCCTCTTTGGTAATATACAACTATAATATATAATAATAACACTAATAAATAATTATAATAATAATATTTAAGAACAATGCACTTTCTCACATTAAAAAACAATCAACCTAATACATCCCTAAATCAAACGGCAAATAATTCAAATCAGAAAGAAATTTGTAACTTCTGTACGGATTTAATCAGATCAATGCACAACCATCGAAACATAAATAAACAAACAAACAATTAGATCAATGTCTCACAATAAAAACGCAATCAACCTAGTTCATCTACAAATCAAGCCGCAAATAATTCAAATTAGAAAAATTGTAACGTCTGCAATCACGATACTTAGTTACCTTTTCCAGTTTTTGATTCTTGAAAACGTAAAAGTTTGATTTTAGGATTTAAACAAAAAATTTCGAAATATAGACATATATGATCATCACAATGTCCTAATAATCATATAAAATATATAAAATTGCAATCAATTTTTTTATATTTTAATGAATTTAATAGATCAAAATGCATGGGTTGGAGAGAATTAAAGTAATAAAAAGAAGAGGTTGTTACCTTCTTCGTATTCTTTGGCTGAATCTAAAAGCGAGATATGGAAATTGGTTGCAGAGATCTAGAAAATATAAAAAATAAAAGGCGAATCAGCAGGTATTAATTTTTAAAATGACAAAAATACCCATTTGATAAAAGAGGGAACCATTACTAAAGAGTTGGATTTTGGGGGCATCTTCCGTGTGCATAGTTACCAACATAGTTACAAATTTCTCCGAAATTCTCTGAAATTTCTTTGATATTTATCGAAACAAGTGTCGGGCTAAACTTTCAGCGAAATTTCGATGATTTTTCCGAAATCAGTGAAATTTCATTAATTTCAACGAAATTAATGAAATTTCACCGAAATTAATAATTCTTTTCTAATTTTTGTAATTTTTAAAGTAATAAGTAAAATATTTATGAAGTTTTAAATATAATTTATATTTAATATTTTTTATACTCCCTGGAAGTTTTCCGAAACTTTTAGAATTTTTTTCAAAATTTATCCGAATGAACCGAAATGACCCCCTACCGAAATGTTGCCGAAAACAGAATTTGTCACTATGGTTACCAAGTCCAAAAATTCGGGAAAAAATGGGTAAGGTGAAAAAAAAGCATTTGGATAAAAATCGGGCTTCATAAGAGATTGCACCGAGGTTAAAAGAAAACTTTGTATTTTAGAGACATATGACATGTAAAAACACAATCTCGACCGTCTGATTTAAAGTTCATGATCTATAGATCTTTAATCGATAAGATTGGCGTAAAATATAATCTTCATCATGTGATTAAATATAGTCAAAGACTATCATTTGATTCGACTGTTGATAATAATAGATCATATGATAAATATCGTGTTTTGCTCCAATCTTATCCACTAAGGATCTATAGATCAAGAACTTTAAATCAGACGACCTACATTGTGTTTACACGTGTCACATGTCCCTAAAATACAAAGTCTTTCTTTAACCTCGATGCAATCACTTAAAAAGCGTGTGCAAGTAATTACTCCCAATATATATATTAGAAAAATATAGAAATTTCGGATAAGATTCCTCGAAAATGCGTTTAAAACAAAAAAAAGTATGATATTTCAAAAAATATTTACTCATTTTAAAGATTTTAGGTGCAAAAAATTGGCAATAGAGTCGTATTTTATGTTAATATTTTGCACAAAAGATCCTTAGATAATGGCATTTAAATACGATGGCTCGGCCAAGTCTTTCTTTTGATTTATGAGCAAGGGAAACCTTCTCGTGTGCAAGTAATGACTTCTAAAGTGAGGTGAAAATGTCAAAGGGTACCTCTCTTTGGGCAAATGTCAAAGGGTACCTCTCTTTGGGCAAATACAAGAGGGTACCTTTATTAGCGCCCACACAAATGGTTGAGAGAGCCCATGTGTGTAACTTTTTTTTTTTTTTTTTTTTTGAGATGAAATTTTATTATTTTCATTTGAAATGGAGAACATCCGAAGAGATGCCACCACTATCGGCAAACTCATGATCCACAAAAGCTCCCACCACATTGGAAATGGGAGTAAACACCGACCAAAAGCTTCACAAATCGCTTAAATCAAAGCCTTTAAATAATGGCTCATGGCGTAGAAATAGTGCATGTGTTTAAGTAACAATAAAGCCATCAAAACGTCGGTAAAACTCGTGACCAAAACCGTTTCAGAAACAAATATGGATTGTAAAAAGGCCTTCGTAGAGTCGATTTCATCAGAAAAGAAGACTCACCAATGAGAGGATAAAACTCCCATATTTTACCCCTAAAATAAGAAAAAAATAAGGAGAGAAACATGAAGAGCCGAAGCCTTCAAACAAAAGACGACCCCAAAGGATCGATTTATTGAAAGCATAAAAAAATTGGATGGAAAGGGATTAAATCCCCCTTCCCACCCCCTCCTATAAAACTTCTTTTTCCGACTCTCAACTTCTATGATTTTTTTCAACTCCTCTCTCTAAAAGTTTTTGTGTAACCCTTTCAAAATCGTCAATTGCTTTGGATCAGATGATGGAGATTGTTTTTGAACCCTAACTTCCACGGAATGGATCTTGAGATCATGCTCCACCTATCCGACGGTAAGTTTTGTATTCCACATGCCATAGATCCACAAAAAGTGTCTCTTGAATCCTATTGCACTCATGATGCTCAAGCGGGGTTTTAAGGCTTTTTTGGGAGATCTATGACATGTGGAATAAAAAATGGATTGTCATGTGGCATGTTCTCAAGATCCATTTTGCAAAAAGTAGGGGAGAACATAGATCTCCATCATCTAATCTTAAGTAATCAATGGTTTTGGAGGGTTTTCAACGTGGGCCTTTTCTGAGATTGCATGGGTGCTAATAGAGGTATCCAATATGAAAGGGTACCTTTGCTTGCGCCCACTCAAGGCGCCTACGTTCAAAATCGCCTGAAACCGTTGACTACTTCAAATGAGACAATCTATATTATTTTTTACCCTAATCTTCCACACAATGGATCTTGAGGCCATAAAACATACCATTGGACGATCTAGTTTTTATTTCACATGGAACAAATCCGCTAAAATAGAAAGTAACTACTTGCACACGAGACGAGATTTCCTATGGCACACTTCACGCTTAAACGGCATTTTTTGGGATATCTACCACGTGAAATAAAAAACCAGAACGTGAAATTAAAAATAGACCATTTGAAATTACGCTCGAGGCCTCAATCTTCCATTGTGTGGAAGATTGAGGTGAAAAATGATCTAGATCATCTGATTCAAAAAGCAGACAACAGGTTTTAGGCGATTTTGAACATACGCACCCTCAGAAAGTACGTGGGCGCAAACAAAGATACGGAATTTTATTCTCACACCAACTTCTGTTACAATCATAACCATGGTATAAAAAATCGGTCGATGCTGATATTTATTGGCGATACGTATCGGTATCTCGGCAAACCGATACGTATCGGTCCTATAACTCGATATCAAGTATCCGCAGATACGTATTGGTTTGAGCCGAGACTTTGGGTTTTTTTTTTTTTTAAATGGGTCAATACGTATCGGTCTTCCATGGGCAGATACCCGAGTCCAATACCGATTTTGTTACCTTGATCATAACACACTACCTTTTCTATATACAATCAATTTTGAAAGAACCCGACTCTCTTGACCTCATTTAAACATAAATATAGTGTTTAAACACCAAAATAGTGTTTAAATGAGACATTTTTTTGGATCTGTATCAGGTGTAACAAACAACAAATCGTCTAATGGTACGTTCAGGGTCTCAAGATTCTTCATGTGGAAGATTGGAGTGAAAAATGATTTAGATAATTTGATTCGAAGTAGTCGACAGGTTTCAGACGATTTCGAATGTGGCGCCCTCATAGATTGTGTGGCCTGCGACCAGAGGTACAAATTTTATACTCACACCAAGGATCAAAAAAGCGGTTTTGTTGTCAGTTTCGGGCATGATCGAAACCAAAAAATTTGAACCAAAAATTTGAAATTTCGGCCAATAATTTACCCTCTATATATATTTGGACTGGAATTTCGGATCAAGTTATCATTTTTTGAACCATGAATCACACTTCAATGGTGTGAGATAAAAATGTGACATTTTAGTGGTGCAAGATCATTTAAATGTCATTTAGTGTTTAAACTTGGTGAGGAGCCACTATCCCATATTTAAAGGTTGACATCATTTAAACACCAAAATGTGTTTAAATGATCTGACACCATCAATGGCTTAAAAAGTGGGTGATCCGTACCGTCAAAGCATAGATCTTAAATTGAAGTGCAACATGCCCAAAAATGGTTCTTTCGGGAAGTGTGAACTATAATATCAATCAGCATTTAAAATTTTAATGGCTGATGTTAAAATTCATCAATTAGATGGTTTACATCCACTTACAAAGTTTTTCTTTGGGTTGAGACATGTTCCAATAATTGATTGCCATTTGAACAATTTAGATTGATCACATATGTGTGCCACATGACATGATGATAAATTAGACGTCAATTATGTGAGATAAAAAGTTTAATTTTAATAGTCTAAGATTATTCAAATGCCAGTCATTTAAATTTGAACACAACTCCCCTGACCACTATCCCACATTTAAATTTGGACACCACTCCCCTGACCATCATTTAAACCCCAAAATAGTGTTTAAATGATCTTACACCATCAATGGTCTAAGATTTGAGTGATTCATCCCGTCAAACCAAAAAATGATGTTTTAGGGAGATTTAAACCATCCGATTGGTAGACAACTATTGTTTTAAATTTTAATAGTTTATATTAAAGTTCATCAATTGGATGATTCACATCCATTTATGGCTTGATTTGTATCGATCACAACAATTGCCAATAACTCAGAAAATGAAAATATGCATTCGAGTGCACAAGGCTGATTGTGCACTTGAACGCTAGATCACGTGTCACGTGGCATGTGATTGTGTTCAAATCTCTACCCAAAGTTTCCATCGGTTTGAATATAGTGGATAGTTTGGAATGTACTGGAGCATTATTCGTTGGCGAGTTCACGGACCGAGATTAGTTAAGTGCCCGTTACCCCACCCACCCCATAGCATTTACTTTGAGTTGATTGATCGAGCCTAAAATCGGCAACGTTATATGGCAAACAGGTTTTGTATAGGCAAAGTGCAAGTGGTCGTTAGTCATAAGTGTAGTGGGGCCCAAATGTCTAAGGTGGAAAGGCGATTCGTCATGCCACGCCAACACCGCACAAAACCTGCCTACCGTTTGCAATTTTCCACCTAAAAATGTCATCTTTACTTATCTCATCTCCATGTTTCATTGAAGAATCAATGAAAGAGGCTAGGTTAAGATTCGGGTGCATTCAATTGATAGAAGGAATGTGTCGCATTCCCTCTCCCTCTCCTTATCATGGCCGATAACTTGGCCGAATCATTTCGGTCCCCACTGAAAGGATAGCTTGAACCAAAATTTCGGTCCAAATATATATGTTGGGTCAATTATCGGCCGAAATTCAAATTTTTGGCCGAAATTTCGGTTCAAATATTCGTTTTCGGTCATACCCGAAACTGAAAATGAAACCGTTAGTTTGATCCTTGCTCCTTATTCATTCTATAGGGAGAGTTCTAAAGGGCCTATGAGTCTTTGCACCTTTGACATTTGAACGATAGATAATATCCTTAATTTGTTTTTTTGAACGGATCTGATCGACCTTGGATAAATTGTCGTGGCACATGATCTTCAAATTGGGTGTCATATAAAGCCGTTGGTTCAATCACAACCTTCTATTTTTTGCACGTCCTAAACTTGGGACCGACTCTCCTGACTGTGGTTTAAACGCCAATTTAGACACCAAAATGGTGTTTAAATGATCTTACACCATCAATGTTTTAAGAAGTGGGTGAACAGAACTGTCAAAGTGATAAATCATAGATTGAATGCAATAGGACAAAAAATGGTGTTTTTGGGAGATTCAAACCATTCAAACTATAATATAAACTATTTTTTTAGTTTTAGTGGTTGATATTAAAGTTCATCGATCGGATGGATCACATCAACTTATCAGCATGCTTCATTGAGTTGAGACATATTCTAATGATAGATTGTCGCTTGAACAATTTAGATTGATCATAGATGTGTGCCACGTGGTATGGTAATGTAATTTAATAGATATATCCCAATGATAAGTTACGATATGAGATAAAAAGTTTAATTTTAATAGTGTAAGATCATTTACACGCCATTTAGTGTTTAAATGCCTCTCGGGAACCATTATCCCCATAAACTTATGAGACTAACTCTTCATTTAAACACCAAATGATGTTTAAATGACCTTATACCATTTATTACCTTATGATCTTGAAAAGTCATACCATCAAAGTGATATATTATCAATTGAAGAGTTATGGGTCCAAAAGCTCATTTTTTGGGAGATTCGAACCATCTGATCTATGCACTCTACTACAAATGGTTGTTTTTAATTTGGATGGTTGATATTAAAATTCACTGATCAGATGATTTATATCCACTTAGAAGCATGATCTTTTAATGAGACATTTTCTAGAGATGGATTGCCACTTGAGAAATTTAGATTGATCATAAATGTGTGCCACATGGCACAATGACAAATTACACTTCAATGTGTGAGATAAAAAGTGACTTTTGAATAGTGTAATATCATTTAAGGAGCCATTATCCCTAAACTTATAACCCAAGCTCCTATTTTTGTAATATCATTCCAGATGCCTTTCAAAACCTCACAAGCAAGGTATAAAACCGATATCGGTTTGCCCGAGGCGGATACGTATCGGCTAATTGAAAAAAAAAAGAAAAAAAAATCTCGATTGAAATCGAGACGTATCGGCCAAAACTCAATACATATCGCCTGCTAAGGGCCCGTATCAGCTGATACATATTGGCGATACCAATACAGGATATCGATATGTATCGGTATCGGCCGATTTTTGATACCTTGCTCACAAGATTCTCCATAATAAGAGAATGGAGCCGTATCGGCCGATACGTATCAGCAATACCGATACAGGATACCGATACGTATCGGTATTAGCTGATTTTTATACCTTGCACACAAGATTCTCGATAGCATGATAATGGAGAGAGTTAATAGAGCCCCTAGAGCCCTGTAAAAGTCATTGTTTGACTGCATTTGGCAGTTAAAAGGTTGTTCATTGACTTCATTCGGTTATTCCTTATGATGAGATATCTCTCTTATGAGAGAACCCCCGTCAAGTTTTTTTGAAGAAGCATCGGCGAACCGATTTGCATCAAAGCCTATATAAATCGAAAGTTCGAACCATTTCTTCTCTCTCGCTTAGTTTTCTTCTGAACCGCCCCCCTTCCCCCCACCCCCACCCCCACCCACACCAAAAAAAAAGAAAAAGAAAAAGAAAATGTTCGAACACTAGAAATCAATTCATACGATTTACCAATCGAATAATTCATACGATTTACCAATCGAAACCATTCTAATGTCAAAACCAGATAATCCAAAGCCAAATCAATCTCTGCTACCTACCTACATGTCTCCACCTTCAAAAAACCCTGCTTCAGTCGATCAATACCTCGATCCAAACCCTAGTTCTCTTGAAAAATTTAAACTTTACGAAACCCGAGCAGTAAGATCCTTCATCTACTCTTTTCTCATTCAATTTCATTGAATTTTAGTTGAATATGTGTTGAATTCTTGGATTTTTGAACTGTTGATTAGAGATATTATCTCATCGGGAGCGATCGCCGCAAGCGATTCTTCCGTGTGCTGAAAATTGATCGATCGGAACCGTCTGATCTCAACATCAGTGAGGATCCTGTTGTTTATTCTCAGCTTGAAGTCAAGAACTTGCTTCAGCGAATCTCCGAGGGAAATCGGGCAACGGGCGGTCTCACCTTCGTAGCGAAGGTCTATGGTATTGCAGGTTAATTTTCTCATTTATTTGTTTCATATTAATTACTGAGGAAATATATAGTGGTGCCTAGCATTAGTAAAATTGGTATCTATCTCAAGTTCTGCCCCAAAAAATGGTTTATGTGTTCATCTTTTGGTACCTGAGTTACCTAATTTGCTAATACCGCAAACTGCAAACCAGTATGCAGTGAACCAATTCACAATTTGATTCGATCAGGTCAGCAAACCGGTCCACAGTCTGGTTCGGTTCAGTTTGCTTTATATTTCAGTTAAATTATTTTTAAAATCGATGCTTTACAAATGCACAACCATGCTATATTTATAATACAATATAGAGGGTAGTTTGTAGGAAGTGGGGTAGTGGGGTTGTGGGTAGTTTGTAGAAGGTGGGGGGTTTGGATAGTTTGTAGGAAGTGGGGTAGTGGGGTTCTAATACTCCTCTACAAGTTGGAGCGTGGAGATTCGAAACGCCCAACTTGCTAAGTAAAAATTGAAATTGATCACGGCCTAGTGCTTTGGTAAAGATGTCTGCTAGTTGATTGCGCGTGTGTACGCAGGAGGTGACTAGGGTCCCTGAAGTAATCTTTTCGCGAACTGAATGACAGTCAATCTTGATGTGCTTTGTGTGCTCGTGAAAGACTGGATTTGCCGCAATGTGGAGTGCTGCTTGATTGTCACCATATAGTTGCATAGGTTTTGGGTGATAAACTCGGAGATCTTGAAGAAGTGTCTTTAACCAGACAAGTTCACAAGTAGCATTGGCCATAGCTTTATATTCGGCCTCAGCGAAAGAGCGAGAAACAACAGATTGTTTCTTAGATTTCCATGAAATTGGACTGTAACCGAGCTTGATGAAGTATCCTGTGGTAGAGCGCCGTGTCATGGGACAACTTGCCCAATCAGAATCAGCGTATGCGGAGAGATTGAAGGAATTATCGGATGGTAACATAATGCCTTGGCCT
Organism: Chloranthus sessilifolius; assembly: GCA_021018995.1. Lineage (NCBI taxonomy): Eukaryota > Viridiplantae > Streptophyta > Magnoliopsida > Chloranthales > Chloranthaceae > Chloranthus > Chloranthus sessilifolius. The sequence continues at coordinate 7,839,238 of CM037591.1, forward strand.
GGAGAAGATTTGTGATATCGGAGTACTCTAGTAGCTGCTTCATAATGTGGTTGACGAGGCTGATGCATGAATTGGCTAAGAATATTCACAGAGTAAACTATGTCAGGCCTTGTAATAGTAAGGTAAATGAGTCGACCAACTAGGCGACGATAAACTATTGGATCATGAAGAAGTTCGCCATGTTCGTTGGTTAAACGGAGATTTTGTTCCATTGGAAATGTAGTAGGTTGAATTCCAAGACGACCACTGTCAGCGAGTATGTCAAGAGTATATTTTTGCTGGTTCAAAAAAATGCCATTTGGAGATCGTGCAACTTCAACTCCTAAAAAATATTTTAGGAGGCCCAAATATTTGATATGAAAACGGTTATTGAGAAAGATCTTCAGATTATTAATAGAAGTGTTGCAGTTGCCTGTCACGATGATATCATCGACATATACCAAGACAGCTGTGAATGTAGAACCCTTGTACCATGTTAACAGAGAATAATCTGTAATTGATTGAGAGTAACCGACATCTTTGAGGGCAGTAGAAAATTTTACAAACCAGTTACGTGATGCTTGTTTGAGGCCATAGAGGGACTTGTGCAGGCGACAAACGAGATGCTCCCCGTCGAGAGAAACTAGGAGGAATTCGCACATAAACTTCTTCGTGCAGGTCCCCATGAAGGAAGGCATTGTTAACATCTAGTTGGTGAAGAGGCCAATTTCTAATGGACGCCACGGCTAAGAGGCAACAAACAGTGACGAGTTTAGCAACAGGAGCAAAGGTTTCATGATAATCTAACCCTTCTTTTTGAGTATAACCTTTAGCAACTAAACGAGCCTTGAATCGTTTTACAGTTTCATCGGCCCGATATTTCACTTTGTATATCCATTTATAGCCAATAGGTTTCTTGCCTGGTGGCAATGGTTGTAAAGCCTACGTCTGATTTTGTTGTTATGCATCTATCTCCGCAGACATTGCATCACGCCAATAATGATATTTAACAGCTTGTGAAAAATTTTGAGGTTCTTCATAGGAATGAATAGCAGATAAGAAAGCAATATGGTTAGGAGAAAAACGTGCATATGAGAGAGACTTAGAAATAGGGTAGGTAGTACCTGTAGATAGCTGTGCAGTTGGTGAAGTGTGAGGAGTCTTGTGAGGTAAAATAGGACAAATAAAATCTTTAAGGTGAGTTGAATGTGTAATATTTCGCTGAGATCGACGTGGTTCATGGTGTTGCAGAGTTGGTGTAATACCTAAATTAGGTTCATGGGGTTGGATTGTAGGTGGAGGAATATTATGAGCTATGTCGGGAATGAGAAATGTGAAAGGTTGATCTTCCAAACCAATAGTAATATTTCCTTGATCATTAATTGGTAAAGGAAGTACAGTGGGGATGGATTCAGAGATGGACTTTATTTGTGATTGGAAAGGGAATGCAGATTCAATGAATACAACGTCACGAGAAGTGAAAAGACGTCTAGTATTAATATCATAAACTCGATAACCACGTTGACCAAAAGGGTATCTGACAAATATGCACTGTGAGGCACGGGGGGAAAATTTGTGGCGATGTGCACTTAATGTGCGAGCATAACAAAGACACCCGAATGTCCGAAGGTGGTCATAGGTAGGGGTACAATTGAAAAGCATTTCATAAGGGGTCTTACCATTAAGGTTTGGTGTAGGAATTCGATTGATAAGGTAAGTGGCAGTGAGTACACATTCTCCCCAAAAATATAATGGTAAGTTGGCTTGAAAATGCAAGGCTCGGGCTACTTCAAGAAGATGTCGGTGTTTTCGCTCTGCCACCCCATTTTGTTGTGGGGTTTCAACACAAGTTCGTTGATGAAAAATTCCATGTTCGTGAAATTTTTTTTGCATAGCAGTAGAAAGAAATTCCATGCCATTGTCAGTCCTTATTTGACAAATCGAATTTTGAAATTGGTTTTTAATCATTGTACAAAACTTTGTGAGAAACGAATATGTTTCAGATTTAAAACGCATAAGATAAACCCATGTACAACGTGAAAAATCATCTACAATAGTAAGAAAATAGTGTGCACCAGTGAGAGATGCAGTAGGATATCCACCCCAAATATCACAATATATTAAATCAAAAGGACGACTGCTACGATTATCACTTAAAGAAAAGGGACTGCGCGTTTGTTTAGAGATTTGACAAACATCACAATGAGAGTTAAAGTGAAAAATATTTTTAGAAAGAGAAGACAAATTAGATAGACGAGCAGTAGAAGGGAGCCCAAGTCGCATGTGCCAGAGGTTGGAGTTTGGTCTTGTAACAGGCATGGCTGATGGTGTTGATGTTGGTGGTTGGATGAAATGATAAAGACCATTTCTTACTTCACCCACTCCAATCAGCTTCCTCGATGACAGGTCCTGAAAAACGCAAAATGTTGGAAAAAATATAGCAGCACAGTTCAATTGTTGGGTTAGTTTTCTGACAGATAGTAGATTGAATTGAAATTGGGGTACACAAAGAACATCATATAAAATAATATTATTAGAAAGATTGATTGAACCAACATGTGTGATGGTTGTCATATCACCAGTAGGTAGCTTAACAGGTTTGGCTTCAGGAGTTTGAATCAAACTCGTGAAAGAAGATGCATAAGGGGTCATGTGATCAGACGCACCACTATCGATGATCCATGTGGTGGAAGGAAATGAAATAGCAGAATTGCAAGAAAATAATGACATGTTACCAGCAAGATTGGCAGATTTTTCATTTGCATTGAGTAATGATAGGAGTTGTTGGTATTGTTCTGCCGAGAGATTGGTGAGAGTATGATCGGCAGTTGGATTCATCCCATCTCGAGGATTGCTAGGTGTTCCAAGTAGTGAAGTGTTATGAGCAGTAATAACGTTTGATGAAATGCGATTGTTATAAGGTTGGTTCCATTTTCCTTTTTCAAAATTTTGTGGGTAACCAACTATCTTGTAACATTTTGCCTTTATGTGACCCATCATACTACAATGATCACAACGAGGACGTCCTCGACCTTATCCACTAATTCGATTGTGTTGGTTATCTCCACCAACATTAAGATTCCTAGTATTAGCAATGAGTGCCGCCGAATCATTGATGTGTGGAGCGGACAAGTGGAGGAGTCTTTGCTTCTCTTCTTGGTTAATAATGACATATGCTTTACTAACCGTGGGGAGAGGATCCATGACTAGGATTTGGCTACGAATGGAAGAATACGTCTCATTGAGTCCCATTAAGAATTGGTAGACTCGTTCCGTTTCTTGAAACTGTTGAAGCTCTTTGAATGTTTCACAAGTGCATTTGGATGTCAATACATGAGTTCCTAATTCATCCCAATAGGATTTCATGGTATTATAGTAGGTTACCAATGATTATTGATCTTGTTGCAACATGCATATTGCACGCTTAAGTTGAAAGACTCGAGGATTATTGCTTTGTGAGAATCGTTCTTCGAGATCCAACCATACGCCACGCGGTGTATCGCCATAGATGATGCTACTAGTGAGACTTTTGTCGATGGCATTGAGTATCCATGACAAAACCATGTCATTGCAACGATCCCACACTTGAAGCTTTGCCGAGTTCATAGTTGGCTTCTTGAGGGTGTTATCAACAAATCCAAGTTTGTTTTTAGCATTCAATGCGATTTTCATCGATCTTTTCCAAGTGGAATAGTTTTCACCGATAAGAGAAGTTGAAATTAGGGTAACACCTGGATGATCGGATGGATGAAGATAATAGGGAGACGCCACGTCATTAATCAAATTTGACACAATAGATGAACGACTGTCCGCCATTTGATGAACCAAAAATTCAACGAGGAAAAAAATTCAGGAGCCGAGTGGCTTTGATACCATGTTAAATAAACATAAAAATATTGTAAAAATAAATGGGACAAAGTTTTCACTTTGTTATTCCTCAATGCTTTACAAATCGTTGCTTTACAAATGCACAACCATGCTATATTTATAATACAATATAGAGGGTAGTTTGTAGGAAGTGGGGTAGTGGGGTTGTGGGTAGTTTGGGTAGTTTGTAGAAGGTGGGGGGATTGGGTAGTTTGTAGGAAGTGGGGTAGTGGTAGTTTGTAGGAAGTGGGGTAGTGGGGTTCTAATAAAATATGAAGATGTTGATTAAAGGATTTGAATTATACCAATCTAAAAAGGGAAGAAGAAAGGATGTAGATGGCAGCAGAATAGAGGTTACCTTGGTATTGTGGGGCCATAAAGCCTGATACAATACAACCGTATACACTGTAGTAAGGTATATGCATGGATATCCACCCTTAAACAGTCATATCAACGAGAGAGAGAGAGAGAGAGAGAGAGAGAGAGAGAGAGAGAGAGAGAGAGATTTTGTCCACTGATTGCTTTTGCTGAGTAGAAGCAACAGAAATTTTAATAGATCTCCGCTTGTTGATTTGTGGAGATGTGTGCCAGTATGATGATACCATGAGTGAGCTTTTTGCGAATATAATGGCAGTAAACTTATGTCCGGATAATAGAGTACGGAGCTACACAATCTCACTGCAAGTGGAGGACATCGTCCTATACTTGAATTTACAAGAAATTAAAGTAGATTCAAGAAATTCACAACACCCAGTACTCACACGACAAGTATCAATACAACTTGCCCAGTTTGAATCGGAGCATGCAATTAACTGATGAGAAGCACATGCATAGGCAGCTAATTGTGTGAGAGATGAAGAAACCATGAGTAAGCCACGACTTAGAGCAGCTTGAGGATAGCAAATACTGAATGACTTTATGAACAACATGCATAACGTCAGGTGTGGTTGCTGTGAGGTAGATGAGAGTACCGAGAAGTTGACGATAGAGAGTTGGAATTGGTACTTTTTAGCCCATGTTGAGACTAAACTTTGACATTTAGTTCAAGGGGATTATCACTGTACTTAGTGTCAGTGAGATAGGCTTTAGCAATAAGATCCTGAGTATACTTGTGTTGTGACAATATATATCCTTGACGGGAATAAGCCACCTCTATCCCTGTAAAGTATCAAAGATGTCCCAAATCCTACATGTAAAGAGAGATTGTAAAGTCACATTTAACAGGGAAATATGGGCAGAGTCATACCCAATGATTATAAAATCATCCACATAAACCATGACTGTGCTTTGAGATAAATGATGAGAAAACAGAAGAGTAATCAGCTCCGCTCTGTTCAAAAGCTAGTAGATGTGACCATATTATGAAGCTTCTCAAACCAAGCATGTTAGGCTTGTTTGAGACCATAAAGAGCTTTGTGAAGTCGACAGGGAAGGGATAACGAAGAGATAGGTAGGAAGTGGTGTCATATACACTCCTTCGTGAAGATCTCTGAGGAGGAAAGCATTTTTCACATCAAGTTGATACAACGACCAATGTCGAATGACAGGAAGATCTTCATGGAGGAAAGCATTTTTCACAGCAATTTGATACAACAACCAATGTCGAATGACAGCCAAAGAAATAAAAGTCCGAATTGTGGTCATCTTATCAACAAAGAAAAATGTCTCCTTATAATCGATCCCATGTTCTTGAGCATGATCCTTAGCAACAAGGCGAGTTTTATAGCAGTCAATGGAACCATTAGAACTAGATTTAAACCCAATGAAACCCAGCAACATGCTTTCCAAAGGGAAGGGAATTTAAATCCCAAATGTTGTTGTTATGAAGCGCATCAAGCTCTTCCTTCATTGCTTGTTGCCAACAAGGCTGTAAAGCAGCTTCAGAGTCAGAGGGGGGAACCTGAAATTCATAACAGCCAAGGAGGAGGAAAATGATCGATAGTAGCAAGGAACATAAGTAATTAAGCAGTCGGGTGGCTTTCCTTTGTTGTAAGGGGTGAATCAACGTGGAGGAACATGTGATGAAGATGGAATGGAATGGGAGAGTATGTGCCTTGTCAATTGTTGGAGAAGACGATAGAAATGAGACCGTAGGAGATGTAGCAAGTGAGCAATCAGGAGACACCTGCAACAAATGCTTAGATGAGGAAGAACCGGTGGGTAAAATAATGCCTTGTGGAAGAATATAAGATGTAGGAAGGTTTTCATGATCAAAAGAGGAAGTTTTTGATGATCAGAAGAACTCTTCCAACAAAGGTAGCATTGTGAGTAATAAAAAGTTTCTTATGAATGAGATTAAAACAACGAATTTCTTTTTGACAAGGAGCATAATGAAGAAAAACACATGTAGATGATTTACAATAAATTTCGAGTGATCCACTTTAGGAAGCATAGAAAAGTACAACCAACCAATTTAGATGATTTACAATCAATTTACAACCAACAAGGGACTTGACCAGTTAGACTTTTAAGAGGCTAGCATTTCCGATTATGTTACAGAGGCATATGTTTTATAAGATAAACCACACTCAAGAGAGCCTCACCCCAAAATATACGAGCAAGATGTGTAGATTTCAAAAGAATGGCAGTAGTCTCAACAATATGACACTGCTTGCGTTCAACAAGACTATTATGTTGAGGGGTGTGGGGACAAGGGTGGTAATGAATAATCCCTTTTTCATGAAGAAAATCTTGAAAAACAATAGCTAATATTCTCTCTCCTCTCCCTCATCCTCAAACCTAAGGTTTTGATCGATGTATTATATTGTGTGACGAGCACACCATAAAAGTCTTTAAAGTCCAAAAAGACTTCACTTTCGTAATGCAAACAATAAACCCGTGTATAATGAGAGAGGGAACCTCTGGTTGTCAGTCTTGGCAAATAAGTATGGTCATCTGGAAGGGAATTGGGGAATTAACGTCGCCATTAACCGAAATTTCTCCCCTTGGTGGAAGGGTATTTGTGGGACTTGGTCCTATTTCTCTCGATGGGTGTCTTTCAGTTGGGGAGACGACACCTGCATCCGGTTTTGGGAAAACCCATGGGTGGAGTCCAGGCCTCTTAAAGAAGTGTTCCCGACCATCTTTAATATTGCATTGGACCCCTCAGAGTCGTGGCTAGCTTTTTCACGGATTATGAAGGGGGGATATGTTGGGACTTGGTCCTTAGGAGGCTTAGAGAGGAGGAGGAACCTCCTTTCCTTCACATGCTGGCGGTGGTGTATGGGGCTATCAGAAATCGTACCAGAGTTGATACTTTGGTACCACGTCTTACTATCGGATGTTGTTATATCGCCCCCCTATTTGGTGCGAGTGTGCTGGTTTGTGGAAGGCTACCACTCCCTCCAAAGTCAAATTCTTTACGTGGACTCTCCTAAAGAGAAGGTTCTCACGATGGACCAGTTGATCCGTTGGGGGAAAGATATTCAGAATAGGTGCGCCATGTGTTTCCAATTGGAAGAGTCTGTCTCCCACCTCTTTCTCCACTGTTGGGTGGCTCAGAAGATTTGGGGGGTTATTCTTAACTCTTTCGACAAGCACTGGACCTGCCCTTCAACCATTTCTCAACAGTTTCTTACTTGGTTTGGGGCCGGTGTTGTGGGATAGCTGGGAGCTTTTGGAGGGTTGGATTCTTTGCGGTGGTCTAGAGTATTTGGCTTGAGAGAAGCGCCCGTATTATTGGCTGGAAATGCCTTCCAATCGGGATGGTCCTGAAGTCTACCTGGGACTTTATGTACTCGTGGGTGGTGTTGGATAAGGAGGGGGCCGGGGGGGAGGCCCTACATTGGGACTCGGGCTAGGCCTCAGGCCGGGTCGCTCGGTTGGCTGGCCCTTTCTTGCCTTTGTATTTTGTTCTTCCTTTTTTTTTGGTCGGAATGACCTTTATTGTACTCGGCCAACTCCTCGCTTTTTTTTTTTATAGAATGTCTTTACTGATTAAAAAAAAAAAAAAAAAACCTGTGTATAATGAGAATATTCATCGGTAAATGTTACCTAATAAATAAAACCAGAACGTGAAGCAACACGAGATGGTTTCCGCACATAAGAAATAAGTGACTAGCATGCTCAAAAGAGGAAGTAAATGGTAGAAAATATTTTTTTGATATGTGTTGAGCATGATATTCTAAAGTTAAAACATTAGCTGGTAAAAAGTTATTCTAAAGTTAAAACATTAGCTGGTAAAAAGTTATTTGTAATATGGGTACCAATATGTTTAAAACATTGGAAGCGTGGATGTCCCAAACAAGGATCAAAATAGCGGTTTCGTTTTTGGGCATGACCGAAACCGAAAATTTGAACCAAAACTTTGGCCGATAATTTACCCTCCATATATTTGGACCAAAATTTCGGTTCAAGTTATCGTTTTGAACCAGGGTCCCAAACGAGAGTGCCAAAGTAAAAAAATTATTCTCTAGAAAAAGTAGAAAAACATGAAGCATAATATGATGGATGAAGATTTTGCAAGTTGATCAGCGCCCCACTTTGTGGCCTTTCCCAATCAATTGATAGGTCACAGGATCCTGCACAGAATGAGACATAGGAGACAACTGCGAGTAATTTTCATTAAAACGTTAACCTATAAAAGCATGATTAAAAGAGAGATCAGGAACATGATAAATATTAGACAAAGAAATAGTAGGAGTTTTCAAATTGCCTACTCTAGAAACTAGTAATATTGAAGGATTTGCAGATCGACCAAAATAGATTTTGGAATAGGCTTAATTGAGGAAAAAGTAGAAGCATTATCAGTCATATGGTTTGTGGCACCCGGATCAAGTAACCAATTGGAAGTTTGCATACCCAAAGTGGAAGGCACCTGGAACAACTAATATAAATCATGAAACTGACGCAGCTTCTCAGGAGTCAAAGTTTTCTGGGTGACCATAGTGGTAGGATTCTGCGGCTGCTAAGAAGAGGAATCACTAGCAGATGGCACATGTGTAGTTGAATTCATATGGCAAGGACTGGCTGCTAGGTGCTTATGACAATCAGTGGTAACATGACTAGGTTTCCTGCAGTTGCAGCAAAACCTTTGTCGCCAATGGGTTTGGACCCTGAGAATGGTGGTTGTTCGGTGGCTATTCCTGGAAGTAACAAGAACACTCTTAGATGACCCTGCAGATTAGTCATGGTTTGAGGATTGAGAGATTAGCCTCGTCTCGTGTGAGCAACATTAGCAACGATTTGCTCCACAGTAGGTGGAGTTCGACTAAGAAGAGAAGCCGGAAGGCCTTTATATTCCGGATGAAGGACCATAAGCAGGGACGACGCCAGAAACTTTATGGGAGGAGGCCAAAGTATAAACAAGAAATGTATTAAGATCCTAATAGCAGGAACCGTCCCATATGCCCCACGATTCTCAAGGGAATCGTGGTTCCCCGTTTCGGAAACGGACTCGCCTAGGAACCGTGATTCCTACACGTTAGGAATCGCGGTCCATACGTTTCCTATTTTAAAAATAAAATAAAATAAAAAAGTATGTATTTACTGCTTTCTAATACAACTTTGACATATGGTATATGCCAAAAAAGAGAAAAAGTTGCTAGCAACAAAAAGAAGAGCATACCTTGGGAAGATAATTGAAGAAAAAAAATATGTTTTTGTTCGACAATTTGGAAAATATATGTTTTATTAATCAGAAAATTGAAAAAAAAAATCAAGGGACCATACCTTGGGAAGAAATCACAGACAACTTTATAATCTTGTTTTTTCACTTTTCACATCTTTGATGGCCGAAAGATTTCAGATGAATCTCCTCCATTCGTGCGGTTTTTCTTCTTCTCTCTCTCTCTCTGAGATATTTTTGTCATAGACGAAGAAGAAAATAAATAAAAGGAGAGGGGTATTGATTTTAAAACCCCAAAAGTTGGGTTTTTAAAATTAGTATCCTCTTTTGCTTATATCTTTGACGTGAGAGGATATCAAATTCAAAAGCCTATAATATTAAGACCCTATAGGTTTTGGTAAGGTTGGGTAGCGGTATTTACAGTCGTCTATTCTTTTAAGTGCAACTAGTGTTTTCAGTGATGAGATCTGTTGACTGCCTTTAATTAGACAATGTAGATTGCTTTTCATCCCAATATTTCACACAGTAGATCTTGAGATCATAGCCCAACTAGTAGACGGTCAGATCTTGATTCCACGTGGCATACATCCCCAAAGTGACCCTGATCATGGGCGTATCATGAGAAGGGTTCTTAGGTCACTTTTGAGATTTATTCAATGTGGAATTAAAATCTGATTGTCTGATATGTTTTGCATGAGCTCAAGATCCATTGTGTGATCGATTGGGACGAAACATTATCTCCATCGTTGGATTCAATCCAGTCGACAACTCTTAGGGTATAAATCCCAAGTTTCCCTTAATATTCAGTTGCAAATACCGGTACCCTTCTAAAATGCAAGTGGGTCCCACAATTTCAAAGCCTCTCTCTCCATCGGGTGCACTTACAAGCAAGTTTTGAAAATATTAAAATAGCACTAGAAACAACTGGATCATTTAAGTCGGTGCCTTGGGACTTGCGTTAAGCATGCGTACATGTAGTTTTAAGTGCATGTTATGTGTACCCCACCTGTTATGGCAAGTTGAATATATATTTGATTAACCCAAGGTCCCAAGCGGTCCACTTGCCATTCAATCATTAGTGTATGGCTCAGCCAGAAATTGTAGCCATCAAAGAAGCAGAACTTGATTAATCAATTTGTTCACTTTAATATAAACGTTGAAGTTTTAAGAAAATAAAATAAAATTATACATAGGCGCTCTCGCTTCCTAGAATTTTAAAAATTGCCGTTTCGCCACACCTGCTCCCGAATCTGCTACCGCACCTGCTTCGTGCAACTAAGATTAAGATAGACAGGCCAAAGACCATTCTTTTTTTTATAATTGTCACCCCAATTTCATATGACATTGAATAATTGTTGTTGAAAAATCAAGGGATAATGGCTCCTGACCGACATTTAAACACCAAATGATGTTTAAATGATCTTACACCATTAGAATTAGATTTTTTTATCTCACTTCATTGAAGTGTGATTTATCACTATGCCATCTGGCACACATCTATGATCAATCTAAATTGCCCAAGTGGCAATCTATAATTGGAATATGTCTCAGCCCAATGAAACATGTCTATAAGTGAATGTGAACCATCCGATTGATGAATTTTAATATCAGCCATTAAAACTAAAAACAATGGTTGATATTATAGTCCGCAGATCGGATGATTTAAATCTCCCTAAAACAACATTTTTGGGCCTGTTGCACTTCAATCTATGATCTATCACTTCAGTTCAGATCACCCACATCTTAAACCATTGATGGTGTAAGATCTTGGTGTTTAAATGACAGTCAGGAGTCGGTCCCAAAATCAATTAGTCGTCTCTTTCTGTTGCCAAAGATTCGTTGACGTCACAAATCTAAGTCTGTGGTGATGTACCACACCCAATCAGTTCAGTCCGGTACACACAGCGTGTCTATAGTTTATGGGGATTCCCCCATGTGTTGTCAGCATGGCAGGTGGCCATCAATATGGATTTGGCTGTATCTTTTATATGTAATTTGAGCTGTTTTGAGAAATCTAGAACGTGCAAGTGGAATCATATTATCTGGATTGAGATGTAAAGTGTTTCAATAGGAGACCCCTGTACTATAGTTGATACTCTGGCCAAATTGCTGATACTTACTCTTGGAAATACATTGAGAATAAAGAGCTGGGATTTGAATCATTTGATAGTGAAACAATAATGGAGTAGAAAATATCGTCTGCGGGGGGCTGTGGCCCCTGTGCCCCCCCCTCAATAAGAAACTTCGTTATCCTAAGCCGATTATATACTTTTAAAGTAGGAAATTAGCATCACAATAAATGCCGGATCCATCATATTAAGTTGATTAAAAAATGCCACAGTTTGAGATAATACTCCAACACAGTCATATCGCCTTGCACAAGTAATTGCATGTCCTGTTCTAATTGATAGAAACGTGTAGAGTCAGCTTGACAGTAAAGACTACGAATGTAAGCCCACACATCTATAGCAGTTTCAAAAGATATAACAACATTTCAATATGTGACTCAAAGGAGTTATGAAAGACAGGGATTGTAGATAAACTTTCAGCATGCCACTATTCCAATTTTGTGGCAAATTCAGCCTTAGTTTCAGTTGGAAGAGCACGCGTGGCATCAATATATCCGATGAACCACTTTTCCACGAGGAAAGTGCTGCATCAAATAAGCCAGAGGTATAGTTATCACTCATCAAAGTAGGAACAGATATAGAGAGATTTATAAATCCATTTTTTCTTAAAGGAATTCATAGATAATAGGATAGAAGCAATAAGGAGTAAGGACATGCAGAATATCTGATGAGATGATCAGAAAGAACAGATGAACCTGCGAAGATGCGCTGTGATGAAGGTAAGCTGTGGGAGTAGAAAATCTTTTCTACCCATGATGATTGGAATGATACAACCAAGATTTGTGGTGCTTTGGAGGTGATCTATGTGAACTTGGTGCTGGTTTGTAGAGAAGCTTGATGATGATTTGAAGAGAGCTGGGCGATTTACAGAGAGCTGAACTATCTGCAGAGGAGCTTGGTGATTATTTGAAGAGCAGCTGAATGATGTGCAGAGGAGCATGGTGATGATTTGCACGGAAGCTGGTTGCTTTTGACAATTTGCTGAGAAGCAATAGATGGGCTGGGAAGAACCTTGTCAACAGATGTTGTAGTTGGCGAGCTGAGCTTCACTCTGATTTAAGCATGCCATAAACGATGGCTCTGATACCATATCAACCTAAGAAGGGAAGAACAAACGATGTAGATGGAAATAGAATAGACATAGATAGCATCATATATTACATTGGTATTGTGGGGCCATAAAGCCCTTAAATACAAAGGGAAGCGAAAACCTTAAAAAGAATGGATACAATAACTTAATGCTCGTTTTTCTAAGTTAGAGATTCGAACAACAAATTTTAAAACATTTATTTGGCATACAAATGATTGTTATATTTAATATTTTCATTTTAAACTTGTCCTACTCCTAGCGAACTGGGTTCACTAGATAGTGGCGAACTGCTAACTGCAAACTTGAATTTGAACCGAACGAGCCAGTGAACTTGGTAAGATTGGTTGAGGGGTCACATTTTGGATAGAAAAATTGCTAAATATTGCACTAGTTGGATTTTCCTAAGCACCTCATAATAGTCTTTTATGCGCACTGTTGCCTGTAAGCATAACTCCATTGTCTATCCAAATGTGGGCAATCAATCAAATGCTTGTATGTTAAGATGGGCACTAACTACTCTGGTGCTTAGTACCAAGCTATAGTAGCTCTTAATTTTTTAAATTTGATCATTACTTAGGCATTTATTTCTAGTAATTTGTTTAGTTTTATTTTGTTTTAGGTTGCATTAAGTTTCTTGAATCGTATTATCTCATCCTCATTACGAAGCGTCGGCAAATTGGGTGTATATGTGGTCATGCAATTTATAGCATTGAAGACAGCCAAATTATCATTGTTCCCCATTCTTCGATACAGACTGACTTGGCACATTCTAAGACTGAGCTAAGGTCTTCTCAACCATAAATTTTTATTTAATTAATCAAAATGAGCATTGTTATTTATGTTTTTCAGTAATGTTCAGTATGTGTATAATTTAATAATATCTGGAAAACCACAATTTAGTAAATAGAGGATGTTAATTTGAAAATTAGTTTCAATCAATTCATCGATTCTGAAATATTATGCTATACTATACACACACACACACACACACATATATATATAATATACTTATTTAATTATATGCTTATTTGGATAGATCATTTGGGAAATCACAATTTAATTAATATAAAAATACAAACAACTTTTTATGCTTTCGTTTTGTAACGAATTTTACGTTTCCCATTCGTAGCAATTTTTTCCCATAATTTATTCTAATAACCCTCTGTATTAAAGGAAGTTGAGATTTTTCCCCCTAATATATTCTCCCATAACTCTAGGGTTAGGTTCATGCTCCCAATATAACTCCCACAAACTAAATTGAGATTGCTTTCCTATTTGTTTCCTAACATCTGACGTTCTCTGTCCCTCTGTGTGTGTGCTCGCGCTCATGCATGCATGAGTGAGCATGGCTCTTTTTTTGGAGATGAGAGGGGGGGGGGGGGGGGGAACTAAAGAAGAGAAGATACCCATTGAGCGTTTATTGGAGAGAGAAAAGAAGAGAAAGAGGGAGGGAGAGGAGAGAGCACAATAACCACAATATAATATATTGCTGTTATTCTAATATATTTTGAGTTACAACATAGAGGCCATTTATCTAAAGGGCTACATAGAGACCAATTACACCTTTACTCAATGTGGGCTGAAACGTACTATGCACACCTCTCATACTAGTGTATCCGGTGTTACTCACTAACACATAGTTCATCACATATTATATTTCTAACACTCCCCCTCAAGTTGAGTATCATGATGCTTAACTTGCCAATGACAAAGAAAAGAGCCCTTGAACTATCTCCCCCTTACATTGATAGGGAAAAAACAAAGGACCATAAGGTTTCAACATAGCTACTTTTCTTGGAAGCGATAAAAGGCCATAAGGCTGATAAAATGGTTGCATATAACGGCAACAAAAAGGCCACTCATCATCAGTATAAGAAGGGAAAACATGTAGCAAAAGGTGTATGGGTTAAACACCTCATACACATACATACATCAATGTAAAAAATAAGAAAGAGAGGAAGAGAGAGATCGTAGTATCCAATAGAGAGTAACACCATCAACTATCTTCATGTATTTTGAGGCAACAATCCAAAACATCTTAAAAAAATCATCTTCATAGATCTTAAGCCAGTAGAAGCACTAGAAACAGGCATCTTTCAAACAAACAACTTCACAAACACCTATTGTAGAGTCTGTAAAAAGCAACAATAATTCATCCATGGCAGCAACCCAACCCATCATGTATGCATTCTGTTTTTCCTTCTTCAACACGTCTCCTATTCTCCCCCTAAAGAAGGTTCCATATACGAAAAATAATGAACAAGGGGAAGAGAACATATATCAAAAACAGGATTGAAACAAATGGAGGAACAAGTACTATAGAACAACCATGTAGGAGAAAGAAGTGGAGCACAAAAAACATGACCTAGGGTTCCCAATTTCTGTTGTATAGAGATCCGATAGAGCGGCAAGGTGCAGAGCAGAGCATATGTCAGACGAAACCCTAAACACTATAAATTAAAGGCGCGTGAGATTGACCCGCTCTGATACCATGTAGAAAATGAAGAGGCTAATAACTAAAGAAGAGAAGATACCCATTAAGGGTTTATTGGACAGAGAGAGAAGAGGAGAAAGAGGGAGCGAGAGAGGAGAGAGCAAACTAACCACAAAAGACTACATTGTTGCTATTCCGGTACATTTTGAGTTACAAGATAGAGGGCCTCTTTATAAAGGGCTACATAGAGACCAATTACATCTTTACTCAATGTGGGACTAAACCACTATGCACACCTCTAGGGCTGTCAATGGGTGGGTTTCATCCCGAGTCCTGCCTGGATGGGCCAGGTTCAGGCCGAAACTTCTAAGTATTTTCGTAAACGGTTTGGGCCGGGCTAAGCCTGGATATAAACGGGCTCGGGTTCGAGCTTTGATGTGTAACTTAAGTGGGCCGTTATATATGTTAAACTTAGCAAGCCAGTAAGCCTGGCCCGTTATAGTTACCATTTTAGCCCCCCTTATTACCGTTCAACAGATTAATAAGGGGATAAAAGTGTAAATTCCCATCTCTTAGTCTTTACTAATACATAATCGATTCTAGGGTTTCTCTTCATCTTTTAATCGATCATAACTCCCAAGCTCGATCGTCTTCTCCGAAACGACGCGCCCTAACTAGGGTTCCATTTCCAGTTCCAACTTCCAAGCCCCTTCGTCTTCTCCGAAACAACGCAGCCGGCAGCCCTCTCTCTCCCTCTCTCTCTCTCTCTCCCTGTCTCCCAGCTTTTCTCTCTCTGGCAATCCCATTCCCAAAATCCCAGCCGGCAGCCCTCTCTCTCTCCCAGGTTTCTCTCTCTCTCTCTCCTTGTCTCCCAACTTTTCTCTCTCCGACAATCCCATTCCCAGAATCCCAACCGACAACCCTCTCTCTCTCTCTCTCCCTGGCCCGAATGGGAAAAATGTAAGGCAAAAATCACAAAAAGCCCGCTTAGGCCGAGTTCTGGCCCAATTAGTACCAGGTGGGTTTATTTGGATCGGGCTCAAACATTCCGCACTCGGGCCGGGCTCGGGCCTCACTTTTATTCTAAAAAATATTCGGGCCCATAAAAAAGCCCGAACCGGCCCGTTGACAGCCCTACACACCTCTCATGCTAGTGCATCCGGTGTTACTTATTAACACATTTCATCACATATTACATTTCAAACAGTGCACGGGCCATACGTGGGTAGAAGTTCCAACATCCTACTTATACAAATTCTCACTCGTTTACTTCCCTCCCGTAGTATCTCATGGAGTGCAAGGGTTTCATGAGATCTAATCATCTAGTAAATAATAAATGAGTAACTATTGTTTTTTTTTACCGATTTGGTGAATTAATAAATCTATAGAGAAGGGTGACCGTAGTCAATGTCGTCTCTATTACGCTTCTGTTTTCGACTTAGCTGTTTTTCTATGCAGTCTGGCATCTTAGAAAGAATTAAAAATAGGCGACGAACGAAAGTTGTCTTTCCCTCACTTTGAGAAATCAGTAATTTATGACGTTGCTTTCCTTTTGGCTTGAATGCTCCTTTTCAAGTAACAAATTGAAGTAAAACTGCACGTAAATGCCAAGGAGTTTGCTATGTATTTTTTCCATTTTACTTCAAGCCCAATGAAAATGTTGGAAGGAAAAATAGTACCATTATGCTTAACATGCGTGCTTAGTTAGCTTAATCTTGCTTAAAAACTAAATCATGCTTAACAAGCTTAATCATACTTAACATGCTTACTTAATTAGCTTAATCTCGTTTAACAAGCTTAATCATGCTTAACACACTTAATTAACTTAATCAACAAGCTTAATCATGCTTAACATGCATACTTAATTAGCTTAATCTTGCTTAACAAGCTTGATCATGTTTAACATGCGTACTTAATTAGCTTAATCTTGCTTAACAAGCTTAATCATGCTTAACGTACTAACTTAATCATGCTTAACTTACTTAATCATGCTTAATTTTCTTAGTCATTCTTAACTTGTTTGATCAAGCTTAATTTACTTAATCTTACTTGACTTGCTTGATCATACTTCTTTAGACTGATCATGGTTAATTAATCCTAATCAGGATTAATTAGCTGATCGACATTAACTAGTACTAATAGGCATAACGGGGCAGTAGAACTTTTTTAGCCCTAACCAAATTAATTTACTTATAACAAAACCTAAGATAACTACCGATACTCTTATTTAATGAAACTAACAATGCTATGGAAGGACTTGCCTGGACTACTAGAGTTGGACTTGACTGGCTGGACCCGAGCTGCCCTCCCTTCTTCGTCTTTTCTTCCTCTTCTTTCTCTCCTCTCACGAAATTTAGTGGGGGCGGGGGGGGAATGCTCCAGCGCCCCCCCCCCCCCCCCCCTCCCCCTCTATCCCCCTATTTATAGACCCATAAGGGAGGGGCACCTCCCCTTTTGGCCAATTACATGCCCATACATGTCACGCATACATACACACACACGTGTCACACATGCATGCACATGTGTGTCGCACATGCATGTACACACATGTCACATCGCTGCATGCACATGCATGCTTATATGTGGCCTCATATGGACCACAAAAAGAATAGATTTTGAAACTCTCTTTTGACATTTATGAAAATACCTTAGGGTTTAGAGAAATTATGAATCTGCCCCTAGGCTTAAAATTGCACATTTACCCTTACAGTTTTTCAATATTTCCAATTCACTCATTCCCAATAAAGGGGCACCTCCCCTTTTGGCCAATTACATGACCATACATGTCACGCATGCATACACACACGTGTCACACATGCATGCACACGCGTGTCGCACATGCATGTACACATATGTCACCCATGCATGCACACACGTCACATCGCTGCATGCACATGCATGCTTATATGTGGCCTCATATGGACCACAAAAAGAATAAATTTTGAAACTCTCTTTTGACATTTATGAAAATACCTTAGGGTTTAGAGAAATTATGAATCTGCCCCTAGGCTTAAAATTGCACATTTACCCTTACAGTTTTTCAATATTTCCAATTCAGTCATTCCCAATAAAATTATCCTTTTGTCCTCTATCAAAGGACAAAATCTCCAATTAGTCCTAGGAGTCGAATGATCATTTTACACTTGATTTTTTCACAATTCCAGATCTGCCCTTAGGTTTACAAATGCATTTTTGCCCATTTTCACCTCAATTTTTTTTCGAACAGCCATGCACATTCACTCTTAGCTGAATTCTATACACATTCAATCTTAGCTAAGTTCGAATCCCACCCCCTGTCGGCCAATTGAAGGGATTTATCCCTACTTACCTGGTACGTGTGATCTGCGGGCGTTGCACATGCCCAGGGACCTAGTTGGGTGCTCTAAGAGGCCCGGATCCCTGTCATCGTAGAAAAAAAGAATTCTATACATGAGCAGGCCCCAATTCAGTCTCCCTTTCTTAGTAAGTTGCTGTTTTACTCCTAGTTCCTAATTTATGAATTCAGCCGCCATAAACTCTGCCACATATCACCTCTGTAAGTTTTAACACTGGAAATTTTGGGTCATTACAGTTTGCACTCAACAATGCCACGTGTGAGCTGATAAATCTGTATATCATGTTCATTAGGGCCAAAGTTCTACTATAATTTACTCCATAGTTTGACAGCAAAATCTTAAAATATGAAGGTTTTTAAAAGATTTGAATCGCTGGAGTTAAACAACCAACCAAGGATAATGACATTTTCAGCTTTCCATTCAGCAACATCAGAGGGTCCTGGTTTAGGTCTAGCAATAGATCCTGTGAGGCAACCCATCTTCTTTCCACTTTGAACAAATAAAGAAATAGGTTTTTTCGATTGTAGATAATTGGGTGAATTCAACTTAGAGAAGATTTTTCAGAACTCATTGAAATATATTTCTCACCCATTTTGTGAGATCTCAACTGCACAAAAAAGATAGTTGTAACACAAAAAGTGAAAAAACAGCCAAAAGGCTGTATATCTCAGTAAAAAGGGTTACAATTCCCAATAAAGTGAGATTAACTCGCAACTATTACTGATAATAGTATTGGTGTACAAGAAACACCATGTAAGATGTTCTTTCAAGCAAACCGACACATAAATAAAAAAATGAGCTTGGTCACTCGCAGGCATGAGAAGTATATCCCATTAACTATCTTGTCCTTACATTCCCCAACAAAATGTTACGGAGCGTAAACATCGACACCTTAATAGTGTTACTCGCACTTTCTTACGGGGTATGCATGTGTCAAAGTCTTACTGGTCTTTGATCTTTTCATTGAATGTTTCCTGATTAATTGGACTTGTATTCATGCCTTGGAGGGTGACATTCCTTACCAAACTTGCGTCCTCAAGGAACTATGAATCCTGTTGAACCTCGTGTTGTTGGATGTACTTCCTTTATTCGCATCATAGTCGTCATGTCAAAAACTTGATGATAAAGCCATCAAATCTATTTTTGTTGGTTATTCTATCCACTTCAAAGTGTATCAATGTTATGGTCCTCATATGTTATTTTACATCAATGAATGTTTCCTTTTTTGAGGATGTTACATTTTTTTTCCTAATCATATTACTCTTGCTACCCCTGAGATTCCTTTGCCTATGTATGTTGTTATTGGGTCCTCTCTGTCTGTATAGCAGTACAAGAAGGGCTATGCTATTACCAGTGCCAACCAAGAAATCAAATTTCGGCCAATACCGATGCGTATCGGTTTTCTGGCCAATCGATATGTATAGGTATCATGCCCAAAAACAATTCAGATTTCAGATGGAATTCGCTTGATTTTTCTGTACTGTACCTGACGAATCCCAAGTCAGATTCAAAAGATATTATACCTGAATTTTTTTTTAAAGTTTTCGCTGCTTTTACTGTGCTGTCATAATGACGTGACAGTCCCCAATATGTTACCCATAGAGAGTGGAAAAGGGTACCTGTGTTCGCGCCCACCTGTTTACTGAAAGCGCCCACGTCCCAGACCCCTTGAACACCGTTGATTGCGTCGGATCAGATGATGGAGGTCGTATTTCACCTAGATCTTTCACACAATAGATCTTGAGATCATGGCGAACCTATCAGATGGCTAGTGTTTGATTACATGTGTCACGGATCTCCATAAAATGGCCCTTGAATCATTTGGCACACGTCACGCTCAAACATGATTTTAAGGCCATTTTTTTTGATCTGTGATACGTGGAATCAATAACTTGCTGTTTGATAGGTGCACCATGATCTCAAGATCTATTGTATGGAAGATCAGGGTGAATCTACCTCCATCATCTGATCCAATGCAATCAATGGTTTTCAAGGTGTCTGGTGCGTGGGCGTTTTCAGTAAATAGGTGGGCGCGAACAAAGGTACCCCTTAGTAGTAGGAAAATGGGAGGTCATTGCTTGCTATTTTTGTGCTGCCAGCCTGTCATGTCACATGTCACATCATGTGTATATTATCTTTTTTTTTTCAACATTTAAAAAATTGGGTACATATCAGACGCCAACCATACATATCTGCTACAGTGCTACAGTTTAGATGGAGCAACTGGCAACATATTTTTCTTTTTCCATAAAAATACCGGATACGTATCAGTATCGGCCGATACGTATCAGTCCTCTATGGACCGATACTGATACTCACTTTGAAACCTTGGTGCCAATGATGGCATGGACCTCCCTTAACTATGCAGCAGCCTTCTTCCTTCTTGCAGGGAACTCTGGTAAATACTGGTTCCCCATCTTTACTTCCTAGTGATCATCCTTTTAATTTTGCGGATACTCCCACAAGTTCTTCTGATCTTGATCTCCTTATGGCTCTTCGAAAGAGGATTCACAAGTGTGTTACTCCCTATTCAATAGTCAAATATGTACCTTATCAATCTTTATCTTCTTCATAAGGCTTTTCTCACCATGGTTGATACAATTATTATTCCTCTTTCTGTTCATGCTGCTCTTACTCACCCTGATTGATGAGATCAATCAACAATGATTGATGAGATGGATGCCCTATAATACTTGGGATTTGGTTCATCTTCCTTTAAAAAAGAAAATAGTTGGATGTTGTTGGTTTCTTGCCACAAAGCATAATCCTGATGGCACGGTTTCCAGATACAAGGCTAGTTTAGTTGCTTGTGAGTTTACCTAGACCTATGGTTCCCCTGTGGCCAATTTTTCTTCTGTTCAAGTCCTGATTTCCGTTGCTACCAATCAAAATTGGCCCTTTTATCAACTCGACTTGAAGAATGCTTTCGTAGAGCCATCTAGATCACTGAAGAAGTCTGTATGGATCCTCCACCTGGCTTCCGGTTTCAGAGGGAGACGAGGGAAGTTTGTCTACTTTGCAAGTCGATCTATGGTTTGAAGCAGTAGCCTCGTGCATGGTTTCACCGTTTTAGTGGAATGATTCTTGATTTGAGATTTCAGAGATGCCATTCTAAGTGCACTGTATTTGTTCACTTTAGTCCAGTGGGCCACACTATACTGTTGGTTTATATTGATGATATTATTTTCACTAGAGATGACCGTTATTTTATTTCCCATGTGAAGAATGAGCTTGGTCGCATCTTTTAGGTAAATGGCTTGGGCACATTGAAGCATTTTTTAGGATTGGAGATTGCTCGTTCAAGAAAAAACATCTTTCTTTCTCAGATGAAGCATGCTTTAGACTTGTTGACTGATATTGTTATGCTTGGTTGCAAGTCTGCTTCTGCTTCTACGGATTCTAAGCGGTCTCTCCATGAAAAAGGAGAATTATTAGCCGATCCTCACGAGTATCAGCGTCTTGTAGGCTGTTTGATCTATCTTATTCTATCCAGACTGGATATTACATTTGCTGTTAAGTCTAGAAAAATTGCGAGCGCAAAAAAAAGCACAACGCACACCAAACAACATCAGACCTTACAGAACTGAAGGCCGAGAGAAAAGGGAAACCCAACTACCTATTCCCTCGACCATAACCCACCTCACACGCTCTAGTTTTCCCCCGTATGGACCCATTGTTGCAGTATAGGTTTAGCATTACCAGACACGAGCACACCTTATTTTGGTTTGTCAGTTTATGCCCACCCCACGTACTCCACATTTTACTGATGTACATCATATTCTAAGATACATCAAATCCAGCCCACATGTTTGTCACTTACGTGTTCATCTCCATATTTCCGGGTATACTGATGCTGATTGGGCTGATGCTATTACTTATCGACACTCTACTTCTGGATATTGTGCCTTTCTTGGTGGCAATTTCGTTGAATGGAAGAGCAAGAAGCAACATGGGGTGTCTCGCTCTAGTGCTGTGGCAGAGTATCGAGCTATTGTGCATGGAGCTTGTGAGCTTATATCATTGAACTTGGATTTCCCATAGTGGCCCTATGCTCCTTCATTGAGATAATGAAGCGGCTGAAAAATTGTATCTGATTTTGTCTTACATGAAAGGACGAAGTAGATTGAAGTGGATGCTTATTTTTTCAGAGAAAAGGTACGGGTTAATAAGTTGGATCTTATTGATGCCTCTTGTTCTCAACAATTAGCTGATGTGTTTACCGGTTGGACCTATGGTTCTTTCAGATATTACTATCAAGCTGAGCATGCATGATATCCGTGCTCCAGCATGAGGGGGAGTGTTGGTGTCAGTGTATTTGCTTTATATGGGATGTGGTGTGTAACACTGTAACGTATGTGTTTTAATACTTTTATCATTAGTATAAAAAATAGTGAGGAGTTTTTTCCTACTAAGCTATTCAACCTAAATTCTTGTCCTTCTCTCCTCTCTCTTTCTCCTTCTTTCTCTAACCCTAACCTAATTCCTATAATCTTTTCTTACCTATACCTAACCCATCTTTCTCCTCTAAAAGAACCATATTCCGTTGGTAATATACTTTTGATTATGTGTGCAACTACGTATCACAACATTTTCAAAGTAGGAACATAATGGTAATTTGTTTTTACTTGGATTCTGATATGTTGTTAACTCACAAATAAACTTTTGATTTCTTATGCGTGCCTTTGATTTCTCAAGAGTAAATTGTTTAGTAGATATTTGTTTTCCATTATATTAACTGATTATTTCAAATTTGTTTCATGACATCCTTGCTTCTATGATCTTGAAAGAGGTCAATGATAATTGGATAGTTGAAGTTCCATAATTGTTCTTCTTACTATCTAGACAAAAGAACACTTCTGTTTTGATTGCATTGTAAAGATTTCAATATTTTGTAATCTTTAGTAGTCAACTAGGTAGTTGCGGTTATAGCAGTAGTATGCACACCGTGCAAATTGTTTGGCCTTTTCTAATGCATGGTTAACCTCAAAGTACATAACATCTATTTCATTCTAATCTGAAGTACATTTGCTTTTATTGCAGGTACAGGAAGCTCTTATCTAGTGTTGATCTGACAAAAGATTTTTTTTATAGTTATACATACCCAGTCATGCAAAGTTTGCAGAAAAATGTATTGGCAATGGGGGAGGAAAGGATGCCCTATGAAAACATATTTGTATGGAATGCATTTCTTACTCAAGTAATTCGATCAAGGTGTAATAATACACTTTGGACAATCGCTTTGGTTCATGGGCATTTTAAGCAGGTATATTCTGTCTAGTTTTTGTTTATATGGTTTCATTTGCATGTTCCGAATTTTGTCATATGTATTTGTACCTGCACCCTATGGCTTTGAAGCATGACATGACGTAGTTTTCTTCAACGATCTAGAAATTTTAGTCTATCAGTTCCTCATACCCAAAAAATTATTTTCTATTACATTGAGATTTTATTTGTGAGGTCCTTTAAGTTATTCAAGGTCAATGATTTGAAAATGCCACATGGCTGGTATTTTTTTACCAATTGGTTTGTATGGGGAGAGATGTTCCAGAGTTTATTCACACGTCCAAAAAAAGGTGTATGTCATCGTGATCGTCATTCCCCTTATACAGAACTGCACACAAGCAGGAATACAACCCCATGCCACCTGCCATGTAAAAAACTTGACTTGAAACTTTTCCGGAGAACTTCGCATATTGGTCAACGCTTTTCAACTAGTGGCCTCCTTGTTAAGAAAACATAGAAGGATCTTACTGAGAAACTCCCTTTTTTTCCCATCATTATACCCTCCTATCTTCCCTACTTTTGGACCCCTACCTTTGTCCAACTCTCCCAATAATTCTACAAGCTCCCTCTTGTCAGTCCTCCTCAAATTTCTTTGAAGTTGAATGTCCCAAGATCATTGGCTCCTTTCTCTATCCCATACCTCTTCAATCTTGGCATTCTTGTTCACGCCAAATTATAAATATTTGAATATCGCCTTTTGAACATTTCCTCACCACATCATCTATCTTGCCAAGAGCGGATCCTATTTCCTCGACCCACATTGAAAACGATGCCTTCCTCAAAATTACTCGTTTTTTGTACGCCCTTCCACAAACCTGATCCAACCCTCCCTCTATGGCTCCTAATATCCCACCCGACCTCTCTTTCCCGTACTTGCCCAAAATTCCTCACAACTTTTCCACAACCTCTTTCCAATAGAGCAAGGCTTAGTGATTGATTGGATCCCTAAACCTCCAAACATAATAGGAAATCTCACCACATCCTAGTTGACGACGTGAATCTTTTCCTTTGAATATGCACCTCTCCATAAAATTTCTCTGAATTTCTCTATGCATCTCGCAACTGTGATGGGGCATTCAAGCATAGAAATGAAACATATTGGTAGGCTGGCCAATGTCTCCCTACCCTTTCAATCGTCTTATACCCTTCCATCCTGCCAGCTTCTTATCTAAACGTTCTACCACTAGGTCCCCCATTGAATGGAGCGTTTTCCTAGACAACGAGGGAGACCAGAATATGTGGCCAGGAGTTGCCCCCAACCACATTCCATGGCCCTAGCCAGCTACTCCTCCACTCTTATGCCAATCATGGTTTTTTATCCTACATTCATTCGTTGCCCTGAGACAATTTTAATACCTAATTATCACCTTGTCATTTCTAATTTCCTTTTCATCCGCCCCACAAAAATGATTGTATCATCAACATATTGTAGATGCATACCTTTATGCCTTTACTCATCTCAAAGCCACTAAACAAACCCATCGAAGATGCTTGCTGCATGAACTTGGCCAAGGCTTATGCAACCATATCAAATAAGTATGGGGAAAGAATATCTCCTTGTCAGATGCAATTGCATGGTTCAAAATGTCGGATAATACTGATATCGGTATCGAAGCCCACCGATACATGATACATTGGGTATTTATTGTCGATACATACCAATATATCCGTTGTATCACCAATACATTGAATGTATTAGTGATACCGATATGTATCGTCTCGGTATTGATGGAAACGATATCTATCAGTAAACTGACAGTTTGAGCCATGCGCCCTTATGTTGCTTCTGAAAAAGCCTTTTGGGGTAGAAAACCGCACTGTAGAGATACAACTACTAATCAAATGCCTCCATCTTTTGCTGAAACCAAGCCACCTCATCATATAATCTAAGAATCTCCAGTTCACACTATGGTATGCAGTATGCCTTTTCGATATCCAACTTACAAATCACTCTTGGCCTACCCATCTTATACTGCAAATTGATACGCTCATGTGCCAATACCAAATCATCTACGATTAACAAATGCACTTTGACTAGGAGATATAATTTTGACCACCAGAGGTCTCAATCTCTTTGCTAGCACCTTTGTGATGATTTTTGTATAAGTTTCCGCAAACTGATCGGTTTATAATCTTCAATTTCATCGCACCCGCTTTGCGATGATTTATGCATGAAGGATAGCTTTCCAACCTTATACATGCTTCTTCCTCTTACCACGGGGGAAACCAATGACAAATTTATGGGACCTAGTGATGGAGGGATTGGATTGGAAGCCTACTTTTTAAAAGAGTGATCTTCTCTCTCCGTGTGGGAATCTTCTCGACCGTATAGTTTTCCTCTTAGTGTGCAAACTCCAGCTATGATTTGTGGGATTCCATTGCAGAATGTGAGGTGACTCTTTAAAAAAGCGTTGTTCTTTAGGAGTCCATGTAATTCCTATAAGATTAGGAGTTGGTATAGGGTAATAGACCCGTACACTCTCAAGTGTGAATGGGTAAATCTCATTACGCTAAAGTGGTCAAACTTGTACTTTCACAGTGAATTTCGCAAAGTTCGACCATTTTGGCATAAGGAGTTTGGTCCGTTCACAGTTGAGAATGAATGGGTTGATTACCCTATACCATCTCTAAGATTAATGCTTTCGTGTCTACCATTTATTTCGTCTTGTACACCTTCCATTACCTGAGAATCAGTCACTGTTGAAGTATCTGGGTTCTTGAGGAGTTTGTACACGTCTGCAGCATAAGAGAGAAGTAACAGCATTTCCCTTCCTCCAATCTCATGAGTTGCCGTGGTGAAAGAAATTCTCTGCTGGTCTGGGAAAAAACTTCCCACCAAGCAATGCTTCAAAAGGGTAAAATTCTATTGGAGATCCTCCATACTCATCCTGGTAAGTTTTCCTTCCATCAGCTGCGTCCATGAAAGGAGTACAGTGCATGACCTGACTCGCTAGTTAGGCCTAGGTTTAAAAATCCAGACACCGACTTGCACTATTTCTTCATCTCAGGCATGTTCCCCTATCACCCTTCTAACTTAATTATGCTGCCATTCATCAATGAATTTTCCATCCAATTTATGATCTGATCAAGTTTGACCATCCTTACTATTTCACAATCACTCTAATTATTTACCAAAACAGCTCTTCACTTAGCATTTTACCAACTGGCTATGTTGAAAACCTTCAATTTTTGTTTCAGAGTTAGTGTCCCTATGGTGTCGGTATCTGTGAAGCATTTTTTACTCTAATTATAATATAGTACCTATAAATGCACCCAATGAATCTTTGAGGGCACGTACGCGGAAAACCCATTGACTTCTCTCAATGATACGATGGAGATCAGTTTTTTGTCTCAATTGTCCCCACAATGGATCTCAAGATCATGGGCGTACCATCAAACAGTCAGACTTTGATTTCATGTGGCACAAATCCCAAAAAAGTAATTGAAAAATCATGTGGCACTCATCACGTTCAAGCCTCATTTTAAGGTCAGTTTTTTGGGATCTGTGCCATGTGAAATCAAAATCTGACTTACGATGGTACTCCCATGATCTCGAGATCCATTGTGTGGACGATTGGGATAAAAAACTGATCTCGATCATCTCATTCAAAGCAGTCAATGGGCTTTCAGCTCAAAGATTTGGTGGGTGCATTTAAAGTTACTCATTATAATATTTGTTTGTGAAAAACTTGGGGCTCATTCGGCTTTGTTTATGTTTCAGTAGTTCCTCGTAATTTGACTAGCAGGTTTAATTATTAGTACATAGTTTACTCTGTCTATGAGGTCTCTTTCCATATAAAAAATGCGGTAAATGAAGCATGGTGGTCCTTTTATTATAGCATGTAGTTGCCGACTTAATGTTCTGACATGGTAGACACACAAACATTCATATCTTTATATGTAGGCATATTTCTGTTGTCAGTGTTTATACGGTTAAACTATAAAGTTCTACTGGTAACTAATTGTCAATTTATCATTTCTTTGGGAAAATTTTATCTCTAAAGAAATAAGATTACAACGTTCTTGAATCATTGAAAATAGTTCATGTTCTCTTTAATGTCATCTCCTCCATCTACAATTCGCATCATTAAATATGATGGCCTGATCTTATTTTTTGAATTTACATGTCATTTACACTCAAAATATTATTATTTCCAGTTTTTAAAGGGTTTCTTCTGTCTTTATAATGGCAGGTCAGGCTGTCAATTTTTGGAAGAGAATTTAGTGTGTGTCTTATTTCTCGACGGTCTCGCCATTTTGCGGGAACTCGGTATATTTCAATGCAAATAATTCTATGCAATGGCTTTGCAGTTACTTGGTTAATTGGATATTTTTTTTGTTTCTAATAGGCCAAGAAACAGTAGTTATAAACAGGAACAATGCTACAAATGCTCACTTTTTTTAATGTTACTTCTTTCATTGGCAGTTTAGTTATGGAATATCAAATTCAAGAAATTTAAACCACCATTAATTAAGGGTTTGCAAAGTTTAGGCGGTTGGGCCGATTGAGGAGAGATGCCTTGAAAATGCTCGTGTTGCTACCACACCACTTTATGTTATAGCCACCTCACTTAAGCAAAGGAAAAATTCATTGACCGCTTTGAATCGGATGATGGAGATATTTTTTCGTCCCAATCTTCCACATAATAGATCTTGAGATCATGAGCCTACCATTAGACGGTCATATGTTGACTCCACATTGCACACATCCCAAAGAGTGAGTGTGATATGACATACCGTCAAACATCGTTCCTGGTCATTTTTTGGGATGTGTGTCACGTGGAATCAATAACTGACCGTCTGATGGTAGGCCCAAGATCTCAAGATCTTTTGTGTGAAAGACTGGGACGAAAAACAATCTCCACCATCCGATTCAAAGCGGTCAATGAATTTTTTCCTTTGCTTATGTGAGGTGGCTGTAACATAAAAGTGGTGTGGTAGTAAATCCAGCCTTTGAAAAAGTTAGTTAAATCTTTACTTAAAAATATAAAAAATCACAAAATTAGAAACTGGTTAAATAATAAATTATAAAAAAATAAATACTGGAAAATTGAAATAATTGACAATCCTGAATTATTTTATTTTTTAACTCGTTGATAGAAATATTTGTTGGAGATAATATGTTAGCATGGTAGTAGTAAATGTGGGGTCTTAATGTTATACAAGTCTAGTTGAGTTAGTAGGTTAGTGCCATATTGAGTAAAAATATAATTGGTGTCTATGTTGCCCTCTATAAAAATTACTTAGCACTTGTGATTCTTATCATCTTGAATATTAATAATGTAGTTCACTTAGTATTCTTGCTCTCTCTTTCTCTCTCTTTTCTCCATCTCTTTCCATAATAAACCAATTAGAATATGCTTCTCTTTAGTTATTTCTTCTTTATGCTTTTTTTTTAATCAGTAATGTATAATATATTGAAATCAGCAAGATGCTGGAAAGTACAGTACATCGACATAACCATCAAAAACGGAAAAAAGGTCGAAAGATCGATAAGCCCTCCACATATACAGGTTAAACCCGGATCCCACATATACCTTTCCTCACCTTGCACCCGTTCGCCTCTAGAAGCCAAAGCCACACCTGATCTCTCATAGCCTTTAAGATCATCCCCACTGGACGTGTCTTGTTCTCAAAGATCCAAAGGTTGCGTTGGCGCCATAAATTCCAAAATATGGAGTACAAGGCCGTCTTCCAGTACTTATCCTGCTGTTCCTCCAAACTAACCGACTCCCACATGAGAAATTGAGTGTATACCGATGCCGACATAAACCAAATCATATCGAAGGACTGGATGACCACGTTTCAAACATGGTGTGCTATCTCACAGTGAAGCAACAGGTGTGCTGTAGACTCCTCACTATTTTTGCACATGACGCACCGATTAGGAAGGTCCTTTCCTCTCCGGATAAGCTGGTCCACCTTTAGGATTTTTTCCTTGAACGCCGTCCACTCTAATACTTCAATTTTTGAGGGTATGTTAGCCTTCCACAACGTTGCACCGAGCCAATTGATCAACGGTCATCGATTTAGCATCTTGTAATATGAATGGACTTTGAAACAACCATCTCTGCTTGGGGACCAAATGCGCCGATCATGTCCTTGAGGGAGTTTCTGCATCTGATACAGTCTATGCAGCAGATGAGAGAACGAAGTCATCTCTGATTCACTCAGCATACGCCTGGTGGTGACATCCCATGTCCTCCCAACCAGATTTTCCGACACATAATCCGCCACCATTCCAGTAGGATTCGTAGCTATGACGAAGATATCCGGGTAGTATGTTTTAAGCGGGTAATCGTCCACCCACAGATCTTCCTAGAACCTAATTCTGGTGCCACAACCCCATTTGAACTGTACACCTCTGGCAAAAAGAGGCCAGGTATGACATGCTTTTCCACCATGCAGATGTGCCTCTTCGCGATTTAGTTTGTACACCCCAATTCCCCTTCGAGTAGCCATACTTCTCAATCAGCACCTCATGCCAAATGCTGTCCCTTTCTTCCCTTGCTCCCGCTCTCCAGAACCATTTACCAAGGAGAGCAATGTTGGTCCATTTCAGACTACGGATACCCAGACCCCCACATATGACTGGTACCTGGCATGTATCCCAGTTAATCAGGTGATACCGCTTGTCCGGTCCAGATCCATCCCACAAGAAATTTCGTTGTATCTACTCCAGCTGATTGATGACCGCTATCGGACACTTGAACGTAGACATGTAGAACGTAGGCAACGTCGCAAGAACCGATTTAATAAGGACCAACCGTCCACCGCTGCTGAGTAACTTGCCTTTCCACGATGCAAACCGCTGTTCAAATCTTTGAACTACAGGATCCCAGTCCCTCTCAGCCGGAAGTCTCAATCCGAGTGGCAGCCCGAGGTATTGATTGGTAACTTCTCAGTGCCGCAGTTCACTACTTGAGCTATCTCATTCAGAAACTGGTCATCAGTCCTAATCCCTGTGATACTAGATTTGGCAAGATTTATCCGCTGTCCCGATACTGCCTCATAAATCGTTAGTATGTCAAATAAAGCCTTGAACTCCGCGACATCGGCTTTGCCAAAAATTAAAGTGTCATCAGCGTATTGGAGGTGGGATATGCACCGATCCTTGGTCCCCACCCGAATTCTGATTACCAGATTTAATTCTCTCCCCCGTCTGATCAGACCCGCCAGAGCTTCGCCAACAATGTTGAATAAGAAAGGGGAAAGGGGTCTCCCTGTCGAATCCCTCTCGAACTCTTGAAGTACCATTAATCAAAGCAGAGAACCAAGGCGACGAATAGCACCCCTTTAACCATTTTCTCCAAATTTCGTCGAAACCCATTCTCCCAAGCATATAGTCGATACATTCCCAACTTACACGATCATACGCTTTTTCCATATCAACCTTCCAAAGCGCCGCCGGCCGACGGTGACCATGAGCCGAATGTATAGTCTCCTGGGCCACCACCACCAGATCCAGTAACTGTCTTCCCCTAATTAAAGCTCCCTGATTATTGGAAATGACCTCCCCAAAACTGGTTGGATTCTGTTTGCAAGCACTTTGGCAATTATCTTGTATAAACAGTTAATAAGACAAATCGGGCGGAAATCGGCGATGTCGTCGGCTCCTTCCCTTTTGGGGATAAGTGTGATGAACGTGGAGTTGAGGCTTCGCCCTATGAAACCAGAAATGTGGACCTCATGTAGCGCTTCTATAATATTCGCTTTTATCGAGATCCAAAATTTTTGGAAGAATTCCATTGTAAATCCGTCAGGGCCCGGCGCCTTGTTCTTTCCACTGAACTTGATCACTCGCCTAACCTCTTCTTCCGTAAATTACCTTTCCAAACCGGTCCGCTCCTCCTTGGAGATGGACCGAAACTGGATCCCGTCCAATCCAAGTCGGCGCAACCTTTCATCCGAATACAGCCTTTTGTAGAACCCAACGATGTGCTCCTTGATCTGCTCTTCCCCCGAGTAGGACACCCCATCAGCCATGATTCTCCCCAAATACTTCGATTTGTTCCGCGCGTTGGCAATCACATGGATGTATTTGGTGTTGGAATCACCCTCCTTGAGTCACTTCACTTTAGATATTTGTTTTCAGTGAGTCTCTTCCGCCATACACATTTTGTTGAATTCCTGTTTAACCCTATATCTTTCCTCTCTCTCTCCCTCCTCCAGCCTTCTTGTTTCTTCCTGATTGTCAATTTCCTTAAGCCTCAACAACAACTTCTCTTTGTTGACTTGGATCTGACTGAATACCTCTTTGTTCCAAGCCTTTATTCTTTCCTTTGTGTGTTGCAGTTTTGATATGAACTTGAAGGCAGCTGTCCTGACTGGTGTCGTTTCATTCCACCAAGTGGGGACCAATGTCCAAAAATTGTCATCTAAAAGCCACATGTTCTTGAATCTGAAGGGAGACAGCCCTCGAGCCCTCGATTCGCAGGATAACAGAATTTGCCTGTGATCGGAGACGACCCTTGCCCCTGGGAAAGTATCCAGCCATTCCACTGTACAAAGAAATCTGTCGAGTCGGCTTAGAGAATGATTATCCTGAAGATTCGACCATGTGAATCTCACTCCAGAAAGTGGGAGATCGAACAACGCCCAATCTGCAATGAAGGTGTTAAAGTCACGCATGACCACAACGTCCGGTGGTCCACCTTGCTTCTCGTGCTCCCCTCTGATGGCATTGAATTCGCCCCCAAGATAGAACGGGAGGTCCCATCTGGCGGCAATAGCAACGAGCTCAAACCAAAACTCGTCTCTCTCTCTCTCTATCAACAGATGGCCCGTAAATACCAGTGAACATCCATGTCTTTCCTTTGGCTTTAGTGCGCAGAACGACCGCAGCTGTGTATACCCCCACCTCTTCCTCCATTTTGTCGAATAAGGTCGAGTTCTAAGCCACCAGTATACCCCCCGATGCACCCACAGAGTCCACGCCTATCCAGTCCCATCGAATGCCACCGAGCGTGGAAGCAACTTTCCGCCTATCACAGATGCCCCATTTTGTTTCCTGTAAGGTGATAATTTCAGGCTTTAAAGCGGTGATCACTTGTTTGACCCCTGCCCGCTTCCGTTGACCGCTAATACCTTGCACATTCCAAGATTGTAACTTCATAATAACTAATAACAGCGCCCGCCCACGTCTAAGAAGCAGGGGATTAGAGCCCCTCTGCTCCCCTCCCATCCGACATTCCCCACTGTAATCGAGCAAGTTCTCTGGATCCTCCTCGACGAGTCCTTCTGCTCTCCTGCTTGCTCGCCATTATCGAACGGAAAACCTTTTCAAGGTCCTCTTCTGTGCCCTTGAACGACAACCCAAGTTCGTTGCCAACTCCAATTAGCCGATCAATGTTGTTCCGGCTATCTGTCTCGTCTTCTGATTCACTACCCGTGTTGATCCGAATCATATCTTCTTCCTCTTCCGTCGTCAAAGTGTCACCGTGAAGGGCTCCACCACTCCTCTCGCAGCAGTCCGTAGTGCCCGCCGGTATCATCTCAGACCTTGGGGAGGATTCATCCAA
Organism: Chloranthus sessilifolius; assembly: GCA_021018995.1. NCBI lineage: Eukaryota > Viridiplantae > Streptophyta > Magnoliopsida > Chloranthales > Chloranthaceae > Chloranthus > Chloranthus sessilifolius. The sequence goes on from CM037591.1 coordinate 7,872,442, forward strand.
GGCTAGAGTAGCAGAAAGCACCCTTGGGTATTTGATTCCGACGCTATCAGCTGACCCAAGTTGCTGTTGATACTTGGTTGTCGGGTTGGCCCACCAACAAGTCGTATCCATTTGTTGGGTTCACTCGTACCCCCCGGTCTTGGTATTAGGCCCGTCAGGTGCGAACTGAATGAGACCCGGACCACCTTCTTATTGGGCCCAGAACCCGAGCATAATGTAAAGTCCCACGTCCCGCCATGCCCATTGCCCTGTTCGCTGACTCCCGCCAGCTGTCTCCCCAATAAATGGGCTCCGACACGTGTCGCCCTCCCACATAGGTAACCGGCTATATCCAGTTCGCCTTGTATTCCAGAAGTTTCAACTGCTTTGTCAGATGTCTCCCTTTCTTTGCTTCTCGAAACCCAAGGCCCCTTCTCTCTTTTTCTCTTCCTATGATAAACCTAAAACCCTTTATTCTGATTGCCATTTGCTTCCGTAACAGGGTGCCATCGCCCTCGAGCTCCATGGGATCCCAGGTACGGTACTAGTTGTCTTCAACCTTTGCCGGCATCCACGTAGCCTCTTCTGGCACAACCTCGACATACTCAGAACCCATCCCATTGCTTTTTAGGAGGTCAACGCAGCAGGTGGTTCTAGGAGTACGAGTTGTCGGGTTCCGTGGAAGGGAAGCTTCGAGATGATGTCGTGTTGACATCCTAGCAGTGCTCAGTTCTCTATGTCGCCCACGTGCCACCTCTCTCCTCGAGATCTGCCTTGCAAAAGGGTATAAACCCTTCCTCTTTCGATGCTAGACCTTAAAGGGAAAACAAAGAAGGCAGCAAAAACTCCACTCCTCACCCCCAGTAAGGCAGCGCAGAGCAGACACCCCCAGCAAGAGGAAGCTAACGATGTAAAAACAGGCAGTCCCACTCATTCAGAAGATTGATATCCCCATTGTCAATCCCCTTGTACTGTATCCTGAGTCAACTGAGAGTAAAATCATTAACAGATCTGACCATGAAACTGAAGGGGCGCCTGACTCTGCGGAACACCCTGTCATTCCTTTCCAACCAAATGTCCTACGTCACGGCATAAACCACACTCCTCGAAAGATCTCCTCTGATGTCCTAGAGCTGTAAGGCATCCCATTGCTGAAACACCTCCACCTTCTGAGGTAAGACCCAGCTAACTCTAAAAGTTCTGAGGACCACTCCCCATATTTGTAAAGAGAAGTGGCAGTGAAGAATCGTGTGGTCAATGGATTCAGGGCCATGCAGGCACATGTTGCATCTGTTGCGCGCACGTTCACACCCCTTATAATAAGCTGGCCAATAGTTAAGATTCTGCCCCAGCCGACCGACTGGCTAAAACTGATCTTAAGTTTCCAAAACTTCGACCAAATTGTGCGCCGACCTGCTCACATGAACTTCATGTATAGGTGATTGTAAAAGGACTTAACCGAGAAATTCCCTCTGGTAGTTTTGCTCCAAATTCTGCAGTCCCTGTTGACTCGATTTCTGTTCATCGAGTGAATTAATTGGACGAGATTGGCAAACTCCTCAACCTCCTCATCTTTGAGATATCTGCGAGTGTTAATATTCCAAGTAGTCTGACCATTCCTGACTTCTGAGACCTCCCCAATTTTGGCCTCTCGCTGTATGGAAATCTGGTAAATAGCAGGGAAGCTCTCTTTTGAATCCTATTATCCTTCCAACGATCAGTCCATAACCTGATTCTCGACCCATCACCCCAATTGAATGCCAGACATTCATCGGTCAGAGAGTGCATATTTCACTCCCCTCCACCAGCCAAAATCGTTTCTGCCCTCAGTTCTGATATCTCAACCATCATTATTGATTCCATACTTGGAAACAACCACCTTCCATCAAAGCTTGTCCCTCTCGGTCTATTCTCCAAGTTTCCAAATCCACTTGCCCAACAGGACCTTGTTAACAAGGCCACTTTTCTGATGCCAAGGCCGCCATTTTTCTTATTGCGGCAACAGGTCTCCCAGTTGAGGAGGTGGAATTTCCTCGCATCCCCACCCCCCTCCCAAAGGAAATACTAAAAATCTTTTCCAGCTTCTTCACAACCTTAACTAGAGCAACAAACATGGACAGGTAAAAAATTGGGAGTGAGGCAAGGACGGACAGGATAAGGGTCAATCGATCCCCGTTGCTCAACAGTTTACTCTTCCAAGTTCCAATTCTCTTCTGAAATCTTAAGACTACCGGGTCCCACATATGGCTCTTCAATTTCCCAATTCCCCTGGAACTTCTGAAGTACCCCACCAAGGATCCATTGATAATGATAAAAAACCTTGTGGAAGCGTAGCATCCTCTCATCCATCTGCTCCATCTATTTCCAGAGTCCATCCTCATCATCATGTATTGTAGAAAGTTCCAATCCACACAGTCGTAAGCTTTCTCAATGCCCACCTTGAAAATCATGCCTCTTTCTCTTCTTTTATGAATAGAATCTATGGCTACATGTGCCGTGACGACAACATCGAGCATCTGGTGCCCTGAAATAAAGGTTCCCTGGGGGCTAGAAATCAAGTCTCCAATCACAGATTTCAACCTATTGGCAAGCACTTTTGCAGAATCTTGTACACACCCCCAAGAAGGCTGATAGGTCTAAAGTCCTGCAGCTCCTCAACATCGTCCACCTTTGGGATCAGGGCAATAAAGGTAGAGTTCATACTCTTTCCCACCATTCCATCTCTTCTCCATCTCTTTCCTTGATGAACCGTGATTGGGGTATGCTTCTCTTTAGTTATTTCTTCTTTGTGTTTTAATACGTATTACATTCTACATGGTATCAGAGACAGAGTGGGTCGAACTCACGAGTCCTTCGTGGGCATGAGTCAATTTCGTCTTAAGTATCTACACCTTAGTGCGGGAGCGGATTCGGGAGCCGGTGCAGTGAAGCGGCAATTTTTAAAAATCTAGGAAGCGGGAGCGCCTATATATATATATATATCTGATTTTTTTTAATAAATTCAAAACTTCAACAAATCTTGAGATCATGGCCCACCTATCATACGGCCAGATGTTGATTCCACGTGGAATCAATACCCCAAATGACTTGAGAACCTTTCTCATGGTAGGCCATAATCATGGTCACTTTTTGGGGACGTTGCCACATGGAATCAAAATCTGACTGTATGATAAGTGAGCCATGATCTTGAGATCTACTGTGTGGAAGATTGAAGGGTAGAACGATCTCGATCGTCTTATTCAAGGCAATCAACATATCAGACAGTGGAAAATCCTAGTTGCACTTGAAGAATCCTCGATTGCAAACTTTGGTATTAAAGTAATTAAAACCTTCGTAAAGCTGGAGGGGATGTTAACTGTAAAATCCCATTTATAGGGCTTTGAAGTAAAACCCCTTCTATTAAAGCCCCTTTGATATATATTCTAAAAAGTAAAAGAGGTATCAATTGAAAAAAAAAACCCAACTTTAAGGGTTTTAAAATCATACCCTCCAAGCTTATTTGTTTTGAGAGGGAGGGAGGGAGGGGGAGAGAGAGAACGGTTTTAAAATTATACCCTCAAAGCTTATTTGTTTTGAGAGAGAGAGAGAGAGGTAAATGACTTCGAGCAATGTAGTCTAATAGTCCTATATTAAATACCAGGAGCAAAAATACCAAAAGTTGAGTAGTTTGCTTTCTACTCTTCCGAGCATCCAAATTGCCCCATAAAGACAGAGTGTCCAAAACTTGAGCAGCGATCAATAACAGATTGTGAGAACCCAAATATTTTAAATGCGTAGTTGTTATGGTTGAGAAGATACACGAGTCATTCTCTAAAATATGAAGGTTAAATAGTAAATTTAGTTTAGGGACGCAATGATCGTTTCAGAGAAAGGTAAGGGTAACAAGTGAACTTTGAACATGATGGGCATTTCAAAGAAATATAGGGCTAAGGTAGTAATTTTGCATCTAGGACATATGGTCATTTCAGAAAAAGAAAAATGTAAAATGATAAGTTGACATGCATTGATACACCTAACTAAAGTGTAACTGCTCACCCTAACCCTAGATACTGGTCAAAGGAGGTGGAAATTGGTCAAAGGAGGTAGAGAAATCAAAGGAGGTGGAAACTACTCAAAGGAGGTAATGTGCTACTTAACCGTTGAAGATGGCCAAGGGGCATAGTCAAGGAGGTGATGTAACACAATCAAGGAGGTGATGCAACACAGTCAAGGAGGTGATGCAACACTTGGCCCTTGGAGGTGGCCAAGACGCACAATTAAGGAGGTGATGTAGCACTTGGCCCCTGGAGATGACCAAGGGGTACAATTAAGGTAGTGATGCAATGCTTGCCCCTTGGAGGTGGCCAAGGGACACTGTCGAACAAATATGCAAGACTTGGTCCTTGTAGGTGGCCAATGGGCACTGTTAAACAAGTGATGCATGACTTGGCCTTTGGAGGTGGCCAAGAACCAAGGTCAAGGGGATGTACTTATATTAAAGTAATATAATATAATTAATTGTGGAGGTAGAAATAATATTAAATTAATTGAGGAGGTAGAAATAATATTAAATTAATTGAAGAGGTCGCAGAGGAGGGTCCCTTGGAAGAGCTTATTCTCCCATTCCACAGTGCCATGCCAAGGAGAAGGAGAAGAAGAAAGATGGGGAGCTCGGTTCAACTTGGCTCGGCTCGACTTGGTCAAGCTTGGTGCGGAACAGTTCGGCACGATTTGGTCCAACTCAGACTTAGTCAGCACTTTAAATTCGTTTAGTCTAGCCGATCGTGTTTAGCATGATTAAGCATATTTAGTCAAGTACATCATGTTTAGACTAGAGTAATTATGCTTTGGCTAATTAATCATAATTAGCCTAAGTAATCAAGCTTAGCCTAAACAATCATGCTTAGGCTAATGTATAAAAGTTTTTGAAAAGCTCCATTTCACAATTGAAATATTATATTGAATATGAAAATTATCATTTAATTGATATTTGCATACAACCCTAACTTCCACTATTTGATTGTAATAGATTGTATATAGAAATTAGATACTTAAATCATAAGTTTTGGCATTCCTATAGTTATGATTTTCATTTTATAACATGGTTTTAAAAGAAAAATATAGTACTTTGTATATAGTATATGACAACAATTACAACATCTATTTCAAAATGATTCCAAAAATGATTCCAAAATGAAAATAATAGCATATGTATATGGTCATAGCATATGTTTTCATATTCAAAAAGTTATTGATATGTGAAAAATACTTCTAAAATTTGGGTCGTATCCGTTTAATGATGTTTCTATGTGAAATACCCAAAACGAAAGGAAAAGTTTGTTTTGTTTTGTTTTTTGAGACGATAACAAAGCTATAATATATTAAAGCAAAAGCAAAGAAGAGACATACCTTGGTGGGTAGTAAGGAACTACCCAAGTAAAGAAACCCCCAAAAAACTCTCCCGGGAACCCAAGCAAGGTCGCGACGTAACCGAACCCCCATCACGATCGCCACAACCCACGACCCATAGGAATCAGGGACTACAACAATCCCAAAGCATCAAGAAGTGTTGGAACCCCCCCTCATTGAATTATGTCATCTTAACGGTGTTCCAGGAAACAACCATATCACGGATATCATGGATAACCATCATAAATAGTTTGACCCTTCGTCTGAACACTCTATTGTTTCTCTCCACCCAGATAGCCCAAAAGACCGCATACACGGTAAGCGGCCAAAGTTCCTTGCTTTGATCCTCCACACCGATCACCTTTCACATCTCCATCATTTGAGCCGGCCAGCACGGGAGAGCCCAAGTAACATTGAAGATGTTAAAAATCTTATACCAAATGTTGCGCTCAAAGGAGTAATGGAGAAGGATATGCGCCACATATTACCTCCCCCTCATACAAAGGAAGCATTTGTTTCGCACCAGAATGTTCTTCTGATCAGCTAGTCATGAGTAAGGATTCGCCCCCGTACAACCGCCCGAGCGATTTTTTTTTTAATCTTGGGAGGTATCTTTATCCTCCAAAAGTCGGACCACCACCTAGCATTGATACTGTTCCTCTCCTGCTTCAAACTTTGGTTGTAGAAGGATTTCACCGAGAAATACTCTTTAGCAGAGTGCTTCCATATCCTACGATCCCTATTACTGTCGTTCGGAGCCATCCCCCTAATGAGGGACATAAGATTCCAAAACTCTTCTAATTCCTCTAAGGCTGCGACATGCCATAATGTTCCATACCCGGGTGCCATGATTCATTTACACGAATTTGCAAATAACTGCCTCCTTTGAATATGAGAGCATATAAATGGTACGAAACACAAATTGAAGAGGTTGATTTCTGATCCATTTGTCCTTCCAAAAACGAATCCGCAGACCGTCACCCCAACTATACATGATACCGTTCTGTAGCTCCAACCTACATCGCTTCACCTCCTTCCACCAGGCCGACTCATGGGTAGAGGTGAAGTTGTGGTTCCAAAACTCCTCCGAGACCCCGTATTGGTTAGTAACCACCCGCCACCACAATTTATCCCGTTCTCTATCCTCCCCAATCCTCCATAACCACTTTGCCAAAAGGGCTTTGTTCAAAAGCCGTAATCTTCGGATCCCTAGTCCCCCTTCTTCCTTCTGATCACTACAGTCCCCCCATTTAACTAGATGTAGCTTCTTCCGATCCTCCTTCCCAAAGATAGTCTCTGATAATCTTCTCTAGTTTCTTCGTGATACTGATTGGGGCCAAGAAATTGACATCATAAACACCGGAATAGACGCTAGAGTGGACTTAATGAGAGTCAACCTCCCCTTGTTGCTGAGCATCTTACTTTTCCATGTACCCAACCTTTTTTGGAATCTTTGCACCAGAACATCCCAACTTCTCGCTCTGCACTTCCCGATTCCCAGAGGGAAACCAAGATAAGTGAGAGGTAGAGTTTCTTTCTTACACCCAATAGTCGCCACCACCCTCTCGGTATCCTCGTTGGATATATTAATGCCTGCCAAGATGGATTTATGCAAGTTGATTCTCTGGCCAGAAACACCTTCAAAGATAACCATCAAGTGAGTGACCGCGTTTACTTCCTCATCACCTTGGCTTCCATTACAAAACACCATCGTATCATTGACATATTGCAAGTGAGTAATAGTCATTCCGTTGTCTGCCACCTTGAACCCCCTAACCAGGTTAAGATCTTCCTCCCTCTTAAGCAGCCTGTGTAAAGCCTCCCCAACACAATTGAATAGCAGAGGCAATATCGGGCATCCCTGTCTGAGCCCCTGCTTACTCCTAAAGTATCCATACAAAGCCCCATTAATCAACATCGAGAATCTAACCGACACATTACAACCTTTCATTCATTTTCTCCACACCTCATCGAACCCCATTCTGAAAAGTACATAGTCGAGGAATTCCTACTAAACCCTATCATACACCTTTTCCATATCGATTTTAAAGATCCATCCCTTATCCTTCCGCTTTTTAACCAAATCAATCGTTTCGACCGTTGTAACCGCAATGCCTAACAATTGTCTACTTGGGATGAAAGCCTCCCCCTACACATCGGAAATCAGCGTGCTGATCACACCCTTGAGATGCATAGCTGGAATTTTTGCTATGACCTTGTAAGCACACCCAGTGAGGCTGATCGGCCTGAAGTCCGAGATGTTGATAGCCCCCACACACTTTGGAATGAGAGCAATAAATGTGGAGTTAATACTCTTGGCTAACTTGCCAGACGAGTGAAACTCACCCAGAAAAGTCATAAAATCAGCGCTAATGATAGGCCAACAGGATCTGAAGACTTCCATGGTAAACCCATCCGGACCCAGAGATTTGTTGCTGCCCAACTTCTCCATTGTGTCCTTTACTTCCTCCTCCGTGAACCTCCGTTCGAGGTCCCTAGCTTCATCCAAACCAATAGCATTGAAGGAAATACCATCCAGCAATGGTCTACTCCCCTCTTCCGACACATACAATTGCTTATAGAACTCAACAATCTTCACTTGCACCACATTAGGCTCCACTTACCTGGTCCCTTCAATATCAATAGTCGAGATCCGGTTATGTTTCCTTCTTCCATTAGCGACCGAATGGAAGAATTTAGTATTTTCATCTCCTTCCCGCAACCAATGAATCTTAGATTTTTGCCGCCATAGTTGTTCCTCCAATACTTTCGTGTTGTACGCCAATTTTAACACCAACCTGATTTCCCTATTCTCGTCGGAAAGCGGAAAACGTTCGTCCATTTGATCCACCATCGCTATTTCGGCAACAAGACCTTGCTTCATCCAAGACGTAGACCTGAAGCTATCTTTGTTCCAACCCTTTATCCGAGTTTTCAGGTTTTTCAATTTCGATGTGAAAATGTATGATGCCATATCAGTAATCTGTTCCTGATTCCACCACCCTTGGATTTTTTCTTTAAACTTCTCATACTGGAGCCACGCATTCACAAACCTAAACGGACCAGGGCCACAGCCCGGAAGCTAATTCTCGGGACAAGTTAGCGTAATCGGTTTATGATCAGAAATCGTCGTAGGCCAAAGTTGAACAGTAGCCTCGTCCATCATATCCAAAAAATCAACCCCACATAAAAATCTGTCTAGTCTGCACAAGATGGGATTGTCCTGTCCGTTCGTCCACGTAAACCGTCCCCAGATTCTCCCATATCAAACAGCGCACCTTGCGAAATGTACTCCTTGAATAAGTGGCTGTAAGATCTATAGGACTTCTATTTTTCTCATTCCCATTACAAAGGGCATTAAAGTCCCCCCCCCCCAACACAAACAGGAAAATCCCATTTGTTATTGATGACACTTAATTCAAAGAAGAACTCCCTTGTAAGCCTATTAACCGAAGGGCTGTAAACCGTAATAGCCACCCACTGATTCCCATTCTTGCAATCTTGAATGAGGCAGCTACCAAGAAGCTTCCTATCTCTGCGTCCACCGGTTTAAAAATGTTGGAGTCTCAAGCGAGAAGCACACCGCCCCTACTTCCTACCGCATCGAGAGCCAACTAATCCCAAGAATTAGCTCCTATAACTGAACAAACCATAGAATCGGTCACCTCTTCCCTCTTAGTCTCTTGTAATCCGATCACCTCCAATTTCTTACCTCTAATGAAAGATCTGACTAGGGACCTTTTGTCCTGATCTCCCAAGCCTCTCACACTCCAGTTCAAGAACTTCATAAACAAAGGAAGGAAAAAAAACGGCCCACTAGCAGAGATCACTAGCATCCCTCCTACGTACTCCCATAAGGGGAGCATTGTCCCTGAGCCTCTCCCTCTTTGACAATCGTTCTTCTCTGCCCCTTCCTATGTCATGAATAGTATAAACCCCATCTGGATCTGACCTAGACCTTTTTCCCTCTAAGCCGCTCAACCTTTGACATCTGTTTCCCTTTCTCTAGAATGTCACAATAGATTTTGAGGAGACGTTCATGACTCCCGTTAAAGGAGATCCCTAAAGATTTGCCCAACGTAACCAGCCGTTCCCCTTCCAGCCCCTTAAGCCCTGCCTTGAAAGCGTCAGTGGACTCACCTACAGAAGTATACTGCTCAATAGAGTCGGAGTCGTTTGAAGCATGTCCAACCACAACATTCCTTGCAGTCTGAGAAGGGGCTTGATGCGATGGGGAGTATCGCTTACAATCGGACCTGCACACGGTTCCACTACATCTGCACTCAAGACCCAGACATATTAGTAAAACAGGAATTCAGCCCCGGCCCTAAAGGCTCGGGCTGTTTAACAGAATCAGCGTAAATCAAAAGTCCAAGAGCCAGCCTGCAAACAGTAACATCGTCATTGGGCCACGATCCAATGGGCCAGAAATTATTCCTATGGTCCATACAGTAATCCTCTCCAGCAGACCGAGCACCATTGCTGGAATCCGTGCAACTCACATGAGAACAGGAATCGTTGTCACTAGGGCCCCTAACTCCACCACGTGTCTGCTGCGATTTGTCTGAGATGATAGGCAACGGCATCCTTTCCACCCTTTGGTCTGAAGTCAGATTCAACATGAGAGGCGATGAGGAAGCCCTTACTCTGCTCATTTGTCTCCTCGTAATGAGGATGGGGTCCACATAGTTCACACGCGCCACCAACCCCACTATTGTCATTAATCCCCAACAATAAATCGAGCCGTCTTTTCTCTAGCCATGTGCCTGCGAGACGTATTGGAGCTCAAGTTTGCATCTGCCGTTCCGCCACGTGTGGCCAAAAGAACAGGGGTTATCAATGCATCCTCCTCGGGAAGCTCCTCTGCTCCAATCTGTCTCCTCCCGCCATAACTGTGCAGTGGTTTCGTATTTCGAGAGAGCCGAATGTGAAGGGTAAATCGGAGCCCTCCACTCCCCCAATCGATGGCTATAAAGCATACCCTGGTCCATTTGAGCTTGTTGAGCTTCGGAGAATGCCAAAGTTCAACGGTCCAACACCTTCTTAGTCTTTCGGTCCATTTGAGAATCCCACAACGTTTCGATTGGGCGATGGCCCCCCCAACGGAGCAGTTCGCTATCGCCATCGTACACCAGTCGGTATGGAGCCGGTTGGAATTCTGGGAGCTCCGTCGGTTTCCGTCTCTCCCATTTCCCATCAGTCCCTCCCTCCTTGTGGGCAACTTTATTTCGTCTGATCACCGGCCCATATCCGTCTAGCTCGTACTTCGCTGTTATCAACAACCAGTATTTGTTTACTCCAATCCACTTCAATCCAACACCTGTAGCGGCACCTGTTGATGAGGACATCTCCCCTTCACGGTATCTAATTGGCATAACTAGAGCGCACCGAGATCCTCGCGTACCGGATATCATCCCGGCAGCAGTAGAAGAGTCGGTCCCGAGGAAAGTCCCACACTGTCTACCGATTCCACTTACCGCCTCGTTGGTCCAGGCATGAGGGGGTAGACCGTGGATCCGCAGCCAAATGTCCTCTTCTTCATTTTGAAAGGAGGTTCTGTACATACCCTCCTCCCACCGGAAGAAGCGAACCTTCGTATCCCCCCATTGGGCAGTGCCAACCTTTTCCAAGGCCTCCACCTCCGAATAGTATTCCTCGGAGAATGCTAGCAAGAAGCTGGCTTTGGTTAATTTAGAAACTGTAAACCCCTTTTTGTAATGGTTGTCGCCTTGCCCCACCATTAGCGAAAGGGTGGCCTGTAGGGGGAGCTGCCATAATACTCACCCCCGGGCATCGGACCTTACCCTCATTTGGCATGTCGGGGACTCTACTGTGGTTTCCAGTGTGATTCTGCCTGCTCTGGTTTCCGGTAGGAACAACCTGCGATTGGTAGAACTGGTTGACCCTCTTAAAATGTTTACCCGCAATATTCCATCCGTTGCGAAGATCTCTCCGTTGCCGCTGCGAAATGATCGTCTGCTTGGCACCGCCCATCCTTCCTCTGCTGCCGGAATTGACATTAATACAATTAGTAATAGCAACTCTGGTGCTCCAGTGGGCATCACACTCTCGAGCGTGGCAGCGAATCCGTCTCTTAAAATTGGGATTACGACATCCGTAGTACATCCAATCCCCATTCTGAAGCACCACTGGTGCACCGCCATTGCCAGATGCCGGATATGCCATACCCCGACTCCCGGAATCCTTCGCTCCACGGGATGAGATCTGGGAGCATACCCACGCTTCCCCCGTTCGCCGACTCCTTCACCTCTCTGCTCTCACCGCTCCATTTCCAATTTTTTTTCTGAAAGGAAAAGTTGATGCACCACGAATGGTGAATAGAAAAGGTAGTTGGCCAGCAAAAGAGTCAACACTTGAATTCTTGAATTGAACATCTGGTATTCATGTTCGAAGGTATGTAATAGCTCTAGTTATATGATAACCTAACCGCTATATGTCGATTTGGTAGATTGAGTGACAATGAGTTGTCGATGACTAAATCACTACGTTTCCTGCATTTCTTGAATTGAGCACCTGGTGTTTGTTCTCGCAGCTACACAGTATCGTCAGTATAGGTGATAACTCAATCATTATAAATGGGTATGATAAATTACGTATAAGTAATTATAGTAACGATAATTTTATAAGTACGTGTTCAATAGATTTTTGTGTTCTAATCAATTTTCTATAGTTATAATTGAGCAAACATCTGATTTTACATGTTTGTTTTATCTGTATCAACTACCTGATTTCACATGCTTTTTTTAGCTGCATTAGACTACAACGAAATTTGACTTGTTGGGTTGTTTTTCAAATACCCACCAAATACTTTTGCTAAAGTGAAGTAAGAATCAAAGTCAGGGAAGATCGGATTTATCAGACAAAAGGAAAAAGTCAACTCAATACAATAGTTGTAAGGAAATTTTACTTTCGGCTTCAGTTGTACTCAAGTATTTCTACGATTTGTTGTCTGTTCTAACTTCATGTTGTCAGGTCCTTTAATATGATGGAGCTCACACCTTTAGGCTTGCGTACATGGAATTCAGGGAGTGAAAGATGACCGTGTGTGTAATAGATAAGTCCATGAGAGGGGGTTAGACTTAATATATTAAAGAACAAGATGACAACGACAAGATGTGGAGCACATGGAGAATCAATAAATTTGCTCACAAAACTAACAACAAAAGTAATATCTGGCCATGCAAGAGTGAGATAAATCAGATGGTCTACAAGACGTTGATGCTGATAGGGATTTGGAAGAAGATCACACTCGTTATCACGCAGAGAAAGTTTCAGATCCATCAGATAAGTGGAGCGTTTGCACTCACTCATACATGTGTCATGCAGAAGATCAATGGTATGCTTTCGTTGTGAGGAAAATATCCCTTTCTTAGAGCAAGCAACCTCGAGCCCAAGGAAATACTTCAAGCTCTCCAAGTCATTGACTTCAAAACTACAACCAAGATCATGCTTCACATGAGATATGGAGGAACCATTGCCTGTGAGAATAATATCACCAACATAAACTAGAAGAATGGTACGACCTATGCACCAGAACGCATGAAAACTGTATGATTAGAGTAACATCTCTGAAATCTCAAACTAAGCACCACTCCATTGAAACAATGAAAGTAAGCGTGAGGCGACTGCTTCAAACTATATATAGATTTATGGAGGTTGTATCCTTTCCCAGATTCCCCATGATGCAGGAAGCTGGGAGGGGGATCCATATAATCCTCCTCAGGGAAATGCCCATGAAGAAAATCATTCTTTACGTCTTACTACTAAAGGGACCAAGCTTGATTGGCCATAATGGAAACGACTACTCTCACTAAAAGTCAACTTAGTTACTGGAGCAAATGTGGCATCATAATCAATACCATGAGTCTAAGTAAAGCCTCGGGCAACAAGACATGCTTTATAGAGGGCAACACGGCCATCAGGGTTATGCTTCCTAGCAAAAATCCACTTGCATCCAACAATCTTTTTCTAGCATAAAGGGGAACCATATCCCAAGTATAATTACTCTTGAGGGCATTCATTTCCTCCACCATAACTTTTCATGCAGGATGAGAAGGGCTGCACGAACAGTACGTGGTATAGTCATAGTGTCAGTAGCAAAAAGAAGCCTTGTAAGGAGATACCACCTGATAACACACATGCTTAGCAAAAGGGTAAGAAGTAACACATTAACGAACCCCCTTGCGAAGAGCTATAGGAAAATCAAGATCAGATGTAGGATCAAGAGTATGAGGAGGATTAGTCGTAGAATGCAAGGGGATAGAGCTGCATACAGGATCAACTGACATGGAGGATAGAGGCTATGGTATGACCGAGGGGACTCCATGTTGATGTTTGCGAACATAAAAATGTAACTCCTGCTGTTGTAAGAGGTTGAGCCAATGAGAAACAAGCCACTGTCACAGGATGAGCAAGGGATGAAAGCGATGGAGGAGCAATAAGAAGAGGTAAAGGAATAAGAAGAACTGAAGTACCGATGAGACGTGTGGCCATAACACTTGTATCCTTAGACTTACTTAAGTAACCAATGAAAACACCTTTAATGGAGTGGTCATTTGATTTTTTTCAGCTAGGATGAAGCTCTTGAATAAAAAAAGTGCACCCAAAAACACGTGGTTCAATAGGAAACATATAATTAGTAGGGCGCAAGGTTAGAAAAGCACTATCACTTCCTAAAATCCGAGGCATATGCATCTCTCAATAAGTCGTAGGCATATTCATCTCTCATAACAAAGATCGAATTATACCAATGAGATGACGGTGCTTAAGCTCCGAAATACTACTCTTTGAGGGAGTGCAAGGACAGGAAAATTGATGGACAATGCATGTGCCAAAAGACGTTGAGCAAAGGGATGAGAGGTGCACTTGCCACCATTATCAAAACGAAAAGCTTTAATAAGAACACCGTATTGAGTATGAACCGTAGAATGAAATTCTTGAAACTTAGAGACCGCTTCATCTTTCGACTTCATGAGATGAACACAAGTAACACGAATGTAGTCATCAATGAGAATTATTTAATATCAAACTCCCTCAAGAGAAGTACTAGGGGAAGGAACCCAAACATCAGAATGGACCAACTCAAAAGGAGCACTGCTCCTATGCATGCAAGAGAGAAAAATAATTTTGTTTGTTTAGAGAGCACAAATATCACACTGAAACTTAGCAGACTTACAAATGTTTGTAAAAGATGGAATCAAGCTGCACAAACTATGAAACCCACATTCCCCAACTTGGCATGCCATGAAGAAAGAGTATCAAGATTAGCAACAATAGGAAAAGAAGAACTAAAAGAACAAATGAAGGACCGCTAAAAAAAAAAGAACAAATGAAGGATTTGCAGCAACTATAGCAACAGGAGGGAACTCATGATTCACATCCAAATAGTGAAGTCCTCTCTCAAAATTTTTGCCTATAATCCTCTCGGTGGTGCGATCCTAAAAAATAAAATAAGAAGGATAAAGTGAGACAGAACATGTGATTTTTTAACAAGACTAGTAATAGAAAGAAGATTGATTGATAAAGGAGGAACATGTAACACACCAGACAAGCGGAGAGTGGGGGATACAAGAATGGTCCACGTTCCAACAACTGACGTAGACGAACCATCGCTAAACGAACCTGTGTGAAGGTGGAAGGTGGAAGGAGGAGAATACAATGAATACCCTGATAGTCTCCTGTCATATGATCTGTAGCACCATAATCGATAACCCAACATGAGGAGAAGCAGATGGGTGTCCCTAAGAGATCTCCAGTTACTCATGAGAACTGGAAAAATGATCATAGCTAATACAATAATTTTATACTGTTGGCAACAATCCATGATAGGGACAGAAAAAGGCCTCTCAAAAAAAAAAACCACCACCCTGATTCCAAATCAACATTGCTAAACAACAATAATTATAAGTGTAGGAAAATTCCATGGAGTTATCCACTCAGCAGAGGATAACTCGAATTAACGTTGCATTATAGCAGCCCATACCTCACACCTTAGGTACAACTCCCGACACATGAACAATCCAACTATGTCTTCAAACAAGCTTGATTAGACTCAACAAACAGAAAAATTGCTTCTAGTTCAACATGGGCATGCTGCTATGGCCAAATCATCAAACAAACTAAAAAAATATCACAGGCGAGCCACAACTCATGGTAAAAAACATTTCATAAATGCTTCAATAATTGTCCAAATCATACGAAATCGTATTCAAAAGAAAGGTGAAGCAAAATTGATCCAACCCCAGCACATGAATCTGTTGAATCATTGTCACAGATTGCAAGAACTACAATAAACAGTGAATATGCCTGTTTTTGTGGTTTTGAAAAAAACTCAACAAATCTCCTTGGAAACACTTTAATCCGGCAAACCACACATGAGAAAAATTAATGGAAGGATTTCGGCACTCGAATCATGTGTGTTGCCTATGCAAAATCCTTTTCCTCTTCATTTTTATTTTATCATGTTTCTCCATGTTTCTTTTTGCATTATTGGTATCAACAATTGTTACTCCTGTTGAAGCTGACAAATATAATTTAAGGTCTATCAAGTTCATATCACCATAGAAGCAGTATATTCCAGATTCTAGCTACATCATATTGTAATCATAGTGACAAATTTCATTATCGGCAATATTTCGGTGGGGGGCGTTTTGGTTAATTTTGGATAAATTTCGGGAAAATTTTGGGGAGTACAAAAAAATACTGAAAACATACTATTTAATATTTTTAAAAGGCCAAAAATAACGAAATTTTGTTTAGTGCGCCGAAATTAATGAAATTTTAGCGAACTCACCGAAAATTTGCTAAAAGTTCCACCCGATGACTGTTTCGGTGAATTTCGGCAAGATTTTGGCAGATTTCACTGAAATTTGTCACTATGATTGCAATTACTGAAGTGATCCTAATTTTGTGGGGATCATTTTGCAGTCACAAAAGTTCGCAAATTGGGGTGACGCCGAACCATTCAGTGAATAAACGGCAAATTCGCCCAAATTTGGTAAATTCGGTGAATTCGCCCAAATTCGGGCTGAGTTCTTCTTTTTTTTTTTTTTCTGTTCTGAATTTGACCTCAAAATCATGCCAATTTTGCACATTTCATTCATGAAATTGATTATTTCTAACGTTAAATATGTTAAAATATATTTTTAATAATTTAAATTTAAATTATTTTTTTTCCCGAATTTGACCAAATTTTGACGAATTATGCCATTTTTCCCGACTTATACCCTTGCCGATTTATTGCCGAACCCGAATTTGTGACTATGATTTTGCATAGGCAACACATGATTCAAGTTCTAGATAGATATTGTTGCCGCTGAAGCATGGATCAAAATATCGTCCGATACCGATACGTATCGGATGATACGTATCGGTATTTGACTAGGACGATACGGTACATTGATGTACCGTATCGTCCAATTTGTATGGGAAGGCCCGGACGATACATTCAATGTATCGTCCGGTAAGTTACTATTCCGATACGTATCGGTTTGGAGCTCGGACGATACGTATCGGAAAGGCGAGATTTTGACCCTTGCGCTGAAGCATGTATGATCATTGATGGAGAGGTAGTTGGATTACTACTTTGATCAGATGTGAGATACATGAGGAAATTTAACATGTGGTCTTGGGATGTTGAAAACATCATATCAAAGACTTTTTTAATTTCAGTGACTTTGTAATATTATCTTTGCATTGCCCATCAAAAAGAAAATATGAGGGTAAGAACACCATCATAACTGTGCATTATTCAGTGTATTTGGAAGGAAATGAAGAAGTAATGTAGAAAGTGTTAGAAAGTTTAAAGAGTTGTGAACTCCAAAAGTGTACAACATTTTACTGAGAAAGGGGACTACTAGAAAACATATATGAGGAATTTATTTTCTTTCCTTGAGATGGAATATGTCCATTTGTAAGTTCTAAAAATATCTTGATGTTTAATGACTTTCTTAGGATATGAAGAATTATTATGACATCTTGACAAAGATATTATGGTAACGAAATAGTGGAAATAACTTACCTATGGAGATTGTGTCCATAAAGTGAAACTTCCAAATTTGAACTTCTTTTGTTAATGGGTTCGTGGTTCATTTCTCAATAAGTATATTTCATAAGTTATTGAAAGAGGTCCGGGACTATGCATCCTATATCCGAACCAGCTGGGCACCCATCCCGAAGATTGGGTGCCACAGCAAGTTGCCCAAGGTTGATCAGCCACCATACAAAAAAAAAAGGTGTTTATCCACCATTAAAATGCTGGTCAAAGGGGGAAAAAATTCAATGCACCAGGTTTGTTTCGCGGATGGAAAGTTTGAGTTTCTTATTTGAAGGTCAAAATGCTCCGAAAAATAAAATTTTTTCTCTAAAGCCCAAAGAGGCTGGGTGAACCCTTAGAGGATGGGTGTAATGCAGATCATGTGCCACGTGATACTTGATCTGCATCCGGATGCAGTGCACCATCGCTGCATCCAGATGCATTCTCCTGCCGCTCTTATTGAAAATAGAATTAATACATACTATGCTACTACTCATGGTTCAAAATGCCAGACGAAACCGATTCTTATCGTCCGATAAGTGTCAATTTCGGAGGTCTCTGGGTTGATACATTGAATGTATCGGCTAATATATATTGGTATGTATACATACCAATGTACCGTCCAAAACTGTTATATATTGGTTTTGGAGCTGGCCATTACATACCGGAAAACCGAGATTTTGAACCTTGCTACTACTAGTTTTATATGATGCGCTACACATAATATATGGACAATTAGATAGATTAAATGAATGGTTTACAATTGACATTGAATCCACAGTTTTAGGGGATTATTATAAAAATGCCGGCATAGCTACTGTAGGGAGATGCTGAATTTTGAATAAAAAATTAGCATTCTGGCGTGCTTTTACTTGCTTCCGCCGAAGGGTTGAACCCCAGCACAAGTGGAAGTCCTTCCCCGACAGCAAAAGGGAAACAAGAAATGGGAGCTATTCATCGGAGAGAAAAGACTCGTGGAGTTCAACTCCACAGAAGAGTACGCATGCTAGCCGTATAGTAGCCTGCTAAAATATGCTAGCTTGCTAGCTAGCACAAACTTATATTTGAATGGCTAACTTCACTTTTGAAGCTCCCCTCGCTCCCTCACCTTGCTTGCTTAGCATTCCACTTGTGATCCTAGCTGCAGTGGAGGATTTTGTTAAGTGCGTCCGAATGTTCTACACACCGTCTCTGAAACTATCGATGAGTTTTCCTGTAACTCCTGAATCCTTGTTCATTTTTTTCTTTCTGAGTCGGGTGAATTTTGGAGAATGTGAAGTAGGTTTGGTAAGTTTTTGAGCAATGGAGTTATCAGAAATACAGAATCGTAAGAGTAAATTGTTTAAAATTAATTTATATTTGTTCCTGATATGAACAGGTAACTATTGTTTTCTACTTTTCTTCATGCTATCCTCTGTGAAATTTTTTATTAACTTAATTTATAAGCCATCAATATGCATGGAACTCTCTGTTAGAGAAGATAATCAGAATTCGTTTGTCTATGTCCCTATATGGCAGTTCATGAGACATTGTAGTTTACTATTTTTATAATTTTTGCATGAGATGGTATTGAAGCAATACTACTATTAATTGATTTCTATATCTTTTGTTTTTTGTGGTATACAGTTATTTGAAAAGAGGAGTCAATGATCGGGGAAGGGTTGCAAATGATGTTGAAACAGAACAAGTAGTACTTGATGATGAAGCTGGGTCATGTAAGGGACAAATGAGTTCAGTTGCGCAGATGCGTGGTTCAATTCCTCTTTTCTGGTCTCAAGAAGCTTCTAGACTCAGTCCTAAACCTGATATAATCTGTAAGTGTATCCTTTTTTTCCTTCAAAAAAATTTGTGCTGTTTGGATTGGATTTTTGCCATGTACTGTTGCTCTTCTCGTCATGTTTGATCAGGATAGCACTAGCTAACAGAATGCTTCTTGCCTCTTCTTTTCTATTTGGCCTCAGTACAGAGATATGATCCTACTTATCAGGCAACAAAGTTGCATTTTGAAGACCTGGCTAGGAGATATGGCAATCCAATTATTGTTCTTAACCTAATCAAGGTGCATTTCTGAAGTTGAGCTTTGAATACGTTGTTTATTTTTTATATTGTTTGAGTATACACACATACACACACACACTGATGCGAGAACTTACTAAATGCAATGCGAGGGTTGAGATTAGGATTAAAATTAATTTAATCAATTAAAATAACAATTTCTCATAACAAATTAGCATGGAAATTTCTAGAAATTCAATTAGGTGATTTAATTCCGGCCCAAAATAGCGTTACTTTCGTGTACGTTCCCTATCGCGAATCTAGAAGACTTGGGTTCTTATGAATGGCTAGATCTCCGATAGTTTTAGGGCATCGAACGAACTCACAAGCGGGTTCTCTCGATACCGAACAAAATTAAAAGGCTGATAATGATTTATAATGAACAAATAAGTTGATTTTGGATTTTATGAAACAAATAAAATAACTAGGGTTACGCTACTTACGCAAACCGTAGATCTAAAGAAGATAGAGATGCGAGAAGAGTTGGCCTTGCATCAAATTGCAAGTGGGAATCGAAGAATCGCTCTCAATTTGAGAGAATCACACCCTCACGAAAGTTTAGAACTCTCAATTTTGCATAAATTATTTTCATTAACCAAAAAGTAATAATAAAGTTGTTTACAAGCCTTTAAATAGGCTAACAAATGCATAAAACTAAAAATCCTAGTGTAACTCTAATTCTTAGTTCAAATAAAAGAAATATCCTAATTCTTCTAAAACAATAAAATAAAGTCCTAAAACAATAAGGAAATTAATCATATTTCTAATAAAAGCAACAAATCCTATTTTCTAAAATAAAATAATAAAAGAGACTAATCCTAATTCACTTAGGATTCTTGAAATTCGTCACTTCGGTGCAACTTTTGAAAACTGACCATAACTTCTTCAATACTTGTCGGAATTGCACGTTGTTTGGCTCGTTCGAAAACTACTTTGATAAGCTTTCAAATATGATCAATTTCGTATCAATCCGACTTTGTTTGACACTTCAAAATAGGTCAAACATAAAAGTGACAGGATTAAAAGTTGAAGACCCTAATAAATTTTGGATTTTCTTCTTTTTGATCACACGCACACATAGATCATAGCATTTATATTTCTTGTTTATGAAAACTCGCCTAAACGATAGATCATAGCATTTATATTCCTTCTGTGTTAGTTGATAACCAATGAAGATGCACCTAATAGCTTTGGGATCCAACTTATCCTAATAGTCAGTTGGGACATGAACAAAACAAAGAGAGCCAAATATGCGAAGAGGCACAATAAATAAACGAGCATTTGGATATAACAGCTGAAAAGAATATTTATTAAGAAAGCAGCAGTAAGTACCCCCCCCCCCCAACCAACCACCACCATCATCCCCACAAACGTGTGAGAACGTTCATTCATACAAGCAAAGCATGAACAACTTCAAGGAGGTAATGATTTTTCCTTTCCGCCACCCCATTTTGCTGTGAGATGTAGGGCACGTGATTTGCCATTCAATTCCATGAGTGCGAAGAAAAATTGAAGGTAGGAAAATCGTTGCCATTCTACTGGTTTATGGAAGATAGGGAAAATCGTTGCAATCTTATCCTTAGATTTCATCAAGAACAACTGATGCAGGACAAATGCTAAAACCCTTACAATAATTAAGAAATGAAAAGATAGGGATCCAAGGCTTCACACCAAGGATTTCGAGGCTCACGCCAAGGATGTGCATCGGCTTTGCACCAAGCGCACGGTAAAACGAGAATTCACTCCTCGAGTTTTGAAAGATTCAGGCTGCTTATGACATAGCTCTTTGCTAGCCCCTGCCACAACAGAGTTCACCTGCTTTAGTTGGTTTCCATTCTCTTTTCTAACTCCCTGCAAAGGAGGATTTACCTGCTCTAGCAGTAACCTCCCTACTCTCCACTAACTCCCTATCAGAACAAATAAAATCTGCTCTAGTAAGGAGTAAAAAGGAGGGTGGAATTGCTGAACAGGTAAATCCTACATAAAATCTTGCTATGCAAGGAGTTATCAAGGAGAAGGGGTACTTGCTAAAGCAGGTAGCAAGATGTTAGCAAAGGGGATGGGAATCTATTAAAGCAGGTGAACTCTGCTATGGCAAGGGCTAACAAAGAGCTATGCCATACGCAGCCTCACTCTTTCGGTTGAAAACTTCTCACAAGTTCTCTAAGGTTTGCACAAAAGCAAGCTCTCAATTTCATTAATCAATCACCTTCTCAATTGTTCTTTTCAAAGCCTTATATAGGCAAATAAAATCCTAAAACGAAATTAGAAAGTCCTAATTTAACTAAAACTAGAAAAAGTCAAACTTTCGTCCAAAATTTGAACTCCGACAAAATTCTCGCACGGATTTGATCGATCGAGTTTAAGTCTCGATTGATTGACGATGGTGTCATCTCAGGATGGCTCTCGGGTCGATCGAGGTTCAACTTCGATCGATTGAAGGTGGTCAGAACCCCTTTCGTTTTCTGAGTGTCTTCTGTGCTTCCTTTATATATCCGACCATGATCTCGGTGTGTAGGCTTCGATTCTGCATCAACAACATAGTATGGCAAGTACAATTATCAATAAAAGTTAGAAAGTAATGAAAACCATAGAAAGAAACAATTGGAGATGCTCCCCAAACATCAGAATGAACAAGCTGAATTGGAGTACCAGTTTTGCTTTCTCTAATAGGATAAGAGCTTCTATAATGTTTTGAATCTTGACAAACTCATATTTAAATTGAGGCAATTATATCCATGGTATCAAATGTCGGCCGATACCGATATGTATCGGCGATACTTATCGGTATTTGGCAAATCAATACCGATATCACCCCGATACCAGTATTAGGGCCGTATCGGTTTTTGGTATTGGTTTTGGCCGATAAAGGACCGTATCGGTCAATACGTATTTGGTATCGGCCGAGACCTTCATTATTTGAATTTTCTTTTTTATAAAACATGTATCGGTCCTCCATGGATCGATACCCAATACCGAGACTGACTTCAACACCTTGATTATATCCCAATACTGGTTTTTGCTGGCAGCATTGAGGGCATCATCTCATGCTTAAATTCCTTGGATAGATCCTCTTTCCCTCTCAGGTTCATCTCAGACTCCAGTTAAGTGATGAAAATGGATGTTAGCACATCAGAAACCAGATAGATGCCTGTAGGTGTCCCAAAGTCACGGTTCCTGTATAGAACCAAGAGGCAATGATAGAAAAATCAATAAAATATGTATCAATTGTGCCCCAAAGTGCACGAGACCACAACAGAATAAAAGAACAAAAGTTCTATCCCAAACCAGGCCATAAAATTGGATCAAAAGCAACACAGAGAGTGGTGTCTCAGAAAAACGTGAAACCAATGAGAATCTTAATCTTAAAAAAAAAAATCAAATCCACTCCTACTCTCTTCGACTCACCAAATAAATCCAAAATAAGACCCAAGGGACAAATCCGATTCATTTCCATACTTCAAATAGGAGTTTGTAGTGACATAGAGGGTTGTGGTTGGGAAACACATGAAAATGAGATTTCCTACAAAAGCTCTCAAAAAATCCTCAGACTCCTCAAATCCAGAAACTTCATATATTCAAGTTGTTCAGATTGAAAATATTAAAACCATTTGACCTTTATCCTCATTCAAAGTCAACACTTACACTGTATTGTCCTTAGTGTGATGTCATGCTGACATCAACGTAAGTGAAGGTGACATAAGCTTGACTGCATAAGTCATACCTTCAATACCTTTGCTCCAATATGGAAATAAGAATAAGCTAGGAGATAGTTTATTAGGCTTAGGATAAGAAGCCCATGTATACCAATAATGCGCACATATGCATATTAGAATAATTAATGTCACACCCAACTAACACTATAGATACACCAACAACATTAGCTTGGGAGATAAGTGGAGAAAATGGATGAAAAGCTGCTATTCCTCTTCTAGATTTGCAGTCCTTATCATGGCTCGGCCAATGGGCATGCATCCCGCGAGGATTGAGACAAGGAGACTTCTGTCCCATACCTTTTTGATGTCCTTAGTGAACTAAGCAAGCTAATGAAGAAGGCAACAAATCTCGATCTAATTAGCAGTTTCCAGGTGGCCAGATGAAGTGTTCCAAGCACACATTTACAATATGTTGATGACACACTGACGGGGACACCACATACATGGAAATTGGATTCGGATCACATCGTTTCTACCGATGGCGGAAGAAGCGGAATGGACATCAGAACTAGGCGAAAAGGAGACGAAATTTGGCGAATTGGAAGAGGCTGCAAATTTTGATCGATCGAAATATAAATTCGATCGATCGAAATACTTGATCGATCGAAAACTAATTTCGATTGATCGAACATCCTAGGGAATTATATAGTTTTGGAGTATATAATTCGATCTATCGAATTATATACTCGATCGATCGAGTTTCAAATTCGATTGATCGAATTTCTGCGGCGATATATTGATATATAGGTGTTTCGATCGATTGAGTTTCACTTTCGATCAATCAAATTTAAATTTCGATTGATCGAGCTTCACTTTCGATCGATCGAAATCGCGCAGAGGTGTTTTAGTTGTTTTAAACTTCTAATTTCGAACTTTAGTTTAGGGGCTTATTTGTCTTTTAGTTAATACTCGTTTTAGAGTTTTCTTTTATTGTAAGACCTCCTATAAGGTCCTTAAGATAAACAATGTGATTAGTTGATTGATTATTGAATGAGAGCTTTGCTTTATGAAGAGAGAGTCTTCTTCCCCGTGATGGGTTTGGTGTGAGACCAAGGGAGTGATTCCCATATATCTTATTTAGCTTTGTCCTCAATTTGCATTGTTCTATTATATTTGCTATCTCTCGATCTGTGTTTGCTTCCCTAAACCTTAGATTAGTTGTTCCTTTCGATCCGAAAACCCTCAACCTTTTGAAACCCTAAATCAAACAAAGCCAACACCCCTGTCCAAACCATAATCCGATCCGAAAACCATAAGCCTAACAAACCATAAATCCCTTTCACAACCTTATTTGGAAACCGTGAATCTACATCGGACTGAAGACGAGTGCCTAAGCCTGGAAAAGCCAAAGTTTTATCTCCAGGCCGATCTCGCCTCAAATCTAAAAGTACTTGCGCATCAGACTGGATCCTATTCGGATCTCGTGTGATCTACCGATCACAATTCTCCAAACCCTAATGTTTTAAGATAATTTTGCAATTAAACTTGAATTAATTTATTTAATTTCGGCAAAATTCGCATCAAAATTATATTCACGCATTTTAGGGTTACCGTCCCACGTCACACACTAAGCTTCTACAGGCTGGATAAAAAGAGGTTCCAATTGTAGGAATAATTTGAAATGATATGAGGCGGTGTCTCGGTAGCTAAAAAGTTCTCGCAAATCCACGATGATGGGTATATGTGCTAAACAAAATGTGATCTCGGTCTTGCAAGGCAGCTTGGTTGTGGCGGAGGATCTTTACCAACAGCATATCTAGGCTTCCCTTTTTGTTGTAGTAAACCACATAAAACCTTGTAGGATCCAATGATAGAAAAGATGGAAAGAGACTGGCCACATGGAAACAGAGACTGCTTTCTCTGCATGGGAGGCTTACTGGCCCTATTGAAAGCTACTTTGGCCAATCTTCATGTCCACTTTGTATCCATGTTTCAATGCCCCAAAATGTATCAAAGTGAATTGGGAAGATGAAAAGAAATTTCCTATTGAGCGGAGGATCCGTGGTAAATTGGAAGGGTGCCTCTCTCCCAGTAAAAAAAATGAGAGCCGAGGGATAAGAGTTATTGAGGAAATGAGTGTTGCTCTACTGAGTAAATGGTTCTGGAGATTAGGAGATGACCCGAATGTGCTCTGGGCTGCATAATTAAATTCCAAGTGTAAGGTTTGCGTAAATGGATGAGACATCAGGAGGGCTGGTTTATCCACTGCCTTCACATTGGTGGAAAGGAATTCTAGAGATGGGAGTTATTTAGCAAAGGCATCAGTTTAGCAAAGGCAATCGTTGAAGGTCAGATTCAGCTCCATATATAGAAACAATCCATGCCTGCTAGATTAATAAAGCTTTGCATGCACCAATAGCAAGTATTCCCTATATCTATTGCAGTGCCTCTTTTCACATTCATATGGTCTTGAAATTCATATGAGGTGATCACATCCTTCTGCTATGGGTTTTTTTTTATAACCTTCTGCTATGGTTATTTTCAAAACTTACAGATTGTAATTATTTTATCTCTTTCAGAAGGCTTTCTTCACAGTGCAATTCTTTTAACTTAGTATTGTATGCTATCATCTATTTCCATGTGTCTTACGTCTAGTGGATAAACATTGCAGACTGTGGAGAAAAGGCCTCGAGAAATGATGCTACGGCGTGAATTTGCAAATGCAGTTGGGTACCTCAATCAGATACTTCCTGAAGAAAGTCATCTGAAATTTATTCACTGGGACTTTCATAAATTTGCAAAGAGGTTAGTAATAATCATGTGCATACATTCTTATCGTTGCTCGTGATAAGCCCCCATCCCTGCAAGCTAATGATTCTGTTTCCTTTCTTATGTAATAGCAAATCAGCGAATGTTTTGGCAGTTTTGGGTGCTGTAGCTAGTGAAGCTCTTGATTTGACAGGTTTCTATTATAGTGGAAAGCCTGCTGTGGTTAAAAGGAGAGCAACTCAACTCAGTCGAACAAGCACTGGAAGGTATTTTTTTTTCTTGCCTTTATTTTTCATGTGCATATAAGCTTGTTTGTAGAATCGGAATTCAGAGTTTTTAGAACATCAAGAGAAATGATGTTTAATATATTTGCTAGCGTAAAGTGAGAATTTTTTAACACGGTCCAATGAATGAAAATCTATATCTCATGCTGATATAGGTAATGGGAGCTCACAAATCACAATTTCATTCTATTTCTACTGCCGAGATACTTTGGGTTACCTATTCTTAGTTTTTTGGATTTTTTAATAAAATCCATTAATTATAAAAAAAGTGGTCTTTGTAACATGAATTGATTTCCTGAGAAAAAAGATGTTTTGCTGTTTTATAATTCATGCAAATGTATCAAATGGAGTAATTATACCTGTAATAAGTTCTACAGAAAGTGCTAGTGTAGTTATTAGTTTTTCATGAATCATAGTTATCATTGGGTAACATCCTTTGAGATGGAATAATACCATTATGATGCATGTGGTCAGCGTTACTTTTTGTACTTTTTGTCAATTTGCACTTTAAAAATCTTCAAAGCCCCCTAAGCTATATATTCTTTAGGTTAACTACTTCATGCTGCTAATGGATGAATGTTTTCCCCCATACAGGGATTCTTCTCTAGGGGATCTTAGAGCAAATTCAGGTGATATTGCGAGGATGGGAAGTAATAATGAAACTTTAAACTCCGTGATTACCCGAGACAGAGAGGCTGAGCTGAATCAACAACTTAGGAAAGATAATGATAGTAATACATCACCTCGTTTCCAAAGTGGGGTTCTGCGCACTAATTGCATTGACTGCTTAGACCGCACTAATGTTGCTCAGTATGCCTATGGCTTAGCAGCTTTAGGTCGCCAACTCCATGCAATGGGGTTGACAGATGTGCCCAAAGTTGATCCAGATAGTAGCATTGCTGCAGCTCTCATGGATATGTACCAGAGTATGGGAGATGCTCTTGCTCAGCAATACGGTGGCTCTGCAGCTCACAATACTGTGAGATTTTTTTTACATGTGGCTCAGCTGTTTGGATAAATATCTTGATTATCCTATTCTGATTTATTTTTGCTGCACTTTCTTGCGTTACAAGTCAAATATTGTAAATTGTTTGTCAACACTAACAAAATTTCTTGACTTCAGTTTTGTGTTGCTTATGTCAGGTTTTCACTGAGAGGCAAGGAAAGTGGAAAGCTACGACCCAATCTCGGGAGTTTCTGAAGTCTATCAAGAGATACTACAGCAATGCTTACACAGATGGCGAAAAGCAAGATGCAATAAATTTGTACTTCTTCCTCCCCACTATTTTCTTTAAACACTTGAATGTAACACATGGATTTTCAATTTTTGCTTGTATAAGTCCTCTTTTAGTAGTTCTGTTTCATCTTTTGATTGGTTAACATGCTTTAATGGATTTTCATTAAATGATGGTTACAATCACTTGGTTCTGACTCGTTCCTCTACCATCATTTTTCCTTTTTTTTTTTAAATTCTTTTTTTGTTGGATACACATACCAGGTTTTTGGGTTACTTCCAACCACAAGAAGGAAAACCTGCTCTCTGGGACTTGGACTCAGATTATTATCTTCATGTTTCAGGGATTGGGGATGAGCCAGTTCCTGATAATAGGTACAATTTACTTGAGTTGGAAATATTTACCATTTATCATTGTTTAGAAGTATGTAATAAAATATATTTTTAGTGATTGGGATTTTTTTTCTACTCTGTGCTACATATCTCTCTAACCTAATTCCAAAAGTTATTTTACATTTTTCTTTTGCAGTTTACCATTTGATGCTAAACCAGTGGTAGGAATAGGAACTGCTCTTGCACCTATTCCAGCATGCAAAGAAGACTTCTTGCGAATGAAATTGACATCATTTGATAAATTAATAGAGAGAACATGTAGTTCGATAAAGAATGTAAGGCTTTGCAGTGAACCTGATCTTAAATTCGGTGTTGGCACCGGAAATTCTGGAATGGCAGCTGATGCAGCGTAAATATTGCCTCACTCTGAGCAATTTAGTTTTTATTATATTGATTTCATCCCATTTTCTGATCGTTCAAATTGTTACTGCAAAACTCATGCATATTTTTCTTATAAAGAAAATTGCCTTTAAAACTTACTTTAATTATTCAGTTCTATATAATTCTCAACAAATCCCCAATTCCCTCTCCCTCCTAACCAAGGGTTAAAAACACAGTAGCAAAGGTGGTATCAGCCAATCCAAACAGTCTACAACCTCTTCTTCCATCCGATCCTAATAACATCCTGTACCAAATTTTCATATACTTGCAACGATTTCTTCCCCCGAAATGATTTTCTTCACTATACTTTTCTGATATCTCTTATTTTCACTTAATCTTCTCTCTAAAAAAATGATTAAAACACGGTATAAGCTACTAGCTCAGCGAGTCTCCAAACATGACAGGGTTGAATAAAAACAAGTATGGATTTCAAAATATAAATGTATCATCTCGGTTCTGAAAATGATCATTTAAAAGCATGCTGTGACGGACTGTCAAAACTTAACTCGAAACTACGAGTCTTTCCAAATATTCCTCAAAGAGTTTTAGTAATCGGATGTATATAAGTTAGTTGGTCATTTGTCAGTGCAGTAATCTTGCTACAAGTTCTCGTAGGCAGACATAGGATCCAGTAAATCAGTTGCCCATCTAGGAATATAATCATGAGTTGTTGTAACCATATATGAGGTTCAATAGTTCAGATGTACGTTCAGTAGTACCATTCAGTTTTCACAGCCAGATATAGTCCAATTATAAAAATAAAAATTATGATTATGACATCTCAGGTAAAATAGCCTACAGATATTGACTGTAGATCATCAACTCAATAATTAAAAATTAACCTATTTACAGATTTCAAGTTGATAGTAAGGCAAAAAATCAGATTCATTATATATATATATATAGTCAGTGCATATCTAAACTTAGTTATAAAATATGGTTTATTTGGAATGAGAGGAACAATAGAATATTTGAAGGGTCTTCCAAGCATAAACAGATCTTGTTGAATGCTTCTGTGCTTGATGTGAACTCGAGGCTGGATGGTATGTAAGGTGAATACAGATGATGGGAGCTGGACAACAATTGGGAAGATGCGGGAGCTGATTCTACGTTGCTGGTTCCCTCCTAATGAGCAACTCATAAAGATGAATACAGATGGGTTTTTGCTAATGGAAAGGCTGGTTTTGGAGGGCTTCTGAGAAATAAAGATGCAGAGATACTTGCTGCCTATTATGGACCGTCCAAATACAATGATATCCTATTGATAAAGCTGGATGCGATTCTCAAGAAACTGAGTATAGCAGCGGATTTGAACATAACATGTCTTCAAGTGGAATCAGACTCCAAAATTGCTGTGGATATTCTCAAAGATACAAGTAAAACAGGCCTTGGAAAAGAATCTGCCTGGTGGAAGAACTAAAGGTGACTAGAAGAAAGTTTGAGTTAGTTCAGATACAACATGTTTGGCGTGAATGTAACCAGTGTGCAGAGTATTTATCCAGCACGGGTTCAGACACAAGTACCGTGGTTCAGTGGGACGATAACAACCAATATGCTCCCCAATTAACCTCTCTCGTATATGAAGATTTGATTAAAATGTTTCATCGTATTATGTAATCTTCATTCTTTTTTAATAAAAGGGAGGGGACCAAATTAATGCCGGTAGCATGTATGTAATTTTGATAAAGAAATAATCAGTGTACAGCCTACAAAAGTTCATTTGAAATTGAAATTTTCTGAGGCTTATTCAGGTAAATTTTGTCTTTCCTCTTGTTCCCTTCATTACATCACATTCATTACAGTGTAGGCTTGTAATTTCTGCAATTTCCCTGTACTTCCATTTTGTTCCATAACATAAATCTTTAACTCAAATATAAATCCACTTTCGTCATTGTAATTACTTAAGAAAGGATATGATGCCACATTATAGCAAGACAACCTAACACTTGGAGTTTTTGGTCTTCCAAAAGAGGGTTCAACTATCAGTTGTACTTAGTATGATTTGATTTCTTGTGTCGAAAAAAGAATTTACTACAAACAAACTGTTAAACATCTTTAGGTAAATCAACACTTGCCCCATTTTCAGCATGACTGTCCATAATATAATGCTGTAATAAGGAATCAAACTAACTCCTTGGCGAAGAAGCTACTTTTGAGCAGCTGAGTCGGTTATCGAGATTTACAGTTTGCGTACAATAACATGGGTCGGCTTTGCAAGTCTTATTTCTCCATTCAATGTTGTTCGGGGTTAAACTCTTTGTTACTTGATCATCCTTCATTTCGTTTCGCAATACCTCTCTCAAAGTTGTATCCTTTCAATCCTTCTTACATGGGCTGTTTCAGGTCTCTGTTCGACCTGCCCAAACCATCCCAAGCGAAACTCTTGAGCTGATTTTTAAATTTCTTATGTATTCGGTTCTTATTCTCTTGTTATTCCATGTGTCCACCTTTGCATATTCATCTCAGCCACATGGACTGTCTTCTACTCATTTCTTCGGAATCCAGCACTACTCCATGCTCGGATGCAGGCCTTACCACTGTTTTGCAACAATGTCCCTTCATTCAAAGTGGCACTCAATCACATAACAAACCACTATCTCATATGCACTTCGTCGGCCCTACATTAATCCTGCTTGAGATATCCTCCTTGAACCCACCATTAGGTTGGCTGTAGAGCCCAAATTCCTAAATCTAAAATATTGTTGTATTAAATGATTTTTTATTTTGACCAGATCATCCTCCAGGCTCGTGTTCACTAAACTTGCATTCCATATATTCTGTCTTTGTTTAACTTATCTTTAAACCCCTTAATATGGTTTCTTTTAATCACAGAAAGTCTTTGTGAGGATGAATCTTGTTCATTCCGCACAAAAAGATAAGGCTTGCATATATTGCTTTCCACAGTGGTTCGACTAGATTTTCTGGCAAGAAATTTTTATTTTTATTTATAAATCTTGAAAGCGATGCACATTTTTGGAGATCAAATGCCTCTGGTGTGGGTCTAAATTTTTATCCGTGTTGCAGTGAGATACAGCTCAAGAGCCCAAATTGGCTCTTTGGCCAAAGGAAGTATGATGAAAGTGGTTCGGCTCCAAAAGTTGGTGCACAAGAAAATGCAATTGGAAGGTCTCAAGAAGAGACAAGCGTTGGCGGTTACTGTGACCTGAACTGGCTTTCTTCTAATGGTGATATCTGTGACGAGGATATCTTCCAGAGGTACTTCTCTTAAAACATAATCCTTCTTTGATGTTTTTTTTCGTCAGCCATGTTTTGATACTTATTCATGTTTTTATAGATCTGTAAGTAAATTGGTGTTGTGGGCACTTATACAGGTGATAGTAATCAACTCAGTAAGTACTGATTAGTGCTTATGTTTTGAAGTAGCTATTTTAGATTTGCATGACTGAACCTTGTGCTGGTCATTTAAATGAGCAAGTAAGGCTATCCAATCAAATGGACAAGTTGGATTGGTCCTCAATCACTACCAAAGAAAGAAGATAAGAATTTGAACTTTAGAGTTCTTTATATTATGTGATAATAGGAGATAGGCATCTTAGATAGATTGTACTCTAATTATGGAATTATTCTACCATTGTAAAATTCCTTCTCAAAATATTCTGGAGCTTAGATGGTAGGTTTGCAGAAAAGGTCACTTGCAGAATAGCTTCTATATACAATAAAGAAAGGGAAAAAAATAATATAAGTTTAATTTCAAATCCCTGGTTCAATGTTCCAGTTTTTTATGCCAGGACCCTGCTGAAATCCCCGCAGTTGGAACTATGGTGCTTATTTCTTTATGAAAAAAAATCAGAGAATTTTAAACTAAATATTCAAAAGAAAGGATTGATATTTGTTCGGATCAGTTGCAATAGTCATATGTAAATTGGATTCCCATAATTCCATCACTTACAGGAATCAAGCATGTGTCAAGTGGGTCTAAGAAGATCCCACTGATATTAGGATAGACCTTTATTTTGGAGTTTATAGGTGGGAGATAAATGAAAGTTCTAGTTTGGTTGAAGAAATTACAGATTAATTTTTTTACTGGCAGGTATCTCTCAATGACCTCAGTCAATGAGGCTAATGGTTGGTATGGTGGAACACTACTGTATGATCAAGATGAAAGCAGTGACATATACAGGCACTATGCTGAATTGTGTCAGGTAACATATCATTTTTATTTCGTTATTTATTATTATTATTATTATTATTATTATTATTTTCATTCCTTTATGACAAGGATTGTGCAGCGTTTAAAAGAATTACCTAATCCTTTTGGAATTTGTTTGTTGGGGATCATTATTGCTAAACATATATATATATATATATATATATTCTTTGTGAGTGATGGAAATTCCAAAAATAGTATTCACTCATTGTTTACAGGTTGAGTGAAGTAATGTTTATTAGCCAATCTACTAATATTATTATGTATTGACCCTTCATTTCTCCAGAACAGCAACTCTTGGACCCTTTTCGTACACTTAGAAGACTACA
This sequence comes from Chloranthus sessilifolius, assembly GCA_021018995.1. Taxonomy (NCBI): domain Eukaryota; kingdom Viridiplantae; phylum Streptophyta; class Magnoliopsida; order Chloranthales; family Chloranthaceae; genus Chloranthus; species Chloranthus sessilifolius. Next base: position 7,905,133 of record CM037591.1, read on the forward strand.
GACAATATTAGTAACTGTATTTTCATTAATATGATATAAGGATCACATATGATATCATTCATTCGTATTATCTCTGTTTTTATGCTTTTTCATTAATATTTTGTAGGAAAAAGTCATCCTTTTTTTTTTCCAGAAATGCCCTTTTTCTTATGGACTTGCAGTATCTAGCCTTCTAAATGTTTAGGAAACCGTTAGCTTTTAGGTCAGTCACACAATAACTTACCTGTAGGTATGGTTATAGTTGTTAAATGTGCTAGGTGGTAGACCCCTTGGAGCTAAGCGAGGCTAGGAAGGTTTAGGCGGTGAGGCTTAGTAATTTCCAACTATTATTTCCTCTTCTTGTAATAATCTATAGACGATTTATATTAAATGATAAGCATGTGAAATAACAAATAATGATAAAAACACAATTACTTACTCTTTAAGCATCAGTCATCACATAAAATTGTAGGTTGAAAGCGTAAAATAACAACTCAGAACTAGCAAGCAACCTTTAACAAATTAAACAGACGGAAAATATTAAGTAGATTATTTGGTTTGAAATTATAGTAGTTTGAGAATTTTTGGATTTTAAAGACATTTGTTGGTAGATGATGGTCAAATCTAAATTTAATCCGATATAGTTGAAATTTTTTTTGAATTTTTTTTCAAAATAGTGACATCATCTAATTTCATTATGATTAATCTATAAAAGATTAAAAATTGGGTTCTTAAGGAATTGGACCTAGCTTAAGTGGTGACGACATGTAGTTTGAGGTTAGGGGTCCAAATTGCAATGCATAGCTATGATTATTTTTGTTAAAAAGAAATAAAACAAAAATCAAACAACTTATAATGCTTGGTTTCACTGTTTATCATCTCACCTGATATCTTGTAGTGGTCTTTAGTAGCTCCATGTAAATGCCCTCTAGAAGTCTAGCATGTCTCCTTATGACACCTAACGCGGGTTAAGCGTAAGCGGCCTATGCTTAGGAGGTCATCTTCCCCAAGCGGGGTCTAGACGGAAAAGCGAAGCATAGCTTTTGACAACATAGGGTATAATAGCATGGCAGTTGAGTTGGCATGAACATATCTTTGATTCTATATATATATATATATATATATATATATATATATATATATAGGTAACATGTACTCAAAGCCTAGATCATCCATTGGCAGGTCACCACATTTACGTTCCACAGGTAGAAATAACCTAGACCAGATGATCCTAGCCATCAACTCCAAAATTTTGTAGGCCATCTGTTCAGTGCAAACTTCTGATCACGTTACAATCATATCCAAGGCTATGATATTTGGTTGTGACATGTATATTTGGTGATTTGCCATGTGGATAGCCCTGATGATCTACACGTCTCTCTCTCTCTCTCTCTCAATATCTATATGAGGCTCAGGATTGAGTGCAGCACCTGGTGCTGCACTCGAGCCAGTTGGGTGCCACCAGAGCACGTGTACGAGGTCGATCAACAATCATTCAGGAAAAAAAAAACACCTGTATCTACACCGTCAAAATTATGGTTAATGGTGTTTAAATTCATAGTTGAACTTTTTCAAAAAGAAACAAAATATATATTTTGATCTGTGAAATCATGGCCATACAAGTGTCATTGAATTTTTTTTCTAAAAACCAAAGGGGACTGATGAACCCTTGGAAGAACCACATGCCACGTGATTTAGCACTGGAGTGCAGCTCTTAGGCACTGCACCTCAGCATATGTTCCCCATTTTCCTATATCTATATGGAGACAGAGACAGAAATAGAGAATTGGGAAGATGGGTTCGAACGCACTGCTTGGGCGGTGGGTTTGAATGCTAGATCATGTGCCACACATGGCACACTATTGCTAGTTGTTCCATATCCTCTAAGGGTTCACCAATCCCTCTAAAGTTTTAGAAAAAGAAAACTTGGACTCTTTTTTCACAGGTTAAAGATATAGGTCTTTCTCCAAAAAAATTGCAATTGAAATTCTTTACCTTTGACCATAAATTCAATGGTATAAAAGAACTCTTTTTTTGGATAGTCATTGATCAACCTTGGGTATGTGTACATGGCACGCGATCCTTGGTTCGAACCTGTACTCCTGGGACTCACACATCTCTCTCTCTCTCTCTCTATATATATATATATATATATATATATAGAGAGAGAGAGAGAGAGAGAGAGAGCACTAAAATACCCCAAAAGTTGTTTGGACCTAAAATACCCCCCGAAATTTTTACCATTAATAATAAATTTATAGGGTGAATTTTGTGTAAATATCTTGAAAACCAAGGTACACTTTCATTCATCATTTTCAAAATTTAAAACACACCTCGGTTATCTGGAGTACTCTCTCTCTCTCTCTCTCTCTCTCTCTCTTGTGCTAATTCTGGATTCCTTGAACCAGCAGGGACCTGCTATGGAAGCCTTCGAGCATGATTTTGAGAAAGAGAAACACTATTCAGATGTTTTTAACATGGGTTTAGATGAAGCCGAAGACTCCCTTATTGAAGCAGAAATGGAAGCCGCTCTTAAAGAGTACAATCTGATTGGAGCCGATCTTGGAATTGTTCCCAACTGTAAATCCCTTGCCGACGATCCGAGCAGGTTGACAAGATGGATTATTGGAGAAGAAAGGATGCAAGGCAAGATAACTTAGTTCAACTGCATTTTGTACAATTTTATGTACACATCTTCTTCTTTTTTTTTTGCAAGGTATGCAATTTTAATTGTTTATTATATCTTATTGCCCTCTTATCATAGTTAATTGGTTGCCTTATGCCATATTTTCAATAGGGTTTTTACTGTTATAAAATTTCTTAGGACTTCAGAACTTCGAATATGACAACTTAGCCAACTTGATAGAAAATGGATACTGTGGTGTGAAACATGTGACCATTATGTTGTAGAGAAGAGTATTAGATGACCATCTTGATCATCAATGTCGGTGATTGGGTCATCGGTTCTATCCACCTGGCACCATTTTGGCACCGGGCAGTGTCATTTGGGCATGTGGTCATTTCCTTGATTGCATTAGAAAGATATTTCTAGGATGTGATAGAGCGCCTAAAGTGCAAAAAAAATAAAATTGAATGGCTACAATGTGATTGCTCAAGTCTGTTTTAGCAATTCATTTTTGGCACTTGTAGGCAAGGATTAAAATCTTGGTTTTCCAGTAACGTATAGGGCAGCTCCAAAAACGATTTGTATCGAACGACACATATCGGTTTTGGATGATAAATTGGTATGTATCAGCTGACACATTCAATGTATCGATTCGGTGATCTTCGAAACTGATGCATCTCGGTTTTGTCCAGAATTTTAATCCATGCTTCTAGGCTCTTAATAATGCGGGAGAGAGTATTTTGATCAAGGTATACAAAATCGGCCCATACAGATGCGTATCGGTATCCCAACTCGGATACCCGATACGTATCGGTTTGAGCCCAGTTTTACAGTTCTTTTAAAAAATAAAAAATAAAATAGGCCGATTCGTATCGGTATCGGCCAATACCAATCGGCCGAGTCGTATCGGTTTTGATTTTGATGCTATCTTAGGGCTGAATCCCGATCTAGACAATGACCTTCTGCACCACATGGCACCAAAAAAGGTGCTACGTATGCAGAATTGATGTCCCGATCACCTATGTAGGTGATTGGGACTGTCACCGAATACTAGCTCTATGTTATAGCCCTTCTAATGATGATTTTTGAACTAGCATTTGGGAATATTTTATTACATGCATTTGGAGAGGCCATTTGTTATATGTTGCTGCGGTACTATAAAATTCGTATGTTTATTAATTTATGAATAATTCCAGAGTTTTCAATAAATCATGATTTTTAATCTTTTATACTTTTTTTTCCGCTGAATTTTTTTCAAACGTACAGAATTTTGCTGGATTTTTTCAAATAAAAAATTTTAACCTTACTGAAACTCCGGTTGAGAAGGAAGACTCGTGATATAAATTTAAGATACCCTAAAACCAAGGTGTCGAAATCGGTATCGGACTCAGGTATCGGTCCATGGAGGACCGATACGACTCGGCTGATATGTATTGGCCCATTTTAAAAAAAGAATAAAAAAATAGAGATATCAGCCGAAACTGATACCGTATCGGCCGATACCGAGTTGAGATACTGATACGTATCAGGGCCGATACATATCGGTTTGCCGAGAAAAAAAGCATCTCTACTTTGTGACTCAAACATCTTAAAAATGAACAGTTACTATGGGAACTTTCAAACCTATTTTAGTCGTTCATTCTAAATACACCCCGCTTCAATTATTTATATGAAGATGTTTTTTCGATGGAATCTTTATTCCACTGGATCATAATGCCACATGTATCCAATCAGTAACTAGTTTTCCAGTATGTTACCTAATCATATCAGTGTAGCATCTGATATCAATTTTTCGGTATCGGGTACCCTACATGTGCACCAAGGGCAATTCATGGGTTACCAAAGTGGTCAAAGTTTAGGAAGGGAACAAATATTTTCTCTTTTTCGATGACGGGGTATTCAGGCTTCTTGAAACAACCGACTAAGTCCACATGCACGTGCAAGACCCGCACATCACACGTACCGGGTAAGTAGGGATAAATCTATGTGAATTGCCAATAGGGGGTGGGATTTGAACTCATGACTTTTGCTTCTTGCGGCGGAGTCCTGGCCATTATGCCAATACCTGATGGTTAAGTGAACTACTATTTAGGGAAATTTGCACTTTCGGCCCTATATGTTTGCGTATTTACAGAAACAGGCCTATAGTTTCAATCCTTGCATAAATGGCCAGCTCCAAGCCTAGCCGCGTGCACGTCAGATATCTATATATATGCTTCTCTATGCAAGTATTGAATCTAGAATTTTTATATCATTTTTTAACAATTTTTATCTCTCTTTGAAAGCGATTTCGAGATTCCATTAAAGGTCGTATTTCCCTAGAGAATACAACAGGCTAGGTAAGATATCGAGTACAATATCTTTTAAGTTATTGTTTTCCCAATTTCTCAAAACATTGTAGGTAGTCCAAGATATCGTCCGATATCATAAGTTATCGACCGATATCTTAAGTTATCGACCGATAACTTAAGATATCGACCGATATCTTAAAAGGTCTTTTTTTTAAGTTTTTGGATTATGGTTTACGTTAAAAGTCCATCCATCAGCTATATATCTTAGGATATCGGCCCGATATCTTAGGATATCGAGCGATAACCTATGATTGACAAAAACTCTAAAGTTTTTATTCCTTTAATTTTTTTAATAATATTTTTAAACAATTGTAGCGCTAAGTCAAGTATAACTCTTTATAAACAACTAATTTTAATTTTAATTTTATAAATATTGTAGGTTGAAATGGATGTTCCTCTTCTTTGCCATTTTGATTTCATACGCGTGAGAGATAATACTTACAACGGAGGACATCGGAGGATTGTCACTGTCACGGAGAATATATCATTTGATGAGTTAATAGAGAAAATGTACAAAGTCACAACTTGGAAGAACATTCTATTACACTTCTTGTTTCATTACGCATAGGGAATGAGCTTGTATTTGCCAATTGTCCGACTCAGATCTTACAAACTTATTTAGAGCATATCGTATCGGTGATGGTGTTATAAATATTTATATCGAAAAATCATTAGTCACTACTGTAGCAGAAATTTTGCCGTCTTTAGAAACATTTCAACCGTTTAAGGAAACAAACGAAGATGATCATGGTGTGGGAACAGAACATTTGATTGAAAATCAAGGAATACGGTATGAAGAGGAGAACATTGTTACACCGATAATAGAAATATAAATATAGGATTTCGCCCCTACAGTAAACTTCCAGAGCAACCCTATTCAGACATTCCGATGAGTGAAGGCGATGAAGATCAAGGATATTCTCATCAAATGAATCTGATGCATGATACATCTCAATTCAACTTCGATTCGGTAAATCAGTGGGAAACGTTTTTAGTCGGCCTTAGTCCATATCAATGGCCTTCCGAACAAATAGCTTCGGAGCCAACGATAATCGAGCCTTCAACAGAACAACCTCTCATACATCAAATATTCTCGCATCGGCTAACATCAATTCAAACAACTGCACATCAACCAAGCGTACATCGACGGGCTCAATCCCAATCACGTAATAACCATCCAGTCGATGATGGTGATAGTGATCCTGAAAATAATGAAGCCCCGCCGTCTCCCACTTCGCGTGTTTATACTAATAGGGGAATTGATCAACCTCTGGTGGACGAAGACTATCAGCTTAATGACTCGGAAGGGGAGTATATGGATTCAGACGATGAGGAACTGTATGAAGGGGGAACGATTACCATTGGTCAGGCGTTTAGAAATAAGAAATCATTTCAAAAAGTTCTTAAAGAATTTGCGATGACAAATAATTTTCAGATTAAACCAATAAAAATCAGTCATCTTCGAGTAACTGCGAGGTGTGTTGAAGTAGGATGTGCTTGGCGAATACATGCATCGAAATTAGTAGGCGTAGACACGTTTGCTGTGAAAACTTTTCACCCGGAACACACGTCTATGAATGCCGCTTTGAAGCGGACATCGCCAATGTACGACATCGTGGATAGCTTCATTCGTTAGAGATAAGCTATTAAAGGATTTTGATGACACTCCTGCTTCAATAATTTTGATATTGAAAAAATACAGATAACGAGTTCTTTGGAAAACATGGAGAGGGAAAGAAATGGCGTTGAATGACATCCGAGGTAATTGGAATGAGCAATTTAAGTTGTTACCGTCCTATGTTGCCGAATTACAATGGTCGATCCGCATATTCTGACCGAATTGTGTCTCGAGCCCGATAATGCATTTAGATTCTTCGTGGCATTCGGACCTTGCATTGAGCTTTCGTAATACTTTAAGAATAATTATGTAGATGGAACGCATTTGCATGGACGATATAAGGGAGTGTTGTTAATAGCTACGGGATAGACGGAATAGACATTTATTTCCTATAGCGTTCAAGCGTATCGAAGAAAATGAAGACCATTGGACATGGTTTCTTGATCTATTAGGAGACGTGTAATCGGTGAATTTGAAGAAACGGTTTGTTTTGATATCGTCAGTAAAGGTTTGATGGAAACAAAGGAAAAGTTTTTCCTAATGCCTTTCACACCATCAGACACTTGATAAATATAAGGATACAATCTCTAGACCGCTTTTCTAGGTTGTCTTTGCGCATTTTCGAAGCAAAATTTAAAAGAATTATGAAAAATAGAAGACGACGCCTACCGAATGTACAAAATGGATTAAAGAAATTGGTGATCATTTCGGCACGCGCTTATTTCAAGGGAGGCGTTATGATATGTTGACAACTAATATAGTGAAAGCATAAATAGTGTGTTGAAAATAGCAGGAGGAACCGATTGTGAGCATGTTAGAAACTATTAAAAGTAGTCAAATTTTATCTTCGTCGTGGAGGAAGGAAATAAAATGACACATGTGTTAACAACATGGCGTAAAAAACACATAAAAAGAAATTCAGGATGGGCCCGTCGAAAAAATGTCATACCATATGGTCGTGATATATTTCAAGTTAAACGTGGTGATTACACTCACAGTGTCGATCTAGAATCGCGAACATGTACATGTAGACGTTGGGCTATTCTTGGATTACCATGTTCACATGCGATTGCCGCATTATCGCTACCAAAAGAAAAGAGAAGACCCAATTTTGTGAACACTGGTTTACCAATGACTTATTTAGGGAAACTTATAAAGAACACTTTGTCCCGACCGTTGACAAGCGCCAATGGACTTCGCAAATAAAAGACATTCAAGTTTTGCCTCCCCACAAAATACGTCAAGCCGGCCGTCCGAAGAAAAGGAGAACAAGATCTATAGGGGAAGTTCGACCACTACAATGTAAAAATTGTAACAAGTATGGTCATAATCGTCGCTCGTGTAAATTTGTTAATATTTGAAATTAACTTATATTACATCAAAGGTTGAGATTGAAAACAGATTTAGATTAGATTAGACCTAGTGGCAATCGAGCTTCCAAATGATCTCATTATAGAAGAGTATTTTTTTTTCTCTTTTTCTTTCCTTCAATATAAACAGATTAAACCTCAATAAAAGAGCGATCAACATCTACCAATTAATTAATATATTTTTTTGGAATTGTGATTAAAATATATTGTTGTGCTTCTTAATAAATCATTCATTCATTCAAACAGGATTTGAAGTTGCCAAATTCGCCCCTAATCTACTAGTGATTGGCATAAAGCCAAACCAAAGATATCAGGCTTCACAATTCAGAAAGGTATATCTTAAATCATCGGCCGATATTTTAAATCATCGACCGATGATTTAAAATACCGGCCGATGATTTAAGATATCGTCCGATAACTTAAAATATCGGACGATGATTAAAGATATCGGCTGATAATTTAAATCATCGGCCGATAATTTAAATCATCGGCCGATTACTTAAAATATCGTTCGATTACTTAAGATATCGGCCGATGACTTAAATTATCGGCCGATGATTTAAGATATCGGACGATGATTTAAGATATCGGCCGATGATATAAGTCATCGGCCTATTGGAATTGCTTCAAGAGAGGAAGGCTCCATTGATAAATCAGGCAAGGTGATACAAATAAGATAAATAAATTGATAACAACGAAAATGAAAATTATACAAGTTAATAAAAATTAATAAAATTAAATAATTTACAATTTCATCAAAAAATATCTTTACAAAACACTAAAATTTTTTACAGATATTAACTCTTCTTCCCAAACGTGCACATTCGATGTCCGATTTCGGCTCTAAATTGTTGCATATGTTTATCGTCGAAATCAATAGGCCGCTGTTGGGAGAAGTATTCTATATACTTTAAAACGTATACACCGCAATCCCAACCGTTTTATTGGATCGGGAGAACGACACTGTTGAACGCCGATACCTTCCACTGTTGATCGAAAGCTGACTTCAAATCGATAGTGTAAAGAAGGCGCGGAAGGTGATTCAATAGACATTCTTTATGCGCTTCAAACCTTTTTGAGCACTCTCGGTCTGCTGGATCAATTAACTTAATTTCTCGATCAACTACTGAAATTATAGCCAACGTCCAATGGCTATGTTTTTGGCTATGCATCGGAAGATAAATCTACACATAAACGGAACCGAAATTTTAAATAATAAATTTTATTTAAAAGCCGTTAAATAAAGCGAAGTTTAGTATTCAAAAACGTACCGTTCCACAGTCGATCGCGTGAATTCCGCGGATATTATTTGTCAATAGTGGTTCCATCGGCTTTGAATTGTTACGAACATTCCATTCGTCACAATAGGCCTGCCACCTATCGAGGTCGCTGAGCGCAGCAATACCTTCATTATCGATATATTTTTTAAATTTTTTCTCGTCTGCCATAAACAAGGTCTGAAACAGGATAATGTAGTAAGTAAATAAATTAGAAGAAGTTAATCAAGAGTCGTGATTGAAAAGACAAATAAAAGAAACAAACGAACTTCCAATAAATATTTGAAACCTTACCAGGGCAGGAACCGAACCACTTTTTCGGCATTAGCCGTAAACATTGAATCGTTTATAACTTCAAGGACTCTCGAGTATGCGTCGATGACTTCATTGTCGAGCCACGAGCGTCCTTTGAGAACCTTCAAAAGAGCAACTGTGATCTCAATACCGCTGATAGTATTGACGATCACATTGTTCTCGTTCTCCGGCCGATTCCAAAAACTAAGCATATACTTTTGCTCCATTGATATTGCCTCATCCTCCTCCTCCTCTACAGCCAATCTTAGTTTTTTTATTAATGCTTTATTGGTCGGAGACTTTCTCTTCTTACGAGCACGCAAGTCATAACCTTCGGCTTCATTTTTTGTAGATGATAGTTTCACTATAATTGGTTTTAGTGATGTCGACTGTGACTCACGAGAAGGCTGCGTAAGAGGAGCACCATCATCACCCACATCAACCAAGGGTTGTTTAGTAGGCTGAGGAGCAGTAGGTTTTGGGGCAGCGGGTTTAATGGCAGTAGATTTATTTGTAAGTTGAGGAGCGGCGGGTTTTGGGGCAGTTGATTGTTGTCTAGGTGGATGAGCAGAGGGTTTTGGGGCACTTGACTGATGGCTTGGTTGAGGAGCAGTTGGTTTTGGGGCATCGGATCATGGCTTTGTTGAGGAGGAGCAAGGGTTTTGTTGATGAGTGGTGGGTTGAGGGACAGTTGATTGAGGGTAAGTGGGTGAAGGAACGAAGGTGTCAAAGAGCACAGAGGTTAAAATATTATCCTGCATAATTGCAAAAAAATATACATTACAAAAAATAAAAAATAAACTGCACTATCGACGGATAATTTAACTAATCGGTCGATAATTTAAATAGTCGATCGATAATGTACATTATCGGTCGATAATTTAAGTTATCGATCGATAATTTACATTATCGACCGATAATTTAAATAGTCGGTCAATAATGTAAATTATCGATCGATAATTTAAATTATCGACCGATAATGTAACTTATCGTCCGGTAATGTACATTATCGATCGACTATTTAAATTATCGGTCGATAATGTACATCGTCGGACGATAAGTTCCATCTTCGGACGACAAGCTAATTTTGCATTAAGTTGTAAAGAAATGATTTTGTTCTAAATTTGAAAAGTCTTGATTTGATACCTTTCTTAAATGAGAGATGACCGCATCAAGATCCTTCTGTATTGCTTTATTTTCTTCTTGTAAGGCCTTCTTATCTCTGCCTAGTTGTTCAATGGTGAGTGCTTGCCCTTTAAGCAGCGTAAATGCACGCCGGAATTCTTTTTTCATTTCTTTTACAGCCATGCGGAGCGTCTTGCATTTTTTTCTTAGCTCCGTTACTTCTTTGGTTAGGTGCGGTTGCCTAACTGGCTGCTCTCTTGTTGGCTCGGGCCTAATTTCTGGTTTGCCCTTTGGTTGACGTACAACGACTTCAAAATCATCGTTATCGTCGCTATAATCTTCGTCATCCTCATTGTCGTCATCTCGGCTAATCGGCTCTTCGGCTTTTTCTTCCGGACGTGTTGGATGACTTGGGATATCATCATATTCATCTATATTTTCTTCGGAGTAAGGCTCTTCTCTTTCTTCGGTCTCTTCCTTCTTATTTTCCATTTCTCTTCGAATCAAAAAGTATCGAACCTATTTATACTGTAATTCGTGCTTCTCAACTTCAAGCTCTATAATCACTTTAGACTTAAGAAATTTTTCTCTATATAAATTAGGATTACGGTGAATTTTGGCCTTCCCATTTCATTAGCCTTGAAATGGTTCTTTAAGCCCAATAAGAGCGGTGGCATCGCAGAAAGTGCTCAAACGCCCAAATCAGAAGGCGATAGTGCATCCATAGATATTGTATTGCCCTTTTCCGACCTTCTCGCCATTTCCTCCCGCCACTCGCTTTTGATATACTATCTAATAAATTATTGTAAACTATCGTGCCCCACGGTAACTTGTTGAACTCTTCAATGTTATCTACTAATTTAAGTACTGTATCTACTTCGATATGTGTCCTAAGTAAAAAGAACATACGAAAAATAATAATGACTTCAAAAATCATCGTTGGATAAATCAACATCAATAATTTCTTCAATACGAGATCTTTTCACGGCTTCCCCAAAAGAATTTGTATCGAATAGTTGTTTCTCTTTTACTAAGCAACCTTCTCGCACTCAGTTCCACAAGATGTTGAGGCCTAAAATCAAGGCTATATCGATCCACAGGTGAGTACATTGGTGTTCTTGACCTTGAAAATATTCTCTTCAACCCAAAAACTTAAAATAGCGTCAACCAAGTCTCCAACGAAACCTAATTTCTCATTCATCCTAAATAGATGACCGAATCAATCATCCGATATTTTCTTTCTCTCTTCACATAAAGGTATGTAAAATTTCCTAACACCAACTCGAACATTTTCCGATGGGCTTTAGAGTCATGGTCATTTTCAATAACTTAGTAGGAATGCAATATAAATAAAAGCAATTAATAAATAAAAGAAGTGATTTTGAAAAAAAAACTACTAATCTTTAACCTCGATAACTTAGTTATCGATCGATAATCTAAGTTATCGAATAATTTGTTATCTACGATAACTTAGATTATCGGTAAGTTATCAGATTAGGTGGGAAACATTGGGGATGACTAAATGTGTTGAAATGTAAAAAAAATAAATTACCTGGAATTGTAATGTGACCTTTGTGACCTTTTACCGCGTTGTCGCCGCTAAGTCGCCGCTCTCTTGTTTTTTTCAGAAAAGTTAAACTTAAAAGTAACAGTAACTAATGAAATGTAAAAGTAGCTTTTATACTCTCTGTTAAAGGGCGGTGAAATTTTTTTTTATATATTATTTTAAATAGGTCCTTGCTGACGTGGAGCAGGCGGAGGCGGCTAGGCGTGGAGCTGATTATTAATGCAACGGTTGAAACTATAGGGCCGTTTCTGCAAATACGTAAACATATAGGGCCGAAAGTGTAAATTTTTCTTATTCAAATCCCATGCTTTTATTTATAACAAATATATAATTTATTTATTTTTTTATAAGGAATAATTAGAGAAATATGCCTCAAATATAAACTTTTTAGCAAAGAAGATCTAACTTCAAGTATTTTAGAAAAAAAGTGCTTTCACGGATTTTGGAACTTTAGAAAATCTTGAAAGAACCTTTTTCAATTAAAAAAAATGGGTTTTTTGCATATACCTCACTTGTTATGATAATATTATAAGAAACCCCCTGAGTTATGAGTATTTATTCTGCAACCCCTACTTTTGTATTTCTGTTTCATATAACCCCCTGCCATTAACTAGTCGTGAGTTTATGGACGGAAAGCCTATTTTGCCTTTAATGAAACCAATATTTTAAAAGTACCACCATTCTAAAAGGCCCTTCATTCATCTATATTTACAAGTCATGCCATTAAAGTTTATCACCATTCTAAAAGGCCCTTCATTCACCTTTATTTACAAATCATGCCATTATAATTTACCACTATTCTAAAAGGAGTACTTTTAAATCCACCCACAAAATCTTTGAGTTCACCCATGTTGAAACACATCGACTGCATTGAATCCAACGATGGAGATTTTTATCGTCCCAATCTTTCATGAGATCGATCTTTAGATCATGGGTGTACCATCAGACGATCGACTTTTTATTTCATGTGGTACAGACCCCTAAAAGTGACCTTAATATCAAATTTAAGCATGCACGTGATATTAAGGTCACTTTTTTGAGATGTGTGCCACATGAAATAAAACACTGGCCGTCTGATGGTACGATCATAATCTCAAGATGGAGATTTTTATCGTCCCAATCTTTCATGAGATCGATCTTTAGATCATGGGTGTACCATCAGACGATAGACTTTTTATTTCATATGGTACACACCCCTAAAAGTGACCTTAATATCAAATTTAAGCATGCACGTGATATTAAGGTCACTTTTCTGAGATGTGTGCCACATGAAATAAAACACTGGCCGTCTGATGGTACGATCATAATCTCAAGATCCATCATGTGAAAGATTGGGAGGATAAATGATCTCCATCGTTCGATTCAATTCAATCAACGTGTTTCAGCGTGGGTGAACTTAAAGATTCAGTGGGTGGATTTAAAGGTACTCTTCTAAAAGGCTCTTCATTCACTTATAAGATGGGTGATTCTCCCATTAAAGCATGCCAACGTTTGGATGAATACTCAACCAATGGAGGATTTGTGACACACGATGCAATTATTCTTGAAAAGAAAACCTTCAATCTACGTGTTCCACTCAAAATACTCTTTCCTCCAATTTCCTATATGATTCAAGACTCATTTTTAGGAATTGGATTGCCTAACAACGTCTGCTTCCATCCACCGAATCTTTGAGTTCACCCACGCTAAAACACATTGATTGCATTGAATAAGACGATGGAGATCGTTTAGGCATACCATTAGACGATCAGTGTTTTATTTCGTAACACACATCTCAGAAAAGTGACCTTAACATCACATATACGGTTAAAATTAATTTTAAGGTCATTTTTTTGGGTGTGTACCACATGAAATAAAAAATCAACCATCTGATGGTGCCACCATGATCTCAAGATCCATCGTGTGAAAGCTTGGGACGATAAACAGTCTCCATCGTCCGATTCAAAGGTAATCAACTGGTCGATGGTGCCACCATGATCTCAAGATCCATCGTGTGAATGGTTGGGACGATAAATGACCTCCATCGTCCAATTCAATGCAGTCAACTGTTTGATGGTGCCACCGTGATCTCAAGATCCATTGTGTGAAAGGTTGGGACGATAAACGATCTTCATCGTCCGATTCAATGCAGTCAATGTTTTTCAGCGTGGGTGAACTCAAATATTTGGTGGGTGGATTTAAAACTATTCTTTTTTGTAAGTGGAGGGGTGGATTTAAAATTACTCTTACCACGTGTAGAGGGTGGCAATTTAGTAATTTAATTTTAAAAAGGATAAATATAGTATTTAAGCTATTCTTTAACGGCTGGTTAACCATTTAAAGTACCATCGTTAATGAATGTGTTTTATAAACACCAAAATGCTAACTCAGGGGGTTTAAAGCAAATAGCTATAATTTGGGGGTTATTTGTAATATCAACATAACTCAGGGGGGTATTTGCAAAAAACCCAAAAAAATAGTTTTAAAAAAATTATTCTTGTTTCTGAAGTTCCAAAATATGCAAAAGCACCATTCTTCTAAAATATTTGAGGTGAGGTCTTTTTTACTAAAAAGTTAGTTTTTGAGGCATTGTTTTCTAAAAGTGCCTTATATATAATTTAGAGAGCCCAAACGAGGTGGTTGAACTAGGTGAAGGGCCTAAGTCCAACTCTAGCTTATGAGACTCTAAGTTCAGCCTGAGACCAACAATAACCTACCATGCTTGAATTCTTGCATCATACCTGAATTCAACAAGAGCTCCATTGGATTTGGTTCTTAAACTTTCAAAAGGGAAGTGGAGAATGTGTTTATACTTTATAGAGGAAGCATTCCCTCAATCTTATCCCTCCCCTCTCTAAATACTTTATGTTAATAATTATATTAGATCATATTTAATATAATTTATTCTAATAAATTATATCTCTATATTAGGATAAAGGTACCCTGTTTCTAAGGACCATATAACATATCTGGTCCTAGATTAGTTTGATATCACGTGGCACCCAATCACATAATCGGATGAAATGTATAAGAGCGGCTCGATGATCATAAGTATTGTGAAAAAAGATAAAACTATATGAAATTGTATGGTCAATGGTGTCAATTATGTGAAAAATGAACGATAAAATCAAATGTAATTTTATTGTTCATTTTCATGCAGTTAACTCAATTGACTGTACGATTTTAGATAATTTATTTTAAAAAAATTCATAATATTATTATGATCATCAAGTCGTTCCTTTTTATGGCACCTGATCATGTGATTATGTGTCACATGATAGTAAACTCATGGAGTACACCTTCCTATCAGTCCGCCTTTACACTTTTATATTAAGAGAGTGAAATCCAAAGTTTGGACTGCACTTGCTACACCACGTTTTAGTCTTCATAATTTTGTAGCTACATTGAATTATGAAGAGGAGATAATATTACCAAAGAGGCATTAGCCTAGTTGGTAAGCTCCCTCCAATGTGAGGGAGTAGGTTGTAACTTCAAAGTGTGGGTTGGGTTCTGGTAGTCAACCCTCATCACTATAGTTGGTGCTCCCTCACACTGCTCCGCAACTGTCACATGTGTATGCGTGTCTGTTCCTCGATTTTCGAGGTTGTCTCGGCCGAATGGTTGTTTCAAAAAAAAAGTCATCTTAGCTTAGTTGGTAAAGCAATGGATCTTGAGACCATGTCCCCAACTATCAGACGATCAATTTTTTATTTCACATGTCATAAATCCTCAAAATATGCATTTCGTGTAATGGCACACATCACACTCAAAGGTAATTTTAGGGACATATTTTGAGAATATGTGACATGTGGAATCAAAACCTGACCGTCTGATAGGTGCGACATGGTCTCAAAATCCATTGTGTGAGAGATCAAGGTGAAAAATGATTGCCATCATTTGATCCAACCAATCAATGGGTTTTAAGGGGTCTCTGACTAATGCTTAATTTCAGAGAATGCGTGGGTGCGAACAAAGCTACTCATACAGGTGCCCTTGTATTTTTAAATTATGTGTGCAAAGGCACAAACCTTATGTGCAAGTAGTGACTCTCCCTAAAGAATTGCACGGAGCTCTGTGGAAAAATTATTCATTGAGGCACGTGAAAGTTCTCTGTAAATGGACTTGTAAGCCTAGTAACTGGTTGCCCCATGCCAACTAGCCCTTCAAAATCTGTTGATTGCTTCAGATTAGGTGATGGAGATTATTTGTCACCCATATCTTTCATAACATGTAATTAGACGGTATATTTTTTATTTCATATGATACATATCTCCAAATATAGAGTGAATTAAGTGCACACGACACGAGACAAGATTCTATATGGCACGCCTGACGGTCAAATGAGGTGTTTTGGAGATTTGTACCACGTGGAATAAAAAAATAAACCGCATGATGGTGCATTAATGGTCTCAGGATCCGCTATGTGGAAGATTGGGGTAAAAAAAAAATTCCATCATCTAATCCAATGGAGTTATTGGATTTGAGGGGTTCAGAACATTGGCGCTTTTGGAGATGGCGTGCTTGAACAGAGGTACCCGCAAGTAAAAGTTTATACTTTCTAATAAGATAGAAAATGACCTTAAGGAGACTCCATCAGTGAATCTTTCACGTATTTCATGGCTGGTGAAACAAGCTTTCTTATATTTTGTGAAATATAAATGGCCAAGTGGCAGGACATAAATTGTCCTACTGATCCCTAACCCCCAGCAGGGTAACACTCAGCAACCATTCCCAGCCCACATGACACCCCCAGAAGATCCCTAACTCCCAGTCCACATGACACACCCCGAAGGCCCCTAACTGCCAAACTCCACACCATGGCTCCCAAATTATGCCATATAAACCCCAATGCACATCCCCCAACTCCCACCACCGAAAAAGAAACTACGCCCTGCTCGTCCAACTCGACTCAAATGGCTACCCAACCCGAAACGCTTCATATAGCCATGTTTCCCTGGTTCGCGTTCGGCCACATAACCCCCTTCCTCCACTTATCAAACAAGTTCGCCAAGCGCGGCCACCGAGTCACCTTCTTCATACCCCCCAATGCAATCCCCAAGGTGGATCAATTCAATCTCCACCAAAACCTGCTCCAATTTGTCCCCGTCGATGTCCCCTGCATCGAAGGCCTAACCCCCAATGCCCAAACCACCGCCGACGTGCCACATTCATTACACCCCCTTATAATGACCGCAATGGATGAAACCTGTGACCAACTCGAGGCCTCCCTCAATTCCTTAAAACCTGACTTCGTCTTCTTCGATTTTGCTTACTGGGTCCCAACCGTAACCCGCCGTCTCAACATCAAGTCCGTGCACTATTGCATCGTAAGTGCTGCGTCGGTTGCTTACCTTCTGGTTCCATCTCGAAAGCTCGAAAAGGGACAAAAATTCAACCCTTCAGAGCTAATGATACCACCGAAAGGCTTCCCCCAATCTGCTTTAAGGCTCCCTACTCACATTGCTGAAAAACTCGCGGCAAGCTCGCGTGAGTATGGTAGCGGAGTCTCGTTCCACGACCGGCTTATGATCTCCATGGAAGACGCCGATGCCATAGGTTTTAGAACATGCAATGAGATTGAGGCTCCCTACTGTGAATTCCTCGAGACCGAGTACAAAAAACCGATCCTACTATCGGGTCCAATTTCCCCTGAACAGCCTACCTCTCTATTGGAAGAGAGATGGAACAAATGGCTCAATAGATTCCCTCCCGGCTCGGTCGTGTTTTGCTCGTTAGGGAGCGAGTGCACTTTACCAAAGGACTTGTTTCAGGAATTGGTTCTTGGGCTCGAAATGACAGGGAACCCTTTCTTCGTAGCTCTTAAGCCCCCTATGGGGGCTAATTCGGTAGAAGAAGCATTACCCGATGGGTTCGCGGAGAGGGTACTAGGCAAGGGAGTGGTGCATGGTGGGTGGGTACAACAACAACTACTGTTGGACCACCCATCGGTGAGGTGTTTCGTGAGCCATTGCGGATTCGGGTCAGTGTGGGAGTCTGTGTTTAGTGATTGCCTTATGGTTACGTTGCCCATGACCGGGGAGCAATTCTTGAATGCCAAGATGTTGTGTGGCGACTTGAAGATTGGGGTGGAGGTGGAGAGGAGAGAAAATGACGGGTGGTTCGATAGGGAGAGCGTTTGTAAGGCGGTCCAAGCGATGATGGATACGAAGAGCCAAGTCAGCAAGGTTGCCAAGGGGAAAAAAGCCGAGCTAAAAGGGTGGTTGTATAACAAAGGTTGGGAGTCTAGGTACATTGATGAGTTTCTAGAGAAGTTGAAGGGTATGCTTCATGGTACTGGTAGTAGTAGTGTTTCAATGAGTCCAGCTTGAGTAATGCCTATTCAAAAATCACAAAAATGTAAGCTAAATTAAGCACAAAAGGCCGAGAACCAGCATACTCCACAGGGGTGCGCCAAGCCCGTACAGATCAAGTGTAGTATCTGTTCTCTCTAAATTGTAACCCTTTTTTTTAATGATTCTACTAGTAAGCTCAATTCAGGGTTCTTTCAAATTTTCTTTTTTTTGGTTTCTTTACGAGCTATAATGATCTTCTGATTAGTTGGTCAATGATAGAACCAGCATACTCCACAGTGATTTAAATTTATAATTAAATTTTTTATGGGTCTTGTTTTTTGGGTTCACAAGATTTTTTTTTTCTTAAATTGAGATGGCTCTGAGTTACTGAAAAATGGAATAGTTTTATTTTGTGGTGGTGTGGTCTATTTGAATGTTTGATGTTTACAATCTACACTAATTTTCAGCAACTGAGTCCTGTTCTTTGAATCGAAACAGAGAAATTTCAATTAAAAATCGACTTCAGTTAGCCACCTAAAGAATCCATTTGGAAACCCACATTTTTGGAAATAAAACGTCAGGAAATCTAAATTTTTTTTTTAAATGGACATTTAATTTAATTTATTGGGTGTTGGGTTAGCTCTATTACTTGTTATTTAGCAAAATAAGTAACATTTTACAGATTTTTCAATCTATGTGATACCATTTTGCAATTAGTATTATTTTAGAATTGTTGTGATTGTTCATTTAAATGGTACCTAATCATGGATAGTAGATTGTAATCCAATAAATTCAAGGATCCAGGATCGGAATTGATGTTGTTTCATTGATCCCTGTCTGTGTCATTGATTCCTCCTAAACATTTCATTTCCATTGGAATTTGGTTATTCACGATGTCCAAGGATCCCCATTAAGCATCCATGGCTGAATGGTTAAATCGCCCAACTCGGTTATCCCACCCAATTGTCGTTTCATTTTTGGGCGGAAGTGGCCCTGTGGAATTGCTATTCGGTTCAATACGGAGAACATATTGAAATCAATGCCATCATTGTGAGGGCTTGGAGAATCTGGTTTCGTTTTGCTTCTTCATCAAGGGCGAGATCAAATTGTGTAGATGTTTCACTGTATGTTTTTACCCTGAAGGGAACTTGCAGAAGGGTATGGATTTTGTTTTTAAGCAACATACAATTTCTTTCCAAGTGCCAAGATCGTTATGGCTACCTACAATATTTTTAAATTGGTGTGAATCATATGATTCAATTTGGATGATTTTTGATTTGAAGCTTGTGATTGAATCAAAATCCATAGAAAAAGCCTTAATTTATGCTGTATTTTATTTATTTTGTAGTCGAAAGTCCCATAAAATTTTAATATTGAAGTTACTACATTGAGGATGTTAGTTAGGAGTTTCATGGTGATTTGGCTTAAATAAAGATTTTGGTGATCGTCTACTGTTGAGCAAATTTCATCAGTTTTCCTTGCTTGCCATATCTTTTTGGTTATTGAAACCAAATCAACCATAATCAAAGCAAAAAAACTGGATAATTCTAGTAGCTCACCCAGTTAGAGGCTTCTTCTCACTATAGAATTTTCGAAGTTTTCAGACTTAACAGTAACCTGATATAATGTTTTCTAACTTTCAAAGTTTGATTTAATTAGAGTCTCTACTAGCAAATGTGAGAAACTTTCCTTTCAATGTGGTGAGTGTTCTTTGCATATGCTGACAGGAGTCGATAGAGACGTTTTTGGTTTTCATATGCATAGTGGCATACCTTGATTGGTAGCAGGCAATTTTCTCATGTTATGGCCAATGGAGGTCGTGATGTGTCTGACTAACTCCCCTGCTTTGATACCCACTACAACCTATTTGTGCACATTGATTTCGATGGCCTCAAAACAACTAAGAGTCTTTTTTATGTTAGAAGTTTTACTGGTACTTTCCCCAACTAATATGATATCATTATTAGTGAATTGGAGGTGCGTCCTTTGATCCCATTGTTTTTGGTATTCAATCCCTGGAAGCATGCTTTGTTGATTAGCTTTCGTGATTAATACAGTTAAGGCTTTGGTGACAAAAACGAAAGCATTGCAAGACTGATCAACTACTCATAAACTATACTGTTATTTACACTAGTGCATAATATGGATGCAATGCTTGTACTTTGTAACTTCATGATGGAGTCCGAGGAAGAAGAAGAGATAAGGATGACGACAACGGCAACAATGTTGGCATGTAGAACATTAATGATGATTGAAGCTTTAAATGTTGTTTTTGTGAATTTTTTAATTTTTAATTTTGTTTTTTTGGAAAGAAAAAAATCAAGGACTTATTGATCAAAGGCGAGGGATAAAAACATAAAATCTTTTCAAAAGATGGCCAGTCGGAGGATAAGAGGGCACGGTGGATAACCTTATGACTTTGTGTCTAAGAATTTGGTTGAGAAGTCGACCTGTTACTTTGGTTTATTACGTAGGTTTTAACATTGTGATAAATATTATAGTCACTTGTTTTGGGTCATAGGGAGATATTATTGGAATATTTGCCAAATGTGCATGAAATAGTTTATGTGCCACCTGCTAAGGAAATTAGTATGTGTGGGTCTTATTTTAAAGTGTCAAAAACTATTAACGATGCGTTGGACATCTAGCACCATGTAAATATGGTAAATTTATAATTTTAAAATATTTTACAAATTCATTTAATTTTCAATTTAAACTATTGCAAATTATATGTCCATAGACCTAGAAAAATTAGCATTTGCATAAATACTTGTAAAATGTCCTTAGCAAGTGGGATGAGTGTGGACATCCCACGCTAGGGCATGTCCAACCATCAAATCTTATAATGGTTAATTGGTAAATTTGAAATTTTGGTCAGATCTTTTTGTTTCATAAGCTCACAGTCCCTCTTAAATCCTAAACTCTAATCTATGGCAGATTTTCTTTTACGAAAATCCAATCATTGTTTTCTTATCATAAGAAAATCATGATTTCTGGATAATTCTATTTTTTTGTTTTTCAATCATAAAGAACATTAATCAGATGCTGATAAATCTATGTTTTAATTTTTCATCAAGAAGATGAATATTGTTTATCTAATTTGTGAGGACAAATACCTCTACCCACTTTTATGGAAAGAAATTTATTCTCCGCTATGCTACATATTTCTTTTGTGCATGGGACTGCCTACTTGTCTTCAACAAAGCACAATTAATTTTCTTTTATAGAATTTTTTATGTAGCCAAAAGGACTTGCTAGAAAAAAACATATTCGATTTTTATGCTCATGGAAATTCTTCTATTTCCATGAGCATAATTTTCAGATCAGTTCTATGTTAAGTCAAATTTTTTATATCATCATTAAGTTTCATAAGATGCATCATTATAATTTCATATGCATTCTTAATTTCACATGTTGATGGACGCATATAAAAGCATATAGATTAACATAATATAAAGGTGCATATATTATAAAAAGATGGAATATGGTATTAAATAAAACACAAAAAAAAAAAGAAACAATTGATAAGGAGGATTTCATGATGAAAAAACAGATAAACGTAGAAAGGAAACCATCAGCAGCCAAATAAAAAAACATGTAAATAGCCACGTATAAGTTCCTATTTAAAACATTAAATCCAATTCATCTTATCTCAAAGGAGATTAAAAGAAAGTTTCAGCTCAATTTTATATTGACTGATTAAATTTGAGAAATCAGCATGAGGAAAGAGATCTCAAATTCCAGGGATGCTGTGGTACCATGTTTCGTGAATCATCTACGATGATAATGCAAGAGATCTAAGATGTAAGTGTAAGAAGTTTCTATTTTGGTGGCCATCACTATGGTCAAACCCGTTGACCGGTGAATGGTATAAGATCAACCTTAAGATGTACAATTGCTATTCTGGTGAGTTTGAAGAGAATAGGCAACTGCTTATTGTGTCTTTCAGTTAAGGTATGATTGTGATTTCTAATTACACTATAATTAGCAATTTCAGTCCTTAATGGGATAGGACTCTTTGGCTATAAATATAAGGGGTGCCTGGTCCCAACGATAGCTCGACGTAATTCAATCCTCCCTATTGGCGAGAGCATCCCCATTGTGCTAGGAGACATTGAACGCGAGAACATCGTTGAAGATCGGCAACCATCAATGGCTAATGCTCAAGGTACGCATATTTATAGTTTGTTGGTTTTTGATTGATCATGCGCCTAGATCTTTAGGCTTAATTTTGGATGGTCGGATCGTCAGATCCATTTAGATTCCATCAATTGGTATCAGAGTCATGATTGGCGTTATGATCGGTCAAAGCTTTAAAGTGAATTTTTTTTTTTTTTGTAATGGCTGTTTTATATAAAAAAAATTTTTTTGGGGTTCTCCCAGCCAACTTCCGTGGCGGGGCCGAATCCACCGTCGGCTGGTCACCCGGGCATGGTAGCGCGTTGCATGAACTAAAAAAAAAAATTTTTGCTTCTTTGGGCATCCGGGCCGCAAGTATTTTCCGGCAGAATGCGACGACCGGCCGACGAGACCAACAACCGCACCACGGACCGTCGGCGGTGGCGGGCGAGTGAGGGCGCTTCTGTAACAAAAAAAAAAAAAAAAAAAAAAAAATTTGGGGTTTTTGTGGCCGACGGTCCGGCGCCGGTGGCCCTTTTCCGGCCACCGGACTGGCACCGGCCGACTTCCGGCGCCGGGGCCGATCGGCGATATCACCGGACGCAGTCACCGGTGAGGCGTGGGTTGGCTGAAGTAAATCTTGTTGTAACTAAAAAAAAAAAAAAAACTTGAAGAAGAAGAAGAAGAAGAAGAAGATATATTGACTAATGAGCGGTCATATATCGATGATCTGATATATTGACTACATTGATTCTGTGTTGAAATTCTCACTGGACCGGACTGATAATAAAGACTTTGATTGAGATTGATTGTGACTTACCATTCAAAGAAAGTTAGCTAACATTGGGTAATCGGAGTTTATTGACATAGTTTGGCCAAGTGGGAGACTGTAAGAAGTTTCTATTTTGGTGGCCATCACTATGGCCAAACCCGTTGACCGGTGAATGGTATAAGATCAACCTTAAGATGTACAATTGCTATTCTGGTGAGTTTGAAGAGAATAGGCAACTGCTTATTGTGTCTTTCAGTTAAGGTATGATTGTGATTTCTAATTACACTATAATTAGCAATTTCAGTCCTTAATGGGATAGGACTCTTTGGCTATAAATATAAGGGGTGCCTGGTCCCAACGATAGCTCGACGTAATTCAATCCTCCCTATTGGCGAGAGCATCCCCATTGTGCTAGGAGACATTGAACGCGAGAACATCGTTGAAGATCGGCAATCATCAATGGCTAATGCTCAAGGTACGCATATTTATAGTTTGTTGGTTTTTGATTGATCATGCGCCTAGATCTTTAGGCTTAATTTTGGATGGTCGGATCGTCAGATCCATTTAGATTCCATCAGTAAGTGGTAGAAAATATTTAATGTACAAGTAAATAAAAAACCTACTTATGAACAAGGACATAGAGGACTACCAACTAAAAAAAAATCTAGAAATAAAGCTTATCCCTAGGGTGCATACAATTGTAAGGCACACATGCATCCAAAACCCTCAAACATGTGTGCACACAGGCACATAAACAAAAGCTAAATAATCTCTTTCACATATACTAATTAGAGGAAAATTACTGAACGACGTAGAATACCACCCCTAGAGATCAGAATAATGAAATAAAAGAATCTTATCTTGTGTACATGCACACATACTTTCGAGCTATTCATAGCAAAAGGCATAAGGGTGGAGTAATTCAAACCCGTTTTCCCTGCGAAGAACGCACTATTTTCCGCCATAAAAAACCGTTAGACTTCCTTGAATCAGGTGATGGAGATTGTTTTTGGGAAATTTGCACTTTCGGCCCTATATGTTTGCGTATTTGTAGAAACGGCCCTATAGTTTCAACCGTTGCATTAATAACCAGCTCCACGCCTAGCCGCCTCCGCCTGCTCCACGTCAACAAGGACCTATTTTAAATAATATAAAAAAAAAATTTTCACCGCCCTTTAACAGAGAGTATAAAAGCTACTTTTACATTTCATTAGTTACTGTTACTTTTAAGTTTAACTTTTCTGAAAAAAATAAGAGAGCGGCGACTTAGCGACGACAAAACGGTAAAAGGTCACAAAGGTCACATTACAATTCCAGGTAATTTATTTTTTTTACATTTCAACACATTTAGTCATCCCCAATGTTTTCCACCTAATCCGATAAGTTATCGATCGATAATCTAAGTTATCGGTCGATAACTTAAATTATCGACCGATAATTTAAGTTATCGGTCGATAACTTAGATTATCGGTCGATAATTATTGACCGATAACTTAGATTATCGATCGATAACTTAGATTATCGGTAAGTTATCGGTAGGTTAGGGGATTAGTAGTTTTTTCAAAATCACTTCTTTTATTTATTAATTGCTTTTTATTTATATTGTAGTTCCTACTAAGTTATTGAAAATGACCATGACTCTAAAGCCCATCGGAAAATGTTCTGAAGTTGGTGTTAGGAAATTTTACATGCACTGTAACGAAGAGAGAAAGAAAATATTAGATGATTGATTGGTCATCTATTTAGGATGAATGAGAAATTAGGTTTCGTTGGAGACTTGGTTGACGCTATTTTAAGTTTTTGGGTTGAAGAGAATATTTTCAAGGTCAAGAACACCAATGTACTCCTGCAACAGATCGATATAGCCTTGATTTTAGGCCTCAACATCTTGTGGAACTGAGTCCGAGAAGGTTGCCGTAAAGAGAAAACAACTATTCGATACAAATTCTTTGGGAAGCCGTGAAAAGATCTCGTATTGAAGAAATTATTACGATGTTGATTTATCCAACGATGATTTTTGAAGCATCATTATTATTTTCAGATGTTCTTTTTACTTAGGACACATACCGGAAGTAGATACACGGTACTTAGAATTAGTAGATAACATTGAAGAGTTCAACAAGTTATCGTGGGGCCTGATAGTTTACAATAATTTATTAGATAGTATATCAAAAGCGAGTGGCAGGAGGGAAATGGCGAGAAGGTCAGAAAAGGGGCAATACAATATCTATGGATGCACTATCGCCTTACAGATTTGGGCGTTTGAGCACTTTCCTGCAGTCGCCACCGCTCCTATTGGGCTTAAAGAACCATTTCCAAGGCTAATGAAATGGGAAGGCCCGAAATTCAGCCGTAATCCTAATTTATATAGAGAAAAATTTCTTAAGTCTAAAGTGATTATAGAGCTTGAAGTTGAGAAGCACGAATTACAGTATAAATGGGTTCGATACTTTTTGATTCGAAGAGAAATGGAAAATAAGAAGGAAGAGACCGAAGAAAGAGAAGAGCCTTACTCCGAAGAAAATATAGATGAATATGATGATATCCCAAGTCATCCAACACGTCCGGAAGAAAGAGCCGAAGAGCCGATTAGCCGAGATGACGACAATGAGGATGACGAAGATTATAGCGACGATAACGATGATTTTGAAGTCGTACGTCAACCAAAGGGCAAACCAGAAATTAGGCCCGAGCCAACAAGAGAGCAGCCAGTTAGGCAACCGCACCTAACCAAAGAAGTAACGGAGCTAAGAAAAGAATGCAAGACGCTCCGCATGGCTGTAAAAGAAATGAAAAAAGAATTCCGGCGTGCATTTACGCTGCTTAAAGGGCAAGCACTCACCATTGAACAACTAGGCAGAGATAAGAAGGCCTTACAAGAAGAAAATAAAGCAATACAGAAGGATCTTGATGCGGTCATCTCTCATTTAAGAAAGGTATCAAACCAAGACTTTTCAAATTTAGAACAAAATCATTTCTTTACAACTTAATGCAAAATTAGCTTGTCGTCCGAAGATGGAACTTATCGTCCGACGATGTACATTATCGACCGATAATTTAAATAGTCGATCGATAATGTACATTACCGGACGATAAGTTACATTATCGGTCGATAATTTAAATTATCGATCGATAATTTACATTATCGACGAATTTAAATTATCCACGATAATGTAAATTATCGACCGATAATTTAAATAGTCGATCGATAATGTACATTATCGATCGACTATTTAAATTATCGACCGATTAGTTAAATTATCGGTCGATAATGCAGTTTTTTTGATTTTTTATTTTTTGTAATGTATATTTTTTTGCAATTATGCAGGATAATATTTTAACCTCTGTGCTCTTTGACACCTTCGTTCCTTCACCCACTTACCCTCAATCAAGCCCCTCAACCCACCACTCATCAACAAAGCCATACCATCGCCTCAAAACCCATCGCTCCTCAACAAAGCCATCACAAAGGCTCCAAAACCAATCGCTCCTCAACCAAGCCATCATCAAGTGCCCCAAAACCCTCTCGCTCATCCACCTAGACAACAATCAAGCGCCCAAAACCCGCTCCTCAACTTACAAATAAATCTCGCCATTAAACCCGCCCCAAAACCTCACGCTCCTCCCTACTAAACAACCCTTGGTTGATGTGGGTGATGATGGTGCTCCTCTTCTGTGACCTTCTCGTGAGTCACAGTCGACATCACTAAAAATAATTATAGTGAAACTATCATCTACAAAAAATGAAGCCGAAGGTTATGACTTGCGTGCTCGTAAGAAGAGAAAGTCTCCGACCAATAAAGCATTAATAAAAAAACCAAGATTGGCTGTAGAGGAGGAGGAGGATGAGGCAATATCAATGGAGCAAAAGTATATGCTTAGTTTTTGGAATCGGCCGAAGAACGAGAACAATGTGATCGTCAATACTATCAGCGGTATTGAGATCACAGTTGCTCTTTTGAAGGTTCTCAAAGGACGCTCGTGGCTCGACAATGAAGTCATCGACGCATACTCGAGAGTCCTTGAAGTTATAAACGATTCAATGTTTACGGCCAATGCCGAAAAAAGCTGGTTCGCTTCTGCGTCTGCCCTGGTAAGGTTTCAAATATTTATTGGAAGCTCGTTTGTTTCTTTTATTTGTCTTTTCAATCACGACTCTTGATTAACTTCTTCTAATTTATTTACTTACTACATTATCCTGTTTCAGACCTTGTTTATGGCAGACGAGAAAAAATTTGAAAAATATATCGATAATGAAGGTATAGCTGTGCTCAGCGACCTCGATAGGTGGCAGGCCTATTGTGACGAATGGAATGTTCGTAACAATTCAAAGCCGATGGAACCACTATTGACAAATAATATCCGCGGAATTCACGCGATCGACTGTGGAACGGTACGTTTTTGAATACTAAACTTCGCTTTATTTAACGGCTTTTAAATAAAATTTATTATTTAAAATTTCGATTCCGTTTATGTGTAGATTTATCTTCCGATGCATAGCCAAAAACATAGCCATTGGACGTTGGCTATAATTTCAGTAGTTGATCGAGAAATTAAGTTAATTGATCCAGCAGACCGAGAGTGCTCAAAAAGGTTTGAAGCGCATAAAGAATGTCTATTGAATCACCTTCCGCGCCTTCTTTACACTATCGATTTGAAGTCAGCTTTCGATCAACAGTGGAAGGTATCGGCGTTCAACAGTGTCGTTCTCCCGATCCAATAAAACGGTTGGGATTGCGGTGTATACGTTTTAAAGTATATAGAATACTTCTCCCAACAGCGGCCTATTGATTTCGACGATAAACATATGCAACAATTTAGAGTCAAATCGGACATCGAATACGTGCGTTTGGGAAGAAGAGTTAATATCTGTAAAAAAATTTAGTGTTTTGTAAAGATATTTTTTGATGAAATTGTAAATTATTTAATTTTATTAATTTTTATTAACTTGTATAATTTTCATTTTCGTTGTTATCAATTTATTTATCTTATTTGTATCACCTTGCCTGATTTATCAATGGAGCCTTCCTCTCTTGAAGCAATTCCAATAGGCCGATGACTTATATCATCGGCCGATATCTTAAATCATCGTCCGATATCTTAAATCATCGGCCGATAATTTAAGTCATCGGCCGATATCTTAAGTAATCGAACGATATTTTAAGTAATCGGCCGATGATTTAAAATACCGGCCGATGATTTAAATTATCGGCCGATGATTTAAATTATCAGCCGATATTTTAAGTTATCGGACGATATCTTAAATCATCGGCCGGTATTTTAAATCATCGGCCAATATTTTAAATCATCGGCCGATATTTTAAAATATCGGCCGATAATTTAAATCATCGGCCGATGATTTAAGATATCGGCCGATGATTTAAGATATACCTTTCGGCCGATGATTTAAGATATACCTTTCTGAATTGTGAAGCCTGATATCTTTAGTTTGGCTTTATGCCAATCACTAGTAGATTAGGGGCGAATTTGGCAACTTCAAATCCTGTTTGAATGAATGAATGATTTATTAAGAAGCACAACAATATATTTTAATCACAATTCCAAAAAATATATTAATTAATTGGTAGATGTTGATCGCTCTTTTATTAAGGTTTAATCTGTTTATATTGAAGGAAAGAAAAAGAGAAAAAAAAAAAATACTCTTCTATAATGAGATCATTTGGAAGCTCGATTGCCACTAGGTCTAATCTAATCTAAATCTGTTTTCAATCTCAACCTTTGATGTAATATAAGTTAATTTCAAATATTAACAAATTTACACGAGCGACGATTATGACCGTACTTGTTACAATTTTTACATTGTAGTGGTCGAACTTCCCCTTTAGATCTTGTTCTCCTTTTCTTCGGACGGCCGGCTTGACGTATTTTGTGGGGAGGCAAAACTTGAATGTCTTTTATTTGCGAAGTCCATTGGCGCTTGTCAACGGTCGGGACAAAGTGTTCTTTATAAGTTTCCCTAAATAAGTCACTGGTAAACCAGTGTTCACAAAATTGGGGGATCTCTCTTTCTCTGTTTCGGCGCGATAATGCGGCAATCGTATGTGAACATGGTAATCCAAGAATAGCCCAATGTCTACATGTACATGTTCGCGATTCTAGATCGACACTGTGAGTGTAATCACCACGTTTAACTTGAAATATATCACGACCATATGGTATGACGTTTTTTCGACGGGCCCATCCTGAATATCTTTTTATGTGTTTTTCTGCCATCGGTGTTAACACATGTGTCATTTTATTTCCTTCCTCCTGACGACGAAGATAAAATTCGGCTACTTTTGTGCGAATAGTTTCTAACATGCTCACAATCGATTCCTCCCTGGCTATTTTCAACACACTATTTATGCTTTCAGCTATATTAGTTGTCAACATATCATAACGCCTCCCTTGGAAATAAGCGCGTGCTCATAAATGATCACCAATTTCTTTAATCCATTTTGTACATTCCGGCGGGGCGTCGTCTTCTATTTTTCGCATAATTCTTTTAAATTTTGCTTCTGAAAATGCACGGGCAGCAACCCAGAAAAGCGGTCTAGAGATTGTATCCTTATATTTATCAAACAGATTTAGATCCAGGTGTCGCATACAGTAGCTGTGAAAGGCATTAGGGAAAACTTTTTTCACTGCTTCCATCAAACCTTTCTGTCTGTCTGATATCAAAATAAAATGTTTTTCAAATTCACCGATTACACGTCTCCCTAATAGATCAAGAAACCATGTCCAATGGTCTTCATTTTCTATTTCTTGAGCGCTATAGGAAATAAATGTCTATTCCCGTCTATCCCCGTAGCTATTAACAACACTCCCTTATATCATCCATGCAAATGCGTTCCATCTACCACAATTATTCTTCGTAAAGTATTACGAAAACTTCGAATGCAAGGTCCGAATGCCACGAAGAATCTCTGAAATGCATTATCAGGCTCGAGACACAATTCGGTCTGTATGTCTAGATCGACCCGTTGTAATTCGGCAACATATGACGGTAACATCTTAAATTGCTCCTTCCAACTACCTCGGATGTCATTCAACGCCATTTCTTTTCCTCTCCATGCTTTCCAAAGAACTCATCTTTGTTATATACCGTATTTTTTCAATATAAAAATTATTGAAGGTGAGTCTCGTCAAAACCCTTTAATAGTTTATCTCTAACGAATGAAGCTATCCACGATGTCGTACATTGGCGATGTCCGCTTCCAAAAGCTGGCATTCCGCGCGTGTGTTCCGGGTGGAAAGTTTTCACAGCAAACGTGTCTACGCCTACTAATTTCGATGCATGTATTTGCCAAGCACATCCTACTTCAACACACCTCGCAGTTACTCGTAGAGGACTGATTTTTATTGGTTTAATCTGAAAATTATTTGTCATCGCAAATTCTTTAAGAACTTTTTGAAATGATTTCTTATTTCTAAACGCCTGACCAATGGTAATCGTTCCCCCTTCATACAATTCCTCATCGTCTGAATCCATATACTACCCTTCCGAGTCATTAAGCTGATAGTCTTTGTCCACCAGAGGTTGATCAATTCCCCTATTAGTATAAACACGCGAAGTGGGAGACGGCGGGGCTTCATTATTTTCAGGATCACTATCACCGTCATCGACTGGATGGTTATTACGTGATTGGGATTGAGTCCGTCGATGTACGCTTGGTTGATGTGCAGTTGTTTGGATTGATGTTAGCCGATACGGGAATGTTTGATGTATGAGAGGCTGTTCTGTTGAAGGCTCGATTATCGTTGGCTCCGAAGCTATTTGTTCGGAAGGCCATTGATATGGACTAAGGCCGACTAAAAACGTTTCCCACTGATTTACCGAATCGAAGTTGAACTGAGATGTATCATGCATTGGATTCATTTGATGAGAATATCCTTGATCTTCATCGCCTTCACTCACTAATGTCCGAATAGGGTTGCTCGGAAGTTTCTTTGTGGTAAAATCCTATATTTATATTTCTATCATCGTCGGCTATTATCGGTGCAACAATGTTCTCCTCTTCATACCGTATTCCTTGATTTTCAATCAAATGTTCTGTTCCCACACCATGATCATCTTCGTTTGTTTCCTTAAACGGTTGAAATGTTTCTAAAGACGGCAAAATTTCTGCTACAGTAGTGACTAATGATTTTTTGATATAAATATTTATAACACCATCACCGATACGATATGCTCTAAATAAGTTTGTAAGATCATCAGAGTCAGACAATTCGGCAAATACAAGCTCATTCCCTATGCGTAATGAAACAGTAAGTGTAATAGAATGTTCTTCCGGTCGTGTCCGACTGACTTTGTACATTTTCTCTATAAACTCATCAAATGATATATTCTCCGTGACAGTGACAATCCTCCGATGTCCTCCGTTGTAAGTATTATCTCTCACGCGTACGAAATCAAAATGGCAAAGAAGGGGAACATCCATTTCAACCTACAATATTTACAAAATTAAAATTAAAATTAGTTGTTTATAAAGAGTTATACTTGACTTAGCGCTACAATTGTTTAAAAATATTATTAAAAAAATTAAATGAATGAAAACTTTAGAGTTTTTATCAATCATAGGTTATCGCTAGATATCCTAAGATATCGGGCTGATATCCTAAGATATATAGCCGATGGATGGACTTTTAACGTAAACCATAATCCAAAAACTAAAAAAAAAAATCTTTTAAGATATCGGTCGATAACTTAAGATATCGGACGATATCTTAAGTTATCGGTCGATAACTTAAGATATCGGTCGATAACTTAAGATATCGGACGATATCTTAAGATATCGGACGATAACTTATATATCTTGGACTACCTACAATATTTTGAGAAATTGAGAAAACAATAACTTAAAAGATATTGTACTCGATATCTTACCTAGCCTGTTGTATTCTCTAGGGAAATACGACCTTTAGTGGAATCTCGAAATCGCTTTCAAAGAGAGATAAAAATTGTTAAAAAATGATACAAAAATTCTAGATTCAATGCTTGCATAGAGAAGCATATATATAGATATCTGACGTGCACGCGGCTAGGCTTGGAGCTGGCCATTTATGCAAGGATTGAAACTATAGGGCCGTTTCTGCAAATACGCAAACATATAGGGCCGAAAGTGCAAATTTCCCTACTATTTATGAGTACTTGAATCAATGAAAGTAGACTTTTAACGAGTGATTTGGTGCAACGATCAAAATTTCGGGTTAAATTTTGTTTTTGGGAATGACCGAAACCGAAAACTGAAATTTCGGCCAAAATTTTGGAGTCCATACAAATCTGAACTTAGACTTCGGTTTCGTGCCGGGCATGCCCAAAACCGAATCGTATTGGCCTAAATTTTTTATCCATAATTTGGTGCTAAAATTATCAGTGCAACTCCTGAGGTTGTCAAATTTTTTCATGTTTTAACAATGCCGAGTTATTGCTTAACACCAACTTAGTGACTATGGTTGAATTTTTAATACAACGAATGATATTCGGTATAAGAAGCGAATTGTCGAATTAACCCCTGCTAATTAGATTCATTTTAAGTTTCTTTTTAAATGATGGATTCATTTTAAGTTATAAATGAATAAAATATTAATTTGAACCTAAGATTTTATGTAATTAATAAATAATTTTAAAACTCATCCTATCCTATCAAATTGAATTTATTTAAAAATAGAAAATTCTGAATTGAGATTCCAAATTCGAATGAAACGAAGAATTAGCGAACTAAGTAACTTTGCTGGTGCTGATTACCTAACATGAGTGCCAGTTGCTATGCTTAGGTTAATCTCCATCTATTCACATGGTTAAGCTGGGAAAGCTACAAAACAATTTGCGACCGAAAGTTGACCGTCCGATGATGTCAAGATCCATTTTATGAAAGATCGAGACAAAAACTCGATCTCCATCGTTAGTTCATAGCCATCAATAGTTTTTGTTGTAGGTGCCCTCAAAGGTTCGGTAGGTGTAAATAAAGTTACTCATTAAAAAAAGAGTATTTTTAAATTCACCCACGAAATCTTTGAGTTCACCCAGGGAGAAACACATTGACTGTATTGAATCAAATGATGGAGATCATTTATCCTCCCAAATTTTCAAACGATGGATCTTGAGATCATGTGCATACCATGAAACAGTCAATATTTTATTTCCCACAGCACACATCTTAGAATAGTTACCTTAACATCAAGTGCATACTTAAAATTTACGTTAAGGTCATTTTTTTGGGTGTGTATCATATGAAATTAAAAATCATCCGTCTGATGGTACCTCCATGATCTCAAGATCCATCTTGTGAAAGATTAGGATAATAAAGAATCTCCATCGTCTGATTCAATGCTTTTTAGCGTGATTGAACTCAAAGATTTGATGGGTGGATTTAAAGGTTCTCTTAAAAACAAAGGGTAAGCTTTATTTGCAGTGGATGAAACTTCAAGTGCAACCCACATAGGTTGGTCAAAGTAAAGAAAGATGGAAGCCTAAATAAAATCGTCGCCTGAGAGATTCGAACTCTCGCGGGGAAACCCCATGTACTTAGCAGGCACACGCCTTAACCACTCGGCCAAAGCGACAATTGATGCCTCTGAGGCCATCTTGTATTATTTAAAGGAATTAGTTTAAACAAGCCACAAAACCCAAACTTAATAATTGAAATAATGGCTCTAACCAACATTTAAATATGGTGTTTAAATTATCTGACACCCAAGGTATCAAAAGCGGTATCGGTCTCAGGTATTGGTTTGCCCGAGGCCGATCTAAATCAACCGATCTTGATACAGATACGTATCGGCCATTTTTTTATTTAAAGAGTAAAAGTCTAAACCGAGACATATCGGCCGAAACATGATACGTATCCGTGATACCGAGACATATCAGTTTGGCCAAAAACCGATACGTATCGGTATCGGCCGCTTTTCGATACCTTGCTAACACCATTAAAATATCACTTTTTATCTCACACCATTGAAGTGTGATTTATCAATGTGGCATGTGGCATACATCAATCTAAATTGTTGAAGTAGCAATCTATCATTGGAACATGTTCGTGGGAAAGAATCATGCTTCTAAGTCGATGTAAACCATCGGTGAACTTTAATGTTAGTCATCAAAAATAAGAACAATTGTTGGTATTAGAGTGCACACTTAGGATGGTTAGAATCTCTCAAAAAGTGTGAGTTTTGGACCCATAGCCCTTCAATTGATAATATGTCACTTTGACGGTATGGATTTCCAAGATCATAAGCCAATAAATGATGTAAGATCGTTTAAACATGATTTGGTGCTTAAATGACGGTCGGGAGAGTTGGTTCCTTGATAATTACCTTTTAGTTATGGCCTTATAGGTAAAGGTAGCCTCTTACCACAGACCAGGTAACTTACCTAGTCCTACACTAATTTCCAGCGATGTGATACCCAATCTCATGATCGGGTCTTATGGATAAGAGCAGCTCAATGATCCTAACTACTTTTTGATAATTAAAAAAAATAAAAAATAAAAAATTAGAAAAAAAAAAATAAACTGTGAAGTCAATGACATCAACCGTTGTGAGAAATGAACGGTAAAATCAATTGTGATTTTATAGTTCATTTTACGTGCAATTGACTCTTTGACCATATGATTTTATATTTTAATTTTGTTTTACAAAATCATGATCATTGAGCTGCTCCTATCCATAACAAGTGATCATGTGCAGGGCCGGCCCTGAGATTTTGGGGGTCTAATGCGAGTTCCTAAAATGGGGCCCTCCTTCATATTAATCCAAAAAAAAAAATCGCGACAATATTTTTTTTCAAACAAATCAAATAATACTCATTTCTCCCATAGTAAATCATAGTGACAAATTTCTTTTCTTCTAACTTTACCGAAACAGGAGAGTCGAACGAAACTTTCAGCGAAATTTTGATGATTTCTCCAAAATTGCTTAAATTTCAATGAAATTAAAGAAATTTTGCTGAAATTTAACCGAAATTAATAAATCTTTTCTAATTTTTGTCATTTTTTAAATAATAAATAAAAATTTTATGAAGTTTAAATATAATTTGTATTTAATATTTTTTGTACTCTCCAAAATTTTCTCGAAACTTTTCAAATTTTTCTCGTAATTTATCCGAAATGAACCGAAATGACCCCCTACCGAAATGTTGCCGAAAATGAAATTTGTCACTATGGTAGTAATAAATTTCTCTAATATTTTTCAAAATTTCGTTGAAATTTATCGAAACAGAAGTTAGAAGTAACTTTCAGCGAAATTTCGATGATATCTCCGAAATTGTCAAATTTCATTAATTTCGGCGAAATTAAGGAAAATTTGTCAAATTTAATGAACTTTCTTTTATTTTAGTCGTTTTTGCATAATAAATAAAATTTTAGAATGATTAAATATAATTTATATATAATAATTTTTGTACTTCTCGAAATTTTTCAAATTTTTTTCGAAATACTTGCCGAAATTGAACTTTGTTACTATGATTGT
Source organism: Chloranthus sessilifolius (assembly GCA_021018995.1). Taxonomy (NCBI): domain Eukaryota; kingdom Viridiplantae; phylum Streptophyta; class Magnoliopsida; order Chloranthales; family Chloranthaceae; genus Chloranthus; species Chloranthus sessilifolius. Next base: position 7,940,971 of record CM037591.1, read on the forward strand.
TCTTAGATTACAAATATCTACATGTGTCATTCTACTGTTTATAATTTGAAAAAATAATTAATAAGTTAACGAAAATATATATTAAAGGAAAATAAAATGCAAAAAGAGAAAAACTAAACAGTAAAGGGCACCCCACACTAAGATATTTTTTAGCACTTTAATTGTCATTGAATCTTTCCCGCCATTTTTTAGCACTTTAACAGTCTCAAAAGTATTCCATAAATAGGTTTATTGGATAACTCTCATCAAGTAGATCCAAATTGATAGGTCATTTGCGAAAAATTTAGCTATAACGAATACAAGATCATTGTTGTAAATTAAGTCATTCAATAAGAAAAAATTTGTATATATATAAACAATCCGATCAAACAATTTTGGACAAATTAAAATGAAGCCAGAGAATCCACTGAGTCAATACATAAGGTCGGTCTAGCCTAGTGAGGCAAATGACCTAACCCATGAACAACACCAACAAAGTAGAGACCTGATCTAGCCCATAAAATAAATACAAATATAGGGAATGGGAAGAGTTGAACCCATAACTTAGTGGGTAGAAAGTAAAATAACTAAAGTAGGTTAACCAAGTAACCTATTGACCAAAATTTCTATTTTAATACATTCAAAATTATATTAATTAATTGCCCTAAAGAACTAGGGCAATAGGGGGTCCCAAAAATTTGGGGGCTCTAGGCGGCCGCACCTTGCCCCAAGGCCAGCCCTGATCAAGTGATTAGTGTCACATGGCTGCAAATTAGTTTGGACCAGGTAAGTTACCTTACCTTGTCCATGGTACCAGGCTACATGTACCCTTTAGTTATTACGAGAAATGATCAAATGACTATGATTGTTGGACCGTTTAGATGGTCATGGTCAGTGTTGACTATGATGCTGCTCGAGTGTGACTCGAGTGAGAGGATCAATATCCAATTATTATTATTATTATTATTATTATTATTATTATTATTAATTTTATTTATTTATTTATTGGTCAATTACAGGTTTCTCAACCTCTTAGAGCACCCAACTAAGTTCTCGAGCAAATGCAACACCCACACATCACAGGTACCAAGTAAGTAGGGATAAATCTATGGCCAATGAAGCATTTTTGTATAGTTTTAAGCCTAGAGCTAAAGACATCTGTGCTATGAGGATGAAGAGAATGGGGTTTTAAACCTAGAGTTGTCAATCGGTCGGGTCAAGTGAAGTCGAGCACAAATTTTGGCTGTACCTGACCTGACCCGATCAGCAATCGTATATGCTCGACCTGACCTGACCCGATGCTGGACCCGAAAACCCGACCCAACTAAAATCCTCTATTTTTCTGGAATTTATATATATAATATCGGGTGGGGCCAACTGACTCGAACCAAACTTTGCCCAAGCTGCCCAGAGCTGAATGTCGGGTAGGATGCTTCATGCCCAACCTGACCTGACAAGTGAAGTTTATATGCCTGACCCGATAATAAGGTTAGGTCAGGTATTGGGTGGACCCAACCCATTGACAGCCTTAGTCAAAACGGCACGTTCACTTTACATTTTAGATTTATCTTATTACACCCATTTCGACTAGGGGTGGAAATGGGCCGGGCTACCCTAGCCCGGCCCAATGGATTTGAACTAGGCTCAAGCTTGGCCCAAGCCCATGATGGGATTATGACCCTAAGCCGAAGCCCGCCTCAGCCTGTCTAATTTATTTTCAAAATTACTTATTGAGTTCTATATTTATAGACATTGAGACATTGATATATTTCAAATATCTATTAGGCTGCGTTTGGGTTAGCTCTTTGAGGGTAAAGAACAGCTCTTTTGCTCTTTGGCTCTTTGACTCCGACAGAAAAATGCTTTCATTTTTGATAATATAGCTCCTCGCCCCATTTTCTTTGATGGGAAGCTCTTTTAATTGATAAAATTGCTCTCTAATTACTCTCTGTCAATACAAATAAAATCTGCTCTACCAGAGAGGAGACGGAGAACTACTTTTGCTCTTATAATAGCCAACTCAAATACAGCCTAATAAGAAGTTAATATTATTCTTAGGAATGCCTAAAGTTTAACTAAAATCTATAGTTCTTTAAGGGTTTTTTGAAAAAATAAATATTACAAGTAAATTTTTTTAATATTACAAAAAAATTCAATATAAATATTATATATGAGCACCCACTAGGCCTAAGGACTTAAGCCCAAGCTTGTCCCAATTAAATTTCGGACTTAAAGTGCTGCTCAAATCCAGCTGACAGGATTTATGTCAAGCCCAAACCCTCCTTAAATTAGATCGGGTCTAGTGGGCTGGGCCGGGCTACTCAGCCCTTTTCCACCCTTAGTTTTGACCAATGCTAGCGCATTTTGGTTAAGACTAATATTTTGAACCGTTTCGGTAATAAAAACGAGCCTAGCTAGAGCTGAGCACTCTATAGTTCAGCTAGAGTGGCTCGTTGACAGCACTACACATGGCACACAATCTTGTACCCAACAGATCTTGAGATCATATTTGGTTAAATTTTGATTCCACATGCCACATGTCCCAAAAGGTTATGTTTGATGTACGCTCATGATCATGTTCTTTTTTTGAGATACGTATGAGGTGGAATAAAACTTTGATTGTCGAATAATAAGCCCATAATCTCAAGATCTATTGTGCTCAAAGATCGTGACGAAAAATGATCTCCATCCTATGATTCAAAGAATTGAACGGTTTAAGTTTTAAGCACTTGAAACCCGGGTTGAGAAGAAGAATCTTGGGCAGTAATAAATGTACCCTGCAAATATAACGCCAAGAATAACTTCATTGCTTCTATATTTGGAAAGAAGATCTTACCTATCAATTGTATACTAAATTTAGATATAACCATATAATTTTTAATTATTTCTTTTTGATTGATAAGCATACCCATATATATATATATATATATACACACACACACACGTGGACTTCCACTTGGAACCTTCGACGACGGTGACCGTCTATATATATATATATATATATATATATATATATGCTTTTTGCTCTCTTATTTTTCCTCCCTCAGACAACAAAAAAATGGCTTCTCTTGCTATATTATTTTTCCTTCTTCATATCATGCTCTCTCTTTCTTCTGATCAATCCTCTACCAATGCAAGCCTGGTTGCTGATGATTTCTGCGTCGATGCTGATTGTTTGAACTTCAAATTCATCAACTACTCCAATGCGACGTCCGATTCCGGTTTCAAGTGCTACGGAGATCCGGTAACAAGCGTCAGAAAGATGGCATGCGCTACCGAAGTTGTATATGATCTTAGTACAATAGCTCTAAATGTGTTGATCAGTAGTAATGGGAGTAGATTTGGGTATCATGGGTCTCCTCCTACTTCTTTGATTGCCATTTTCTTATTTTTGGGTCTGTACCTTATTTCCTGTACTTCCCCTAGTGGCATAGATGTTGGTGTATTTTAAACTTCAAAGTTTAAAGCTCTCTTTTTCTTGTTTTTCTACTATTAGAGAGTAGCCCACTAATTTTAGTCCCACATAGGAAAGAGCCAAGCACTTGGTTGTTCTTAGCTCTCTTTTTCTTGTTTTGCTACTATTCAAGAGTAGCCCACTAATTTTAGTCTCACATAGGAAAGAGTCAAGTCAAATCAACAGTCATGCCTGCTAAGTCCTTGTCACGTTGGTATATCACGCACGCTATTTTGGGAGGAAGGACTAATGGTTCTTTGGGATTTTTATTTTTTTCTCTTTTTCAAATTGTTTTGGGGAGACAAGTCAAATCAACAGTCGCGCCCGCTAAGTCCTCGTCACGTTGGCATGTCACGCACACTAGTTTGGGGTGTTGTATGCCAACTCAACATTCTGCTTTCGCATATTAACGGAAGGTGACAATAGGAGTTTAGTTGATGAACTTATGTGTACTATAATCAATAATTTAGATACATTATTGATGATGGGGTGAAAGTTTAGGAGTTATTTGAAATTTTCCCTCATCTTAAATATTCTACCAATCTATTTATCTAAGGGTCTGATTGATAGCAGGAAAACTCCAAACAGAAAATAAAATTAAATTCCTAGTTGATTTCATGCAAAATAATTTTACGCAGAAATAAAAATTTTATTGTTTGATTAGGCTTTCTCATAAATGATTTCTATTCGAAATTGATTAGTCTATTTGGAATAGAATCTAGAGAAGGATTTTTTCCAAACAATAAAAAGATAGACCTTCAGACGCTATTATCCGAAAGAAAGAGAGCAGTTTTAACCAAAATAGTACTGAAATGACCGGAAAAAAAACTTACTGTGTTGGTGAAAAACTCAATTTCAACCACCTAAACGGTTAAATTGATTTCCACCTAAAATGGCTTGCCCTGCTTGAGAACATAGCGGAAAAACGTTTGTTTCCTGATAGTAAAATCCAAAACCATGTCTTTAGTGCTTCTGCGTAATCACTACAAAATATGGCATTTTGACCGGCAACATTTTTTACTGGCGGTTTAAAATTGCCGGGAATTATCATAAGCATAGCCTTTGCCTGACAGGTTTAAACCGCCGGCAAATGTTAAAAAATTAGACAATTTGCCGGTGGTTTGAAATTGCCCCCATGAAATTTTTTTGTAAAAGCAAGTTATAATTCTCACCTTTTCCCGGCAGCTAGAACTGTCGGGAAAGATAAATTATTGCCGGTGGATATATAACTGCCGGTGAAGCTTTCGGTGACGATTATTTCCTCAGTAGCTTCGTCGATGCCGGAAAAATAGTTACCAGCAAAGTCTGACTATTCAACGGCGGTTTTTGGCCGCCTGTAAATGACACAGTTTGTAGTGAATGCTCTTTTTTAAGGGAAGCGGGAAGCTATAAGGAAAAGCCAAAAGCTTACTTTTACCAAACAAGCTTCCTTATAGTGTTTCTAGCTTTTTACCGCCAAAAGCTGGAAAAAGCAGGGAAGCCGAGTTGTCAAACAGAGCCTTGGTGTGTGGAAATTGAGTTTTTCCACTGGACCTACTTAATTTCCTTCCATCTCTTTATATCGCTATAAAACAAAAACATATGGATAAAAAAAAAAAAATTCCCACCAATATTTGCCATTTGTAAGTTACCAAATCCGCCTAAACAAAGTTTATAGCTTTCTTTTCTCTACACTGGCAAATATTTAAACCACCAAGTAAGAATTGGAGTGAATTTGAGCAAGAATAGTGAAGGAGAGGCTATAATTTGAGCATGCATTGATTGTTTCCAATTGGAATGAGTTCATCATTTTCATCATCTATGGCTTTAATTCAAGTCGACAAGTGCTTGTTTCAATCATATAAATCTTGTAATATACAACAAAACCAAGAGGTTGATCAATATAAACTTCTTCATTAAGATACCTATTCAATAATGAAGACTTGATAAGGTTTCCATCTATTTTGAGATGTCAAAAAGTCAAAAAAACCAATACTTTTTAACACTTCCAATTTGATAATAGGAAATGCCTATTGATAATCTCTTGCCGCTGCCTACAGATTTTTTTTACCAATCTTGCGTTCTAATTTTCAACCACTTCTTTTCAAATGAACTCTGTCATCAATTTGAATTCAAGCCTTTTTTTCCTTAATAAGGTTGCGTTTGGCAGCAATCCCAGCCGGAGCTTGCTTGCCCAGCGGGTTTTACCCACTCTTTGGCGGGGTACTGGTTCTGGACTGGTTCTTAACTTAAAACACCTGCCCGTCAGCGCTCTTGGGGCAGGGAGCTAATTTTCCAAACAGGCTTCCAAGCCCTATTAAAGCCTTTCTGAAGCTGACGGCAGCTTCGAGAGCATTGCCTAACACAGTTTAAGTTTAGGGTAAAGGTAGCCTGGTACCATAGACCAAGTAACTTATCTAATCCCACACTAATTTGCAGCCACATGACACCCAATCACATGGTCTAGTGTCATGGATAAGAGAGTCTCAATGATCATAACTATTTTGTGAAAACAAAATTAAAATATAAAATATAAAATTGCATAGTCAATGACATCAATCGTGGTGAGAAATGACCTGTAAAATCAATTGTGATTTTCCTGTTCATTTTAAGTGCAGTTGACTCTTAGACCGCAAGATTTTATTTATTTTCCTTTTAAATTTTTTTCACAAAATAATTATGAACTGCTCATTTTACATGATTGAGAGCCAAGTGGCTGCAAATTACTCATTCCCAGTTTATTGCAGCATCATTTTTGTATGTATCCCTATGCAGTGCACAGCTCTTTGTCTGCACTGAGTTGTACGGTTATTGTGGAAAAATTCTTTATTTAAAGTGAATAATTTGTCCCAAATCATGATTACTTATGAATTTATATAGATTTGAAAAAGACATTTGCAATAGGTCTTGATGAAAAGTTATATTTCTTACCAAAATAAAAAATAAAATACATTGTGATTACTTTTTTCCACTTTATTGCAGCATCATTTTTGTAATCTAATCAGATTACCCCTCCAAATACAGCCTAAAAAACCATAATTTATGCACCAATGAAGTAAACAATGATACATATAGTGGGGTAAAGAAATTAACATGGGGTAGAAGATTAGGAACCAAAAGAACATAAAAAAAGGGGTACTTTTTTCTCTTCCGTTGTATCAGTTTTTTTCATTCTGTTCCACTCGAATCAACGTATTTAGCTTGATTTTTGAGTATGTTCAGGGGCGGCAGAATTGACAAACCAGTGACCGTTCCCGTCATCGATCATCACGGTGTCTCATATACCAACATGATCAATAGTTGCATATTGATCAATATACTTTCTTCAACTCTATTAAACGTTTTCCATCTTTTTTCGTTCTGGTTTGATCAAGTATTTTCGAAGTTCACAGGTATTGAATGAAATATGATTCCTTATAGAACCACCTGAAAACCTTAGTGGTGAAATGGTTTTGCCAACACCGATTACGAGCCTAGTAGCTTCTTCCATCTCGCGTAGCCTATAATGAAGAGAAAAAGCAAGAAGCAGACAGCTGAAGTGCCTCCGATGATGGGGCCAAAGATGCCACTGATTTTGTACAACGAGCATGGGATGTTCATACCAAACATCCCAGCTATGAGAGTCTCTATGGCTATGGCAAAGGATGCGATGGTCAACGTCAGCTGGAGCTGGATGAGTTCATTTCTCTGGTTATCAAGTTGGATGTTTACGTAGTCTTCTGTGTCATCAATGTATTCACGAACCTGTTAAACAACGGAAACAAAATAGACTTCCACGTAAACTACGAGAAGATACCGGAGCTAGGAGATCAATATATATGATATCAAGGTATCTCAGAATTCTATTTAGAAAACATGTTTATACTAGAGAAATTAACTTATGCAATCTCAGATTACCCATAAAAAAAGGACCTGACGTGTCCGTCATTTAAACACCAAAATTGTGTTTAAGTGATTTTTACACCATCAATGGTTTTAAGATGTGGGTGATCCGTACCGTCAAAGTGATATATCATAGATTGAAGTGCAACAGGCCCAAAAATGGTGCTTTAGGTAGATTTAAACCATCCGATCTGTGGCCTATAACATCAACCATTGTTTTTAGTTTTAATGGCTGATATTACAGTTCATGGTTTACATCCACTTAGGCATATTTCTTTGGGCTGAAACATGTTCCAACGATAGATTGCCACTTGGACAATTTAGATTGATCATAGATGTGTGCAATGATAAATCACCTTCAATGATGTGAGATACAAATCTAAGTTTAATGGTGTAAGATCATTTAAACACTATTTTGGTGTTTAAATGTTAGCCAGGAGCCATTATCCCTAAATAAAAATGAATTTTTTTTAAAAATTTTTACAAGGCATAGAAAGTAACGTATTTAATGATAGTATTTACATAAACATATAGAATATGTAGATTCAAAATGCCAATAATTAGATATGGCACCCAATTAATCATGATTATCATTGCTGCCTTGTCCTATATCATTTTGGATTTAGATATGAAGGACGATAAAGTTAAATGTTGGCATAGTAGATGCAGTTGCCATTAAGAGCAAGAGAATGGTTTCATAAAGGTAGTGGGAGCAGGCAGAATTGACATTCCGGAGTGGGAGTAATGCCTTGGGTTCCTGCCACTAAGCAACCGACGGAGCTGTGATCATGATCACTGCTGTCCAAATTGCTCATTTTGTTAGAAATTATTGCTCTAAACGGTAACTATTATAGCTTCGCATTTGGATCTTAAAACTTGATCATATAAATGATATAGTAACTACGAATCATGAATGTTATGCATTTTATATCTGTTAATTCCATCACCTAAATATAACAATACTTGGATGCTGAACTTTTTCTAATCCATAAAGAACTAAAGATTCATTGCTAATTCTGGTATGTATAAGAAAAGAGAGCGCCAACCTCCCATAACTATATGCTGTAGTGTCTGAAATGGTAATGGCTTCCTAAAAATAGAATAAACCTGAGACACCACAAGTTCTAACATATCATATATCTCTTCAAAACAAGAGTATTTTAGTAGGAAATGTGTGGTAACTCACTGTAAGAATAGACAATGGATGATTCTTAATATGATGCTGAATAAAGCTTCAAAAATCATCATATTTTTATTAATTCCATATAACAATTATTGTTTGACATTCTACTTCACAATATTCCCTGGAAGTCCTATATTGTACAAAACCAGTCGAATCAAATAATGTTGCTTACAGATGATGTCAAATCCTCACTATTCTCCCCAATTTTATTTTAAATATATCATCAACAAACTTATCAATATTCAATCAGAAGAGATTTTGGGTTATTTATGATTAAGATAAGTGGTGTTAATGGTGGTAATAGGGTTGAAAACAGAGTAGTAGGTTTAGAGTTAGGGAGATCAGAGAAGAGATGAGAAAGAAATTATGAGAAGGCTTAGTGAGTCAAGTGGTCCTCAGTAGAATTTACATTAAATTGACAATATTACATACACGCCCAAGAATACTACAGACACCCCATTACTAATATATTAATACACATGCTAACACTCCCCTCAAGCTGGAGCATAGATATCCAACATGCCCAGCTTGACAACCACATCATGCAGAATACTGTGCCCAACAGCCTTAGTCAATACGTCTGTTAGTTGATATGAGGATGCAACATCAATAAGCACTAAGGGCATATCCCAAACCCTTTCCTTGACGAAATGAATGTCAACTTCAATGTGTTTCGTTGTTCCTTGAAGTACCGAATCTGAAGCAATCTTCTCAGAAACGTCATTATCACAATGAAGCGGGATGGAAATGCTAGTGGGAAAGCTCAACTCATAAAGAAGAGAACACAACCATAAAATCTCGCAAGTACCATGTGTAATGGCATGATATTCCGCCTCTACGCTAGGCCGGGTGAACACTAGCAGTTACCACAGAGAAAATCATAATAACCTGAAGTAGAGTGCCGATCCGTGACAGACCCATCCCAGTCAGCATCAGTGTATCAAGAAATGCTCAGGTGACCATATGAACGATGACAGTCCCCAACTTGGGCTAGTTTTGAGGTGCTGAGGAATACGATGGACAACAACAAGATGAGGAGTGCGAGGCGCATACATAAACTAGTTGACTAAGCTAACCGCAAAAGTAATATCTGCTCTAGTAAGAGTAAGATAAATCAAGCAGCCCACCAAACGTTGATACTTATAGGGATCAGGGAGATGTAGCTGGCTTACAGTCAAACATTCCTGTCACTAAAAAGATCAATAGTATACTTCCATTATGAGCATGGTAGTCAAGGTAACACCATGGCAAATGACGATGAATTCGCCATATGAACAGAAATGGCGGCAATGGTGAAATGGCAACACTATGGCAAAATGACATCATGGCGTCGCCATGGCGCTATTTATAAAATTGACATAATAATTTATATTATAATAAGTTATAATTTTATAAACTATAAGTTATAATGCCTATAAATTAACTTATATGCAAGGTAGTTAAGGCAGTGTGGTGAGGTCATAGCGAAGAGGCTCGCCATGCCATGGCGAGGCTATATATTATTTTCTAATTTCATTTATTTATTAAAAATTAGATAATTAAGAATCAATAATATTATATATTTATATCATTACATGGGAGCTACAATCGACACATGAGATTTGAAGGCCATGGTGTAAAGATTTGATATTTTAAAATCTTTCTTTTGCCACGTGAAAAAGAAAGACTTGTTATTTTTCGTATCTATGCCATGTGAAACACAATCAAAGCCGTCTGATTTGAAGGCCATGGTGTGAAGATCTTTTTGCCAAAGTTTGGCACTAAAAGTGATCTCTATCATCTGATTCAACATATTCAAAGACAATCATTTGATTCAATGGTTGACTGAGACAAATCAGATGATAAAGATCATGTTTTGTGCCATCTTTGGCTGCAAATTTTTTTACATGATTGCCTTCAAATTAAATGGCTTTGATGGTGTTCCATGTGGCACAGTTCCCAAACGATATTGAGTATTTCTTTTTACTCAAAACTCAAGCTTATTGGTGGATGTGGACCATCCATTTGATGAACTTTAATATCAGCCATTGAAAGTAAGAACAAAGACTGTATTAAAGTTCGCAGTTGGGATTACCAATGGCAGCCATTGAAAATCTGACGCCTACAAGGGTCAATCTCCATCTATTAAACACCAACTTGGTGTTTAAATGACTTATTCATCACTTTAATGGTGCACGATCAGTTAAACACAAGCTTTTGTGTTTCGATTTCATTTACTTGAACTTAGGTTATAAGTTCTAACTTAAGTTATAACTTATAACTTACAAGAGTTCAAAATTATAACTTATAAACAAAATGTGCTATCATTTATAATTTATAATCATTTATCTTACAACTCAAAAAATATATATATATAATCAGTTATCTTACAAAATTAGCACCATTTTTTAAAAAAATTAATCGATTGTCAAATAGCATCTATAGTGGCGCCATGGCGCTATACCGCCATGGCGTGGCCATTTGGAGACTTACGCCATGTACCTCAATATGGCGATTTCCCTCACCATTCGCCATGGCGACGCCTTGACAACCATGCTTATAAGTTATAATACTTATAATTTAAAAGTTATCACTTATATATATATATATATATATATATATATATATATATATATATAAGTTATTTAGAGTTTGGAGACCAAATCTCCTCTCTTTCTCGTCTTTTCACTCTCTTACGCAACTCTTATCTTTTGCGTCTCTCTGTCTCTCGTGTCTCTTTGTCTCATATCGTCCCCAACAAAAAAATACAGGTACGCTATTTTTTCTTTAAATCTCTATCGTCTATCTCTCATACCCTTTCTCGCATGCAGCTCCTTTCTCTTTCTCTCTCAGTTGGCTAATTTTTTCTTTATTTATACCTTCGCAAGCTTAAGATCTTCGCCTCTATAATCACTAAACTCTTTTATAGGTTTCTTGAAACGTCTATTACGAATTGAGCAATAGGCGACACTACAGTATGTGTCGTTGTGTACTTGAATATTTCATATCTTTTAATTTTTCTATATTGGTTGATATTTCATATTTATATTTTATTTATACTTACTCATATTGCGATTTTATTAATGTTTCATATGTCATAATTAATTTTTTCTCTCTATTTATTGCTATTTATTTATGCTTGATTAATTATTCGAAATTTTTTATCCTTTATAAAAATATAAAAATTAAAAATACTCAAAAAATTTTAAAAATAGATATTAATGATTAATATATAAAATAAAAATTATTAAAAAATAATAATAATAAGTAAATGGCCTTGCCATGGCATGGCAAGCCTCTTCGCCACGGCCTCGGCACACCGCATTAACTACCTTGGTTGTGAGAGAAAGATCCACCTTTAAAGCGAGCCATTTCAAACTCCCCCCCAAAAAATAATTCAAACTCCCCAAATCTTTCACTTCAAAAATAGACTTTCGAAGTCTACCAACTTTCTTTGTCTTCCCCTGAAGCAAGAAGCCAGGGGGAGGGTCCATATAAATCTCCTATGTCAAATACTCATGTAGAAACGCATTCTTCATATCTAACCGGTGAAGGGGGCAATTGATTTGTTGTAACAGAGATAAGAACTCAGACAAAAGTCAACTTAGCCACTGGAGCAAAAGTGGTATCATAATAATACCATACGTTTGGGTAAATCCGCAAGCAACAAGGCGGGCCTTCTACCGTGAGACACTGCCATCAAGGGTATGTTTCACTCCAAACACCAACTTACAACCCACGATTTTCTTCCCAGGAGGTAGGGGGACCATTTCCCAAGTATGATTACCCTCTAGGGCATTCATCACCTCTACCATAGTTGTTTTCCATGAGGGTTAAGAGAGGGTCGCATGAATAGTGTGAGGTTTAGTAACAGTATCAATAACAAAGAGGAAGGCCCTGTAAGAGGGGGAAAAAACAAGATAACAACCATATATTGCAATAGGATAAGGGTAGTACAAGATCGAACCCCCTTGTGAAGAGCAATGGTAAATCCAAGTCAGATGAGGGAGAGGAAGAGGGAACCCAACCAAGGGTCCTCGGGATGATCCACCTGCATAGAAGGTTGCAATGAAGGCCTGACAGAAGGGGTTCCATGCATATGTTTGTGAGCATAAGTGTGAAATTTCCTTTGTTGTTGTAAGGGAGGCAGAGTGGGATGTGTAATATCAACATTCTCTTGTATTGGAGACGAGATAGGAGGAACAAGAGGATGTTGTGTAGGGGTAGTGGAGGAGGTAATATGAGGTAATGAAGGCATAAAGTCAATAGGCAGAGTTACATGGAATAGATCAGCAACATGTGCAGATAGATGACAAGACTTAGACTAATGAGAGGAAAAATAGGGAAAATGCGCAAAAAGGGTAACATCCAATGAAGTAAAAAATACGAGAGACTTGGGATCATAACACCCATATCCTTTAGACACTCCAGAGTAACCAATGAAGATACACTTGATAGATTTATCATCTAACTATTTCCGATTAGGATGAAGGCTCTACACAAAGCAAGTACACCCGAACATTCATGGTTCAGTAGAAAACATAGAATCAGTAGCGCGAAGAGCGAGAAAGGGACTTTGACCATCAAAGACCTTGGAAGGAGTACGATTAATTAAGAAACATGCTGTAAGAACGACCATTGATCAATAAGTCTTCGACACAAACATACTCCTCCATAAAGAACGTGCAACCCTAATGAGATGCCTATATTTGCGTTCAGCCACCCTATTTTGTTGAGTATAGGGACACGAAAACTGATGAATAATGTCATGCTCCCGAATATATTAGGCAAACAAATTGGAGGTGTACTCTCCACCGTAGCTGGATCAAAAAGTTTTCATGATGCACCATATTGAGTCATAACCATAGAATGAAACTTCTAAAATTTAACTAACACTTCATCTTTTGATTTCATGAGGTAGACCCAAGAGGCACTGGTGTATAGCGAAACCCCTCTAGAGAAACAACCGGAGAACGACCCTAAACATCTGAACGAATCAACTCAAAAGGAACATTGCACCTGTGCATGCGAGTAGGGTAGGTACTTCGGTTTTGTTTAGAGAGAGTACAAATCTCACATTGAATTTTAGAAGAATGCAAACAATTCGAAACGAGGGGATCAGTGAGCACAAGGTTTGATAACCAACATGCGCTAATTTGGCATGCCAATTAGAAAGGGTATCATGGTTGGCATTGACAGGGAAGTGAGTGGAAAGATCAAGTGAGGAGTTACTAGCAACAGTGGCAGCAATAGAACACTTATGGTCAAAATTCAAATTAAACCTCCCTTTTCAATGTCTTTACCAACAACCTGCTTAGTGGTAAGATCTTCAATAATATAATGAGAAAAGAAAAAAGTAATAGAGCAATTTAAATGTTTAGTGTGGCTACCAACAGAAAGCAAATTTGTAGCAAGATGAACATTAAGGGCCTGAGACAACGAAAGAGAAGGTGATACTGGAATAGAACCAACATTGGTAACAGGGGTAGAGGAGCCATCAGCTAACTGTACCTGTTCAGCTGATCAAAAGGTGGGGTAATAAATACCCAGTGGAATATCTTAAATAAGATAAAAGTTATTTCCAGTTAATTGGATAGCATATTATGGTTATGGCTGAACAATTAAATCAGCCCGCCAATTCAGGAGTGACAGAAACCAATTCCGGGGTAATTGCAGGAAAGGATCTATATTGGTTAGATAATTGCTCAAAATAAGGTATGACATACTGGCATCTGATTGAGCATGCATGACATATATTTCTGGTTAGTGTTTTGGTTATTTCAGACAGCTCTGATTTTATCGCATGCTTAGTTATTCAATTTCTGAGCATTAGTATTACGTGCAACACATAGTTATGCATTTGACATGTATTACAAGTTTTGAATTTTTTATATAATTTGTGAATTAAAATTTGATTAGCACAGTGTCATTGTATTTCTGATATCCAGTTATTCTGAAAATAAGATATTTCTGTTTTTTTATATTCAAGCCTGGAATACCAATTCCGACAAAGAGCTGGATCAAGAATGGTAAATTCAGGGCAAGGTACCACATTGAGAATAATTTCTGAAATAGCTGGCCAGCAAATGAATGAGTTCTGATTTCTGGACCCAGATAAAAATTTCTTATATCTCGACCCTGAAAGAACTGGGTATATCTGTTTCTGTTCTGAACCCTGGATGCAAATTAGTTCTGATTTCTAGATCCTGGACGCAAGGTAGTGAGCATCGGTATTCGTGGTCCCACTACTCAGCAGTATGGTTATGGTTGCCACCCAATTGCTATAGTACGGGTCGATAACATTAAGTAAAAGAAGTGGATTTACGAAATTTGCAAAATTTTCAGAATAGAAAATTTTAATGAAAAACCTACATTTGATTGCATTTAGTCATTTGCACTGCACTGTTTCAGTTATTCTATTCTGAGGCTTTTGGATTATTTTCTGACGCATGAGCATAGTAGCATACACATTCATATTCTTTGTATTTATAGACCTGCGAGTACCTACCTCAGTTGTGTTTATTTCGGAATGTCAGTTGCGAAGAGGTAGGTCTTGCTGAGCAGTGGTTTTTTACTCACCCCTTGTGTTTAATACACAGGGAAGGTAGTCGAAAAGAAAGGAAAAGGTTTAGCCGATTAAGATTGTTAAGACTTTGATGTGTAAAAATGTAAGAACGCATAGTGTGCGTGTGTTGTTGTTGCAAAACACTCCAGTTGTTATCAGCATAGTGACATTTCAGTGAAAATTTTCAAAATTTCACCGAAATTCACTGAAACGGGAGTCTGTCAAAACTTTCAGCGAAATTTCGGTGATTTCGCCGAAATTTCATCAATTTCACCTAAATTCATGAAGTTTCTTAATTTTTGACTACTTTTTAAATAATAAATAATATTTGTATAAATATTAAAAATATATTTTATATATTTATTTCTACTCCCAGAAATTTTTCTGAAAATTTTTCAATTTTTTTCCGAAATGACCCCCCATCGAAATATTGCTGAAAACGAAATTTGTCACTATGGTTATCAGGTCACCTGTACTCTTTTTTTTTTGATCAGTAATAGGATTATATAAATAAACCAGCAAGGCGCTGAAGCCGTATACAATCGTAATAATCCAAAAGAAATTCAAACAAGCGCACACCGACAACAAAACAGCAAGGCCTGCGAGAGGCACTCAAAAGGTCCGGATAAAGCCCCTCATGAGGCCGTCCTTACCCTGGGTCCCACCTGAAGTGGGATCCGTTGGCCCCGGTTCCTCCACTCGTGCCCCATAGCGTGACAAGATCCGAAACCGCCCTGAGAATCACAGGAGCAGGTTTAGATTTTCCTTCAAAAATTCTGCTATTCCGCTCACGCCATAGGCACCACATCACTGCAAAGAGAGTAGCCCTCCACGCAACCCTCTCCCCATGTGTTGGCACAGCTGCCTCCCAGCTGATTAAAAGCGAGTGGGGGGACCGAGGCATCGTCCATGCCAAGCCAAAGGCTTTAAGAATGCCTCCCCACACCTCATGAGCGACATGGCAATGAAGAAGCAGATGAGCCGCGGACTCCTCCTCCTCGGAGCACATACCGCAGACCATGGAGACGTCCTTCCCCCTTCGACATAACTGGTCCCTGGTAAGAATTTTCTCCTTGCAGACCGTCCACACAAAAAATCTTATCTTTAACGGGATAGATTCCTTCCACAGCCAACTCCCATCGAATCTGATGAGCGGTCTACCAGTACTACAGCTCCTTGACGCTGAAGTCCCCCTTGCGATTAAAATTCCATAACCGAAGATCTGTTCGAATACTGTTCCTCTGCACCGACAGAAGCACATTCAGCAAGTCCACGTAGCTGCCCACCTTGCTATCTCTGAGTCGGCGTCTGACAACAACCTCCCAAACAATCCTATTGTTGGTGAGGGAAAAAAACTGATCAATCCTCCTCCCCTGGTTGGGGGAGAGGGCGTAGATCTGCGGAAACCGATCACGGAGCAATCCCTTATCCAACCACGGATCTTGCCAAAACCGGATACGAGACCCGCAGCCCCAACTGAACCTAACCCCTTTAACCATACCCTCCCAAGTGTACTGATACATTTTTGTTTAATATGGAGATGAAATGGAAACTTTCTGTTGGATGTGCTTCTGTTCTAGTCCCTTTGTTATCACTTGTCAGGTCCCTATATGTTTGTATGATTTACAATCCTAATCTATGTGGGTGGATTTAAGGGTGTTACAAAAGAAGAATCGAGTATTACTTGCACTAGATGAAGCACAATACATCATAGGCAGCATGCACATTCGGGTCTTCAAACCGCAACATATAAAGCACATATATCAGATGGAGAAAGGAATAGGGTATACCAGAAGTGGATTGAAGAAGCCACGAAGCCTAGAAGAGGTGTTGAGATACCAGACACTCAGAAGAAGAGACGAAACCACGAAGTCCTTTCTGAAGGCAATATTACCAACCCCACGAGATTTGACAAATCTCTTTCAAAACTCAATCATCTTTCACGATATATGGTTCTAAGTTCTAACAACTCCTCTTGATGAAACTGGAAACCCAAGTGGTTTACTAACACATAATTGTGCTCTCGATAAACAAGATTTTGGGCGATAGACAAGAGCACCACAAAATCCTTCGAAAAATGAAGATTTTGGCTCCAACATGCAAACTTGCAAGAGAAAAAAATAAAGAGCAGAATAATCTGATCCTAGTGGTAGAGTTTATGTGTCTAAAACAGGTCAAAGGACAGACCCGCTGATGTCAGCAGGGAAGGATGATGTGGCACCTCTGGACAAAATCTCCAAATTAATCAAATTGTGGGAAAATTCTCCGTGTAGGTGCTTTGCCTAACTTTTACTGAATACTTGACCAATTTGTCGATTCTCTGAACTTTTCATGATTTGTTTTTAATTTGACGAATTTTCTGAATTTGGATGATCGTTATACATGCTTTGATCATACTTCATATTGTTTTTTATGATTTTGAATTGTTGTTGCACATGGATTAAGTAATGCATCTATTTTATTGCTTAAAGACATCATTTTAATTTAAGATAGTTCAGATATATTGTTGTATATTTTAATTATGTATAATTATTTTTTATAATCACCGATTTTTTCAAAATTTTCCCTAAATCTTTCCCAAATTTATGCAAATTAAATCGAACTAACCCCCCACCCCACCCCACAGAATGATGTAGAATCCGAACTTGGTTACTATGCTAGTCACCAACAGTAATGTCGCAGGTCCTGCTCTGATACAAAGAAGAGCATTAGGGTTTTAGAGATGAGGGTTTAGTTTAGTGATATTAGGGTTAGAAAGGTGGCATTAGGATTAATGTTAGAAGAAGAAGAGAAAGAGAGAAAGAAGAGAAATAATGAGAAGGCTTATTGAGTAGAGACTAGAGAGGCAATCACTAGCAATTATATTAAGTGAGAAATGCTCTATATACAGACCCAAAAATACTCCATACACGCCACATAAACTAATAACACACATATACATCACAGCTCTCATATTGACCTTCAGTACAGATGTGCAGTTTTAGTCATTATAAATTGAGATTTTCACTATCCATAGCTGTTGATGCGATGATTGCTGGTGTCGTCATATTGATTTGTTGAAGATGTTTTGTGGGTGTGACGTTGCCTTGCCACTGTAATTAGGAAGGGCCAAAATTTGAAGAGTTGGTGGATGCTTTAATTTTACAGAGGTATCGTTGCAATCTCTTGAATTTTAGCATGTAAATTATTTACAGATTTTCTGGAATTACTTTCCTCGTCTTATGTAAGTACATCAACAATTTCAGAGTACTTGGTGAATTATTTTCATCATATGACAATATTTTGTTCCTTCATTTTTATATTATAATACAACTATATTATTATTATCAGATAATTTTTGCATCTCTTAGTGATGACCACCCTTAGTATTAGTAAAATTTAACAAAAATTTTCTGATTGGTATGTTATAACTATCAAAAAGCTGCATGATGCTGATACAAGGTTCAAAATTTCGGCCGAAACCACTGAAATTTGGGTCCAAAATTTTGGTTTCGGTCCCCACCGAAACTGAAACCCAAAATTTTGGATTTTTGTATGGGATCCAAAATTTCGAATTTCGGTTTCATTCATGCCCGAAACCGAAATTTAACCCGAAATTTTGATCCTTTTGCTGATATATAATTTGAAAGTTAGATGCCAGTTTTTCAATTTTCCAACAGAGAAACAGGACTCACTGATAAGATTTTGTTGCGGGTCCCATCTAGCTGCATAAAATAAGCCTCGAGCAACATCTCCAGATCCTCCACATCATGGTCATATGAATGGGTGCTAGTGATCAAACTTGCACTGCTATGCATATTAGAACTAACGTGCGGCAGGTTAGGTGCGACAGTGCCCATGCTATTTGAAGCCCCAGCTGCTGCCAAAGCTTCAAACTGCTGATTCTGAATCCACCTTCTTGTTAGGTACAAATGTGCCATATCTTCATTGTCATCTAGAAGGTGTTCAAGTTCATCTCTAACCTGGTAGTAGAGAAAGATATGTTACTCATGGAAACAAAATCATTTATGTTTACGATAAGAGTAAACTATGTTATTTGGGAGGGAAGGCAGTTCTGGTTTCAAGAAGTTCACCAGAAATGACTATCATATACTACATTAAATTTGTACTTATAATGTAACGATATCAGAAAGAGAATCAACGATGAAAATAATCCATTCAAAGAATCAAGCCAACTTCACAAAAATATTCCCAGAAACAGAGAGTTCAGGAAAAGTAGAGGATACATTAACAAATGGTCTGTCCCATAGTTAGTTCACTGGTTCGCTCAGGTCGAATTCGGATTTGCAATTTGCAATTCACTACAACCAAGCAAACCCAATTTGCTATGGGTAGGATCAGTTAAGTATTTATTAACTTTATAATATAAATTGACCCTCTTTAGTAAAAGAAATGCAAATGATGACTTCGTTAGCTATAAAAATTAAACAACCATAAAGTCTTAGGTTCCGATCCTTATTTATGCTTTTAAAAATTTGTTCTAAAACAAAATATTCGCATTAACAAGTCAATTCGCTAATCACGCCGATCGCATTAAACTGCGAACTGGTTCCCTGTGCCCAATTTGCGATTCATTAGGTGAACGAGAGAATTAACATAGGTCTGTCCCATCTGCAATTTTTTTCCTTCGAAGTCATCATATTTAGAGTGTTTCCGCACTTTGTGGTTATGAGCATATTATCACTCGCATTCTCATCCACAAGGTTAGAGTCGCCAAACAGATCTGCATATCGTTTGATCAAATCGGCACCATATCAAAGTAGGCGCAGCAAGGTGTTTTGTCATAAAACCAAAACAACAAAGGAGAAAGGATAACAAACCAAAGGAAAAAAGAAAAGGTACAGAAAATATAAACAGCACCTCTGGACACACATAGTAAAAACATAGGGTTATGGTGGCCTAAGTTGATTCCATTCCCTTAAGATCTCTTCCTTTGATTTAGCCGGAGAAAGAGGTGACATCAAACACCACCAAACCATATCATTAGAAATGGATGCCTCTGTGGACTTCATATATCAAGTTTCTTTTCGATATCTGTCTGTTTCTTTCCTCCAAAATTCCCTACAAGATAACCGATGGCAGCCTCCAGAGAATGCCCATGTTTGCGGAAGGGTTCCTCAGGCCATCCCATCAGAACCATTGTGCAGGACTTACCTACACACTCAACCCTGAAGACTGGTAGGAACAATGCAAATCTGCACCACAAACTCGTATCGAAGGAAAAGGTGATCCACTGACTCTTCGTGCACTCCACAAAAGTGCACTCTTCAGGAACCTCCATTCCCCTCCTACAAAGTTCTACACGAGTCAGAATTTCCCCTTAAGCCACTTTATAAAAAAAACACTTATTCTGTAGGTCCACATTGATATCCAATTTTGGCCGACAAGGAGTGTCCTTGCAAAGGAAGCATTAACGACTTTACCATGCAACTCCCTTTTTTTTTCCAAAATTCAATTTGAGGACCCCTAAGGGCACTACCAACCACTTCTTTATTTGTCCACTCGCTATAATGACATTCAATTTCCTTCACAGATCATCCCCAAAAAACCAATCTGAACCTGAAGTATTACCAAATCTCATATGCCACACTATAATGTAACAACGTATAAAGCACCGATTTGCCAAGATTAGACTGCCATTAAATTGATGACCATGAGAATCTTACCCCATGCCACTGTCCAACAACTTCCACAAGCCTATCCAGTGAAACTTGATCATTGGTAATGTACACATTAAGGCATAAAAGGACTAGGTACCACAAGGTTCACCCATCAAAATCTTACGGTTTGATTTCACATTCGGAATATAAACTCCCTCCAACCTTATCCACATCTCAACTAGGGCAGTACACACCTCATCCCTCAAGTTGGCATAGCTAAATATTCCAAACCACCCTTCCACCAACCCCTCAAAAACCTCTCTAGACACAACAATTTCATATAAAGTATAAACCACAAAACACAGAAACTCCTCACCAAGAGAATCTTTCCCAACCAAAGATCTTCCCAAAATCTAATTCAGTCCTCATCCCCTACCCTCTATCTAATTCATTTGTGAAAGTCTCCCTTCATTTTGCACACAGCCCTTCCCCACCTTGGCTTCTTTACCAGAATCCAACCAAATTTCTTACTCCCGTCACAAAATTGTTTTCAGTACCAAGGACCTTTATCCACAACGCTTTACTCCACCCAACAGGCAAAACCAGTTCCCTAATAAAGCCCAACTCATCACCCTCAATTTCCAAATGCTCAAACCCCTTTCCCTCATACAGAATTGAACCACTTTTTAACTACCACATCGTATTTTCTACGGAAACCCTCGCCACTTGACAAAAATTGTGGTTTAATAATATCTAACTTCACAATCGTACTGGTCGAGCACTAAAATATCACCATAAAATATACCAGTAAGCTTTTTGTTTTTTTAAAGGTGGACTTGATAAGCTTGATTCACCAAAATTTCGAATATCCAAACCCCCTCCTTAATACAAAATTGAACCAATTCCTAATTAACCAAATTGTATTTTCTACCCCCTCCTTAATACAAAATTGAATCACTTCCTAATTAACCAAATTGTATTTTCTACCAAAACTCTGCTCTCCACAAAAACTGTTGTTCGATCTTTTCGAATATCACAATCATATGAGTCAGGCATTGGAACATCCCCATAAGATAAATTGGCAAGTTGGAGAAATTGGGCTAATAAACGTAACTTGCCACCAAATTGAGAGAAGACTATTTCACAACGCAAGCATTCGTTCAAATAATTTAGAAATTGGGTCCCACAAAGTCCTAGGAGGTGTGATTAAGGATCAAAATCTCGGTTTTCCATTACGTATCGGCCAGCTCCAAAACCAATACACATTGAACGATAAATATCGATTTTGGGCGATACATTGGTATGCATTGGCTGATACATATCCACCTATATAGGCTGACACATTCAATGTATCGATCCAGTGACCTTCGAAACCGATACGTACTGGTTGCGTCCGAAATTTTGATCCATGGTCCTGATGCACAACAGATGACTGAGGTATGCAAATGGCAACAATGACAACCAAAAGCCTCTTTAACCTTCCTAAGATGCCCTCCTTCGTCCTAATGCCCATAACCGTACATTTTCCTATAGTCAACCTTTGGCCCTAAATAGCTTCATAACAATGAAACAACACTAAAAGATTTTGCACATCACTAACCGAAGCACGACAAAGAAGATGTGAAATGGATTACCCATTTGGCATCACCTCTCAGCCACCATAGATATAACGAAAGAAGAGACCAAATCCCTCCGTCTAAGTCCTCCTATAGCCTTTGAAGAAACCTCCAGTCATCCCATCAACCATCACTGAAAACCATGGGAAAAGGCACAAGTCTTTCACTTATGCCATTTCAAACCAAAACAATTCAGAACATGTAATCGAGGATGTTTAATCAACTCTATCATACATTTTTTTCCATATCCCTTTTACACATGATGTTGGGCCGGTCCTTTTATATCTTGAACCAATGCATTCATGAAAAATTCTTGAGTGGTGGGTTATTTTCCCCTGATAAAGATGTAGATTTTTAGTTGAAAAATAAAATACATCTTGGTTCATAGAAATCACCTTTCCCATATGTGGCTTGAGTCGCGACACCAAAACCGTAGTCATATTTTTATACAAGCTACAAAGTAAGCTAGTGGGCTTGAAATCACCCAATTCAACTGCCCCATCTTTCTTAGGAATTAAGTTTATGAACGTGGAATTAAGAACCATAACAACATTTGCATGTTCAAAGAACTCACCCTCATCCAATCTCCTTTAAGGTCCTAAAATTGGTTATCAAAAGCCCAAGTGAAAGAATCGAGCCTTGGAGCTCTATCCCCACCGAAATTAAATAAAGCAATTTTAACTTCCTTTTCGTCAAACCCGCATTCAAGCCACAAATTATCCACCACCTCAATCCTATAAAAAATCAAACGATCAACAGTGGGTCTCATCCGATCCTCATCCATACAGATTTTAGTAGTGATCCATAATTTCTTCCCCAATCTCATTCCCATGTGCAATGCAAGCACTCTCTTTCACATCTCCTATGGATCTCGGTGTTCTTCCACCTATAGATGCTCCATTTTTGCTCAATGGAATTAAACATTTTTAGTTGTTGCTTGGTCAACAAGAAGAACATTCTAGAGAAAGGCAAAGAAATTGATTTCGATCAAAAGATAAACTCCAAAAAAGCATTCTCACACGCTAGATAGTGACTTAAAACTCGGAGCATAATCACTTGTTTGCAAAAAGGAAAATTTTACTAAGAAACATTTGATATCCAATGATAATTATGATATGCTTCCACGCAACAACCACCTTTTTCCCATAATCACCATCATCCATAGTCATCATCATCATATCCTCTCCAACCCTGATGGCATTCATGTTGTCATCAGTGGTGTCATTTTCAGCATTTACATCATCTCCATCATCATCATTGTTGATCCCATCGTTTCCATCATCTCTCTCATCTTGATAATCCACCATCACCGCCCCAATGCCATTATTGTTATCATCATCTATGTCATCGTCAGCATCTACATTTTTATGAGCCACTTTCTATGGGTAAGCTGGAAATGAGCCTAAGACCTCAAGGATCCAATATTGTTAGCTTCTACATCATTATGACCCTCAACCACATCATTTTTCATAATCATTACTGTTAATCCATTGTTCTCAACATCATCACTGTCATCTCGATGATCCACTTGTTACCATTATTGTCATTGTCATCATCTAATCAATCGTCGCCATCAACTTCATCATCATTGATTTCCATCCTTGTCATCATCATCTCTATCACCTTGATCATCCACCATCACCATCGATATCGATGTCATTGTTGTCACCACTAGCGTCTTGCTAGCATCAACATCATCATCATGCCAACTTCATCAAACCTTCATTTCCATATCCATTGATCCCAATGTTGTTCTCATCACCATCATCGTGAACTTCATCATCCACCCCTATCGACTTCGATGTCATTGGTGTTGTCACACTTGGCGTCGCTGTCAACATCTACATCATCATCACCATTGGTCTCACCATTGTCATCATCATTACCATCATCTTGATCATTCACCATCATTGCCTCGATATCATTGTTGTTATCTTCATTGGTGTCATCTATATCACTATCAACTACGTCATCCATCATCATGGTTAGTCTCATTGTCCTTAATATCATCACTGTCATTTTGACCATCCACCATCACGATCAACCGTGTTGTCAATGTTCTCATCATTGGTGTCATTGTTAGCATCTACATCATTATCACCATCAACTTCCTCATTTGCCATCATCATCATCCCATTGTTCGCATCATTACTGACATCTTGATCATCCACTATCACCACCACAAGGAGCCCTTTCCTCCACCCTCGTTGTCAAGTTGTAGCATAGCTTTTTATTAGGACTTGCTTAAACTCAAAGTAAAATCTTTTTGCAAACATCATAAAAAGATGTTAAAAGAAGCATTAAATATCACTTAAAGGGACAGAGGTCCCTTATCTGAAGCATCAAAGTTCCCATCAATATAAGCTTTTAGATTCATTTTGAGGAATCCATTCTTAATTACAGGCTTTGGGTGGCTATTCTTGAGAAATAAAAGAGGGCCAAGTAGCGCCCTTTCTTCCCCTCTTTTTCTCTCTTCCTCAAGTTCTTGAAACCATCAAATATAGTGAAGAAATCGTGGCCTCCCAATCAGCAGCCCATAGAACTTCCTACCAAAAATTGGCCATGAGTTGTCGCTCTCGCCTTCATCATTGAAATATGTAGCTACTTAGATGTTACTCTACCCAAAATCCGTCAGGATACAGCCTAATGGTCATGATGGAAGTCATTACATCCATGGATAGTCTTCCTAATATGTATTCTCTTCCATGATTTATGCATGATTATAAATGTGTTAATAATCTTCCAACTGCATATTTTCTTTGATATTTTGCAAGATTTAAAAGTTCGGGGATTGGCCTTTGATGGCAGGTGAATAATCAAAGATTTTACAATGCGCATAAAAGCGTGCAACATAGGACAACACACCACACCAAAGGCTAGAAGTAAGGAAAATTATGATTGAAAAACAATGATCATCGTACCCATTGTTACGAGTAAATTCTATGTTCCATCAAGTGCGTCTTTATGTCTCAAACTTGTATGATGCGTACCTAGACACCTTATACTTGATGCGTTGAAGCTTTTTGTTAGAAGAAAAAGATGAGAAAATAAACGATTTTTCTCCAACATTATCTAGATATTTCTACTTTTGGGACTTTTGGTGTGCAAAAAAACCACCCTGCATTAATCCTATTCGAGACGTCCTCTTCAAATCCACCATCTGATTGTAGAGCCTAAATAGCGAAACCTATGGGAATGTGGCACTAAATGATTTTCTATTTTAACTAAATCCTCTCAAGGCTATCACTTCACTAAATTTGCACTCCATGTATTCCGTCTTTTATTCTCTTAATTTTTAAACCACTCGACTCCAAAGCATTTCTCCAAAATTCTAGCTTATCATTTATTGGTTTTCTTATTTGAGCAATTAATACTACATCATCCGCAAAAAACATGTCTCTTCTTATGTTTATGATTAACACATCCATGACCAGCGTAAACAAACAAGGGCTCAAGGCAGATCCTTGATGCAGCCTAACTCCGACAAGGAACTCATTCGTTCTCCACATGTCGTTCTTCCACTAGTTACCTCCCTCTCATATATGTATTGGATAATCTTAATATATAAGTTTGGGATGCATTTCTTCTTCAACGTCCACCAGATTATCTATCTCGGCACTCTATCATCAGCCTTCTCTAAATCAATAAAGACCATATGTAGGTTTTTCCTTCTCTCTTTGAACCAAGGATCAAAATTTCGGGTTTCATTTTGGTTTCGGAGGGGACCTAAACCGAAAATTTGGACCAAAATTTCGGCCGAAAACTGATAATTTGGCCCAAATTTCAACCGAACTTTTGAATCCCATACAAAATATGACCGAAATTTCGGTCATTTCGGCCGAAATTTTGACCCTTGCTCTGAACTTCTTCATAAGTTGCCTCAATAGGAATTTCCGTTGTTATCTTTCAGGCATAAATCCAAATTAGTTCTATGACAATTTGATTCTACCTTAGCCGTTATTCTACTGTTCTTTCCCAAATTTTCATAGTGTAGCGCATTAGTTTAATGTCTTGATAGTTAGCACAGTTTTGGATGTACCTTTGTTCTTATAGAAAGGGGCCATAATGCTCTTCCTCTATTCTTCAAGCATTTTCTTTGTTTTTAGTGTCTCATTGAATAATTTAATCAACCAATTCAATCCATTCTCTCCCACCACAATCTGTACTTCTATAGGTATTCCATCTGGTCATAATGCTTTTCTTTTCTTCATCTTTGTTAAGGCTGCTTTTACTTCAGCTTCTGATATTTAGTTGATCATCCCTTGATTTGGTTCCTCTTCTTGATCTACTTCCTTCATATATTCGTGTTTAATAGTTCTTTAAAGTATTCTTGTCATTTATGTTTCATCTCATCCTCTTTGACCAAGACCTTAGATCGTTGTCTCTAATGCACCTTACTTTGTCAAGATCTCTAGTTTTCGTTTCTCTATTCTTGACAAGGATATAAATTTCTTTCTCTCCTTTTGTTCCATCCTAATATATAAATTGTATTACATTTCATGCTTAACTTTACCCACGGCTTTCTTGGCTTCTCTTTGGGCGAATTTATATCTTTCAAGATAATTTGTTGTTTTCTTTGCCATTCAAAATTCAATATTGTTGAGAAGTATTTTAAAGAATGACAATATTGTTGAGAAGAAGTATTTTAAATTCCTCGAGCACCCCCTTTGCAACTTGTTTAAGGCAAACACCTATGACACTCTGATACTTGGCACCCGTGCCACGTGTCTGGGTATGACTGGTTTTCCCATATTTTAGCCAAAAAATTGGGTGGCAACTCCATACCGCCAGACATCTTCAATGGACTATAAAGGCCCAAAACATCTAGATGATGACAAATAAGACAAGTGATCATAAGAGTCATTTTCACCTCAGCTCCCGAACAATTATCAAGGGTAGTCAGGCGATAAGGCCGAACTCTCTTGACAATTGATAGGAAAGGTGACGGTCTAAAGACTCACATACCTCCATAGTCCATACCTTCGTCTCTCACTTTAAGAAGTAGGGTAGTGGGATCACTATATCATGCACTTTCGTCATGGATGTTATTAGAGTCTCAACATAATTCTCTTGGGACAATCGAGTGACTAAAACATAAGAACTGAAGAGGCGAGGTTGCACATAACTCTCTCTACATCACAACACAACGATGAAACTGTTCTTTTGACCAAAAGCTGAGCTAAAGGTTCTCAACTCTAGGAAACTTCTAGGCCCCTGATCTCTCTAAACCATTTCCCATCCCGAAAAGCCTTCACATCATGACCACCAAAAAAACTCATTAGTAAACCCCTTTATTCAATATCTAATAGCACTAAAAAATATTGGCCATTAACTAAGACCTCGACTGCTCTAGGAATAGTACTCGAACACTAATTCCTCACCTTGATGCATGAGGATTCAAGTTCGCCCATGCCCCATGGTACTAGTGAGATAATCAGCACCCAAGTAAGAACTGCATCTCACACCCACGAACTTGCATGCACTCTCAATCCAGGCATGATATAGAATCCCAAAGGCCCTAACCTAGAAACCCTCTTCCACATAATTTCAACTGAAATAATCAAAGAGAACCATGGTTGAAAACCATTGCTTCTCATTCACTAGCAAGCTTTTGTTTGCTCAAAGTGTCCCTTCAGATATGTTTCTAGCAAGCAAACCCTTGAAAACCAACCCTGTATAATTCCCAGCCCAAGCTCTGAGTTATAAAAGATCCTACTAATCATCTAATTCATAGTAGCACCCATTGCCTAACTCCCTAAATCCACCTATTGTATCCCCCTTTACTCCTTCACCTCTGCATGGACCATTAGAGGGAAAGCCCTAAGAGTTAAAGTTCTAGAACAACCTACTTGCCCTCGAAATCTTTTTCCCCATATTCCCCAACAATCCTTTAGATCTTGATTTTCTGTCAAGAAGGGTCTTTCTTCCAGTATCCACAAACGCTAGATTGCTGATCATCATCATCCTGCCTTCCGCATGGGTAGCTACATGCCCATGGTAGCTACAATAAAACCCCAAAGTTGAAGTTCAGGTTAGGGAAACAACCACAAATCCGATCCTTAGGTCTCCACAAGCTCACCATTACTTCTCTCTCAACCAATTATTAGAGATAGTGCACGTCTACACATTATAGTCCTAAACTTTTTAAAGTCAATGAAGGTTGTAATGACCATCTTGGATCGCCTAAGGCTCAAGTGATGCCTAAGAATTAGGCAATCCACCAAGTCTCCCCACTCTTCAGCCCTTAGTTACCGGAAGCGGCATGAAGCGTGTGGTAGGTTGGGAGCGGGAGCGTCATTAGGAGCTTAAAAGTGCACTAGTTTATGGTCAGAAGCAGGTGTGGGACCAAGATTCTGAAGCGGGAGCGGCTCACTAATTAGAAGCTTCCTGCTACTAGGGCCTAACCTATTTATTGTGTGTGTCAATTGAAGTATCGTTAAATGAAATGAAGAATGAATGCTTCTCAATATAAGGAAATGAACTTAGGAATCCCCTTTTCCATAAAATATGATAAAACCCAAATTTCCTCAAAACGCTCATTCTAAGAAAAAAAACTTGGAGCCTATCTCCTTGTTCCTTGTTAACACCACTGGCCTTTTTAATCAAGCAGGAAAAATGATAGAGAATGAGCATAATATACCATGTTTAGTCCCCCCCAAAAATAATGCCTAGGTAGTCACCTTTGACAAAATAATAAGTTTGTGTGTCGTGCATGTGTGTGCGTGCATGCGTGTGTCTGTGCGTTCGTGCGTGCATGTGTGTGCGTGTGTGTGTGAGGATACACATATCTAAGATGGAGAAGTAAGAAAAGCTCTTACAATGCTGATAATATAAAAGCCACAAGGCAATGATTTTTTGGAAGATATAAACAAGCAAGAAATACATAATTGACAAGCATAACATATGAAACAATAGTTTCATTATTGATAAAAAAGAGATGTAATGAAGGTAAAAATAAACAAAATTAACGAGCCATACCTTCTGCACACGAGCAAGCAGATGAGTGAGATTGCTTTTCAAACTCCGAACAAGCTCAAGATTCTTAGTACTAACATTCCTAGCTAGTTCATCCAACACAGGATAAGCCTCTCTCTCGAGATTTGCCACACTAGAGTCCAAATATGTACAGACAACCTCCAAGGCAATCTCCAGGACTTGAAACTCAAATGGAAGTTCACATTGCAAGCCTTCAGCTGCCTCAGGAAGAGGTAACCATTGTCCACCAGTTGAAGAATGCACTTGTCTTTCTTGTATGTCGGTAGAGCCAGGCTCATGAATCGTAAACGGACTTTTAAGAGGAAGTTGCTGCCTTAGTTGATCCACAAAAGGAATAACTTCCTGACATAGAGGATCCAGCAAGAGCACTTCTTCAGCAGTTACTATGGCCTTTACAAATTCTAAATTGACAACCATGGCTTTCTCTCTGGCTGCAATGGTTTCAAGAAAACAAACAATGAGTTTAATTCCCTCATGGTTGACATAAACTAGCAATATTTAATTCATCAAATTTAAAAATAAGAATTTCATTCATTCTGGAAGGAAAACTATTGATGGAAAGATGCTTTAACTGATACTACTATTATTATTGATAAAATAAGAAATAGCAGTAGCCAAACCTATATAGTCGGGACAAGGTGGCGAAGACAACGATGACTGATGACGGCAATGACAATGATGATTATGGAATTAACACATCGCAGATGAGAGCAAATCAAGAATTATTGTACCAAGGTAATGAACACAAGAGAGAGAGAGAGAGAGACAGAGGAATGTTTCCATGAAGGAATCTTGCGAAGGCAAGTTTACATAGAAGAAAAGGACAGGAAAATATGAATCATTTTTTAATAGGACATCTTCAGCACTGAATCCCTCCAAAACATATTGGCAAAAAATCAGGGACAAAGAAACAATTTTACAGTCTTGTACATGACCACACTCCATCTACTATCTACCTGGTTTCCATTTTCATGTTACAATGACCCCCACCCGCAGGGAAGATAACTGTTTTTTTAACATGATAAAAAACCATTCCATTTTACGTTACCATGGCCACAAGTAGGGTAACTTCTTATTTAAAATTTTATAAAAAAAAAAAACAGGAGGAGACCACTGCTAATGAATAGATACCCATCTGTGTAGGATAGAACCTAAACAAAGCAAGTTGTACACATTGTCATCTGCGTGTAGAAACACTTGAATTTAATGTTCAGTTAGGATTAAGAGGTGATGGAAGAAAGAGAGCAAAAGGAAAAAAAGAAGGCTAAGGGGAAGGGGAAGCGAGGAAAGGTTTGAAAGTATTGATTAGAATACATTGCTATGTTGACGATAATGGCAAAAATGAAGATGCGAAGAGTATTTGTATCTTTAGTGTCTTTAGTAGGCTTAGTGTCGTGTGGGTTTAGTGCAAGGGCAACTTTGTTTGTGCAAGTAATGGCTCCCATAAAAAATGGGCAGCATTTATCATACATATGATGTGTTAATTGATAGAGATACAACTGTATTGGTTTTATTGACAATGTTACAATCCTATGATAAAAAAAAGATATCAAGGTAGTCAAATGCAATAAGCGCATATGAGGTGACATCATCATTTGTGATGCCCACCTATGCAATGATGTGCACACCTAGGCGTATGCATCACTTTGCAATGCACATTTTTGTGCAAGTAATGGCTCCCATAAAAAATGGGCAGCATTTATCATACATATGATGTGTTAATTGATAGAGATACAACTGTATTGGTTCTATTGACAATGTTACAATCCTATGATAAAAAAAAGATATCAAGGTAGTCAAATGCAATAAGCGCATATGAGGTGACATCATCATTTGTGATGCCCACCTATGCAATGATGTGCACACCTATGCGTACGCATCACTTTGCAATGCACATTTTTGTGCAAGTAATGGCTCCCATAAAAAATGGGCAGCATTTATCATACATATGATGTGTTAATTGATAGAGATACAACTGTATTGGTTCTATTGACAATGTTACAATCCTATGATAAAAAAAAGATATCAAGGTAGTCAAATGCAATAAGCGCATATGAGGTGACATCATCATTTGTGATGCCCACCTATGCAATGATGTGCACACCTACGCGTACGCATCACTTTGCAATGCACATTTTTGGCTTATAATTACATAAGAGGGCCGGGGATGTCAGCCAAACACCATCTGGTTCTGCACCTCTGGTATTCGTACAAGGCCCCCAACCTCCGCAATTCGACCATGTGTCTCAGTCCATCCACGTGTCGACTCCAACCGCATGGGGTCCTCCCTACCTGGCATCCCCATCTTTACAAAGGACATGTCCTCCTCTATGGCGTGTTTGAAATTCACTCTATGGCGTGTTTGAAATTCAAAAACATATCCTCTAACAACCAAAATTTTTTTACTTTAGATTAACGGTGTTAGATGATGTACTACACCATGCATTGTACTAACGCTCCACACCGGAACCGAAACCCACCCTCTTTTTAGAAAAATTCTGATTTTTCCTATACCAATATTAGACTCATTGCGAAGTGTTCATTGAAATGATTCCAACAATATATAATTTGTCGATTTTCGATAAGAATAAAAAAAGTTACGCCCATATTCAGTGATGAAGCAGGTCAAAGGGTATAGAAGCAAGTCAAAGGGAATAACTGTAATTTCGGGAGAGAAACACCATTTGTTTTGGTGCTTACACAAAGCGCTGGAACGAAATCTTTTCTCAAGCTATTCAAGTCACGTATGAATTCTTATTGCGTGGAAAAACTTCTATTTTATTAAATCTTCTACCGAAAAGTGTTAATTAGAATTAACCTAAAACTTCTTACCATTATAAATAAAACTTTAAAAGCTCTCTATTCTCTATAATCAGAAATTATTCTCTCCCAAGTCTTAGACGAACCGTCGCCTTGGGCATCAAACTCTTCAACCCAAACCATCGTAAATCTACCATTCACGCTTCAAGAGGTGGGTACCCATCAATCCATCTTGTTCTTCTCAGATCCCGTCAGCGTAGGGTGCGTTCGATTGAGCATTGATAAGTTAAAAAAAAAAAGAATCTTATTTAAACCCTAATATCTCATAGATTAATAGATCTGTATGTTTAATATTATGCTTTCCCTTGAAAGTTATATAATTTGTAGGCCGGGTAATATTTTGTTTCTCCTTCCAAACAATCCTTTTGTTTGGCTACTTAATATTGTACTTTTCTATTAGGTTTTCATTAAACTCTAATATTTGTAAATTTGATAGATTGACTTATTTGGAATTCCCTATTGATATTGTTTATTTCTAAATCTATATAGTTAGAAATTTACTCTGTTATTAAAACTGCAATTTTATATTATTATCTATCTAAAACTAATTAAACACTAAAATTTAAATCATATTCTTGTTTATCGAACTCCATTAATGGCATCTTGAATATAAAGAAGAAAATAAGCAAAACTAATTAAGCCCTAAGATACTATAAATCTGATATATATATATATATATATATATATATATATATGTAATTAGTAATTTACCCTTCTACTAAAAACTATAATGATATATTATTATCGCAAGCCTATATTATTATTTACTTAAAAAAAATTAAGCCCTAAAACTAAACTATATTCTTATTTTATTTAAAAGAATAATAGATTGCACCATCTTGAAATTTTGGGTCCGAACTCGCGGCCACGAGCCAAAGCTCGCGACTATTGATGTACTGGTCTCGGTATTTTGGCCACAACTTTTTACTCTAACCTCGAATTAACGTTATTCTCGCGGCATTGGAAAGAAGACTGCGAGCTTTACAGCTTTGGGTCAAATAGCCATTCACGAATCTGACGTTTTAGAGGTCAAAATAGAGCAGCAAGTCGGGTTCAATTTTGAATTACCAAAGGTTGCACGAATTCAGTGTTATTTTCTAATTTTCTAATTCATGTATATAATATATCTTGCTTAAGGTCTTTCGATCGATGGTCATGATAAATCACAACCTAATAATTATAAATACCTTTTAATTTAATTATCCAATAATATATATATATATATATATCAATTTTATCGTTTCAACGCAACCTCTTCGATAACACGAAGTGTTAGACATTCGATGTCTCGTGAAAATCGAACTCTGACCTTCACGATATTGAAATCACACTAATAACTACCATATCCTATAAGTGTATTGGTGTTATGTAAATATATATATATATATATATATATATATATATATATATATATATATATATATATACGTATAAACATAATGGAATCTAAATGTAAATCTATGATTTGTGTATGATAGTGCTATGTATCAATCTTTATCATGATATATGAGTTATGGATACGTTAAGTCATATGTACGCGAGTATATGAGATCGTGCCAATGCTTGGGCGTGGTGATTCGCCGAGATGGTATCGAAGTGAGGAATAGTGAGGAATACATCATATTCACATGCCTTACAATTCATGGTGGTATGAGATATCATGACGAGTCGGGTGAATGCGAATTCAGTGTAACTTCGTATACGGTGGCATATACGGTGACCCTATCACCCCAAGTTTTAACATGAGAGGATATGATATGAGATTCGGGTTTTGGGCCTTAGCTATGAGAAGGTTTTTTTTACGATCACGTGAAACTCAGAATATTGGCGTCCATGTACGAATGCAACCCTCTATGGTAGTATGAGCTGTCACACGAAATATATCGAGGTTACTGCGGAACCTTTTCCTTGGGAAGCATGATTTAGGGAAGCTACCCCACTATAATTTAAATATGAGAGTACGATAAGATATGAGTATGAGATAATATAAGTTATGATACGAATACAATAATAAGGCACCGCTGTGTAGGCCAGCATAAGATTAAAAACTTATGTCTATGTACGTATCGTTCCTTGCGTAGCCACCGTAAGGGCAACGTCTTTCAGCCAAGACGGATCTCTAGGAGAGATTATAAGTATGAGTATGTTTATGAGTTACGTTTGGCCATTATGTCTTCCCATTAGGCTGGTAGGGAGTATGAGGAGGAGAGGGAGGGCGATTAGATAGATTATGATAGTGGTATGATATTATGGTGACCCTCACATGGTAGCTCGAGCACCGACTCTGGCACGGGTCGTTTAAAATTTTATGAGTGTGCTAGTTACGCTCATGCGATGTACAGACGTATGTGGGAGAATAATGATAAGATATGGTATGTTATGAGTTATGGTAAGGTGCGTTAGGATATAAGTGTCTAGATCATGGTCTTATATTTATGTTATGATACGAGATTTACAATATGCACTTGAATTTGTCATGTTATTTCAGATTTCTTGTTATTTATCACTCACTTGATGCACCCACAATGCACCTGAGTAGTTTGGTGTGGATTGGTGGTGCATCCATTGAGTTTGCGTGACTGAGTAAACATATCCCACGACAATCTAACAACTACAGGTGATTACGCTGGTGGAGTAGACGCCGACCATCCAAATCCCGCAGACGTCGATTTCATTAATCCCGCGAGCGTTGAATACCAGGAGCCTTAGGAGGGCAATACAGCTGAGTACCAGGAGGACCTCAACGCTGACTTTGATCCGATCACCGGTTACTGATAGTTTTAGATTCAGTATCGTGTTTCATTTAATACTTTTGTGTTGATTATA
The DNA here is from genome assembly GCA_021018995.1 of Chloranthus sessilifolius. Lineage (NCBI taxonomy): Eukaryota > Viridiplantae > Streptophyta > Magnoliopsida > Chloranthales > Chloranthaceae > Chloranthus > Chloranthus sessilifolius. The sequence goes on from CM037591.1 coordinate 7,975,850, forward strand.
TAATTTCATGTTATCGGATTTGTCTCCGGCCTTTATTTCTGTTTATTTACGGATTTCCAGGGTTTTCATCACCTTGTTTAGGTTATTTATGACTGCCTTGATATTCCACCTTTATGTGTTGGCCTTCACGGATTTCGTAGGACTATATTTGCACGATAACTCTGATTAGGTGTATGTCCGCTTAGCATATCCGGAATCTGTGCGGATCATAACTCGAAATTTTAGGCCCTTGGGATGGGGTAGAATTTCGGGGCGTGATAGAATGGTATCAAAGCTCGGGCTCTACTTCCTCGAGGACTGTATGGGTTATATATGTACAATATATTGATTGAGGTTATGATGATTCAGATAGACCTGAGACTTTAAATCTTTTGAGGACTTATTGGTTTTAAGGAAGTTCGATCGTTGATGATAGAAGACCCTAAGGTTCAATTTGGTATTTAAAGATTTATTGAAGAATGACTTATATAGTTAGGAACTTATGAGAAACATTAGAAATGATCTATAAGGATTGAAAAGTAATGGATGAAACTTTTCTAAAATTGAGGGGTGATTAGATAAATAAATCCTTGAATATTTGACTGTTTAAGATTCTCGGTGATCTGAGATGCCAACTATAGGAATAGCTAATTCTCGGTTATATTATAAATGACTTCAATAATTGGATCAAGTGTATATCTTACGAAAGTTTGACATACCACACATTCAGAGAAATTTGTGACATCAAATCAGATTATTTTATAAATTGATAAATTAGAATCAACCACTATCATAAAGAGAAGGGAGACCCTACCTTGATGATATCAAATATTAGGTGTCGAAAATATAGAAGTTTTGCAAGTGATTCGAGATTAACAAAGAATTGATGATATTGGTTTGTAATCAATGCGTAATTTTCGATGACAAATTTTTAAGGAGGGGAGAATGTAACGACTCTGAATTTTATTAACGTTGAGTCGCTGACTTTTGATGAGAAGCTAAGGTTAGAGAGAAGTAGCCAGAGCTCATCGCCTCATGTACGTAATTTTCGAAGACGAAAACATTATAAGGGGGAGAGAATGTAACAACCCATATTTTTTTACTTTATTTTAACAGTGTTAGATGATGTACTACACCGTGCAGTGTGCTAACGCTTCACACCGGAACCGGAACCTACCCTATTTTTAGAAAAATTCTGATTTTTCCTTTACCAATATTAGACTCATTGCGAAGTGCTTGACGATACGATTCCAACAATATATAATTTGTCGATTTTCGATAAGAATATAAAAAGTTACGCCCGCTTGAAGTGATGATGCAAGTCAAAGGATATAACTGTAATTTCGGGAGAGAAACACCATTTGCTTCTGTGCTTACACAAAGCGTTGGAACGAAACCTTTTCTCACGCTATTCAAGATACGTATGAATTCTTATTACATGGAAAAACTTCTATTTTATTAAATATTCTACGAAAAGTCTTAATTAGAATTAACCTAAAACTTCTTACCATTATAAATAAAACTTTAAAAATTCTCTACTCTCTATAATCAGAAATCATTCTCTCCCAAATCTTAGACGAACCGACGCCTTGGTCATCAAACTTTTCAATCCGAACCGTCGTAGATCTACTGTTCACGCTTTAAGATGTGGGTACCCATCAATCCATCTTGTTTTTCTCAGATCCCATCTCATAGGGTGCGTTTCGATCGTGCATCGACGAGTAAAAAAAATCTTATTTAAACCCTAATATCTCATAAATTAATAGATTTGCATATTTAATATTATGTTTTCCCTTGAAAGTTGTATAATTTGTAGGCCATGTAATATTTTGTTTCTCCTTTCAAACAATCCTTTTGTTTGACTATTTAATATTGTACTTTTCTATTAGGTTTTCATATTTAATATTTTATCTTCTTTTAAATATGTAAAATTAATTAAACTCTAATATTTGTAAATCAGATATATTGACTTATTTGGAATAATACCCTATTGATATTGTTCATTTCTAAATCCATATAATTAGAAATTTACTCTTTTATTAAAACTGCAATTTTATATTCTCATCTATCTAAAACTAATTAAGCATTAAAATTTAAATCATATTCTTGTTTATCTAACCCCATTAATGCATCTTGAATATAAAGAAGAAAATAAACAAAACTAATTAAGCCCTAAGTTATTATAAATCTTATATATATATATATATATATATATATATATATATACATATATATATATCAATTTTATCGTTTCAACGCGACCTCTTCGATAACACGAAGTGCTAGACATTCGATGTCTCGCAAAAATCAAACTCTGACCTTCACGTTATTGAAATCACATTAATAACTACCCTATCCTATAAGTGTGTATATATATATATATATATATATATATATATATAATGAAATCTAAATGTAAATCTATGATTTGTGTATGATAATGTTATGCTTCAATCTTTATCATGATATATGAGTTATGGATATATTAAGCCATATGTACGCGAGTATATGAGATCATGCCTATGCTTGGGCGTAGTGATTCGCCGAAATAGTATCGAAGTGAGGAATACATCATATTCACATGCCTTACAACTCATGGTGGTATGAAACATCATGGCGAGTCAGGTGAGTGCGAATTCAGTGTAGCCTCGTATACGGTGACATATACAGTGACCTATCACCCCGCGTTTTAACATGAGAGGATAAGATATGAGATATGATATGAGATTCGGGTTTTAGGCCTTAGCTGTGGTGAGGTTTCTTTTACGAACACGTGAAACTCATAATATTGGCGTCCATGTACGGATGCAACCCTCTATGGTAGTATGGACTATCACACGAAGTACATTCAGGTTACTATGAAACTTTTTCCTTGGGAAGCGTGATTTAGGGAAGTTACCACACTGTAGTTTATCCTAGAATTAAGTGTAAGAGTACAATAAGATATGAGTAGGAGATAAGATAAGTTATGATACGAGTACGATAATAAGACACTGCTATGTAGACCAGTATAAGATTGAGAACTTAAGTCTCTGTACGTGTCGTTCCTTGCGTAACCACCGCAAGGGCAACAATGTCTTTCAGCCAAGACGAATCTCTGGGAGAGATTATGAGTATGAGTATGAGTCTGTTTATGAGTTACGTTTGGCCATTCTGTCTCCCAATTAGGCTGGGTGGGAGTATGAGGAGGATATGGAGGGCGATTAGATAGATTATGATATGGTGGTATGATATTATGGTGACCCTCACATAGTAGCTCGAGCACCGACGTTGGCACAGGTCGTTTAGGATTTTATGAGTATGTTAGTTACGCTCATGCGATATACAGACGTATGTGAGAGAATAATGATAAGACATGGTATGTTATGAGTTATGGTAAGGTACGTTATGATATAAGTGTCTAGATCATAATCCTGCATTTATGTTATGATACGAGATTTACGATATGCACTTGAATTTGTCATGTTCTTTCAGATTTCTTGTTATATTATATTTATCACTCACTTGATGCACCCACAATGCACTTGAGTAGATTGGGGTGGATTGGTAGTGTAGCCATTGTACTCATCTCTCGACAATCTAACTGCACGTGATTACGCTGGTGGAGTAGGCGTCAGCCATCCAGATCTCGCCAACGCCGATTTCATTAATCCCACGGGCGTTGAATACCAAGAGCCTTTTGAGGGCGGCGCAGCTGAGTACCAGGAGGACCTCGACGCTAACTTTGATCCGAGCACCGATTATTGATAGTTTTAGATTCGATATCGTGTTTCATTTTATACTTTTGTGTTGACTATATGATTTCATTTTATCAGATTTGTCTCCGACATTTATTTCTGTTTATTTATGAATTTCCAGGGTTTTCATCACCTTGTTTAGGTTATTTATGGCTGCCTTGATATTCCACCTTTATGTGTTGGCCGTCACGGATTTCGTGAGACCAGATTTACGCGATAACTCTGATTAGGTGTATGTCCGCTTAGCATATCCGGGATATGTGTGGGTCATAACTCGAAATTCTAGGCCCTCGGGATGGGGTAGAATTTCAGTGTATGATAGAATGGTATCAGAGCTCAGGCTCTACTTCCTCGAGGACTATATAGGTTATATAGGTACAATATATTGATTGAGGTTATGATGATTCAGATAGACCTGAGACTTTAGATCTTTTGAGGACTTATTGGTTTCAAGGAAGTTCGATCGCTGATGATAGAAGACCCTAAGGTTCAATTTGGTATTTAAAGATTTATTTACGAATGACTTATATAGTTAGGAACTTATGAGAAACACCAGAAATGATCTATAAGGATTGAAAAGTAATGGATGAACTTTTCTAAAATTGAGGGGTGATTAGATAAATAAATCCTTGAAGATTGACTGTTTAAGATTCTAGATGATCTGAGATGCCAACTAAAGGAATAACTGATTCTCGGTTATATTAGAAATGACTTGAATAATTGGATCAAGTGTATATCGTACTAAAGTTTGACATACCACACATTCGGAGAAATTTGTGACATCAAATCAAATTATTTTATAAATTAATGAATTAGAGTCAACCACCATCATAAGAGAGGGGGGGCCCTACCTTGATGATATCAAATATTAGGTGTCGAAAATATAGAAGTTTTGCAAGTGATTCGAGATTAACAAAGAATTGATGATATTAGTTTATAATCAATGCCTAATTTTCGAGGACGGAAATTTTTAAGGAGGGGAGAATGTAACGACTCTGATTTTTATTAACGTTGGGTCGCTGACTTTTGATGAGAAGCTGATGTTATAGAGAAGTACCGAGAGCTCATTGCCTCATGTACGTAATTTTCGAGGACGAAAATATTACAAAGGGGAGAGAATGTAGCAACCCAGATTTTTTTACTTGATATTAACGGTGTTAGATGATGTACTACACCGTGCACTGTGCTAACGTTCCACACCGGAACCGGAACACACCCTCTTTTTAGACAAATTCTGATTTTTCCTATACCAATATTAGACTCATTGCGAAGTGCTCGTTGATACGATTCCAACAATAAATATAATTTGTCGATTTTCGATAAGAATATAAAAAGTTACTCCCGTTTTAAGTGATCAAGCAAGTCAAAGGGTATAACTGTAATTTCAGGAGAGAAACATCATTTGCTTCGATGCTTACACAAAGCACTGGAACGAAACCTTTTCTCAAGCTATTCAAGTCATGTATAAATTCTTATTGCGTGGCAAAACTTCTATTCTATTAAATCTTCTACGAAAAGTCTTAATTAAAATTAACCTAAAACTTCCTACCATTATAAATAAAAGGGAAATTTGCATTTTCGACCCTACACGTTTGCTTATTTGCAAAAACGGCCCTATCGTTTGAAACTGTGCAAAATCGGGCAGCTCCAACCCAAGCCGTTTCCACTTCAGCATCCACCTGTTTTTTCATTATATATGTGTTTATTTTTCATTTTTTTATTGTCCATTTTTTCAGTTCTGACTACAGTAGTGTTCGCTCTCTTATAATTGCGAGCGTGGTATCCGGCGTTTTAAGACAGTGGGCGCTATTTTACGATAGCGGACGATATTTTATGATAGTGCTCGCTAACATATGATATATTTTAGGGTATGAAGAAAACATAAAGATTATTGTGTTTATTAGTTAGCGATCTGCCAAAAATATAAGAACGTAATAAGTAAAAAAAAAACCAGTTAACATATTGTTATCTAAAGATAGAGACCATCATCTTAAGATAGATAGTGATTGCTATCTTAAAATGGTGGCTTTGGATAAAAAGAAAAAGAGAATTTATTGTGTTATCCAATATAAGTTTTATTAGTTAGTTATCTACAAAAAATATAAGAACAGAAGACATAAATAAATATATAAAAAAATTCAAAAAATCCACTAACATACCGCTATCTTGAGATAGCGATCGCAACATACCGCTATCTTAAGATAGCGACCGTCATTTTAAGATAGCGACCGCTATCTTGAGATGGCGGTTGCTATTTTTTTTTTTTTTTTTTTTTTTTAAGGTAGCGGTCGCTATCTTAAGATGAAAAAGAGAGTTTACTGTGTTATCCAATATAAGTTTTATTATTTAGTGATCTGCAAAAAATATAAGAACGGAAGATATAAATAACAAAAAAAAAATTCAAACAAGCCGCTAACATTCCGTTATCTTAAGATAGCGATCGCTAACATACCGCTATCTTAAGATAGCGACCATCATTTTAAGATAAGCGACCGCTAACTTAAGATGGCAACGGCTATCTTAAGATGGCGGTCACTATTATTTTTTATTTATATTTTTTTGTCGTTATCTTAAGATAGTGACCAACAAACCGCTATCTTAAGAAAAAATATATATATATTTTTTTTTAGTTAGCGGTCGCTATCTTAAGATAGTGGCATGTTAGTTATTATTATTATTATTTTATTTTTTTTAAGATAGCGGTATATTAGCGGTATGTTAGCGGTTGATATCTTAAGATAGCGATATGTTAGCAAGTTTTTTTTTTTTTTTTACAGTAATTTCATACCATGTACACAATTAAAATAGATTACCATCTAATGTCGTCTTTAGATAGCGACCACCAACTTAAGATAGTGGTATATTAGCATTTTTTTTTTACAATGATTTTATACAATGTACACAATTAAAATAAATTATCATCTAATGTCGTCTTTAGATAGCAACCGCCAACTTAAAAAAAGGGACGACAAAAAAATAATACAAAATAAACATATATATATATATAATGAAAAAATAGGTCCATGCTGACATGGAAACGGCTTGGTTTGGAGTTGGCGTATTTTGCACAATTTCAAATTATAGGGCCATTTCTGCAAATAAGCAAACTTGTAGGGCCGAAAATATAAACTTTCCTAAATAAAACTTTAAAAGCTCTCTACTCTCTATAATCAGAAATTATTCTCTCCCAACTCTTAGCAGAACTGACACCTTGGGCATCAAACTTTTCAACCCGACCTGTCGTAGATCTACCGTTCACGCATCAAGAAGTGGGTACCCATCAATCCATCTTATTCTTCTCAGGTCCCGTCGCATAGGGTGCATTCGATCGCGTATCGAGGGTTAAAAAAAAAAATCTTATTTAAACCCTAATATCTCATAAATTAATAGATTTGCATGTTTAATATTATGTTTTCCCTTGAAAGTTGTATAATTTGTAGGTCAAGTAATATTTTGTTTCTCCTTTCAAACAATCCTTTGTTTGGCTATTTAATATTGTACTTTTCTATTAGGTTTTCATATTTAATATTTTATCTTCTTTTAAATTTGTAAAATTAATTAAACTCTAATATTTATAAATCTAATAAATTGACTTATTTTGAATAATACCCTATTGATATTGTTTATTTCTAAATCTATATAGTTAAAAATTAACTCTTTTAATAAAACTACAATTTTATATTCTTAACTATCTAAAACTAATTAAGCACTAAAATTTAAATCATATTCTTATTTATCTAACCCCATTAATGGCATCTTGAATATAAAGAAGAAAATAAATAAAACTAATTAAGCCCTAAGATATTATAAATCTTATATATATATATATATACTAATTTACCTTTCTACTAAAAACTATAATGATATATTATTATCGCAAGTCTATATTACTATTTATTTGAAACTAATTAAGTTCAAAAACTAAACTATGTTCTTATTTTATTTAAAAGAATAATAGATTGCACCATCATGAAGTTTCGGGTCCGAACTCGCGGCCACGAACCTGAGCTCGCGACTATCAATGTACTAGTCTCAGTATTTTGGCCATAACTTTTTACTTCGACCTCAAATTGGCGTGATTTTTGTGGCACTGGAAAGAAGGCTGCGAGCTTTACAACTTTGGGTGATATAGCCATTTCACGAATCTGACGTTTTAGAGGTCAAAATAGAGCAGCAAGTCGGGTTCAGTTTTGAATGACCAAAGGTTGCACGAATTTAGTGTTATTTTCTAATTTTTATGACTAATATTACTGTATATATTATATCTTACTTAAGGTCTTTCGATTGATGGTCATGATAAATCACAACTTAGTAATTATAAATACCCTTTAATTTAATTATCCAATCATAGTAATATATATATATATATATATCAATTTTATCGTTTCAACACGACCTCTTCGATAACATTAAGTGTTAAACATTCGATATCTCGTAAAAATCGAACTCTGACCTTCACATTATTGAAATCACACTAATAACTACCCTATCCTATAAGTGTATTGGTGTTATGTAAATATATATACATATAAACATAATGAAATCTAAATATAAATCTATGATTTGTGTATGATAGTGTTATGCTTCAATCTTTATCATGATATGAGTTATGGACACATTAAGTCATATGTACGCGAGTATATGAGATCATGCCTATGCTTGGGTGTGGTGATTCGCCGAGATGGTATCGAAGCGAGAAATACATCATATTCACATGCCTTACAACTCATGATAGTATGCGACATCATGACGAGTCGGGTGAGTGCAAATTCAGTGTAGCCTCGTATACGTTGGCATATACGGTGACCCTATCACCCCGAGTTTTAACATGAGAGGATAAGATATGAGATATGCTATGAGATTCGGGTCTTGGGCATTAGATATGATATGAGATTCGGGTCTTGGGCCTTAGCTGTGGTGAAGTTTCTTTTACGATCACGTGCAACTCAGAATATTGGCGTCAAAGTACGGATGCAACCCTCTATGGTAGTATGGGCTGCCACACGATGTACATCCAGGTTACTGCGGATTTTTTTCTTGAGAAGCGTGATTTAAGGAAGTTACCCCACTATAGTTTGTCCTAGAATTAAGTATAAGAGTACGATAAAATATGAGTAGGAGATAAGATAAGTTATGATACGAGTACAATAATAAGATACCGATGTTTAGGCCAGCATAAGAGTAAGAACTTAAGTCTCTGTACGTGTCGTTCCTTGCGTAGCCACCTTAAGGGTAATGTCTTTGAGCCAAGACATATCTCTGGGAGAGATTATGAGTATGAGTCTGTTTATGAGTTACGTTTAGCCATTATGTCTCCCCATTAGATTAGGTGGGGAGTATGAGGATATGGAGGGCGATTAGATAGATTATGATATAGTGGTATGATATTATGGTGACCCTCACATGGTAGCTTGAGCAGTGACTCTGGCACAGATCGTTTAGGATTTTATGAGTATGTTAGTTACGCTCATGCGATGTACAGACGTATGTGCGAGAATAATGATAAAACATGGTATGTTATGAGTTAAGTTAAGATACGTTTGGATATAAATGTCTACATCATGGTCCTGCATTTATATCATGATACAAGATTTACGATATCCACTTGAATTTGGCATGTTCTTTTAGATTTCTTGTTATATTATATTTATCACTCACTTGATGAACTCACAATGCACCTGAGTAGATTGGGGTGGATTGGTGGTGTATCCACTGAGTTTACGTGACTGAGTAAACTCATCCCACGACATTCTAACAACTGCAGGTGATTACGCTGTTGGAGTAGACGCCGGCCATCCAGATCTCGCTGACGTCGATTTCATTGATCCCACAGGCGTTGAATACTAGGAGCCTTATGAGGGCAATGCAGCTGAGTACCAGGAGGACCTCGACGCTGACTTTGATCCGAGTATCGGTTACTGATAGTTTTAGATTCGGTATCGTGTTTCATTTGATACTATTGTGTTAACTATATGATTTCATTTTATCGGATTTATCTCCGACCTTTATTTCCGTTTATTTACGGATTTCCAGGGTTTTCATCACCTTGTTTAGGTTATTTATGATTGCCTTGATATTCCACCTTTATGTCTTGGCTTTCACAGATTTCGTGGGACCAGATTTGCGTGATAACTCTGATTAGGTGTATGTCCGCTTAGCATATCCGAGATATGTGCGGGTCATAACTTGGAATTCTAGGCCCTTGGGATGGGGTAGAATTTCGGAACGTGACATATCCATCCTCTCCTTTTCGGCCGATCTTGTCATCATGGTCATTGAAACCTTCAACGGTGACAGATCGGGGTAGGAGGTAGAGCAGTCGCCATCAGCCTGAGCCGGAACCACCAGACCTCCGCGAGCCCCAGCCTGTTGCAAGCAAGTCTCAAGATATTCCGGTGACTGTTCTATTTCCCCCTCCTCCAGCTCCTCCGCCCAATGTACATGGCCCCCCGACGTTGACCCGACACTCCTCGTCACGGTTGCCCTCAGATGTTGCCGTACCGGCGAGGGCACATCCCTCTACGAGGATCTTTTCCCCTGCCGAACGTCCAAATCAACCCCGTTCCCGGTTGGGTTGATGAAAGACCCCGTTGCTTCCTTCTCAGGATGCCTCGAGAGGAGAGCCCTCTCACCCAACTCCACTTCTATGAAGATCCGAATGCTCTGTCCGCAGATTCAACAACGACCAGGATCCGGACGACGCTCGTCTCCGGCAAGTTGACAATGCTCTGACCCACGAAAATGAGAGATCCACTGAGAGAGCCGACCGCCTCGAAGACTTTGAGACTCCAAGCATGTAATGGCAGCCCCATAGCCAAATCCAATTCCCCCCCATCGAAAGAGAGTGGACTAACCTCTCCGGCGTGCACATCCCAACGTCGGCAAGCCCCCATGACGCCGTCAATATAAAACTTCTTTTGTGAGCAAAACCTCTCGGCATCGACCTCATTGTGAAAACGAGCCAGATAGCTAGTAGGAGCAAAAGAGGAAATGTAAGGTCGTTCACTGAGGCCCCACCTTCTATGTAACCATTTGTAAATCTAAATAGGAAGCAGGGAATTAATGGGGAAATGTATGGTTGACCAAAAAAATGGTAAGTTAGAGGCTAAGGACCTCAGCTCAGGATTAGCGCAATCCAAAATAGGCGGTCCACAACCGCCACCCTTCCCCACGACGTCAGCCCCTCTTGGGAGACAACCTGTAGAAGACTGACCCTCGAATCTCACGGTGTCCTTAACCACATTCGCAAAGGAGACATCGGGGTGAACCCTAACAAATCACGAGCAGCGATGGGCCCCACTGCTATCCTTCGATCCTGATGCACCCCTAAAGCGCTTACCCGCAATAGACCAACCATTTTGGTGGTCTTCTGCCTAGATGCCATTAATGATCACCTGATCCATAGCCCTCCCCCTCAGGACCTAGAACTTGTTGTTTACTACAGGGACCGCCGTTGTTCTACCCACCTCGCATCCAATACGATGGCATAGTGAACGCCTTTTGAAGTTCACATTGTGGCAAGCCGGGCAAATCCAGTCGCCCACCCGCAGCACAACCGCTTGCACCATATGGATTATGAAAGTTAAGTTAGGACCTTAGCTGATGATACCCTAGCCAGCACCATGTCTCGAGTTCGAGTTACGAAAGGGGGACCTGGGAAAGCGCTACTTGGGGGCCCAAAGAGGGGTACCGAAGTGAAAGTGCCATAGTGTGGGTCATCGTGGAGTCTTGGAAAGGGCGGTGGTGTGTTATGACCCCGAAGTAATAAAGGACTAACTTTCCACTCCATTAATGCCTAGGCATTGTTGGAGTATAGGTTAGGACCTTAGAAAATTCCTTCAATCAATAACCCAACGTACACAAAAGAAACCGACCAATCAAACAGGTTGTCATCCGTAACTCTAGCATATAATAGAAAAATACTAATTTATTTTTGATGAAATTTATAATCAAACCAAGAGAAAAATAATTCCCAATTCGCAGAGAACCATTCAAATAATCACAAAAGCAATCGAACAATCAACAATGTCCATGGATTACAATCCCTAATTCTCTTATAATACAAGCATATCGATTATTATGAATAAAAATCAAACAAAACATAAATAATTAACATACTCCAATAAAATCAGAAAAACCTATCATTTAATCGATTCCCCCAACCCCAAGCATATAACCAAACAAACCACCACTCACAATTTACAAAGAATCAAACCACTCCACCAAAATTTAAAAAGAAAAAAAAATTCACCGAGGATATTGGAGGAGTGAGAGAACACAGGGCCGAGGATCCTGAGATCCCGAGCAGGGATCGAAGCGCGCTTGATGATCGCGCTCTTATCGCATTCGATGAGCTCCGATTCTCCGTACCGATTGAATCGCATCCAGAGACGAGATCCAGTCTTCTTCTTGGTCTTCACAGCAGCTCCAATGGCGGTGGTGTTCGGATTGGTGCCCGAGGGGACAAGTGGCTGCATCTCGGCCGTCTTCTGTGATTGCTTGGTCTTTCTATGAAACGAAAAGGAAACTTTCTTGCCCATTTTTGTGCTTCCACCATTGATTGATGGTCACTCTCTCTCTCTCTCTCTCTCTCTCTCTCTCTCTCTCTCTCTCTCTCTCTCCTGTTTCTCGCTCTAGGCCATGCAATCGTTGCAGAGAGAGAGAGAGAGAGCGGGACGAAAGAGAATATTAATATTTTATTGGGTCTTTATTACGGCGAAGAGGGAGATTTCGCGAATGAAACGACGTTTACTTTTATGTGTTATTCTGAAAAAAAAAAAAAAAAACACTTTTATGTGTTATACGGTAGCTTTCAGTTAAGAGTACCCGTTAACGGGTTCGCACGTGCGAAAATAGTTGACTGTTTTAATCAGACGATGGAGATTAATTTTCATCTTAAATCTTCAAGTCATGGTCTCCCATCATCCAATGTCAGATTTTTATTCCACGTGGCATAATCTCAATTTAGGGATTTTTGCATTTATCCCCTAAGATATGTCTTATATTTATTATGCCCTTTGGGATTCACCTATTTGCAATGTGGCTCTTGTTTTCTTGTGTTTCCTACGTTCATTACTCCATGCATCTGTGTTGCTAAACTAATCTTTGACTAAACTAAACCAGGCAATAGGGATCACTTTCACCGCAATCTTCCATCAAGTCAATTTTGAGATCAGAAGCTTATCATCAAGCGATCAGATTTTAATTCCACATGATTGGTGGTGTAGTTCAAATGTGGTTTTTCAATCATTTTTTGAGATGTGTCATATGAAATTAAAATCTGACTGTTTGATTGTAGATCCCTAATCTTAAAATTAACTATCTAAAAAGTGAGGGTGAGAAACAATCTCAACCAATTGATTCAAAGCAGTCAAAGCCCATGTTATTGGAGAATCCATCACTATCGAGATAACAAGTACAGAAAATTAAAAAGGGCCGCAATGCAAATAAGTAAAATAAGAGAGAGAGGCGACGTGCAAATAAGACATATCTTAGGAAAGTAAATGCTAAAAAGACTCAACTATTAAACTTGATTCTGGGGGTGCTTGTGCATATCTAAGGGTGGAGATTAGGCCTTATGGGACCAAGCTACGGTAAATCCAAACTCCGATGGATATGAACTTGGACCAAGCACATCTCAAGCCTTTAACAGGATTATGACCCCAAGCTCAGGCTCGGCTGCTAATAAACTTTCAAAGCCAAAGGCTAGCCCGGCCCAACCGTTTATATATAAATATTTATTGATTTATAAAAATTACCTCCATAATCCTTACTAGTAGGGTTGTGCATTTTTTGAACCGAACCGATCGAATCGGACCAAACCGCCGGGTTTGGTTCGGTTTGGATGGGTAACAGTTTGGGTTTTATTTAGAAAAAAGGAAAACCAAAAAATTTGTTTTGGTTTTGGTGTCAAGCCTCCCCAAACCGAAATTGACCAAACCAAACCGAATGTAGTTTGTAAGTAATTATATATATATATATATAGAGAGAGAGAGAGAGAGAGAGAGAGAGATAGGCAGGGGTTTTGATTAATTTTAAAGGGCATTAAGTAAAATGCATATTTTTATACAAAACCCTACCCTTGTCTTTAGCCTATTCCTAAATCCTAAAGCGGTAAAGTAGAACTCATAGGAAAATTCGTTGAGAAGTTGTGAAAATTTTGATGTGCAAGTAGAACTTATAGGAAAACCAAAATCGATCGAACCAAACCGAATCTAATCGGGTTGGTTTGGTTTAAGAGTTGGGCGGTTTGGTTTGGTTTGAAAATCTAAAAATTGATTAAGACCGGTTTGGTTTGTAATTTTGGTCCAAAATCGACCAAATCGAACTGAATACACCCCTACTTACTACTATATAAAAATAAAAATAATTTATGTCAATTTTTCATGCCTAAAATACCCGTAATTCATGTATTATATATATATATATATATATATATATATATATAATCGCAAAACTCCAATTTCGGAGCCCTACAACTCTTTGAACCCCAACAAACCAGAACACAAAATAAAAGTTTAAGGCTTTCAAAATAACCCTCAACCCTCTTCCCTCTCTTTCTCTCTCATCCCCGTGCTTTTTTCTCTCACCTCAAACACCATTCCTTCCAGATTTCTTCTGCAATTCCCGTCGAATTAAAGCAAAGGAAAGAGAAGGTGTGATCGTTTGCAGGTTTGCAGATTCTTCAGTTTACGTTTAATTAGCTTTTTTTCGAGCCCAATTTCACTTTCTATCTGTATTCAAATTTCGACATGCGAGAAAAAAAAATTTAAGCATCCCGAAACGAGTGTTGGAATTTTATAGAATCTCAAAATTCTTATTTTGTGGGATTTTATAAAATCCTAGATTGTAGTTGCTTGAAATAATAAAGGGCATTATTGGGAATTGAAGGAAACCTCTAAGTTTCGTAATTTACATTCAACTCTTATTCCTATTAGAATACCTTGATGGACGGCATTCTAGGTAGGGCATGACTCTTCATGCTATATATATAGGTGGACGTCCCGCGCACACTACACACAAGCCTTTTGGCATCTTCCCATCAAGAGAGTGTAGCAAGAGAGACGGGTAGAGTCACCTTCATCTTTCTTCGCAGGAAAAGCGTCGACTTGAATCAACGGCCACAATCTTTGCGATAAGGTACGCACGTATATCTTAATTTATGGGTTGTAGATTTATTGTTTATTATTATGGGTGGTCGGATCAATAGATCCAACAATTGGTAACAAAGCAAGGTTTTGATGTATGATTGATCCAAACACTTCTTACATGGTTCACATTGAATCCAAGTGAGATCACTCCCCGTATCATATCTATCAACAAAGAGCGAGGGATGGGAAGGGTGCCGATGCTCACCAACACCGAATAGAGATTACTTTTGGCTGTGGCGGGGACTTGTATCTAATCTACTGTTGTTCGATTTGTCAATGATGATTCCATGTATCTGTGATAGCCCAATTTTTTCCGTTCTCATAAAATCTTGTACTATATTTTTTCTTTCTTTCTTACATCTTAAACTTAGGGAAAATCAGACCGGCGGATCACACTTCATAATCTGAATACATAAATACTTGGTATATCCACATATAAGTGAGGAAATCAAAGCAGATATCATATATATGCGGAAATGAAATTTAGATATCACAAGACAGATCTAAAATCTTCTACTATATACACAACATCTAACACATATAAACAAGAGGGCCCGAAAAAAACTACTGGTGATAGTCGACCATCCCCTAAACAGTGGCTTCCAAAAGTACATACAAAATAAATCTTAACCCTATATTTAATCCCTGGACATATCAAGTCCAAATCCAAAGTCCTCAAAAATTCACCATACAAACTCAAAACATGTCCAATCTAAGTCCTCACCTAGGGTAGAATTCTCCAGTCAAGAGATCATGTGCCTTTCTCCAATACTCGATCTTGATCTACACATGTACCTATGACATATAGTCAAGGGATGAGCTAACATCTAAGCTCAGTAAGAAAACATCAATAACATATATATTATCACATCACACATATATCTTATGACATAATTCGAACATGTTTTTCAAACAAAGATTCACAAGTTAAAGATATTTGACTTAAAGTAAAACTGATATCAAATATAGATTTCAAAATTTAAACACATGATTTTCAAAACTTATTCTCATAACAAAAAAAAATTTAAATTGATTACTTAAATACTCTCTCTCGAGCATATATGGCATGGAGAGCCGCAAGATTATACCGATGAGAATACCCACCATCGTCGTTCAATAAATCATTCGTATGATACTTAAGTCCCTTCGTATGAGAAAAACTTGTGCCGAAGGAAATTTATCATAAATCGGTAAGGAATGAACGGATATCTAACCGTCCCGAAGCACAATTGTACGGATATCCTGTCGTACTGGTCATGGATATCCCGATGCATCGGTCACAAATATACCGTCGCGTCGGTTGAGTATTCACTCGCATAAACCTTAAATCAAAGTGCGAAATTAACTTATAGTTTATCACCGTGAAATGTGGTAATTTATAATTAGGTTTGAAGTTTCAAAACTTCCACACACACTTATTCACATCTTTCTGATGTCACACATGCACATAATTGATTTTATACACACACAAATCTGAGCGCACATACACACACACTTTTCATATTTAAAATTATAAATGAAATTCATGCTAAATAAATGACAAGTTTCACAAATCACACATATTTCTATTACATTACAAAATTCATGCTAGTTGTAATCAAATACATATGTTAAGGAGTTTTTCCTACCTCGACTTGAAGCCAAAACGAAGATTCCCTTATCAAGGCGACATTCTCCCTCACGTCCCCTTAGTCACAACCTAGAACACACCCATTTACTTCCGATTAGTCAAAAGTAACTAATAATGGAAAGTTCTAAAGTCTCCCAAAGTTGCTTTCTCAAAACAGAGAAATTTCATAAACTAACCAAATCGATCGATCGAATCCCAATCTGATTGATCGATTCCTGTTTGTATAATTAGTCCCACACTCAATTGATCTGTTCACAAACCGATCGATCGATTCCTAAATCGACTGATCGATTTACTCAGAAATCAATCCTTCTTCACATTTCATCCTGTCGACCTTGAACAGAGCTTGTCGACCAAATTCGATCAATGGAATTCCATTTCGATCGATCGGTTTCCAAATCAAAAGAAACTTGTCGACCTTAAATGAACTTGTGACAGCCCGGATTTCGGCACCCCGAAACCCGTGCCATCAGCACGATCATCTTGACCGTGCCCTTTAGCTAAGCACGGAACACTGGTATATCAAGCATCAAAAGTATAATAAATGGAATTGCGAAATTCAAATCTATATTAACTAACTCTCCAAAAGACAGTTCTACCCTCATGCCTCTGCATGAATGGAGAACCGATCCGAACCATCGATGATAGAAATCATCACGGATGGTTCGTCCCAAAAGAATAAATCCAAAACCTTATATACATGGTTTTTAAACAAAATAAAGGCTTGACATACCAAGCCGTACAAAACTCTCTGTAAAAATCCCTCAAAGTGGCACAGCGGAGTCCTCTAGAAGAAGTCCTCTGGAGGTGGCTCCAACTCTTCGCCGGCCGCAAGGTCCGACTCGCCGGGATCAGCGTCTCCTGAAGCCTCGGCCGCTGCTAATAGTGGACCTGCGACGTATAGTCTATAGGGTGAGCTACATCCTAGCTCAATAGGGAACAAACACTGTTGAACATATAAATTATAACTCACATATATTCTATGATATGCCATGCATGATGTATCTATGCAATTGTTAATGAAACAGTTAAAAAGCATTCGTTTTACTGTTGATTTCTTATATTTTCATTTACTCATGAATAATGCTGAAAAGGCCTAAAGCAAAACTTAAACTTTCAACTTAAGTAATCCCCGAGCAATATAGCATCGAGCCCCGATGAGATACCCTTCATCGTCATCTATATAGACAGTTTTAATGTATTCCCTGGGAATACCATATAGTACCCAAGCCCCTTTCCCCTGGGGATTGGTGGCGGGGTTTCACTTGTCTCAATCAACACCCCTGGGGTGTGCTTACTATGTACGGATAAGCCTCACTTCGCCTACGGTTTCGCCAACAGATCGGGTCACGGATATCCCGTCGTGTCGGGCCGTGGATATCCTTATCAAACCTCAAATAACAAAAATATCGCCGCCTTACAGATAGTAATTCACCGTGTAATCGCGCCCTCTTATACCAACTAAGCCCCGTCAAACATGATTCAATCCTTGGATACATCCCTGGGATGTATCCATTTACTTGCATCACACCTGATGCTCTTATCTCTTTACTTCTTCATCCCCTGGGGATGGCTCATTAGTTTACTCTTATGAATGTCACACACACACACTTTTCACAATTCTTTAAGCAGTAAAAATATTTGAATGGAAATCTATATCACTACATACATGCTCTTGTAAAATAAAGTACATGTTCAAGGTGTTCCCTACCTCAAGTCTTCACTTGTTCAATGCATCAAGGTCCCACGTGGTTCCTTGTGCACTAGTCCACACGTACCACCTATGGTACCACATAACAGGTGAAACACATCACAAAGGATGCAATAAAGAAGGTATAAGACCCCCCAAAGATCTTAAAGTCAAACTCCAAAGTCAACAAAATTTATCCCAGTCGATTAATCGAAATCCAAAATCGATTAATCGAATCTGATTCGATTAATCGATTTTCCAAAATCGATTAATCGAAAGTCAATATCGATTAATCGATTCTCAAATCGATTAATCGAGATTCTCATTCGATTAATCGAATCCAAATTCGATTAATCGAAATTTACTGTTCAGCCAAGTCAATTCTCAATTCGAGTAATCGAGTTCCTAAAATCGATTAATCGAACTCAATTCGATTAATCGAAAACTGAAATCGATTAATCGAAATCTCATTTCGATTAGTCGATTTTTCTCATGTCTTTTCCTCCAACCCCTGGGGTCCACTGGAGGTTCCCAGTCGATTAATCGATTCCCAAATCGATTAATCGAAATCCAAATTCGATTAATCGAAATCCATTTCGATTAATCGAAATCGGGGTCCTCTGACTTTTCAACTTCCTGGCCAATTTTGATTAATCGAAACTCCATTTCGATTAATCGAAATTGTCAGATTTGCCCCTTTTCGAGCTGTTCTTCCCAATCTTCTTCCATACATTTCTCTCTATTTTTCTAAGCCATTAACCTAAGATTTAAACTAATTTCAACTACCATTTAGCCTCTATAATCTACGCATTTGATTTACAAAAATTTACCTTGAATCAATCTCAAATTGATTCCAAATCTAGGGTTGGAAGGCTAGGGTTTCCAGCTTTTGTTCTAACGGGTCCCTTGCGTTGAATCAGCCTCTTTAATGCTTGAATCCTTCTTCCAATCACCCACAATAACTCTTGCTTAATCACCCTCTTTACTCCTCTCTCTCTCTTCTTTACTCCTCTCTCAACAACTCAAAATCTCTATTTTAGGTTTATTAAACCCTTTTATATCTCTCCTAGTTTGTGTGTTAAGTACATGCACCTCAATAGGTGTATGTGACTTTAGATTTTCAACACACACCACATTGCTACACAACCCATCACATCACATTCACTCATCACACTCTACGCTAACTATCGAACTCCTAATTGGTCAAACTTGTGACCGATCGGGCACGGATCCCGAGGTCATAGTTCAACGTGATTTTTTGGGTTATTACAGAACTTGTCGACCTTGTACAAAACCTGTCGACCTTTACAGAGCCTATCGACCTGCATTAACTAGAGCCTATCGACTTTGAACAGAGTCAATAGAGCCTGTCGGCCTTGAATCAAAGCCTGTCGACCTTGACTCAAAACCTGTTGACATATATCGATCAATTGAATTCCAAACTGATCGATCGGTTCCTCAAATCAATCGATCGAATTTTAATTTCGATTGGTCAGTTTCTCACAAAACTCTTCACATTCTTATGTTCTATCAGAATCGATTGATCGGTTTGTGTTTCGATCGATCGATTTTGACAAACTCTCATGGGGCATCACGGGCTTTTCTTCTCAGATTTGTTTTTCCCCAAAACTCATCACATTTATTTCTAGTCTTTTAGAGCATTTATTGCCCACCCACCTATCATAATTACACATTTATTTCTACTCCTTTAGGGCATTAATTATCCAATTACAAATCATAAATAGCATGATTTAAAGCACAAATCTCATCTTGAAATCAGAACCCTTGCATAGTGATGCCCTAAACCTTTAGATCTCTGACTTATCTTTCCCCATATGTCAAAAGGTTTGAAATTAATCTTCTTGAGTTCTAATCGAACACACACAATATTAATTCCTCCTCTTCTTAGCTGGAATGATGAAAGAGTTCTTTTTCTCTATTTCTCTCTCTAGAATCTAAACCCCTAAAAATCTCAAACGATAATAGCTTCCAAGGGAGGCCTTTGCTTTTTATAGAAAAATGGATTTTTCCCACACAATACACATACACCACTTGTGTGTTCTAATTCTTATCCAAGAACTTAGGCTTGTTGTGAAGTGCACATACACACGTTTTTCACACTAACTAAGACCCAAAGTTGGTCCAACTAGTCAGCCCAATATAGTTGGCCCAAATCGTCGGCACGTGTGGGTCCAAAATTTGGGGATGTTACAGTATCGACTTTGGGCTTCAACATATTAATTGTAAAGCTTCTCTAAAAACTCTTCATCGACAAAGTTCCTTGAGTGGAGTGGAGAATCTAAGGAATCTTTGTAAATTAGTTTGACACGTAGAGCCACAACTGAACTCGCATCTAAAGAATAAGGCTTCCATCACGATAAGCCACTAGACAACCTTAGTCCTATTAGGACTCTTTATTAAATTTGATTCCCTTTTCCATTCGATTTATATTCCACACTCATATTCATTATATGTGTACAACTTGATATTTTGTCCAAAATCTTGGTAATATAGATTTGTGCAAAACTGACCTGGAAGGTCATATAGGATGTACCAACTTATACTTTCTTCACTACATGACAAAATAAACAAGGGAAATGAAGCTTCTTGAATGAATACTATTTTGTGGACTCTTTAAAGGACCTATTATTATGTTTGGCTTCAGTTCTCGTAAACACCATAATCAAATGAAAAAAATAAGAAAAAAACCTCAAGGGGTTAGGCGAGCTGGCCAAGTACTTGCTTCCAAAAGCAAGGAACCTGAGTTCGAATCCCCTCCCTCCCTTGAGGCCACCCTAGGGATTTATATCCCGTGCTGACCTGCATGTGCTAATTTGGGGTGCGCACGTGCCCTTGGGATTAAGCAGGTGCTCTAAGAGGCTTAGTGTCACAACCCAGAATCCTTACCTGATATCAAGGGCCTAGAATTCCGTGTTATGACATTGCACGCTGGTTAAGGCGATAAGCGAATACATAATCTATAAATTGACTTGTCATATGGATTGAGGCATTTAAGATAACATTAAACGATAAATGACTCATAAATTAATAACGGAAAACGTAGACAATAATAATGAAGTACTTAATCCTAATCATGCATCTAGGATAAAAAATCAAACCAGTTTCACGTAGGGTAAAATGATCCCAAACATAAACTCACAAAAATATATCAAGGCTAAAATATGCCTCTTAAGAAATAAAGGAAAAACTAGAGTAAAAGGTTCTCAATGTTAGTAAAAGTCTGCTGAGTCTACAATCTCATCTAAGTGGTAGCCGACGTCCTTGTCTATGTGAGCCATCTCCGGATCAACAGCTTCCGTATCATCAAGGACGAGATAAGCAGAATCTTCACCAAAATCGTAAGATTTTGAGCGGTGAGTTTACTCGATCAGAACTCGGGTTGCACAATCGTTCCACCATAACTTACCCAGGTGATCGTGTGTGCAATCGCTTGAGTTGCAATATATTTTGAAACTAAAATTAACATTTAAATAAAATGACTAAATTATTCATATCTCATAACATATCATAATCCAACTGAAAAGTATATTATAATATAAAGGGTACATAATGCTTCTAATTTTCTTATCTCTTTTCTTATTTGTCTCATCAATTTAGCATACGTGACATATCGTAAGTCTTATTAATTACTTCATACGCCTACACAACGTACTTCGCATCTTATCTTATTTAAATGATCTGTGCCAGAATCGATACTTAAGCCTACCATGCGAGGTCCACGTGTAGATAACCACCTAACCTCCATATCATAACATAAATCACCATCCAGCCAGATGAGGTTGCCGACATAATAATCACGATGTCTCCTTAGTTCGAGACAAAGCTAAAATGTCTTTAAGACCCGTCTCGGCTGCAGACGTTAGACCCTTACGGTGGCTCGTAAGGTATGACACGTATAGAACTTAATTCGTATTTAGCTGGCCTTCACAGCGTATCTTAACATATCATAACACTATTCAGTTCTGGGCTTATGTTCCCGCTCCGATTTCATATTTGCGTGGGCTTAAGTCTCCACTTTTTTAACATACATGCGTCTTAACGTATTCTTTTCTCATTTTTTCTTAAACTTAGTTAGAATGGGCCACGGTGTAATAGACTTCACTAAACTACGCTTTCTAAGGGACGAGTTTCGTAGTATTCTAGATGTACTTCGTGTGGTATCCCATACTATCATAAAGGGGTTGCATCCGTACATGGATGCCTATATTTCAAGTTTCACCTGACCGTGAAAGAAACTCCACCGTGATGAAGGTTTATGTCATGTGTCATATCTTATTCTTAACTTATATGCATATGTCCTATCGTGATTTTTTACATGGTGAATGTCATATGATAATGGTGAACATATATAAGAATGAGCTGTAACATAAACCCTAGGCATTTTATATTTTTGAAGAAAATTAATATAAAACATAACACATAAAGCATTGAAGTAAAACAGAGAATAAGAAATATCTAACTACATTTATTTTATAATTGAGTTGAAAATATATTTTATTGGGGTTAATTGTATTCATAGAAATTGATGGTCGATTGCTATAACAATTGGACGCATTTTAGATTTTAAAGGGACACACATGTCCATTTATAGATTATAGAACGTTTAAAAGAGGTAATAGAATGGTAAGTATTGAAAAACGTTAATATTTGACCCCTTAAACTTATAGATTCTTATTCGATGCAAGTTATTTAATATATTTTATATAATTTTAGCAATTTATAAGTCTGGAGATAAGTTGAGCATAAAGTAGCCCAAGAGTTAACAAAATAATGTCAAACCCGTGCAACCTTGGATCATCTAAAATGTATCCCGACTTGTAGCTCAATTTTGACCTTAAAAATATTAAATTCGTGAAATTGCTATTTTAGATAAAGTTGTAGATCTCGTTATCTTCTTTCTAATGCCACAAGAATCACGTCAATCCGAGTTCGGAGTAAAACGTTATGACTAAAATACCGAGGTTGTATTTGTTGAAGAGTTTGGCCGAATTTTACGAAAATCTGGGAAAAATGAACCTATCAATTTTGGGCCAAATTTTTATATTTTTAAGACCCGAAATTTATCAAAATTTAGGAAAAAATTAGGGTTTTCTTTTTAAGAAATAACTGAATAATTTAAGATGGATTTAGAAGCACCCACCTGTTGAAGCGTGATTCGAAACTAACAATGATTTAGGTTGATGGAGATCGGATTTGAGAGACAATATGCCCGAGTCTTTTCGCGAGAATTCATTTCTTAATATAGATCTGTCGCGGCGATAAGGAACTTTGATGGTGAAAGATTCTCTGATAAGATCAAAAAATTGATGGAGATTTGACGAGAAATTATGAAAGATGGCACTGTCGAAGCTTTTACAGAGAAGAGAGAATAGAGAGAGACAACTGAGAGAAGAAGTAAATATATTTCTACTTCTTTTTATGTTAACTCTGATTAAGACTTTCCGTACAAGATTTAATAAAATAGTAGTTTTTACACGCAAGTAGAATTCATACGAATAGCTTGAGAAGAGGTTTTGTTCCAGCGCTTTGTGTAAGCACCAAAGTAAATGGTGATTCTCTCCCGAAATTATAGTTATGCCCTTTAACCTGCTTACTCTTCAAACGAGCATAACTTTTTATATTCTTATCGAAAATCGATAAATTATATATCGTTGGAATCGTATAGGCGAGTACTTCGTAATGAGTCTAATATCAATATAAAAAAATTAGACTATTTCTAAAGTGGGTAGATTCCGGTGTGGAGCGTTAGCATCACGCACTGAGTGATACATCATCTAATACCGTTAAATAAAGTTAAAAAATCTGGGTTGTTACACCCAAATACCCAGGTCTTCAAATGATCCATACATTAAACTTGTTGTGGGCTTGGATTGGGTACCGTTGTGTGATTTCTTGGAGCTTATATGGGTAACGCCCAATTAATTTGTTAAGTTACTTTATTAAATAAAATATAATGGTTTGATTTTTCTTATTGTTTTAGGCCCGTCTCTAGCATAAAACTAGACTTGAGCTTGAGCTTATTATATAGGACTTAATTTACCCCGTTTAAAAAGGTTTTTTGGTTTGGATTGTTATGGCCCCAAATTTACCCATGGATTGTGAGCCTTATAATGGTGTATGTTCTTAGTGGATCAAGTCTTGTTTTGAGCTTGATTCTTGAAAAGAATATGCTTGTACGCTTATAATGGTTTGGACCTTATGATTGTGGGCTTATAATGAACTCTTTTTTTTGGGTCTTGTTTAGGCCCATAGAAAACTTATTCATTTTTTAAGCATATTGGGCTCTTTTAAGTCTGATTTGAGTTTTAAGTAGTTGATTTCAATTTATTCGTCGAGCCCAATTCATTGGACTTATTATCGGAAATAAGTAATGTAATATACGGTGACCCCAATGATGTGTCTAGTATATTGGTATTACATGTGCTTTTTGGATCATGAGTTTGATCTTATGGCCCACGTATATGTGTTTATGACTAATTTTGACATCACTCATTATTTAAAATATTATTTTATGGCACTGTTGACTATTTACATGTTACACACATACACTTTACAGTGAGTTGGTTAAACTCTTGAGACTAGACATATCGGGTTTAAGACTTTCCAATGGAAATAAGGAAGACCGCTAAAATAGTTGTTCGAGAGACTATAATTGAAGTAAGATTGGATTTGTCCAAAGGTGACCATTCTATAGTGGTTGTTGTTTTTTGAATCTTAAGATTTTATCTCATTAAGATCACCTTGTGCACTGATTTGCATGGAGTTATTAATTATGCCCAAAGGTAATTCATTAATTTCATGTAAATGAGGTAAGTAGAATAGTTGTAAGTGTAAAGGATAGAGAATGATAAATCTCTTATCCAAAGGTAATGAATCATCGAGATCAAACCAGAAACATAAGTGATTAGGTCTACGCGCATTTTTCTGCGCCCTGGGGAAGAAGATAGGTTGTACACACAATTTATGCCTAAAGGTGATGTTGGATGTTGGATATTGCACATTATCTATATCCAAAAAGTGGATTATTTGCACATGATAAAATACTCTAATCAATTCGTTCATACCCCTACTATGAATTGTTTTATCCTTGGTGAGTATTAATGGCTTATAGTCATTTTGGAGTCTTGTGTGGGCATTGGTCTTTTAGACTTTTTGGTGACATGTTATCATGTCTATATCCTTGGTAGATTCTATGGTTGGTGTAACTTTTAATATTAAATAGTGAAAATACCAATATAACTATTTTTGTTTAAAAGAATAAATTTGTAAATCATTATAGAGTAGGGATCTCCATTTATATTTTATCCCAATTTATTATTAAAAAAAATTAACTATTATATTTTGAACATGATTTATTATTTAATAGTTACATGATTTTATTATTACATCATGATTGTCACCGTAAGGGATTGGTAAAGTCTTAAAATTTGTATTTTGAGTGAGAGTTATCTCACTGCTAAACTGCAACTATTATTGATGCATCTTAAAATCTTTTTCTTATATATACATGTATATTATGGGTGGAGTTTTTCACAAAATCAGGTAGAATTTTTCTATAATAATATTATGGGTGAAGTTTTTCACAAAATCAGGTAGAATTTTTTCTACAATTATATTATGGGTGGTGTTTTTCACAAATTGAGGGTGACATATTTTACAATTTTGGGTGGCACACCTTAGTGAGTGAGCTAATGAGGTTATACCTCAATCTTGCTTGCAAGTTTGGATACTCTTTTGGATTTGCTCGGAGTTAGATGTAATTAGACATCACGTTAATAACTTCTTGTTCTGAGGATAAGGTGAAGTATTTTCACAAGTCAGGGTTTTCTGAATGTCAGAATAACAAACGACGAGTATGGAGCGGGACATTATGAATTTGCACACTTTGATTGTGCATTTAGTTCACATATTAATTTGTTATCATCTCTCAAATTTGTTATTAATATAGTTTTGTGATCATGGAATTGTCTTAGTATTGATTTCAAAAAATAGTGCATTTACTATTTACATTCATGATCCATTCCCATATTTTCATTAAATTCGAGTGATATATGGAAATGCTTAAGTTATTTCAAACAACGTTTTGTTTTCAAAGTGCACTTATTTTAATTGTCTAATTCAGTGTGAGTCATTTTTAAAATCATAATCCATGTGTGAACCAAGTGGGAGACTTTTCATACTATATATATAGGTGAACATCCCTGCTCACTACACATAAGGCTTTTGGTATATTCCCATCACGAGAGTGTAGCAAGAGAGGCGAGTAGAACCACCTTCTTCTTTCTTCGCAGGAAAAACGTTGACTTGATTCAATGACTACGATCTTTGTGATAAGGTACGCATATACATCTTAATTTATGAGTTGTTGATTTATTGTTTTGATTGATCATATGCCTAGATCTTAGGGTAATTATTATGGGTGGTCGGATCAATAGATCAACAACAAGTTGCAGAGGTAGATAGCGGGTCACTCGTAGTTGGCTTTAGTAGCGTTGGCTTTGAAGCAGAGGCCAAGCACTTTATGGGCTCTGTAGCTCCATGGTAAATAAGACTTTCACGGAGCTCAAGACTGTTTTTCTTCTAAATCCTGAAATCCGTGAAGGTTAATCTTTCAGCGCTTCCAATAGCTAAGAATAGTGTAGTCAGCTTTTTAAATAAGTACAGTCGCATCTACCAGGTTCTCCAGTTTTTAACCATGAAAGGAAGGGTCCCTAAAAATTACTACCGGTTCTCCAGTTTTTAACCATAAAAGGAAGGGTCACAAAAAATTACTATTCAGATTTGCTCTAGGAGAGCCTTTTGTACTTTTGAAATAAAGTACCCACCAATTAGTCTAATCTTGATACAAAATTCTCTAAATTAATAATAAAATTTCAAATTGGTTGACTTCTGAACTATTTATGGAACATTCGGCTGATTTGTGACTTCTTCGTATTTTTTTTGGAATTTCCCAATTGCCTGAATTTTTTTCATTGCCATATTGTCCAACATGTTTTAATCATACTTTGTATTATTTTTTAATAATTGTAAATTGTTGATGCATGCAGATATATGCATCAACAATTTAATAATTTTAAATTGTAAATGTTTTTATTATTTAAAAACATAATTTTAAACTTTAAAGATGATGCATATCAGGCATATCTGTTGGGTCTTAGGTCGATACATATTGGATACATCGGATATGTATGGGCCATATCGACTGATATTAAAGTACCTTTTTATATTAAAATAGTAAAATATTTATAACTTAATATATACCTTAGTTTCACAAAATTGATCTTGAGATCATGATCCACCCATCAAACGTTTATATACTGACTCCACATGGCACGCATCTCCAATACAAACTAGGTTATATTAAAGGTTTGACTATCTGATTGGTAAATGACATATGTTGACCTGACCTAGCCCGATGGTGCACCTCGACTCAACCTAATACCCGAAGGGTTAAAAGTATATGCCCAACCCGACGTGACACACCTATCCCGACCTTAACCTGAAGGGTCGAGGGTATATACCAAACTCGATTTGACCTGACCTGGTTGAAAGCACTCTATTTTATATAAAAATCTTTTGTGCAAAAGATGGGTACATAAAATAATCTCTATCATATGATTTAACACAGCCAACTTACTTAATGACAGCGAGCTTTGACTATATTCAATCTTATAATAGAGATCGTGTTTTGTGCCAATATTTAACACTACTTATTTTTAAATCACGGCTATCAACTGAGACAACAATCAATGGATTTTTACATAAGTGCCTTTAATAATTCGGTAAGTGTGTATGGGAATCATACCCTTATGATTTCAATTTATCAAGGTAGTCTAATTTTATGGTCTTTTGAGGCCCATGTTTTTCATATATAACAAATATCGATATAGTTTCTATTAGCCTATTACGTGCGCTTACATAAGCATTATGGATCGTGTTCATAAGCATTAAAAATATAACTGCATCTTACTTCAGTTCACAGTTCATCTTATGATTTAGTATGTGCCGAACCCTCATAGTTTGCAGTCACCCATCAACTAATTCTATACATACTCATTTGATATATACCTTAGTTTCACATAATTGATCTTGAGATCATAGTCTACCCACCAAATGATTATATTGATTCCAATGATTAAAATTTTGGTTTTCATTTCGGCTTCGGAGGGGACCGAAACCAAAATTTTGGACCAAAATTTCGGTCGAAAATTTGAATTTCGGCCAATAATTTCAATCTCATACATTTGATGACCGAAATTTTGATCCTTGATT
Organism: Chloranthus sessilifolius; assembly: GCA_021018995.1. NCBI lineage: Eukaryota > Viridiplantae > Streptophyta > Magnoliopsida > Chloranthales > Chloranthaceae > Chloranthus > Chloranthus sessilifolius. Next base: position 8,004,329 of record CM037591.1, read on the forward strand.
GATTCCACGTGGTACACATCTCCAAAACTAACTTGGTCATATTAAAGGTTTGACTGTCCGATTGGTAAATGATATATGTTGTCTTGACCTGGCCCGATGAAGCACCCCGACTCGACCTAATACCCGAAGGATTAAGAGTATATGTCCAACCCGACCTAACACTCCTATCTCAACCTTAACATGAAGGGTCGAGGGTATATGCCCAACCCAATCTGACACATGACTTGACACGTAACCTGGCTTACTTATTTATTAGTTTTTAATTTTTTTCTTCATGTTCTATAGTTGACAATATAAGTTTTATATATATATATATATATATATATATATATATATATATATATATATATATATATACTAAATTTTTTATAATTTTAAATTATAGATAATGAAGACATAAGAAACATACTAATTTTTTTGTTGTCTTTAATAAATCATAAAACATATTAACGAATACTTGAAATATTATACTTTTTTTATATTTAAATCACTCGATAGATGTGACGACCCGACTTTTCCAATCCTTACGGTATAGGAAAGGCCGGTTCATCAACTTATTGATTTCTCAATAAGCCGTATTCAAACAGAGGCCGGCACATAGCAATGATCTAAAACAGAGGCAAAGCAGAGATAATTCATAATTCAAAAGCTTGTAATAACAAATCTATCACGATGAGGAACCAAAAGGAACCACCGGTGATGGCCAATCCAACACCTAAACTAATGGTTCACGATGATGGTTCCTCAAGTGATATAAAAAAGAACAAAATAAGGCCTAGGGCCCAATATTCAAAACAATATTCAGACAAAATACTAAAATACAGGATCTAAAGGTCAAGGGAAGAACTCCTCAGCAGGCAAGTCTAATTCCTCCTCAGGAATATAATCAGAATCCTCCAAATCCTCATATCCCAAATCGGTCTAGTGGCGTATAGTGAGGTGAGCTAACAATAAAGCCCAATAGAGAAACAAATCTATTTGTATTTCATTATAAGTAAAGGTTTTCAAAAGGCAATTCGGATCAAATATGGTTTCAAATGATGCTTTACAAGCGAAATCTCGATTCTAATCTTGAGTTAAGCGAATACATAAATCGATGTGTTGAAAATCTCACGAATTAGTATGCTTCTTGTAAATTTAAATGTATAACAATTATATCTCTCAAATTCCCTATAGCATGAGAGCAGACTCCGTAACCGATGGGAAGACCCTACTGACCATAAATGCGTTCATGAACCCTTTTACGAATACAGCAACCCTACGCAATGAGGGAAACTTGCGCCAAAGTTATACCGTCAACACGGTTGGTAGAATCTAGGGCATCGTTCTGACGTACCTCAAATCAAATGCAATTGCTAACACATATCAAGGCTTATTATTCATATCATATACTGATTTTTCAAAGTTCTGATTCAAAGGTCTGATTCAAAGATTAACTGAGGTTCTGAGGTTCGAATTACAAAGTTCTTAATTTTAGCAAAGTATCCATGCTGAGGTTCTGATGTCCATAACAGATTTCAAATACATGCTTCTCAAGCGAAATAGTCAAAACAGTCCCTACTTATAATAGAATACAAATAATGTGTAGGGTTCCCCTACCTTAACAAAGAGCTTCAAAAATCACGCATAAACAGTCCTCACCAAGGACTCCCAACAGTCAAAACCTACATATATTAACACTTTCAGTGTTAATATAAGACAAAAAAAATCAAACTAAAACTTGCAGATTAAAAATCCAATAAAATTTTCTGAATGCCAAAAACAGGACAGAAACAGAATTTGTGGGTCAAATCTGAAATTCGATGGTCGAATTCAATTTCGACCCTTGAATTCAAAACTGCACATCAGTCCCAAAAATGGGAAAAATCTGCACATCGATGCAGCATGGCCATCGATTTTAGATTGAACCACGACCATCGATCACATGATTTTCTAAACAAAAAATGGGAAAATCACATCATGGCCATCAGTTTTAGATTGAACCACCCATCGATCACATGATTTTCTAAACGGTCCCAAAATGGGAAAAATCGCACATCGATCTGTAGGCCATCGATTTTAGATTGAACCACGCCCATCGATCACACAGATTTTCTAAATTCCCAAAATGGGAAAAATCGCACATCGATCAGGCCATCGATTTTACATTGAACCACGACCATCGATCACACAGATTTTCTAAACAAATCCCAAAAATGGGAAAAATCGCACATCACCGTGGCCATCAGTTTTACATTGAACCACGGCCCATGTCTTCTTTAATTCTAAACAAAACATAAACAAAATAACACAAGGAGGTTTCATCGACCTACCTCTTGTAGTTTAAACCGTTGATTCCAAGCTCCAAGCTCCAAGTTCCATGGTTGATTTTCACTTGCCATCATAAAGAAACGACCACGACCATTAGATCACACAGATTTTCTCACTCTCCACATCACTCTTCTCTTTCAATATATCAAACGATCCTAAGACAATTTCAAAGCTAATCAATGGTTGAGATGTGAAGAGGAGGTCTCAATCTCTCTAGATCTAGGATCAAGCAGCAAGGTCTTTAGAAGCTTAAATTCCAAAGAGAGTGGGAGAGTTAATCTTCTCTTGCACTCTCTCTCTCTTATAACCAAACCTAAGCAACTATAATATCTAGATGTTTTTGTATTTGTAACTTATCCACTTAAGTTGAGAACATATCTGGTGTTAACCACCAACACCAACCCAATAGTATAAGTTATCGATTTCATGACTTGCACACCTCTCGAGACCAACTCCTTTGGCCATTAGTCTTACCATAGCCTTAGCTTACCAAAAGTCCAAAAATATTCTACAGTATTTTCCGGGCACGCTTACCGAGGTAAACGAAAATATGCCGAAAATATCAGGGATATTACATTCACCCCTCCTTAAGAATTTTCGTCCTCGAAAATTGAAGACAACACACACCACAAAAGGAAGCGAAAGCGAAACAAGGTGCACGGTCACGATGGGCTCACAGGCACATAAGTCAAGGATGACATCCGTAGTAACATGGATGTACTACATGTGGCACCTGAAGGGCCATAGTGGGTTGCATCCGTACATGGATGCCCACCCTGAGTGTCACGTCTTGAAACCGTCACACCATGACGTGAAAAGCAACACCCAAAAGAACTAAACAAACAAGGATCCTACCACAAAATAGATATAGTCAAGGGAGCCCACACGGAAATGTAACAGCCAACAAAAGCCAGAAGGTGCTAACAGAATTCATAGCCAACAGTGTACTCACCGAACAACCAAAACTAGCAAAACAGAGCCAAAACAGAAAATATAGATGGAAAGGCAAAAGTTAGAACCACCAGGTTGCAAGATAATGCATGCAATAAGAAAATAAATACATGCCCCAAAATGATGGGGTTGCTCAGTTGGAGGGACACAGTCGAAAGTGGGTGTGGGGTGGTGGAGCCAACTAAGTAGGTGGTCATGCGGCTTGTGGGCGGGCATGAGAGTGGGTAAACCAGTCAGAGATATAAAATACAGCCCAAAATCCAACAAGCAGAGCAAAAGCATACACAACCCCATGACGAAAAAATCCCCCTCCCTCGCGAGCTTAAAACACCGACCTCGCGAGAGTTTAAAACTCTGGAATTTTGAGCAATCACCCATGACAGAACCTCTGTCATAAATGAAGTGCACCAACCCTATCATTGGTGGTAAATCGCCACAAATGTTTCATTATAAATCCACCTACCCACGAATTCGCAATGTTTCTCGGGCATAAAGTGTTTGAAAACAATTTAAAAAATAAACCAACAATGTGCTCAGGCTGAAAAATTTTGCAACACACCTGAAATTTTTAACACATATGAAATTTTAATACACCTGAGTATGTTTAACACATCGGAAATTTTCAAAATGGACAAAATTTTGAAATCTATAATTGATCTGGGTCTAAATGGACCTAGTTTGAGCCGTTGTATCCCAATCATGAACTTCGGATCATGTGTAGCAAGGGCAAATGGCGCAGATCGGATCATGGCGTGATTTTGATCATGACAAACATGATTTTGATCATGACACATACCATACACACCAGAATTTGGTCTAAGGTCCCAAAAATTATTCTGATGTCCATAAGTGAGTGACGCTTATACGGACCGACGCAGAAAATAACGTGATCAGCCACAAGTTCTCACAGAAATAATTTTATATTTCTATATAAAACCAAGAATGACAGTAATATTGATATATATAACCAAATGATTACATATTACTGGAAAATATCATACAGTCCACACAAAATGAAAAAATTCAAGCAAATAGGCTCGGAAATTGGTCCCGGACCTCAGCTTCACGCTCCCAAGTGGCTTCCTCCGGTGTGTGATTCCGCCATTGTACAAGAACCAAAGGAATCCTTTTAGTGCGTAGGATCTGCTCCTTGCGATCCAAAATCTGAATCGGGTCCTCAATCACCTTCAAACCATCCTGAAGCTCGATGGGTTGGTAATCAAGCACGTGAGTCGGGTCACGTATGTATCGACGGAGCATCGAAACATGAAAGACATTGTGCATGCTAGACAATTGCGGCGGTAGCGCCACTCGATATGCAACCTCTCCGACTCGGCCTAAAATTTCAAAAGGCCCAACGTACCTAGGACTCAACTTCCCTCGCTTTCCGAACCTCATAACGCCTTTCGTAGGCGAAATCCGAACAAAGACATTCGCGCCAACCTGAAAAATTAATTATTAGTGTAAATCGGACATGGACTATATACCAAGTGAAAAATACACTTTAAGGCGTTAACTACCTCAAAATCCACGTGTCGCCTCTTGAGATCAACAGAGCTCTTTTGGCGACTACGAGCTACTCGTGAGTCGTCGTATCAACCGAATCTGTCTCTCGTGCGCTCAACTATCTCAGGTCCAATAATGAGCTTCTCACCCACTTCTTCCCAGTTTAACGGCGATCGACACCTCTCCCATATAAAGCCTCAAAGCGAGCCATACCAATGCTAGCACGAAAGCTATTGTTGTGGCGAACTCAATCAAAAACAAGTGTTGGTCCCATGACCCGTGAAAATCCAACATGCAAGCTCTCAACATGTCCTCAATAATCGATTCACTCGCTCGGTCATCCGTCATGGGTGAAATGCGAACTAAAGTCAAGACGAGAACCCATTCCCTCCTCGAAATTTCTGCCAAAAGTGTGAAGTAAACAACGGGTCTCTGCGACACAATACTAGCTGGTATCCCATGCAGTCTAACAATCTCCTTCAAGTATAATTCTGCAAGTCTACTAGCTGTATACGAGATATTGTATGGCAGGAAATGAGCAGATTTGGTCAGCCGATCGACAATAACCCAAATGGCATTGTTTTTCCTCAGTGTTTTCGGCAAACCTAAGATGAAGTTCATCGAAATGGCTTCCCATTTCCATTCGAGCCAGTAAAGGCAGTAATAACCTGCGGATTCGATGATCAACCTTAACTCACGACAAACCCGAGCACGATACGTACTCGACGTCGTTTCAAACCTCGCCACCGTAAACTCTTCATCAAGTCCCGATACATCTTGGTGCTACCAGATGTATGGCATACATGGATTGTGAGCCTCTTCTAGAATAGTGTCCGAGCTCGAGCTTGTCGGTACATACGAGTCCTGAAACAACAAGGTTCCATCTGCTCGAATGGAGAAATCCTTCTTGCGCCATTCTCGACATCTCGCCTAATCGCCATCACTCATCATCGGTCATCCAAGCTTTCTAATATTCTCAAGAGCGTAGGCGTAGTACAAGAGTAGCCATCAATGCTCCGAGCCTTTTACATCAAACCGTGAGTTTGCCCAAAGCCATATCTTCCAATAGCTTCCATCGGAATCCGGCTCACAAGATGTGATAATCGTGATGACCTTCTCGAGAGAGCATCAAGAACGACATTTGCCTTTCTGGATGGTCGAATCGAGCAATCATAATCTTTCAAAAACTCCATCCATCGTCAGCCTCATGTTCAAGTCCTTCGAGTGAGCAGTACTTGAGACTCTTATGATCGGTGAATATATCAAATATCTCACCGTAGAGGTAATGTCGCCGGATCTTGAGGGCGAATATAACTGCTGCTAACTCGAGATCATTCGTCGGGTAATTTCTCTCCTGGTCCTTCAACTGTCTTGAACCATAAGCAATAACCCGCTGTGTTGATTAAGCACGCAACCTAATCCGCCATAAGAAGCATCATCAGACACGAAGCCTCCACTACCGGAAGGTATAGCAATACCAGTCGTAGTCAGCGATGCTTCAACTCCACAAAACTCTGCTCACCGCCTCATCCAATCGAACTTTGCATTCTTTCTTGTGTGTAAGCGGACCGGATAATTTCGAAACCCTCGACAAATCTCCGATAGTACCCCGCCAAACCAAGAAAACTCGGACTTCTTAGAACCGTCAGAGGTCGTTCCCGATTCACCAGAATCGATCTTTGTAGGATCCTTTGAAATGCGACTCAGAGACAACATGGCCTAAGAAAGCGGCTGATCTAGCCAAAACTCACACTTGCTGGGTTTGGCATATAACTCATGGTCCCTGAGTGTTTGAAGAGCCATCCTTAGATGTTGCACATGCTCCTCTCTGGTTTTCGAATAGATGAGGATGTCATCTACGAAAACTACCACAGATTTGTCAAGATGTGGTTTGAACACCCTGTTCATCAGATCCATGAAAGATGCAGGCGCATTTGTCAATCCAAATGGCATCACTAGAAACTCATAGTGGCCATAATGCGTCCGAAACGCAGTTTTGGATATATCTTCCACCTTGATCTTGAGCTGATGATAGCCTGACCTCAGATCGATCTTTGAAAAGAATTTGGCACCTTGCAATTGATCAAACAAGTCATCTATCCGCGGAAGAGGATAACGATTCTTAATCGTCATCTTGTTGAGCTGCCTATAATCGATACACAGACGCATTGATCCATCCTTCTTTTTCACAAAAAGAACCGGTGCACCCCAAGGAGAGACACTCGGTCGAATAAAGCCTTTGTCTAATGACTCGTCGCTCCTTGAGTTCCTCAACTCGGCGAGCGCCATCCGATATGGAGCTTTAGATAGCAGTTACTGCAGCACGGCGCTAAGTTGATCGAAACTCAATCTCTCGTCCGGTGGCAATCCGGGCAATTCATCGGGAAAAACATCGGAAACTCACTAACTCTCGTAAGAAGTGCAATGTCGATCTTTTCTTACTATCTTGCAAGTAAGCAAGATATCCACAGCATCCGTTCCTCATCATGCGCGCAGCTCTGATGGCTGAAATAATAGGTGCAAGGTTGGATTTGACGCCGCAAAACCGAAAGGAATTCATCTTTGGTGGTCGGAAGGTTACGATCTCCCGTAATCAGGCCACATTCGCATGCTATGCGGACAACCAATCCATCCGAGAATCACGTCGAACCACGCCATTTTCGGTAATCATGGGTCATTGTCTCGTGGTCATCAACCATCACGATCACGCAGACTTACACCGTATCCGTCTTGCCGACCGAGCTTCATCAAGACAAAGCGCAAGGGGTTTGAGTACGATGCCCATCTTCTCGGAGAAAGAGGAGTAATGAGCAGTGACTAGACCCGAGGTCTATTAGTACTCGTGCTTCAATTTTACTTGAGTCGCTTCCACAACTCATCATAAGTGTACCTTAATTAAAAGTTTGTCATTACTTATATATACTTATATGCAATGATTTTATTGTATTTTCAATTTATTAACGAATATATAATTGAATCAATATAATTAATACCAAAAGTAAAATCTCGAACTTTAAAATACCTTGACCACGTCATTCGACGTTTGGGCATTCTCTGACCGCATAGACTCGACCTTGAACTTGTAGGTCGGCCGACTTCACATCAGACAATCCTTAATCATATGACCAACCAGTCCACACAAAGCATCCTCCAGGATTCCGCCTACAATCCTCGGTTTATGTGGTTTCCCACATCTTGCACACAATGAAGTAAAGCAGGAGTAATCTGATCCTTTGTTGAACCTTGAGCCACGAAGCTCCACTCCCGATGAGTGCTCCCAGCTCGAATGGTTGTCCCGTGACGAACTCTGCGGTCTCGATATGAAGAGCGTCAACGTCCTGAAGCAACAGTGGTCTAGAGTATGATGGTGACTAGGGTAGGGAGGAGGTCTCGAGAACCTCGGCTTTTTGTTCACACTGAGCACTCTGTTTGTCACGCCAAACCGATTCTTATTTCCTGCTCTCGCCTCAAGTATTGTTTTTGAATGTCCTCTCTGCTATGAGGGCCTTTGTCATGGCCTTGACATCGTCTCCATCTCCCACATAGACACCCTCTCTCAGATGTTCGCCTCAATCCTCTCAAATTTCGAGCTCTCATCATTTCAGTGGCCACGTCTGAGGTGCAAATCTGGAGAGTCTATCAAACTCAGTAGCGTACCGCATACAGACATCTCATCTGTTTGACTCAATGAACTGGACCTCCCCGATGACTGTCACGATCTTTGGAAAATCTTGATCGTTGAGCGTCTCCACAAACTCACCCCAAGTCCATGGAGTATTAGGGTAGTCACCGCCTCTCATCCTAAAGCAGACTTCCACCACGGTGGCCTCTCCCAAAAGTTTGAAAGATGCCCAACGTACTTTCTCAACATCTGTACACTGCAACACTTCAAATATCTTCTCGATCTCATCAAGCCACGCCTCGGCTTCCATCGGATCCGTCTGCCCTGAGAATGTAGGAGGTCTCATCCTCCTGAACTCGGCAAATCCTCCTGGCTGATGTCTGGCTGCCAGCATCTCTGTCTGTCTATCAATGGCTGCAGTCTGTTGAGCCATGTTGGTGGCCGGCTGCCACACGTCCACATTTCCTCCCTGTGGCCTACGGCTCCGGGGCCTCTGCATTCGCACCAGTGGCAACTCTTCCTCTGCCACGTGAGGTACCTACACCCTCACGTGGTCCCTCTCTACCTCGGCCTCTGCCTCTGAACCGCGGAGGCATGCTGATCTGTCATTGTTGAAAAGCAATAGCAATTGATCAGTAAGATTGTCAAGACAATCTATCCCTAGTCCTAAGACTCTGAACCTAGAGCATAGCTCTGATACCAACTGTGACGACCCGACTTTTCCAATCCTTACGGTATAGGAAAGGCCGGTTCATCAACTTATTGATTTCTCAATAAGCCGTATTCAAACAGAGGCCGGCACATAACAATGATCTAAAACAGAGGCAAAGCAGAGATAATTCATAATTCAAAAGCTTGTAATAACAAATCTATCACGATGAGGAACCAAAAGGAACCACCGGTGATGGCCAATCCAACACCTAAACTAATGGTTCACGATGATGGTTCCTCAAGTGATATAAAAAAGAACAAAATAAGGCCTAGGGCCCAATATTCAAAACAATATTCAGACAAAATACTAAAATACAGGATCTAAAGGTCAAGGGAAGAACTCCTCAGCAGGCAAGTCTAATTCCTCCTCAGGAATATAATCAGAATCCTCCAAATCCTCATATCCCAAATCAGTCTCAGCACCTGTGACGTATAGTCGAGGGTGAGCTAACAGCAAAGCCCAATAGAGGAAACAAATCTATTTGTATTTCATTATAAGTAAAGGTTTTCAAAAAGTCGGATCAAATATGGTTTTCAAATGATGCTTTGCAAAGCAAATCTCCATTCTAATCTTGAGTTAAAACTGAATACATAAATCTGATGTGTTCGAAAATCTTCTGAATTAGTATGCTTCTTGTCGTAAATTTATAACTTAATTATATCTCTCAAATTCCTATAGCATGAGAGCAAAGTGTATACCGATGGGAAGACCCTACTGACCATCGTCGTTCATGAACCCTTTTTCTGAATGCAACAAGCCCCTACGCAATGAGGGAAACTTGCGCCAAAGTTATACCGTCAACACGGTTGGTAGAATCTAGGGCATCGTTCTGACGTACCTCAAATCAAATGCAATTGCTAACACATATCAAGGCTTATTATTCATATCATATCGATTTTCAAAGTTCTGATTCAAAGGTCTGATTCAAAGATTAACTGAGGTTCTGAGGTTCGAATTACAAAGTTCTTAATTTTAGCAAAGTATCCATGCTGAGGTTCTGATGTCCATAACAGATTTCAAATACATGCTTCTCAAGCGAAATAGTCAAAACAGTCCCTACTTATAATAGAATACAAATAATGTGTAGGGTTCCCCTACCTTAACAAAGAGCTTCAAAAATCACGCATAAGCAGACCTCACCAAGGACTCCCAATCAAAACCTACATATATTAACACTTTCGGTTAATATAAGACAAAAAATCAAACTAAAACTTGCGATTAAAATCCAATAAAATTTTCTCAATGCCAAAACAGGATGAAAATGTAATTTGTGGGTCAAATCGAATTGATGGTCGAATTCAATTTCGACCTTGAATTCAAAATCGCACATCGATCCCAAAAATGGGAAAAATCATCGATGCATGGCCATCGATTTTAGATTGAACCACGCCCATCGATCACATGATTTTCTAAACGGTCAAAAATGGGAAAAATCACATCGATCACGCCATCGATTTTAGATTGAACCACGCCCATCGATCACACAGATTTTCTAAATTCCCAAAATGGGAAAAATCGCACATCATGGCCATCAGTTTTAGATTGAACCACGACCATCGATCACAGATTTTCTAAAATTCCCAAAATGGGAAAAATCGCACATCACCGTGCCATCAGATTTTACATTGAACCACACCATCGATCACATGATTTTCATTCCCAAAATGGGAAAAATTCGCACATCGATTGGCCATCGATTTACATTGAACCACCATGTCTTCTTTAATTCTAAACAAAACATAAACAAAATAACACAAGGAGGTATCATCGACCTACCTCTTGTAGTTTAAACCGTGATTCCAAGCTCCAAGCTCCAAGTTCCATGGTTGATTTTCACTTCACCATCATAAAGAAACGACCACGACCATTAGATCACACAGATTTTCTCACTCTCCACATCACTCTTCTCTTTCAATATATCAAACTGATCCTAAGACAATTTCAAAGCTAATCAATGGTTGAGATGTGAAGAGGAGGTCTCAATCTCTCTAGATCTAGGATCAAACGAGCAAGGTCTTTAGAAGCTTAAATTCCAAAGAGAGTGGGAGAGTTAATCTTCTCTTGCACTCTCTCTCTCTTATAACCAAACCTAAGCAACTATAATATCTAGATGTTTTTGTATTTGTAACTTATCCACTTAAGTTGAGAACATATCTGGTGTTAACCACCAACACCAACCCAATAGTATAAGTTATCGATTTCATGACTTGCACACCTCTCGAGACCAACTCCTTTGGCCATTAGTCTTACCATAGCCTTAGCTTACCAAAAGTCCAAAAATATTCTACAGTATTTTCCGGGCACGCTTACCGAGGTAAACGAAAATATGCCGAAAATATCAGGGATATTACAATAGATGTCTAAAAATCAAGTTCAATCATTTAAAAGTCCTAATGTCCATGTGCATTGGCAAAATAAACCATCCACATAAATTATCCAAAGAAACTGTGGGTAAAGACACCCACATGGAATATGAAAGGACATTGAAGACCAAAGTGAAAAATATACATTCGCTAAGCAAATCAATATAAAAAATACATCCACATGAATAAGAAGGTATCTCTTACTAAATATAAAAGAGAAGAAGAGAAAAAAAATGAAAATTACATGAATCAATTTCACGTAGAAGAGATGAAAGAAAAATGAAAAATTTATGAATCAACAAGCTTCAAGAAAATATGATAGTTCATAAAAAAAAAATAGAATAGACAAATAAGAAGAAGATAAACGAGAGAATAATAAGATAGAAAGATAAAATAAACAAATTTCCACAATTGATTATATTGTCGGAGAGAAGGAAGAGTTCGAAGGTTCGGAAGTTAGAACTGTATCAGAGAGAAGGAAGAGTCCGAAGGCTCGGAAGTTAGAAAACCCATGACCCCTCGGCATTTTCTCTCGGATTTTGACGGAAAATGCGAAGATAGTTTCCGACCCTTCATATGTCATCCAAACAGCGTGAATCTCGGTAATTTATTTGCGGCATATGAGTTTTCCTTTATTTCTCCTTATTTCCTTTGAAACCAAACAAGCCCTAAGAGCTTAAGTTCAAGCCCAACCCATTTAAATTTCAAGCTTAAAGTGATAGCCCAAGTCCATCCTGCAGACTTTAAATCAGGCCCAAACCCTCTTTCAACTAGGTTGGGCCTAACAGGTTGGACAAAACTACCTAGCCCATTGCTTCCCCTATGCATATCCCAATGTTTGACCACACATGCAAAATGAGAGTGGTCCGTGCATTGGCTATCATGCAATGTTAAACATAGAAAATTCTTATATTGGAGCCATTAATTGCACACGTTTTTCAAGTGATTGCACCGAATTTAGGGGCATGTAATATGTAAAAATGCAATATGGGCCGTATGATTTGAAGTTCATGATCAATAGATCTCTGGTATATAAAATTGGAGCAAAACACGATATTTGTCATATGATCTATTATAGTCAATTGTTGAATCATATAATAGCCTCTAACTCCATTTAATCAAGTGATAAAAATTATATTTTGTTCTAATCTTTTGGAATTGACATCTTTAAATGATGGCTTTCAAATCAAACGGCTTAGATGGTGTTTTCACATAATAGAAGTTGCCAAACTTGCAAGTCATTCTTTTAAATTCGGTGCAATCACTTGAAAGGCATGCACGAGCAATGGCTCCCTTGTTGTATTCATAAATAAACAAATACTAACCAATATTCCTCAAAACATTAGGTCAAAAGACAATCTCTATTATTTAGTTCAAAGCGAGAAAAGCCATCTAAATTTAATGGTCCGTTGGACTCACTTGTTGGGATTTAAAGTGTCATATATATATATGGAAAAGGCCTCCGTCCTCCAACCTTTCACGTGGAGCTCCACGTGGCACCTAAAACACTTTTTGGGTGTCACATGAACCTTGGGTGCATTGCTTAGATCATCTTTGAAAAAAAATATATTTAAAAGCTCATCTCCAATATGTATATTTTGAATCGTAAAATGTGGACCAATGAAAACCGTCAAACTTTGACTTGTGGGTTTAAAATTTATTTTTCGAATTTTTTTCTTAATATTAATTTAAACTGTCCACCTGTGCTCCACATGGATCTTGGAGGACGGTCACCGTCCTCCATTGGAGGACCTAACTGGCTCCCTATATATATATATATATATATATAAATAAGAAAATGATTATATGACTCGAGTCATGGATTATAAATCCATCACTCGAGCTTCTATTGGCTGCCTGTCACAATAAGTGACTTAAAAGGTCAACCTGATGTGACATACAATCAATAATTACAAGAGTCATAAAACTAAGTTTCGTGACTCTGAGTGAGTATATATATATATATATATATATATATATATATATATATATATATATATATATATATATATATATATATATATGCACATCCCAACAAGTGACTTGATACTCAAGTCACTTACACTCCGGCCGCTTATCTAATAAAAACCTATTAATGTTAGTGATACCGACAACGAGACAGCGAGACGTGAAGTGTGGGCATTTTTTGAGGACTTGTGACACATGGAATAAGAAATTGACTGTTTGATAGGTGTGACATGATCTCAAGATCTATTATAATGAAAATCGGGGATCGGGATGAAAACGATCTCCATTATCTAATCCAAAGCAATCAATGAAGTTTAAGGGGTCTGGGATTTGGGCGCTTTTAGAGAACACATGAGCACTTTTAGAGAATGCTACAAATAGTTCTAAAGAAAATTTGATATTTTTGAGACATATGTCACGTCCTAACACCACCGAAGCTGTATGATTTGAAGGTCCTGATGTAAAGTTGTTTGGTGCCAAAGATTCACAATCAGTATCATCTAATTCCACAAGTCAATGATTGAATCACATTATGGGCTTTGACTGTGTTGAATCAGATTATATGAATTGGGCTTTGTGTTAATCTTTGACCTCAAAGATCTTTATGTCATGGCCTTTAAATCAAACGGGCATGGCATTTCATGTGACACAAATCTTAAAACATTAAGTCTTTCATTCAAATCATGCACAACAACATTAATTTTGTGTGCAAGTAGTTGATCACGTTCCTGATTAGGGCTATCAATGGGGGTTGGGTCAGGTCGGTTCAAAACTTTGGCCACTCGATTGGAAAATGGCATATGCTCGACCTGACTTGATGGGACAAAAATATATGCTTGACCTGACCCATGCCTGTTCCAAAACGACCTGATCTAGTTAACACTCAATATTTTCTTTCATTTTACATATAATGAATACCAATATCTGATTATTGCCCGACCCGACCTGACCCGACCCGACCCGACGGGTAAAATTTGTGCCCGCCCCGGGATGTTGGGTCGACCTAACTCATTGACAGACCTGACTCATTGACAGCCTGCATTTGTAGAGTTATAAGCATGGCAATGGGCTGGGTCGCCCGGCCCAACTAAGGAGTGTGTGTGCCTGATCATATAGTCCATGGGCCGGTCTTAGAATATCATAGTTGAAATCCGCTCTTGGACTTTTAGAGATGACACAAATTTTAGGAGTCCACAGATCCTCGCTTGTTTCATGTTCCTCGTAGTACATGGCAGTCATCCTATGCAAGGTATCAAAAATCGGCCGATACCGATACATATCGGCGATACGTACCAATTTTCGGCCAAACCGATATGTATCGGTCCGATACGTATCAGTATTTTGTATCTGGTATCTGATACCATATTGGCCGATACGGGCCTATATCGGCTGATATGTATCAGGTATCGGCCGATACATCTCGCTTTCGACCGAGACGTTTAGTTTTCCTTCTTTTGTTTATTTTTAAAAGGTTGATATTGGCCGAGTCGTATCGGTCTCGGGCAAACTGATACCCGATACCAATACCGATTTGGATACCTTGATCCTATGCGCAAGCTACCCATAATCAATTGAGTAGCTTTAAACGCACCGATCGAACCCTGTTGTTGGGCACCTATACTAAAAATCATTGATTTCTTTAAATCAGACGATGGATATCATTTTTCGTTCCAATGTTTCATACAAGGGATATTGAGGTCATGAACTTATCGAAAAATGACAGTCTAATGGTACGTTCATGACATCAAGATTCCTTTTGTGGAAGATTGGAGCTAAAAACGATATCCATCGTCAGATTTAAAAAAATCCATTATTTTTAGTATAGGTGCAAGTCGGCTACCTGCATCTATGCTCGTCTAGTCGCCACACTAGCACACTACATAGCTCGATTAGCCATTTTCACCACACATAAGGGAGCACGCACGCAACGCAAGACCTGCACACCCCCAAGCTCGCGTGTCACACACCTAGCTCCAACGCTAATGCTTTCATACTAGTCAGCCCTGGGTCAAGGCTCAAGAGGCGGCCACTTCAGGCCCCCAAATTTTTGGGCCCCCCAACTCTTGGTAGTCTTTACCATCTAGTTGGTTAATATAATTATTAATGTACAAAAATATTAAATTAATTTAATTGTTTAGTTGGTTAAATGACTATTGTTGCTTTACATTTTACCATCAGGTTGTGTTCAACTCTTCGCAGGTCTTGTATGTGCATATTTTTTTAATGGGTCAGGTCAGTGTAGGTCACTGGCGCCCAATTTTGATCGAACTAGACTTGTTGGACCAAATCCTTTATATATAGGATACCTCTAAAGGTGTTCTCCGAAAGTGCCCACATCCCAGACCCCCTTTAAAATCATTGATTCCTTCGAATGAGATGAAGGACATCGCTTTTCTTACCTATCTTTCGCAAAATATACCTTCAAATCATGACCCACCTATCAAACCATCAATTTTTCATTTCATGTGTCACAAGTCCCCAAAATTTTCATTTAAATCACATGGCACACATCACACTTAAATGAGATTTTATGGCCATTTTCTTAAGATCTATGAAATGTTGAATCACAAACCGACAGTTTGATAGGAGCACTATGATCTCAAGATCTATTGAGTGAAAGATATAGGTGAAAAATGATCTCCGTCATATAATTCGAATGATGCAATGGTTTTTAGAGGTACCCTTATATATATATATATATATATATATATATATATATATATATATACTAGTAAAAGTGCATGTGCGTTGCACGTTGGCTTCTTAAAATCTTTTAATGATTGAATAATTGATCTAAAATGTAATTTGTTAACATTACTTTATAAAATATTTTTAATATTTTTACGTCATAATTTCTTACTTGATTAGTTAGGGATTAAACTGGAGACCTTAAGGTTTAGTGCCATTTTTTCCCTAGAAATCTTTACATCATGGTTTTAAAATCAGTCGGCTTAAATAGTATTTCATGTGGTAGAGATCTCAAAAATAGCAATGTCTTTCTTTTTAATCATGTGACATGGTACAAATCTCATGTGCAAGGACAAATCGTAGCTTCGTATAAATAAAATTTAGAAAAATGGATTCATTTTGAAATAATTAGCTACGTGCGAAGCTAAAATTATTGGGTTTTTTGCATTTAGCCCATGAGATGTGTCTTGTTTGCACACCACTCTCGTGTTTTACTTATTTACATTGCGGCTTTTGTTGTTGTGTTTCCTTTGCTTTTTACCCCCTAGAGTGACGAATCAGTCGCTAGTTATAAAATTAAGCTTTCACTGCTCCGAATCTGATGATGGAAATCATTTTTTACTAATCTTGAGATAAAAAGTTTGCCATCAGACAGTCAGATTTTGATTCCGCATGATGATCATGGGTATACATGAACTATAGTTCTTGGATATCTTTTTAAGTCGTATGTCATGTGAAATAAAAATCTGACCATTTGATTGTAGTTTCTTGATTTCAAGATCAATTAGATCAAAGATTAGGCAAAAAATATCTCCATCAGTTGATTCAAAGGAGTTAAATTATTTTGTCAAAAAATCAATCACCATACGGGTAATAGGTAAAGGAAACACAAAAGTGAGGGCCACAATGTAAATAGGTAAAACAATGGGGGTCGAGTGTAAATAAGACATATATTAGGGAGGTAAATGCCAAAAATCCTAAAATATTTAATGAAATAATATTTCATATTTACCGTGTTTTATTAAATACTTATCTAGGATCCTATGAAACTTTTGCCCATTCTATTTTGTTAAAGGATATCAATATTTACAGCCAAAGATTCTTTCTATGCAATTGATAGTTTCACCGTTAACACTATTAGCCGCCTTGGATTAGATGACGTCGATTTTTTATCCGAATATTTCACGTAATAGATCTTGAGATCATGACCCACATATTAGATTATCAGATGTTGATTCCGTGTGGAATACATCCTCAAATCTCATGGTACACTGTGATCACGAATGTCTGCCACGTGAAATCAACACCTGCATTTTGATAGGTGGACCACGATCTCAAGATATATTGTGTGAATATTGGGTCGAAAAAGGATCTCCATCATTAATTCAAAGTAGTCAATAGTGTTACTGGAGGAACCAACAATTGCGCGAAAAAGCTCTTCAATTGTAAATACCGCTATCCTTCGCTATATAATTCAATTTTGAAATATAAAGCTAATTATTTTCAAAATCAATCATTTTTTAAATTAGCCAATTAACTATTTAATTTTGTACAGTAATTTGATATTAAGGCATAAATACAGAATTAATTTATAATATATTATTCATATTCATATTTAGAGCATAGTGCCAAATTTCGCTGAAATTCGGCGAAATTTTGCGAAATGGGGGTCAAACGAAAATTTCGAGAAAATTTCGGTTTTCGGTAAATTTCTGTATGTTTCGGTAAATTTTTTTAAAATATTAAAAAAAATATTAAATATATATTTTTAATCCCCAAAACTTTCCCGAAATTTTTCCGAAAAGTATTGAAATTAATCCGAAATGTACCGAAAGGACCCCCCACCGAAAAATTCCCGAAAACGAAATTTGTCACTATGATTTAGAGGCTCTACTATACAAATGGATAAGGCATCCTTCAAAATCATGTGTTTTTTAAAATCACATATAGATTTTGTATATGTTTTAAAGAATATGACATCCTTTAAATCATGTGTTTTTAAAAAAATCAAGAAAGTTGGGAATAGTTCATACTTTTTCAATAAATTGTAATTTTTTAATTTTGAAATTTTTTAAAGCCTTATATATATTTTTTAGTTTTTCAATGCTTTCTTTAACTTGCTGACTTTTGTCTAACCTTACCGAATTATTATCGAAACCTGGCTTGGTGACTATGATACCCACCAGTGCACCCACTCCATGTATTTTGGCTACCCATTAAGAAAATGAAATTATATATTTGACCAGATCTTATGATGCACTTCGCCCAACACGAATCAATGGGTCAAGGATATATGCCCGACCAGACCCAGTAAAGCAATCAATGGTTTTCTGCTAGGGTGCATTCAAAATTGATTTTCATTTTAAATCTTCACACAATGATTGTGAGGTAAATGGTATATCATTAGACGGTCAATTTTTAATCCACGTTACAGACATCCTAAAAAGGTAACTGAAAACCATGTGACACACACCATGCTCAAACATGGTTTTTGATCACTTTTTAAAATGTGCACCACCTTAAATAAAAAAATTGATTATCGATACACTCCTGATCTCAAGATATATTATGGGGATGATTGCAACGATAAATGATCTTTATCGTCAGATTCACAGCAGTCAATGGTTTTCACTTATAGTACCCTTCAAAATTCAATGGGTGCAACAAGACCGTTTTGATTCTGGTTTTAATCTTTTACACAATGGATCCTTAACTCTATTGTGTACCAATTTTCTATCTCACATGTCACGCATTCCACAAAAGTACCCAAAATTCATGTGACACATCATCTTCGACCGTGATTTTCAATCACTTTTTGGGATGTATACCACATGGGATGAATAATTGATCGTCCTTACTCCTATGATCTCAATATCCGTAATGTAAAAGATTGGGATGAGACATCAGATGATTCAAAGCAATCAATTATTTTTGGCTATGGTGCAGTTAAAAATTCAGTGGGTGTAAATAGAACAATTTGATTTTCATTTCAATCTTTCACAAAATCGATCCTGAGATCAATGGTGTACCATCATATGGGCTTTGAGTGTGTTGAATCAAATGATAGAGATCATATTTTGTGCTAATCATTGGCATCAAAGATCTTTACATGACGGCCTTCAAATCAAGTTGCTTAGATGGTGTTCAATGTGGCAAAAATCCCAAAAGTACTAATTTTTTTTTAACTATGTGCATGACACTAATCTAGTGTGGAAGTTGCAGCCTGTCAATATAAATTTGAGCAAGTTGTAGCTCTCTTGGCGCTTACATAAAAACCCATTGACTTGGATAAGTCAACTGGTTGACTAATCCAATTTAGATATCTCCTTATTCAAAAGCAATCATTGATTTAAGCATGTAAAACTTGAGTTGAGAAGACAAAATTTTGGATTTTAAATAAAGGAGATTTTTTTCAAAATATTCTAATTTACAAAGACTCTCAAGCTATGTCTAACTTGGATGTCCCTCAAATATGTAGTTGGTACTTGATTAGTTGGTCGAATTATCCTCAAAGGTATAATCCTCTCCAGAATCCTATTTTATAGGCATAAATAAAGGTTTTATTTTTAATTTATAGGTCAATTAAGATTGGCCGAATTAGAATTATCTTGAAAGGTATAATCCTATCTAGAATCCTAGTTTAATTAGAAGTCAAGTTATAGAAAGTTATATAATATAGGGATACACATAAGGAAGAACATAAGGGTAGATAGAGTAGCTTAGGAGTATTTTGTTCCTAAAGTGTAGGAACACTAAAATTGACATAAATTTGACATAAACCATTTGTGCTTTTATATAGAAGTAAGGATTTTCTTTTTAAATGTTTATAATGGTTGGGTCACTGGGCTAGTCCAGCCATATGTATTGATCCAGTAGATTCTCTAGCCCAATTTTGATCAGACCAGATTTGTTTGACTAAATCCTTTATATATAGGATACCTCTAAATGCATTCTCCGAAAATGCCCACATCCCAGACCCCCTTTAAAACCATTGATTTCTTCGAATAAGATGATGGAGATCGCTTTTCATACCTATCTTTCACAAAATAGACTTTCAAATCATGGCCCACCTATCAGACGGTCAATTTTTTTTTTCATGTGTCACTAAGTCCACAAAAAATGCCCTTAAATCATATGACACACATCACACTCAAATGTGATTGTATGACCATTTTCTTGGGAACTGACACGTTGAAACGTTGAATCACAAATCGACAGTTTGATAGGTCCACTATGATCTCAAGATCTATTGAGTGAAAGATATGGGTGACAATCTGTAATGGCCCGAAAAATCACGTTGAACTATGACCTCGGGATCCGTGCCCGATCGGTCACAGGTTTGACCAATTGGGAGTTCGTTAGTTAGTGTAGAGTGTGATGAGTGAATGTGATGAGATGGGTTGTGTAGCAATGTGGTGTGTGTTGAAAATCTAAAGTCACATACACCTATGGAGGTGCATGTGCTTAACACACAAACTAGGAGAGATATAAAAGGGTTTAATAAACCTAAAATAGAGATTTTGAGTTGTTGAGAGAGGAGTAAAGAAGAGAGAGAGAGGAGTAAAGAGGGTGATCAAGCAAGAGTTATTGTGGGTGATTGGAAGAAGGATTCAAGCATTAAAGAGGCTGATTCAATATGAGAATCCGTTAGAAACCAAAGCTGGAACCCTAGCCTTCCAACCCTAGATTTGAAATCAACTTGAGATCTATTCAAGGTAAAAATTTTGTAAATCAAATGCATAGATTATAGAGGCTATGTGGTAGTTGAAAATAGTTTAAATCTTAGGATAATGGCTTAGAAAAATAGAAGAAAAAGTATGGAAAAAGATTGGGAAGAAACATTTCGAAAAAAATCGACAATTCGATTAATCGAAATTGGGTTTCGATTAATCGAAATTGGCCAGGAAGTTGAAAGGTCAGAGGACCCCGATTTCGATTAATCAAATTTGATTTCGATTAATCGACTTTGGATTTCGATTGATCGATTTGGGGATCGATTAATCGACTGAGAACCTCCAGTGGACCCCAGGGGTTGAAGGAAATGACTTGAGGAAAAATCGACTAATCGAAATGGGATTTCGATTAATCGATTTTAGTTTTCGATTAATCGATTTGGAATCGATTAATCAACTTGTGAAACTCATTTGTTGCGAGGGTCTACTTTGCGAAAAGAAGGATTTGATTAAACGAAATTGGATTCGATTAATCGAATGAAAACTCGACTGTTCGAACAGTGAATTTGCTTTGCGAAAAGAAGAATTACGATTAATCGAAATTGGATTCGATTAATCGAATGAAAACTTCATTATTGAGCGAGAATGGACTTTGCGAAAAGGAGAATTTCGATTAATCGAAATTGCTTCGATTAATCGATATTGACCTTCGATTAATCGATTTTGGAAATCGATTAATCGATTTTGGAATTCGATTAATCGACTGAGATAAACTATGTTGACTTTTAGGTTTGACTTTAAGATTCTTGGAGGATCTTATACCTTCTTTATTGCATCCTTTGTGATGTGTTTCACCTGTGATGTAGTACCATAGGTGGTACGTGTGGACTAGTGCACAAGGAGCCATGTGGGACCTTGATGCATTGAACAAATGAAGACTTGAGGTAGGGAACACCTTGAACATGTACTTTATTTTACAAGAGCATGTATGTAGTGATATAGATTTCCATTCAAATATTTTACTGCTTAAAGAATTGTGAAAAGTGTGTGTGTGTGTGATATTCATGAGAGTAAACTAACGAGCCATCCCCAGGGGATGAAGAAGTAAAGAGATAAGAGCATCAGGTGTGATGCAAGTAAATGGATACATCCCAGGGATGTATCCAAGGATTGAATCATGTTTGATAGGGCCTAACTGATATAAGATAGCACACTTACACGGTGAATAACTATATGTAAGGCACCGATATTTTTGTTATTTGAGGTTTGATAGGTTACCCCACCGACGTGGCGGGATATCTACGACTGACACGGCAGGATATCCGTGACCGATACGGCGGCAAAACTGTAGGCCAGTGCGGAGGCTTATCCGTACATAGTAAGCACACCCCAGGGGTGTTGATTGAGACAAGTGAAACCCCGCCACCAATCCCCAGGGGAAAGGGGCTTGGGTACTATATGGTATTCCCAGGGAATACATTAAAACTGTCTATATAGATGACGATGAAGGGTATCTCATCGGGGCTCGATGCTATATTGCTCGGGGATTACTTAAGTTGAAAGTTTAAGTTTTGTTTTAGGCCTTTTCAGTATTATTCATGAATAAATGAAAATACAAGTAAACAACAGTAAAACGAAATGCTTTTAATCTGTTTCATTAACAACTGCATAGATACATCATGCATGGCATATCATGGAATACATGTGAGTTATGATTTATATGTTCAAAATGTGTTTGTTCCCTATTGAGCTAGGATGTAGCTCACCCTATAGACTATACGTCGCAGGTCCACTATTAGCATGCCAGCGGCTTGGAGGCTTGATAGCCACCTCGGAGGACTTCTTCTAGAGGACTCATTGTGCCACTTTGAGGGATTTTACAGAGAGTTTTGTACGGCTTGGTATGTCAAGCCTTGATTTTGTGAAAATCATGTATATAAGGTTTTGGATTATTCTTTTGGGACGAACCATCCGTGATGATTTCTATCATCGATGGTTCGGATCGGTTCTCCATTCATGTAGAGGCATGAGGGTAGAACTGTCTTTTGGAAAGTTAATCAATATAGATTTAAATTCCGCAGATTTCTTTCATTATACTTTTGATGCTTGATATACCAGTGTTCCGTGCTTAGCTAAAGGGTACGGTCAAGATGATCGTGCTGATGGCACGGGTTTCGGGGTGCCGAAATCCGGGCTGTCACACAATCTCTGTCATATGATTCGAAGGATTCAATGGTTTTCAAGGGATATGGGATGTGGGCGTGTTATATATATATATATATATATATATATATATATATATATATATATATGCGAGTAAAAGAACATGAGGGTAGATAGAATAGCTTATGTGGAAACACTAAAATTGACAGAAACCATTCGTGCTTTTACATAGAAGTATATATATATACTAGTAAAAGAACATGAGGGTAGATAGCAAGGATCAAAATTTTGGCCGAAATGACCGAAATTTCAGTCGAAATTATCGATTTCGGTCCCCACCGAAAAGATAATTTGGACCAAAATTTCGGTCATTATTGTATGAGACCCAAAATTTCTGTTTCGGTCCCCTCCGAAACCGAAATGATACCTGAAATTTTGATTCTTGGTAGATAGAGTAGCCTAGGGGTATTTTGTTCCTAAAATGTGGAAATACTAAAATTGACGAAAACCATTCA
The DNA here is from genome assembly GCA_021018995.1 of Chloranthus sessilifolius. Taxonomy (NCBI): domain Eukaryota; kingdom Viridiplantae; phylum Streptophyta; class Magnoliopsida; order Chloranthales; family Chloranthaceae; genus Chloranthus; species Chloranthus sessilifolius. The sequence goes on from CM037591.1 coordinate 8,027,800, forward strand.
TGTTTTTATATATACTAGTAAAAGTGGATGTGCGTTGCACATGTTAATATAAATATGGAGACACCATCTAATTCGTATGATTTAAATGTCATCTTCTAAATATCTTAAATCTCTATTATATGACTTAATACTATAAATGACCATCATCTCATCCATATTTGATTGTTTTGAATTATATAAAAAGTTGATTATCGATACACTAATGATCACATACATTATGGGGAAAAATGAGTGACAAATGATTTTCATCTTCTCATAGTCAATGGCTTTCGGTTATCGTCCCATTAAAAATTCAGTCACTATAAATAGAACGGTTCAATTTTCGTTTTAATCTTTCATCCCAAAAAATAACTGGAAATCATGTGGCACACGACATGCTTAAACATGATTATGGGCATACCATCTAAAGGGTAAAGAGCCATGTAGCTTACTAATTTTTGGAACATGTACCAGAATTTAGTTCATGCAATTAGCAGACCATCTCATGTCATTTGATATTCAATCGGTTTATTGATTAAATAGTTAAAAACTTATAATCATTAACTATAAATCTCATAAAAATGCATGTGCATTTCACATGCTGCCAAATAAAGTTTTTCACTGAAAAATGTGGGAGAAGATATATAATAATCACTTGCACCACGTATCAGTACTTGGTGTCAAAATGGTGCCCCATATATAAAATCTATATCCTTAACTTTATATACATGCCATCATTTAAAGCCACATGATTCACATGATCATCATATAGATCATTTTTATATTAAAATAGCAATAAAAAATAAAAATGAACATATAATTTAGAACCTAAAAGTAGGGTTGTCAATAGGTCGTGTTAAAGGTTTGACTGTTCGATTGGTAAATGACACATGCTGACCTAACTTGGCCTGATGGTACACCCCGACTTGACCTAATACCTGAAGGGTTAAGGATATATGCCCAACCCGTCCTGACACATATCCCGACCATAACCTGAAGGGTCGATGGTATATGCCCAACCCGACTTGACGCTTGACCTGACTCAGTTGAAGACACTCTATTATTATTATTATTGTTATTATTATTACTACTATTATTATTATATAAAATCATGTAACTGGAGCTTAGTCGATCAAAATTTTTCCTTAATCAGACCCAACCATACCTATAGATTGTGTCTAGCACTTCATGCCTAACATAGCCCAACAGGTCAGTTTAGTGCCTAGCTTAATAAAAAAGTCGTCTCGAGTAGTTCGAGTATTAAGTCTACCCAATCTGTTGAGAGCCTGCGTAGAAGTATCATATGCTTGTCCAATCCAAATAAAGTTAAGTGCTCGCCTAAGTTTTACAACCAACATACGTATGGATGCAAGTTTTGAACTGAAATTCGAACCCGACTTGGAAACCTAACGAAGTGAACCAGCCACAATTGACCCGAAAGTCGATTCAAACCGAACCAATTCTAGTTCGGTCTGATTTCGATTTTAGATGGGAAAGCCGAAAATTGATTAGGTAGGATTGAAAATTTTGATTAGGGGTATATTAATCGTGGCTCAAAGGATTTTAGCTTTCCAGTAAATTATTATTTTGGTAGCTTTATTAACACTCGCGAAATCTTAGAGGGCACCTATGCCAAAAACCATCGACTCTTTGTATTAGTTGATGGAGAATTTTTTTCAGCCTAATCTTTCACATAAGGGATCTTAATATCATGGGCTTACCATTAGGCGATCTTTTTCTATTTCATGCAGCGTAAATTCTAAAATATAGCCCTAAAATTATATGGCATACATTATGCTCAAATTTAATTTTTGGGCTATTTTTATGTGATCTATACCACATAATTCAAAGCAAGTCAAATATTTTATGGTAGAATTGTTAATTCTCTTAACTTTTTGGGTTTCTTTGAAGGTGTTAAAAATAAGGAAAGAAAGATAATTTTTACTGCAAAATTGTTAATTTTCTTAACTTTGTGGGCTTCTTTAAAGGTGGTAAAAATAAGGAAGGAAATATAACTTATTTGGGGTACCATTATTTTTTATTCCCATTGGAAGAGAGATTCTATTTGGAAATCATTATTTATATCCCTTAAAATTATGATCTGACCTATATTGTCTAGTAGTTATGAAATGACCGCTTATAGAGATCATTGTTTATCCTCATCTTTTACCAAATGATCTTGGGATCATGAGAGTATCATTAGACTGTCGATTTTTTATTTTACATGGCACACACCTAAAAAATGATAATAAAATCATGTTTGAGAGTGATGTAGGCCATATGATTTTAGAGTCATTTTTTGGGTTGTGTGTCATGTGAAATAAAGTTTTTATCGTATGATGATACAACTAGGATATCAAGATCAAATATATAGAAGATTGAGACAAAAAATAATCTCCAGCGTATGATTTAAAGCGATCAATACATTCAGACTGAAGGAGGTGGGATGAGGTTATAGTTTTATGGATGGTAAATAATGGTACCAATTTTTAATTTTATTGTCACGGCTTAGGAGTGTATATAGGGGCAGATTGGGTCGGTTAAGGAGGGTATTTTGTTCCTAAAGTGTGGAAACAAAACTTGACAGAAACTATTCTTGCTTTTATATATATATATATATATATATATATATATATATATATATATATATACACACAAAATTTTTAGGCTCGTTTTAGATCCAGTTTTTTGCAAATGACCTGTCAATTTTGATCTACTCGATGAGACTTATCCAATGAACTTATTTTTGAAACCTCTTGAAACTGTTGAAGTGCTAAAAAATGGCAGTGAAAGTAGTAAAAAATGTTAAAATGTTATTGGTTTGATTACTCAATCTGTCGGGTGTGTTTTACTATTTAGCTTTTCTCTTTTTGTGTTGCATTTTTTTTTTTAATATATATTTTCGTTAATTTGCTAGATGCGTTTTCGAAATTTAAACAATAAAATAGAATATGGAGATATTTGTAATATAAAAGCAATGAGTATTATTTTATTTTTCAAAAAAGGAAAAAAATTGTGGCAATTTTTTTTTAAAAGGTTAATACGAAAGATGGACCCCATTTTAGGAAATCGCCTTGGGCCCCCAAAATCTCAAGGCCAACCCTGGTGAGTTGTATACCTACATGAAACCCTCTTGAAACCCATTTCTTCTCTTTTCATTCTGATGAGCCTACGTTTCGACTAGTCATACTTCCTTGTGAAAGGTGAAGAAACCCACTTCGTCATCTTCTTTTTCCTCTTTGAACTTACAAAAATCCCTTGACAACCCTCAAAAGAATGAGAATCGTAAAAAAGAAAAAGAAAAATAATAATTAAAAAAAAAACTTTGTCTGTACGTACCCACCACTAATGTCATTTGATATTATGCAATCGCAAATGCAATCCTAGATGTAATTTTCGCATATGTCATGATGACATATGCGACCTGACATGTATGTGATCACATACATATGTATGAAATCACATATATCTCCAACGGTTATATTTATGATCCTTGGAGTTTAAATTTTTTTTTTTTTTTTTGCTTTTTAGGGCTCCCCAAAGTTTATAAATGGGAATTGCTCTTCCTAATTCATATCACATCCATCCAATATATGATTTGTGTCTTTTTTATCTTTTTTTTTTTTAATTTCTAGTGCTCTGCTTCTCTCTCTTTTTTTGTTGGTAGCTTCTTTTGCTTTATTTTGTAATTAACCAAGCAAAGAACTTCAATCTTCATTGATATTTCATCATTCTTCAAGTAAAGATATTACTGATCAATATGTGAAACTTTGGAGATTTTTTGAGATTTTTTTTTAAAATTTTTTGAAAAATAAAAATAAATTATGCTATAGCATATTCGCAAAGGGTCACATATGCGATTTGATTATATTGGTACTCACGGTCAGTTATTTAATTTTTATAGTGGGTACCCATCGTCAGCTTTAAATTATGATGAGTACCTATTAACGGTGGGTACTCACTCTCAAATTAAAAAAACTGGTAGTGGGTACCCATCGTCAATTTTAAACCACTGATAGTGGGTACCCAAAGTCACATACAGACACTTTTTTTCTTCATTCTTTTTCTTTATCTCTTCTTTTTAGAGGTTTCCCAAGAAGAGTTTACGAGTTTTAAAGTTTTTATTCTTTTCTTCTCTTCTTTATTCTTTTTTCTAAGGGTTTTAAGAGAGTTTCTTGACTCCTTTTTCATAAAGTTTCAAAAGGGTTTCATAACTTTTTATTTCTTTGGGTTTCAAAAGTTCATGGATTCTTTTTTGGATTTCAAGAGGTTTCGTAGGCCTTATCTTCCTCTGCATCGCCGGTGTAGGCATCGACATTGTCGTCACCGACATCGCCATCGTCAAGCGGGGAAGAAGATGTGGGTGTGCCGAAAGCGTTCACATGGGTTAATCCTTCACCCGAATAAGTGAGTGAACTTAAAAGATTTGATTTTTTTAAGTTATAAACATCATAAGTGGGTCAACTCAGAGATTTGGTGGGTAAAAATAAAGGTTCTCGACGAGAAAAATAGATAAACTTAAATAGTATACTGTGTTCAACGTGAAGTAGGCTTTAGGTATAAATGAATTGTAGCCCGTACAATCATAATCAGATGGTTATGGATGTAGGAACTTTAATATGCATATCTAATCTCTAACCCTTCGGTGGATGTTGGTTCGCTTATATTTAACTAAAACGTAAATGGTGACATCCACATAGTAATTCAATCATTTCCGTCCAATCAACGATTGGTGGTGATAGATTCGTGAATCGTGACATCGATTTACACCTCATGTCATCATCCTGTAACTGACGGTGCTAGATTGATTAATATATAGAATAGTTATATATGCCTTACAACGATCTTGTTTACTTATTAATAAAACGCTTTGGTTCTTGTTCTTGATTTCTTTAATCTTTTAGCTCTCTATACTGCATTAATGGAGGTCGTTTTGCAATGGGGTTTAGAATTTGATCCTAAAAAATTAGTGTAAGCTTTACTTTTAGAAGTGATTCAACACTAAATTGCATGTTCTGTGTGATTTAAGAGCTCCTTTAATTCGTTTATTTATTTTCTTCTCTTTGTTTATGTAATTTTTATTTATTTTTTCTGTTCGTTTAGTCTAATTTGAGGAAGATTTCGGTAATCTATGATTTGTTAATTGATGTCTCTGGTTCTTTTTTCCCTTATGTATTTATAATGGTGATTTTTTTTCACTATAATTTTGTTATTGTTTCTTGTTTTTTTTGTTAATTGCTGCATTTTTAATCTTCTGTTGGTATATATTTCAAATTTGTTGATGATGTTTCTGATTCTCTTCTTCCTCGTGAATTTATAATGGTGATCTTTTTTTACTATAAGTTTGTAATTCTTTCTTGGTTTTTTATTAATTTGATGGAAAAAATCAGGTGGGTTTTCCATTTATTTTTATCTTTTTTGATAATCTGCTGATTTCCTTCTTGGTTTCAATGATCTTTTAGCTCATTATACGCATTAATGGCGGTTGTTTTCTAATGGGTTTTGTCATTTGATCCTAAAAAAAAGTTTAAGCTTTGTGATTCTCTACTAAATTGCGTGTTAGGTGTGATTTAATCAGTCACAAAGTCCGGAGTCGGCAATAAATTTGCAAGGGTCTAAGTCGATCGGGAAAAATCCCTTAAAGTCTAAAAAAATGAAAACAAATATAAAAAAATAATTCATAATATCTTTCAAGTTAAAAATAATAATTTTAATGAACAAAATAGTACAAAATAGGCAAAGGGTAGCTTTATTCATGCCCACCGAATCTTGAACTACGCCCACCCCAATAATCATGAATTTCTTTAAATCAGACGATGGAGATCGTTTTTCGCTCCAATCTTCCACACAAGGGAAAATTATAAATGTAGGACAGATTTGTTGAGGACAAAGTGCAGGCGGCTGACGTGGTGCGACGTGACTGGATGCACCTATATGCATTAATTGAGCCCCACCGCACTTGCCACCAATTACATCGCGCCACATCAGCCGCCTGAACATTGTCTGCATAAAATATGTCCTCCATATAACACTGTCCCCACACAAGGGACCTTGAGATCATGGCGCATCTACGGTTAGTTTTTTATTCCACATGTCACAGATCTAAAAACCGTGGCCGTATTTGAGCGATTATTCCACATGTCACATATCCAATCTTTCAAATGATGGATCTTGAGACCATGAGCGTGTCTATTTTTTTATGGACGATGGACAATTTTGTAGGTAGCTTATGTGTGCAACGTGAATGGTTGCACACATAACTGTAGCCAGTCATCGTCGTGCCACATAAGTTGCCTGCAAAATTGTCTATAAAAATTGTCCATTGTTTATAATTTTCTATTTTTTATTCCACGTGGTACATCCAATCCGTTTTATAGAATATAAAACGGATTGGTAAAATTTAATTCTCTTTATTTTTTAATATTACACTGTATTTATTATATTTATAATAAAAAAATCTCTCTCTAAATTTTTTTTATGATTGAATATTCTATAATTTTATTTTATTTTTAATACTGCACGATGCTTATACTGTTTATAAGTGTGCAACTATGGATCTCATCGATCCGTCGCAACGATGCGCTAAAAAATGGAGTCGCCACCCAAAGCTTTTGGTGTCCTGGGATACCCAAAATCAATACCGTAAGCACCTAAGTGCAAGATATGACTCCGAATCACCGGTCAACGCCAAAGCCTCTAGGGTAAGGATTTCGGTTATCAATCGGGAAGGTGTTAGGCACCCGATTGATCCGCTCGTAAGCGGTCTCTACTATGACCATGTGTGTGTGTGTGTGTGTGTGTGTATATATATATATATAAAGAAGGAAAATGAGTGGCACTTCGTCATGCCCGAATGCACTCGAGTCTTATTGGGCTCTCCGTAAACATGGAAATTTCGGTGGCATAACGGCCCAAATCCTAGGATAGAGGAAAAACAAAAAAGAAGGTAGAGGAATAGAGGGGAGAGCCGGAACTCTTTGGCTCTTGTAGCACCATTGTTGGATCCTTGCGTGAATGCAACTTCGATGAGCTCCCGATAACAACTGGGTTAAGGGAAGGGTTTTAACTAGTTAAGGTTTGGAAGATGTGAGCTTGGGAGTGATGGTGTGATATGAGCTATGTCCTTTTACTTACTAAAGCTTGAATGGATTAATGGTGGAAGGTGTAATGGCGTAAGGGAGAGGATAGATTTTCAAAGCTTGGAAGGCTAAAAGCTTGAGAGGAATGGCTATTTTTCTAGAGTTTTGGCTTTAGAAATTTCAAATAGGGCCCTAAACAACGGGGGGTCTCTATTTATAGAGTTGGTGGTGGTTAGGAGGGTACTTAAGTGTTAATGTGTGTAGAAATTAGGTAATAAAAAATTTAATGTTTTTTGGGATTTTTAGGGGTTGGGGGAGTGGGAATTGGGTTTTAATGGTAAATGATAGGGTGAGGGTTTGAATGGCGAAAGGGTTATAGCATAAGCTAATAGGATTACTAGGGTCCTAAAGAAACTCATCCCAAATTTTGGGGTGGTTCACAAGTCAAACCCACAAAATGAAGTTCGGCCATTTTTGAAACAAAATTGATTTTTGAGGCAAGCGTGCATATTATGCACGCTTGCTTTAAAAACCAGGAAAGAGAGGTTGGGAAGTTTAGATCCGTGGAGGTTGGGAAGTTTAGATCCGTGGGGGACCCATCTCTGGAAATAGCCATTTTGGCTAGGCGTGCATAATATGCATGCCTAGACATTTTTTGGCAGAAAATTGGACTTTTGATTTGTGGGCCCAGGCTGGGTTTAGTATGGGTCCAGTGTTCAGTTCGGGTTGTATGAGCCTAGTTAGGCTTTCTATGGGTCCAGGATGGGCTCTAAGGATCCGGGAAGGGTTTTGAAGGTCCGGAAAGGGTTTTTAAAGGTCCGGGTTAATTTCTAAGGGTATGGGGGAATGCTTTCGGAAGCTCGGAAGTACGCCGTTCTCGAAGTATGAGTCAATCGGAGCCTTGGGCCAATTTTGGGTGTCTACAATGAGATATTTCTAAAAAGGAGTAATGGCTTGTGTTTAAATGTGTGATTTATCATTGTGCCATGTGGCACACATCTATGATCAATATAAATTTCCCAAACGGCAATCCATCGTTGGAACATGTCCTAGCCAAATGATCATGCTTCTAAGTGGATGTAAATCATCCGATCGGTGAACTTTAATATCAGCCATCAAAATTAAGAACAGCCATTAGTATTAGAGATCCCAAATGGGATGGCTCGAATCTCTCAAAAAGTGTCATTTGTGGATCCACAGCCCTTCAATTGATGACATATCAGTTTGACGGTATAGATTTTCAAGATCATAAGCCAATCAAAAGTGTAAGATCGTTTAAACACCATTTAAACTCCAATTTCCTCTAAACCCGTCCGAGTTCATCTGTTGATAAAGCATGTTCCTCGATATGATCTAAATTCTGATTTCAATTTATCATAAATTACATAAAGTTTGAATTCTAGTGTCAATTTGGACCTCGATTGTGCATCACCATGTCTATTTCCATTTTTTCCAAATATGTTCATTTACTTCTTCTTAGTATTTGAAGCTCATCTGTGCCATGTTTCTTAACAAATGAAGCCAATGACACTATTTGTTCGAAAGAACATCCATAGGGTGCACTGAAATATAGTTATATATAGCTGTTTTGTCTTAAGTAGGGTTCATATATATATATATATATATAATATAACTGTGAGAAGTTCACTTGTCCTTATTTTGTACCCATTCGTATTTTTCCAATTCTTACTGCAACTCCCTAAATTCTAAGATTTCTTTGTTTATACTTTATTTCCAAAATATTTTCTTCAGTGACTAATTTAGTGTTCCTCAAACCGGTAGCTTATCTATGTCATTTATCTCTTATTTTTTTCTTTTCCAAATAATATAATTCCATTGGACACCTTTTGTACCAGCTTTTGGAGAAAACAGTTTCTCTAAAGATGTAATTGGCTGCAGTTACAGAGTTATAGATTCCATTCTCAAGGTTTTCTAATTATATATTCTTCAAAAAATAAAAAGGTATTTTTTTTTCCTATAACCTTTCACACTCGATATTTTAATGGTGGTTTAATTAATCCGAATTTAAAATCCAGCAGATGGACGATTTTGGAGAGAATTCCGGTAGGAAATATAAAACAACCATGGACGGCTACACTCATTCGGGAAACTGGAGGAAGAAGCGAATAAGTTCAGCTATTCCTGGTGCAAATCGCTATCGCACATCCCAGCGCCATTCAAATGGAGTGAAGCAACATTTGTTCTCGCCATAGTTCCATTGACCACTTTCTCTTTGATGACCTCTTTCCATATTCTCTACTTCCAATTGAAGTAGAAGAAAGGGAGGTGAACGGAAAAAAACTTGGGTATAGTTTTACTTTTATGTTGCTACTTTTCGGTTTCCTAGGTAACAGAAAAACGGGTTCTATGACTTCAGGGTGATTTTTTGTTGGCTGAGAGTGGATATTTGTGAGAGACTTCTCTCACAAGATTCCATGCCATAAAATGGAGTTTTGTGAGAGAAGTCACCCATTAATACCCCACTCTCAGCCAACAAAAAATACCTCGAAGTCATAAAACCCGTATTTCCGATACCTAGGAAACTAAAAACAGCAACATAAAAGTACAAATATTTCCAAATTTACTCTCAATTGCCTTCCATTCTTCTAATCCAGTTGGAACTAGAAAAGGAAAAAAAAGAGATCATTATAAAGAAAGTGGTCAATGGAACTACGACGAGAACAAATGTTGCTTGGCTCTGACAACTGTGAGAGCTGATTTTCAGCAGGGAAGTGCAGATGAAAATATTCATTTTTTTTCTACTGTTTTCGTAAATAAGTGACACTGTCTTTGGTTCTTGGCATTTCTAATGGAGCTTCCTCAAAAACCGTCAATCCAATAGATTTTAAAACCAGGATACAGTATAACCTTATCTCATCTATTTGGAGTCAGTTTTGCAAGTTCTATTTCTCCACTCGTATCTGATTAGTGTAATTCAGAAAGATATATAGAAAGACAAGAAATTAAAGGGGAATAAGTCACTATGTAGGATTTTTTAGAGATCAAGAATTCGAGTTGTCAGAAAACTATTTAGAGGATATATAAGATATAAAATGGTATTTTTACTCTACAAAGAAGTTAAAAAATGTTTACCTAATACTTCTTTTTAGGAAAAACTAAACAATAATAACAATAATGGCCCATGCACCAAGTGACTTGGTGCTTACGCCATTTGAAACTAAAATATTTTGAGATATCTCATGCTTTTAGTGGAGAAGTTTTTTCTATTTTAAGTCTAATGCATAAGTTCATTTTTTAACTAGTTAAATCTCCCTATATTTCAAATGCATTTTCAATTTTTTTTTTTCTATATACCCTATATATGTAGGGGTTGAACCATGAACAGCTTCTTATACGTGCAACAGTGCAAGTTTCAAATCTTTTTGCAACTACATGTTTATAAATTTGCAAGGTCAAAATTTTGCATCTTCTTCAGTGACTAATTTAGTGTTCCCTAAACAGCTAGCTTTATCATAATGAATTTCAGTTGCTTCTTTATTATTATATTTTTTCTTTTCCAAATAAATATAAGTGGGTCTACTGTTATAGAGTGGCAGCCCTAGATGGGTCTGAGATTTATGAAGGCTCGAGGGCATCGCCAGTCGGGTAGAGCCGAATCAAATGATAATTTATATGTCTTAACAGTAGTCTTCGACCTTCATTTCCAATGCCCGAAGTAGCCTGGATCTTATATAGAATAAAATTCTCTTAAAAGGATAATGAAATCTGATAGTTTTATGATAAATCTAGTGATCAATTCCTAGAAAATAATTTATAAGAACCAAGCAGTGCCATTTGCAAATGGAATGTAGCAAATGTACTCCATCAACATTTCCTAAGATTTTGATGTAGTTATCAGTTGCAGAAACAGCCAACAATGTGCCTTCCTTGTTGAAGCGTATACGTGGAGTGGCCTCGAAATTGGAGCAGGTAAGGATGTGCAATTTTGGCAACTATTCTTTTGTTTCAGAAAATTTAATAGGGATTATATTTGAAGGACTTATTAATAACTTACTGGAAGCCCACCATTGGCATCAGTTGTTGTCAAAAGGTTTAACATTGTCCATATCCAAAAATTTAATAAAAAAATCATCACCTCCAGCCAAAAACTTGTCTCTAGTAGTATCAAATTGTACGTATGAGGAGCATTTTTGTAATCCTTGGTATGTCCCTTCACTTTCATTCCATTCAACAATGTATGATTGACCCCCTTTACTGGTCCCACAGGAAAAGAGTCTACACAATATTTAGGGAAGATATGACATATTTCAGTGAAAGATGTAAGCCAGTGAGAACTTCAGTTTCAGTAAAAGGACAACCACGCCAGTACATCTACCTTGAACCACCAACACTATAAGCCACTGCAATGCACAAGTGACCAGGAACATCATAATCAACTATAGATTCCAAATTTTCATACGACCATACCTTTATCTTTCCATCTAATGTCGTTGAAAAGATAAACTGAGATGCATAAATATGTATAGAACGGTATTAGGAAAATTATCATGTCATGCACAATAGCAAACATCGAAAGTACAGAAAACACGAGATCCTTAACGAGCACTAAATAGCATCAAATGGAGTCATTACCTGAATGTTTTCCTTGTGATGTGGGCAAATAGAATAAATTGAACATTTGTGGTCTTCAAAAGTATGTTGTCTGGTACCAGTAGTTGCATCCTATCCCTAAAAGAGCCCAAACATTTAGAAGAAGGTGATCCCAAGTTACTTAGAAACTCAACTATTAAACTGCCTTACATGGTTGTACATGAAAAACCAACCTTAATGGCCTTGTCATCTCCACAGGTTACAAAACATAGTAGCTTATTACAGTGAGAGAATGCAAGATCATTTGCACCACCGACATGAGCATCAATCTGGAAATTGAACATTGTTAGAAGCATCAGAAAAAGGTACAATAAAAAAACAAAAAAACAAAACAATATATAGTACAGAGTTGGAAACTAATTGTTCACACCTCCAAGTGTTGTCTTATGTCAGCACCACCATGGTAAGAATATATTTGCACAATGTACCTTGAATACGCAACTCCTATAGAATGGAAAGGAAGGGCATCATTTAATAATTTGGAGTTCATTTCCACTACAAAGTTGTACAATAAACTAAGTTAAGCACTCCTACTTTTATAGACTTACCAAATAAAGTGTCATTTGGGCTCCATATTATGCGGTTAATTGATATAGTAGGATCTTTGAGTGAGTGATGGGGACATCATGATCAAGAGCATCAAACTTTGAATGTGAAAACGTTTTAGTTGATTAGGATTCTTTTAATAAGTGGTTTGTTTTAGGATTAGTTTCCTTATTTGAATCACTTAGGGGTCAGGCACATATATGTGATATGTGACTGTTTATCCCGTCACTTTCTGCGTAACTATTGAAAAAGTAGTCATAAGTCTACCAATAAGTATCGGAGTTGTGTGATTCTTATTTGTTAGAAAAATACTTCGATAGGCTTTCAAACAAGACCAATTTCACATCAATCGGACATCGTTTGACCCTTCAAAAGTGGTTGCGTAATAAAAAAAAAGGATTCATGGTGAAATTAATTACGATCATTAGATTATAAAGTTTTAATGGTTGATTAAGAGTTTTATTTTAAGTAGTATTTTTAGGATTTTGGTTTGCCTATTTAAAGGCATGTAAACAACTTTATTATAGTTTTTTTTTTAATAAAAATTTGAGAGTTACTTTTGTGCAAACCCTAGAGAACTTGTGATGCGGGGCCTTGAGATCGAAGCTAGATTGAAGATAAATTTTCCGGCCAAAAGCGAGGCGAAAATCAGAACTAGGCGTGAAGATAAAAATTCTGGAGAAGGGAAGGAACACATGGCAAATTCGATTGATCGGATTTAAATTTCGATCGATCGAAGTCCTATTTCGATTGATCGAATGTTTACGGAGATATTTCATATTTATGAATTTCGATCGATCGATTTTCAATTTCGATCGATCGAAATCGCGCCGTGTTAGTTTAAATTTTTAAAATTTTTCCAATTTCGAACTTACGTTTTAGGGGCTTAATTGTCTTTTATTTAGTATTTGTTTTAGGGTTTTATTTTATTGTAAGACCTCCTATATAAGGTCATTAAGAAGAACATTGTAGTTAGTTTTTTATTATTGAATGAAAGAGAGTTGCTTTTGTTCAAACCCTAGAGAGCTTGTGAAAAGTTTTCAACTGAGAGAGTGGATCTTTCAAAATCTTGAGGAGTGAGCAATCGTTTCTCGTGCGACTTGGTGCGAAGCCGACGTATAGCCGTGGTGTGAAGCTTCGAAAAACCCTTGGTGTGAAGCCTTGGAATCTATCTTTTAGTTTGTCTTTTCTCTAGTTGTCAGGTATTATTTTTCTTTCTTTCTATTGATAAAAGAACAAAAATTCCAAGAGTCGTATTCCATGATATCATTAATCTCCCCTTTTGAACTATTTATTCAAGTTTCATCTCCTTCAAAATCCCTGAGGAATCAAATCTGATATTGCAATTATCGCTTGATGTCCTAAACTAGAGCGAATTCCGAGTTCCTTCATCGGAACCGTTTTTTTAGATCGAAAAATTTAATGCATGCGACGCTAAAATGGATTAATCTAATTGTTTTATTAATTTCATTGAATTAATTTTATGTGTTGTTTGATTTTGAATATTTCCGCTATTCAATTCATTAATAAGGTTAATCCCAAATTCGCATATTAGGATTTTAGCATTTGTCCCGCGTTAGTTTTGGTATCAGAGCACAGTTTTAATTTAGGGTTGTCCGTGTCATAGATTTTAGGGTTCGCTTGAATTTAGTATATTTTGTTTTGTATAATTCTGCCATGGATACCAGTACCTTAGAGGCCCTGATTAGAGATCTTGCATCTAAGGTGACCGCTAGTCAAACCCGAATGAATGAGCACATCGCTGATCAACAAGCCCGCCATGAGGCTTTAGAGACTCGTTTCGAAGAGATCAATGAGCTCATCGCTGAGAATCACAATAAAGTCAACAACCGTGACCGTAGGAGAGATGTTCCTCCCCGACATGAGGTCCAAACCAATCTGGACGATACGGTCATGAAATTTGTGAAAATGGACGCCCCTACTTTTGACGGGAAAAGACAACCCAAGGTATTTCTCGAATGGGTCGCCAGCATGGAAAACTACTTTGAGTGGTATGCCATGTCCGAAGATCAGAAAGTTAGATTTGTCAAAGTCAAGCTTATGGGTCAATCCAGACTTTATTGGTTCGGAGTGGAGAGTCGTAGGCAAATCCAGGGCCTTCGTGCTATTTCCACGTGGGCTGAAATGAAAGTCCAACTGCACGAAAAATACGCTCTCGTATCATATGATGAACGTATTCTTGATCAGTGGCGGTCATTGCATCAAGGAAGGAGACTTTCCACTCACAAAGTACATCGATCGGTTTGAAGACCTGATGACTCAGGCCGATGTCGATGAACCATCAAAAGTTACCCTCTCCCGATTCCGAATGGGTCCTCGCCCAGAGTTACGGAGGGAACTCATTTCTTATCCCGTTGCGGATCTCGAGGAATGCTTTGCTAGGGTCGAAGAATTAGAACAGTATCTCGACACCCCTAGTCATGGCCCATCTAAGTCTTCCAAACTTGAGCATCAATCTAACACTATCGAAAAGGGAAACAATGCTTCTAGTCAATCTTCAAAATTCATAATTCCCCAAGTTGACAAAGGAAAGGGACGAATGGTTGAGAGTTCTAAGCGTGCCCCGCAACAATTTTATAAGTGTCAAGGTTTTGGCCACTTTGCATCCCAATGTCCTAGTAAGGGTCAGACTTTGTTCATTTAGGAGCATACTGAGAAAGAGAGCAATGAGATACCCGAAGAAGTGTACGAACCATGTAGCACTCCAAGTGATGAGGAAGGTGAGGTTTCGATCAGATCCATAGGCTGCATTAGGACAATTCCTATTGCCGAGGACGGTGTTGATAATGTGTCCATCTCAAGTGAGTCATTAGAGTTGGTAGGATCATATCATCATTCTGATTTGCATGGGATTAACAATCTGAATTTATTGAGCACTGGAAATACGCATGATCGGACTAACACATTGAATATATTTAATGAATTTGATACTAACAGTTTTGTATTAATTCCTGATAGTTATGAACATGTGGAATCTTTCCCAATTTCAGAAAAGGGTAATGATGGAGATCCCAATCTTCCTTTAGACAAAGGCAACCATCCGATAGTTGCCATAACGGATCTTACGCCAATTCTTTTTTTTTTATCAGTAATGACCTTACGCCTATTCTTGATCCCACTACCCCGCCCTTTGATCTATTCCTTCTTGAGCATTCAATCGAACCACTCCCATTGTCCCATTTTCTATCCCGTATCTCACCTGTGCAACATGAGAAAAGGTCGACTGAGGAGGTTATAGAATTTCCAAGCTTCCATGCCAATAGAGGTAAACATCATGAGTATCCCACAGCGTGGAAAGGTAAGCCCCGAAAGAAGCCTCCAAAGTGTACCATCCATGGATTCTCTAATTCATCAGAGATAGTTTTTACCACTCGAAGAGAATGATGCGGGACGCTAAGATCAAGAGCTGTAGATTCAAGTCGCAACAAATTTTTCAGCCAAGAAGAAGCGAAGCGAAAATCAAAACTAGGCGTGAAGATAAAAATTCTAGAGAAGGGAAGGAACACATGGCAAATTCGATCGATCGAATTTAAATTTCGATCGATCGAAGTCCTATTTCAATCGATCGAATGTCGACGGCGATATTTCATATATATGAATTTCGATCGATCGAAATTGCGCCGAGTTAGTTTAAAATTTTTTTATTTTTCTATTTCGAACTTACGTTTTAGGGGCTTAATTGTCTTTTATTTAGTATTTGTTTTAGGGTTTTATTTTATTGTAAGACCTCCTATATAAGGTCATTAAGAAGAACATTGTAGTTAGTTTTTTTATTATTGAATGAAAGAGAGTTGCTTTTGTATAAACCCTAGAGAATTTGTGAAAAGTTTTCAACTGAGGGAGTGAATCCTTCAAAACCTTGAGGGTGTGAGTAATCGTTTCTCGTGCGACTTGGTGCGAAACCGATGTACAGCCGTGGAGTGAAGCTTCGAAAAACCCTTGGTGTGAAGCCTTAGAATCTATCTTTTAGTTTGTCTTTTCTCTAGTTGTCAGGTATTATTTTTCTTTCTTTCTATTGATAAAAGAACAAAAATCCCAAAAGAGTCGTATTCCATGATATCATTAATCTCCCCTTTTGAACTATTTATTCACGTTTCATCTCCTTCAAAATCTCTGAGGAATCAAATCCGATATTGCAATTATCGCTTGATGCCTTAAACTAGAGCGAATTCCGAGTTCCTTCATCAGAGCCATTTTTTTATATCGGAAAATTTTACGCATGCGACGCTAAAATGGATTAATCTAATTGTTTTATTAATTTCATTGAATTAATTTTATATGTTGCCTAATTTTGAATATTTCCGCTATTCAATTCATTAATAAGGTTTATCCCAAATTCCCATATTAGGATTTTAGCGTTTGTCTTGTGTCAACTTGTGAAGAGTTTTTGATCGAAGGAGCGAATCTTTCGAAACTTGAGGAGTGTTTATGCATTTCTCGTGCGACTTGGTGTGAAGCCGACGTGCAGCCATTGTGCGAAGCCTTGAAAATTTTTGGTGCGAAGCCTTGGATCTCTATCCTCTTATTTCATCTTTTCTCTATTTATCATATAGTAATATTTTTCCTTTGCTTTGATAAATTCCAAAACCCCCAAAATATTATTAGTTTCAATCTTTTGATATACCCTTTTTTTGTTTTAATCCTTAAAGCCTTATTTATTTACCTGAGAGGAATCAAGAGACGATACCGTGATTATCGCTTGGTACTCTAAACTAGAGCGAAACTCGAATCCTTCATTGTATCCGTTTTTCTATATTGGAAAATTTTAATACATGCGAATGGTAAATTGAGTTACTCTAATTGTTTAACTAAATTATTTAAACTTCTTTATGTGTTTAGGCGATTTCAAATATTTCCATTATTCAATTTAATTTGTGGTTAATCCCAAACTTGCATAATTAGGGTTTTAGCGTTTGTCCCGCATAAGTTTGGTATCAGAGAACAATTTTAGTTTAGGGTTGTCGGCGTCCATATAGGTTTTAGGATTTAATTGTCTTTAGGTTTCCTTTGCATCGGTTAGTGTTTTCCTTTTTGTGTGTTGCAATGAATCCGGAGCAATTAGCCGCTTTCATAGAAAGCTTTAATACCCAGATGACTGCCATTCAAACCCAATTGCAAAATCAACAAGTTCGACAGACTGATTTATCGGCACAACTCCAAGAGTTGCCTGGATCGACTCATGGTGAATATCGTAGAGTTAATCTTGATGAGAGGAGGGATCCTCCTAGGCGTGAGTATCGTCCTGACCCGGTTGAGAGAATCACAAAATCAGTTAAGGTTGATAGCGCCCACTTTTGAAGGAAAGATGGACCCCAAAATATACATAGATTGGGTAGTCGCTATGGACCATTATTTTGATTGGTATGAAATGTCGGATGGGCGCAAGGTGCGGTTTGCGAAAATAAAACTCGTGGAACAAGCCAAGCTTTATTGGACTAGTGTGGAACGACATCGAGAAGCCCTCGATTGTGAACCCATCACCACATGGGCGGACATGAAGGAGAAACTTCATGATAAATATGTTTCCTTGTCCTACAACCAACGACTCATGGATCAATGGCATGGTTTGAAACAGGAAAACATGTCCGTTGATGAGTACATCAATAAGTTTGAGGAATATTTATATCGGGCAAATTCTTATGAGAGCCCACAAGTCACATTGTCTAGGTTTTGCATTGGTTTATGTCCGGAGTTGCAAAAAGAACTCATCCCTCACCCTGTTGAGGACCTAGAAGAGTGTTACAGTAGAGTGCAAGAGTTAGAGAGGTATCTTGACGCTTCAGTTAGCGATCGATCTAAGCCTTCTAATCCCGGTTTTCGATATAGTCCTATTGAAAAGATGAATAATACTTGTGGTCAATCCCCAAAACCCGTGAGTTCTCAAATTGACAAGGGTAAAGGACCACTGGTCGATAGTTCTCGATGCGCATCACAACAGTGTTACAAGTGACAAGGTTTTGGTCACTTCGCGTCTCTCAGTAAATCACAAATCTTGATTATCCAACAGGATAATGAGAAGGAGAATGAAGAGTTAGGGGTAGAAGTTTACAAACGTACAGGAATGCCAAGTGATGAGGAGGATGAGGTTCCCAGGAGAACTGTAGGTTTTATTAGAAGGGTTCCTATTACCGAAGAAAGTGTTGGTAGTGAGTTCATACCGCATGAGTCATTAGAATCGGTACGAACATATCATCGTTCTAACTTACATGGGACTAACAATCAAATTTTATTGAACAATGAAAATACGCATAATTGCACTGATCCATTGAATATGTTTATTGAATTTAATAATAGCAGTTTTGTATTGATTTACGATAGTCCTAAGCATGTGGAACCTTTTTCAATCGAATGATGGAGGTTTAGATCTTCCTCTAGGCAAGGGTAATCATCCGATAGTTGCAGTAGTGAATCTTACACCTATTATAGGTCCAACCACCATGCCCTTTGATCCATTCCTTATTACCCAAACAACTGAGCCAGGTCCCTTTAATCAATACATAACTCGTACCCTACCTGTGCAATTTGAGAAAATGGTGGATGATGAGGTTCTAGAGGATCCAAACTTCGATACCAAGGTGGATAAAAATCAAACGTATCTCACAACATGGAAGGGCAAGCCGAGAGTTGAGCATCCGAAAGGTAACACACGTGGGTTCTACAACTCATCGGAGATGAGTTTTTCCTACCCGGGGAGAATTGATGGGGACATCATTATCAAGAGCATCGGACTCTGAATGTGAAAATATTTTAGTTGATTAGGATTATTTTAATTAGTGGTTTGTTTTAGGATTAGCTTCCTTATTTGAATCAATTAGAGGTCAGACACGTATACGTAATATGTGACTGTTAATCCCGTCACCTTATGCGCAACTATCGGAAAAGTGATCATATGTCTACCAATATATGCCAGAATTGTATGATTTTTATCTTGTTGGAAAGCTACTTCGATAAGCTTTCAAACAAGACTAATTTCACGTCAATCGAAAATCGTTTGGCCCTTCAAAAGTGGTTGCGTAATAAAAAATATGATTAATGGTGAAATTAATTATGGCCATTAGATTAGAAAGTGTTAATGGTTGATTAAGAATTTTATTTTAAGTAGTATTTTTAGGGTTTTGGTTTGCCTATTTAAAGGCTTGTAAACAACTTTATTATAGCTTTTTGATTAATAAAAATTTGAGAGTTGCTTTTGTGCAAACCCTAGAGAACTTGTGAAGAGTTTTTGATTGAAGGAGCGAATCTTTCCAAACTTGAGGAGTGTTTATGCATTTTTCATGTGACTTGGTGTGAAGCCGACGTGCAGCCTTGGTGCGAAGCCTTTAAAATCCTTGGTGTGAAGCCTTGGACCTCTATCCTCTTATGCCATATTTTCTCTATTTATCATATGGTAATATTTTTCCTTTGCTTTGATAAATTCCAAAACCCCCAAAATATTATTAATTTCAATCTTTTGATCTACCCTTCATTTATTTTAATCTTTCAAGCCTTATTTATTCACCTGAAAGGAATCAAGAGATGATACCGTGATTATCGCTTGGTACCCTAAACTAGAGCGAAACTCGAATCCTTCATAAGATCCAATTTTCTAGATTGGAAAATTTTAATGCATGCGAACGGTAAATTGAGTTACTCTAATTATTTAATTAAATTCTTTAAACTTCTTTATGTGTTTGGGCGATTTCAAATATTTCTATTATTCAATTTAATTTGTGGTTAATCCCAAACTTGCATAATTAGGGTTTTAGCGTTTGTCCCACATCAGTAAGGCTGCCTGATTTCCATTTGAATGGGTTTCAAATTTAGATTATTCTGACAATATGTGTATGACACTCACTGCTCAAGGAATCAATTAGTCAAGAAGAAGAAATTGCAAACTTTTGTACCAAACTTTTAAGAACCAATTTCCCACAATCCTATGTCTCCCACATTTGTACCAACTAAAGAATCATGATGAATAACACACTCATCAGTCAAAGGCACAATTACAATTCAAACAACAGAAATCCAGTTTGATCTGAACAACGCACTGTAAAATAAACAAAATGGACACAAAAAATTCATAGAAAAGCTTACCAAGAAGTAAAGTCTGCTGAACAGGATGAAAGTCCATGCTCATGGAGGATGAGCCTTGTTTCAGTGTTCGGGCAACAGTCCTAGCCAAGTCATCAGGACCGTACGAGCTTTGAGTATGATTATGACTGCGATAGTTGACTGACTGCAGAAAGCCAAAAATGATCAATAGATAGTGCTAACATGTCAGGATGTTAAACCATCAGCAAAAAATTTTCAAGACAAAATATCATAAACGTGCATGATGTAAAGACAATCCAGTTTACCTCATCAGAAATCCCAATGGGCCATGTTATTTTAGATACATGGTCAGAATCCACCGAGCGGTAATCTACAGCAGGGTCATTAGTTGGAGGAGTCTTAGGACGCTTCAAAATTGCAGCTACACAAAGAATTTGAAACTACTCAAGAAGTTAACAAAACAACTATGCCCTACACATTTTTACTGTTATCCTTATTGCCATTAATTTTGAGCTCAACCAAATCAATTAAGCTACCTGAATTTGTAGTAGTACTAAGTCCAATTGTCCCTCCAAAAACTGCGGAATGAGGTATATTAGGGGAATTAGACATCCAACCAGCAAAAGGAGTCGGAACGGCAACATTTTTTCTTACCGTAGTTCCATAATCTACCTAGATACTGAACATTCCTTTCTTTTTTTGTGTCTTTAAATTTGATCATGACCTTGCTTAACTGGCCAAAAAAAATCTCTCTAATTTTTTTTTTTTATGATTGAATGCTCTATAATTTTATTTTATTTTTAATACTACACGATGCTTATACTATTTATAAGATATTTCTACATAGGGATAATGGCTCATGACCGACATTTAAACACCTAATAGTGTTTAAATGCATGATTTATCATTGTGGCATCTGATACACATCTATGATCAATGTAAATTACCCAAATGGCAATCCATTGGTGGAATATGTCCTAAACAAAGGATCATGCTTCTAATTAGATGTAAACCATCCGATTGGTGAACTTTAACATCAGCCATCAAAATTAAGAACAACCATTGGTATTAGTGTGCACAGATTGGATGGTTCGAATCTCCCAAAAAGTATGATTTTTGGATCCATAGCCCTTCAATTGATGATATATCACTTTGACGGTATAGGTTTTCAAGATCATAAGCCAATCAATAGTGTCAGATCGTTTAAACACTATTTAAACTCCAATTTCCTCTAACCCGTTTGAGTTCATCTGTTGTTAAAGCACATTCCTCGATATGATCTAAATTCTGATTCGATTTATCATAAAATTACATAAAGTTTAAATTCTAGTGTCAGTTTGGACCTCGATTGTGTATCACCATGTCTATTTCCATTTTTTCAAAATATTTTCATTTACTTCATCTTAGTATTTGAAGCTCAGCTGTGTTAAAAAATGAAACCAATGACACTATTTGCTCAAAAGAACATCCATAGATATCATTAAATATAGTTGTATTCTCTTAAGCAGGGTTCATATATATATATAACTGTGAGAAGTTCACTTGTCCTTATTTTGTACCCTTCTTATTTTTATAATTCATACTGTAACTCCCTAAATTGTAACATTTCTTTGTTTATACTTTATTTCCAAAATATTTTCTTCAGTGACTAATTTAGTGTTCCCGAAATATGTCATTTATCTCTCTTATTTTTTTCTTTTCCAAATAATATAATTCCATTGGACACCTTTGTACTTGCTTTTGGAGAAAACAGTTTCTTTGAAGATGCAATTGGCTGCTGTTACAGAGGTATAAATTCCATTCTCAAGACAGTTATATGTACTTTTCTAATTATATATTCTTAAAAAAAAAACTGTATTTTCTTTTTCCTATAACCTTTCGCACTCGATATTTTAGTGGTGGTTTAATTAATCCGAATTTTAAAATCTAGCAGATGGACGATTTTGGGGAGAATTCCGGTTGGAAATGTCAAACAACCATGGATGGCTTCGGGAAACTGTAGGAAGAAACGAGCAAGTTCAGCTATTCCTGGTGCAAATAGCTTTCGCACATCCCAGTGACATTCAAATGGAGTGAAGCAACATTTGTTCTCACCGTAGTTCCATTGACCATTTTCTCTTTGACGAGCTCTTTCTATGTTTTCTACTTCCAATTGAATTAAAAGAACGGAAGATGAATGGAAAAAAACTTGGGTATATTTTGTACTTCTATGTTGCTTTTTTTGTTTCCTGAGATATCGGGCAAAACAGGTTCTGTGACTTCTGGGTGGTCATTTTGTTGGCTGCGAGTGGGTATGTGTAAGAGACTTCTCTCACAAGATTCCATGTCATAAAATGGAGTTTTGTGAGAGAAGTCACCCATTAATACCTACTCTCAGCCAACAAAAAATCACCCTGAAGTCATAGAACCTGTTTTTCCGATACCTAGGAAACCAAAAACAGCAACATAAAAGTAAAAATATTGCCAAATTTACTCTCAATCGCCTTCCATTCTTCTAATTCAGTTGGAACTAGAAATGGAAAAAAGAGAGATCATTATAAAGAGAGGTCAATGGGACTACGACAAGAACAAATGTTGCTTGGCTTTGACAACTGTGAGAGCTCATTTTCAGCAGGGAAGAGCAGATGAAAATATTCATTTTTTTTCTACTGTTTCCTTAAATAAGTGACACAGTCTGTGGTTCTTGGCATTTCTAATGGAGCTTCCTCAAAAACTGTCAATCCAATAGATTTTAAAACTAGGATACATTATAACTTTATCCCATCTATTTGGAGTTGGTTGTGCAAGTTCTATTTCTCTACTCGTATCTGATTAGTGCAATCAAAAAGATATATAGAAAGACAAGAAATTAAAGGGGAATAAGTCACTATGTTGGATTTTTTAGAGATCAAGAATTAGAGTTGTCAGAAAACTATTTAGAGGATGGATATATAAGATATGATATTTTTACTCTGGAAAGAAGTTAAAAAATGTTTACCTAATACTTCTTTTTAGGAAAAACTAAACAATAATAACAATAAATGGCCCATACACCAAGTGACTTCGTGCTTAGGTCATTTGAAACTAAAATATGTTTGATATATCTCATGCTTTAGCGAAGAAGTTTTTCTATTTTAAGTCTAATGCATAAGTTCAGTTTTTAACTAGTTAAATCTCCCTATTTTTCAAATGCATTTTCAATTATTTTTTTTCTATATACCATATATATAGGGGTTGAACCATGAACAACTTCTTATATATGCAACAGTGCAACTTTCAAATCTTTTTGCAAGTACATGTTTATAAATTTGCAAGGTTCAAAAATTTTGCATCTTCTTCAGTGACTAATTTAGTGTTCCCCAAACAGCTAGCTTTATCATAATGAATTTCAGTTGCTTCTTTATTATTATTATTTTTCTTTTCCACATAAATTTAGGTGGGTCTCCTGTTATAGAGCAGCCGTCCTGGATGGGTCTGAGATTTACGAAGGCTCGAGGGCATCACCACTCTAGTAGAACAGAATCAAATGATAATTTATATGTCGTAAAAGTAGTCTTCGACCTTCGTTTCCAATGCCCAAAGTAGCCTGGATATCTTATATAGAATAAAAATGATCTTAAAAGGATAATGAAATATGATAGTTTTATAATAAATCTAGTGATCAATTCCTAGAAAATAATTTATAAGAAGCAAGCAAAATATATAAAGAAATTTCAAAAAATTAAATAGATTTATCAGTGCTCCAATTTCTTGAGAAGCATTTGCAATTACTTTTGAAATTTCAATTTATTTTTTATTGGGAATCCCCAATCCATTCTGATTGGAGCAATTTTTGTCACCCATAGAAAAACCAAAACCAACAAAGGATCATAATCCAAGCCCTAAAATTACATTTTCCAGATTATTTATTTGATCTCTAATTTTAGCAGACTCTCTTAAAATGTTGATTTAGTCATTAGGCATTTATGTACTTGTTGGGTCAAAAGTAATCTGAATTGTTGATCATTTAGAATTAATTAATCTTCTAGTGACTAGGTGACGCAGTACGGTAACCCTATAATGCTTTAAGATGATTTTTATGTTATTTTGCTAAAATTAAATAAAATTAAATCAAGCTTAATCTCAAAATTAACTTGATACCTTAGGGTTTGAGAAATTTGATAGGCAAATCACGCTAGATCCG
Organism: Chloranthus sessilifolius; assembly: GCA_021018995.1. Lineage (NCBI taxonomy): Eukaryota > Viridiplantae > Streptophyta > Magnoliopsida > Chloranthales > Chloranthaceae > Chloranthus > Chloranthus sessilifolius. Next base: position 8,052,229 of record CM037591.1, read on the forward strand.
ACTAGGGTCCAGTTTGATGCACAAGTCCTATTAGATTTGAGGCCAGATCAGGTCTAGAGATAGAACTCTAGCTTTTTCCACGCTTGGGCGTTCATCGTCGATTCTTTGTAGATTCACGGGCTCTCACTAGGGTTGTGAAAATGGTTTAGGGCTCGTAATTGATTCACGGCTTTGTAACTGGCTTATAGTTTGGTATAGGTTTATAGTTTGATGGATTTAGGGTTCGATTGAATTAGGGCTTTTGAAATATGAGATCAAATTTAGGTAAAAGATGAAGATAAAACAAAGATAGATAATAGAAAAGAGAAAAAGATAGTTTTGGGAATCACTCCCTTGGCCTCACACCAAACCTATCTCGGGAAGAAGAATATTCAAGCAATAATGCATTCAAAATATTTAATAACTAATTAAAAAGTATTTACAAGCCTCCTTATATAGGCCATTAAAATAAAATTCGAAATAAAGAGTCCTAATAATAATAAAAGACTTAAAAAGGCAATTTTCGCAAAAATAAAAACTTCCCGTCGCTGGTTAGTCGCTTGTGGTCACGGACGTCCGTGCTCACTAAACAGTGAGCACTCTAAACTCCGGGCGTTTGTCCTGGGCCTACAGACGTCCGATGCCTGATGACGTTTTTTGCCTTCTTTTTCCCTCTGAAGCTGAAGTGCTCGGGCTCCCACTTCACTTCTTTCGACGCCGATAGAAGCGATGTAATTCAAAATCACTGTCCACGTACTCGATGTCCCCGTCAATTCCCCTAAATAAACCAAGTTTCATCACCGATGAAATACGCTCGTGGTAGATATCGATCAAGTCGGGGTTCAAACGACGAACTTCATTCTCGTGGATCCAAGTTTTTTCGAACTCTGATTTACCGACCCATTTAACCAAGTACTTTTGGAATCCCCATTATAGTGTAAAGATGACATGATCATTTATTATATCCTTTATCTCATCTTTTCTCTGTCTGCTTGGGATAGGAAGAGGTACAAGTTGTAAAGTTGGGTTGGGGCTATGAAGTGGCTGGAGTGGCTTTTCAATAGGTGGGGTGAAACCCAAGTAAGAAATCAAGTCCTCTACATTAAACGTTGAACTAACCCCCGTACTTGGAGGAAGTTCAAGCATGTATGCATTAGGACCACTCTTAGCCAAAATTCTAAAAGGTCTAGCGCTTCGAGATTGGAGCTTCTTTGCGGATCTCGATAGGAACCGCTCAGGCTTAATTCAGACCATCACATAATCACCCACCTGATATTCTTTAAAACACCTATGAGCATCAGCAGATAATTATATTGATTGTTGCTTGAATTAATCTTTTGTTTAATTTCGGTACGCAAGCTATGAATGTGCTGTGCAAATGCATCGGTAGCCTTTGATACTCTATGAGAAGCGGACATGGGGATCAAATCTAGTGGTGGCCTAGGCTTATGACCATGTACTACCTCAAAAGGACTCATGTCAATGGATCTGTTGACATAATTATTGTAGGCAAACTCAACTGTGAGTAAAATAGTATCTTAGGTCCTAATATGATCACCAACAAGACTACGAAGGAGATTTCCCAACCCCTATAGGTACACTCGGTTTGACCACCCGTTTGAGGGTGATAAGCCATTGAAAATTGAAGCATTGTGTCTATCATGTGCTAAATGGTCTTTCAAAAATAGCTAATGAATTTGGCAACCCTACCAGACACAATGGTTTTTAGCAACCCATGAAGACGTACTACTTCCGCGAAGAATAATTTAACAATGTGAGATGCATCGGAGGTCGTAGAACACAATATGAAGTGGGTCATTTTGGAAAATCGATCCACTACAATAAAGATAGAATCGTGCTTCCTCGGAGTTTTGGGAAGTCCAAGTACGAAGTCCATTGAGAAGTCTTGCCACGGTGTGTGTGGTATGGGTAACGGGGTGTACCAGTCATTATTTTGTTTGCTCTGTTTAGACACTTGACAAGTACGATAATGTTTAACGACTCGGGCTACATCTCTCATTAGGCTAGGCCAAAAAAACTTATCCTCGACGAGCACAATAGTCTTATTACGCCCGAATTGACCGTCTATCCCTCCAAAAATGAAAAAGTCACGCAATTAAGTGCGAGAGTTGCAAAGGTGATTGCCTTTAAACAAGTACCCATCGTGGATGGTATACAGGGGGTGTGTGTTGGTCGGGTCACTAAGGAGAGCGGTGCACTCAACTCCAAAATCTGGGCACTCGAGGTACTCTTCCTTTAATCTTTCGAACCCAACGACCTCGGTGCTCATAGAGTCCAAAGTTGCTACTCAACGACTAAGTGCATCAACAACCCTATTTTCAGCATCGGCCTTATGCTTTCACACGAATGTGAACCCTTGAAGGTACTCGATCCACTTCGCATGCCTTGGGTTCAACTTTATCTATGAAGCAAGAAAGTGTAAGGCTTCATGGTAGGAGAACAACACAAATTCTTGAGGCCTAAGGTAATGCTTCTAATACCAAAGAGATCGGACGACCACATAGAACTTTTTGTCATAGGTGGAGTATTTTTATTTTCATCTCATTAAGTTTTTCATTAAAATAGGTCACTGGGAGACCCTCTTGGCTAAGCACTCCTCCTATGCCTACACCTGATGCGTCACATGCGACTTCGAAGACTTTGGAAAAGTTCGGTAAGCGCATGACGGGTGCACTACTCATTCGCTGTTTGATCTCGGCAAAGGCTTTCGTCGCGGCTTTGCCCAATTTAAAGTCTCTTTTTTTTTATGCAATCAGTGATTGAGGCCATGATGATGCTAAAGCTTCTGATGAAGTGATGATAGAAAGTAGCCAAATTATGGAAGTTGCGGCCTTCGTGTATGTTCTTAGGCTCAGGCCAGTCCACAAAGGATTTAACCTTTTCGGGGTCCGCGACCATTCCATCGGCCGAGATAATGAATCCCAAGAAGACAACGGGACGTTATACAAAGGTGCGCTTCTTGAGATTCGCAAACAACTTCTCGCCTTGAGGGTCTCACAAACCAACCTAAGGTGGTTCAAGTGTTGATCATTGTCGTGACTATAAATCAAGATATCATCGAAATACAAAACAAGGAATTTGCCTAGAAACGACCTCAACACTTGGGTCATGAGTCTCATGAAAGTACTCGGGGCGTTAGAAAGCCCAATAGGCATGATCGTCCACTAATAAAGACCATCCTTGATCTTAAAGACGGTTTTCCACTCATCACCGGGGTGGATTCAAACATGATGGTAGCTACTCTTAAGGTTTATCTTGAAAAAGATAGTGACACCAACCATCATATCGAGCATGTCATCGAGCCTTGGTATGGGAACCGATACTTAACCGTAATCTTATTGATCGCACGGCTATTCAGACACATGCGCCTCATACCATCTTCCTTAGGAGTGAGTAGAGCAGGTACGGCACACGGGCTCATGCTCTCTTGGATGAACCCTTTCTGAAGGAGCTCATTGACTTGTTGAATCAACTCATTGTGCTCAACTGGATTCAACCTAATTGACGAGGACGTCGAGTACGTGGACATCGGTTTTGGACCACACCGCTTCTACCGGCGTCGAAAGAAGCGAAGAGGGAGCTCGAGTACATCAGCTTCAGAGGGAAAAAGGAGGCAAAAGACGTCATTAGGCGACGGACGTCCAAAATTTGGAGTGCTCACTGTTTGGTGGGCACGAACGTCCGTGACCACAAGCAACAAACGTCCGTGGTCACCAGGACGGGCATCCGTGGACGTCGTGCCACCAACGACGGGAAGTTTTTATTTTTGCGAAAATTACCTTTTAAAGTTTTTTATTATTATTAGGACTCTTTATTTCGAATTTTACTTTAGTGGCCTATATAAGGAGACTTGTAAATACTTTTTAATTAGTTTATTGAATATTTTGAATGCATTATTGCTGGAATGTTCTTCTTCCCGAGATGGGTTTGGTGTGAGGGCAAGGGAATGATCCCAAAGGTATTTTCTTATCTTTTATATTCCCTAACTTCCCTAGTATCGTCATCTAATCCATCCAGCTATTCTGAACCCAAATCTATTAGTTTCTTCGATCCTGCCCACAAAATGATTTTACTAATATAAAGAACAATCACACCCACAAAATAAACACAACAATTTTTATGTGAAAAACCCTATCACAGGTAAAAACCACATGATCTATCTCAGATTCAAGGCAAGCAATCCACTATGAAAAAATAAAATTTTCTTACAGTGATTTTAAGAATGAAATGACCAATTACTCTTCTCACCAACAATGACCACGTCTCATGATCATTCCTTCTGTAGCATAAAGCAATCGCCGCCTTCAACCGTCGTCTCTTACGAAGGTCTACTCGTCTCACACGAGCCAACAAACATAATCTCAAATCATAGAGGAAAAGGTTCTTTGAGATTTAGATCTAATCGGTATAACAAAAAGTTATCTCAAAGAGAAAAAGGGAAACCAGAATAAATTTTACGAAATAGAAAATTTTTCCCAGAAGTTCTAACTTCTCGAAATTGAAATCCCATTATATAATGTCGGGGCACGGACATCCGTGAATCACTCATGGATGTCCGTGGGTTCAGTCACGGACGTTCGTCCATCCGACAATGACAACAATTCTATCACACCTATTCTACTTGGCATTCATACACATTTTCTGAGTTTTACTAGGTTAGATTATTATTTTGACAAAATAACTTACAATCTCCCTCTTTGTCATAATCATGACAAAACCTAGGTTACAAGGACTCAAAGAAATAAAAAAATGCATCATATTTGCTCTTGCCTAAGTCCTATATATCATTCTAACATGAAATGCATAAATTACAACTTCATTTGCTCCCCCTTACTAATTTTTCAAGTTGAATAACCTAAAGACTATCTTTATATTGATGTCTTCACATTGAAACATTTATCTGTTACCTGAACAATAAAACATAATATCAAGTATAACAGTGTACAAAAGAGTAATAAAAAATAATCAAAGATCAAATATAATCATTAACTAACCAATTTCCCCCTTTTTGTCATAATGTGATAATAAGATTAAATAACAAGCATCCATGAGATCGGAGCATACAATGATAATTAGATAAAAGATATGATCATTTATAAAGATAATGATTACAAAAAGTTAGTTTAAGAAAGTACCCTAAACAACAAACATCTAAAACCAAACATATCTAAAATTTGCACAACTAAACAACAAACCCGAATATCAAACATATCTAAATAACACAACCATCATCTCCATTAAACAAACATCTAAATAAGCAATCACCAAAATCAATCAAGCACGCCACAATCACTGTGGTGGAAACTGAGACCCAGGTGGATGAAAGACACTATCAAAATGATGGATCATCGCAGTGAACCCATCTGCCATAATCATCTAAAGGGAAGACAACTGCTCCCCATACGAAGTAAACCCTGTCTCAACACGCGTTGCAAGGTTATGAATATCATAATCAATACGATCAAAACGTTGATCATAGAAATGCGCCTCCGGACCCAGAAATGGAGGAATTGGAATGTCACCAAGACCAACATTTCCCTCAGCATTCACTTCAACATCCTCATCATCATAACTTTCGTCAATGAACTTGACGTCATCTAGATCAATCCGTACTCTTTTACCAAATTTTGTGAATTCCCAAGCGGAGCCATCACTCTAGTGGTCGCTAGAAAAGGAGGAAGATTCATTTGTACAACAACAATCTTTCCAATGATTATAGGAAAGGGAAGAGACCACTTGGACGAATCGTCACACATACGACGGGCGATCATCTCAAAAATAATTGTCGATATACATAGAGGACGTTCCTTTTCAAGTAGGAACATCAGATAGATCGTTTCCCATCGAACTTGATCTTTATTTCCCGCTCGTGGTGTCAGTGTGGCAAAAAGTACATGACGAAGCCATTGGAAACACAGTTTAAGAGATGAGTAATGAAGTGCTACACCAGTCTGACGATCAGGTACATCGCAGATGAAGTCATACACAGTAGAAGGTGGAAACAAAGAATATACTTCACTCTCTTCGACGGTAAAACTATGGCCATCTATATTTAAAGGAATACTAAGTACTTCTGAAATTTGAAGAGGTGAGATGCGGATTTTAGTACCTAATATGTAGGAGATGGCATAGCTTTTTGTGCAATCCTCTACGATGTGACTTTTGATCAGATTAGCGTAAGAGCATCGAACCACATCGGTGTACGCCGTATCGGAGAGAGAGAAAAGAAAGCCAACAACGACTCTCGAACAAGGTGAAAAGATCGTGATCTCATAGAAACTGTTCGAAAACTACACGTTTAGCAATCAAAGATCTCATTGCAAAAAGTCAATTAAAGCGCTCTTCGTGCGCCGGAGATGGGAAGCGTTGAAAATTATATGAAGGTGGTGTGGAACCCGATGTCGAAGTCGAAGCTAAATTTTTCTTTGAATTTTTGCGACATAGAAGCATTTTAGTAAGTAATCCGGTCAAAAATAGAAAAAAAAATTTAAACTTTGGTGAAAATGGGTGAAATGAGAGTAACTTCGGTGAAATTATGAAAGAAATCTGGTAAAAAAAATGTTAAAAAGTCAAAATTGGACTGTTTTCGAAAATTGGCACGAACATCCGTCAGTTTGACCACGGACGTCCGTCAAAATGAGAATTTGTGTGAAACATCAATCTAAGTCGTTCAAAGAAAGCACAATTGAATATGATTTTTATGCTATTTTGTCGAAATTAAATAAAATTAAATCAAGCTTAATCTCAAATTAACTCGATACCTTAGGGTTTGAGAAATCCGATAGTCAAATGACGCTAGATTCGACTAGGGTCCAATCCGATGCGCAAGTCCCGTTAGATTTGAGGTGGGATTGGGCCTAGAGTTAGAACTCTAGCTTTTCCAAGTTTAGGCGTTCGTCCTCAATCCAATGTAAGATTCACGGGCTCTCACTAGGGTTGCGGAATTAGGTTTATAATTTTGTAATAGGCTTATGGTTTGGTTTATGGCTCTTATTGATTTAGGGCCTCAAAAGAGGTTTACGATTTTGAGATCGAAGAAACTAATAGATTTGGGTTCAGAATAGGTGGATGGATTAGATGAAGATAATAGGGAAGTTAGGGAATAAAAAAGACAAGAAGATACCTTTGGGAATCACTCCCTTGGCCTCAGACCAAACCCATCTTGGGGAAAAAAATATTTAAGCAATAATGCATTCAAAATATTCAATAAACTAATTAAAAAGTATTTACAAGCCTCCTTATATAGGCCACCAAAGTAAAATTCGAAATAAAGGGTCCTAATAATAATAAAATACTTAAAAAGATAATTTTCGCAAAAATAAAAACTTTTCGTCGCTGGCGGCATGACGTCCACGGACGTCCGTCGTCTGTGGTCATGGATGTCTGTGCTCACTAAACAGTGAGCACTCCCAATTCCGGACGTCCGTCGCCTGATGACGTCTTTTGCCTCATTTTTTTCTCTAAAGTTGAAGTACTCGGGCTCCCTTTTCGCTTCTTTCGACACCAGTAGAAGCGATGTGGTCTAAAACTGATGTCCACGTACTCGAAGTCCCCGTCAATTCTCCTAGACAAAAAAGGTTTCATCACTGATGAAACACGCTCGTGGTAGATGTCAATCAAGTCGGGGTTCAAACGACGAACTTCATTCTCGTGGATCCAAGTGTTTTCGGACTTCGATTTGTCGACCTATTTAACCAAGTACTTCTGGAATCCCCCGTTATGTGTAGAAATGACATGATCATTTAATATATCCTCTATCTCATCTTTTCTCTGTCTGCTTGGGGTAAGAAGAGGTAAGGGTTGCAAGGTTGGGTTGGGGCTATGAGGTGACTGCAGTGGGTTTTCATGAGGTGGGGTAAAACCCAAGTAAGAAATCAAGTCCTTCACATTGAACGTTGAACTAACCCCGTACTTGGAGGAAGCTCAAGCCCGTATACATTAGGATCACTCTTAGCCAAAATTCTAAACGGTCCAACGCCTCGAGATCAAAGCTTCTTTATGGACTCCAATGGGAACCGCTCAGGCCTAATTTGGACCATCACATAATCACCCTCTTGATATTTTTTAAAACGCCTGTGAGCATCAGTAGATAATTTATATTGATTGTTGCTTGAATTAATCTTTTGTCTAATTTTGGCATGCAAGTTATGAATGTGTTGTGCAAATGCATCGGCAGACTCTGATACTCTATGGGAAGCGGACATGGGGATCAAATCTAGTGGTGTCCTAGGCCAATAACCATGTACTACCTCAAAAGGACTCATGCCTATGGACCTATTAACAGAATTATTGTAGGCAAACTCAGTTGTGGGTAAAATGGTATCCCATGTCCTAACATGATCACCGACTAGACTACGAAGGAGATTTCTTAAACTCCTATTGGTACTCTCCGTTTGGCCTTTCGTTTGACAGTGATAAGCCATTGAAAATTGAAGCATTGTGTCTATCATGAGTCAAAGGGTCTTCCAAAAATAGCTAGTGAATTTGACATTCCTATTAGACACAATGGTTTTGGGCAACTCATGAAGACGCACTACCTCCGCGTTCTAAGACCTCCGACATACTACCTCTGCAAAGAACAATTTTATAATGTGAGATGCATCACAGGTCTTAGAACGTGGATGTAGTACGCCTTCATGGGTTGCCCAAAACCATTGTATCTGATAGGGATGTCAAAAACACTAGCTATTTTTGGAAGACCCTTTCGCACATGATGGACACAATGCTTCAATTTCCAACTGCTTGTCACCCTTAAACGGATGGCCAAACGAAGAGTACCAATAGGGGGTTGGGAAATCTCCTTCTTAGTCTAGTCGGCGATCATGTTAAGACATGAGATACAATTTTACCCACAGTTGAGTTTGCCTATAATAGTTCTGTCAATAGGTCCATAGGCATGAATCCTTTTGAGGTAGTACATGGTCATAGGCCTAGGGCACCACTAGATTTGATCCCTATGTCCGCTTCCCATAGAGTATTAGAGTCTGCTGATGCATTTGCACAACATATTCATAACTTGGATGTCGATATTAGACAAAAGATTAATTCAAGCAACAATCAATATTTTAAAGAATTATGTGATGGTCTCTTTCCATTGGGATCCGCAAAGAAGCTCCAATCTCGAGGGGCTTGGGAAACTCATAAAAATTGGTAAACGAGTACGGATTGATCTAGATGACGTCGAGTTCATGGAAAAAAGTTCTGACGATGAGGATGTTGGAGTGAATGCTGAGAGAAATGTTGGTCCTGGTGACATTCCAATTCCTCCTTCATTTCCGGGTCCGAAGGCGCATTACTATGATCAACATTTTGATCGTATTGATTATGATATTCATAACCTTGCAACACGTGTTGAGACGAGATTTACTTTGTATGAGGAGCAGTTGTCTTCCCTTCGGATGACTATGGTAGACGGGTTCACTGCGATGGTACATCGTTTTGATAGTGTCTTTCCTCCACCTGGGTCTCAGTTTCCATCACAGTGATTGTGGTGTATTTGATTGATTTTAGTGATTGCTTGTTTTGATGTTTGTTTAATGGAGATGATAGTTACGTTATTTAGATATGTTTGATATTCGAGTTTTGTTGTTTAGTTGTGAAAATTTTAGATATGTTTGGTTTTAGATGTTTGTTGTTTAGGGTATTTTCTTAAACTAACTTTTTGTAATCATCATGTTTATAAATGATCATATCTTTTATCTAATTATCATTGTGTGCTCCTATCTCATGGTTGCTTGTTATTTAATCCCATTGTCACATTATGACAAATGGGGGGAGATTGGTTAGTTTATGATTATATTTGATCTTTGGTTATTTTTTATTACTTTCTTGTACACTGTTACACTTGATCTTATGTTTCATTCTTTCACATAACAGATAAAAGTTTCAATGTGAAGACATCAATATAAAGATAGTCTTTAGGTTATTCAACTTATTTGGCAAATTAGTAAGGGGGAGCAAATAGAGTTGTAATTTATGCAGTTTATGTTAGAGTAATGTATAGGACTTAGATGAGAGCAAATATGATGTATTTTTTTTATTTCTTGAAGTCATTGTAACCTAGGTTTAGTCATGATTGTGATAAAGGGGGAGATTATAAGTTATTTTGTCAAATTTTTTATCTAACCTAGTAAAGCTCCCAAAATGTGTATGAATGCCAAGTAGAATAGATGTGACAAAATGGTTGCCATTGTCGGATGGATGGACGTCTGTGACTTAACCCACGGACATCCGTGAGTGATTCACGGACGTCCGTGCCCCGACATTATATAATGGGATTTCAGTTTCGAGAAGCTAGAACTTCTGGAAAAAAACTTCTATTTCGAAAAATTTCTTCTGATTTCCCTTTTTCTCATTGAGTTAACTTTGTGTTATACCGATTAGGTCTAAATCTCAAAAAACCTTTTCCTCTATAATTTGAGGTTATGTTTGTTGGCTCGTGTGAGACAAGTGGACCTTCGTAAGAGACGACGGTTGAAGGCGGTGATTGTTTTATGCTATGGAAGGAATGATCGTGAGACGCGGTCGTTGTTGGTGAGAAGAGTGATAGGTCATTTCATTCTTAAAATCACTGTAAGAAATTTATTTTTTCATAGTGGATTGCTTGCCTTGGATCTGAGATAGATCTCGTGATTTTTACCTGTGATATGGTTTTCCACGTAAAAATTGTTGTGTTTATTTAGTGGGTGTGATTGTTCTTTATATTAGTAAAATTATTTTGTGGGTAGGATCGAAAAAACTAAAAGATTTGGGTTCAGTATAGGTGGGTGGATTAGATGAAGATAATAGGGTCACCAAGACGGACGTCCCTGGATGTTGTGTCGTCAGCGACGAGAAGTTTTTATTTTTGCGAAAATTGCCTTTTTAAGTCTTTTATTATTATTAGGACTCTTTATTTCGAATTACTTTGGTGGCCTATATAAGGAGGCTTGTAAATATTTTTTAATTCATTATTGAATATTTTAAATACATTATTGCTAGAATATTCTTCTCGAGATGGGTTTGGTGTGAGGTCAAGGGAGTGATTACCAAAGCTATCTTTTTATCTTTTATATTGCCTATATCTATTTTCTCTTTATCTTTTACCTAAATTTGATCTCATATTCCAAAAGCCTTAATTCAATCGAACCCTAAATCCATCAAACCATAAATCTATTCCACACTATAAGCCTATTACAAAGCCATAAACCGATTGCGAGCATTAAACCAATTCTGCAACCCTAGTGAGAGCCCGTGAATCTACAATGAGTCGACGACGAACGCCCAAGCCTTGAAAAAGTTAGAGTTCTATCTCTAGGCCTTATTTCGCCTCAAATCTAACGGGAGTTGCGCATCAGACTGGATCATAGTTGGATCTAGCGTGATTTGCCTATCGGATTTCTCAAACCCTAAGGTATCGAGTTAATTTGGATATTAAGCTTGATTTAATTTTATTTAATTTCGGTAAAATATTATAAAAATCATATTCACACAGTATAGGGTTCCGCTCCCGCGTCACCTAGCCACTAGAAGATTAATTAATTCTAAATGATCAACAAATCAGGTTTACTTTTTGACCCAACAAGTACATAAATGCCTATCAACTAAATCAACATTTTAAGAGAGTCTACTAAAATTAGAGATCAGATAAATAATCTGGAAAATGTAATTTTAGAGCTTGGATTATGATCATATGTTGGTTGTGGTGTTTCTATGGGTGACAAAAATTGCTCCAATCAGAATGGATTGGGGATTCCCAATAAAAAATAAAATGAAATATCAAAAGTAATTGCAAGTGCTTGTCAAGAAATTGGAGCACTGATAAATCTATTTAATTATTTGAAATTTCTTTATATATTTTGCTTGCTTCTTATAAATTATTTTCTAGGAATTGATCACTAGATTTATTATAAAACTATCTGATTTCATTATCCTTTTAAGATCATTTTTATTCTATATAAGATATGCAGGCTACTTTGGGCATTGGAAATGAAGGTCGAACACTACTTTTGCGACATCTAAATTATCATTTGATTTGGTTCTACTTGACTGGTGATGCCTTCGAGCCTTCGTAAATCTCAGGCCCATCCAGGACGGCTGCTCTATAACAGGAGACCCACTTATATTTATTTGGAAAAGAAAAAAATTAATAATAAAGAAGCAACTGAAATTCATTATGATAAAGCTAGCTGTTAGGGGAACACTAAATTAGTCACTAAAGAAGATGCAAAAATTTTGAACCTTGCAAATTTATAAACATGTAGTTGCAAAAAGATTTGAAAGTTGCACTCTTGCACATATAAGAAGCAGTTCATGGTTCAACCCCTATATATATATGGTATATAGAAAAAAAAATTGAAAATGCATTTGAAAAATAGGGAGATTTAACTCGTTAAAAACTGAACTTGTGCATTAGACTTAAAATAGAAAAACTTCTCCACTAAAGCATGAGATATATCAAAAATATTTTAGTTTCAAATGACCTAAGCACGAAGTCACTTGGTCCATGGGCCATTTATTGTTATTATTTAGTTCCCCTTTAATTTCTTGTCTTTCTATATATCTTTTTGAGTCACATTAATCAGATATGAGTGGAGAAATAGAACTTGCACAACCAACTCCAAATAGATGGGATAAAGTTATTATGTATCCTAGTTTTAAAATCTATTGGATTGACAGTTTTTGAGGAAGCTCCATTAGAAATGCCAAGAACCACAAACAATGTCACTTATTTAAGCAAACAGTAGAAAAAAAATGAATATTTTCATCTGCTCTTCCCTGCTGAAAATCAGCTCTCAAAGTTGTCAGAGTTGTTCTTGTCGTAGTTCCATTGACCTCTTTCTTTATAATGATCTATCTTCTTTCCTTTTCTAGTTTCAACTAAATTAGAAGAATGGAAGGCGATTGAGAGTAAATTTGGCAATATTTTTACTTTTATGTTGTTGTTTTTGGTTTCCTAGGTACCGGAAAAACGGGTTCTATGACTTTAGGGTGATTTTTTGTTGGCTGAGAGTGGGTATTAATGGGAGAAGTCTCTCACAAAACTCCATTTTATGACAAAGATAACATAGAATCTTGTGAGAGAAGTCTCTCACAAATACCCACTCACAGCCAACAAAATGACCACCCAGAAGTCACAAAACCTGTTTTGCCCGATATCTCAAAACACAAAAACAGCAACATAGAAGTACAAAATATACCCAAGTTTTTTTTCCATTCTTTTAATTCAATTGGAAGTAGAAAATATAGAAAGAGCTCATCAAAGAGAAAATGGTCAATGGAACTATGGCGAGAACAAATGTTGCTTCACTCCATTTGAATGTCACTGGGATGTGCGAAAGCTATTTGCACCAGGAATAGCTGAACTTATTCGTTTCTTCCTCCAGTTTCCCCAAGTCGTCCGTGGTTGTTTCACATTTCCCACCGGAATTCTCCCCAAAATCGTTCATCTGCTTGATTTTAAAATTCGGATTAATTAAACCACCATTAAAATATCGAGTGTGTAAGGTTATAAGAAAACAAAAATACAATTTTTTTTTTTAAGAATATATAATTAGAAAACTACATATAACTGTCTTGAGAATGGAATTTATACCTATGTAACAGCAACCAATTGCGTCTTCAGAGAAACTGTTTTCTCCAAAAGCAGGTACAAAGGTATCCAATGGAATTATATTATTTGGAAAAGAAAAAAATAAGAGAGATAAATGACATAGATAAGGTACCTGTTTGGGGAACACTAAATTAGTCACTGAAGAAAATATTTAGGAAATAAAGTATAAACAATGAAATGTTAGAATTTAGGGAGTTATAGTATGAATTAGAAAAATAAGAAAGGTACAAAATAAGGACGAGTGAACTTCTCACATATATATATATATATATATATATATATATATATATATATATATATATATATATATATGAACTCTTTTTATGACAATACAGCTATGTTTAACTATATCTGTGGATGTTCTTTCGAGCAAATAGTGTCATTGGTTTCATTTTTTAAGAAAACATGACACAGCTGAGCTTCAAATACTAAGATGAAGAAAATGCACATATTTTGAAAAAATGGAAATAGACATAGTGATACACAATTGAGGTCCAAACTAACGCTAGAATTCAAACTTTATGTAATTTATGATAAATCGAAATCAGAATTTAGATCATATTGAGAAATGTGCTTTAACAACAGATGAACACAAACGGGTTAGAGGAAATTGGAGTTTAAATAGTGTTTAAACGATCTTACACTATTGATTGGCTTATGATCTTGAAAACCTATACCGTCAAAGTGATATATCATCAATTGAAGGGCTATGGATCCAAAAATCACACTTTTTGGGAGATTCGAACCATCCAATCTGTGCACTCTAATACCAATGGTTGTTCTTAATTTTGATGGCTGATCTTAAAGTTCACAAATCGGATGGTTTACATCCAGTTAGAAGCATGATCCTTTGGCTAGGACATATTCCACCAATGGATTGCCATTTGGGTAATTTATATTGATCATAAATGTGTATCACAAGGCACAATGATAAATCATGCATTTAAACATGATCAGGTGTTTGAATGTCGGTCATGAGCCATTATCCTTATGTAGAAATATCTTATAAACAGTATAAGCATCGTGTAGTATTAAAAATAAAATAAAATTATAGTACATTCAATCATGAAAAACAATTAGAGAGATTATTTTTGGCCAGTTAAGCAAGGTCATGATCAAATTTAAAGACACAAAAAAAGAAAGGAAGGTTCAGTATCTAGGTAGATTATGGAACTACGGTAAGAAAAAATGTTGCCGTTCCGACTCCTTTTGCTGGTTGGATGTCTAATTCCCCTAATATACCTCATTCCGCAGTTTTTGGAGGGACAATTGGACTTGGTACTACTACAAATTCAGGTAGCTTAATTGATTTGGTTGAGCTCAAAATTAATGGCAATAAGGATAGCAGTAAAAATGTATAGGGCATAGTTGTTTTGTTAACTTCTTGAGTTGTTTCAAATTCTTTGTGTAGCTGCAATTTTGAAGCGTCCTAAAACTCCTCCAACTAATGACCCTGCTGTAGATTACCGCTCTGTGGATTCTGACCATGTATCTAAAATAACATGGCCCATTGGGATTTCTGATGAGGTAAACTGGATTGTCTTTACATCATGCACGTTTATGATATATTGTCTTGAAATTTTTTTGCCGATGGTTTAATATCCTAACATGTTAGCACCATCTATTGATAATTTTTGGCTTTGTGCAGTTAGTCAACTATCCCAGTCAGAATCATCCTCAAAGCTCGTACGGTCCTGATGACTTGGCTAAGACTGTTGCCTGGACACTGAAACAAGGCTCATCCGCCATGAGCATGGACTTTCATCTTGTTCAGTAGACTATACTTCTCGGTCAGCTTTTTTGTGTGCATTTTGTTGATTTTACAGTGCTTAGTTCAGATCAAACTGGATTTCTGTTGTTTGAATTGTGCCTTTGACTGATGAGTGTGTTATTCATCATGATTCTTTAGTTGGTACAAAAGTGGGAGACATAGGATTGTGGGAAATTGGTTCTAGGGAGAGATTGGTTCTTAAAAATTTCAATGTTTGGGATGATAGAACATTATCAATCCCTCGTCATATGCGATTTCTTCTTCTTTGACTAATTGATTCCTTGAATAGTGAGTGCCATACACATATTGTCAGAATAATATGAACTTTAAACCCATTCAAATGGAAATCAGGCAGCCTCACTGATGCAGGACAAACGCTAAAACCTTAATTATGCAAGTTTGGGATTAGCCATAGAAATATTTGAAATCGCTCAAACACATAAAAAAGTTTAAATAATTTAATTAAACAATTAGAGTAACTCAATTTACCGTTTGCATGCATTAAAATTTTTCGATCTAGAAAAACGGATCTGATAAATGATTCGAGTTTCGCTCTAGTTTAGGGTACCAAGCGATAATCATGGTATTGCCTTTTGATTTCTCTAGGGTGAATAAATAAAACTTGAAGGATTAAAACAAATAAAAGGGCATATCAAAAGATTGAAGCTAATAATATTTTGGGGGTTTTGAAATTTATCAAATTAAAGAAAAAATATTATCATATGATAAATAGAGAAAAGATGGAATAAGAGGATAGAGGTCCAAGGCTTCACACCAAGGATTTTCAAAGCTTCGCACCAAGGTTGCACGTCTGCTTCACACCAAGTCACACGAAAAATTCATAAATACTTCTCAAGTTTCGAAAGATTCGCTCTCTTGATCGAAAACCCTTCACAAATTCTCTAGGGTTTGCACAAAAGCAACTCTCAAATTTTCATTAATCAAAAAACTATAATCAAGTTATTTACAAACCTTTAAATAAGCAAATCAAAATCCTAAAAATACTACTTAAAATAAAACTCTTAATCAACTATTAAAACTTTCTAATCTGGTCATAATTAATCTTATTTTTTTATTACGCAACCACTTTTGAAAGATCAAACGATTTTTAATTGATCCTGTTTGAAAGCTTATCGAAGTAGCTTTCCAACAAGCTAAAAATCACATAATTTCGATATATTGGTAACCTTATGACCATTTTTCTGATGGTTGCGCAGAAAGTGACAGAATTAACAGCCACATATCACATATATGTGTTTGACTCCTAATTGATTCAAATAAGGAAACTAATCATAAAACAAACCACTTATTAAAAGAATTCTAATCAACTAAAACATTTTCACATTCAAAGTCTGATGCTCTTGATTGTGATGTCCCTATCAATTCTCCTCAGGTGATAAAAACTCATCTCCAATGAGTTGTAGAATCCACGTGTGGTACCTTTCGGATGCTCAACTCTCGGCTTGCCCTTCTATCTTGTGAGATACGTCTGATTTTTATCTACCTTGGTATCGAAGTTTGGATCCTCTAGAATCTCATCATCCCCCCTTTTCTCATATTGCACAGGTAGGGTACGGGTTATGTATTGATTAAAGGGATTTAGCTCGGTTGTTTGGGTCATAAGGAATCGATCAAAGGGCGTGATGGTTGGATCTATAATAGGTATAAGATCCGCTACTGCAACTATCGGGTGATTGCCCTTTCCTAGAGGAAGATCTAGACCTTCATCATTCCCTTTTTTCAAGAGTGAAAAAGGTTTCACATACTTAACACTATCGTGAATCAATACAAAATTGCCATTATTAAATTCAATAAACATATTCAATGGGTCAGTACAATTATGCATATTTTCATTGTTCAATAAAATCTGGTTGTTAGTCTCATGCAAGTTAGAATGATGATATGTTCCTATCGATTCTAATGATTCATGCGGTACAAACTCACTACCAACACTTTCTTCGGTAATAGGAATCCTTCTAACAAAACCTACGGTTCTCACGGGAACCTCATCCTCCTCATCACTTAGCATTTATGTAGGCTCATAAACTTCTACCCCTAACTCTTCGTTCTCCTTCTCATTATCCTATTGGATGATTAAGGTTTGTGATTTACTGGGAGATTGAGACGCAAAGTGACCAAAACCTTGGCACCTGTAACACTGTTGTGATGCGCGTCGAAAATTATCGACCAGTGGTCCTTTACCCTTGAGAACTCACGGATTTTGGGGATTGACCACAGGCATTATTCGTCTTTTCAGTAGGACGAGATTGAAAATCAGGATTAGAAGGCTTAGATCGATCGCTAACTGGAGAGTCGAGATACCTCTTTAACTCTTGCACTCTACTGTAACACTCTTCTAGATCCTCAACAGAGGTGAGGGATGAGTTCTTTTCGCAACTCCGGACATAAACCAATACAAAACCTAAACAATGTGACTTGTGGGCTCTCATAAGATTTAACCCGATATAAATATTTCTCAAACTTATTGAAGTACTCATCAACGGACATGTTTTCTCGTTTCAAACCATGCCATTGATTCATGAGTCGTTGGTTGTAGGACAGAGGAACATATTTATCATGAAGTTTCTCCTCATGTCCGCCTATGTGGCGATGGGTTCGCGATCGAGGGCTTCTCGACGTCGCTCCACACTAGTCCAATAAAGCTTGACTTGTCCCACGAGTTTTATTTTGGCAAACCGTCCCTTGCGCCCATCCGAAATTTCATACCATTCAAAATAATGGTCCATGGCTACTGCCTAATCTATGTAAATTTTGGGGTCCATCTTTCCTTCGAAAGTGGGTGCATCAACCTTAACTGATTTTGTGGTTCTCTCATCCGGGTCAGGACGATACTCACGTCTAGGAGGATCCCTCCTCTCATCAAGATTAACCCTACGATATTCACCATGAGTCGATCTAGGCAACTCTTGGAGTTGTGCCGATAAATCAACCTGTTGGACTTGTTGATTTTGCAATTGGGTTTGAATGGAAGCCATCTGGGTATTAAAGCTTTCGGCTAATTGCTCTGAATTCATTGCAACACACAAAAAGGAAAACACTAACTGATGCAAAGGAAACCTAAAGACAAAATTAAATCCTAAAACCTATATGGACACCAACAACCCTAAACTAAAATTGTTCTCTGATACCAAACTGATGCAGGATAAACGCTAAACTGCGAAGAGAGTGAAGTATATTCTCTGTTTTCACCTTCTATTGTGAATGACTTCGTCTGTGATGCACCTGATCGTCCAACTAGTGCAATACTTCATTACTCATCTCTTAAACTGCGTTTCCAATGGCTTTGTCGTGTACTTTTTGCCACATTGACGCCAGGAGCGGGAAATAAAGATCAAGTTCGATGGAAAACGATCTATCTGATGTTCCTACTTGAAAATGAACGTCCTCTGTGTATGCCGACAATTATTTTTGAGATGATCACTCGTAATATGCGTAACGATTCGTCCAAGATGTCTCTTCCCTTTCCTATCATCATTGGAAAGATTGTTTCTACTCAAATGAATCTTCCTCCTTTTCTAGCGACCACTAGAGTGATGGCTCCGCTTGGGAAACTCACAAAAATTGGTAAAAGAGTACGGATTGATCTAGATGACGTCGAGTTCAATGATGAAAGTTCTAACGATGAGGATGTTGGAGTGAATGCTGAGGGAAATGTTGGTCCTAGTGACATTTCAATTCCTCCATTTCTAGGTCCGGAGGCGCATTACTACGATCAATGTTTTGATCATATTAATTATGATATTCATAACCTTGCAACACGTGTTGAGACGGGATTTACTTTGTATGGGGAGCAGTTGTCTTCCCTTCAGATGACTATGGCAGACGGGTTCGCTGCGATGATGCATTGTTTTGATAGTGTCTTTCCTCCACCTGGGTCTCAGTTTCCATCGTAATGATTGTGGTGTGTTTTATTGATTTTAGTGATTGCTTGTTTAGATATTTGTTTAATGGAGATGATGGTTGTGTTATTTAGATAGGTTTGATATTCGGGTTTTGTTGTTTAGTTGTGAAAATTTTAGATATGTTTAGTTTTAGATGTTTATTGTTTAGGGTATTTTCTTAAACTAACTTTTTGTAATCATCATGTTTATAAATGATCATATCTTTTATCTAATTATCATTGTGTGCTTCTATCTCATGGTTGCTTGTTATTTAATCTTATTGTCGCATTATGACAAAAAGGGGGAGATTGGTTAGTTTATAATTATATTTGATCTTTGGTTATTTTTTATTACTCTCTTGTACATTGTTACATTTGATCTTATGTTTTATTCTTTTAGGTAACAGGTAAAAGTTTCAATGTAAAGACATCAATACAAAGATAGTCTTTAGGTTATTCAATTTACTTGGCAAATTAGTAGGGGGGAGCAAATAGAGTTGTAATTTATGCATTTCATGTTAGAATGATGTATAGGACTTAGATAAGAGCAAATATGATATATTTTTTTATTTCTTTGAGTCCTTATAACTTAGGTTTTGTCATGATTCTGACAACGGGAGAGATTGTAAGATATTTTGTCAAAATTATGATCTACCCTAGTAAAGCTCCCAAAATGTGTATGAATGCTAAGTAAAATAGGTGTGAAAAAATTGTTGTCATTGTCGGATGGACGGACGTCCGTGGCTGAACCCACAGACATCCGTGGATATGGGCATCCATGAGTGATTCACGGACGTTCGTGCCCCAATATTATATAATGGGATTTCAGTTTCGGGAAGTTAAAACATATGGGAAAAATTTCTTTTGATTTCCCTTTTTTCTCTTTGACATAACTTTGTGTTATACCGATTAGATCTAAATCTCAAAGAACATTTTCCTCTATGATTTGAGGTTATGTTTGTTGGCTCGTGTGAGACGAGTGGACCTTCGTACGAGACGACTGTTGAAGGCGGCAATTGCTTTATGGTATAGAAGGAATGATCGTGAGATGCAGTCGTTGTTGGTGAGAAGAGTGATAGGTCATTTCATTCTTAAAATCACTGGAAGAAATTTATTTTTTCATAGTGGATTGCTTACCTTGGATCTGAGATGGATCCCGTGATTTTTACCTGTGACTGGGTTTTTCACGTAAAAACTGTTGTGTTTATTTGGTGGGTGTGATTGTTCTTTATATTAGTAAAATTATTTTGTGGGTGGGATCGAAGAAACTAAAAGATTTGGGTTCAGTATAGGTGGGTGGATTAGATGAAGATAATAGGGAAGTTAAGGAATAGAAAAAATAAGAAGATACCTTTGGGAATCACTCTCTTGGCCTCACACCAAATCCATCTCGGGAAGAAGAATATTCAAGCAATAATGCATTCAAAATATTTAATAAACTAATTAGAAAGTATTTAAAGCCTCCTTATATAGGTTACCAAAGTAAAATTCAAAATAAATATTCCTAATAATAATAAGACTTAAAAATGCAATTTTCGCAAAAATAAAAACTTCCCGTTGCTGGCAGCATAAAGTCCACGGACGTCCGTCTTGGTGACCACGGGCGTCCATGCTCACTAAACAGTGAGCACTCTAAATTCTGGGCGTCTGTCTTGGGCCTATGAACGTTCGTCGCCTGATTACGTCTTTTGCCTCCTTTTTCCCCCTGAAGCTGAAGTACTCGGGCTCTCTCTTTGCTTTTTTCGACGCCGATAAAAGCGATGTGGTTCAAAACCAATATCTACGTGCTCGACTTCCCTGTCAATTAGGTTGAATCCGATTGAGTACACTGAGTTGACTCGGCAAGTCAATGAGATCCTTCAGAAGGGGTTCATATATGTGGATAGTCATGCAATCAATAAGATTACAGTTAAATGAGCCCTGTGTCGTACCTGGTCTACTCACTCCTAAGAAAGATTGTACGTGGTACATATATGTGGATAGTCATGCAATCAATAAGATTACGGTTAAATGTCAGTTTCCCATATCAAGGCTCGATGACATGGTCGATATGATGGTTGGTGCCACTATCTTTTCCAAGATAGACCTTAAGAGTGGCTACCATCAAGTCTGAATCTGCCCTTGTGATGAGTGAAAAATCACTTATAAGACCAAGGATGGTTTTTATGAGTGGACGGTCATGCCTTCTAGGCTTTCTAACGCCCCGGGTACTTTCATGAGACTCATGACCTAAGTGTTAAGGTCGTTTATAGGCAAATTTCTTGTTTTGTATTTCGATGATATCTTGATTTATAGTCACGACAAGGGTCAACACTTGAACCACCTTAAGCTGGTTTGTGAGACTCTCAAGGGCGAGAAGTTGTTTGCAAATCTCAAGAAGCGCACCTTCGTGCAACGTTCCGTTGTCTTCTTGGGATTCATTATCTCGGTCGATGGAATGGTTGCGGACCCCGAAAAGGTTAAATCCTTTATGGATTGGCCCGAGCCTAAGAACATACACGAAGTCCGCAGCTTTCATGGCTTGGCTACTTTCTATCATTGCTTCATCAAAAGCTTTAGCACCATTATGGCCCCAATCATTGATTGCATAAAAAATTTGAATTTAAATGGGGCAAAGCCGCGACGAAAGCTTTTGCCGAGATCAAACAGCGAATGAGTAGTGCACCCATCATGCGCTTACCGGACTTTTCCAAAGTTTTCGAAGTCGCATGCGATGCATCGGGTGTAGGCATAGGAGAAGTGCTTAGCCAAGAGGATCACCCAGTGGCCTATTTTAGTAAAAAAGTTAATGAGGCAAAGCAAAAATACTCCACCTATGATAAGGAGTTCTATGCGGTCGTTTGATCTCTTTGGTATTGGAAGCATTACCTTAGGCCGCAAGAATTTGTGTTGTTCTGCGACCATAAAGCCTTACGCTTTCTTGTTTCACAGAAAAAATTGAACCCAAGGCACGCGAAGTAGGTCGAGTACCTTCAAGGATTCACATTGGTGTTAAAGCATAAGGCCAGTGTTGAACATAGGGCTACTAATGCGCTTAGTCATTTAGTGACGACTTTGCAATCTATGAGCACCGAGGTCGTCGGGTTCGAACGATTAAAGGAAGAGTACCCTGAGTACCAGATTTTGGGGTTGAGTACACTACTCTCCTTAGTGACCCGACCAGCACACATCCCGTGTACACCATCCACGACGGGTACTTATTTAAAGGTAATCGCCTTTGCATCCATCGCACTTCATTGCGTGACTTTCTCATTTGAAAATTACATGCTAGAGCGATAGCCGATCATTTCAGGCGTAATAAGACTATC
This sequence comes from Chloranthus sessilifolius, assembly GCA_021018995.1. Classification (NCBI taxonomy): domain Eukaryota; kingdom Viridiplantae; phylum Streptophyta; class Magnoliopsida; order Chloranthales; family Chloranthaceae; genus Chloranthus; species Chloranthus sessilifolius. The sequence continues at coordinate 8,074,800 of CM037591.1, forward strand.
GCGCTCGTCGATGATAGGTTCTTTTGGCCTAGCCTAATAAGACATGTCACTCAGGTCGTTAAACATTGTCGTACTTGCCAAATGTCTAAACAGAACAAACAAAATACCGGCTTGTACACCCCGTTACCCGTGCCACACACACCGTAGTAAAACCTCTCAATGGACTTCATGCTTGGACTTCCCAAAACTACGAAAAAGCACGATTCCATCCTTGTTGTAGTGGATCGATTTTCCAAGATGACCCACTTCATATCGTGTTCTAAGACCTCCGATGCATCTCACATTGCTAAATTATTCTTTGCAGAGGTAGTACGTCTTCATGGGTTGCCTAAAACCATTGTATCTGATAGGGATGTCAAATTCACTAGCTATTTTTGGAAGACCCTTTGGCACATAATGAACACAATGCTTCAATTTTCAACGGCATATCACCCTCAAAAGGATGGCCAAATCGAGAGTACCAATAGGGGGTTGGGAAATTTCATTCGTAGTCTTATCGGTGACAATATTATGATTTAGGATATCATTTTACCCACAACTGAGTTTGACTATACTAATTCTATCAATAGGTCCATAGGCATAAGTCTTTTTGAGGTAGTACATGGTCATAGGCCTAAGACACCACTAGATTTGATCCTCATGTCCGCTTCCCATAGAGTATTAGAGGTTGTCATTGCATTTGCACAACACATCCATAACTTGCTTGTCGAAATTAGACAAAAGATTAATTCAAGCAACAATCAATATAATTATATGCTGATGCTCACAGACATTTTAAAGAATATCAAGTGGGTAATTATGTGATAGTTCGAATTAGGCCTGAGCGGTTCCCATCGAGATTCGGATAGAATCTCCAATCTTGAGGCACTAGACCTTTTAGAATTTTGGCTAAGAGTAGTCCTAATGCATACGCGCTTGAGCTTCGTTCGGTTACGAGGGTTAGTTCAACGTTCAATGTGGAGGACTTAGTTCCTTACTTGGGTTTCACCCCACCTCTTGAAAACTCACTCCAGCCACCTCATAGCCTCAGCCTCAACCTAACCTTGCAGCCCGTACCTCTTCCTACCTAAGCAGATAGAGAAAAGATGAGATAGATATAATAAATGATCATGTCATCTCTACACATAACGGAGATTCTAAAAGTATTTGGTTAAATGGGTCGATAAATCGGAGTCCGAAAATACTTGGATCCACGAGAATGAAGTTCGTCGCTTGAACCCCGACTTGATCGACATCTATCACGAGCGTGTTTCATCGGTGATGAAACTTTTTTTGTCCAGGAGAATTGATCGAGACGTCGAGTACGTGGAGATTGGTTTTGGACCACATCACTTTTGCCGACGTCGAAAGAAACGAAGAGGGAGCCCCAGTAGCCAGAGTACTTTAGCTTCAGGGAGAAAAAGAAGGCAAAAGACGTCCATAGGCCCAAGACAGACGTCCGGAATTTAGAGTGCTCATACGGACGTCCCGCTTGCTCGATGACGCCTTTTTGCCTTCCAAAGGAGCACTCTAAATTCAACGCGTCATCCGGGCCTACGGATGTCTGTCGTCTGATGACGCCTTTTGCCTTCTTTTCCCCCTGAAGCTGAAGTACTTGGGCTGCTCGGGCTCCCTCTTCGCTTCTTTCGATATCGGTAGAAGTGATGTGGTTCAAAACCGATGTTCATATACTCGACATCCCCGTCACTAGGTCACCCACCAAACCAAGATAAATATCTACTACATAATTTTCTATATATGAAGTTCGATGACCGTATGGATTCAAAATCAACATTTTAATTAGTCTTTTGATGTTGTTGCAAAAGAGGATGTTCCAGGTAAAAATGCTCATCCTTTCTACTAATGGATAAAGGAAGGTGTACATATAGCACAAATTGCTGGATTACCTCACTTTGTAATTAGTTGCACAAATGAATTATTATAAAATTTTGAAAAAAAAAAGACAAAATTCCCTTAGCGAAAAAGACCCGATTTCAAATGTTTTAGAAAAATGGTGCTTTTACGGATTTTAGAATTTCAGAAAATCGCGAAAGCACTATTTTTTAAAAACAGTGCTTTCGATTAGGGATAATTTGAGGTCAGATCTTTTTTACTAAAAAGTTTGTTTTTGAGCATTGTTTTCCAAAGTGCCCTTTTGATTAATCCTAGTTTTAAAATCTAGCCAATGAACTATTTTAGAGAAAATTCTGGTGGAAAATGTCTAAACAACTAAAGACGACTACACTCATTCAGGAAAATGGAAGAAGTAAATAGTATCTACCATTCCTCGTTCAATGTAGCTTTCACACATCCCAGTGCCATTTGCAAATGGAATGAAACCACATTTTTTCTTGCCATAGTTCCATAATCTACCTAGATACTTAACCTTCCTTTCTTTTTTTGTGTCTTTAAATTTGATCATGACCTTGCTTAACTGCCCAAAAAAAATAAAATTTGATCAACTACTGAAGTAGATTGATATGTCTATTTTGTGCTAAATTCTAACTTACAAATAACTGTTTATTGATTAGAGGATTTAGGTCATTATTGTTTTCATTTTGAAGCTGCTACAAATGGCTTATGTATAAAGGAATAATGGGGATGACTCGGGGCACACTTTGCTTGATCATCTTGTCATTAATTTTTTTATATATAAAAAGGAATAATGTGTGTGAGAAAAAGCATTTATAGATTGAGACCATGTCTTAGGCCAAATTGCTTATCCTTTGAACAAATCAAATTCATCAAAGCCATAGCTCAAATTTTGGGTCACTAGTTGGTATTATTTATTTTTAATGATGGACATTAAAGTTCTCTAATTGGATGATTTCAATTCTCTGATGTGTGTCATGAGCCGGATGAGTCAGTCGCACAAATAATTACCATCCACATGAAACACTTCACATGGTATTTGCGTAGAGCGGTCATAAAACACTTCACATGGTTTTTCCGTACGTACCGGCCAGCTCCAAAACCGATACATATTGGATGATGCGTAATGGATTTTGACGATACATTGAACGTATCAACTCGGTGACCTCCGAAACTGATATGTAACAGACAATACGTAACGGTTTCATCTAGAATTTTGAAACATGCTCTAAAAAATAGAGACATATAGGAAATACGAATATAGATGAATAGATAAGATCGAAACACATGCTCTAAAAATTGGTTGACCCAAATTCTTTGCAGAATCTTAATTCTCATTAAGCTATGTTTGATAACGTGGAAATTAGAAAATGACAGTAGCATTGAATTGGCTATTCATTTTTTATTTTTTATTTTTGATTGGGAGATAAGGGGGGAATTGAAGTATTTTGGGATCTACTAGGGGAATTCTCTTCCACCTACCAATTCCTTCATAGGCTATTTGTAATTCCACCTACAAAACCTAAGAAATGCTAATTCAGTAAGATAATTTTGCCATATACTGCTATTGCCATCACCACTACATAACCTATATGGCACTCTTTTTAGTTGATGTTTGAATTTGGTGAGAGATTCAATTTTGCTCCAACTTTAAAGAGATTTATATGCTTTTTAAAGTTTGACTTTTTATCAAACTCTAACTAGTCCAACCTAAGAGGGAATAGTGATGATTATTATATGAATATGTAACTTGGTAGTATATTATAAAAGCTTTATTAATAAAAGTTTGACTTTAGTCAAGACCTTTTTAAAAAACTTTGGTTGTTATATCCTGATGGCAGATAGTGGCTACTGCTATATTAATTTTAAAATGACACTAAATTCCTAAATTTTTACTAATCAAAGTTTGACTTTTGAACAATCTTTACTTTTAAAAACTAAAATCTAGCTTTTAGTCAAACTTTAACTAATGAAACATGATATTGGATAGCTGCTATTACTATATATTTGTAATTTGCTAGTGCAACTTGATATTGGTCAAATTTTAACTTTAAGTTCAAAGTTTAACTTTTTACAATCAATATTGATGTTTTATCAAATTTTGAATAGTGCAACTTGAAAGTCAATAGTGGCTACGATAGTGTTAATTTAAAACTTGACAGTATATTGTCCTATTTTTGTTAGTCAAAGTTTGACTTTTGATCACCGTTTGACTTTGATCAAAATGACTTTAGTCAAACTTCGAATAGTGTAACTTGACAGTAGATGGTTGATACTACTCTGTTAATTTTTAACTAGGTAGCGTAAATTTATTGTTTGTCAAAGTTTTGACTTTTGGTCAAAGTTTAATATTTAATCAAACATTGACTAGTATAACCTAACGGTGGATAGTGAGTACTATGTTTAATTTGTAATGTGGTGATGCATTTTCAAATTTTATATATGTCAAACGTTTGACTTCGGTCAAAATTTGACATTTCCTAAAATTTGACCTTCATTCAAACTGCGATTAGTGTAACCATCTGTTTGATTAGTGTAACTTCACAGTGAATAGTAATTGCCGTTGTATTAATTGCTAAATTAGAAAAATATTATCAATTCTTTTATTAGTCAATGTTTGAATTTTAATTTTAATTTGATTTTGCACCTTGAATTCTTCTAAATTCAATTAGAAAAGAAAAAAAAAGAAAAAACAACTTTATTTCGTAAATTGGTCAGGAAAGGGATCAATTGGAACTTACAGTAGAACAAATGTTGCTTCTTTCCATTAGAGTGGCTCTGGCAAGTGTAAGCTAATTTTCAGCATGGAAGAGTAGGGTGAAAATATTCACTTATGCTAATGTTTTCTTAAATGAGTGGCACTGTCCATGGTTGTTTGACATTTACAGTTGGAGCTTTTGCAAAAATCGTCGATCCGATTGATTTTAAAATTAGGATAATTGAAACGCCATTAATATTAACTCTGAAATTAATATCATCATCATGTCTTATCCCATTTATTTGGGGTTGGTTTTGCTAGTTCTATTTCTCCAAATCAGATGATATCTCTAGTGAAATCTCTAGTGAAAATAGATCATTAGATATAATCTAGGATTGTTTTTTGCAAAAAGAAAGATATATATTATAGGATTTTCTAGTGAAATCTCTAGTGAAAATAGACTCATGTTAGAAAATATTTAGAAGGGAAGAGTGGTAAAATGTAAAATGATATTTTTACTCTACAAAGAAGTTAAAAAATATATATATATTTTTTTATAATCTGGGTATTCGGGCCTCTTAGAGCACGCACCTAATCTTAGGGGCACATGCACACCCCAAATTCAGCACATGTCGAGTCAGCACAGAATATAAATCCCTAGGGTAGCCTCAATCGGGGAGGGGATTCGAACTCGGGTCTCTTGCTTTTGGAAGCAAGTACCTGGTCTGCTCACCTAACCCCTTGAGGTTTGTTAAAAAATGTTTTTATATTTCTTTTTAGGAAAAACTTTTAATATTGTTGCATACTTTCTATTAGACATAGTTTCAGATATGCAAGTTAAAATTTGTTTAGCATGGGATGATAAACTTGTCCACTTAGGTGTAAAGGTTCCAAATTTTTAACTTCGCCATTGCCGGTCCCAAGCCCGGATGAGAAAGGAGGAGGGTTAGTGTTAGGTTATTATTCGCCACTAAAAAAACTCATGATGATATTTTACCATATAGAGGTCTTTTAGCCCAATGATCAAAATTTCGGGTTTCATTTCGGTTTCGACTTGTAGGTGCATCTTTGAAAGTGGTAGACACATGCAAATTGGCGTAACCAACAAAGGTTGACTTAGTGGCCAGGATCACGCCTCAAGAAAAGGAGGCTCTAAGTTCGAAGCTCACCCCTTGTTGGCCACTCATAGGGATTTATTTCTACTAATTGGTACGTGTGACGTACGAGTATTGCACGTATCGAGGGACTTAATAAGGTGCTCTAAGAGGCAGATAGATACCTTTTACAAAAAAAAAAAAGTCACCTGTCAACAAAAAAAACACATGTCACGTATGTGAATCATAAATTTTAGTTTAGAAACTGATTCTTCATGGCTTATTTTTGCGATGATTGAGGAGAATGAAACCTATTGACTTTTGGGGCGATTATCTATTGTTACAAGGTAAGGGATCGCATTCAAGAGATTCGGCTCGTTGTATCTTGAAAACTTCTCGCTAGAACCTTTTTGCAAACTTTATGATTCACTCCAGTAGGGAGCGAATAGCCTTATAAAGATATTGACTATGTGCCTTGGATCTAATTTCATCATTTTCAAATTTCTTATTATAATTTTTCTAGCAATAAATCTTCAGTTGTTTGAATGAAATCTCTTACTTTCATATAAAAAAGAGGGGGTATCTCTAAAATCTTTGCTCTTGGACTATTCCCTACGGGATGCAGCACCCTAATCTTTTTACCCTTGAAGGGTTGTTTCCAACTTGTGCCATTGGCTCCAGTGGTAGGCTAGCTTTTGATACGGAATTCAGCACAAGCACTATCGTCAGTAGAGAATTACGAAGAAATATAGGCTAATAATAAGAAGGAAATCATTTTTAATCATAGTGACAAATTTCACCGAAATTCGCCGCAAAAGGGGTCAAATGAAAAATTTGGGAAAATTTTGATATTTTTTGATATTTTTGTTATTTTTCAGCTAATTTTTGGGAATTTTATTTATTTATTTTTTTTTTATATAAATTTAAATTTTTTATTTTCTTTATTTTAAAATTTTAAAATAAAGAAACCACTTTATGTGTAAAAATCAAATGGTTTGATTAACACTTCTCCGGAGAGACATATGCATGTGGTTTCAAGTAGAGGAAATGCACAAAAGTTTCAAATTCTAACAAAATTTCCAATTCATATTATTGTGTCTTTTTTTACCAGGGTTTGGATAGAGGAATTTGCACTGGAGAATTTCAAATTCATATATATATATATATATATATATATATATATATATATATATATATATATATATATATATAATTCTATTTACTCGAAATTTAAAATTCCTCGCACAATGATATAACACTTAAATCTAACTCCAAACTGATGAAAAGATAGTATTTGAACTTTCGAACCACCCAACTTCTTAAAGAAAATTCAATTCCTTACAAAATGCTCATTGTGACAAAATTCTGGTGGGGTTCTAAGGTTAACCAAATAGGAAAATTTGGTTCAAAACAAGATATAAAAAATTGGCCGATACTGATACGTATCGGTATCCCAACTCGGGTATCTGATACCGAATCAGCCAATTCGGGCCCGTATCGGCCAATACGTATTGGGTATTGGCCAATACGTCTCGATTTCAATCGAGTTGTATCGATCTTGGGCAAACTGATACTGATTTTGATACCTTGGTCCAGACGAAGTCCTTCGGAGGCACATGCTTAGCCTTTACATTTAATATAAAACAAATTGAAAAAAAAAAATTAATGACAAAAACACCCACTTGATGGCCTCCAAAAAAATCTAAGTAATCAAAACTTGGCAAATTTAGAAAAATAGGACCCGTTTGAATTCATTTCGAGCTATTATACTTAAAAAGTTTTAGGGAAAAGTGATTGACACACTTTTCAAGGTCCCAAAAAGATATATGGTCAAGATGTGAAGAAAAGGGCAATCTCAAATTACAAAAATACCCTTCCACCAACCATCAGTTTTTTCAGAAATCTTCTCCTTCTCCGGTGGATCAGCACCACCTATCTTCAGCCGTAGAGGAAGAAGAGCTGGAAACACCATTTTTGATTATCCTTAACTCGCAGAAAATTTGAAATCCGAAAATGGAACGCCAAAAACACCATTAATGAAGGTCATAAATAGCTCGCACATGATCTAAAACATCATTAATGGAGGCCATCCGATGAAATCCATTAATGATGGAAAGCCAAAAACACCATTAATGGAGGTCATCAACAGTTGGCACATAATTTGAAACACCATTAATGGAGGTCATCAACAGTTGGCACATAATTTGAAACACCATTAATGGAGGTCACCATTAATGAAGGTCTTCACCGATTTCGAGCTTTGATTTTTCGAAAAAGATGATTATCAATCTGAAAGTTCATTAATGGAGGTCGTCACCTTACAGCCACATAAGAACTAAAAGTTGAAACACCCAACAACAGAAGCTTTGATACCTTTGATTTTTTGGAGAAGAAGATTTCAGTTTTTGGGTGCTGGAGAAGAAGATTAGTACGTGAGCATTGTGGTGACCTCTATTAATGGACATTAATGAACTCCATTAAAACCCCTTTTGCAGACACACTGATGGAGTTGGATGATGTTAGAGTTGATGAGGGTTGAGTTTCAGGGTATTTGGGATATTTAAGAGAAGGATTTTTTAATATATTTAGAGAAAGAAGGCTAAAATTAAAAAAAGAAATCAATTAAAAAAGGAAATGGTTACTTTGTTCATGTTTATTGTTCATCGTTATGGTTACTTTGTTATTGTTTATTGTTGATCGTTAAGGTAACATTGCGTGTGATTCAAAACCCTAGATCTTCGACGGATCGAAATGACGACCATTAATGGAGAATGTTGCAGTTAAGAAAAACCCTAGTTAGGGTTTGGTGATAAGATTCAAAATAGAGAAATTGGTTAGATTTTTTCAGTAAGTAGATTCAACGATTAGAGAGAGAGAGAGAGAGAGAGAGAGAGAGAGAGGAAATGGAAATGGAAAAGGGTTTTTCTCTCTAGGAAATGGTTCGAAATGATGTAGAGAGAGACAGGTTTCTCTCTCTATATCTCTTAGAGACGATGGGGTTATTTGGGATATTTGAGAGAGAGAAGGGCACTATGATAATTTCAAGTGAAGTGTTTTCTTGCAATAGATCAACCCATTTTTTAAAAACTTAGAAAATCATGCCAATTCTTCTTTTCTAAAACTTTTCCAATATACGGTGCTCATACTTTTGAAATCGAATCCTGTTTTTCTAAAGTGCCCTTAAAACTTGCTATAAATTTTCGAGTACCTTTAAATCCACCCACCAAATCTTTGAGTTTACTCACGCTTAAACACATTGACTTGGTAGAATAAGATGATGGAGATCGTTTTTCCTCCCAATCTTTCATACGATGGATCTTGAGATCATGGGCCTGTCATTAGGCAGCTAGTGTTTTATTTATCATGGTACACATCTCAGAAAAATTACCTTAATATTATGTGCACGCTCAAAATTGATTTTGAGGCCACTTTTTTGGGTGTGTACCACATGAAATAAAAAATCGACCGTCTGATGGTACGATCATGTTCTCAAGATCCATTGTGTGAAAGATTGGGACAATAAACAATCACCATCGTATGATTCAATATAATTAATTTGTTTCGGTGTGAGTGAACTCAAAGATTTAGTGGGTGAATTTAAAGGTACTCTAAATTTTTTTGTTTCTAAACACAAATCAATGAATTTGGCCTCTATAGAAGGGGCCATGTGTAATGGCCAACTAGGGATGCGAATCTTGAAACCGAATGGAAAACCTAGTGAACCGAACTGGTCCGAAAATTAACTCAGACCTATCTGTACCAAAGCGATTGAAGTTCGGTTTCAATTTCAGTTTAGGGTGGCAAAAACCAAAAATCCAGAGGGCAAGATGAGAAACTCGAAGAAAAATAAAAAAACAAAAAAAATACATTAAAATATAGTAAAAATACCAAACCGAAAAAATTAAAATATTTCGGTTTCGATTTCAACAAAAATAAATACCGAACTGAAACCAATTCATTTTTGTTTGATTTTGGATTAGACTAAACCGAACTTGCATCCCTAAAGCTGACGAATCAAACGAACATTACTAGATTGGCTATATTCATATGAGTACCTTTAAATCCACCCACCAAATCTTTGAGTTCACCCATGCTGAAACATGTTGATTGAATTGAATCGAATGATGAGAATCACTTATCCTCCCAATATTTCACATGATGGATCTTGAGATTATCAATGTACAATTAGACGGTCAGTGTTTTATTTCATATAGCACACATCTCTAAGGGTGTATTTAGTTCGATTTGGTCGGTTTTGGGCTAAAATCACAACCGAAATTGGTCCTGATCGGCTTCTAGATTTTCAAACCAGACCAAACCAACCCGATTCGGTTCGGTTTGGTTCGATCGGTTTCGGTTTCATTTTCGGTTTTCCTATAAATTTTTCTCAACCAGTTTTCCTAATAGTTCTATTTTACCGCTTTAGGATTTAGGAATAGGCTAAAGATAAGGGTAGAGTTTTATATAATAATATGCATTTTACTTAAATGCCCTTTAAAATTAATTAATACCCCCTCCCCTATATATATATATATATATATATATATATATATATATATATATATATATATATACAAATTACATTTGGTTCAGTTTCGGTTTGAGGAGGCTCAAAACTGAAACCAAATTAAACTTTTTGATTTTTCCTTTTTACAAATCAAACCCAAACCAGTACCTATCCAAACTAGATCAAACCTGGCGATTCGGTCCAAAAAATACACAACTCTACACATATTAGAAAAGTGGCCTTAACATCACTTTTATAGGTGTGTATCACATAAAATAAAAACTCGACCATTTGATAGTACACCCATCATGAAGATCGATATCACGAAAGATTGGGATGATAAACACTCTCCATCGTCTAATTCAAGGCAGTGGATGTGTTTCATCATTGGTGAACTCAAAGATTTTGTGGGTGGGTTTATATATATATATATATATATATATATATATATATATATATATATATATATGTGTGTGTGCGCGCGCGTGTAAGTCAACGAATCAGCCTTAGATTAGACAAAAGCCACATCCTATTCCTAAAGCCTCTCGATTCCAAACCCCTGCGGAAAACCCTAAACCCTCTTGCGTCCCTCTCGCAGCCTTGCGAAAAATAAAACCCTAAACCATCTTGGAACCCTCTTGCAGCCTTGCAAAGAAGAAGAAGATTAAGAGTAGACTTCGCAGCCCTATTCGCATCGCAAACCTCAACCCTCAGCCCCAATTTACGGCGACGAAGAAGAAGAAGAAGAACCTAGCTGCTGTGAGTATTTTATTTTAATTGTTTTTGTTGGAGGCAGCCCTAATCTCATTATTTTTTTGTGTGAATTCATATTTTCAACATTTTTTATTTTTTTTTGGGAGCTAAACCTTGCACGAGATTTGCACCACGGGAAATGGTTAAAAAGAAAGACTTTTTTGGGGATCTGTGCCACTTGAACCATCTAAGCCATACACCATGATGAAAAGGTCTTTGAGGCCAACGATTATCACGAAACACAATCTGTATCATCTGATTGAATGCTCTTCACATCGTATGGCTTAGATGGTATTCCAAGTGGCACAGATCCCCAAAACAACTAAGTCTTTTTTTATTTTTTTGAACATGTACCACGGTACAACAAAGTCTTCAATCTTCATATCATATTGCTTAGATTGCTCCCTCTATGTTTTTTAATTTTTGTTTGCACATATTCTGTGCAAATTTTCTTGTAATTATATATAAGATATATTTAAAAATTTATTAAATAACCCCAGTCGGAGTGAGTTTCCGAGTTGACTCTACTCAGCTGAGTTTTGAGTCGAGTTTTCGTGTTTTAAAACCATGGTTTAAACCAAAACCCGCAAAAATTTCCCTTTTTTTTAGGGTTTCCAATCCTACCTACTTGCCAATCAAAACCAAAACTGAACCCAATCAGAATCTGTTCGGTCTGAATTGGTGTTCGGGCCGCTGCAGACCAGTTCGGTTCTCTCGCTTTTCGGATCCAGTTCGGTGCCTTTTACTAAATAATACCACTCGGCGACGTGAAAAATGTTAGCCTATAACTGAAACTACCGGTTTATTAATTGTTTTGCAGAGAAATCCGGCCACCCTTTTTGTCCTTTCCGATTCTATAAAAAAATGGTGCAATACAATTTCAAGAAGATCACAGTGGTTCCCCCTGGCAAGGACTTCATTGACATAATCCTCTCACGAACCCAACGCCAGACTCCAACTGTTGTCCACAAGGGCTATGCCATCTCCCGTCTCCGCCAGTTCTACATGAGAAAAGTCAAATACACCCAACAAAATTTCCATGAGAAACTCTCCACAATTATCGAAGATTTCCCTCGGCTCGACGATATCCACCCTTTTTACGGGGATCTCCTCCACGTCCTCTACAACAAAGACCACTACAAACTTGCACTAGGTCAGATCAACACTGCAAGAAACATCATAGGAAAGATCTCGAAGGATTACGTTAGGCTTTTGAAGTTTGGAGATTCTCTCTACAGATGCAAGTCTTTGAAGGTTGCTGCACTAGGTCGTATGTGCACGGTTATAAAGCGTATTGGACCTAGTTTGGCTTACTTGGAGCAGATTAGGCAACACATGGCTAGGCTTCCTTCAATTGATCCAAACACACGAACGGTCTTGATTTGTGGGTACCCGAATGTCGGTAAGAGTTCGTTTATCAACAAGATCACTAGGGCTGATGTGGATGTCCAGCCTTACGCCTTCACCACCAAGTCTCTCTTTGTGGGTCATACTGATTATAAGTATTTGAGGTACCAGGTGATTGATACCCCAGGGATTTTGGACCGCCCGTTTGAGGATAGGAACATTATAGAGATGTGTAGTATCACAGCCCTGGCGCATCTGAGAGCTGCTGTACTATTTTTCTTGGACGTCTCGGGGTCTTGTGGGTACAGCATTACCCAACAGGCAGCGCTCTTCCATAGTATCAAATCTTTGTTTTTGAACAAACCTTTGATTGTGGTTTGCAATAAGATCGATTTGCAGCCGTTGGATGGGCTTTCGGAAGAAGACTTGAAGCTGGTCATGGAGATGAAGGCGGAGGCATTGAAGACTCTAATGGGCCAAGGAAATGAGGATGAGGTGCTTTTGACTATGAGCACCTTGACCGAGGATGGTGTAATCGCCGTAAAAAATGCTGCTTGTGAGAGGTTATTGAACCAGAGGGTGGAGTTGAAAATGAAGTCAAAAAAGATAAACGATTGTTTAAATCGGTTTCACGTTGCTATGCCCAAGCCACGTGACAGTAAAGAACGTCCCCCATGCATACCACAGGCGATTTTGGAAGCCAGAGAGAAGGAAAATGCAGAGAAGGAGAAGCGAAAGCTTGAAAAAGATTTAGAAGATGAAAACGGTGGGGCTGGTGTATACTCGGCCAATCTCAGGAAGCATTATATCCTGGCAAACGATGAATGGAAAGAAGATATAATGCCAGAAATTTTAGATGGACACAATGTATATGATTTTGTCGACACGGATATCTTACAGAGACTCGAGGAGTTGGAAGAGGAAGAAGGGCTCCGGCTTGAAGGAGAAGCTGATGAGGAAGATATTGAGATGGATGGTGAGGAATTGACCCCCGAGGAAAAAGAAGCATTAGCGGAGATTAGGAAAAAGAAAAGCCTGCTCATTCAGGAGCATAGAATTAAGAAGAGTACTGCTGAAAGCAGACCTACTGTACCGAGAAAATTCGACAAAGATAAAAAATTCACGTCAGCGAGAATGGGGAGGCAGTTATCTTCACTGGGGTTGGACCCATCTGCGGCTATTAATCGAGCTAGAAGTAAGTCCATCTCTAAGAGAGGCCGAAAGAGGGAAAGATCTTTAATAAGGGGAGATGATGATGATGCTATGGATATTGATCAAAGCTACAAGAAAATTCGGTTGCGGTCTAGGTCAAGGTCTATGTCACGACCACCTGGTGAAGTTGTTCCGGGAGAGGGTTTTAAGGACTCAGTCCAGAAACTTAAGGCAGTGAAACTTGCAAAGAAATCAGTTAAGGTTAGAAATAAGGCTGCTCGGAGGGGAGAGGCTGATAGAGTTATTCCTACATTGAAGCCAAAGCATTTGTACTCAGGGAAGCGCTCAAATGGAAAAACTACTAGACGTTAATGAGGTATGCACAAGATATGATTTATTTATTTATTATTATTTATATATTTTTAATTTTGCGTGGCTGAGAATCTTGCCTAATCAATTTTCCATGGTGTTCTTTGGGGTATGCTTTTATCCATGCATATGCTCATTTCTATTGGACTGTGCAACTAAAAGAGTGTTTTCTTCAATTTTTTTGCTTTCTAATGGTACTGGGTTTGTTGCAGTTGCTGTGATTTCAGCGCTAAGAGTTAAAAACTGTTGTGAGGTGAGTTAACTCTTCTATCTTCATATTAAAATTGTAGAACATTTTTTGGGAATTAAGAAACAGTTAAAATTTTCTGGTAGTGTTGGAAGTTTCTTTTTCCCCCCTCTTGTAATCTAAGAATGATTATTGGCTCCTTGTTTTGAACTTCTCGTTCTTTTGTCATCTGTCTTCTGGCTGCTTATTTTGGTTCCTTGATTCTTATCATGCTTATTTTGATGCATTTATTTAATATAAGTGATGTCATTATCATTTGCTTTATCTTCTGATATTCCTTTGTAGGTTTCTTATATTTTCTGATTCATAACCACATTTCTTGTCTTTCTGCTAAACATACCATGCTTATGTAGTTAGTTTAGAGTTCGTAAACTATTGTTAAAGAGGTGAAGAATCACTGAGAGAGTCGAAAGGGATTTCCCTTAGCCTGAGATTTTAAATTTTGTAAATAGTTTGTTTAATTTTTCTTTTGGTAATTTTAATTTTTAAATAACAATGTCCAGACATGCCATCAAAGTCATACATAATATGCCAATGCTTAAAAGGAGTATTCTAATTAGTAAAAATAAAAATCACAAATTTAATTTGGTGGTTGGTTTTCTCACTTAACCCTAGTTTTGGTAAAACGAGAGTCTCTCTCCAGGTGGGAACCACTTTCATATTTTTTCTAACTTAGGAAACTAATATAGCTTATCATGTGGAGGAGCCCCTCCTCCTTCACGCGATCAAATGCAAAAGTTTAGTCTAAACCAAGTCTAGTTGTGTGACCTACATGCGAATTAAGAAATCAGTAAGAGGTTCTAAGGTTGTTCGAGAGATTCCAATGCATCGTAGAGGATGTTGCTATAGAAGTTCAGTATCGTGTCTGGAGACCAAGTCTGGGACAAAAAGTCACCTTTTTATTTTTTTGATAAGTTTGCATACATGATGTGTGACCCAGATATTGATGCTTTAGCAAGGTTTTGATATAAGAAAATTTAGTAAAACCCATGAGCCTCTAGCATTAGAGAAAAATAGAGGAAATTGAGGATTGAAGAATTGGCCCGTCACTGGAAAACCAAAATTATATTAAAACTAAAAAATCAACTGTTTTTCCTTTGGGATTGGATTTGGAATAATATTTATTGATTTTAAGTGGGGGTCTTCCCTTACTTATGAGTAATATCATATTTACTTAAATGTTATTCATGTGAATTAGTTATAAAAGAATTGGCACAAGATTCACTAATACCTATATATGGTGGGTACGATTGGTAGCAAATTTGAGAATTAATTTGTACAATAACATAGACCTCTAAATTCTGCATTTAGGTAGACCCTCACGTCATTTAGGTCCCCGAAGTGGTAAAGTCCACCTTCAATCTTGATGTGTGGTGGTGTGGCACCAGGTGTGAGGCATGGAGCCTACTCTTTCTTTCCCATATGGAATTTGGTTATGGAGACACCTGCGCCAAGAGCATGCTTGCATGCCTTACTTAAATGCAAAGCATATTTAAAATTTTGCAAAAGTCAAAGTCCTATGTGTCACCAATATCCAATACAAATGGTTGCTTGCATGCAACCTAGATCATGCAAGCCTTTAAGCTTGCTAACTGGGCCATAAAGCCAACCAAAACTCTCCTGTCTCTTCTTCTTCTTCTTCTTCTTCTTCTTCTTCTCTTCCTGTGAGACCCTTGACGTCCATTGCATCCAGTCCTAGCCATTCTTGAAAGAAAGTGACGTCTGAACACCAAAATTTTTTTACTATTTTCATCCGTATACCTTAGGATCCGTGTGTTTCTCCATATAATCTTGAGGATTAGGGACTTACATCTTCAAGTAGAACAAGAAAATGATAGATAAGGCCAAGATCCGAGATGAGAGAGAAGGAGAACATTACGTCAAGAGAAGCTATGTAAAGTTTAAGCTTCCTTTGGTTTTCACTTGTAGATTATTAGGACATAGCCGCCCATCTCTCTCTCTAAGTGAAATACCTCTTTGACTAGGAGAATAGAGAGGTTTGTAGGAGTTCATGTGAAGTTTGAAGAAGAGCTGTCTAGAGCCCAAATCTTCAGGAAGTGACAAAGGTAATTGACGGGGACGCCATCAACAAGGATCTAGGTTTCAAGCCGTACAAGGTGTACTAGCGGGAGAAGAAGTGAAGGAGGAGTCATGGATCCACCGGAGAAAAATCTTAAGGAGCGGCCCAAAAGAAGAGTCCCTGCCCAAGCTTGTTCTCGCTCGAACGAGAATGCTTCAAAAACATGGGCAGATTTTCGGGTTTTTGTCGCTCGAGCGAGAGGACATCAGAAATCAAGGCCAAAACTCGCTCGACTGAACCCCAGTTGTCGCTTGAGCGACCCTTGGTTCCTGCTCGAGCGACCTTCCGTAAAGATTCTCGCTCGAACGGAAACCAAATCCGCTCGAGCAAGTCAAGTGACGGGATTTGCCTTTTTTGTCCCTTTTTTTTTGCTTCTTTGTGTCATTTGTAAGTTACCTTTTAGGGTAACATAGTACTTTTATATTTTAGGGTTATTCCCATTTGTAAACATTATAAAGCATATTTTGTAAGCCATTTTTGGCAGTTGTTGAAAATTAATGAAAGTGCATTGCATTTTGAGCTTAAGATGAGCTTTAAAGAGTGAGTCTTCTTCCCCATGTGGGTTTGGTGTGAGGCCAAGGGCGAGATGCCTATGTTATCTTTGATCTTCTCATTACTTCTTATTCCTGTTTAAATCTTATTATTTTCTTATTAATCTCTTGCACTCAAATTTCCCCTTTTTAATTGGTTGTTCCAATTCTCAAACCCTGGATCTAGAACAACCTTGATGACCATCCTTGTGGATCGGTTTCCCTTTTTTAATTGGTTGTTCAAATTCTCAAACCCTGGATCTAGAACAACCTTGATGACCATCCTTGTGGATCGACTCCGATCTTAGCCCATCGATCCATGACCGTTGTTAGACTTGAGCTTGTTCAATTTGTGTCGTTGATCGCCTCCATTAAAAAGTCCTAGCGAGGAACTACCGACTCCACCGTGAATCACGATCGAACGCCCCGACCTAAACGAAGCTGGAGTTCTATCTCTAGGATCGTCTCCTCCGCATTACTTGACGGATCTCGCGCGTCAGATTGGACCCTACTTGAATCTAGCATGGTCACTCAAGCGAAATCCAGCGAAATCCTAGGGTATCTCTTTAATTTGTGATTAATTGTTCAATTAATTAGTTTAATTTCGGCAAATTAGCATATAATGGGCATTCACGGATTTTAGAGTCATTGTCCGTGCCACTAAGCCACTTCAACTTCTTTGTTTTTAGCCATTGTTCTTAGTAACCTAGACAAGAAAATATTGGTGTTCTCGTTTTATAAAAAATTGTAATAGAAAGGGGTTTTATTTATCTTTTACGATTGCATTAAGGAATGGACTTCGTTTCTAACTCCTAAGAATATGGGAATAAGAGGTCAAGCTTTTAAGGTAGAATGGTAGATACCCTAGTTCTCTACAAAATCTAGCGTTGTAGAGTTACAATTTAGGATTTAAACTCAAATGGATTAATGAAATGAGCATGCCTTAGGTAGAAATTCTGTACATAGCATATAATGTATGCTTGAAAGAATGTACTGTATCCCTTGTTACATGTTTTTTATCCCAACAAATATATATACATAAGCATTGTATGTAGATTTATTTTGATAGAGCTTGATAGATTGAATTTGTGAATGCTATTGATATGATGGATTTTGAGATTCTTGTTACTGTCCATGACTCTCATGCAATGTGTAATTTGTTTTTATTACACGCATTAGGTTGAGATTTGATCATAATAAGAGATGGGTAGCTCCATTCGCACCTACCGAATTACGGAGGGCACCTATGCTGAAAACCGTTGACTGCTTTGAATCAGACGATGGGGATTGTTTATTCCCAATATTCCACAAAATGGATCTTGAGACCATGGGCGTACCCGCCAGATGGCTATTTTTTTCCACGTGACACATCCCAAAAAGTGACCTGAAAATTACGTTGGAGTGTGATGTGTGCCACACAGTTTTCAGGTCACTTTTTGGGATGTGTCATGTGAAATAAAAAAATGATTGTCTGATGGTACTCCCATGGTCTCAAGATTCGTTGTGTGGGAGATTAGGACAAAAACGATCTCCATCGTCTGATTGAAAGCAGTCAAAAGTTTTCAGCGTAGGTGCCCTCAGTAATTCGTTAGGTGCATATGTAGTTACACACAAGAGATTAATCATGTTGCATTAAGAGCTTTATATAATTAGCTTCAGTTTTAATTTGCACAATTACTCTCTATCAGGACTTGATTTCAGATCCGAGTTGAGAGGATCAAATGAGCATGTTAATATGTGATCTAAAGGCCACTAAAAATCTTATAGATAGGTTTTGTAGTAGATTATGTCCCATAAAAAAATTAAAGTCTGTATTGACCTGTATATCGAAAATTGAGTAAGGAGTGCACTGTCAATCTGTCCCTGATTAACAGGACAAAATGAAATTGGTGCATTTCATTGGAAATAACTCTTCCTGATGAGTTTCAGCCCGACCTACAAAAATGAAAGTTAGAGAAGGACTTCTGTAGCTTTTCAACCACACACACACACACACACACTAGTGGAACCTGGACGTCGGAGACGCTTATTTGGAGTTTCTTTGGAGAATGAATTTCACTACAATGTAAATTTCAAAAACGTTTTTGGGTTTCGTTTTTAATTGAGCGAACTCCTATTTAAACTTCAATGTATTTAATTTATTAAAGTACCCTTTTATCATAGGTGCATTAGTTCACACATTTGATATCAACTCATATAAAAGAGAGTTGCAATTGGGTTGCACCGATATTGTTTTTTGGAAGATACCTGATGCGGGACAACGACCCTGAAATTCCTGAATGCCCATGATATGATGATTTGGCGAAATTAAACTAATTAATTGAGCAATTAAGTCACAAATTAAAGCGATGCCTTGGGGTTTCGCGGGATTCCACTTAGGTGGCCATGCTTTGGTTCACGTAGGGTCCAATCCGACGCGTGGGATCCGTTAAGATGGCGGAAGAGGCGATCCGAGAGATAAAACTCTCACTTCGTCTAGGTCGGGCGTTAGATCGTAGTTCTTCGTGGAATCGGGACTTCCTCGCTAGGGCTTTGAGTGGAAGAGATCAATGGCATGAGTTGAATACGCTCAAGCCCAACAATGGTCGTGGATCGGCGGGTAGGGTCGGATTCGATCCACGAGGATGAACATTGAGGGTATTCTAGATTTAGGGTTGGGATTAGAACAAGCAATAGAAAGGAGAAAATGATTGCAAGGGATGGGGGAAGATGGGAGATTCAACCACGAAACAAGAAAAATAAAGAAGATCAAAGATAAATAGGCATCTCACCCTTGGCCTCACACCAAACCCCAAATGGGGAAGAAGATTCACTCCTCAAGCTCCTCACAAGCCAAAGCAAATAACTTTTTTCATTAATTCAAAATCAAGTTCCAAAAATGGCTTACAAATTGGGCTTTATAGCCATTACAAGAGAATAAACCTAAAAATAGGAAAATATTAAGTTACCCTAAGTGGTAACTTACAAAAAGGATAAAATCTAAGGACAAAAAGGACAATTACGTCACTTAAGATGCTAATGCGCTGATTTTCACGGACATCCGACCTGGGGCCCACGGACGTTCGTGGTGCACTACGGACGCCCGTGCTCACTAGAACAGTGAGCACCTCGAAATTCGGACGTCCGTCCATGGAGCCATGGACGTCCGTCGTCTGCTGATGTTTGGTGCTCCCTAGCTGAACTCTATGGCCTTCCCTTGGCCGTTCAGTCGCTTCTTTCGCCGTTGATACACCTTGTAGGGCCTGAACCCTAGGTCTTTGTTGGTGGCGTCCCCGTCATTACCATACCTTATAGACAACCTAGATGTAGTGCCTGTGCAAACTTGCATGCATAGAGGATCCACTATTGGCCTAGCACACTGGGAGGTGATCGACACAAAGGGCGGGAGCAGCCGTGGGGATTAGAATCCACGACTTGTGCTTCCACAAGGGAAGAGGATACTAGTTTAGCTATTGCTCAATCGGTGCACGGATATTGTTGAGCACCAAATAAGTGATGGGTGCTCACATACAGCTATGAATTAATTAACACTTATTATGTTAACAAAAAAATTTCTTTTGTTAGATATCCTGCTTCTTAATAGATCTATTATGTCTATTTTGACACAAATGGTCAAAATATATCTATTATGTCTCTATATTCCATTCTGAACAGACAAAAAAAAATGCAACTCAAGCTCAAGCAAAATGCATACGATTAGAGCTTATAAGATGAAGACAATATGACTAAAAGCGTTAAACCGTAAGCAAGATGCATATGTTTGAAGTTGGTTCACCTAGTTTGAATACCCTTGAATAGGATGGAAGGTTGTGACATTACTGACATAAAAAACATCTATATTGTAGTTTTGAACAATTAATTATTTTTAGGGTCGCGCTATTTGCGCCCATTTTTCCTGTGAAGAGCACACACTCTTTCACGAGTAAAAAATGTTGACTACCTTGAATAAGACGATGGAGATCATTTTTTGCCCCAATCTTTCACAAAATAGATCTTGAGATCATGGCATACCTGTCAGACGGACACTTTTGGGGATGTGTGCCACGTGGAATAAATATCTAACCGCCTGATAGGTGTGGCATGATCTCAAGATCTATTGTGCGGAATATTGGGACGAAAAAGATCTCTATCGTCTGATTCAAGGCAGTCAACAATTTTTTTGTGTGAAAGAACATGTATTAATATAATTTCATTTTTATCATAAATTGATGGATACCTTTGTTTGCGCCCACTCATTCTCTAAGCACCCACGTCCCAGACCCTTTGAAAACCAATGATTGTATCGGATCAGATGATGGACGTCATGTTTCACCTCAATATTCCACAAAATACAACTTGAGATCATGACTCATCTATTAGATGGTCACTGTTTGATTCCATGTGTCACAGATCCCTAAACAATGGCCCTAAATTCACGTTTGAGTGTGATGTGTGTCATATGATTCAAGGGCCATTTGTTTTGGAATCTGTGAGATTTAGAGTAAAAAAATGACGTCTGATAGGTGAGCCATGATCTCAAGATCTATTGTGTGGAATATTGGGTTGAAACACGATCTCCATCATCTAATCCAAAGCAATCAATGGTTTTGAAGGGGTTTGGGTCGTGGACGCTTTCAAAGAATGCGTGGGCGCAAACAAAAATATCCCACCAAAATGAAGTTTTTATTGTTTGGGATTTTGATAACCACGTTCTCTTGTGCGTTAATGAAGTATGCATAGTTTGTGCTTTTGCTACAATAACCATGAGTTTTGCTAACTTGCTCCTAACCTTTATTGTCCTATGTGATGGAATGAAAGAATATCCTTTCAATAGAAAGGAATCAAATAAATACCAAAATTTGAATTCCTTTCTCTCTTTTATATATATATATATATATTTATATATATAACTTGGGCTTTGCTGCTCATGGTAGTCAAGGCGAGATGCCATGGCGTCGTAGATCGCCATATATGACCCAATGACGACGCAATGACATCGCCATATACGCTATTTATAAAAAGTTATATAAGCTATCATTTATATTATAAGATAAGTCATAGTACTTATATAATTATATTATAAGTTATAAGATATCACTTATAAGTTATTTAACTTATAAAATAACTTATAATACTCATATAAAGGGGTTGGGAGTTGGGACTTAGGGCTATTAGAGATCTCTTGCTCTCCGCCTCTCGCTCTCCCTCTCTGCTCCATCTCTCGTCTCTCGATCTCCTTGCTTCGCCAACAGCAGCTTCAGCTTCAGTTTCAGCAGCTTCACCAACAACAACTTCGCCAACAGCAGTTTCAGCTTCAGCATCTCCGTCTCCCGATCTCCCTGGTATGCTATTTTTTATTTTTATTTTATTTTATTTTCTATTTTGTTATAATTTTATTTTCTGTTTTTTTTTTTGTTTTTTTTTTCTCTGTGTTTTTTCTGTTTTCTGTTTTTTTTTTCTGCTTTTTTCTCTGGTTTCCTTTTTTTTTTCCTCTATTTTTTCTAGTTTTTTTTTTGCCGTTTCTTTGTTTTTTTCTATTTTTTTCCCTAGTTTTCTTCATTTTTTTTTCTGGTTCTTTTTTTTGTTCTCTATTCTCTTTTTTTTTTTTTTTTTTTTTTTTTCCTGTTTTTTGAATATGACTGACTATATGTTCACTGTTACTTTCATATTTGTTTTACTTTAAAAATCATACTCTATAGAAATATATATTTTCTTAAATTTCTTTTGCGCTCAGCCTTCCAATTCTAAGGGAAATGAATGAGGTTGTTTAGGATATTAAAATTATAATAATTAATAAATATAAAATCTTTTAATAATAGTAAAAAAATTAAAAAAAGAAATAATAATGATTAATAAATATAAATATAAATAACAAATAGCCTCGCCATGGCCTGGCGAGCCTCTTCGCCATGTACTCGCCCCACCACCTTAACTACTTTGTTGTTGCTACACTTTGAGATGTGAGGTTTTTAACCTTCAATTTTATGGTGGTCATGAACATTGAACTGCTATAATCAAATGAACAATGCATAGAATAGGTCAGATTGAACCGCAACAACTTAAGGAATGAAGATGACCTACGCTAGTTAAGGCATTTGAGACCGACTCTTGACCTAGTAATCCTTAGAATCAAACCCGAGAACTTAAATAGTGAAAGTAGGAGCAAGATACTCCGTGAGCAATGGACAATGATGGACTGCCCATTGTCATACATAGCAGATGGACCGGAATGGGCTACCTTGTAAAAAGGATTTCATGAAATGGTAGTGCTAAAACTTGGTCTTAGCAGACCTTTGGGTCCAGATGACCCTTGAGTCTAGATAGACTTCAAGGTATTTAGTGCGTCGCATCCCCCGTTGCGCTAGTACGACACTCGTCACCCTCATCGGATTCATGCCTGAAAGAGGAAACGACTCATGGATCATGGTTGTGCTCAGTATTGACACGTAATTTAAATAAGACTTGTTGACTTTGCACGATATAGAACAGTTAGAATACTTTATGTTGGCATTTAAAATTTTGAAACAAGCGGTCGGGCAGCTAATAGAGGTCGGCGGCCAAAAGCCTGAAGCCAAAAGAAGTCTAACTGAAAGTTTTTAGAAAGGAAAAGTGCACAACCAGATGGCTGCGGCCTAAGTTTGCAAACAGCTAGAAGCACGCATTAAGTGTCGCGCGGTTGAAGTGCCCTAGACTCTGTTCTTTACTTACACTGATGAAATTCAAAAATAAGTGTTTGCTTTTAATATTTTTTAATTATAAATAGGAACTTATTTAGTAGCTGTTTTTATTTATTAGATTATGCTAGAGTCTAAAATCAACTATGATTCTTTTATTATTTTGTTTTATCTATATATATATATATATATATATATATATATATATATATATATATATGGGTTACAAATGTTTCTCCCCCTACCATTAAAGTGCTGTTGAACATGATGAATTTCTTTTCTTTCCTCGTGTTAAGTATAGCCTGTACCTATGTTTCTGCCGCTACCATTGATTTTTGTTTATGCAGGTTTCTATTTTGTTGGGAAAGGTTTGTAAAAATATGTTCTCTATGATTGAAGTGTTTGTTTGTTGACAACCTCTTTTATTTATTTATTTATTTTTTCTTTTCACTGTTTTCGTAATAAGAGAGTTCTGTTGTTTGTTATCAATAATTTATTAAGATCCATAGTTTAATATCTGTGTTGTTAATTTGGTATGCATGATTTATGCAATAATCAATATTATTGATTACATTCACAAGATTAGTTATCGATTTGTTATTCCGTTTTGTAGTGAAATTTGTAATTTTTTCCCCATTTTTCTAATCCTTGTTGTTCTTGTGATGTCACAGATGCTGCAGGAGAAGATCGATGAATGGAACGTTGCGAATGCTCGATATTTCTTCCTTTTTTTTGTAGAATTCGGCATTTGGAAAATTATAGACTTTGTGTTTTGTTTATTTAACATTAGTTTGTTTGGATTTTTAAAACACTTGAATATGTCATCCAGTTTTGAATTGTCTTCTATGGTTGAATCTGTTGTTTTGAAAAAGGTTTCATATTGTGAGAAAATAGTTATGCTTATGGGATATTTTTCTGAATTCTGTTTAATGTCTTTAATAAGCACCTGGATTGTTGTAGCAATAAACTTCATGAACATCAAGAAGTTTTCAGATTCAACTAGTAGCTCTCAATTTTCATGTTTCATCAGAATTTAACTATTGCCTTCTATAGCTCTGTGTTCTAAACTTTTTATGACAACTTACCTTTAGGCCCTGTTTGATAACTTGGTAATGCCAAATATTGGTGCAAAAGAAACTCAGTTTTCATATGTTTTTGTTTGGTAGCATTATAAGGAGATGGAAAGGAAGTTAAGTCGCCCTACGAAGAAACTCGGTTTCCACAAAATAAGCCATTTTAGGCTGAAATCAAAACAACTGTGGCTGAGCCACGAGATTCTCACCCACATAATAAGGGTTTATTTTTTGTCAGTTCAATAATACCATTTTTGTGGAAAAGACCTTTTTGCCCTTTTACCAGTTTGTTTTATAATTGGGACTAAAACCTTTTTAGTCCCTTTCTCAAATTCTTTGGGTTTTAGTCCCTTTTTCAAATTCTTTCCTAAATTACTAATTACTTGCAATCCAATTAGTTGCAAAATAATTACTTGGTTTACTTGCAATCCTTCACACAATGTGTTCTCTTTGATCTTGTAACCACACCATCATATGTGACAATTGAAATTGAACAAGTTATCTACAGTCAGTTCACTTGTTTTTATTATTATTTATTATTATCTCCAGTCATTTATTATTATTTATTATTATTCAAAGCTATTTATGAAATGGTTATAATTGTTTATCAATCTGACGTTTTTGGTTGGGGGATGGATCGGATTAGGTTGTTATAGAAGCATATTGAGGACGACTATTAGTAGCATGGTTCAAAATTTTGGCCGAAATCTAGATTTTGGCTGAAATGTTTCAGTTTCGGTCCCCCACTGAAAATGAAACGAAAACTCAAAATTTCAGTTCAAAGTGTATGCCGAAATTTCAGTTTCTGTCCATCCCGAAATTGAAACGAAATATGAATTTTTCATCCTTGATTGGTAGCCTTAAAAGACTCTTGAGTTAAAATTGTAACTACAAAAGAGAGGTCATTACCTAGTGCTGGTCCTCTAAGTACAGGGTACCTGGAAGGAAGTACAGGGTACCTGGAAGGGTGGACAGGGCTGCCCTCCAAACCCGATCCTGTGTCTTCACATTTGATAGCTAAGCCTTTTACTATGGCACCAAGCTTTTGCCTGCCTAAAGTTAAATTATACCAAATATGTCCAATTTGTTCATATTTAATGCACAAAATTGGATTGGTTTAGTTGGAATTTGTTTTAGGATTCAAAGATTCTCTTCGCACAATTGATGGTTCCATCATTAACGTTGTTGACTGCCTTGAAGCTGATGATGACGAGTCTTTTTCATCCCAATCTTTCACACAATAGATCTTGAGCTCATGGCCGACTTATCTGACAGTCGGATGTTGATTCCACATGTCATATGTGATCATAGTGTACCTTGAGAAGTGTTATTGGGTCAACTTTCAGGATGTGTTCTACATGGAATCAACATTTAGCCGTTTAATAGGTGAGCCTTAATCTAACGATCTATTTTGTGAAAATTTGATATGAAAACGATTTCCATCCTCTTATTCAAGGCAGTCAATTGTGTTAACAGTGGATCCATCAGTTGCATGGCAAGAGTCTTCGATTGTAAAAACCCTATCCTAGGCGGGAATTGTGCAATCCAATGTAGCCTAAACGTAAAACGCTACACACCAATCAGTTGGGCACCACTTGACACCCATCACGAGGATCAGGTGCCACAACCACCTAGGCAAGGTCGATCAAGTCTCATACAAAAAGATTATTATTATTATGACTTTTATGCCGTTAAAAATGTGGTCAAAGTTAGAAAAATTTAATGTACCGGGTTGATGGAGCACATTACCTTATGTTTGACTCATGTTTTGAAGGACCAAAAAGTCTTAAAATCATAATTTTTTTTTTTGAAAGGCACAAGAGTGTGGCTTTGGAGATTGTGATGGAGGCAATCACTACTCACCCTTTTTGTGGATGAATGATTGCTTTGGCCATCACCGAAATGATAATTTGGATCGAAATTCGGTCATATTTTTGTATGGGATTGAAATTATCGGCCAAAATTCAAATTTTCTGTCGAAATTTTGGTTCAAATTTTCGATTTTGGGCCCCTCCAAAACCGAAATGAAACCCGAAATTTTGATCATTGATCATTGATCATTGGTAGCCGACAGGACTAATAGCAGCAGTTTTTTTGCTAAAAAAACTGCCGCTAATAGTCTTATTTTTTGTAGTGACGAGGGGCGAGCTACTTGGCACACAATCCACTTTTTGGGATGTTACCATGTGTAAATAAAATAAGTATCATTTCATAGATGCACTATGATGTGAAGATCTTTGGTGTAAAAAAATTGGGTTACAAAATAATTTTGTGACATTTAATTCAAAACTGTCAACCATGGATCAAAATGTATACCGATACGTATCGGACAATACGTATTGGTATCAGACGTGAACGATACGGTACATTAAATGTACCGTATCGTAAAAATATATGTATGTATCGAACGACACATTCAATGTATCGTTCGATACGGACCGGTACCGATACGTACCGATTTTTTGACCGGATGATACGTACCAGTTTTCTGGCATTTTGATCCATGCTGGCAACAACATTTAAAATTAATTGCTGCCATGTAAATCTAATTGACCACTCATTGTAATTGACATTTTATTGCATTGATTAAGAGGATGGAGACAACTTTCATTCTAATCTTTTACAAAATAAATCTTGAGACCATGAGTGTCAAATCACATAAAATACATAACATTTCCACATGGCACAAATCTAAATGGTGACTCGATTACTAACAATGTTAGCGGTATGGTCATTTACCTAATACTGGCTTAAATTGTGTTTGGGTTAGCTCTTATAAGAGCAGAAGCAACTCTTTGTCTGTTCTTTGTTAGAACAAATAAAATCTGCTGTGGGATAGAAGTGGCATAGAGCAGTTTTACACTTAAAACAACTCCTCATCATAACAAATGAGGCACAGAGCTGTATTATCAAATTTAAAAGTAGTTCTCCGCCGGAACCAAAAAGTGAAAGAGCTACTCTTTGCCCCAAAAGAGCTAACCCAAACCCTAAGGGAGCTATGGTAGGTAAGCTGCTTTTTGCCCCAAAAGCCTTGGTGCCTAGAGTCGCCTTGCTTGCTTCACCATGTGCCTCGGACAGTAGTTCCTCACAATGAAAGTGGCATGTCGCTCCCCATGTCATCACATTCCAATATATTTCATCGATCATATCAAACCAAGTCGTGACTGTCCCTCTTGCGCCATCACATCGCATCGCTTGAGACTTAGGTCCTCCTTCACGAGACACAAGCTAAACTGTTATTCGTGTACGCCTCTATGTTAGGCCAACATGCACAATTGTATCCCTTGTCGCCACCAAAAAGATCCTTTCAATCTGGCATGAGTGCAAGCCATCATCGCATTATTGCTAGTCTGAGGCCACTACAAAAATAAGGGGTTTCAACGGCACTTGCTAGTAAGGCATTTTTTGATAGCAGTAGGAGTAACAACGGTAGTTTTTAATAGTGACAAGACTAATAGTAGCAGTTTTTTGTTAAAAGAACTGCCAATAATAATCTTATTTTTCGTAGTGGCCCCAACCCCATTAAGTCACAAGCCAACTTACCACCCCAAGTAGGTCCATTCCACTTAGCACAAGAGCTAACCAATGTCCACCTAAGAAACACCACCAACCGAGTCAACCGAAGATATCAACGCATGGGCTTCGCTGTGACCACCCCCCCCCCCCCCCCCCCCCCCCGACTCATTTAATCGATAATCGAATGACCATAAGTCTTAAATTATATGTGCATCGCTCGCATAGCCTCATCAACATGACCCGCACATATGCACACTAATCGAGGCAAACAAGCCAAAATACCCCACCTGACATAACTTCCTATTAGTCAAACCTTTCCTAAGTTGACACACGGTATTGTGTAACAACATCTTACGCTCACTCTTACAGGGATAGGAGATAATTGATGCACCCTCAATTGCACTAAGGCCTCATGTGTATGAAAATAGCTTCACAGCTTTCCTCAAAGGAAAATGCCCAACCCTAAAAAAATAACGGGAGAACCTGAAACCTACTAGTTTTACATATGACTCCTTGGCTAACTTATATCTCTCTTAATATAGATTCATTTTTCACATCACGATTGCCTATTTCACAATTTGGAATCCTCTACTAGAACTTTAATTTGGCTCATATAAATCCTTCAATGAGTAATTTTATGCCTCGAGCATACCATCGTATAGCGTGCACACAAGGGATACGTTTGATTGCAAAATTAAATGCGTTTTACGATTATAATCGGCACGTTGACTGTGAGCGGTCGTTTGATAGATCAAAGAGACGACACGTTTCAACGCTTTTTAGCTTACGATTACAAAAATTGCATATAAAGATCCACCCTCGTATCTCCTCGTCGTTACGTTGTCAGTTATAATCGTGAAACGCGAGAGCAATCAAACATGCCAAAGGTCTATTTTCATATATGTAGTTCAACGAATCAGCCTTAGATTAGAGTTGACTAAAAAACTTGATGAGAAAAGCTCCATATATTGACAGGAGACACTTTTGAAAAGAAAATCCAATCACTCGTGGGAAGGGTTGACCCCAAGCTTTTTCTGTCCTCTTTCTAACTTTAGTCCTAATTGATTGGTCGCACCTCCACGCCAAAATATTCAAAACCCAATTTGCCATGCCCCACCCCTATACGTGGGTTTGGCTCCAGTTAGAGCTATCAATGGGTCGGGTCGGATCGAGGAAGGCCAAAATTTTGGCTGCCCAATGAAAAAATTGATATATCTTACTCTACAGATGGGGCACCCAACTCGACCGGACCTGACCAAATGGTGCACCCGACCCGACTTAGTAAGAACCCCCTATTTTCTATAGAGTACCTTTAAATTCACTCACCAAATCTTTGAGTTCACCCACACTGAAACACATTGACTGTGTTGAATCAGACGATAGAGATCGTTTATACTCTCAATCTTTCACATGATTGATCTTGAGATCATGGGCGTACCATCATATGATCAATATTTTATTTTACGTGACACACATCTCAGAAAAGTGACCTTAAAATCATGTGCACGCTCAAAATTGATTTTAAGGTCACTTTTTTAGGTGTGTGCCACATGAAAGAAAAAATTGACTGTCTGATGGTACGCCCATGATCTCAAAATTCATCATGTGAAAGATTGGGATGATAAACGATCTCCATCGTCTGATTCCATGCAGTCAATGTATTTCAATGTGGGTGAACTCAAAGATTCGGTGGTTGGATTTAAAGATACTCTTTTCCATATTCTTATATATTAAATATTCGGTTTAGTCAGGTTGAATCGACCAGATTTTTGCCTGACCCGGTCCAACCTCTTGGCCAATTCGACCCAAATATCATCGATTATATCATGCCTGACCCAATAAAATATTGGGCCGGGTATCATGTCGACCCGATCTGCTCATAGCCCTACTCGAGGGCTTTAGAAGCAACATTAGTTTATGGAGTGCCATTATTATACCCCATGAACATGTTATCTCACCCTTGATGAAAAAGTAATCCCACCATTGACCCCTATGAATCAGACTATGGAGATCATTTTTCATTCCAATGTTTCATACAATGGAACTTGACTGGCCATCATTTTTTTATTTCATGTGGCACATATGTCAAAAAGTGACCCTAAAATCATGTTTCAGCGTAATGTGACATTTGGAATCGAAAAAATTGATGGTCTTGACGGTATGCCATGATTAGGGGTGGCAATGGTTCTGGCTTTGGATGAGCTCGAGTAACTCACGTTTGAGCATGATGTATGCCAGGTGATTTTAGGGCTACGTTTTTAGATATTTGCCATGTGGAATTAAAACCTTGACCATCTAATATGTGCATCATGATCTCAAGATCCATTGTGTTGAAGATCGGGGCGTAAAACGATCTCCATCGTTTGATTTCAAGCAGTAGTCGGTGGGTTTTAGTTCATTCACTTAGTTACGAAGGGTCTCATTGATGTATTCAGTCTTTATGAGATTAATAATGTTTAAAAAAATAAAATTTTTAAAACAATGGATTGCTTAAATAAAGTTTTAACATATTATACTACTTAAAATGGTTTTAGAAAAAAAGAGATTGTCATGATTTCCAAAATCCTTAAACGGTCAATCGGTCAATGTGTGAGGAAAAGGGTGATATGAAATTTCAAAAAGTCGGAGAAATATTTTTATTTGAAATAAAGAAAATATATTTCTATAAAATGACACATAACAAAAATATATCGTCTATTTAATTAGAATAAGGGTGATTCAATAATTCTAACTATAAATGTTTTTCACACGTTGACTGAATTTTTTGTTCAGA
This sequence comes from Chloranthus sessilifolius, assembly GCA_021018995.1. Classification (NCBI taxonomy): domain Eukaryota; kingdom Viridiplantae; phylum Streptophyta; class Magnoliopsida; order Chloranthales; family Chloranthaceae; genus Chloranthus; species Chloranthus sessilifolius. Next base: position 8,105,443 of record CM037591.1, read on the forward strand.
TGGTACAAAATCTTTACAAAATCTTGACAATCGCTTTTATATAGAACTTTGTGAAGTAGATAATATAACCTTGCTTTCTAAAAAGCCATAACTATTGTGTTGTGTTCATAGTGACAAATTTCGCTTTCAGTCATTTTTCGGGTGGGGCGGAGGGGGTTCAGTACATTTTGGATTAATTTCGATACCTTTCGGGAAAAAAATGAAAAAAGTTTTGAGGATTAAAAATAAAAAATATATATATTTAATGTTTTTTCTTAAATATAATCTTCGATTGCGAAGATAGAATCTTCAGTTGTAAATACGGCTATCCGAATTTATGTACATTAGGAAATGAAACTTGTCCCTATCTTTGCCTAACACGTCCAAATCTATATACACTCTGCAGAATTTAAAAGTTTGGTTGAAACATTAAGATAATGTTGTTGTATCCTTACACACTTTTGAGCCTCCTACTTTCTTCAATAAGTGGCTCTTCAAATGTTCTTGCAAGCTATGGTTCATATGAATAGTAAATGTTCAAAATTGAGAAAATGGCCACTTAATTTTGAGATAATGTGTTGATACGAAGTGAAATACACTTAATATTTCCACAATTTTGAAATGAAGAAGAGAATATGCCTAGGGTTTAGGGAACATATTAGAGGGGGTACACCTATGATATGTAAAATTCAAATTATAGAGGACAAAAAAATAATAGAAAATCAATGAGAAAACAAGTCAATCTCATAGAGAAAATCAATGAGAAAATTAGTAGTAGTCATACCTTAATCATTATAACTTATAAAAATAGAAGGTTTTGGAAATTATAAAAATCAATTTGTTTGATCTTTTTTATAACCAGTGATAAAAATCTAGAACTTGAAATATAAAACCAGAAGGTGTTGATGGGTTTAGAAATAAAGCCTAATTAGCCTTTTTACACTTCCTCATGAACGGTAAAAATCCAGAAAATGGAAAATAAAAATCATAAGCTGTTGGAAATCATAAAAATCAATTTTTTTTTCATTGATAAACCCTACTTATTTTTTTTTAAGAAGAAGAAAACTTTCAATTTTTTTTTTGAATCATAAAACTAAAAAATCAAAAATCATAAAATAAAAACAAGTTTTGAGGATGAATGACAATTCTCCAGAAATCAAAAAATGAAATTATAAAATTTAAAATTTTTTTATCTTTTGGTGGATGAATGATATAAATATCCAGAAATCAGAAAATGGAAAAAAAGTTTCCATGGATTGAGAGATAAATCCTAGCCTTTTTTTGCTCTATTTAAAGAAAACCTACAATTTTTTATGAAAAAAATAAAAAATAAATAAAATCCAAAAACTGGATTGAGAGTTTGCTTGAGAAGAAGCAAGAGAAGATATGTTGTAATGTACTCTATCAGCCTCCATCAGAGCTTTATAGGAAGATTGTAAATGGGCTTGCCATCTGTCGAAACCCCTGCCGACCGTCGTCTCTCTCCAACCCTCGTCGTCCGCTCGACAGTAATGCAATGAGGGCATGACTTCGCGGTGGTCGGCAACACTCCCCAATTTCGGCCTTTACTTGTCTTCCACGGGAGAAGAAGGAGAAGATACCCTTCTTGTCATCTTCTTGTGTGTAGTTAGGAAACTAGAAGAGATACTCCATTGTGTAAAATAGATACAACTAATTGTATATGCTGATCTTTTGTCATGAATATGGACATAAAATTCGTTGACCACTTTGTACCATCAAAACATAGGTATATGTTTTTTCTTATGCTATATGAAATATAGGTGATAATTGTATGGTTTTGTAAAGATGTCAGATCAATTATAAAAGAAACTAGCTAACTGAGAGGGTTAGTATCACAAGTATTACCATATCAAATAGACAAACTAAAGGAAAATAAAGCTTTCTAAACATTAAAATACATGAGATACAAATAGCAGTAGCGTATGATTACAACCATAATACACAAAGTCTATACATGTATATCAACTCTATCAAGCCTCATACCCTCTTTGGTATTAGAATATATAGATAGCAGTAGTGTATGATTACAAACATAATACACAAAGTCTATATATGTATATCAACTCTATCAAGCCTCATCCCCTCTTTGAAATTAGAATGAAACATTGAATTCATTCCTTTGCAAATGCCTACAAAGTGTAATAAATGACAATCATACAAGCTCTTCTACCAATATAAATTCACCTGCAACTTTCAGTCATATATAGTTTATGTTAAATTTCATAATGGTTACAAGATATGTATGGGATGTTTATCAACAATACTAAAACTTGTCTTACATAATCTAATAAATGAGTTATATATATTGTAAGAGCATAAAGAAATGTGAAATTGATAAAACATGAATATAGCATAACATATCAAACACACCATATTAATGCCCTAACAAACGTCGCGTACTTCAATTTTTAAATTAAAGGAAAAAATAGGCAAATTGACATGAGAGGACAAACTTAATTTTTAATCTCTAAAAATATTCAACTTAAAAGGGTAGGAATACATTTTAAAAAGTGAGGATATTTAAGTCATTTTAAAAGTTGGCTCAACAAAATTTTTAACCACCCAATTCTCTTATATATATCAAGCCTCATACCCTCTTTGGTATTAGAATATACAGATAGTAGTAGTGTATGCTTACAAACATAATACACAAAGTCTATACACGTATATCAACTCTAGCAAGCCCCATATCCTCTTTGGAATTAGAATGAAACATTGAATTCATTCCTCTGTCAATGTTTATAAAGTGTAATAAATGATAGTCATACAAGCACTTTTACCAATATAATGTCACCTACAACTTTCAGTCATATAACTCTTCTACCAATATAATATCACCTACAACTGTCAGGCATATATATTTTATGTTAAATTTCGTAATTATTACAAGATATATATGGCATGATTTGTTTACCAACAACACTAAAATTTGTCTTACATAATTTAATAAGTGAGTTATTTATATTCTGAGAGCAAAAAGAAATGTAAGATTGACAAACACATGAATATAGCATAACATACCAAACACACCATATTAATGTCCCAACAAACATTGTGTACTTTAATTTTTAAATTGAGGGGAAAAATAGGTAAATTGACATGAGAGGACAAACTTAATTTTTAATCTCTAAAAATATCCAACTTAAAAGGGTAGGAATACATTTATATTTAAAAAAGTGAGGACATTTGAGCCATTTTAAAAGTTGGCTCGACGAAATTCTTAACCACCCAATTCTCTTATATATATCAAGCCTCATACCCTCTTTGGTATTAGAATATACAGATAGCAGTAGTGTATGATTACAAATATAATACACAAAGTCTATACACATATATCAACTCTATCAAACCCCCCATACCCTCTTTGGAATTAAAATGCAATATTAAACTCATTCATCTGCCAATGCGTACAAAGTGTAATAAATGACAGCCATACAAGCTCTTCTACCAATAAAATGTCATTTGTAACTTTCAGTCATATATATTTTATGTTAAATTTCGTAATGATTACAAGATATGTATGGTATGTTTACCAACAACACTAAAACTTGTCTTATATAATTTAATAAGTAAGCTATGTATATTCTTAGAGCATACAAAAATATGAGATTGAATATAGCATAACATACCAAGCACATCATATTAGTGTCCCAACAAACGTCGCTTACTTCAATTTTTAAATTGAAGAAAAAAATAGGTAAATTGACATGAGAGGACAAACTTAATTTTTAATCTCTAAAAATATCTAACTTAAAATGATAGGAATACATTTAAAAAAATGAGGTTATTTGAGCCATTTTAAAGTTTGCTCGACGAAATTCTTAACCACCCAATCTTGTTATATATATATATATATATATATATATATATATATATATATATATATATATATATCACATTCATACTAATATTACATTAAAAAATTGTCTGGGTCATATGATAAAGAAAACCAGTACATAACGAGGGCAATGGTCAAGTCCTATCAAGTAGAATCGGATTTCGAATCCTACCTTATCTGCTACCCTTGGAAATATGAGAATCTTGACTTTCATAGTTTTCAATTTTTATAGGATGTCGTGCAATCAAAATTCTCCTATTTCCAAGGGCAGCAGATGGGGTAGAACTCGAAATCCGGTTCTACCTGATAGGACCTGACCGTTCCCCACATAATGAACAACTACCATATAATTTTCTAAATCTATTTTAGCCATTCATTTTATGATTCTTGTAGCCTCTTTATATCAGCGAAGAGATAAGAGGCAATCGTAGGATTGAATTGATCAATGTGAATATCTCGTAAGCAATGTGGGACAATGGTTCACCTACAAATAGTCAATGACCCGTTCAATCTTATGAGTGAACACATTGATTACCTTATACCATCTAGCTCATTAAAGCCCACAGAAAACCTTAATATCCATCCTTATCTCTATTTTCTTCGAATTGTTATAGGGTGACCTACCCATAACTCTTGATAATGAAGTATTTAGGTATCAAGTGGTGCCACATGGTCCACAAAAACCAACATCTAGATCAGATTCAACCAATTGATTACATTGATAAACCATCTCTATCATATAATTAAAAACTTACATGTGATTAAATTTTTGGGATTTTCATAGCCTAAATCATTTTTAGTTGTTTTCCTAGCTTGAGCCTACCTACTATCCTTATCAGTCTAGGTCTCAATAGTTATATTCTTTCGAAAAGCAAAAATGCTTGTAAGGGCGAAATCGATATGTTTTAATTTTGAATATCAACCTAATTAATATCATCTATTTTATAAAGGGTACCTCCATTAGCGCCCACGTCGGAAACCCCTTCAAAATCATTGAGGGCTTCGTATCAAATGACGGAGGTCGTGTTTCACCCTGAGCTTCCACACAATGGATCTTGAGATCATGTGGCACCTATCAGACGACCAAGTTTTTATTCCACATGTCACAGATCCCCCAAAAATGGCCCTAAAATCATGTTTGAGCGTGATGTGTGCCATAGGATTCAAGGGGCATTTTTTTGGAGATCTATGACATGTGGAATAAAAAACTAATCGTCTGAAACATGTGACATATCTCAAGATCTATTGTGTAGAAAATCGAGGTGAAACTAATCATCTTATATGAATCAATCAATAGTTTTGAAGCGGCTGTTCACGTGAGTGCTTTCAAAGATTGCGTACCCTTTTATAAATATTATACAAAATGAAGTTAATCAAATCACCAAATGCTACCCCGACACATTGCCAGCCCCACCTTCATTTGTTATAGCTCAAGAATCACATCGATGAGATAATCCAAACCTTCCATTAGGTTAATTACAACATGTACATCATCAATTTGTACACATCATATATTTTCATTAACATTTGGTATTGGATGTCTGAGTAGTGACCAAATATAATGTGCAAGTCAATCTGCCAACAAAATTGGCCAAACCTTGGGAGGATACTAATGATACCAAATTAATGAAACCAAATTTGGCACTCATTTAAATATTTGTTCATTTCTCGAGGTTTGACCAGTTTAGTAGAGGGAGATGATCCACGTGGGGCAATAGTCAAGTCCAACTCATTAAACCTAATTATGTGTTCAACAAGATCTGCATCCATTGGATATAAGAGAATCTTGACTTCTACGGTTTCCAATTTTGTTTGATGGCATGCAGTTAAGAATTTTCTCATATTCAGTGGCTCCAGATTTGGTTGAACATGACACCTGGTTCAACTAGTTGGACCCAGCCATTGCCCCATATTTTCGCCAACACAACATGCACAAGGTCAACTATTGAAAGAAAAAAAATAAAATTTTATATCCTTGTATTTTTAGTCAAAACTTGAAAATTTTTAAGTATAAAATTTTGAGTGAAAATTTCGTATCTTTGTGTCACGACTCAAAATTCTACCCGATCTCAAAGGCCTAGCCTCTCGTGTCATGACCCCTTACGCTTGTTAAGGTGATAAGCGGACATACATACTATCTCATAAAATATCACTAAAGTGGGTCCTTAAGTTTCGTGATCACCTTTAATGTAAACATCTGTACGAGAAAAATAGGGAAATAAACCAATAATAACTGTAGCATCCTAACCATCCATCTAAGAGATAGAAAATAAATAAGAATAACTTACAACATTTACGAAAAAATCACTCAACTAGAAATGTAATTCTCCCAAGTAGTAGATAGAAAACTAAGCAAGTGAGCTCTCAGTGCTCGTAATAATTAGCAGGATCTACACCCTCGTCCAGATGGTCCTTGATGTCCTTGCTCTCATACATCGTATTAACTATTGGTGCATCAATTTCTCAGGGGCAATGTAGTTCGTATCTTCACCTGCAGCTATTAGTTTTTCGTGGGATGAGTTTACTCAGTCACGTAAACTCAATGAGTTACACAATTGATCCACCACAATCTACCCAAGTGATCGTGTTGTAACTTCACGAGTGAGTGAATCTTTTAAAATTTAACAGTTGTACATGATAAACGACACAAATAAAATTTTTTTGAACATTATATAACTAAAACTGAAAGGACGTAATAAGTTGCAATGCATATGATGCTTTAATGTCTATTACTTTTCTTACTTGTCTCGTTAACTTAACATGTGTGACATATCTTAAGTCTTATTGTAGCTTCATACACTTAAACAACGCACTTCGCATCATACATATCTTACGTGTACGACCTGTGTCAGGGCCGCTACTTGAGCCTACCACGCGAGGTGTACATGTAGATAACCACCTAACTTTCATATCGTATCGTAAACCACCATCCAGCCCAATGAGATTGCGCATATAAATCAATATCCCTTTACGTTCGAGACATTGTTGTATCGTATTGTCCTTAATACATGTTTTGGTTATAGACGTTGTACCCTTACAATGGCTCGTAAGGTATAACACGTGTAGAACTTAATTTTATATTCAGCTGGCCTTCATAACATAACTTATCATATTTATATTTTAGTATATCCACATCTTATCATATTTATATTTTCTTATTATTTTTATACAACTTAAGTTATAGTGAGCCATTGTGCATAAGTTTCACTAAATCACGCTTTTCAAGGGATAAATTTCATAGTAATCTGGATGTATTTCGTGTGGCAACCCATACTCCCATATAGGTATTGCATCCGTACATCGATGCGTTCATTCTATGTTTCATGTGATCGTGAAAGGAACCCACCATGGCGAAGGCTTATAAGTCGTGTGTCATATCTTATTCTTATTTCCTTATTACACAAATGCCCTACGTACTTCTAAGTGATAAATGTCACACGATGCAGATGAAGCATATAATAGGAAATCAACTAACAGTAAGGAAGTTAATATTACTCGTAATATTTCGAATGACAATTCAAATAAACAAATCAACCATAAAGAGAGGTTAGTAAACTGATTTCAAGTCAGTCATTGTTTTAATGTGAGTTAAACTTTAACTCACGATTAATATTATTTAAAACTCTAAGATTTTTTATGGGTTAAGTTGCAGTCTAGGATTCACCTCAGACGTCTCTCTTATTTGTTAAAAGAGAAGAGAGAAGAGAGTGACCTATGTAAAAGAGTATGTGAATCCAAGACACATATCACAAAGTGATGATAGATTGATCTCATCAAATAGATCACCTCAATCTGATGAAAGCATACTAGTCATTTGTGGAATTTTATGTAATATCCCAAAAATTTGAGCGCTTAACTTTGACCTCGGGATTCGTGCCCTATTAGTCATAGGGTTGACCAAGTGATGGTCAAACAATGGACTCATGAAGTTATGTACTACTGTGAGATTAGTATAACCTAAGTATAGAGTATAGTGTTAAGTGAGAGTCACATACACCTATCTCTGGTGTATGTGTTTAACACACAAGTAAGAGAGAGGATATAAGGGCCTTAATAACCCTAGAATCCTTTTCTTTTGGTTGGTGAAGAGAGTTAAGAAGAGAGAGAGAGAGGGAGTAAAGAGGAGTTATGGAAGCTTGGAGTTAAGGCAAATCAAAAGGAGATTTGAGCATTGAATGCTGATTCAACGATTGAGGAGTCGTTGAAGCGGAATGATGGAACCCTAGCCATCAAACCCAACAAATCAATCATTTGAAGGATTTATTAAGGTAAGTGTGATTTGATTTCAATACATAGAGAATGGATGGGTGAAATTCTATCTAGCATGTTTAAAATCATAGATTAAAGACTTAGAAAAAGAAGGAAAAAAAAAAGGAATGAATTTTGAAAGAACAGTCCGAAAGGGGGCTGAATCTGACCAAACCGATTAATCGAAATAGAGGTTCGATTAATCGATTTTGGCCCAGAAGTTGAAAAGTCAAGGATACCCGATTTCGATTAATCGAATTGAATTTTGATTAATCAATTTGGAAGGTCGATTAATCGATTTGGAAATTGACTAATCGACTGGGTACCTCTAGTGGCTAGAGAAACATGACCTGGGGAAATCGACTAATCGATTTCAGATTCGACCACTCGATTTGAAAATCGACCTTACTATGTTGGAGATTTTGATTAATCGATTTGGGATCGATTAATCAAATTTGAATCTCAATTAATCAACTTTGGGAATCGATTAATCGATTTGGACTTCGATTAATCGATTTTAGGAATCGATTAATCGAATTGTGTTTTGATTAATCGATTTTGGGAATCGGTTAATCGATTTTGGCAGTTTTGCTTGACTTTATAGTTTTACTTTAAGATTCATGGAGGGTCTAGGACTTTCTTCATTACATCTTTAGTGATGTATTGCATGTGTTATGATGTACCTTAGGTGGTACGTGTGAAAACAAGCACAAGGAGCCGCGTGGGACCTTGATGCTTGGACTTCCAAAGAATTGAGGTAGGGAATACCTTGAACATATACTTTAATTACAAGAGCATGTATGTAGTGATATGTTTATCAGAAATTAAAAATATTTTAACTATGAAAAGCTTTGTGAAAATGGGTGTGTGTGACACAAAAAATGTGATAAAGGCATCTATGTGATGCGAGTAACTAAGATCAAGAAATCTAATGAGAATGAGACATCCCCAGGGGATGAGAAAGTAATAAAGGCATCTATGTGATGCGAGTAAGTTATACATCCCAGGGATGTATATCTGATTGAATAATTACTATTGAGGCCTAACTGATATAAGATAGCACTTTACACAGTGAATTACTATATATAAAGCACATATTATTTTTGTTATTTGAGGTTTGTTTAGAATATCACGTATGATACCCACGATCGACGCAAGGTGATATCCGTGGACTGCACGCCGCCAATCCGTACACCAATGCGGAGGTCTATCTCTATACAGTAAGCACATCCCAGGGATGTTGAGTGAGATTTAATCTCGCCGCCTAGTGCAAAGGGGCTTGGGTAGTATTCTCAGGGAATACATTATTTACAACTGTCTATTTAGGCGACAATGGTGGGTATTCCATCGGGGCTCGATGCTATATTACTCGGGGATTACTTAAGTTGAAGGTTTAAGTTTTGCTTTAGGCCTATTCAGTATCATTTATGATAAACCAACAGTAAAGTAAGACATGCAAAGTACCAATAAATTTGAATGTAAATTATCAGCTTTTTAAACTGTTTCTAGCAATTGCATAGACTCATCATGCTTAGAATATCATGGAATATATGTGAGTTTTAATTTATATGTTCATTGTGTTGTTCCCTATTGAGCTAGGATATAGCTCACCCCCTTTAGATTATACATCGCAGGTCCTTTGTTAGCAGCAGCGGAGGCTTCGGGAGACGTAGATCCGGGTGATTCGGATTACGTGCCTGGAGACGAGTTGGAGCCTCCTCCCGATGACTTTTTCTAGGAGACTCTGCTGTGTACTTTGATAGAGAGTAGTTTTGAGAGCATAATTGTATGGCTTGATATGTCAAGCCTTTATTTTGTTAAAACAATGTAATTAAATTAATTTATTTCTTTTGGCGAACCATCTGGGGTGATCTGTTTATCACTGATGGTTCGGATCGGTTCTCTGTTCATGCAATGGCATGAAAGTAGAACTGTCTTTTGTTTATGCCAGATGGGCATGTTATTTTTCCACTTTATGAAATTTATTACTTTATCTCTTTATAATTGCTTGTTATACTAATGTTCCATACATGGTTTTGGGGCACAGTCTGGAGGATCGTGCTAATGGCACGGGTTTCGGGGTGCCAAAATCTGTGCTATCACAGTTGGTATCAAAGTATTTTCTTTTAAAAATTCTGACAATCATTCTTTTGCCAGAACATAGGGACTTCTGCTAATGAAAACTTTGTTTTCACGTGCAGACCGTTATGTCTTCTAGAGGAAGGGGCCGACCCAGGGGCGGCCATAGTAGAAGCTTGCGTAGTCGAGATGATTTTATCTCTGACGTGAATAGATAGCCTATAGGACATGGAGGGGCTTCTGGCAGTGGTGGCCAAGGAAGCCAAGATCAGGGAGAGAACCTAGATCGAGATCGTCAGGATCAAGATCAGAGAGAGCAGGAAAGAGTTAGAGAACGAAACGAGGATAGAGAGGAGCGTCAGAGGATTATGCACACCATGGAGACCATGGCAGCTGCAATGGCTCAACAGGCAGCATCTTTGGCAGCTCATACTGCCCATGAGCAGCATCAACCACCGACACCGCTAGTGTCTTCAGCTTTTACCGAGTTTAGGAGGATGAGACCTCCTAGCTTTTCAGGACAGGCAGACACTATGGCAGCTAAAAATTGGTTAAGTGAGATTGAGAAAGTGTTTAGTGTGCTCACTTGTATCGAAGATGAGAACGTCCGTTGGGCAGCCTACATGTTGGACGGGGAGGCTGGGCCTTGGTGGAAGTCTGTTTCTAGGACTAGGGCTCAGGAGACCCCAGATATGCCCTGGACATGAGACAAGTTCGTCGAGAAATTCAATAAATAGTACTTCTCTGAGGTGGTGAGGAACCAAATGGAGATCCAATTTCTACAGCTTACTCAAGGGAAGATGACTGTGAGAGAATACGGAGTGGAGTTCATGCGACTCGCTCACTTTGCGCTCGACTACGTCATCACAGAGATGATGAAAGTAAAGAGGTTTCAGCAAGGTTTGAAGCCGGACGTGAGGGGAGGAGTAGCGCCATTCTAGTTGAGGACCTATGGAGAGGTCATGAGCAAGGCCTTGGTGGTAAAGGAAGAAAATAATAATAAATATCGCCAGAGAGAGCAACAAGGATGGTGGAATACGGATCAGAGCAGAACGGGAAATTATGAACCGGTGAATAAAAAGCTGAGGTTCATACCAAATAATCAAAAACCACCGTTCCAAGGAGGTTATGGGAGACCGGCGCAGCAGAGCAACCAACAAAAATTTCCATTGCTTGTGTCGGGGAGGCCGATAAGATACAAGAGCCCTGCTATTACTACCGGAGCGATAGTTACTCAGGGGTTCTCGCGAGCAGCTTCTTCCACACCACGGGAGACTTGTGCCAAGTGTGGAAAGTCTCATAGGACATCGGACTGTAGACAGGAAACTCGAGGTTGCTTTCGATGTGGCAAGGTGGGCCACTTGATCAAGGAGTGCCCTGAGATGAACAAAGGGAAGGCGGCTTCAACTCTTGTGCCACGACCTATACAAGCGAGGAAGCTGATCGTCCAAGGGAGAGCTTACACAGTCACAGCTCAAGAGGCTCAAAATACAAACGATGTCATTCAAGGTGGGCTTTCTTTTAAATAAAGAATTTCAATTCTTGAAAATTTTATATAGAAAAGGCGCATCTATATTTAGAAGATATAAGAAAAACTTGCATGTGATAAATTCTGGTATGATAATAAACAATATATATATGTGTATGTATGGTTAGGTGCATTGCAAATTTATAAGAAGGGAAGCGACGTGACATACGAAGCTCGAGTGTTGATAGACCTGGGGTCTAGCCACTCATTTGTTACCCCTCGCTTCACCAAGAGGATGAAAGTCAACCCAGAGGAGTTAGACTTCGTTTTAACCATGGTTGTTCCTACTGGGAAATCGGTTGATACCGAAAATGGTTGCAACTCCGTGATCGTGAGGGTCATGGATGGAGATGTCTTTGAGCTACCGGCGAACCTAATTCTGTTAGACATGCAAGGATTCGACGTGATCCTTAGCATGGATTGGTTATCGACTCACTGTGCTACGGTAGATTGTAAGAACAAGGTCGTCATCTTCAGACCCAACACGAGGAGATTATTTAGATTTAGAGGAGAGAGGTTGACACACCTACCACTTATCTCGACAGTTAGGGCCGAGCGATTGATCAGAAAAGGGTGTAGTGGATACTTGGCGTTCTTGAAGGAAGATAAAGAGGAGAAAAATGTTATATCTGAGATAGCAGTTGTGCGAGAATTTGCCGATGTATTTTCGGAAGACTTACCCGGATTACCTTCAGAGAGAGAAGTAGAATTCGCCATCGACTTAGCACCAGGAATGGAGCCTATTTCTAAAGCATCATACAGAATGGCTCCTGCTGAGTTAAAGGAGTTGAAAGAGCAGTTATAAGAATTAATGGACAAGGGGTTTGTTAGACTGAGCGTGTCTCCATGGGGAGCACCGTTCTTGTTTGTAAAGAAGAAAGATGGGTTAATGCGTCTGTGCATTGACTATCGATAATTGAACAAACTCACAATTAAGAATCGATACCCTTTGCCTAGGATAGATGACCTGTTTGATCAACTGCAAGGAGCGAAGTACTTTTCCAAGATCGATCTTAGATCTGGATACCATCAGTTGAGAGTCAAGGCAGAGGATATTCAGAAGACTGCATTCAGGACTCGATACGGACACTATGAGTTCCTAGTGATGTCGTTTGGGTTGACAAATGCCCCGACGTCATTCAAGGATTTGATGAATAGGGTGTTTAAACCACACCTAGACTCTTGTGTCGTAGTGTTTGTTGACGACATCCTGATTTATTTAAAATCAGAGGAAGAGCATGAGAAGCACTTGAGAGTAGCCCTACAGACTCTACGTGAACACCAACTGTATGCCAGGCTCAGCAAATGCGAATTTTGGTTAGAAGAAGTTAGCTTTTTGGGACATGTCGTCTCAAAGCTTGGTGTCACTGTAGATCCGGCAAAGATCGAAGCAGTGGTGAATTGGGAGCAACCAAAGACCGTGACCGACATCCGCAGTTTCCTTGGATTGGCGGGTTACTATCGACGTTTCGTTGAGGGTTTTTCAAAAATATCAGAACCACTCACGAGACTTATACGGAAAGATGTAAGGTTTGAATGGAGTGAGGCATGCGAGAAGAGTTTTCAAGAACTCAAGAAGAGACTCACTTCAGCTCCAGTGTTAGCTATTCCTTCAGGCAGTGGAGAGTTTGCAGTGTATAGCGATGCTTCGTATACTGGTTTGGGCTGTGTGCTTAATCAATACAAAAAGGTGATAGCGTATGGGTCGAGACAGTTGAAAGAGCATGAGAAGAATTATCCGACACATGACCTAGAATTAGCAGCGGTCATTTTTGCGCTGAAGATTTGAAGACATTACTTGTACGGTGAGACCTTTGAGATCTTCACCGATCATAAGAGCCTCAGATATCTGTTTACACAAAAGAAACTAAATATGAGGCAGCGCAGATGGATGGAGTTCCTCAAAGACTATGACTATTCTATACAGTACCATCCAAGCAAGGCTAATGTAGTAGCCGACGCCTTGAGTCGGAAGAGTTTAGCTCAATTGGCTAGTCTAATTTTGGGTATGCACCGATGGAAGTTGTTGAAAGATCTGGCACTGTATGATGCGAATATTGAGTCGAAAGCTACAGGAGCCTTCTTGGCTAATATCTCAGTGAGACCGATGATATTTAAACATATCCATGAACTACAGATGAAAGACCCGGCGCTAACTAAGATTCGTCAAGATGTAATTGAAGGCATTGGATCTGAGTTTTCGATCAAGGAGGATGGTTCCTTATTGTTCAAGGGTCGTCTCTGTATTCCGAACAATGCCGATTTACGGCGAACAATTCTTGATGAATCTCACAAGTCAAGCTATGCTATCCACCCGGAAAGCACAAAGATGTATCAAGATTTGAAAAAGAATTACTAATGGAGAGGCTTGAAATAAGATGCGGCAGAGTATGTGTCGCGGTGTTTGACGTGCCAACAAGTAAAGATTGATCATAGACATCCCGCAGGTCTATTGCAGCCTCTACCTATACCGGAATGGAAGTGGGAATCGATCTCTATGGACTTCATCGTTGGGCTACCGCGTACTGCAAAGAAGTATAATGTCATTTGGGTAGTGGTCGATCGATTGACCAAGTTAGCACACTTCTTGCCTTACAACACGATGTACACGGCAGGAAGACTGGCAGAGCTGTATATGAAGGAGATTGTCCGTTTGCATGGGATTCCGAGTAGCATTGTTTCAGACCGTGACCCATTATATACATTAAAATTTTGGAAGAAATTTTAAGAAGGAATGGGAACGCGACTAGATTTCAGTACGACATTTCATCCACAAACAGACGGGCAGACGGAGAGGGTCAATCAAATCATTGAGGACATGCTTAGAGCATGTATGTTAGAATTACAAGGATCGTGGGATCAGCACCTACCCTTGATTGAGTTCGCATATAATAACAGCTTTCAGACGAGCATCGGGATGGCATCATATGAAGCACTTTATGGACGGCGATGTAGATCGCCCATCAATTGGGAAGAAATCGGGAAGAAATTTGTTTTGGGACCCGAGATACTTGAAGATAATGCCACCTATGTTCGTATAATAAGGGCAAAACTCAAAGTGGCTCAGAGCAGACAGAAAAGCTACGCCGATATCAAGCGGACGAGTGTAGACTTCAAGGTGGGTGAACACGTATTCGTAAAAGTATCGCCTATGAAGGGAGGGATGAGGTTTGAAAAGAGAGGGAAGCTAAGTCCCTGCTATCTTGGACCATTTGAAGTTTTGGGTCGAGTAGGGGAAGTTGCTTACCGCATTGGGTTGTCACCATTATTCGATCAGGTACACAATGTGTTCCATGTATATATGCTCAGGAAGTACCTTAACGACCCTGATCACGTGTTGAGCGGTCAATCATTCGAGATGAATGAGGACATGACTATGATCGAAGAGCCGGTGGAGATTTTGGATCGAAAGGAACAAGTGTTGCGAACAAAAGTGATTCCATTAGTACTTGTTCGATGGAAGCATCATCCGGCCGAGGAAGCTACATGGGAACGAGAGGCCGACGTGAAAGAACAGTATCCAAGCTTGTTTGCGATAACTTGAGAGTCAAAATTGTATCACTACAAGCATGTTGGTGGATTTAAACTATATGTTGTAATTCAATGTTAATCTTATGATCAATTTATTTAAGAGAACAATTTTATCCACATAAAGTCTCAAATGCGGTGTTGAACGCGAAATTGGAATTCATCATGGTCACAGCATGGCCGTGATGATGTATTTTGTAGAACCAATGACCAATTGGTCATTGTTTACCAAGAGAAATCAAGGAGGCATGAAAAGTTTTAAATCTGAAGAATCTGATCAAAACCAATTAATCGATTAATCGATTTGGGAATTCGATTAATCGATTTTGGTCGATTAGTCGACTGGCATGCGCCAGTGAGTGGAAATTTGATAAGGATTCAGAAAAATGACAAAGTGAAATTTTGATTAATCGATTTAGGTTTCGATTAATCGATTTATGATTTCGATTAATCGATCTTGGGATTCGATTAATCGAGTAACTTAAGAATTTTAGAAAACTTTGAAGAATTTTATACGATTTCGATTAATCGAAGAAGAATTCGATTAATCGAGTCACTTGAGGAATTGGGAAAAATTTGAAGAAACCTCACGATTTCGACTAATCGAAGTAAACTTCGATTAATCGATTTTAGACTTTCGATTAATCGACTGGCTCACACCAGTGAGCTCGAAAACCTAAAAATTTAAATGACCACGATTTCGATTAATCGATTTTGAATCTCGATTAATCGATTTCGCGCGGCTGAACCTAGTTTTGAAACTCGATTAATCAATTTTGGAAATCGATTAATCGAACCGGAGCCTATATATATAAATCGAAGGGGATTTCTCCCCATTCGAAATCATTTGGAGTTTTTGCTTTTGCGCGCCTTCTTCTTCTCTCTCCGACCGACTTTGAAGCTAGGGTTTTTGAGCACTACGGATCGATTTCGGATCGAAATCGCGTGACATTGGGTCGAATACCTAAGGTAAAACCCTAGTTTTCGCTTCTTTTCCATTTCAAACCACATAAACCATAGTTTTTGTGAATTTTCACCTAAAATGCCGCCTAAAACGCGTTTGTCTTCGAAGAAGGCAACGTCCAAACTCCCGGTGCTGCATTCTAGCGCCGCACCGCCACCACCTACCCCATCACCGGTGAGGACTCCGTCACCGTCGGCATCGGATACCACCTTCGCTTCAACGAGCGCGTCTTTGCGCGAGTCTTCTCCAATGCCATCACTACCCACCAATGTACTCCAACCCAACGAGTAGTGGGCGGCTAAAACATTTGAAATCGAGTATATTATCGATGAAACCCTATTTACAAATCTCGATGCATCGGGCGAGACCCAATGAGCTCGTAATTACCTTATAAAGGCCGGTCTCGACAATATTTCGAAACCAATCCGCGGGTCCTACTACCCTAGATTGGTCCGATTATTTTACCAAGGACTGATGGAGGGACCAACCGACGACATAGTCACGACCAAGATAGAGCGTCGTGACTACACTTTCACTTGTCGCCACATCCACGAGGTCCTAGAGTGCCATTTGGACTTCGTACCCGAGACCACCCTCTTCCCACCCTTCGAGGAAGAGGTGATATTTGAAGAGATAATGACGAGAATGACAAATGGGAAAAAGGGGTCAGGAGCCTCCATTAGGAGGGTCGACCTGCCCCATTATATGTGGATGCTTGATTCCATAATCAAGTGCAACCTTTACCCGCTACGTCACGACATTGAGCGGGTAGAAAAAGTGCAGCAGGCACTCTACGCGGCCTTCTGTGGCTGTTGGTTTGATGCCACTATGGTCATCCTCGAGGGGATGAAATATATTAAGGGCAAGTTGATGAAGGGCAACTTGAGGCCCAAGGAGAAAATGCCCTATGCTCGGCTCATCTCGAGCATGCTGGAGTGTTACTCAAACGCTCCATAATACGCTATATCGCCCCATGAGGAGAGGGCTACGGAACGAGTGAAAACGTTCTCAAACTCTTCATGGAGCTGTAGTTACAATTTACTTAAGCGGACCCTACCGGCTCAGGGTCCAGCCCCAGCAGCAGCACCAGTAGCACCACCACCACCCCCACCACCACATCAAGACCCACCCGTGGGGGGAGCACACCCCATTGAGCCACCAGCGGAGGGGGCACCCTCCCATACCACTGCCTCACCTACACCGCCAGCGCACTCTACGGCAGCCACACCGATGCCTTCTTACCGTCGGCGAGCGGCTCGCCCGGTGCCTACCATAGAGGATGTGTTGGCCAGGATGGAGGCCAACAATGAGCGGATGAACCAGCGGATGGACTTTTTGATGTACCACACTCTACGGTACATCTACCCGTTGGACTACTAGCAGCGCCTAGCGCAGGAGGAGCCATGGACTGCGGGTCGGACTGCTTTCCATACGGGTCCAATTTTCTATGCAAGCACATCTGTTGCCGATGCATTTGGCTCGAAGCCTCGGCAGCCCGAGCAGCCTACTGAGACGACCCAGCCACCGCTTGAGCCGCTAGTTGAGCCAGAGAAGCCCGCCCCTGCATCAGATCTGCCAGGAGAGGGGACGGCGTGACCGACCGACGGTGGTTTCAGTTGTCATCACTTTTTGGATGTTTTGGATATTTTGTACAATGTATTAAAATTTTCCATTGTACTTATCGCCAACAATTAAAGATACTTGTAAAATTTTGAGAATTTAATGGAATATAGATCAGTTTTGGATGTCCTTGCATTAGTTTTATTTCTTGTACTGTGTGGTGCGTAAATTAATTTCGTAAGTAGGTACGTGACACCGCTATGTGTGGAGTACCACACCAGCGCATCCTTGGGTTATTGTCGAGGACGGAAATTCCTAAGGTGGGGAGAATGTAATATCCCAAAATTTTGAGCGCTTAACTTTGACCTCGAGATTCGTGCCCGATTAGTCATAGGGTTGACCAAGTGATGGTCAAACAGTGGACTCATGAAGTTATGTACTAATGTGAGATTAGTGTGACCTAAGTGTAGAGTATAGTATTAAGTGAGAGTCACATACACTTATATCTGGTGTATGTGTTTAACACACAAGCAAAAGAGAGGATATAAGGGCCTTAATAACCCTAGAATCCTTTTCTTTTGGTTGGTGAAAAGAGTTAAGAAGAGAGAGAGAGAGGGAGTAAAGAGGAGTTATGGAAGCTTGGAGTTAAGGCAAATCAAGAGGAGATTTGAGCATTGAATGTTGATTCAACGATTGAGGAGCCGTTGAAGTGGAATGATGGAACCCTAGCCATCAAACCCAATAAATCAACCCTTTGAAGGATTTATTAAGGTAAGTATGACTTGATTTCAATACATAGAGAATGGATGGGTGAAATTCTGTCTAGCATGTTTAAAATCATGGATTAAAGACTTAGAAAAAGAAGGGAAAAGAAAAGGAATGAATTTTGGAAGATCAGCCCGAAAGGGGGCTGAATCTGGCCAAATCGATTAATCGAAATAGAGGTTCGATTAATCGATTTTAGCCCAGAAGTTGAAAAGTTAAGGATGCCCGATTTCGATTAATCGAATTGAATTTCGATTAATCGATTGGGAAGGTCGATTAATCAATTTGGAAATTGACTAATCGACTGGGTACCTCCAGTGGCTGGAGAAACATGACCTAGGAAAATCGACTAATCGAGTTGAGAAATCGATTAATCGACTTTAAATTTTGATTAATCGATTTGGGATCAACTAATCGATTTCAGACTTTCGGCCACTCGATTTGAAAATCGACCTTACTATGTTGGAGATTTCGATTAATTGATTTGGGATCGTTTAATCGAATTTGAATCTCGATTAATCGATTTTGGGAATCAATTAATCGATTTGGACTTCGATTAATCAATTTTGAGAATCGATTAATCGAATTGTGTTTCGATTAATCGATTAATCGACTTTGGCAGTTTTGCTTGACTTTATAGTTTTACTTTGAGATTCATGGAGGGTCTAGGACCTTCTTCATTACATCTTTAATAATAAATTGTATGTGTTATGATGTACCTTAGGTGGTACGTGTGAAAGCGAGCACAAGGAGCCGCGTGGAACCTTGATGCTTGGACCTCCAGAGAATTGAGGTAGGGAACACCTTGAACATATACTTTAATTACAAGAGCATGTATGTAGTGATATGTTTATCAGAAATTTAAAATGTTTTAACTATGAAAAACTTTATGAAAATGGGTGTGTGTGTGTGTGACACCAAGAATGTGATAAAAGCATCTATGTGATGCAAGTAACTAAGATCAAGAAATCTAATGAGAATGAGACATCCCCAGGAGATAAAAAAGTAATAAAGGCATCTGTGTGATGCGAGTAAGTTATACATCCCAGGGATGTATATCTGATTGAATAATTACTGTTGAGGCTTAACTGATATAAGATAGCACTTTACACGGTGAATAACTATATGTAAAGCACATATTATTTTTGTTATTTGAGGTTTGTTTAAAATATCCCACCGATGTGGCGAGATACCCACTACTGACGCAGCAGGATATCCGTGACCGGTACGACGGCCAATCCGTACACCAGTGCGGAGGTCTATCTGTACACAGTAAGCACATCCCAAGGATGTTGAGTGAGATTTAATCTCGCCGCCTAGTGAAAAGGGACTTGGGTAGTATTCTCAGGGAATACATTATTTATAACTGTCTATTTAGGCGACGATGGTGGGTATTCCATCGAGGCTCGATGCTATATTGCTCGGGGATTATTTAAATTGAAGATTTAAGTTTTGCTTTAGGCATGTTCAGTGTCATTCATGATAAATCAATAGTAAAGTAAGACATGCAAAGTATCAGTAAATTTGAATGCAAATTATCAGCTTTTTAAACTGTTTCTAGCAATTGCATAGACTTATCATGCTTAGAATATCATGGAATATATGTGAGTTTTAATTTATATGTTCATTATATTGTTCCCTATTGAGCTAGGATGTAGCTCACCCACTTTAGACTATACGTCGCAGGTCCTTTGTTAGCAGTAGCGGAGGCTTCGGGAGACGTAGATTCAGGTGATTCGGATTACGTGCCTGGAGACGAGTTGGAGCCTCCTCCCGAGGACTTCTTCTATGAGACTCTGCTGTGTACTTTGACATATAGTAGTTTTGAGAGCAGAATTGTACGGCTTGGTATGTCAAGCCTTTATTTTGTTAAAACAATATAATTAAATTGATTTATTTCTTTTGGCGAGCCATCTGGGGTGATCTGTTTATCACCGATGGTTCGGATCGATTCTCTATTAATGCAGTGGCATGAAAGTAGAACTGTCTTTTGTTTATGCCAGATGGGCATGTTATTTTTCCGCTTTATGAAATTTATTGCTTTATCTCGTTATAATTGCTTGTTATACCAATGTTCCGTACATGGTTTTGGGACACGGTCTGGAGGATCTTGCTGATGGCATGGGTTTCGGGGTGCCAAAATTCGGGCTATCACATTTTACTAAGGATTAGTCCTCGTGTGTTCCGATTAAGTTTAGACTGTCAAATCCTCATTATATGAATTTCATGGTATATATAATCTAATTTAGATCAATCTAAACTTATAGATATAGTAGGGGAATAGGATATTTAGGTCTATCAAAGTTTCGACCATTGATTTGGTCTTTTGGACCATTATTTAGAAAGTCATCAACTCAGGTCAAAATCATGCTATAATACAATTATCGATGTATGCACATTCTTATGGTGTGAGTAAAATATACATCTAACACGTTATTCAAAGTTTAGAAGATGGGTTAAGCCTATTCTAAAGGTTTGAGCTTAAGTATGTGGCACACAAACTTCAACAAGTATATTACATACATTGTAATTTTTCATATAATATTCTTTGTGTTCTTAGAAATATTGATTAAATTAGTTATAATTATATAATAACTTAATGTGACTCATTATTTGGATACCTACATTTTTTATGGTGTACACCACCAATAACAACATAAAACACATGTTTTTTTTTCTTTATTTTGGGACACCAAAATAAATAAAGGTAAAAAATTCTCAAGGTGATCTCGTCTGCTAGATGCGAAGGGGTTTAAAAATAGATGTGTCTATTGTCGAATCTTAGCCTAATTCGGCCCGTAGTTCAAGAACTAATGGGTCAAATATGACTCATAGCAGCTCTTCTTGGCTTTTAAATATTAAAAATAAATTAAAATAACAATATGACGGACAATACAAACTATCAGCTGCAAAGTAGATCATAGATTAATGGGGGTCCACGTCTCGACCCATGGCCAGTTTGGTCATTCCAAGGGTGCACCAGGTGGTCAAAAGTAACCCCTAGCGCAAGTGCACAAAATTATAAAGGCAACAACCCATTAACCGAATGTAGCTTCTATGAGTTGGAAAATTTGGTGCCTAATTTTGAAGTCCTTAGGGTCTATTTTGCCGATACACTTATGTGTCATATGGAAGAGTATAGCACCTTCTTGACCATAATAATTTTATGAATCCACAAAAAAACATAAGAATGAGAAATTGCAGTTTTCTTTGAATTTTTTCTATTTTCAATATAATTAATATAAATTCATCGCATTATAGGTGCAAATGTGTAGATTTAGATAGATAGGAGGGCACCCACCTAATTGGTAAGAAGGTTGAATTAGCACGATATGTTCGAATCCTTAGCTTTTGAACATGATCAGATTGAGTTGCATGCTTTGATCTTTTGCTATCAGGCAGCTCATGTTTGCATGACTCATATTGATCTACTCCTTGTGTCGAGTCCTCAAGTTAGCGCTCTAATAGAGGGAGAAGCACAGGTTGCTACTATTGTTGTGATTTTAAATGTGTTTTAAACTCGCAAGTGCACGAATCGGATTATAGTCAGTGGGTGTAGAGTACGAGATCGTTTCCATGAGGATTGATTAAAGAATTTAAAATAAAAAATAACAATTAACCAAAAAAATTACCACAGATCTATCACAGTATCCTCTAAATTAAAAACGTAAGAATTTGAAGGATGAGATAAATACTAATCACTAATTGAAATTTAACAGATTATAAAAGATAAGAATTGGGATATTAAATCCTCCCATCTTAGGTTTATCATTTGTACAATACAAATATGTAGATTGAGATGTGAAATCTTTAACAGATATCTAAAAAGAAGCACCGCCCAAACACACATGAGTTATAAAATATAGATCTGAGATCACGGAGATGTATAATTAACATCTCATGAATATATGATTAACACTCACACCTAGGACAATACTCAAAACTCAATCTCTAGGTAATTTCCAAAGTAGATCTAAGATCAAGGAGATGTATGATTAACACCCCATGAGTGTGTGATTAACACCCACACCTCAGATAGTGATTGGAACTCACCACTGGGATAAAGTCACACTATCAACCCGAGATCAAGGAGATATATGATTAACACCCCATGAGTGTATGATTAACACTCACACCTTAGATGACAGTAAAATTTCACCCTGAGATAGGTAATAATTAGGATAAAATCATTATTGTAGATATGAAATCATAGGGCATGATTAGCTCCTAGATCTCAGATTGAAATCAGATTTTACCATTTTCACTAACAATACTATGGCCTTTAAAAACATCTGACATCTCAATCACAGATTTGTATTAATATAAATGACTCCCTCGGATGGAGTTCATTAGATCCCCATCCTTAATTAAACTAGCCACACATAATTGAAATAAATAACAAAATAAAGACAGAAATTGAAAATGACATTAAAATACCGTAAAGAATAATCCACAAAAATCCACAAAAGCTTTAATCCAACACGTATAATTCTTTCTTAAATGCAGAAATTAAACTAATCTAAGATCTAAAACTATGATATAAAATACTGAGATTTCTCAAGTCACTGGACTGAATGCCCTTGAAAACTTCAAACGGAAGAACAGAATATAGGAAAAATGCTAGTGGAAGCTCTCTTCCGAATCCTCAGATTTTTCTTTAAATAGCATCCAAATCCGATCGTTAAATTCAAATTCAAATTCAAATTTGAACTTGGTCAATTGATCAACTTAAGTGGTCGATCGATCGACCAAGTTAAATTTTTAGTTTTTAAATTTGAATTCTGCGGACTGTGTCAATCCATCGACCAAAGAGGGTCGATCGATCGACCTAGTCAAATGGTCAATCTCCTCTGTTTTGCTTCACTCTTCCGATTCCTTTCAGCTTTTTACACCATTTTACGCTTCTTAATGTATTTAAAGACCACTTTGTCCTGAAACTTAGAGAACTTGATAAATCACGTTAGATAGCTTTCATCGGATGGCTAAATATAGATTTTTAGGGGTGAAATATCATCATATTTTACTGCACATTATACCCCCAAACCTACACTTTGCTAGTCCTCGAGCAAAGGAAAAGATAAATAAAACTAAAAAATAAACTAACAACCTAAGAAAAATAAAGAATGCCAGTTTCGTAGTCGTAGGAAGCACGATTGCATTTAGCATATGTAACAAGCCTTTAAACTGCTAGGTGATCCCTAGTGGAGGAGTTTTGTCTCCTGAGGGCTTTCAATGAAGTTACCCACAAACTTCAAACCATTTTATATAATTGATTCATGTGGGATTTGTTAATTGATCTCGTTATGCATTTTCTCCATAAATAATACGCATGCCATGTCATTTCCATTGATAATTAGTTAAGTAAAGCTAATGCTTCAATTTACAGATAAATTTCTCACTCATCTTTAGATGTGTCACGTGTGATTATCAGATCGAATTCTATTTATCTGAAAATTTATCTTACTTGTGAACTGCATAGATTTATGTTTTGATTCAATCCTCACAATAGGCGTACTCTCAAAATAGAAATTTTCTGATGATGGGTATAATTTCACGCATGTGAAGGATCAATGCAAAATAAAATAAAGAAGTCTCACATGACAGGAGAAACACGTTATAAGTCAATGAAGCAAAAATAAATCTCATAAGAATAGACACTTGTATATTCTAAGCATGTCAAATTAGGTGCCATAGGTATCATATATTTATTCTCCACCAGGCAGTTACTAATGCAAGATCGAATCATGAAAGTCTTTTTATAAGGTTGTAATGTGGCCCAGGTAAAGGTAAGAAAAAAAAAATGAAGTTGGGATTCAAAGTTTCTGAGAAATTGGAAAATAAACTAACTTTTGATTTTTCTATTTCTCTCTTCTTCTTTTTTTTTTTAAATCTCTCACTAATTTTCTCTTATTTTTCTATTTTCTCAAATTTCTTTTCTTTTTTCACTCCTTTTTCTTCTTTTGAATTTCATTTTTTTGAAGCATCTCATATTTTTCATTCTTTTTTCAAATTTTTCTTTTTCTTTTTCTCTCCTTTAAAAAAAAATATATATATTTTTGCTATACACTCTCAGTAAACACCATAACTTGGTATCTCTTCACTTACTCTCTTTTCGTTCACTCATATCCCTCGTTCCTAATTTCTCAGAAATAAGAAGGGTAAAGCTGAATTTTTAAAAATGGTGAACGGTTAAAGGTTAACGTGGCTTAACAAAGAATGTATAAAGGTAAATTTTTCAATAGGCTCAAAAGGGTACTAGAAGGATAAATTTATATGAGGTGGGACATTTTAAGCACAATCGAGCCAAAGATGGCCTCCAATCATGTCCTTAAAAGATAGTAACTCTGCCTATTTGTCTTAAACAAACATATAGTACGTTCTAGCACAATAATTTGAATTTAATGTCATGCAAAGTCACAAGTCAAAATAAAATATATGAGATTATGCAAGAATAATTCGTATTCAAAGACAACTTCGAGTTTATGTAAGCTCTCATCAAGGATGGGAAATTAGCTCTAAAGCTCACAGGGTTTTAATCTCCACTAAGATCCTTACAGTTCACAATTTTAGATAAGTTTTCATGATTTTAGCTTTTTGAACTGAGTCAGACACCATAACTTCTAAGAGTGGGTTTAAATTTTTATGTCAATTTTCACCTTTGCTTTTCTCTTCTAAAAGCAATAAAAAGAAATTACATTTAATATTCTTTTAATGAGACTGCATAATCTACCTATTTAAAATTCCACACATCAATTGTATAAATTTTTCTCGGAAGAATCTTCAAAGTGCACAGTCAATCGATCGACAAGGTTTGTTGATTGATTGACCAAATCCGATTGTTTTTTTTTTTTTTTTTAATTTTTAAAAGAATAACACATACCACCCCCAAACCTAAATAGTGCAATGTCCTCATTGGACAAAAATTAAGGGGTATCCCCAAACCTGCAATCAGAGGACTCATAGAATAAAAAGGCAAAGGAAGTGACAAGCATTAGTAAAACTAAAAGAAAATTAATTAAGGAAATACTGTAAATTACACTTATGCAAACCATAAAATATGAAATCCTAAAGTTACCTAAAAACAAAAAATATGCAGAACTAAAAATAAAACCTAAAATTCCTAAAACATCCTAAAGACTTTTAATTTCTTCTCTCAAACTTCCGTATCAACTCCCAACCCTGGCTTCGATTTTGGAAACGCAAAATTCCACATCGCTTCGGGGATTCTCCCCGGATTCAAGGAATCAGGAGTCACATCAGGAGGCGGCGGGGTTGATGGGTTGACCGTACTACTCGTGGCCAGATCCTGAAGTGTCGGAGCCGGGTATAATTTTGCCCAAGTCTCAGTAGGTAATAAGATCAATAACCTCCTTTGGGATTGATTTTGGAATGAATGCATCTAATGGGGTTGGTGGTGGTAACGATGAAGAGGAAGGAATGGGTGATGGTGATTTGGTGATAGGGGATGGGGATGGAATCAGATCCAAATCAATCATTTCTATATCGCTTGATAAGATTGGCGTGGGCTTGGCTGATCGATTGGTTCTTTTTCTTACTGGTTCATCAAGATCTACCACATTAATGTTGGTGAGATCCAATGGAGTTTTTGATCCGCTAGACCTTCTCCTTTTCTTTGCTATTTCTTTCATCTTCCGCACAGTTGCCCTTGTATAATAGGTTCTTCCGGCCATTGATATTTTATGAAATTGAGGGGCTGAATTGATGATGAAAATTATAGGCAAAATTTTCAAGGTGTTTGAAATAAATAGAGAGAGAGTTTGAGAGTTTCTAAAAGAGTCCTACCAAAGAAAGAAAAGAATCCAAAATATTAAACTACTAAAATTAAAAGATTATGAACAGATTTTTTTTTCTTTTTTTTTTTCAGTCGATTGATCGACTGTTTTAGGTCGATCGATCGACTAATCCAGTCAACATGAGTTGACTTTATATAACCTCGATTAATTGACAGTGAGTGTCAATTAATCGATTGGTAAATATAAACAAAGACTAATCGATAGAATTTTTATAGAGTTGATTGATCGACCAAACATGGTCGATCGATCGACTGATAAAAATAACACGAAAATAACATGAAAATGAAAATTTTCTTTTATTTTTCATTGAATTTTTCCTTTTTTTTTTTCTTTCAAATCCTACTCCTACACACTAAACAAACAAAATTCTAATCCTAATAAAGCTTTTAAAAAATTAACAACTCTAAAAATAAAAATTAAGACAGATGATGCAAAAAGAAAATCTAATCCTCTTCATCTTCTTCCGCCTGCCTCGCATGAGCCCTCATCTCGTCATAGCCATCGGGCCACAATCGTTGGCCCAACTAATGCATGAAGGCCTGATCATATCGGCCACGATGGAGATTTTGATTGTATTGCCATTGTTGCTCGTTGATCAAGGAGTTGATCTGAGCCTGCATTAATTCGAGGAAAACTCCCTCATTGCGGACTGGTTCTGGCACTGCTCGGCAGCGGCTTCTCCTTGGCGCACTCGACGGCGTTGTCGGGCAGGAGGAACAGGTTGTGTATCAACATTTCCCAACATACGCATACTTTGATTCCACTGCATCGGTCCATAGCGATAAAATGGAAGGTTCTCAATATTATCATCAAGATAAAAAGGGAAACCAAGATAATGCAAGAGTTGCATCACCAGATGGGGAAAATAGATGAGTGCGGCATCACCAACAGGAGGGTTTACAATTTCATCATAGCATCGCCACATCAAATCATGCAAAAACCACGAAATATTTAGCCATGATCATTTATAGCCACCATACAATGCTTTCACCCGAGGTCCAGTTCTTTCAGAGGCATGTCCTCGTGGGCAAAGACTACAAGAAACGACAATGTCTCATAACAGAATGTCGCGCGGGAGAGCCGATCGTTTAGTCGCAAGTCCTTTTGATGCATATACATCATTGCACATATCAACAATCATTGGTCCTTGCTCAACATCAAGCTCTTCACCAAGTTCGTGGTTCAAAGGGCGCTCAGCAAGAATTTTAAAAATATCTGCGATCGTATCCGAATAAATTTTTCTCTTCCAGCCGTCAATGGAGATGGTGAAATGGGCATTTTCATTTGTCTCGTCTGATGCATTTACCCACTTCATATTTTGATAGAACAAACGCACTACCCGCTCCGAGACGTTGATTTCTGGGGGCGTCATTAGAAAGTGAAGATTGAGGGCAGCAATGCACGCAAATGAGATTGCGCACTCTAGCATTGCACTGAATGCTGACACATCGTACATGTATTCCGATGACATTTCCTTTGTGGCAAAACGACCTTTTGGTCGTTCTCGAAAAACTCCTTCTGGACGCTGAGGAATTCTTGCAGAAGAGGATGACGCCATTTCAGAGAATGCTGAGAAACTAAGAAAAATTTGGAGAAGATTAGGATTGTTCTAGAGGATGTGGAAGAGAAAGGACGCTCGGTCCTTTAAATAGACACAGAGGCACCTCTTCTGTTTCTGACACAACGTATACGTCGATTGATCAACGTATATACATCGATCGATCGACTCAGACATTGAAAAGGCACGCATTTAAAGTGTACAATTTTCAATAATTGTCGATCGATCGACCTTTTGAGGTCGATTGATCGACACTGGCAGTAGCGTTTCCCTAGGCATTGGAACAGTGTGTTCACGAGCGTGAATTGAATTTTGAGAAAGTCGATTGATCGACCTTACATGTCGATCGATCGAAAATGGCGCATGCTGGTATGAAACGACATGACACTTAATTCGCCCCGGAAAAATGCGACGTTTAGATTTGATCAATCTAGTAAGAACAGCGATTGATCGACAATAAGACACATCCAGAAAACGTCCTCACCATAAATTTCCATAATTACTGTTGATTGATCGACAAAACTTGATTGATCAATCGACCATCCGTCTCTTTGTCGATCGATCTCTTAATTTATTTATTTTTTATTTTATTTTTTTCACTTGGGTTACCTTCCAAGAAGCGCTAAATTTAATGTCGCTAGCCCGACATTCCTGATCTTTCAATTTCATCCCGATTGATTGAGATTTCTTAGCACAATTTCATCAAAATTTTTAATAAAATTTTGAGCTTTCCTGGAAACAAATAAAGTCTTGAGTTATATAATAGTACCTTCTCTCCCACAGTGAATGATTTCCTAAAAATAGACTGGTTATGAACACGCTTCATGCGATCCTTGTACGATCTTGCACAATCATATGCATCAACTCTTACTTCCTCCAACTCTGTAATTTCCAATTTTCGCTTCTCACCAGCTTTTTGTAGGCCAAAATTCAGAGACTTAACAGCCCAATAGGCCCGATGTTCCAATTCAACAAGTAAATAGCAACCTTTGCCAAAGACCATTCTATAAGGGGATATTCCTATGGGAGCCTTGAACGATATCCGATATGCTCAAAGTGCGTCGTTTAATTTCAACGACCAATCTTTTCGATTAGGCTTTATCATTTTCTCTAAAATACGTTTGATTTTCTGATTCGAAACCTCGACTTGTCCACTGGTTTGAGGGTGGTATGGTGTAGCCACTTTGTACGTGATCCCATATTTTTTCATGAGTTGTTCGAACATTTTATTACGGAAGTGTTTTCCACCATCGCTAATAATCATGCGTGGGGTATCGAATCTTGGAAATATCTCATTCTTAAGAAATTTAACAACCACTCTGTGATCATTGGTTTTGCAGGCCATTGCTTCAACACATTTTGAAATATAATCCACTGCAACTAGGATGTATAAATTTCCAAAAGAATTCGGGAATGGGCACATGAAGTCTATTCCCCATACATCAAACACTTCAACTTTCAGGATTGGATTTAAGGGCATCATATTTCTTTTTAAAATTCTGCCTAACATTTGATAGCTACTATATGAAATGCAGTGCTGGTGACAGTCTTTAAAAATTGTTGGCCAATAAAATCCACATTGGAGAATCTTAGTCGCAGTCTTCCTTGAGCTAAAATGTCCTCCACAGGACAACTCATGACAGAATGAAATAATTTTTGACTGCTCATGTTCCGGAATGCATCTTCTGATAATTTGATCAGCACAATATTTAAACAGGTACGGATCTTCGAAAAAATAATGCTTAGCCCGTGCTAAAAAAATAGGTTTCTCGCTTTTATTCCAATGCTTAGGTATCTTATCTGTCACCAAATAGTTGATCAGATCCGCATACCATGGTAAATGTTTCACAGTGAGTAATTGTTCATCAGGAAAATTTTCTAGAGTCGGAATCAAATCCTCAGAGTTTTTAACAATGATTCGAGATAAATGATCTGCGACCATATTTTCTAACCCCTTTTTATCTTTGATTTCAAGATCAAACTCTTACAGGAGTAAAATCCACCAGATCAAATGGGCTTTTGCATCTTTCTTGGCAAAGAGGTAGCGAAGGGCCGCATGATCAATAAATACTACAACTTTTGATCCTAACAAATAAGATCAAAACTTGTCCAGTGCAAAGACTACTGCTAGGAGTTCCTTTTCTGTGGTAGAATATTTCAGTTGTGCATCATTAAGAGTGCGACTTGCATACTTGATGACATGCGACACTTTCTCTACCCTTTGCCCTAGAACAACTCCAATTGCATAATCTGACGCATCACACATGATTTCGAATGGGAGCGTCCAATCTGGAGATTGGATTATAGGAGCTCTGACCAATTCTACCTTGACAATTTCAAAGGCACTTCGGCACTTTTCATCAAAAATGAATGAGACATCTTTAGACGGTACACTGCACAATGGTTTCACAATTTTGCTGAAATCCTTTATAAAATGACGATAAAAATTGGCGTGTCCAAGAAATACTTCTGTAACTGTTCTGGGTGGTGGAAGGTTTGAAATCAGATCTACCTTAGCCTTATCCACTTCAATGCCTCGAGACGATATAATATGTCCCAAAATAATACCATTTTGTACCATGAAATGACAATTTTCTCAATTCAAAACAAGGTTCTTCTCTTGACACCTTGTAAGAACAAGGAATAAATGGTACAAACAATCACTAAAATTGTCTCCATAAATAGAGAAATCATCCATGAAGACCTCTAGGAACCTTTCCACCACGTCTGAGAATATACTCAGCATACATCTTTGGAATGTAGCTGGAGCGTTGCAAAGTTCGAATGACATCTTTCGGTAAGAAAATGTTCCAAAGGGACATGCAAATGTCGTCTTCTCCTTATCTTCTGATGCAATAACTATCTGATTATATCCAGAATAGCCATCAAGAAAATAATAGTATCGATGCCTAGTCAATCTCTCGAGCATCTGATCAATGAATGGGAGGGGAAAGTGATCCTTTCTGGTCATCGAATTCAACTTTCTCTAATCCATACACACTCTCCAGCCAATTTGAAACTTGGTTGGTACCAGCTCATTCTCCTCGTTTGTCACCACAGTAACTCTAGACTTTTTGGGTCCTATTTGTGTCGGACTCACCCATTTGCTATCGAAAATTGGATATATAATCCTAACATCTAGCAGCTTAATAACCTCCTTTCTTATCACATCTTGCATTATTGGATTCAATCTACGTTGTGATTCTCTAAAGGGTTTAGCGCTTTCTTCCAAATGAATTCGGTGCATACACACCGTTGGGCTAATTCCTTTAATGTCTTTGATAGACCACCCGATTGCACTTTTGTGGTCTTGGAGTACTTCGATGAGCTTTTCTTCTTGATCCTCATTCAAATTCGCAGAAATAATCACTAGTTCAGTTTCATCTGTACCCAAGTATGCATATTTCAAATCTGCAGGGAGAGATTTTAGTTCCAGCCTTGATTTCCCTCGTTCACTTGATTCTTCTCGGCTTCCTTCTTCCTTTTCCTCATCTTTCAATTGACATTCATTTTCTCCCAAGAGTGGCGTTGAGTCTAACATTTCATTAACTTTGTGTATCACCTGATCCACATCAAAATCTTTACCAAAATGTGTCAAACAGGCCTATAAAGGGTCCTCATATTCTGAAGCAAAGAATTTATTTTCCACAATGTTATCAATCATGCAAACTTGTGCATGTTCCTCCTCCTTAACAGGTAGTCTTGAAATGTGAAAGATATTCAGTTTCACAGTCATGTTCCCAAATGATAAATTCATTATCCCATTTCGGCAATTGATTAGTGCATTTGATGTTGCTAGAAATGGTCTTTCTAAAATTATCGGAATATTATTTCTGTGTTTAGGAATGGGTTCTGTATCCAAGACAACAAAATCAACTAGGAAGTAGAAAGTATCTACTTTGATAAGGACATCCTCGACTATTTCCCTATAAATCTTAATTGACCTATCTGCAAGTTGAAGGGTCATAGCTGTAGGTTTAAGTTCCCCCAGCTCAAGTTCCTTGTACATAGAGTATGACAACAGATTAACACTTGCTCCAAGGTCTAGAAGTGTTTGATCAATGCGATTCTCCCCTATAATGATTGAAATTGTAGGACATCCAGGGTCCTTATATTTAATTGAAAGTCTCGCTTGCAAAACTGAGCTTACCTGCTCTGCTAAGAAGGCTTTCTTCGGGACATTAGTCTTCTGCTTGATCGTGACCAAATCCTTTAGAAATTTTACATATGCCGACACTTGCTGAATGACATCTAGGAAGGGAATATTTATCTTCAGCTGCTTGAACATTTTAATGATTCCTTCCTGATCACGATTCTTCTTTGGTCTCATTAGCTTTTGAGGGTATGGGGCCTTGGGCACAAAATTCTTTTCTCTCTCACTCTTATCTTCGATCTTTTCTTCTTGCTTCTCTTGTTTCTCTTCTTCTTTTACTTCCTTGTTCATCTCAATTTTTTCTTCAGGTTCAGGCTTCTTATCTTCTTCTAGCATTTCCACTTTGTTGTCGATTTGCTTTTCAGATCTCAATGTAGTGATCGCCTTGATTTGTTGTTGGCTCTCTTCTTGAGATGAGGTCGAGGCATGCTTAATAATTATCTGCCCTCTTAGATTCAGAATTGGTTGGCTTGGGAATGATCCCTTCTCTCTCGCAGAGGAGTGTTGCCAATTGCCCAATTTGCGTCTCTATCTTTGAGATTGAAGAGGTATTAGATTGGATGAACGTCCACATATCCTCACTCTGAGGATATTGATTATGAGACTGACGTGGTGCAACATTTCCTTGTTGATTATTGAATCCCGATGGTGGGAAATTTTATGCGAAACCAGGTTGACTCACAAGTTGCTGTGCGTGTTGGTTTTGATATCCCGACGTTGATTGTGAGAATTGGGAATTCTGATTCGATTGCCTTGGTTGCACACTTTAATTTTGATTCTGGTGAAATTGGTTTCCTCCTCCATAGTATTGTTGTTGGAATTGTCCTTAACTAAACTGTTGTTGTGATCCCTGATTGAAATATTGATTTGGCTATAAATTCATCCCTTGACCTCTGTCTTGAGGTCTTTGATTCTCCTGTTTCCAAGAGAAATTCTGATGATATTTTCAACTGTTTGGTTGTTTTCATTGAAAATATTTCCCTGATTCCGACCATAAGCGTTCAATGCATTTAATTGCTTATTAGGATCTTCTGAGTAATTTTGCATTGACGGGCAACCGTTGGATGTGTGCATTGGACTTGCACAATATGAGTATGAATCTGGTTGCACGTTTACAACACTCACGTTTTTCTTCAATTTTAATTCCTTAACTTGTTGAGTGAGGAAATCTATTTTTGTCATTAGATCTGGTATTTTTTTCACCACATATAATCTTCCTTTCTTTGCTGAGCTTCCTGCTTGATCTCGATTCTTGTTTGGCTGATCTCGACTGTTCGAGAAGTCCCATTGCTGTGAATCTTCAGCTAACTTTTCCAAGAATCGATAAGATTCAGTTTCTCTCAATCCCAAGAATCCTCCACTGTTCATGGATTCAATCAGATGTCGATTGGCCTGATCCAGTCCATTGTAAAAATATTGGACCAATCTCCATTTCGAGAATCCATGGTGAGGACATTTCAATAAGATATCCATGAACCTATCCCAAGTTTCATAAATTCTCTCATCGTCTTCTTGTGTAAAATCAGTGATTTCACTTCTTAAGGCATTAGTCTTGGCCATAGAAAAGAATTTTAACAGAAATTTCTTAACCATTTGATCCCAGGTGGTTATGGATCCAACTGGTAGAGAGTATAACCATGTTTTGGCCTTATCCTTTATAGAAAAAGGAAATAGACGTAGTCTCACAGATTCTTCACTAAAATTCTGATACACCGAAGAACAGACTTCGGTGAAGTCTTTGATGTGTTGGTACAGATCTTCTCTTTCTATACCGTAAAAAATTGGAAGGATTTAAATCACATTGGTACGGATTTCAAATCTGCCACCAGGTGTAGCGGGATACGTGATGCAAGAAGGGGTATTTGTAGTTATAGGAGCAAACAACTCTCTCAGAGTTAGCTCTTCCTCATTTTCATATTATTGATTTTCACAACCTTTTGCATTTATTTCGAATTGAATTAATGTTTCACTTTTAGCTTCTCACTCTATTCTAATCTCTTTTCCATTTGAACGACAAGTTCGCTCAATCTCAGAATTAAAAGGTTCTAAAGATTTATCTCTAGAAAACCTCGTGTGCATACACAAGCTGCACAGATTTTTTTTTTTTCTCGATTGATCGACTGTTTAGGTCGATCGATCGCTCGTGAGACAGTCTTCGATTGATTGACTGTTTAGGTCGATCGATCGAGAATTCAAATTTTGAATTTTTGAAAAGAAAATCTTTTCTTTTTTTTGTTCGATCATCTTAAATCCAAAGATTGCGGCGGAGATTTTTTGGAGTCGATTGTTCGATTGTTTAGGTCGATCGATCAATACTCAAAAGTTTACTATTTTTTTTATTTTTTTATTTTTTTTCGAATTTAAAAATTCAAAAATTTTAAAATTTGAAATTCTAAAAACCGAAAGATTATGGTTGGTGGAGAGATTTTTGGATTTTTTTTTTATTGGTTTGATTGATCGAGGGTTTAGGTCGATTGATCAATACTCAAAAGTTTTCACTTTTTTTTTCTTTTTCTTCGGAACTAATCAAAATACTGATTTAAATCTATAGAAATTTTTAAAATTAATTTTCTATTTCCTGAAATTTTTAAATTTTCTATGCCCAAGTCCCCGGCAACGGTGCAAAAAATTTATGATTTTAAATGTGTTTTAAATTCGCAAGTGCACGAATCGGATTATAGTCAGTGGGTGCAGAGTACAAGATCGTTCCCATGAGGATTGGTTAGAGAATTTAAAATAAGAAATAATAATTAACCAAAAGAATTACCACAGATCTATCACAGTATCCTCTAAATTAAAAACGTAAGAATTTGAAGGATGAGATAAATACTAATCACTAATTGAAATTTAACAGATTATAAAAGATAAGGATTGAGATATTAAATCCTCCCATCTTAGGTTTATCATTTGTGCAATACAAATCTGTGGATTGAGATGTGAGATCTTTAACAGATATTTAAAAAGAAGTACCGCCCAAACACGCGTGAGTTCCAAAGTATAGATATGAGATCACGAAGATGTATGATTAACATCTCATGAATGTATGATTAACACTCACACCTCAGACAATACTCAGAACTCAATCTCTAGGTAATTTCTAAAGTACGATCTAAGATCAAGGAGATATATGATTAACACCCCATGAGTGTGTGATTAACACTCACACCTCAGATAGTGATTGAAACTCACCGCTGAGATAAAGTCACACTATCAATCCAAGATCAAGGAGATGTATGATTAACACCTCATGAGTGTATGATTAACACTCACACCTTAAATGACAGTAAAATTTCACCCTGAGATAGGTAATAATTAGGATAAAATCATTATTACAGATATAAAATCATAGGGCATGATTAGCTCCTAGATCTCATATTGAAATCGGATTTTACCATTTTCACTAACAACATTAGGGCCTTTAAAAGCATCTGACATCTCAATCACAAATTTGTATTAATATAAATGACTCCCTCGAATGGAGTTCATTAGATCCCCATCCTTAATGAATCTAGCCACAAATAATTGAAATAAATAACAAAATAAAGACAGAAATTAAAAATGACATTAAAATACCGTAAAGAATGATCCACAAAAATCCACGAAAGCTTCAATCCAACGCGTACAATCCTTTTTTGAATGAAGAAATTAAACTAATCTAAGATCTAAAACTAGGATATAAAATACTGAGATTTCTCAAGTCACTGGACTGAATGCCATTGAAAACTTCAAACGGAAGAACAGAATATAGGAAAAATGCTAGTGGAAGCTCTCTTCCGAATCCTTAGATTTTTCTTTAAATAGCATCCAAATCCGATATTCAAATTCAAATTCAAATTTAAATTCGAACTTGGTCTATTGATTGACTTAAGTGGTCG
The DNA here is from genome assembly GCA_021018995.1 of Chloranthus sessilifolius. Lineage (NCBI taxonomy): Eukaryota > Viridiplantae > Streptophyta > Magnoliopsida > Chloranthales > Chloranthaceae > Chloranthus > Chloranthus sessilifolius. The sequence goes on from CM037591.1 coordinate 8,141,353, forward strand.
ATCGATAGACCCAGTTAAATTTTTAGTTTTTAAATTTGAATTCTGCAGACCGTGTCGATCCATCGACCAAAGAGGGTCGATCGATTGACCTAGTCAAATGGTTAATCTCCTCTGTTTTGCTTCACTCATCCAATTCCTTTAAGCTTTTTACACTATTTTGCATTTCTTAATGTATTTAAAGACCACTTTATCCTGAAACTTAGAGAACTTGATAACTCATGTTAGATAGCTTTAATCGGATGACTAAATGTAGATTTTTAGGGGTGAAATATCATCATATTTCACTGTACATCAGCTATATTTGTTGCTTCATGATTAAGAGCACTATAGTAGGGGCTTCAATAATGGAAATTGGGGTGGCTATAGAGTTGCACTAGGTGCTAGAGAGAGAGAGTACTACATAGAAGGAGAGAGAGCTATTGGTATTCAATACTGACTAACAAACAGTGATTTGAGCTTTAGATGTTGGTGGTTGTGCACCTATCCTAAGAGAATGAGCGAGAGAAGTTGGGAAGTTTGTGGAATCGTGCCCATGGAGATTAGGTTGCTACCATGGTGGTGCTCGTATACACCAAAGAGGAGATGTTGATGGGGACGATGAAGGCTGTAGTAACTATTGTTGTTATTTTGTGAATAGATGACGTGAGTATAGGGGAATGGTCAGGTCCTACCAGTCAAGATTCTCCTATTTCCAAGGGCAACAGATGGGATAAGACTGAAAATCCGATTCTACCTAGTATAACTTGACCATTCCCCGTGAGTATATTATGTCGTTTGGAGGAGAAGGATGAGAGGGAGAGAGTTGGGGCAGTTTAGGCTTGGAAGAACATCAAAAAGAGAAGGGAATGGGAAGTTGTAAAGCCTTAGGGTTAAGAGGGCCTTTCAATGGGTTGCGAGAGAATAGACGGTTGGGGGCTTTCCTTACTCTATCTGTTGACGGCTGAAGATCTTTGGGATTTTATTATATAAAATTTGTATGTTTGGCGAACAAAGCGAGTGTGTGGAGGTGGGTAGGTTAGTGTTGTGGGAGGACTCACTAGCTAGGAATCATGCTAATCAGGGAAACATGTTGGAATGGGAATAGGAAATTGGGGGCTAGACTTGTGTGTTTAGCACACACATTACACATATAGTATAGAGTAGTTGGATTGGTTTTTAATGGGAAAGAGAGAGAATTTATGGGCGTTGGGTGTTGAGCACAATACCCCATCACATATATATGGGTGTAGGAGCCCCAAGCACACAACCAACGACAACCTATTGCCAGAGGCACCACTCATGTGATATATATATATATATATATATATATATATATATATATATATATATATATATATATATATATATATATATAATAATTATTATTACTTTTATTTATTTTCTAATATTGACCAAGTTATGGCCTTGAGGTCCAAGAATCAAACGCATTCAATAACAAATCTGACTAACTTGGGCCGTGATCCAAGTTGTGCAAGCGCACACACAACCTACTTATATATACAGGAGCCCAAGACCAATAAGATGGTCACGGGCCACTCATGTCGGTCTCGGGTTCGGATAGTGTGTGACTTGTTGGCCTACGATTATAAACGAAAAGGGTTGAATGTGAGCATGGGTCAATTGGGTTCTTTCCAATTATTCACAAAGTCTTAATTTGGACTCTAGTTGACGGTTGATATTTTAGTAGCTTGGGATAGGTGCTAATACTAGCCCATCATTGCACCCATATCTAACACCATGCATAAATGAACAATAGATTGAAGATTGGGTGCACCACATGGCACATTCTTATAACTCTAGGTGATCTTGGCATCCATGTTTTGGAATTTGTTCGAGTTAATATCTTTTTATCGATATTTTATAATAGTAATAATAATAATTTAATAATAATAAATCACGAAAGAGATTGGGTCGGGGCGTGCATGGCTGCACACATCTCGCAAGCAAAAGAGTGAGCCTGAGGTCACAAGTCCAAGGTTTGACCAAGGTCAAATTAGTCAAAACAGTTGAATTTTTGTCAAATGTCAATAATTCAATCACTAGAAAAAATCAAAGTCATTACACTTTGACCTATGAATTAAAGAGAAGAAATAGCTTATATATATATATATAAACCCTGGAAGGACCATTACATCCTTAAAGAATATGGTGCAACTCGAAATCACATGCTGCATAATAAAAATATGTGTCTGTTTATCATATAGTGCAAAAACGTAGTTGCGGATGAAAGAAATACACTAAAATAAAACCTTGTATCATATATCATTCAAGGGAACATAAAAACACAACAAAAAACTTTAATTACAAAAGACGAAAAGCTAATTAAACAACTATAAATATAAATAAAAGAGCTTACCAAATGCTATGGATCACTCCCGATACACTATAAACTTCAAACAAAGAAAGAAAGAAAAGAGAAATAGAAAATTATCGATGCTTAGACATGTCCCAGGCTACCGATATATATACACAAAGCCAGATTTTGATATTAGTTGGAGTCCGCGGGTGAGTGGGACACGTGTGCTGGATGGATTGGTTGTAGTCACTTTGTTCCGAAGTAATTACTCTATGACATCACTGCATGCGTCATAGGAAAATAATTGAGTTGGTGACTTCATTGCTTTCGTCATCGACGAAATTATTGAAGACAGCTAGAGACCACTGTTTGACAATTGTATTGACAATTCTTTGGCCAAAGATAATGATGAGTCCATGCTGATTAGGATTCCATCCGATTATCAAGATTATGTAATTCTACTGAATCTTCTAATACAGAACTGTCAGAGTCTGGTATGTCATGCAACAATTCTTCTTCATGAATTGTTGTTTCAATTTCCAAGGATTCTGTAAGATTCAAATGAATTTTGCTAATCATCTGAGATAATAATTTTTCAGCTTCAGCATCTTATTGTGGATTGGTCATATATGTCATAGGAAGATTAGTGAGGAAAAGTCTCCTTCCATCTGTGATCTTGAATGAATATTGCCTATTGGATATTTCTTTAGCTTTTTTGGAAAAATGTATTAATGATTGACTCCAGTATAATTTTGGAGAAATTGATTTAGCACTGGATGTTGCAGAAGGATCAGCTATTTGGACATATGAGAATTCATACATCTTGGTATTTTTAAGAATCCAAATTTGATATGTTTGAAAAAATTATTCTCTGGATCTTCAGCCAATTGTACTAGTGATCCAAAAAGTGAGATGAATATTTTGGGAAAGATATTTGGATGAGTAAAAGATTATGGATTTAATCATTCTGAGAAAATTAGAAATGGAAGAAAAAGAGAATACCATTTGATTGATTAATCCCCAATTGAGACATTCAGTTAGGTTGTAAGGATAATCTGAAATAAATATAGAAAGCTTTGGAAGATGGTATCTTTACATATGATTGATAAAATAATAATTCTGCAATAAGATTTATTTAATCTTTTTTGCATGATCTTCAATTTGAGAGCAAATGTCCTGTGAAATTTCAGTAGGAAGAACATGTTTGATTTTTTTAAACATACAAATTCTTTTTAGACGTTGAAGAATAGGGTTTGAAAAATAAGTTCCTAACAATTCGATGAGTTCAAGAAAATAAGTTATTTTCTCAATAGCAAAAATTTCATATTTCCAATTAAAATTATTTAATAAGGAAATAAGTTTATCATATAATTTACGGATATTTATTTCTTAGACCTGAATTTTGGCTGTAAGAGAACTCATATGTTGTCTTACTCTTTTCCGATTGTTTATGATATGGTTTTTTTATATTGCATTTATGTCCGAATATAGGTTGGATGATATTCCAATATTGTAGAAATTAGATATATTTCTAATCCAATTTTTTCCTGAAATTGAGTAATCATGAATTTTCTCAAGACTAGTATTTGCTAGTTGTTGAGTAGTTTGAAATAATACAAAAGCATCTTGGGCTGCCCTGAGGGAATTATGCATTTGATATAATGCATTGGAAAAATTACAAATTTGGTTATGACAACCTTGCTAAGAAAGTTAGATTCCTAGTTGGAATCCCCTTAAGACATCATAGGTATTTCGTTGAGGAGAAGAATTTTCTTCTTTAGGTATTTTCCCCTTATTGTTATCCATAATCTGTAGAGTGCAATGTTGTTAGTAAGTTATCTACGTGTTTAGTAGAGTGACTGAATAATAATGAATCCACTGATTTAGTGGTTGTTTTCCTGCATAAGCAAACATGTTAGTATGGTAAAAGATTTAATCAAATCAAGATTATTATAATGGTCAATTCGATTTTGAAGATTTCCAATAAGATTACTAGTAAAAGGCACCACTGGAATTGAACAATACCTTGATTGAATTAAATTGACTTGAGGGTCATTGGGTGGTGTTAGAAATTCAAATACAAGATAGTGTCCATTATATTGGGCATAAATACCAATATCATCTACTTTGGTTAAAGGTAAAATGGATGTTATGAAGGGTAGGCCAAGAATAATCATTTGAGTTAAATTCTTGAGAATCATAAAAGTGATAGGAATATAAATTCCTTGATTTGTTATTCGAACATAATTCAATTTGTGATTGATTGACCTTTTATAACCACTAGCATTAGTAAGACTTTGAGTGGTTTTTTCAAGGTATTGAGGAGGGATTATTTCATCCTGAATATAATTTATATCGGCTCCACTATTCACAAGAGCGATAGCATCTTTGATCGTAAAGTCGTTGTTAATAACCAATGAAATTTGAATATACCATTTTTAAAATGGTGTTTGATACAAAGTATTCAAGTAATTATCTGATTTGATTAGATTAGATTGATTACTGGAAGAATTTTTTTGATGCTCAAGACAATCCAATCTAATATTCATGGTGCTAATTTCATTAGCGGTTTGATGTCTAAAGGATATGAATTCATTTTTTAATGAAATAATTTGTGTCTTAATATCTGTAGGAATTGTAGGTCTTGTTGGACCATGAGTTTCAAGTTGATTAAATAATTTTTTAATTGAGTAAGGATTTTCTATGATAAGATCCTTCTTGCATACTTTTTTAGCTATAGAGATACATACTTCTATTAACTTATATTTTATATTGGGATCTTCAGTTTTATCAATTAAATCCAATAAAGATTGTTGGCTTTTACTGAGTACATTGATACTCAGATTATTCATGGCAACAAATGCTTGCCATGTATCATTTGATGTATTAATATTATTACAATTGCAATCATTCTGATTTTCTTCATTAGATGAAGAAGTGGAATTGAGACTATTAATCTCATTAGAATTAGAATCTTCTTGTTCAGAATCACTTTATAACCAAAATTTTGATAGGGTTAATCTTAAGCCTTCATCTTGAATTTGGTTGAGTTTTTGTTGAGTTGTATAACGATTTGCATAATGACCAAATCTGTGACATTTATAACATTTAATATCTTTTTTAGATCTTAATGGTTGTTTTTCTCGATATTGTTGAGAAGAAGAAGGTTTATTGTCCTTTTTAGAAGTATGACAATGTCTTCTGGATGATTTGTAATTAGTAGAATTTTCTTTTAATACTTTGCCTTTTCTTTTAGAAGGAAAATTGATTTTAGTATCATATGCAAATTGATCACAAATCTCTTCTAATTCTTTTCGACCAATAAGTTGTTTTAATTGTTGGTATAATTTTAAATCATTACGCAAATTTAAACCTTCTCTAATGACAACACTAACAAGTTGGCTATAAGTATATTGATTATAATCAATGTTTTGATCTTCATGATTTCGAACTTTATTTCAAACTTTTTCAGCAAATAAGCTGGGGAGACAATCAATGAATTTGACTTTCCAATATTCATTGTTAGCATCAGTTCTTTACATAACTTTAGTCATAAATACATCCTTTTACCATCTAAAATGTGTTAAAGATGGACAATAGAGATTTTGAAGAAGTTTGGTGATTTTATGATCCAACAAAATGGAGAATAATACTTTGTGTTAAAATATAAACAAAATCTTCATAAGCCTCAATTTGGCCAATAAGTTCATTTTTAACAGGTTTTGTTGCAGTTAAAATTTTATTTCTTTGAAAGGTTGTGAGAACATTATCCCACCATCCTTTTAACATACCAAAAAATCTAGTAGTAATGAAACAAACAATTTGTTGGTCAATATTTTGACTTTGTTTAAGAATGGTACTATACATAAACATCTTATGTAGAACCTCAAAAATTGCATATTCAGATTTTTCATCAATATCCATTCATAAATGGACCTATGATCATATGAGTTTTAAACATTCATATAATCTTCTTCATAAAGAAGATCTTGTGGTGTAGGTGGTTGATAATAATATCTAGAATGTATATCCTAACGAGTTTGAGATGATTTAGAATATTGAAGTTTATTGAACTCCATTTCATTTTGTATAGATTCGAAATTAGTTTGCATTTTCGCAATATTAAGATTTTCATTATCTGTTAAAACATTAATTTGTAAATAAATTTTCTTATCTTTAAGAGATAATTCATGTAACCGAAAAGTTAATTTGTCAATAAATTCATCTTGTTTGATTAGTTGTGTTTTTGAAGAGAGATTCATTCCAATGACTTCAAGTGGATGTTTAATGTTTGGTTGTTCTAATTTGAGATTATGAGACTCCTTAGGATTAGAAAATAAGTGATGGTATCTTCAATTCTATTCAATTGATTACTAATTGTTTGAAGATTTATGTTAGTAAAATTATTTTGTTTATAGAGATTTGATAAATTTATTTTTGTTGACTGGTGGGGTATTGAATCAACATGTCTGATGAAAGCAATTGCTTTCAAAGTTATTGAAGAATGTGGTTGAGTTAATTTTAAAGCTTCAACTGGAGGGTGAACAGATTGAACTATTGAACCATCCAATTTTTGCCAAGCTTTTTGACATTCTTAAAGGAAATGAATTTTCCTTTCTTTCTGAGTCATTTGAGGAAATTGGGTTGCTTTAAACCAAGTAACAAAGGGAATGATTTGATAGGACATTTCTATAAATTTGTAGAATTCGTCTTTGAATTCTTGTAGTTTTTCTTTTGAAAACTTTGTAAAATATCATGCACGAAATGATGCATATTTATCCTGATAAAAATCATAATTAATTTGTTGCCTATTGATAACAAAATTTTCAAGTTTTACAGGTTTGATGTAATCTATAAAAACTTTGTTAAGAGAAAGAGAAATTCATCTCGCTAGCAGTAGGGGATTCCCTTTGTTGTTGGGTATATATCCCATGAGAAATTTGTTGTTCAGAAATATAGATTCCTTCTAAATTGGGTTAATTTAATTTAGGAATAACTGATGAAGTTACTTCTGAATAAGAAGATCGAGCTGTCGATGGTATAGATACTCTATACTGATCTCGAGATCCCAAACTAGAATAGGATCTCCTAGAAGGAGACTTTTGGGATGTAGATCTATCAAATTTCAGGACTACATTTCCTTGATTGTTTTGAACAATTTGGTCAATATCCTTATGTAGGATAGGTTTTGGTGGTATAGCTTGAGTGATACTCCATGATTTTGGGAAATCAATATATTTCCAAGGAATCAATCGAGGAGTAGCAACATTAGTAGTTAAATAATTGGTTTCAAATAAAATTGTCTTCCCTGGTGCATTATGGTAGTTTACCCTAGGAGCCAGTGAAGTCATTTTCTTATAATGAAGGCGATAGATCAAAGCAATGATCTCTAATCCAGACATGAAATTGTATTATTTGGTTTGAAGATTGAGAGTACAAGTGTATAAAATATTTTTATCGATTAGAGATAGGGTTAAATTAGGAAAAACATTAAAGTATATTGGGTCATGACATAAGCTTGTTTCTACAGCAGCCATAAGAGAAGGATACCAGTCAAGGCATCTAGCATTTGTAAGGGAGGTCATTAGACTGTTGTTGTTACCTAATAAGGTTAAAGACTTAAAAACAACTTGGATGCAAGCTAAATGCAAGTATTTAAATCTATGAAGGTCGGTTAAAAGATCTTCATTAGACAAACGTTGAAGGCTTTTTTGGTCTTCTCTAATATTGAGAGTTTGCTCAGTAGTTTTTATTGACATATTACTGGACCAATTAGTCCAACCATATTTGTAAAGGGTTTTGGAATTGATGAAAGAAATTGTCCATCGGTTTAGCTGGTCTTCAACATTACACCATTAAACTAATTCGGTATTTTTAATTAATTTTTTATTGAGAAATTAAAATTTGACATAAAAATTTTCCAAAAGAAATTTGTATTGATTTTGATTTTAAGATTTTTTCTTAAAAAAGGAAAAATAAAGTTTTAAAAATTACTAATAATAGTGTAATTACATATATGAATAGTAATGTCAAAATAGTAATACTGTAATGAATAGTAATTCGGAATACTATTCATAGACATAGTAAATACTTTTCATTGTCTTCCTCGGATCATGTAATGATTTTATATTACCAAAAATGCTTACTCGTCTGTCAACAATTTACAGGATATAATGGCACAACGCAATTCCTACTACACGCATTTTCTCCCAACTAATCAAAAAAGAAGATGAACAGTGTATGGTATGTATATTAATAAAGTCACGAATTACTATATATTAAGACTTATTACACCGGCAAGTCTTACCCTCCATATGTAATTACCATGAGATTTTAACTAGACATGGCTCTGATACCAAATATCTTTCTCAAAAAATAGATCCGACAACACTTAATGACTTCATAATCATCATCATTATCATAGCCTTATTTGTAAAATTAGGGTTCTTAGATTTAGGATATTTTTCTTTCTTTTGTGGGTTTGAGAACATAACTTGAAAGAAATCAAGAGAATTAAATGTCCGTCAACACTCGAATTTACTTATTTTTTTTTAAAAAAAATCCATGTTTTTTCACTTTTAATAGTAGTATAGATAAATTAAAGGGTTTATTATGAGTTACACATAAATCATTAACTTGTTGGGTAGGGCTGGTTTTGGATGCACTGGGTTGGGTCGAGTCGGGTTTGATATAGGGGCCACCTAAAGTTTCATCTGACCCGACCCGACCCATTGATAGTCCCCGACATACCTTCCCATTGAAACTCACAAACACCCACAAGGAAAGTCAAAAAGGCGGTGAGCACCACTCTTTGGGTTGGCCAATCTGCATTATATATATATATATATATATATATATATATATATATATATATATATAAAATTGTGATTATTTAATATATAAAAAAAGTACCTGTATCTCATTAAATGATAAAGACACCCTCCTCTAATAAACAAATTTACTACATAAGCCCACAAGACTTCAAAATGGTCACAAGCTTTCTGGTTTTGGAAGGAGGGAAGTGGGGAATTTACTACATAAGCCCACGAGACTTCAAAATGGTCACAAGCTTTCTGGTTTTGGAAGGAGGGAAGTGGGGAAAATACAAAGTAGAGCAACCAAATCAATACATGTTCCAAATTTATGGAGAATCAATCATGAGTTATTTGTTGATATGCTGATTAGTTGCGTTTTGGAGTTGATGTTCATTAAACCTTGTGAGTTTTCTATCCCTGTTATTGATTTTCTAACAATTATCAGATTTTTCTTTTAAAGGGTGGTGTTTTATTTTTGGATTTTTTTTTTTTCAGTCCAATTTATGGGTTATTTGTTAAAATAAATTGAACCCATTTCATGTCTAGATTGAATTAACTTGTTTCGAATTCCTGGAGAATCAAGAGCTATTTGTTGATCTGTTGATATCTTCTGAGTTTTCTAATGATTTTCTAATAGTTTTATATTTTACAACAAATTAGACTTTTTTGTGCTTACTTTAGAGCGCTTTTTTTGCTTTTTGCATTTTTTCCGTTCCAATTTATGGCCTATTTGAGAAATTGAACCCATTTTGCGTCTAGCTTGAATTTAACTGTTTTATTTTTATTCTAGTCTATTGTTAGTTTCAGATTGCTGTACGCTATAACCTGTTTCAAATTCGTGGAGAATCAAGAGCTATTTGTTGATTTGATATCTTGGGAGTTTTCTATTGCAGTTAGTGATTTTCCAACAGTTACCTTCCTTATATTTTGCAACAAATTAGAATTTTTTGTACTTATTTTAGAGCACTTTTTTTTTGTTTTTTGGGAGTGTTTTCCGTTCCAATTTATGGCTTACTTGCTAAAATAAATTGAACCCATTTCACTTCGAGCCTGAATTAACTGTTTTATTTTTTATTTTGTTTCTATTGTTTGTTTCAGATTGTTGTACGTTATAACTTTTTCCGAATTCGTGGAGAATCAGGAGCTATTTGTTGATCTGTTGACATCTTGTGAGTTTTCCATTGCCGTTAGTGATTTTCTAACGGTTTCCTCTTTATATATCACAACAAATTATACTTTTTTGTTCGTATTTTAGAGCGCTTTTGCTTTGTGTGAACTTTTTGCGTTCCAAGTTCCAACTTATTGCTTAGTTGCTAAAATAACTTGCGCCCATTTCTCGTCTAGCTTGAATTAATTGTTTATTTATTTATATTTTATTTTTATTGTTGGTTTTAGATGGTTGTATGCTATAGCTTGTTTCAAATTGGTGGAGAATCAAGAGCTATTTATTTATCTGCTGATATCTTGTGAGTTTTCTGTTGCTGTTATTGATTTCCTGTCAGTAATTAATACTCTTATGTTTCACAGTAATTAGACTTTTTTGTTTTATTTTTTATGGGTTTACTTTCTAAAATTACATCAACCCATTTCATCTCTAGATTTAATTAACTTGTTTTAATTTTTTTCCTGTAGTCTCAGACTGTTGTATGATAATTCGTGGAGAATCAAGAGCTGTTTGTTGATCTGCTGATATCTTGTGGGTTCTCTATTGCTGTTATTGATTTCCTTATAGTAATTAACCCAAGTCCAATTTATGGGTTTACTTTCTAAAATTACATCAACACATTCCATTTCTAAATTAAATTAACTTGTTTTAAACTATTTATTTATTTATTTTTGTTCTTAGTTTCAGATTGTTGTATGCTATAACTTGTGGTCAACAAAATTCTCAACACTTTTCTGTTTCCAAGCGCCCTGAAATGGGAAAGGAAGTCGAGGTGGACTCAATGAGTCCTGAGCAGAATGGAGTGGTTGGTCAAGTTTCAAGTCCTTTAAGCGGTGGATCGAGAGAAATATTTAACAGGCATGGGCACTCCCTTTAACCCAACAAAGCATTTTTTGTATTGTTCATAATTCTTGTTTTCTTTGTGTGTTCCACCAAAACAGTTCCCTTATTGGTTGGTTTTCTTATTTTCTGTTGTTTTTTATCAGCCAGACACTGAATCATCATGATCATGATCATCATCACATAGCCTTATCCCATCTATTTGGGGTCGGCTTTACGAGTCCTATTTCTGGACTCGTTTCCTCTCCATTTCTTCGCAAATCTTCATGTCAATTTTCCAGTGTTACCTAGACACGTGGCATGGTTACCAAGTGTCAAGGTATCATAGATCGTTTGGCACGCCAATTTCTAAAGATTCCAATATGGCGGCACGACCTTACAAAAAAAATAAAAATAGAGCGTATATAGATTTTTTTGTTAAGGGAAATCTTACTATCTTAGAGAGCCAGTTGAGCTTTGTAATGCAAAGATACATAATGTATGCCATGAACCTAACTAAACATATACTAAAGCATACAAATCGTTTTCAAGGACCCAAGCTTTTTATTTTCGAAGTTACTAAACTTTACACAGTTTTTTTAATTAACCAACCGTTCATTTTATCGTGTCAAAATGAGGAATGTTTTGATGGTATTTTTATTCATGCCTAGAAATACCGTGCTGTGTTGAGGAGTGCCCAAGTGCCACCAAATGTCTGCACGCGTCCAAGTGCCACCAAGTGTTGCACGACAAAAATCTGAAAAGTAGAATTGCCTAGGTAACACTGCAATTCTCACTACTTCCCTCCGGGTCATCACTTGTCTTCCTAATCTCCTACTTCATTGTGCTTGTAATGTCTCAATCCTTCATACATTTTATGTTTCTGACCTCCTGTGGAAATGTTCAAACCATTTCAAATGGCATTCCATTATTTTCTCTTTTGTAAATGTCACTCCCAAAATTCCTCTTATGTATTTGTTCTTAATTTTATCCTTTCTTGTTACTCCCTCGTAGCATAATGATGCATCCTGCTTTGTGCATGTGGCACGATTTAATTAACCGATGGGGCACATTTTGATTTGCGGCACATATTTAATATTTTGTTATTTTTAGTCTTAGTAGTTATGGAGTCTCAATTAGTAGCTAGTGTTGGGACTAGGGTTAATTATTTGTCTTAGGAAATGGCAGTCTAGAAACTTGTTTGTTTTAATTTTTATCATAGAAACTAGACATTTTTTAACTTTGGAAACTTAAAGGTCATGTAATCTTCTATATATATCCAAAGAAGTGTAGAAAAGAAGAAGAATATATGACTTTTTATGTTGAGAGCTTGAATCCCTAGTTTAGGTGCGCGAGTCTCTACTTTAGGTGAGTGATTCCCTAATTTAGGTGAGTGATTCCCTAATTTAGGTGTGCGAGTCTCTATTATTGGCGTGAGCGATTCCGCCCGCTGTGAGTGATTCCACCATCCTAATTGGTTTTATTGTCCTTACTGCGTCAAGTGGTATCAAGCAGGTTCTTGTGATGGCGATACAAAAGATGGAAGTTGATCGTACTCAAGACCTTTGGAATTTCTACTACGGGCCACCAATCTACGATGATTACCAAGATGAAGAAGATGTTTAAACCATCACTATGGATATTTTACATGGGGACGCCATATATGAGGTCGAGCATGATGATAATCGCCAAAGACATAATGATCGGGGAAATGAAATAGTCATCTCATCAGACAAAAGTGGTTATGGTTTTTTTGAGTGATCGGATCGAGGAATGAGAACGACGTGAAATCGAGTGCATTAATCAAGAAATATATAGTTTCGATAAATTCCAAAGGAGATATGCATGTGTGGATCCATTTCTAGAGGGATTTTCGATAGATTGGTTTTCTTTAAAAACACCAATGCCCACTATGGAGTATATAGAGATACGGTACTTTTCAAGAAGTACTTGCAAAGAAGTAACTCTTGAACGAAAGGTGGGTCTTCACCATCAATTGCCAAAAAGGCGAAAAGCTCAATGAATAAAATGCATTGAGTTATTGGGAACTCGAGGACGAGTTCTTTCGATGGAGAGGAGAATGATGCAACCTGCTTTGTGCATGTGGCTCATCCACGTGGCATGATTTAATTAACCGATGGGGCGCATTTTGATTTGCGGCACATATTTATATTTTATTATGTCGAGTCTTAGTAGTTATGGAGTCTCAATTAGTAGCTAGTGTTGGGACTAGGGTTAATTATTTGTCTTAGGAAATGGTAGTCTAGAAACTTGTTTGTTTTCAATTTTTATCATAGAAACTAGACATTTCTTAGCTTTGAAAATTTAAAGGTCATGTAATCATCTATATATATCCAAAGAAGTGTAGAAAAGAAGAAGAAGAAGAAGAAGAAGAAGAAGAAGAAGAAGAAGAAGAAGAATATATGAATTTTTATGTTGAGAGCTTGAAGCCTCTTTTTTAAGAGTGAGTGATTTCTCTACTTTAGGTGAATGATTCCCTAATTTAGGTGAGCGAGTCCCTATTATTGGCGTGAGCGATCCTGCTGTGAGTGATTCCACCATCCTAATTGGTTTTATTGTCCTTACTGCGTCACATACTCATCTCAGCCCCATGCACTTTATTTTTTTGGTCCTTTTTAGGAAGATAAAAAGCCTATGTTAAGATGAATGAGTATCATTTCAGATTTTAAAAATCGAGTTTATTAAATAGATTTTTTGTATCTGTACCAATAATGAACTCAACGACATTGTCGGTAAGTCAGGTATCAAGAATTATTTGGTGGGGGCAAAAAGTCATTATTTAGGAAAAATAAAAAAATTCAAGGAAATACTAGGATTCGGAAATTTTTAAGGGAGGACAAAAAATAGTAGCTCGGTAAAAAATCAGGAAAGGATAATAAAACTTTTGAAACTTAGGATTTTATTTATTTATCTAAAAACTGTGATTCATTTATATTTATTAGATTTAAAAGATAAAAGCTAAAGTTTAAACTAGGAGAAATTTCTAAAAATATTTGCTAAACTTAATGATTATTGACGATTATACTACATGAAAAAAATCGTGATTAAGTCATAAAATTTGTTGATATATTTGTCAAGTTTGGAAAGAATAAAAAAATAAGTGATTCTTTCAGTAAGTCACAATACATTGGGAAAAAATGCGTTTGAACAAAAAATTGTGATTTAAATGTGACATTCAAAAAATTGGAGAATTTGTTAGATGTTACTGTGCTTGGCGATGTCTGGATGTGATTCCAGTGAAAGGGAGAGAAATTGTAAACTGACTGTTTTCCAGAGATTATGATATTTCGATATTACTATTGTGATAGTTCATATAGATGTAACTTATCACTTGTTGTCTAACTTCAAGCGAGTGCACATTTCGTGTCTATGTAAATGTCCTGAAACTAGATTCTTCTGTACATCTGTGTGTATGTGTGTCCCTCCATAAACGGATTAGAGACCCAGTCGTGGGTACTTGATTGTGAAATTTATGTTCTTGTACTAAATTAAAAGAAAAAATAATGGGAGCTCATATTTCTTGTACAGAAAAGGCTATGCCAGACCTGTTTGACCCATGGTTCAAAATCCTGGTCTTCCGGTACATATCGTCCAACTCCAAAACTGATACGTATCGGTTCCGGACGATATATTGGTATGTTTCGTCTGATACATACCAATATATATGTATATGTATTGCTTGATACTTTCAAAGTCTTGAATTCGAACCTGTGACCTCCGAAACCAATACATATCGGACGATACTCATTGGTTTTGTCCGGAATTTTGAACCATGGTTTGACCTAGCCAAGCCAGTCAAGTGACAACACATTATGAATATTGCTCAAGCAAGAATAGCCCCTCAGAAGATTCAAAGCATTCAATTGGGCACTTTAATATAGAGCGTTTTCCATATCAATGTAGCGTCCACATTGAGGTGCATACCATCATTTGAAGTGTTCACTTAATAAAACGGTGAGGAGAGTCCCACAAGAAAAAAAGATTAATGGGGCATCACTGGCATCATAACATTAATCAAACTAATGGAGAGCATTTTGCCCTCTCAATCCTATTCAATTCTGACATACGCTAATGCAATCGGAAAAAAAATATGTTTTGATATTTTCCATGGCTAAAAGGTCATTCGTAAGCTCTATAATTTTATGATGTCGGTTAGGAGAATCAATCTCGAAGAAATAAAGAAGGGGATGGGATCACAATGAGATCTCGGCCTCAAAAGGGGCAAAATTGGTAGACGCTACAGACTTGATTGGATTGAGCCTTGGTCCCCTAGATGGTGAGAGTCCAGTGGCCGAAAACATGACTAGCTTACTCTCTGACCCAAGTAGCATGGGGCACATGGAATCCCGTGTGAATCAGCAAGGACCACCTAACAGTTATTGCTGACTGCAAGCTGGTAGGTTTGGATTATAATTCACAAGAAGGTTTCCTTCCTATTAATTTCCCTTTTTGTTCCTACAATCACAGCCATGATAGATCATTAGTAATTCCAGTGACTCTGTAATTTTTATTTATCCCATTCCCTAACATGTAGAAAGTTTATCAGGATTTGGTTCGCTCAAGCACCTTGACTGAATGATTGAAATATCTATATAGCTGTGTTCTTATGGCAAGTGTCCTGTTAATCAAGAGTCTTTCAGGGTGTGTTTGGGCCCGCTTTCCTTTAGCAGACACCCTCTCTGCCTACTCTCTGCCAGAGCAGGTTTTATCTGCTCTGGCAGAGAGTTGTTTTATCACTTAAAACAGCTCCCTGCAATAGCAAATGGGACAGAGAGCTGTGATATCAAACATGATTATGGCTCTCCGCCGGAGCCAAAGAGCAGCTCTGTGGCTCAAGAGAGCTAACCCAAATGCAGCCTCAATCTCTCAGCTCTGTCCATTCACATCCAAGTCAAGCGAAAATGAACATATTTTATGTTTATACCAGTCGATGTTGAATTCGACGACCTTCCTTAGATGATTTCTCTAAGAATTTCTAATGAAGTCTAGATGTGGAATTCACAATCTGCAAGTTCAGCATTGTCATTGAGACACAGACTTATCTCCCTTTCAATTATTTCTCACCATTTGCTTTTAGATTAATGGAAGCTAACCATCCTGTTGAGATAACAACCCTCTCCATCCCCTTTTTAGGCCACATAGTGGACTTCTTATCAATCCAAATCATCGAAGTGTTTGAACAATATGAATGTTACTCAGCTAAAAAAACATACCCGTTAGAGGATTCAGACGAATCAATCCATGCACTTTAATATGGACTGGTATTATATCTGATGTAGAGTCAATATTGTAGTGTTCGGATTGTATTATTTAGGTCCTTTGATGGGTATATTTTTAGGGCTGAGTGAGGTTTATATGTTATTTTTCCATGTGGATGAATTGGATTGGCCAAAAAAATATTCCACATGGCGTAAATGTGGGACGGTGAGGGTGTTCTCTCAACCAGACAGTGAGAAGAGTAAATCGCTTTCCTTTATCTGACTCTTCTGAGAGAGATAACTTACTTGTGTTTGTTTGTAATTTGTATGAATTTTAGTTTTTTCTGAGGAAAATGATCAGGTTCTAGTTTTGTTGACTCTGTTCTGGCATAATTGCATAACAATGCACTTGAGCTTCTCATTTTTGGCTTCTCAAAGTAATGGTACATGAGTATTTTTTTTCTTTCATAGATCTATTTCTGGAATGAAGTCTCCTTTCATCGATGGCGTTGATTTGGAAGGCGGTGAGACGGTAAAAGACAAAGGCAAAACTATACGCAGCAATAAGGCAATGAAGATCCATAATCAGGCTGTATTGTCCGGTCTTGCATATTGCATATCGTCGTGCAGCATGATACTGGTTAACAAATTTGTGCTGTCAAGTTATGACTTCAATGCTGGAATATCTTTGATGATCTATCAGGTGAAGTTGCTCGGCATAGTTCTTGTTTGTTAGGTACTGAGGTAGTATTTTTGTCTTCTGAGAGACTCCGCTGCATCTCTCTCTTGTTAGGGCTTTCAATGGGTTGATTTGGGCCAAAATCTAGCTTGAGCCGACCCTTTTGACCCGACCAGATCAGGCCCAGTTAAGAAAATATTATATATATATATATATATATATATATATATATATATATATATATATATATATATATATATATATATATATATATGAGAATTGGGGAAATGCGTCCGGACGTAATCCTTGGAGGGCTACACCCGGAATGCCAAATCACACACACACACACACACACACACACATATATATATATATATATATATATATATATATATATATATATATATATATATGTATGAGAATTGGGGAAATGCATCCCGACGTAGCCTTGGAGGGCTACACTCAGATGCCAAATCACATGCCAGGTGGCATGATCAGTCAAAACAACACCCGTTTTGGGCTGATCAGCCATGGGACATGTGATTTAAATATTTTTCTTTTCTTTTTTTATAACTTTTTTTCCCTCCATTTGACGGGTCAAAGAAAAGGTAACGCCCAACCAACTTGGTGCTTTGATTTTAGGCATCTTTGACCACATTTTCATCGGTGGTTATGCGTTGGAACATACCCAAATTTTTTGGGTGGTACTTGATCAATCTTGTCTAAGTTGCCGTGGCGTCCGATCCTCGTAATGGGTGCCATATGGTATGTATCTGACGTGGACACAACCCTCAGGGATACGCCCAGACATATAGACCGGGCCTCTCTCCCCCTCTTTATATATATATAAAAGGCCCGGGATGCTACCCACGAGCGTAGCATTTTGGCAATGCCTTCGATCCAGCTGGGTGCCATGTGGCACCCAACACGAGAATCGGGTGCCATGGCAACTTGCCCTTGCCCAAGGTAGATCGGGTACCATCTAAAAAATCATAAAAGGGGAGCTTTTTTCCACTGTCGATTATTAGATCAAAGTTGGAAAAATTTAATGCACCATGTTTGGGCTGGGAACCACAATATTGGGCTTATGATTTGAATGGCAAAAAAGTCCAAATAAGAATTTTCTTTTAAAACCCTAGGGGAGTGGTTGAATCCTTAGAGGATGTGGCGCAACTCGAGATCACGTGCCACGTGGCTCCTAATCTAGCACTCGAAGGTAGCATGAAAGCGCTTCCTTCATTGGTACCATCCCCTTTCCATACATACGTGTG
Source organism: Chloranthus sessilifolius (assembly GCA_021018995.1). Classification (NCBI taxonomy): domain Eukaryota; kingdom Viridiplantae; phylum Streptophyta; class Magnoliopsida; order Chloranthales; family Chloranthaceae; genus Chloranthus; species Chloranthus sessilifolius. The sequence goes on from CM037591.1 coordinate 8,159,617, forward strand.
TGTGTGTGTGTGTGTGCGTGCGTGGGTGTGTGCGTGTGTGCACGCGTGCCCAACTCGATGGGTCCAGTTCATAAACCGGTTTGGTCAGGTCGCGTGACCCGTTGCGAGTCTTAAGCTTTGTGCTGTTACATTTGCCATCACACTTAATGGCTCTAAAAGTAGGTTTGAGATAACAAGCTCTTGCATATTGTTCCGTGGTTGCAGAATATTGTATCTGTGGTTATTGTTTCCATTTTGAGCTTTCTTGGCTTAGTCTCAACAGAACCGCTTACGTGGAGATTGATTAAGGTCTGGTTACCTGTGAATGTTATATTTGTTGGGATGCTTATTACAAGCATATTTAGGTATGGTGACTTTTTAGTTAGTGTTTATTCTATTCCTAATTTTCCGTTAAATAATTTAATGCATATATTTGGTTATATCGAGTTTGAAACTCTACAATCTACTGGTAACACCTATTTCCCTTGTTGGTATTTTACAATTTCTTGTTACTGTTTAGACTGTCTAAATTGATTTTTGAAATGTATCACGCTGATTTTTTCGAACCGCTTTTATTATCAATGTTACAATTATAATGCTGCCTGCCATTGACTAACCTAGTGTAAGCTAGACTACTGTTCTATGTTTTCATACTTGTAACTGGCTAGGGCTGCAAAGGGGTCGGGTCTGGGTCTGGGTCTGGGTCTGGGTCTGGGTCTGGTTGCGTCAGGTTCATCACCCGACCCGATTAGCAAAAAATTGGGTCGGGTTGGGTTTGGGTCAAGAATCCAGGACCTGATTCTGACCCATCTTATAAACGGGTCTCAATTTCCTGCCCAAACCTGACCTGTGGGGGGTCAGGTTGTCGGCATCTCGGGTCAACCTGACCACTTGCGGCCCTATAACTGGCTGATAATGCATGAAGGATATAAACCACGTAATAACTCATAAACTATAACATATTATGCTAGAAAGTATTTGATACAAGATCCTGTATGTAGTATTAATATTGATCCAAGAGTCTCGTAGCAAGAGCTAGGTTGCTCTTTTTGTTTTGTGATTTCCCATCACTCGAGTACGTAGGAAATTCTCCAAATTCCCTTTCTACCTTGAGAAAGGCAAAAATGCCATTTCTCTTGCTTGAAAGTATCCTAATTGCACTAAGGTGGAACTCTTGAAATTATTCATATTGTTAAAACTATCGGACAGGTTTTACGTTTTTATTTATGTTCAAAAGATGTAATTTCCCACAAAACAAATTTTCTTAATAGGCTGAAATGTTATGATTAGTAGACATGGACCTGAGTATTGATTATTGGGGCTGTAGCTCAATGGAAGGTTGACATACTGCAACCTTTAGGTCAGAAGTTCGATCCTAGCTTACCCACAACAAAAAAAAGATAGGAGTATTGATTTTTGAAACGGATATCACTGTTAGAAATGAAAACCTCTAAAGATTTGGAAACTGAAGCGAGTGCTTATATAAGAGATAATTTTGCCATTTGGTAAAGTGGAGTACAAGGGAAGGGAGAGAGACAAATGAAGTTGTTTAAACTAACTTATTATATAGTCAGCATCAATCATGAGAGATGTCAACCCATCTCTCTTCCATTGGAAAGAATAAAGAAAAGAAAAAAGGTGAAAGAGAGAGAGAAAACAACCAAAGAAAAAGGTGGAGAAAGAAGAAGACAAACTATATATATATATATATATGTATGTATGTATGTATGTATGTATGTATGTATGTATGTCTCTCTGTCTTCGTTACAGCACAGCGAGGGTAACACCATCATCATCATAGCCTTATCCCATCTATTTGGGGTCGGCTTTGCAACTCCTATTTCTCCACTTGTTTCTGGTTAGTGCTAAGCTCCTCCGGAACTCCACAAACCTTCATGGTTTGGTATCAATGCTTGTCAAAATGTGTTTGACACAAATATTTGCTAAAACAAAGGAATTTCAGGAATATCATATCTGAAAGCTAGTAGATAGAAAACTAAAGTGGAACCTTAGTGTTTAAGTAGATTAGTAAATTTTAAAAAATAATTCAATCGAGGCAAGGAAACTTTCAGTTGTAACTGGTAAAACTAATGACAAGTTAGCATCATGCATTTATTTTCCTTAGGCTTATGTCAAAATAGAACATATAAGGAGATTGGAACTTGTGAATCCCTCAAGCGATTCATTTATACCCTAGGTTGGGATTTTTTTTAATCGACATAAGTGAAACTGAAAAACGAAACTGCACCCTAATTTAGGGCTAAATAATTTTATTTTTGCAGTTTTTTGTTAAAAAATTTGAATAATAACATTGGCAAAACAAAGACATAATATATGGAGTGCAACTGTAGTGAAGATGATAGCCTGGAGGTGGATTTAGTTAAATAGAAAATCATGTAGTGTGCCACGTTACAATAGTTGTGATATTTAGGCTCTCTACTTTACAATCAGATGGTGGCTTTGAGGACTTCTAAAATAGTTTTAATGTAGGTTGGGCAAAATAGTGGCAAACATGCGAAGATTGTGTGATTTCACAGTTCCACTTTGATTGATGAGACCTTTTTTATATTTGATGTGATAAAAAAAGATAGGGGCAAGGGCTGTTATATCATATGTTGCAGAATGTTCAATTACGAAAAAGCGAAAAAAAGAGAGTGCATGGGTATGAGATGTGTATGTTAAGATGGATGAGTGGAGTAATAAGAAATGATAAAATTTGAAATGAGTACATAAGAGGAAATGTGAGAGTGACACTTATAAAAGAAAACATTACGGAATGCCGCTTGAGGTGGTTTGGACTTGTTCATTGGAGGCCAAAAGCAGATCCTGTATGAAGGGTTGAGACACTACAAAAGGAAGTAGGAGAAGAGGAAGAGACTAGTAAAAACCTAGAGGGAAGCCCGAAAAGGGATATAAAGGATTGCGAAGTTATAAAGACCTTAGCCGCTGATTAGAAACAAATGGAGATATAGGATTCGCAAAGTCGATCCCAAATAGATGAGACAAGGATGATGATGTTTTTGGTTTCGCGCTAAGTTCTCTGTAACTTTACAATCCTTCATATCCTTTCTCACGGCTATCCTCCAAGTCTTCACTGGTCTTTTTCTTCTCCTATTTTCTTGTGTTTGTAGTGTCTCAAACCTTCGTACATGATTTGCTTTTGCCTGCGATGAGCATGCCAAAACCACCTCAAGCAATATTTCGTAATTTTTTTCCTTTAGAGATGTCACTATGAAATTTTCTCTCATGTATTCATGATTTCATTCCGAAACTTTTGGGTTGCACAATACCCAATGTTCTTAAAATCGCCGAGCAAGTTCGGGCGGTTGGGGGGATGTTTGGGCGGAAATCACTGGGCAGCGCCCCAAGATCCTGGCGGTCGCTATATATATATATATTTTATATAATCATAAATGTATATATTTTAATATATACATTCAATTTTATATCTATGAAAAATACAACATTAGATTAGACTATTAGAGGTTTAAAACATCAAAATAAATTCAAAATAAAAAACATTCATGGATTCAAGTTCAAACATACAATCACTTAGAAAAAAAAAAAGTTTAACCGCACAGTTACACAATCACTTAGCCCAAAATGAAATATCACTTATACAAATAGTAGTGTCCATTCCAAATGTTCATCATCCAAATCATCTAATGGTTCATTTTGAAAATCTTCGTCATCGGAAGGAGTAAACTCAATATTATCATCCCCTTCATTTGTTGGCTCTCCATCAACATCCTCTTTATCTATTTCCCTCCATATCTGTGCTGCAAATCTGGTGCTCCTCATTGGTTGTGCTTCTACATTTGCACCCGAAGCCTCGCCAACAAGACCCCACGTCAATGACTCACCGGGAAATACTTGTTCTTCATTGGGGTCAATTAACCATTCAAGCACCCCTTCATTGTCTTCAGAAGCTAAAGTATCTCCTTTTTCCTTTCCTTTAGAGTTGCGGTCTAGAAGCTTCGTATTAAATTGCACATACACCAAATCATTCAACTTTGATGCCCCAATTCTATTTCTTTTTTTCGTGTGAATCTGCATAAATAAAACAATAAATACAATTATGAATAATTGAAAATATAATTACATATATATATAATTATAATATAAATAAATAATTAAAGTCTATTACGACCTCAAAAGTACTCCAATTTCTCTCACATCCAGAAGAGCTACATGTCAAATTAAAAATTTGTATGGCCATCTTCTGCAAGTTAGGAGCATCCACACCATACATTTCCCACCAAGTAGCTGTTAATCAATTTTGAAAAATAAATTAATTAACTAGAAACATTAGCTACTTATATAGTTATATTACTCACTTGAAGATTTGAAATTTATAAAATAAATTTACCTGGGTTAGGCCTCTTATGAATCAATTGAAGCTTCTTCTTCTCCACATTCCTTTGCCTAATTGCCATGGGATCTCCAAAAGATTTTTCAGCATCCATAAAACAACCCATCTCGTCCATAATCTGGTCACTAACGTCGGGATCAATAAATTTCAAAATGAAATTATTCACTCCTTTCATAAACCATTTAGCTCGTCAAATTTCCTTTCTCTGTAATAGTAGAAAGGATTCAAGTGGTGTCCCGCCGCAACCAATGAATGTTCAAGGTGTTTTTTAAATCTCTCTTCAATAATTTTTATCACCGCTCTAATTTGACCCTCATTATTTTGGAAAGAGTTTTGAATTTCATTTTTTGCATCTTCTATGGAAGCATAAATGAACCCCATTGAAGAGACATCCGAATCGACCATTCGTAACACTTTTACGAGCGGTTGAAAAACTTTCAACGAGTACATCACATCATTCCAAAAAGTAGTGCTCAATATAATACTCTACTTATTTTCCTGCCCGTTCTGTGTTCCATCTGTATTTCTTCCATTCATCAGATGAGAACATCTCCCTCAACTTGAGCCTGAACTTTAAAAAGCTCTGTAAACTTCGGTATGCAGTGGCAAAACGTGTGACCCCAGCTCTAACAAGATCTCTTTTTTTCGTCTTTTTCCGCATCATACTCGATACCCTAACGTGGCTGTATATAAAATGTGGACACAGTCTTTGCCTTTTGAATGACCTCTTTACCTTTAGTACCTTCCCAATATCCCCAAACATTAGATCTATTGAATGCACAACACAAGGAGTTCAATAAATCTTTGGGTAATGTACTTTCAATACCTTCGCTGTAGCTAAGTTATTTGTAGCGTTATCAGTAATTACCTGTATAACATTCTTCTCTCCCACTTGTTGGATGCACTTCTCAACCAATTCATAAATGAGTTGTGCATCATGAACATCCACTGACACTTCAACTGACCTTAGAAAAGTCATTCCAGAACGACTATGCGCTAAGAGATTCATTATACTTCTCCCCTTCCTGTCTGTCCATGTATTAGTCATTATGGAACAACCAAGCCGTTCCCATGACTCCTTATGTGAGATCAATTTCTTCAACTTCATTCGCCAACAAAGTATTCCCCAATTGAAAATCTGAAGGAGGGATGTATCCTGAACCATATTGGCCTATTGCTTTACACATCTTTAAGAAATATTTACTGCAAATCGTGTGAAAAGGGATGCCGTTTACATAAAATCATCTTGCAACATGGTTATCTACACGTCCCTTCAGCTCCTTCGTAAGCTTCTTTGGAATGACTGTTTGGCGTAATTTTTCCTTTCCTTTTACTTCCTCCAATGATTTATGGCCCACAAAACTATCCATTGGCCCGTGGGTGCGTGGTATCTTTGAGAAGAAACGCCGACTTTTTCTACTAATCTCATCACCACTAGAACCGGAGTCTCCATCACTAAAAATCGTCACAGACTCTTGTAATGATTGAACTTCTTTGTCCTTTGCATCTTTCTTCTATTTAATCGAGTTCAAAACATCAACCATCTCTTGCCTAACATCTGCTGGTACGGAAATGCAAGAGGCAATGTCTCCCTTAATACCGGCAAGGTGTTTCTTCAATCGGTTGATACTCACCGTATATTTTTTCTTGCAATACATACATGTAATCTTTCCCAACACTTTTGGATCCTTTAGAAAACAGTGTTTCCTACTAGGATCGTCTTTTTCTTTTCCGGTTGCACCAGTTGATGCTATAGAAGACGACATATCTTTTGAAAAAAATAAAAATAAATCAATGGCCATATAAAAAAAATTTCAATACAAATATATATATATATATATATTAATATATATTCTGAAATAGATATAATGATATATATATTCTCAAATCTCAAATATTAAATATATATATATATATATATATATATATATATGTGTGTGTGTGTGTATATATATATATATATATATATATATTAGAGTTATACACAGTACACAGTACACACACTACACACAGTCACAACACATCGAGCACAACACACAGTAAGAAAACAGGCTTACCATTTTAATGCATTTTAGATGGTCATAAATACATAATGATCACATCAAACAGTTTCATTTAGATGTTCAATTGGTCATAGTAACCACTCCTGAGAAGGACCATTGATTGAATGATCGAAAGGTTTAAATCGATCAGCCATCAATATTTGTATCAAGAAGTGACGAAAGTCGAAAGGGGCTCGTAACCCCATGAGAATGACTATAAACTGTGACTGCAACAACTCTCATGTGTTTATAAAAAAAGATCAGAGGACAAATGGGGAAGACCATAATATTTTCCTATTTGTTTAATAAGATTATTTGAATATATATATATATATATATATATATATAAGTTTAGCGACTTCTACTATGTGAAAACACCATTTAAGCCGTTTGATTTGAAGGCCATGATTTAAAAATATCAATTGCAAACGATTAGAATAAAATATAATTTTCGTCATTTGATTAAATAGAGTCAAAGGCTATTATATAATTCAACAGTTGACTATAATTGATCATATGACAAGTATCATGTTTTGCTCCAATTTTATGTACCAGAGATCTATTAATCATAAACTTCAAATCAGACGACCCATATTACATTTTTACATGCCATATTACAATTTTACATATCACATGTTCCTAAACTACCAAGCCATTCTTTAAATTCGGTGCAATCACTTGAAAAGCATGTGCAAGTGCCAAGTAATGGCACTGTGGGCATGTGGCACACACACACAGTCTCACATAGTCACATATAATCATATATATAATTTTTTTATATAATATATATAATTATTTATACTAATATATATATATATATATATTAATATATATTTATATATTATATATATGGCACTGTGAGCCTATGGCACGCACAGAGTCTCATATATATATATATATATATATATATATATATACATATATATCTGTCACTGTGCACTGCAGGAAAGAAGAAGAATAAAAAATGCAGCTAATCGGCCCAATCCAAAAGATGAGAAGATGAAAAAAAAAATGCAGCAAAAAAATGAGATTGATGCAAACAAAAATGTAGAAAAAAAATGCAGCCAAAAAAAAAAAGTGATGCAAAAAAAAAATACTAGAAAAAAGAACCAGAGAAAAAAAAAAAACTCTTTGGACTTAGGAGGTTGAAGAAATGGTGCCGCCGTGCCAGAGCTTCGAAGAAGAAGTAGCAAAGAAAATGGCTGCCAAAAAAAAATATAAATAAATAAAATAGGGGGCAATAAGAAAAAAAAAAACCTACCAGAGCCAGAGCCGGAGCCGGAGCTTTGATGCACGCCGGCGGGAGGATTGCCGGATCCCTATGCTTCGAAAAAGAAGTACAGAACATGGATAAAAAAATTTCAAAAAAATATGCATAGAAGAAGAGGAAGGAAAAAATGAAAAAAAAAAAAAAGGACTCACCGGACAATCGCCGGTGAGTGGATGAGCCGATGAGAGGAGAGATGAAGAAGAAGCCTCTCAATCGCTCTAATCCCTAACCCTTTCGATTTGTAATGAAACGAAAAAAAAGAAGAAGCTATGTTTATATAGCCGCCCGACCCGCCTTGACCAGCTCCGATTCAATTTTGGACCCGCCCGGGCGGCCGCCCAAGCCCAAACCCGCCTCAGCAACCGTCCCACTCAAAATCGAGTCGGCTGGGGACCCGATCCACCAGGGCGGCCGCCCTGGCCGATTGTTGGAACATTCACAATACCACGTGCTTGTCTCCATTTCATCGAACCTGTATTAATCCTATTTGAGACATCCTCTTCATATTAACCATTTGATTGTAGTACAACCTACATAGCAAAATCTATGGCACTGTGGGTTTTCTATTTTACTCAATCCTCCTCCATGCTGTCATTTTCACTCCATATATCTTGTCTTTGTTCTACTAATTTTCAAACTCCTCAACTCTAAAGCTTTTCTCCATAATTCCAGCTTATCATTTACTTATTTCCTTGTTTGGGCAATTAATAGTAAGCCATCTACAAATAACATGCACCATGGAATCTCTTCTTGTATGTCTGATTAATGCATCAATGATCAAGGCAAACAAATAAGGGCTCAAGGCAGATCCTTGATGCAACCCAACTTCAATGAAGAAGTCACTCGTCTCTCCGCACGCCATTCTTACACTAGTTACCTCCCTCTCTTACACTAGTTCCCGACATAAATTCAAATTGGTTCTCAGATACATTTGATTCTTGCCTTAGTCGTTGTTCTACTATTCTCTCCTAAAGTGTGATAGTCTGGCTCATTAGTTTAATCCCTCAGTTCCTCAGGCATATCTCTATTGTAGTATCTTATTGAATAATTAAGTCAACCATTTCACTCCATTCTCTCCCAAGATAGTCTAAACTTCTATAAGCATTCCATCCTAATGATTTTCTTTTTTCATCTTTGCTATGGTTTTTTTTTTGAGACGATAACAAAGCTATACTATATTAAAACAAAACAGAAAGGAGATACATACTTTTGTGGGTAGTAAGGAACTATCCAAACAAAGAGACCCCCTAAAAAGAATTTACTCGGGAACCCGAGTAGGTCTGCGACATCCCGAACCCCATTGCTACGAAATCAGCCCGCAGGAAGCTATGCACAACAACACTCCCACAATATCATGAAGTGCTGATATCCATCATTAAATTCGGTCATCTTGGCAGCATTCCAGCTAATCACCAAGTCTTGAATATCACGGATAACCGTCATAAACGGTTTGGCCTTTCGTCTGAACACTCGATTATTTCTCTCCACCCAAATAACCCAGAAAAACCGCATACACAGTGAGGGGCCATAGCTCTTTCCTATGGTCATCAACACCAATTTCCTTTCACATTTTCATCATTTGCCCCTACCAGAATGGAAGGACCCATTTAACATTAAGGATGATAAAAATCTTATAGCAAATCGTTCGCGCAAATGAGTAATGTAAATAGGATATGTGCCACCGATTCCCTCCCCCTCATACAGAGGAGGCATTTGTTTCGAATAGGAATGTTTCTCCTAATCAGCTGATCTCAAGTAAGAATCCTCCACCTCGCTACCGTCCAAGCAAAGAATTTTATCTTAGGAGGTATCTTGGTCCTCTAGAAACCGAACCACCACCTGATATTACTATGGTTCCTCTTGTGACTCGAGAGTTGATTATAGAATGATTTCACCGAGAAATTCCCTTTAATAGAATGCTTCCATATCCTACGATCCGTATTGGTCGCATTTGGAGCCATCCCTGTAATGAGTGCCATCAGATTCCGGAACTCGTTCATTTCCCAATCTCTAAGGTTTCAATGAGTGAGAACCTTCCAAACCCAAATCCCGTCTTTCATTTGCACAAAATTGCTAATGGTTGCCTCCTTCGAATTTAAGAGCATATAAATCGTAGGAAACGCAACTTGAAGAGGTTGCTCTCCGACCCATCCGTCCTTCCAAAATCTGATTTGCCAACCATCGCCCCAACTTTAAATGATCTCATTCTGTAGCTCCTGTCTGCATTCCTTCACTTCCTTCCACCAAGCCGTGTCACGGCTAGAAGTGTAATTATAATTCCATGCCTCTTCCGGTACCCCATATTTGCTCAAAACTACCTGCCACCACATTTTATCCCTTTCTCTTTCTTCTCCAATCCTCCATAGCCACTTGGCAAGAAGAACTTTATTCACGACCTTATTCTCGCAACACTAAGCCCATTTGACAAGATGCAATCTCTTTCGATCCGTACTTCCTTCCCACGGAAAGTCTCTGGCAATCTTCTCTAATTTCTTCGTAATGCTAACCGAAGCTATAAAAATAGACATCATAAACACCGGAATGGATGCAAACGTTGAGTTTATGAGGGTTAATCTTCCCTCATTGCTGAGCAACTTACTTTTCCACATAGCGAGCCTTTTTTGGAATCTCTGCACCACTATCTCCCAGCTTCTCGCTCTGCACTTCTCGACTCCCAAAGGGATTCCAAGATACGTAATAAGCAAGTTGTCTTTTCTACACCCGACTTCTGCCACCACCCTATCCGTGTCTTCGTTGGACATATTGATTCCCACCAAGCTCGACTTATGCAAGTTTTTATTCTCTGACCTGACACCCCTTCAAATATGACCAGCAAATCCATAATGGCTTTCATCTTTGCTATGGTTGCTTTTACTTTTGCTTTTAAGATTTCTTTGATCCCTTGACTTGCTTCCTCTTCTTGATCTTCTTCCTTGGCATATTATATGTTTAGCAAGATCCTTTGATCTTCATCTCTAATGCACCTTACCTGGTCGAGATCTCTAGTTTCCTTTTGCTAATCTTGGCAAGTTATACATTTCTTTTTGTTCTTTCGTTCCCAACCTAGTATACAAATTGTCAATTGACTTTTGAATGTTCATTCCACCACCATGTTGCTTTTTCTACACTTTTTTTCCTTCAGATTCCTCGAGCACCTCCTTAGCTACTCATAAGGCATTACGCCATTTATTCGCACATCTCATTGGAATCCCCTTCCCACCATCATACTTCTCGGTCAGTCATTTCCCCTTTAAAGACTGTTATTTTGTATCTTTAATTCCCACCATTTTGTTTTTTGGCGATCATTTGTCATCGTTTTAGTCATGCGATTCTTGATCAAAATGTCCAAACAATCAATCTATGTTGCATCGTAAGGCTCTCTCCTGGGATGACCTTGCAATCCTTGGAATTTGCCCACTCTCTGCCATAATAAAAAACAATCTATTTGAGTTATATATACTCCGCTCTTGAAAGTTTTAAGATGCTTATTTCTCTTCTTCAGAAAGGTATTCATTATTACCAAGTCAAACGTTATTGCAAAATCAACGATAGCTCTAATTCCTTTCACCAAACCCGCATCCTCCATGTATCCTTTCAACGTTTTTCCAGTCCTCCCTATGTGTCCATTAAAATCACCTCCAATGACTATCTTTCACTATTAGGTATGCCTTGTACTAGTTCATCCATCGAAAATTTTTGTTTCAAGTTTTCATATAGTCCAACTTGGGGTGCATAGGCACTAATAACATTTAATGTTTTCTAATTCAAATGATTTTAACAATCATAATCTGGTCATTCTTTCTCTTGACCTCCACAATCTTATCCTTCAAATCTTTATCCACTGCGTCATTGTGAAGTTACTCTTATTTGAATAATAAAGTTTGAAGCCATTTCCAAGTCCTCAGCCTTCTGTCCTTTGCACTTTGTCTCTTGCAAGCATGTTAACCTTCCTTCTCATAACATCTATTAGCTTGACACTATTCCCCATTGACATACCTACATTCCTAGAAGCCATAGGTAGCTTGTGGATCTTCTTTGCCTGCACGCATCTATGTTGATGTGGGAGCCCTAACCTATAATTTACAACAATTTGACATCGTTGTTGATCGTCACTTATAGGGAACACCCTAGCTAACCCTTATCTTTTTTCTCACTACAACCAGTCTTTGTCGTAGCGGTCGCTTACTACCCTAGCCAACCCTTGCCTACTTTCCCACTACAACCAGGTTATGTTATGGCGCATTGCTTATAGGGGACGCCCTAGCCAATTCTTCCCTATTTCTCACTAAACCGGATCCATTGTAGCATGTCGCTTAAAATAGGAGAAGCCCTAGCCAACCTTCCCTATTATTTCTCACTACAACTGGGTGTATTGCAATGCGTCACTAGCTGGGGATGCTGCAAAACATGTGATTTGACGGGTTTTTTTTACAGTTGCCTATCAACCTAACACAACCCTAGTCCTTTTTCCTCCGGGCTTGAGACGAGCAATGGCAGAGTTGTGCAGAACAAGAATAAGTGGAGAAATAGGATTCGCAAAGCCAACCCTAAATAGATGGGATAAGGCTGTGATGATGATGACCACCGGGACTTAATTAAGAACAAAATAGTTGACAAAAGCTACAATATATCCTATCTATAGTAAGAAATGATGACAAATCATAGTTTTCTCACTACGGAAATCTCATATCCTCTTTTTTTTCTAGAGACCTCCCTCCCAAGCAGCCAGTAAGTTGGCACACATACCCGACATGCACTACGTAATACAGAAGATAGATAATACCACCCCTGATATTCTGAAAGCCACATCACAATGGAGGAGCAGATGATTAACCCCCACCTCATTTTATGCACATAGCACGCCTATTGACAATGTACAGGCCTGTGTTGAAAGTGGTTGATGGTGAGGATCTTTGTCTAGCGCCATAGTCCAAAAAAACCAGCAACCACAGAGGAGCACCACTCTTCCACATAACTGTTAATAGTTGAGTTTAAGAGTTGGTATATGGGAACTGAACCATTCTTTTAAACCTGAGACATGCATGTTTTTTCATCAAGTGTGCGACTTGATCAAACACCACGATGCTTAGATCTGGTGGGTCAACTATTGCATCAAAAAAACACTTGTCATTGATTGAAAGCGGTCAAATGCCTTTAAATGAATGGTTACCACACAAATCTCAAATATATTTTAGCCATTCATTTTAAAAGTGTTTGACTACTTTCAATGCAATCTCTGAACCACCTGATCTAAGCATATCATGATCTTCCCATCTAGCACAGTTGATAATAAAACATGTCACGTGTTCAATTTTGGTGACCCGGTTTAAAAAGAATGATAATCAGGGATAAAAAATCAAGTGGATGATTGAATAAACTGACAATCATTTTTTTCTGCACAGATAGCAAATATACATTTCATCATGCCTATCTATGTCTTGAATCTTGATGGATATGTACGCATGGCTCTTTATCTATTGTTATATGCCTCAAGAAAATATCAGAATTGGATTAGTTATGTACATGCTGAATGTTTGCTGGTATGGGCATACTTCTGTGTGCTCATATGCATATAGGGATGCAAATTTTGACCCGAAACCTAAATCTGACCTGAAAACTGCAAGAACGAAACCGAAACCTGATTCGGACCGAACTGACATGAAACCTGATTCAGACTGAACCGGCCCCAAATCCGAAATCCGTTTTGGACTGAGCCAAACCGATTCTGGTGCAGTTTGGTTTTGGTTTTGGGTGTGAAAGCCGAAAACCGATTACGAACGATGAGAAAACCGAAAAAATTACAAGAAAACCCCCAAAAACGAAAAAAGTAGCTAAAATATATGAAAAATTAAAAAAAAAAAACCGAAACCGAACCTAAAAACCAAAATTTTCGGGTTTCGGTTCTGAGCTGGGCCAAGTTCGGGTACCTGCAGCCGAAATTGATTTGGTTTGGGTCGGAATCAGTTCTGGGTGAACCGATCTAAACACTGAAAAAATGGGTTTCAGGTTGGGTACCCAAACTCGCATCCCTATATGGATTGGATACAGTTGTTTTTATAAAAAAAAATTTATACCTGCATATGTTACAAATGTAAAGAACCAGTGAAGTTTTGCATTTATATACATATGATGCTACACTTCCATGTACACAGTTTGTCTTACACTTATTAATTTTCCTTTTGCAGTCTGAAGTACATAAATGTTGCCATGGTTACTGTACTGAAGAATGTTACAAATGTCATAACTGCTGTTGGAGAAATGTACCTTTTCAACAAACAGCACAACAGCAGAGTCTGGGCTGCATTACTTTTAATGGTAATGCCTTCGTTGCTTTTGAAGTATTTGCTTGCCTTCCGTAGCCTTTTTCCTGTTTTTTATTTTAATTTTTATTTATGTACATAATTAATGCTTTATTGAAAATGGAAAAGAATAAAAACTAACTTAGGGAACAAAAGGGTCCCTCGTGCCCAAACGTTCTAATACCAGCTTGATTCAAGAAATATAATACACAATCCTAAAGGAAAGCTAAGCAACCACTAGCTTAAAGCGAAGGATCCACTAATACATAAAAAAGAACATAATTTCTACATAACTGATGCAAGCATCCTAATCTAGGTATAATTTACCTAGACACGTGGAACGTGTGCCAAGTGTCAAAATGTAATAGATGTTTGACCACCAATTTCTAAAGATTCCAATACGGTGGCATGACCTTAAGAAAAAATATAAAAATGGAACATATATGGAAAAAATATTAGAGAGCCCATTGAGATATGTAATGAAAAGAAGCACAATGTATGTCATGAACCTAACTAAAAGTATGCAACACTATACAAACCGTTTTCAAGGACCCAACTCTTTGTTTAATAAGTTACTAAACAGTCTAAACTTACACAATTTTTAACTTTTTTAATAAAAGGACAATTTGTTTTATCGTGTCAAAATGAGGAACATTTGGATGGTATTATATGGTCTTTCATACATGTCTGCAAAGCAAACTATACAAACCGTTTACAATATTATCTCTAAAAATTCCCCTAAAATCTGCAAAGCAAATTTACCAAATTTTTTCCATCAAAATTTGTTCTTAGCTTGTCAACTTTCTCATTTACATGACCAGACATAGCCGCTGATTGCCACTCTTCTACTATGTATGAAGGCGGACACCCCGGAAATATTTGAGAACCAAGCGCCAATGAATAGTGGATTCCATGTTTTCTTTCCAACCATATCATTGAATTTCTCGTTGTTCATCTCTTTCCAAATGCCCCCAAAGAGAGGAAAATAAATCTTTTCGCACAATTGTCATTTTGGACACACCTCCAATTCTCGAATGGATTTCAAGGCTGTTAGTATATTAGATGGTTATAGTAGGGATTACCCTATAATGTATGGTGTGTATGTAGTATCATTGGGGGTGTGTCTGTAATTCTTCATCTTAATATAAAAGCTAGTGAGGACCTCTCTACTCACAAGCCTTCCCATTATTTTTCTTCTCTCTCTCTCTCCCCTTCTCTATCTTCTCCTTTCTGCTGACGTCATACTGATATCAGCACTGGTCAAACCAGTTGACCTGAAACTATCTGAAACCTACATTCCCTGAATTGGAATTCCAAGGGGAGTTTTTTAGTCTTCTGTGCCTTCTCGATCTGAGCACTCCAGCTGGGGTTTTCAAGGTCCTTGGCGAGGATTCTTCGACACTTTTTATGCTGCTTCGATTTGGTTGAGGAAGGATCGGCTCAGTATTAGAAGGCCTCTGATTCCAGCTGCTGACGATTCTCTGACTGGTTGATGATCCATCAATTTTTTATTTTTTTTATTTTTATGTTTGTGGTTTTTCATGTGAAGAATATCGCTGTTCAACGTGGCTATGTATTAGATTTTCAGATGAACATTCATTTCTCCTATCTGCCACAACAGTTTTCTGTATGTTCCCTTGTGATTTCTATGTTCTCCAGATTCAATTTATTCAGTCCTTTATGCTCGGCTCAGATTTTATGTTTTCCATGCTTGATTCTCGACATGGCTGGTCATGGAGTTTGCTGGTTATGTTCTCTATGCTGAGTTTTATGGGATGTTCTGCTGCTGCTATTGATCTTATGGATGTGATTTCTCTAATACCTGCCACTGGATGGTATCTGCCGCTGGGATTGAGGAGTCAACCTCTGTTTTTTATCTGTTTGTGTATTTTGTGCTCCGTATATGGACCTTTATTTGCTACGAGTTTTGTTTCTGTTTTGGTGCTATTTGTTTTGGTGCCCATGTGACTGCTGAAACTCTTATTGCTGCCAGACAGTTTTCTCTGCTGCTATCTTTTGTTGGACCATTAATGCACCATAAAAATTTAGTCTCCACTTCAAATTTCAGCAGTGACAACACAAAAGAGACGAGCATATGAGTATGGACGAGCTACCTTGAACCAGTGGAACTGCTTGTGACTCTTGTAATTGTCAGAATGGGGGTGCAAAGGACTGTCAGAGTGGTTCTTTCTCTGGTATTGTTGTTGTGAGTAGTTCTTCAAGTAACCATCTCACCCACTTCTTGCTAGGCCATTGATTCTGGAGCATCTGACCATAAGAATGGCGACTCACCAGAGTTTTTCATCATATTCTCCTCCTTCCTCATCTGCGTAGGTTCGGATAGCTGATGGCTCCTTTACCCAGGTTACTGGTGTTGGTATTATTCTAGTATCACCTTCTCTTTCGTTGTCTCATGTACTTCATGTTCCTCATCTTGCTATAAGTTTACTTCTGTCGGTAGTAAACATTTAAATTGCTCTATTACTTTTTCCTCTTATTTTGTTGTTCACGATCTTACGACTAAGCAAGTTTTTGGTACAGATTGAAAAAGGAGGTTGATACTTTCTGAATGTTGACCGTAAGTGTCCTACTGCTGCTAGTAATTCCTCACTTGATCTTTCCACTCAGTTTCTCATTAATGCCAACCACGATACCCTTTATCTTTGGCACACCAAATTGGGGCATGCTAGTTTTCAAACCTTGTGCTCACTGATCCCCTCATTTAGAACTATTTGTATGTCTTAAATTTCAATGTGAGATCTGTACTCTTTCAAAACAAGCGAGAAGTACCTACCCCACTTGCATGCACAGGTGTAGTGCTCCTTTTGAGTTGATTCATTCGGATGTCTGGGTCCTTCTTCGGTTGCTTCTGTATAGGGGTTTCGCCACTATGTTATTTTTTTTTTACTACATCTGTGTCACTTGGGTTTTTCTTATGAATTCAAAAGATGAAGTGTTTGTTAAATTACAAGAGTTTCATTCTATGGTTAAGACCTAATATGGTCCAGTATAGCAGCCTGTTGACAACAACAACAAAGTAGTTTCACGCTTATGCTCGCAGAAATATGCATGGAACCTCCTTTGTCAGGACTTCACCTCAACCTTCTATGCAAGTAGATCATCTTGAGAGCTCTACCCGTGGTCCGACTTCCTCTTCCTCTACCTCTATACCTCATCTGATTAAGATTTACCCATTGCTCTTTGCAAGGGGGTTTGCTCGTGTACTACCCCTTATCCTATTACCAAATACGTATGCTATCATGTTGTTTCCTCTTCTTATAGGGTCTTCCTCTCTACTGTTGATGCTGTTACTATTCCTCGCACTATTCATGCTACTCTTTCTCCTCCCTCATGAAAAGCAGCTATGGTAGAGGAGTTGAATACCCTTAAGGCTCGCCTTGTTGCTCGCAGATTCACGCAGACATATAGTATTGATTATGATGCCACCTTTGCTCCGGTGGCTAAGTTGACTTCTGTCCGGGTTCTTATCTCTACTGAAGAATGCCTTTCTACTTAAGTATCTGACAGAGGAAATTTATAACCCTTCATGCTTCAAGGGGAGATGGGGAAAGTTTGTAGACTTCGAAAGTCTATTTATGGTTTGAACCAGTCCCTAGAGTATGGTTTCATCGCTTCAACAATGTGGTTATTGATTTGGGACTTTTACGATGTCACTTTGATCACACATTTCACTCGGGTCCTACTGGTCATACCATTCTCCTTGCCTGTGGATGATATCATCCCCACTGGGGATGATTCTTCGTTTATCTCCCACGTGAAAGGGAGCTTGGCCATATCTTTGAAGCAAAAGATTTGGGCAGTTTGAAGATCTTTTTGGAACTTGAAGTGGCTCACTTTATAAAGGGGGTTCTTTCTCATACAAGAGAAGTAAACTATTGATCTTCGTAGTTATACCAGAATGCTTGACTGTAAACCAGCTACATCTCCTATGGACAAGAAGTTATCCCTTCATGGGAGTGAAGATGAGCTTATCCCTGATCCATATGAGTATCAATGTCTGATGGGCTGCTTGATTATTCTTACTCTCACAAGACTGGACATCACATGTGTCATTAGCTTAGTTAGCCAGTTTATGCATGCACCTCGTATTCCTCATCTTGCGGCTGTCCATCATATTCTCCAGTACCTCAAGGCGAGTCCCAGTTGTGGATTGTTATATCTATCACATGGTCATATGAGTATTTCTGGATACACTGATGCCGACTGGGCTGGTTCTGTTGCAGATCGACGTTCTACTTCGGGTTATTCCATTTTTCTAGAAAGAAAAAGGCTAGTGCTCTCCCGGGTCTAGTGCTGAGCCTGACTATCATGTCATTGCACATGGTACTTGCGATGTTTTATGGTTGCCCTCTCTTCTTTTAGAGTTAGGTTTTCCCATGAGCAGTCCCATACTGCTTCATTGCGATAATGAAGCTGCTGAGAGGATTGCTTCAGATTTTGTACTTCACGAGTGGACAAAGCATATTGAAGTCGACATTCACTTTGTCCGCGAAAAGTTTTGGGAGAAGTCCCTTGAGCTTATCAATGTTACGTCCTCACAGTAGCTGGCGGATATATTGACTAATGCTGTTAGGCCTGGTACTCTTTGCGACGTGATTATCAAGCTGGGGATGTTAGATATTCATGCTCCAGCTTGAGGGGGAGTATTAGTATATCAGATGGCTGTGTAGGTAGTATCCTTGGGTGTGTGAATGTAATTCTTCATCTCAATATTAAAGCTAGTGAGGACCTCTCTGCTCACTGAGCCTTCTCATTATTTCTCCTCTCTCTCTCTCTCTCTCTCTCTCTCTCTCTCTCTCTCCTCTATCTTCTGTAACAGTAAACATAATACCACCTATCTAACCCCTAATACCACCGTACCATGTCATTCACCTAAGGCCTCCTTCGAAAAAATTCATGTGATTCCGAATAAGGTCAAGAATTGACACCAATTGCAGTCTTGTTTTCTCTGGTTGACTGTTGGAGGAATATTACCCCCTCCCCCCACCCACCCACACACACGCACATGCACACACACCCACCTACCATCACACACGAAAAAAAAAAGAGCGAAAAATATAAACAAAGTGATTTGTGTGTGTAATAAACGTATGGTGGTGTATTGATGTATTGTGGGTGGGTAGTATACTAATGGTGTGTATGCAGCAAGTGGATCTCTTAATAAAATCTAGTGGGATTTCATTTCCCATCTAAACTGTTCCACTCTCTCTTATGTTATCATTTCTTCTCTTTTAAAACCCTAGTACTACTTATCTAACCCTGAACGGTCCCTGGCAGAGGTCCTATCCGTGTACGAGGCTGTTTCGGGGCAGCGCATTGACTTCCACAAATCCAAGATCACGGGCATTGGGATAGACAACACAACTTTACAGGAGTTGGCATGCACAGTTAATTGTGGTAGTCAAGACTTACCAATCAAATATCTGGGGCTGCCTTTGGGTTTGCGAAAACCAACGGCCACATCGTGGGAGCTGGTGATTCAACGCTTTTAACAACGGTTATCTACTTGGAAAGGTAAACTTCTCTGCAGTGGTGGCCGGCTTATTCTGCTCATGGCTGTTCTTGCAAGCCTTCCGATCTTCTATATGTCGATGTTCAAGTGTCCGACTGGAGTTATACTTCGAATCGAACAAATCCAACGTAACTTCCTATGAGAGGGGTCAAGCTCGGAGAAAAAGTACCATCTCATTAATTGGGACATATGTCTATTACCGTTGAATTGTGGAGGATTGGGAATTTGCAGTGTTAGATGGACCAACATATCCCTGCTTGGCAACTGGTTCTGGCGTGCCGGTAATGGGGATGAAATAGACAGTTTATGGCATAAGGTTCTGATTGAGAAGTATGGGCCGTTTGATTACAACTAGGGCGTCAATACCTCAGTTACCAGAGGCACCTCTGCCTGGTGGAACAACATTTGCGGTGCTTGGAAGCACTTCTCTAAGGGGCTTCGATTCAGCTTGGGTTGTGGCACCTATATACAGTTATGGGAGGACAGATGGGTAGAGGGGGAGATTCTTAAACTGATGTTTCAACGTGTATACTCCATAGCTCAGAACCCGACGTGGCGGATTGTCGATTTTGTTTCGGAGTCCAACAGAGCAAGATTGTGGGAAGTGTACACTCGTCGTAACCTATGTGCTGATGAAGAGGAAGTGTTTGCAAGACTTTTACAGGTGTTGTACGGGATGTTTTGGAATCCCCACAATCAACATTGGCGGAGGTGGGATCCTAGCAAAAATGGTATGTTCAATGTCAAATCGTACTATCGGATGTTAACTCGTCGACCGCTTATCAAATTCCAAGGAGCAATTATGTGGAAGGCTAATATCCCGCTTAAGATCAAGTTCTTTGCCTGGGCCTTATTCAAAGAGAGAGTGCTCACGATGGATTTACTCATTCGTAGGGGAAAGAATATCACTAATTGCTGTGTCATGTGCTCTCAGGAGGAGGAATCGACCGCTCATCTATTCATCCACTGCGAGGTGGCTTCCGAGATTTGGAGTATCGTTTTGAAACTGTTTGATATGAATTGGGTCATGGCTGCTATGCCTTACATTCATTATCTGATCTGGAACGCAGTTTGCATGGAGGGCCAACTAAGGAATAATTGGAAAGTGACCTTCTTTGCTGTCATTTGGAGTATCTGGAAGGAGAGGAACTTGAGGATTTTTGTGCAAAAAAGAAGCCTGTGGGGTTTATAGTGAAAGCTGCCAAAGACCTAGTCTCACTATAGTTATCTTCTGCGAGTGAGCTGACTTCGGAACCCTGGGAGCCGGGGTAGCTTGAATGTCGATCTGATGCTGATTAGATGCTAGGTGTTTCCTCTGTTTTCTTTTTCTGTTTTGTTGTCCCATTGGTTGGTTGTTTTGTGGTCTTCCGTTGGTCGACCAGGCTTTGTATTGTTTCTTCCAGCGCCTTGCTGGCTTTTCAATATACTCTATTTGCCGATCAAAAAAAAAAAAGTTCCAACCTGAACCTAACCTAACTTTTCTTGATATCCGAGTGGGACACTGGGAGACTCTACTAACCTATGTAAGCTGTATCCTCACTGCTGACGTCTACGTAATTAAGATTGAGAAGATTAGGGTAAGGGTTTGGAGAGTAGAGGAGAAGAAAAGAAGGAGATGTGGGAAAATTAGGCTTGTGAATTAGTCTACTCACACCCTTTTTTTAAATATTTATACCACACTTATGACAATGACTACACACACACCATATAAATCCTATTGACACACCCACACTTCCCTTCAAATTAGTGCATAGATATCAAGCATGCACTAATTTGAACTGGATACAAGTTCATGTAATATTGACCTTCCAAGAGCCTTAGTAAGTATATTGATAATGTGTTCCTAAGAACTGACTTGAGGGTTACAAAACTCATTTGGCTAATGCCAATCAACTTCAATACATGGTTTTCTACTATGTGTTTGACCATTTTATTATCTCCAAAGAGGTTCATCGGAAGTTTTACATTGATTTCTAAATCAGCAAGAATAAACTTGATCCACATTCCTTCATGGAACCCTTGAGATATGGCCCAATATTCTGCCCAAGGTATTAAACTAGGTATCGGTATCGATCAACCGATACTGATACTCAATTTAAAAAAAAAAAAAATAAGTAGAATGAGAGACGAATTGGCAGATATATCAATATGTATCGGCCAATACACAACAGTATCAACTGATCCCAATATCGGTTGTATCGGTATCACTTTTCGGCTGGACACTTTTTGGCCGATACTTGATACTTTGATTCTGCCATTGCTCTTGAATTGGACATAACATGCTGTTTTTTGCTCCTCCAAGTAACCAAATTGCCTCAAACAAAGGCACAATATCCTGTGGTAGATCTTCTATCTCTAACAGACCCTGCCCAATCGGCATCGCTATATACTTCCACATTAAGGTGACCATGATTTCTATGTAATAGGACCTTCCAATGACTAGACTTCAAGTCTCTAAGAATCCTGTATAGTATACTGCATCTAAGTGTATAGTCCGTGGAGCATGCATATACTGACTTGCAATACTCACAACATAGGTGATATCTGGATGAGTGATGGCGAGATATATAAACTTTTCAACTAACCTTTCGTATATTCGAATATCCTGAAGTGGCTCTCCATCTTCTGAATTTATTCTGTGATTTTGATCCATCAGAATATTCGAGGGCTTACACTCTGACATACCAATCTGCTGCAGTAAACCCAAAGTGTATTTTCCCTGAGAAATATAGATACCCTTCCTTGACTTGGCTACCTCAATTTCAAGAAAGTACTTTAGAGGGCCCAAATTTTTTAATATCAAACACTCTCCTCAAGTACTGTTTGGGTCTCCTAATCTCTTCTTCATCATCACCGGTGACAACAATGTCATCTACATAAACAATCAGTGCAGTGGTTCCAACCCTCCTATTTACAAGTAATGTGTGATCATAATGGTTTTTTAACATCCAAATTGACAATGGCATCACTTAACTTTTTCAACCATGCTTTTGATGACTGCTTCAACCCGTAAATTGTTTTTCTAAGCCGACACACTTAGCCCTTCTCCCCCTCATGTGTAAAACCAGGAGGAAAAACCATATAAACCTCCTCCTTAGGATCTTCGTGGAGGAAATCATTCTTAAACATAAAATTGGTGAAGTGCCATCCTCTAAATCACAAGAGATAAGGGGGCACACATTGAATTTAACTTGGTGACAAGTGCAAAGATGTCCTGATAATCAACACCATAAGTTTGTGTAAAACCCTTGGTCACTAATCGAGCTTCATTTCTTTCAACAGAGCCGTTTGACCTATACTTCACAGTATAAACCAACTTACAATCAATAACTTTTCCTATAGGAAACATAGGCTCTGTTTGGCAAAGTTGCTTCCAAACAGCACTTTCAGGCTAAGATATTGGGTGAGAAGCACTTTCCACCTAAGGCCTTGGCCAGTTCTAGCTGAAAATGGAAAAGCACCATAGGCTGCTTCCCTAAATACACACCATTTTCAGTTGAGGTTGCCACATGTCCTTGGGTGGAAAGTGCTTCTTACCTAATATTTTATCCTGAAAAGTGCTTTTGGGAAGCAACTTTGCTAAGCAGGGCCATAGTGACTTCCTAGGCATTGGTCTGCTGAAGTTCTTTCATCTCTTGAACCAAAGCATTTTTCCACTGAGGCTGAGACAAAGCATCCTTCCACTGAGGTCGAGACAAAGCATCAGAGACACTAGAAGTAATAAAAATAAAATCCAAAGATGTGGTAAATAAAGAATGTAAAGCGCCTGGTATGTTGGGTTGTAAACCAGCTGTCACTCCCATGGAGCAAAATCACAAGCTTAATGGAGAGGATGAACTCCTCAAGGATGCACAAATATATCAACGGCTCGCGGGAAAACTTATCTACCTGACTATGACTCACCCTGACATTGGTGAGTTAGCATATGCGTTCTCCAATGACCACCCACTTGGGTGCAATGCATAGGGATCTGAGGCACTTGAAGGGGAGCCTAGGGAGGGTCCTTCTCTATAGTAATCATGGGCATCTAGACATTGAGGTGTTTATTGATGCAGATTGGGCCTGTTCTTTGAATGACAAGAGATCACTATAGGTGTCTGCTCATTTGTAAGTGGGGACCTTTACATGGAAGAGTACAGAAATGTCATCTCCAACTCAAGTGCAAAAAGAGAATACAGAGCCTAGTCCCATGGTGCTCGTGAATGGATATGGCTTAAGTTTATCTTGGTTGATCTAGAAATGGATGTCAAACTATTTATGACCCTTTATGTAGACAATGAAGTAGCACTCCATATTGCTGAAAATTCGGTAAATTGGGAACGGACAAATCATATTGAAGTTGGCTGCTATTTCATTAGTGGCAAGGTTATGTCAAACGAGTTTTGTATTCCTCAAGTGAGGTTTGAAGATCAATTGGCCAACATATTAACGAAGGCTGTTTGGGAGGGGGGGTGGGGATTGTATGATGTCCCCTCCAAGTTGGGCATGGTAGATATCTATGCACCAACTTGAGGGGGACTGTTGGTGTGTCATAGGTATTAGTGAGTGTTGGTTTGTTGGTAATAATAATGATAAGAGTATGCATTCTTTGGTATTAGTGAATAGTGTTGCATGCAGAATTCTGTTTGTAATTGGTACATATACTAATCATGGTTTTAAAACTCGACGATTCGACTCGGAACTCAGGCGAGTCGACTCGACTCAACCCAGTGTTGAGTCGACTTGTCTATAGGCTCGATTTGGGCCTCAACTCGTCGACTACCGAGTCGACTTTAAAACTTCGATCGAGGTTGTCGACTCATGTTAAGTTTTTAAAGGAATTTTAAGGGTATACTTGTAATTTTGGCCCTTTATATATTTAAGGGCTTGAGCCCTCAACAGAAACTCGACGAGAAAGACGAAGAAAGAAGAAAGAAGAGAGAAGGAGGAGGAGGAGCCCCTCTCATCACAACCCTCAGCCGCCCCTCTCGTGCCCTCTCTCATTGCAACCCTCTCGTGTCGTGCCCTAAATGTGAATTTAAGAAGCCCCTCTCATCGCAACCCTCAGCCGCCCCCCTCTCATGCCCTCTCTCATCGCAACCCTCAGCCGCCCCCCTCTCATGCCCTCTCTCATCGCAATCCTCTTGTGCCCTAAATGTGAATTTAAGAAGCCCCTCTTATCGCAACCCTTAGCCGCCCCCTCTCTCATCGCAACCCTCATCCGCCCCTCTCGTGCCCTAAATATGAATTTTTTGTTTTTTTACTTTATAAGCCCTAAAATTTGTTCTTTTGTTTTTTTTTTTTCAAGATTGCACCACAGAATTGAATCATGCCCTAAATTTTTTTTCTTTTTTTCACTTTATAAGTCCCTCTCATCGCAACCCTCAGTCGCCCCTCTCGTGCCCTCTCTCATCGCAATTTGTATTTTTTTTACTTTATAAGCCCTAAAATTTGTTCTTCTATTTTTTTTTCACGATTGCGCCACAGATTTGGATCGTGCCCTAAATTTTTTCTTTTTTTCACTTTATAAGCCCCTCTCATCGCAACCCCCAGCCGCCCCTCTCGTGCCCTCTCTCATCGCAACCCTCAACTGCCCCTCTCTCATCGCAACCCTCAATCGCCCCTCTCATGCCCTAAATGTGATTTTTTTTTTACTTTATAAGCCCTAAAATTTATTTTTTTATTTTTTTTGCACGATTGTGCCACAGATTTGAATCGTGCCCTAAATATTTTTTCTTTTCTTCACTTTATAAGCCACAAGTGCCCTAAAATTTGGCTTTTTTTCCCCCACTTTATAGGCCATAGGTGCCCTAAAATCATATGGACAATAATGAATTTTCATCTATTAAATATTTAAATTATATATATATATATATATTAAATAACCCGAGTCGGATCGATTTTCCACGTTGACTCTACTTAGATGATTTTCGAGTCGAGTTGAGTTTTCTTGTTTTAAAACCATGATACTAATAAAGAAGAGTGTAAGACGATCTAGTGGACAACCTTAATTTTCTCCATGTTGGAGATAGTAATATATGTATGGTGTGTGGGAAGCAATAGTGTTAAGTATGGAGTATAGTGTCCACATAAAAGTAAGTGGGTGCCATTAGGCATGTGTGGTGTGCCCTTACTGAATGCAAGTGGCTCCTCTATATAAGGAGACCACCTCTTGTAATTCATTTATATAACAACTAGTAAAGATGTAGTCCTTTCGTGCCTATTGTTCTCTCTCTCCTCTCTCTCCTCTCTCTCCTCTCTTTCCTCCATCTCTCTCTCTCTCCCATAAACCATAAATGGGTATTCTCCTCTTTAGTTCCTTTGTTATATTCGTCGATTTTAAGTTTTATCATGGTATCAGTGCGGGTCGGTTCTGCGCATCTTGTTTAAGGTTTTTCCAACACCCTTTTACCTCCATCCAAGGTTCAGATTTGGTATCATTCCAGCCATCCAACATCCATTTTATGTGTTGTCTTCCCTCTCCATGTTCCTTGTCATTTTGTCTTTTTCTAAAGGAGCATAGGAGAGGTGATGAAGAAGAAACAAAATGGAAGAGGCGGTCATAGTAGCCATTCAATGAAAAAACTAAAAAGGAGAAAAGAAGGAAAAAATAGAAGATTGTTGCCATTTTTATTGTTGTTACCGTGGCTGCCATTAACTGTTTGATTAAATGCCTGTACCGTATCTGTGAAGACTGCAAACGTATAATGTTGCAGCCCTTGACACACTAGTGCACTAGTGAGCTGTTTGATGAAGTGCTTGCCCCAGCTGCAAGTGTTGCAGTTGTTGCAAACCAGCTGTTTGATGGTATGTCTAACGAAATTGGTGAATGACTATAGAGCTAGTTGGTTGTTGCGATTAATTTAATATTCCCTGAAAGCAACTAGTTTATATTGAAACCCCCCTCTTTCCCGACAGAGAGAGAGGTTGATTTGTGGATTGAGGAGATGTGCTGGCTGCTATTGGAGGTGATTGGTCCTTGGTATCGTTACTTTTTTGAGCTTTTATTTTTATTGTATACTATCATAATCCCCTAGGTTGTATTTAAGTCATTGATGTAGGCTATAGAGCCAATTGGATGGTACCAAGAACAACTAATGTTGCAGGCTAAGTAGTTACAAACTGATTTGGACCATAGTGTGTACCACAGACCGCTTGAGTGCAGGGTTGCACCAAGTTGTTAAGGGACCATGATGTGCTCCACATGGCCACGTGAGTGCAAGTAGTTGCACCACATTGTTATAATTGATTTTTGGGTACCTTTAGTTGACTATATCGAGTTAGGGGGAGATGATGGTGTAAACATGTATCTTTTGTTATACATTTGTGGGCAAGTTGGACATCTATGTCATGGATGATCCAACTTGAGGGAGAGTGTTGGAGATAGTAACATATGTACGGTGTGTAGGAAGCAAAAGTGTTAAGCATGGAGTGTAGTGTCGACATGAAAGTAAGTGGGTGTCATTAGTTATGTGTCGTGTCCTTAGTGAATGTAAGTGACTCTTCTAATTCACCATCAGTTATAGTGCCTTCCACAAGTTAGAATTAAGAGTTCTAATACCAGCTAA
Organism: Chloranthus sessilifolius; assembly: GCA_021018995.1. Classification (NCBI taxonomy): domain Eukaryota; kingdom Viridiplantae; phylum Streptophyta; class Magnoliopsida; order Chloranthales; family Chloranthaceae; genus Chloranthus; species Chloranthus sessilifolius. The sequence continues at coordinate 8,186,659 of CM037591.1, forward strand.
TCTATAGTCGCAACACAAAAGGTATCGGCAAGATACCTTCAGAATTTTTTGAGTCATGATCCTGAGAAGATGATTGTTTGGGATCTAGATTGATTCCCCATAGGCCTTTAGTAGCTGTTGCAGCAATAATCCCTGGAGATTAATCTTTTGATTCTGGCGATGATAAACAAGGATGTACTATAACCCAAAGGTTAAACAATCAAAAGATTGGACAAGAGTTTGAACATATCTCTTGTGGAGAATAAGAAATAGCTTCATTCATAAAACTCCCACCCAGCGATAGCGAGGCAACGCCGCAGGGTACCTCATCGTTAACTGCATTTTGCTTCAGTGAGTGTAGCACAATGCTTTTGAGGTGGAAGCAGTCTGTGTGGCAATCTCTTTTCGAGTCATCTGGGTAAAGCATGTAAGGGGAACGTGAAAGTGGGAAGGACAGAAAAAAAGTGATTGATTAGTTAATGCTCTAGTATAGACGTAGTTAGCCAATACACAATTGTTACTTTGTCTTGCAGGCCATTTGCTGAAGATAAGAGCACCTCAAACCCATATGAAGTCTCACCATGAGCGGATTCTATTCATCGGCCAATTATGAGTTTGATCAAGATTTCTTTCTCTGGAGTACCAAAAGCGAGTATGACATCGATATGAACATAGAGTTCAAGGCATGGAACCTTTTACTATGATAGCTATTGTTTTTATAGAGAAAAATTGTAATGCTTAAATTATTTCGATCCTTTAGATATAAAATTCTTCCAAAATCTAGGCCATCCACACTAGTCATATTCTAATTGACTATTATGGATGTTCTAATTGACCAGTATTGATCCAGTTCGGATTTCTGTTTAAAACCTGCAATTATGGTAATGGTGAAGAAGAGCCACCTCCACCTCCTTTTTCAGGTCTTGACTATTGCCCCAGGAAAGGACGAAGTTTACTTTTTTCTTGCAATGCTTAGAGAGATGAAGACGAAAAAATACATAATGAAATGATTAAAATCTCCTTGAATGACTTTGAGATTTTTCGGTCCCCTTGGAAGTTTTTCGGCGGGGTCGAATCTCTTGACCCTAGTCCCAAAATTTCTGCCCATATTCTGACCGTCCTGTATATCATGTTTTGGCACCCTAAATGTCAGAATTGATCCAAGATATCGGAAATGTCTTCCAATAAAATTTGAAGCACATCAATCTAATGTCAGGGTGAAAGTCATGCCTCTTAGAAGGTGGCAGATTCAAGTTTCTTAACGCATTTGGAGATCCAGAACCAATCCGGTCTGCAATAGAGTTATCTTGAAGTGTTCTTTTTATACTTCTAACTTCGTAAGCAAAAAAATTTGTAGATGATTTACGTTTTAGCCTTTTAAGTAAATGCTTTTTTGATGGGTTTCAAGGAAACTGACAAACCATTGGGCTCGATCTCTTAGATTTTAGTGGCAGAGATCATGATCCATCATTGTAGGTTGAAGGAATTTACTTAATGTCTTTATGCCATTAAGAATTTTCTCCACCCTTCCCTTATTGAAAAATTTGACCTTCTGAAAAGCATCAATATCTCCAAACTATACACTTGTAAATTTTCCATGTGCATGCAGAAGCAAATTCTTTTGATTACTTGTTGATAATTTGAGAAATCAAACCTCAAAAGAAGATTTATATTTAAGGGATCATTTGCTTGAAGAAGTAATCTTGTCCTATATTCCTGCATTTTTTTACAACAGAAATATTCCCTAAGAGTAATTTTTGTTGGCTATTATTTGATGTTTGTCAAATTTAATGAGAAAATCTAGAACTCCATATATGGGTAGCATCTGAATGCTACTCTATTGCACATCCAATTTAAATCATTTTAAACTTCTTGTTAAATAGGCACACAGATGAGTTGGGTCTTGGGGGTTATGGGTTTCTTTCCGTGATAGTTCTATGGTCTCTTTGAATCTAGTTCATCTTTTCTAGGACACGATTTATCGACAGAACATTTTATAGAGCTTTCTGACAGATTATTTTGAAGTTCGATCTGTTTCTTTTTCGGAAGGATGTTTAGGTCTAGCATTTGTATTTTCACTTTCATATGAATGTACTTCGTAACAAAACTCATTGGTTCATCCACCCATCTTTGAATTGAACATAGTGTCATCTCTTTTGACCGGAAGCGTGATAAAAGAAAAGATGAACCCAACACTTTCTCTTTCCAAAACAAACGGTTCCACCTCGTGGTGTTGGACCCACATGGCGAAATCAATGGTGCAAATCGCCTCATGTAGTTTACTTAATTTCTTTAGTAACAAGAAAGGACTAAATTAGTAACTGATTAAAAAAAAAGACAAAAAAAACTCGTACAAATGTTGAGTTAGAGGGACTGAAATTTTTTCCCGTGTGCAGATCGTTTCAGCAGTTTCTGGAGGAATCACGGATCTCTCATTTCATGCAGTTGGCTATACATGGCAGATCCTAAATTGTTTTCTGACTGCATCTTATTCGGTAACTTTATTAGTTGATTTATTTTATACTTATTCAGTAAGTTAATGATTCCTTACCTTCTATTTAGAAGTTGGAATCATATAAAACGTTTTTTTTATTGTTTTCTTCAATCCCATCATTTCAGTAGCTTGCGATGATGTTTAAGAGTGATCATGAATATGATATCTTTCGGTATAATTTGGATCTTGAATACTGGTTGGTGGTCTTAACTTGTCAGAGATGTTGGCTTTTGATTTTGCGCACTCTGGAGGCTGATTTCCCCCTTCTTTTATTTCATACTATGCCCTTTTGATTACCCTATCGAAGAAAATGAAGAGCAGTCCTCCTTTGATGGAATATGGTTCTGTTAAGGAATAGAATTTCTGTTAATTTGATTTACATTTTTGTTGAGTAAATAAAATTGGGCTTTGTTTCGAGTTGGGCATTTTAATTCTTTAGTGAAGGCATGATTATAAAACAAATTGTCATTGTCCATCAGAATTTACCGACTAGGTTTTTGCTTATGTGATTAATTCATCCTTGCATAGGGGTGAAAAAAAACCGAAACCCGAAAACCAAGCCTTCCGAACCGGCCTGAACGAACCAAAACCGATTGAAAACCGATACCGAATCGAACCAATTCTGCCCGGTTCGGTTTCAGTTCCTGAAAACAGAAAACTGGCTGAGTAGGGTGAGAAAACAGAAAAAAAAAACCTGAAAAATTAAAAATATGATAAATATAAAGAAAAACCGAAACTGAACCGAACCGAACCTCGGTTCAGTTTTCGGTTTGAGGGGTTAAAAAAATCGATCAACTGAAACCGAAATGTTTTGGTTAGGGTTTGGTTTTGCAGAAACCGAATTGAAAACCGAAATTTTGGTTTCGGTTTAGTTTGGTTAACCGAATCTGCACCCCTATCCTTGCATACCTAGAATGAAAATGTTCATCACTGTTTTTACGATGGGTTTTTGCAATCAAACATTTATTGTCTTCAATTAATTATATATAATTGCATGATGGTTGGTTAGCATAGTTGGTGATAACTATGGTTGGAGTTCTTTTAAAACCATTCCGGTCTGGTCAAATCTGGTCAACAGCTCTAACACTATATACATATATTTATGTATCACATTTTTTTTTGGTGGGAAGTCATAATAGATCCTTGTGCAGCCTAAAAATGCTGCACACGGATGCTAGAGCACGTGATCGGGAGTTGCACCACATCCCTTAGCCTCTAAGGTTCACTAGTACCTCTAGGGTTTTAGAAAACAAATTGGACTTTTTGCCATTGAAAAATTTCACCTTTGACCAAAATATTTTTTTTTCTTATACGATTAGTGATCGACCTTGTGTATGTGCATGTGGCACCTAAGTAGCCTGAGTGCAGCCCAGCTGGCTGCACCTGTATGCATAACACCGGGTCTCTCTCTCTCTCTCTCTCTCTCTCTCTCTCTATATATATATATATATATATATATATATATATATATATATATAGCTTGAACATGCGTTCGAACATACACTTGGGCCGTGTGTTCGAACCAGTTTGCACATGCACAAAGTTGATCAAGAACTGCTTAAAAAAATTGATTTCACCATTGATTTTGTGATCAAAGATGAAAATTTCCAACGGGAAAATTTTTGGGTGAAAACTCCATATCTTTGATCTGTGAAATGAAGGTCAAAACTGTCAAGTTTTATTTTTATTTCCTAAAACCATAGATCGATTGGTGAACCCTTAGAAGATGAGGGCCAAGTCGTTATCATGTGTCACGTGGCATATGATGTAGCACTGGAATGCATTTTCTCATTTCTCTCTTTATAAAATTAATTAAAGAGGGGATTAAAAAGTGATTAAGGTAGAAGAAGAATTTGAAAATTAGGGTTAGAGCTATGTTCCCGACACCATAGTAACGATACTCCATGAAAGTGCCTGCGACATCCCAACATTCCCCCTCAAGGTGGTGCATAGATATCCATCATACCCAACTTGGAAGTGATATCACACAACTTAGTTTTCCAACAATTTTGGTGAAAATATCAGCTAGTTGGTCCTCTGAAGCGGCTTTGTGTGTACAAAAAATATGATTCTACTTTCTCCTGTATGAAGTGATGGTCCACCTCAATATGCTTCATTTTTTCCGATAAATTGGGTTTTCTGCAATATAGATGGCAACCTCATTATCCTCGTATAGTCTCATAAGATTTACTCGAATGCCAAGAACTTCAGTATGGATCGAATCATTCTTTCGATGGCCCCTTGTGCATAGCCCGGTATTCTCCTTCAATACTAGAATTTGAGACCACATGTTGCTTACTCTTCCAGGAGATGAGGTTGCTCCTAGAAATGTACAATAACCAGTAATTGACATTCAACCACTCCTGGATCAACTCAGTGCATCAGTGAATACTTCAACATCAAAATGGCCATGATCCCCATACAACAGGCCTTTCTCAAGTATCTCAGGGTTTTATAGCCTACATCACGGAAGGGAATTGTAAACAATTGAATATACACTATCGTCCTCATAATTTCTTCACTATCATCACCTGTGACGATAGTATCATCAACACACACCACTAAAGCAGTCAAATGAGATTTCTTTTTTATAAACAATGCATGATCATAATTACTCCTTTGGTACCCAAAATTCATTGCAGCATCACTAAATTTCTTGAACCATGCCCTAGGGGATTGCTTCAAACTATAATCTCCTTCTTCAGGCTGCAAACCTGAGTTTTCTCCTCATGAAGTAAGAAGCCATGTGAAAAAATCATATACACCTCTACCTTTAAGTCACCATGTGAGAAGGCAAATGATACGATGGCTACTTGTATGTGGCGAGGGATAGAAGGGGCCAAATGGTATTAAGCTTTGCTATAAGTGCAATGGGGTCTTAGTAGTCTCAACATTATTTATATATATAACAGGAGAAGTATCCCATACATACCATCCCCCATCGCGAAGGAAAAGCCCACAAGAAGTTAAGGGCTACAGCAATCCCATAATGTGACAGCCTGGATTTCAGCACCCCGACCATCAGCACGGCCCTCTAGGTCGTGACCCCTAAGTCCATACGGAACATTGGTATACACAAGCAATCCATACTAAAAAATGAAACATGTAACTGAACAACATGAGATAAAGTATGCTAATCTAAGAAAAGCTCAAAAGACAGTTCTTCTTCCATGCCAACGCATGAACAGAAGAACTGACCTGAACCATCGGTAATAAACAGATCACCCCAGATGGTTCGCCAAAAGGAATATATCATTTAATTACATTGTTTCAAAAAATATAGGCCTGACATACCAAGCCGTACAGAAAAGCTCTCAAAAATAACTCTCAAGTACGCAGGGGGTCCTCTAGAAGAAGTCCTCAGGAGGAGGCTCCAACTCTTCCCCGGGCACGTAATCCGAATCCCCCGGATCTACGTCTCCCGAAGCCTCGGCGGCCGCTAGCAATGGACCTGCGACGTATAGTCTAAAGGGGTGAGCTACATCCTAGCTCAATAGGGAAACAACAAGTGAACATATAAGTTAAGCTCTCACATATATTCTAAAACCGTTTAAAAGTATGGTTTATCTGATGGAATTGCATAGGAAAACATTTTAAACAACTGAAATGAAGTACTAGATGCAACTATTACTTTACATGGTTTTGTTCATTCTCAACTTACTGGTATTAGTTACTGATTCGGCCTAATCACTTAAATCTTAACTTAAATAATCCCCGAGCAATATAGCATCAAGCCCCGATGGAATACCCACCATCGTCGTCTAAATAGACACATGTCATATCTGTTTCTTACTTGAATACTACCCAGGTCCCTTTCTCATAGGCGACGGGGTTTCTGATCTCATACATCCCTGGGATTTCAAACTGGTGTACGGATTGGCCGCCGTACCGGTCATGGATATCCTATCTAGTCAGTCGTGGGTATCCTGCCACGTCGGTGGGGTATTCTATTTAAACCTTAAATAACAAAAATATCATGTGCGCTACATATAGTTATTCACCGTGTGATCGTGCTAATTCTAGTATATTAGGCCTTATCAACTTTTCTTTTACTTCACCGATAGATTTCATCTGCATCCCTGGGATGCCACTGGCTCAACGCATCACTTAGATGCGCTTTATCACAATTTCACGTCCCCTGGGAACCTTATTAGTTCATTGGGTATTAACACACACACCCATACTCTTTGAAATCATATTTTGATGCATAAATGTTCATATGAATCACTCTACATACATGCTTTCGAAAATTAAAGTACATGTTCAAGGTGTTCCCTACCTCACGCGCTAGAATCACTATGTGTCAAAGTCCACGCGACTCCACATTCTCACTCTTTGCTCGTACCACCTATGGTACATCATAACACAAGTAAGGCATCAATAAGGATGCATTAAAGAAGGTACAAGGCCTTCCAAGAACTCTCAAGGTCCAATACTAGAGTCAATATGAACTGTCAAAATCGATTAATCGATTCCCAAAATCGATTAATCGATCCCAAATCAATTAATCGAAAATCCAAAATCGAGTAATCGATCCCAAATCGATTAGTTGAAAATCCACACTTCGATTAATCGATTCTAAATCGATTAATCGAAAATCCAAACTTGATTAATCGATTCTAAAATCGATTAATCAATTTTTCCCAGTCTTCATTTTCCAGCCACTGGAAGTGCTCAGACGATTAATCGATTTTAAAATCGATTGATCGAAATTCCAGAATCGATTGATCGATTTAAAGTTAATCAATCGGTTTCGGGCAATTCTGCCCAGCCTACTTCTGAACTTAAATCGATTAGTCGATTTTCCAAATCAATTAATCGATTTGGTCAGAACTCAGCCCTTTCTCGGGCATTCTTCCAACCTTCATTCTCCTTTCATTTTCATTCATTTTTACCTCCTTAATCCTTCATTTTAACTACACTTGAATGCACAAACAAACTTTAAGGAGATTAAACAAAACTTACCTCAATCAACCTCTTGATTGAATCAATGTCTAGGTTTAATTACTAGGGCTCCAACTTCGGCTTCCACGCGTCGAATCTGACATTAATGTTCAAGCCCTCTCTTAGATTTGAAACCTACTCATTCACTTTAGCAGTTACTCTTCCTTCACTCTCTCTCTCTCTCTCTCTCTCTCTCTCTTCTTAACTTCTCAGCAACCTAAGCCAAGGAGTAATAACTCCTAGCATTTAATCCCCCTTTTCTAACTCTTCTTGTCTCGGTGTTAAGCACATACACCAGAGATAGGTGTACGTGACTCTTAACTAACATCTAATCCCCTACTTGGGATACGTTCACACTATATTTAATAGTTTCTTTCTTAGTCCACTGTTTGACCATCACTTGGTCAAACCTACGACCAGTCGGACACACATCCCGAGGTCACTGTTCATTGTTTACAATTTTGGGGACGTTACATTCTCCCCACCTTGGGGATTTTCGTCCTCGAAAATGAACCCTAATGTTTGTCAATGGGGTTCCCCACACACAGGTGAGGTTACACAGCCGTTCACGAAAAGTTTATTACATTACAACATGCAATGCAAGAAAGGAAACGTAAGTGCAAGCGAAGAGAGACTATTTCCCAAAATAATGCTGATTTCCCAAAGATGTAGGACACTTGTCAAAATGGTTATAAAGGTTTACCATTTCACGTATTCATTCTCCAAAAGTTTACAATTTTCTCAGTAATTACATGCAAACATTTAATTGCAGCACAAAAACGCAAAAGTCATCCACTAGCATGGATGACATCCCCCTCTCACAGGCATTTCATTAGCTTGGCTGACAACCTACTTTAGTGAGACTGAGTGAACCGGATGTGGTACCCGAGTGGAAGGCGATGATGGTCCATGTCTGTCCTCTCATGAGACGCCGCTGGTAGTCATGAGGATAGATGTACCGCATGGTATGGTACATCAAGAAATCCATGCGTCGGTTCATCTGCTAGTTGTTGGCCTCCATCCGGACCAACATGTCATCGATAGTGGGGGTGGGGCGAGTCCCTCATCGGCGGTAGGATGATGTAGGCGTGGTAGCTGATGACTATGAAGGTGGATGAGGTGGCACCAAAGGCTGCTGCTCAGGTGGAACTGCGCCATGAGACGGTGCTCCCTCAGCTGGTGGGTCATGTTGTGGTGGTGGGGGTGGTGGTGGTGCTGCCCCTCTACTGGTAGGGCCCTCTTCAACAGCCTATAACTACGGCCCCACAAAGCGATGGAGTAATGCTTCACGTGGTCCGTAGCCTTCCTCTCAATCGGTGAAATGGCGTACTCTGGTGCGTCAGAGTAGCATGCTAACATGCTCGATATAAGTCGAGCATAGGGCATCTTTTCCTTGGGTCTCAAGGGACCCTTCATCATCTTCCCTTTTATGTAAATCATACCCTCTAGGATGAGTTTGGTCGCGTCGAACCAACGCCCGCAGTATGCCGCATGAAGGGCTTGTTGGACCAACTCGACCCTCTCGGTATCGTGTCGCATAGGGTACAAGTTGCACTTGATGATGGAATCAAGCATCCACACATAAGGAGGTAAATCTACTCTCCTTATCGACGATCCAGATCCGCCGAGCCCCTTGGCCATCTCGGTCCGAATCACCTCAATTTTGGCTTCCTCGGTAAATGGTGGAAAGAGGGTGGTCTCAGGCACAAAATCCAAGTAACACTCTAGGGATTTGTGCACATGTGGCGAGTGAAAGAGTAACTACGACCATCAATCTCGGTCGTAATTGTGTCGTCAACCCGTCCCGCCTTTAAGTTCTGGTAAAATAGGCGCACGAGTCGAGGGTAAAAATACCCGTGTAGAGGGTTCAAAAGGTTTCTGAGACCCGCCTTTCGAAGGTATTGCCGAGTCCATTGGGTCTCGCCCTCGACGTCGGGATCGGTAAACAAGGCATCGTCAATAATATACTTGTCTTCAAAATTCTTTGCCGCCCACCACTCATTTGGTTGGGGTAAAGCTTCGAGTGGTGGTTGGGGTACATCAACGTGTGGTGGTTGTGGTGTCGGCGACGACTCGCGTGAAGACACGCTCATCGAATCAGATCCTGGATCTGATGAAGAAGATGGTGATGATGGGGGTGAAGGTGGTGGCGGTGCGGCGTTCTTACGTCGAACCGGTAGCTTAAAAGCTGCTTGCTTCGTGGTCAAACGGGTTCTAGGGGGCATTTTGATCAAAAACCAAAGAAAACTAGGGCTGTGATGACTTAATTTTCAAAGAAATTGAAGATTTAGGTTTTACCGTGCACCTTTGATCCAAAAGGTTTGGGTTTCGATCCGAAAACGATCCGAAAATGCAAAAAAAAAACCCTAGCCGGTTAGGTAGCTCGAGGAGGAAGAAGAAATGACGCCCAAATAAAAACCAAAACTGATTTTCAAATGAGGGCCAAAAATCCCAAATCTGTATATATAGACAAAAATCGATTGATCGATTTCAAAAATCGATTAATCGATTTTTCATAACTTAACTCAGCCGCGCGAAATCGATTGATCAATTTTACAAATTGATTAATCGATTTTCAAAATCGATTAATCGAATTCAACTCGATTAATCGAAATTTACTGTTATTTAATTCCTAGGTTTGGCACCTCACTGGTGTATGCCAGTCGTTTAATCGACCAAAATCGATTGATCGATTTTTCATAACTTAACTCAGCCGCGCGAAATCGATTGGTCGATTTTACAAATCGATTAATCGATTTTCAAAATCGATTAATCGATTTTCAAAATCGATTAATCGAATTCAACTCGATTAATTGAAATTTGCTGTTATTTAATTCCTAGGTTTGGCACCTCACTGGCGTATGTCAGTCGTTTAATCGACCAAAATCGATTGATCGATTTCCAAAATTGATTAATCGATTTGGAAATCGATTAATTGATTTTTACAGATTTTTCCAGAAATTTTATACTTTATTTCCCTTCAATTTCTTGGTAGTACCTGACCAGTTGGTCATTGGCTTTGTGAAGCATGTCTTTACTAGGCATTACATGGCCTAATGAATCGTAGCCATGAATTCGTCATCACATCACGGCAAGGTTTTGGTTCACACTCTTTCCATTGAATAGGTTGGCCAAAGTGCTCAACATTTGATTACATAAGTCGTTTAAATTTAGAACATGCTTGCGATGATACAATTAAGCCCTCAACTTGCCGCAAACAAGTTATGGTATTGCTCTCACATCGGCTTCCCTTTCCCACGTAGCTTCTTCGGTCGGGTGATTTTTCCATCGAACAAGTACTAAAGGGATGACTTTGGTGCTCAATACTTGTTCCTTTCGATCTGATATTTCCGTTGGTTCCTCTATCATGCCATGTCCTCATGCATCTCTAATTGTTTGACTGCTCAACACGTGATCAGGGCTATTAATATACTTCCTAAGCATAGATGCGTGAAACACATTATGCACCCGATCAAATAATGGTAGTAATCCAATGCGGTAAGCAACTTCCCCTACTCGACTCAAAACCTCGAATGGTCCAAGATAGCGGAGACTTAACTTCCCTCTCTTTCCGAATCTCATTACGCCCTTCATAGGTGACACCTTTACAGACATGTGTTCACCCACCTTATAGTCTACACTGGTCCGCTTGATATCGGCGTAGCTTTTCTGCCTGCTCTGAGCCGCTTTGAGTTTTGCCCTTATCATGCGAACATAGGTGGTGTTATCTTCTAGTATCTTAGGTCAATTTCTCCCCGGTTTCTTCCCAATTGATGGGCGATCTACATCGCCTTCCATAAAGAGCTTCATACGGTGTCATGCCAATGCTCGCTTGGAAATTGTTATTGTATGCAAACTCAATCAACGGTAGGTGCTGATCCCATGATCCTTGCAACTCTAACATATACGCCCTAAGCATGTCCTCGATAATCTGATTTACCCGCTCCGTTTGCCCATCAGTTTGCTGATGGAATGCTGAATTGAAATCCAATCGCGTTCCCATTCCCTCTTGAAATTTCCTCCAAAACTTCGACGTGTACAATGGATCACGATCAGAAACGATACTGCTTGGAATCCCATGTAGGTGCACGATCTCTTTCATATATAACTCTACAAGTCTTCCCGCCGTGTACATCGTGTTATAAGGCAAGAAGTGTGCTGACTTGGTCAATCGGTCTACGACTACCCAAATGGCATTGTATCTCTTTGCAGTACGCGGTAGTCCAACGATAAAGTCCATAGAGATCGATTCCATGGATCAAAATATCGTCCGATACCGATACGTATCGGTATCGGAGGTGGACGATACGGTACATTAAATGTACCGTATCGCCCATTTATATGGCTAATACCGGACGATACATTCAATGTATCGTCGTCTTGATAGTTATCGCTCCTAAGACGACGTCGTCCGACATCGCATCTTTTATGATCGATTCCCACTTCCACTCCGGTATAGGTAGAGGTTGCAATAATCTCGCAGGATGTCTATGATCGACTTTCACCTGTTGACATGTTAAACACCGTGACACGTACTTAGCCACGTCTTGCTTCAAACCTCTCCATCAGTAATTCTTTTTCAAATCTTGATACATTGTCGTGCTACCAGGGTGGATCGCATAATTTGACTTGTGAGCTCCATCGAGTATTGTTCGTCGCAGATCGGCATTGTCGAGAATGCAAAGACGACCCTTGAACAATAAGGAACCATCTTCTTTCACTAAGAACTCCGGTTTGATGCCATCAATCACATCTTGACGAATCTTGGTTAGCGTCGAGTCTTTCATCTGTAGCTCATGGATATGCTCAAATATCACTGGCTTCACTAAAATGTTTGCCAAAAAGGCTCCTATGGCTTGTGACTCAATATTCGCATCATACAGTGCCAGATCTTCAAACAACTTCCATCTATGCATACCCAAAATCAAACTAGCCCACTGAGCTGAACTCTTCCGACTCAAGGCATCGGCTACTATATTAGCCTTGCCTAGATGGTACTGTATGGAACAGTCATAGTCCTTGAGAAACTCCATCCATCTGCGTTGCCTCATATTTAGTTCTTTCTGTGTAAACAAGTATTTGAGGCTCTTATGGTCGGTGAAAATCTCAAAGGTCTCACCATACAACTAATGTCGCCAAATCTTCAACGCAAATATGACCGCTGCTAGTTCCAGGTCATGTGTCGGGTAGTTCTTTTTATGCTCTTGCAACTGTCTTGACCCGTAAGCTATTACCTTTTTATGTTGGTTGAGCACGCAACCCAAACCATTATACAAAGCATCACTGTAGACTGCGAACCCTCCACTGCCTGAAGGAATCATTAGTACTGGAGCTGAAGTGAGTCTCTTCTTGAGTTCTTGAAAACTCTTCTTGCACGCTTCACTTCATTCGAACCTTGCATCCTTCCGTGTAAGTCTCGTGAGTGGTCCCGATATTTTTGAAAACCCCTCAATAAAACGTCGATAATAGCCCGCTACTCGAAGGAAACTACGGATGTCGGTCATAGTCTTTGGCTGCTCCCAGTTACTATTGCTTCAATTTTAGCTGGATCTACCATGACACCATGTTTTGAGATGACATGCCCAAAAAAGCTAACTTCCTCTAACCAAAACTCGCACTTACTGAGTTTGGCGTACGGTTGGTGTTCATGCAAAGTTTGTAGAGCAACCCTCAAGTGTTCTTCGTGCTTTGCTTTCGATTTGGAGTATATTAGGATATTGTCAACGAACACCATGACGCAAGAGTCCAGATGTGGTTTAAACACCCGATTCATCAAATCCCTAAACGACGCCGGTGCGTTCGTCAACCTAAACGGCATCACCAAGAACTCATAGTGTCCATACCGTGTCCTGAATGCAGTCTTTTGAATGTCCTCGGCCTTGACTCTCAACTGATGGTATCCAGATCTCAGATCGATCTTGGAAAATTACTTCGCTCCTTGCAGTTGATCGAACAAGTCATCTATCCTAAGCAAAGGATATCGGTTCTTTATAGTGAGTTTGTTCAATTGGCGATAGTCAATGCACAACCTCATTGACCCATCTTTCGTCATTACAGACAAGACCGGTGCTCCCCATGGAGACACGGTCGGTCTTACAAACCCTTTGTCCATGAGCTCTTGTAACTGCTTTTTCAACTCCTTCAACTCTGCAGGAGCCATTCTATATGGTGCTTTCGAAACAGGCTCCGTTCCCGGTGCTAAGTCGATGGCGAACTCCACTTCTCTCTCTGGAGGTAATCCTGGTAATTCCTCCGGAAATACATCTTCAAACTCTCGCACTATTGCTATCTCGGAGATAATGTTCTTCTTTTCCTTATTCTCCTTCAAGAATGCAAAATAACCGCTGCACCCTTTTCTGATCAAGCGCTCGGCCCTGATTGCAGAAATGAGTGGCATATGCGTCGATCTCTCTCCTCGAAATCAAAACGATCTCCCCGTGTTAGGTTTGAAGATGACGATTTTGTTCTTACAATCCACGGTCACACAATGTTGTGACAACCAATCCATGCCAAGGATTACATCGAATCCTTGCATGTCCAATAATATTAATTGCGCGTCTAGTTCATAGACGTCCTCATCCTGAATACCCACTACTATCGACTTGCAAATCAACTCCGTGTCAACTAATTCTCCGGTCGGGATAGACACTGATAGAACAAAGTCCAACGTCTCCGGAAAAATCTTCATTCTTTTCGCAAACCTCGGAGTGATAAAGGAGTGAGTAGACCCTGGGCCTATCAACACTCTTGCTTCACATGCTACATAGCATCCTTTTTCGTAGACTCGTAACATACCTATGACATACATATATACATATATAGCACATTTTTATTTAGAATTTTTAACGTATAAAATGAATCTACACACTTTTCTAATTAATGCACCTCTATCTAAAATGTTATTGAATTGACATTCTTTATTTTTAAAAGGAATCTTACCTTTGATGACGTCATGTACGTTCCCTGCTTCTTGAGCGGTGACTGCATAGGCTCTCTCTTATATGACCGGTTTTCTCGCTTGTATCGGTCGTGGGATAGAAGCAGAAGCCATCTTGTCCTTGTTCATTTCAGGACAATCTTTAATCATGTGGCCCACCTTGCCACATTTAAAGCAGCCTCGCATCCCTTGCCTGCAATCTGCCGTTTTGTGGAACTTGCCACACTTGGTACAAGTCTCCCTAGGTGTGGAAGAAGCAGCTCATGAAAAGCCTTGTGTAACTGTAGCCCCAGTGGAAATAGCAGGGCTCTCATACCTCATCGGCCTCCCCGACGCAAGCAATGGAAATCTCTGATGGTTAGTCTGCTGCGCCGGTCTCCCATAACCAGCTTGGAATGGTTGCCTTTGATTTGGTGTTACGAATCTCGACTTTTTGTTCACTGGCTAGTAGTTCCCAGTTCTGCCTTGATCTACATTCCCTCTTCCTTGCTGCTCCCTTTAACGGTATCGGTTATTATTTTCTTCTTCAACCACTAAAGCTTTGCTCATGACCTCTCCATAGGTCATCAGTTGAAACGGTGCTACTCCTCCTCTGACTTCCGGCCTCAAGCCTTGTTGAAACCTCTTTGCCCTCATCATGTCAGTGATCACGTAATCGAGAGCGAAGCGAGCAAGTCTCATGAACTCCACTCCGTACTCCCTCACTGTCATCTGTCTTTGCAAGAGTTGCAAAAGCCGTATCTCCATCTGATTTCTCACCACTTCGGGGAAATACTGTTTGTTGAACTCTTCCACAAACTCATCCCATGTCCAGGGCAATCGTGAGGTTTACTGAGCCCTAGTCCTAGAAACGGACTTCCACCAAGGCCCAGCTTCCCCATCAAGCATGTATGTTGCCCAACGGACGCTTTCATCCTTCGTGCATGTCAGCACACTAAAAACCTTTTCCATCCGCTTAGCCAATTTTCGACAGTCATCGGCTCCGCTTGTCCTGAAAAGCTAGGAGGTCTCATCCTCCTAAACTCAGTAAATGCAGAGGACACTGGCAGTATCGGAGCTACTGGAGGTGTAGGTGGCTGTTGTTGATCATTGGCATGGTGAGCAGCCAAGGATGTTGCTTGTTGAGCCATGGCGGTCGCCATGGTTTTCATAGTATGCATCATCCTCTGACGCTCCTCTCTGTCTTCATTTCTTTCTCTGATTCTCTCATGTTCCCTCTGATCTCGATCCCGGCTCTCTGCTTGATCTTGGCTCTCTTGGCCACCACTGCCTGAAGCCCCTTTATCTCCCAAAGGCACTCGATTGGTATCCGAGATAAAGTCATCTCGACTACGCAAATTCCTATTATGACCGCCCCTAGAAGACATCAAGGTCTGCACGTGAAACCAAAGTTTCATTAGCAGAAGTCCCTATACTCTGACAAAAATAATGATTGTCAGAATTTCTAAACGAAAAAGCTTTGATACCAACTGTGACAGCACGGATTTCAGCACCCCAAAACCTGTGCCATCAGCACGGCCCTCTAGGCTGTGACCCCTAAGTCCATACGGAACATTGGTATACACAAGCAATCCTTACTAAAAAATGAAACATGTAACTGAACAACATAAGATAAAGTATGTTAATCTAACAAAAGCTCAAAAGACAGTTCTTCCATGCCAACGCATGAACAGAAGAACTGACCCGAACCATCAGTGATAAACAGATCACCCTAGATGGTTCACCAAAAGGAATATATCATTTAATTACATTGTTTCAAAAAATATAAGCCTGACATACCAAGCCGTATAGAAAAGCTCTAAAAAATAACTCTCAAGTACACAGGGGGTCCTTTAGAAGAAGTCCTCAGGAGGAGGCTCCAACTCTTCCCCAGGCACGTAATCCAAGATCCCCGGATCTCGTCTCCAAGCCTCGTGACGCTAGCAATGGACCTGCGACGTATAGTCTAAAGGGGTGAGCTACATCCTAGCTCAATAGGGAAACAACAAGTGAACATATAAGTTAAGCTCTCACATATATTCTAAAACCGTTTAAAAGCATGGTTTATCTGATGGAATTGCATAGGAAAACATTTTAAACAACTGAAATGAAGTACTAGATGCAACTGTTACTTTACATGGTTTTGTTCATTCTCAACTTACTGGTATTAGTTACTGATTCGGCCTAATCACTTAAATCTTAACTTAAATAATCCCCGAGCGATATAGCATCGAGCCTCGATAGAATACCCACCATCATCGTCTAAATAGACACTTGTCATATTTGTTTCTTACTTGAATACTACCCATGTCCCTTTCTCATAGGCAACGGGGTTTATGATCTCATACTCACATCCCTGGGATGTCAAACTGGTGTACGGATTGGCCGCCGTACCGGTCACGGATATCCTGCCGAGTCGATCGTGGGTATCCAGCCACGTCGATGGGGTATTCTATTTAAACCTTAAATAACAAAAATATCATGTGCGCTACATATAGTTATTCACCGTGTGATTGTGCTAATTCTAGTATATTAGGCCTCATCAACTTTTCTTTTACTTCACCGATAAATTTCATCTCCATCCCTGGGATGCCATTGGCTCAACGCATCACTTAGATGCGCCTTATCACAATTTCACGTCCCCTGGGGGCCTTATTAGTTCATTGGGTATTAACACACACACCCGTACTCTTTGAAATCATATTTTGATGCATAAATGTTCATATGAATCACTCTACATACATGCTTTCGAAAATTAAAATACATGTTCAAGGTGTTCCCTATCTCACGCGTTGGAATCACTATATGTCAAAGTCCACGCGACTCCACATTCTCACTCTTTGCTCATACCACCTATGGTACATCATAACACAAGTAAGGCATCAATAAGGATGCATTAAAGAAGGTACAAGGCCTTCCAAGAACCCTCAAGGTCCAATACAAAAGTCAACATGAACTGTCAAAATCGATTAATCGATTCCCAAAATCGATTAATCGATCCCAAATCGATTAATCGAAATTCCAAAATCGAGTAATCGATCCCAAATCGATTATTCAAAAATCCACACTTCGATTAATCGAAAATCCAAACTTGATTAATCGATTCTAAAATCGATTAATCGATTTTTCCCAGTCTTCATTTTCCAGCCACTGGAAGTGCTTAGACGATTAATCGATTTTAAAATCGATTAATCGAAATTCCAGAATCGATTGATCGATTTAAAGTCAATCAATCGGTTTCGGGCAATTCTGCCCAGCCTACTTCTGATCGATTTTCCAAATCGATTAATCGATTTGGTCAGAACTTAGCCCTTTCTTGGGCATTCTTCCAACCTTCATTCTCCTTTCATTTTCATTTATTTTTACCTCTTTAATCCCTCATTTTAACTACACTTGAATGCAGAAACGAACTTTAAGGAGATTAAACAAAACTTACCTCAATCAACCTCTTGATTGAATCAATGTCTAGGTTTAATTACTAGGGCTCCAACTCCGGCTTCCACGCGTCGAATCTGGCATTAATGTTCAAGCCCTCTCTTAGATTTGAAACCTACTCATTCACTTTAGCATTTACTCTTCCTTCAGTCTCTCTCTCTCTTAACTTCTCAACAACCTAAGCCAAGGAGTAATGACTCCTAGCATTTAATCCCCCTTTTCTAACTCTTCTTGTCTCGGTGTTAAGCACATACACCAGAGCTAGGTGTACGTGACTCTTAACTAACATCTAATCCCCTACTTGGGATACGTTCATACTACATTTAATAGTTTCTTTCTAAGTTCACTGTTTGACTATCACTTGGTCAAACTTACGACCAGTCGGGCACACATCCCGAGGTCACTGTTCATTGTTCACAATTTCGGGGACGTTACACATAGCATCATGAAATGCTAAAAACCATCATTAAACTCAGTCATCTACTCATCTTGACAACGTTCCAGCTAACCACCATGTCTCTAATATCGCGGATGACCAACATGAATGGTTTAGCCTTTCGTCTGAAAACTCTATTATTCCTCTCCACCCATTATTGCCCAAAAAATCGCGTACACAGTAAGAGGCCATAGCTCCCTCCTATGATCAACATCGATCTCCTTCCACATTTCCATCATTTGGGTCAACCATTTGACATTGAAGATGTAGAAGATCTTGTACCATATGGTTTGAGCAAAGGAGCAGTGCAATACAATATGCGCCACAGATTCCCTCCCCCTCATACAAAGCAGGCATTTGTTTCAGACAAGGATGTTTCTTCTAATCAGCTGATCTCGAGTGAGAATTCTCCCCCGAACCACGACCCAAGACAAGAATTTTACCTTGGGTGGCATTTTGACCTTCCAAAAACCCGACCACCACCTAGTAGTGTTATGATTCCTTTCTTGATTAAACAAGTAGTTGTAGAAAGATTTCACCGAGAAATCCCCTCACTGGAAAGCTTCCATATTCTCCGGTCCTTATTAATCGAGTTAGGAGCCGTCCCCCTAATAACCGTCATAAGATTCCCGAAATCCTCCATTTCCCAATCTCTAAGATTTCGCCGAGTCATCACACCCCAAACCTGATTCCCATCTTCCGTTTGCACAAAATTACTTATAACAGCGTCCTTAGCATCCAAGAGCATATATATCGTAGGAAAGGCCATTTGTAATGATTGTTCCCCTACCCATATGTCCTTCCAAAATCGAATCCGCAGACCGTCGCCCCAACTATATGTGATTCCGTTCTGGAATTCAAGACGACATCCCTTCACCACCTTCCACCGTGCTAACTCATGAGTAGATGTGAAATTAGCATTCCAGTAATCCTCTGAGATCCCATATTTATTCGTAACCACCTGCCACCACAGTTTATTCCTTTCTCATCACCAATCCTCCAGAGCCATTTAGCAAGAAGAGCTTTGTTCACCAGCCGTAATCTTCTAATTTCCAATCCCCTATTTTCCTTACTATCACAGCACTCCCCCCACTTGACAAGATGCAACTTCTTACGGTCCCCGCTTCCTTCCTATAGAAAATCTCTATCTATCTTCTCCAATTTCTTCATAATGCTAACCGGGGCCAAGAGTATAGACATCATAAACACCTGCATGGACGCAAAAATTGATTTTATCAGGGTTAGCTTTGGACCACCACTTCCCAACTTCTTGCTCCACACCTCCCAAATCCCAGAGGTATTATGAGGTACGTAATAGGCAATTTGTCTTTCATACAATCGATTTCCGTCACCACACGACCCGTATCCTCATTGGACATATTGATTTCACCAGGCTAGACTTATGCAAATTGATTCTCTGACCTGACATCCCTTCAAAGATAACCAGCACATTGGAATTAAATAGTTGTGGACGAGATTTGAAATTAGGAAGGAAAATATGTAAAATTTCAAATCCAACATCTCCCTACAAAACTAAATTATCACGATTAGGAACAACTGAAGATAAAGAACCAAACAGAACACTAGGCTAGGGTGTATCAGTAACAACAGTAGCAGTCGCTTTCAAGGTAGTTAAGGCGGTGTAGCGAGGTCATGGCGAAGAGGCTCGCTATACCATGGCGAGGTTATTTATTGATTTTTAAAAAAAATTTAAATTAATTTTTTTTTTATTAAATTTATTAATTAGTAATATTTTTTATATAGGTAGAAAAACAAAAAATATATATAGGAAGAAAAAAATTCAACTACTAAAGCATCATACTTTAATTCTGGTATTGAGGATTTCATGTTCTAGGCATAAACAAATATTAATAAATACAAATCAAATATGGAACATCAACAAATTTGCAATATGGTAAGTATAAATAAATATATATAAAATATAAACAAATATAAAAAATATAGAATATTAAAAACTATTTAAATATCAACTACACATACCGTAGTGTCGCCAACGCCGGGGTTTCGTCGACCGGTAACACGCTGAGGTTTCGTGATGAGAGAGAGACAGAGAGAGAGTCGACGATTTCTTAACTTATAAGTTTGACTTTTGTAACTTCTAAGTTAACTTTTATAACTTATTTATTATAAAAATATTACAATTTATAAGTATTATAAGTTATAAAAATGTCATCTTTATAACTTATCTATTTTTATAAATATTATACTTTTTTATCCAAAAAAATCAAAATAGCGTGCATAGCGACGACATAGTGCTATTCTGTCATGATGACGCTATGACGTCGCTATTTAGCCATCATAGTTATTTGGTTGTACATGGCGCTTCTCATCGCCATTTTCCATGGCGAAGCCATAGCGAGGCTATAGTGTCGCCTTGACTGCCATGGTTGCTTTCTATGCCAACATCAAAATAGTATAGCCCACCCTCCTCTATGCCTCTACCAACAGTCTTCCTCATAATCAGCTCCTGTAAGACACAATGAAGATAAAAATATCGCAACAGTTTAATTGCTTAGGAAGATAATGAATAGAAAGTAAATTAGTAGAAAATTGATAAACATGGAACGTATGAGCTAAAGAGAGAGAATGGTCCCTATCCCCTAAATGGGAGTAAAAGTCAACAAGTCGAATCTGTGCAGAGGTACTAGATGAGGAATATGTAGAGAAGCCCTGTACTAGAATCAATGACCCACGAGATGAATGGGATGAGGTGCAGGCAGCAAAAGCGAAAGTACCTGAAGTCTCAGATCCAGATGTGGGGCTAGATGTAATAGTAGATGCCTGAGTCCCGCAGCTCAGAACGAACCATCTCAAATATATCAACATACAAAGTTCCAATAGTATCAAGAGGAGACGGTTTATCTAGAGGAGGTGTTGCGATAGAGGCTAGTGCGGTGAGTGCCGATGATCTCGACTAGGGGAATCAGATATCCATGTAACTTATAGCAGTGGTCTCGATCATGTACCACTTTCAGCAGTTCTTACAAACAACAGAAGAAGTTCACAATCTCGGCCACCACGACCGCTGCCCTGACCATAGTTAGAACTTCTACGACAACCAGAAATAGACTGAGGATTAGTAGCAAATGCAACACACTCTGAAGGGACAAAAGCAGTAGGAGACACAATATAACGTTGCTGCTCCTCTGAAAACAAAATCTTATAAACAATGCTAAGAAATGAGAGAGGGCACGTTGTAAGAATTTGGGTCCGAGTCTGCTAAATTCAGGACAAAGGCCTCCTAGAAACATATATCTGTTGACGCTCATGTTACCATGTAAGTGTAGCAGCAACCTCCTCTCGAAACTGAGAGATGGGCTCATACTGATTGAGCTCTCCGTAGAGCATGGATCAAAATTTCGGCCGAAACGCATCAGTTCCAGACCCCACCGAAACAAAATCCCGAAATTTTCGGGCAAAATATCGAGCCAGCAAATTATTAGCCGATAACTTCAAATTATCAGCCGATAACTTCAAATTATCGAGCCAGCAAATTATTAGCCGATAACTTCAAATTATCAGCCGATAACTTCAAATTATCAGCCGATAACTTCAAATTATCAGCCGATAACTTCAAATTATTAGCCGATAACTTCAAATTATCAGCCGATAACTTCAAATTTTCTGGTAATCATAGAGTGCTAAACTACTCTCCCATGGACATAACACCCTGTCTACACTCAACAGTACCACTAGTAAGCTGATAGATCTATGTATTATGCTCACCGGGAGCAAATGTCTCCTCAAGTTTACTCCATAATAGGGCTGCAGACTCATATTACAAAAAGGTTCTTGGAAGATTTGGATCTATAGAATTAAACAACCAACCAAGAATGATGGCGGGTCAGCTTCCCAATGGGCAACATTGGAGGATCCAAGTTTAGGTTTCGGAATTGATCCCATAAGAAGACCCATTTTCTTCCTACCTTGAACATATGAAGTAACAGCCCACTTTTATTGGAGATAATTGGAGGAATTTTATTTTGTGGTAGTAATACTAGAGGACAAATATTCTGAACTTATCCTATTCTCTCATTCTCAACACAAAAATCTAATTCAAACTTCACTCAATATCAGCCGTCACTTTAAAAGCATTCAATGCGGATGACATAATAGGGTACTAAAACTAAGAACAGGAATAGCACTACATACACCTCACTAGCAGGTACATGAGCAACGAAGGTGAGGCACACGGAGGCCAAATGATTACCAGAAAATTTCATTCAATACAATAGAGCCTATAAATCCATAGATCAACACTGAAACAATGTAGGAAATACAGATATTATAGCAAGGCTAAATGTTCAAGTTCAAGATACCTGAAACAAATTGTACGACAGAAAAATTGCCAGATCTTACTCGATACTCAACCAATCTTCACCAAACCAGTTTCAAAGTTCCATAGAGAAAATCTGATCCAACACACATGGTTTCGTTGTCGGTCTAATTCACACGGAAACAAGGGCCAGAAAAACTGACAATAACTGAGAAACATAGGGTTTAAAAGAAAGTTCAAAAGAATTGTAGAGGGGAGAAAATTGATCCATTCAACACAGAAAATGAGTCAATCTGAGGTCAAACATGTTGACCTAATTGACATCAGCATGATGTCATGCTGTTGTCAACAAGGGTGACATGTGCTGATGGACTAGGCTCTGATACAAAGAATAAGAGAGGTTTTAGGTTATATAGATATGGTGATGGTTAGGATAGGAGGGAATGGGTACTAAACCCTACTTTCCGTTTTGTTTTCTTCTTTTCTCTCATGTTTTCTATCTTCTTTATTCAGTGAGACAACTTGATAGCAGAGCATCATCTTGTGATTGACTTAACAATATTGGAAAAATATCTTGACAATGCAGCATCCCACTCGTGACGTCAGCGGTTGCTTGTCCCTTGTTTTTTGAAGGAAACGGGGATGCGATTCAAGCCCCTCTTTAGTCAAGACTGTCTATTGTTTGATGATATTTGTTTCTGAACATCGAGTCATGAGATGTAATTTCCGACTCTATTATCTTCACTATAGATGGTAAATGAATATCATCTTGTATATTAAATGAGGATTTTTAAGTGATGAAATAATTATTCAAGAGGCCTGCTGCTAACCCCCCACCTAATACTGAATATCCCCCATTAAGTACAACTGAAAACTGTTGACTGCTTTGAATCGAATGATGGAGATCGTTTTTAGTTCCAATCTTTCAGACAGCTGATCTTGAGATCATGGGCATGCCATCAGACGGTCAGTTTTTTATTCCACGTGACACAAGTCCCAAAAAAGTGACCCAAAGACCATGTGGCACACATAATGCTCCTGTCACTTTTTGGGATGTGTTCCACGTGGAATAGAAAACAAAACTGTCCGTTTGACGATATTCCCATGACCTCGAGACCAGTTGTGTGGAAGATTGGAACGAAGATGATCTTCATTGTCTGATTCAAAGCAGTCAACAGTTTTCAGCTGTACTTAATGGGGGATATTCAGTATTTGGAGGGGTTTAGTAGCAGCCCCCTTATTCAATCAGAACCACTAGCCTCCAAATTATTTAGACAATCAATGGAAGTAATTTCCTTCCCTGATTTCAATTTGTGAATATGTTCATTAGCAGGACTTTCAAAATGGTAACATTTATGAATTACTGGAAGAATTTTAGATTTCTGATCCTACA
Organism: Chloranthus sessilifolius; assembly: GCA_021018995.1. Classification (NCBI taxonomy): domain Eukaryota; kingdom Viridiplantae; phylum Streptophyta; class Magnoliopsida; order Chloranthales; family Chloranthaceae; genus Chloranthus; species Chloranthus sessilifolius. The sequence goes on from CM037591.1 coordinate 8,210,553, forward strand.
CATGTAGAGTGATAACCACTAATCTTCTTGTTACATCTTGGCTTCTCAACTCGATGGAGGGAACCCCTTATATTAGTCAGGGGTCATTATTTTCGAGAATGAAGAAGGAAATAAAGAATAAAAAATGTGAACTGTGTTCTCCTGACAAAATTTAACTTCCATTTACCAGTTATTTCAAGAAATTGCATGTGTCCTGAAGGCAATAAATCCCTCAGATCACTATTCCAGCTTAAGAGAAGTTGGGTAGACTCAAACCATTACATAACATTCCCTCTCGGTTCTATAGGGATGCTGAGGAGAGCACAAAAAGAAATAGAATGTGTGATATTTGAGTTTCTTATCGGGTCAATTTAAGTATTAATACGTTGGGGGTTATATCTTCAAGAGAGGAAACTTTGGCATCTTTGAAAGTTCATTCAAAATACTAAAATATACATAATAAAAATAAGGGAAGTATAAAAATCCAAAACACTGGCATAAAAAAATGTCATTTGTGAACAGAGCTTGTTATAATAAATTCACAAGTTTTGTTCCCTATCAGAAGTCTGTGGCCTTGTAAACCGCTTAGCCAAATTGACTCATTTACTTTTAGTAAGTTTAGATTGATTTAAGCAAATCTTTATTTGTTTAGGACTTTGGGTTCCTTTGCTAGCCTATTGTAGTAATCTGCTCTGTATCTTCAATTTGACCGTTGTTGAATCCACCTCTATTTCTTATAAGCATCCACCCTTTATGTTTTGTAGTTAATTTTAGGCCAAAACACTTGAAAGAGAAGTGTGTGTATTCTTGAAATTATTATGGGACTGTCTTTGTCCTAAAGTTAGCAGGAAAACAAAGGGTACCGTTATTCTCACCCCAAAAGACTGCTTTCTCACTCCATTTCCTCCAGCCGGCATGCATTGACGACCTTTGAATCAGATGCTGGAGATCGTTTTTCGTCCTATTCTTCCACACAATGGGCCTATAGATCATGAGCCTACCATTAGACGGTCGGTATTTTATTACGTGGCACACATCTAAAAAAGTGACCCTAAAATCATGCTTGAGTGTGATGTGTGTCACATGGTTTTAGGGTCACTTTTTTCAAACGTGTAATAAAAAAATAACTGCCTGATGGGAGGCCCGTGATCTATAGATCCATTGTGCTGAAGATAGGGACGAAAAACAGTCTCCATCATCTGATTCAAAGGCGGTCAATGCATGCCGGTTGAAGGAGATGGGGTGAGAAAGCAGTCTTTTGGGATGAGGATAATGGTAGCCGAAACCAAAATGGTGGATGTATAAAAACTGCGGGTAGATAAGCCAAAAGCCATACTTTTTCTTGGATTTGTTGAATCACCCGATGTTTACTGTTAATAAACGTCGGATGGATTATATTACATCATGGCATGGGTCAATACCTCGTTAATCGTATGTTGTGATCTTATGTGGCTAATTTTGTAACCAATGGATGTTCTTTTTTCTCCAGTTAACATTACGAAGGGTCATGGATACAGCAAAGCACGCCACCAATTCTGGAAATCTAAATGAATTCTCAATGGTGTTACTCAATAATGTTCTTTCACTGCCTTTGGGGTTCCTGTTAATTTTCTTCTTCAACGAAGTGGATTACCTCTCTAAAACGTGAGTTCTTTGGTATGCCTTTTGTCTTACTGTTGCCTATGCTCTCTCTTTTTTTTTTACTTTTTTTTTTTTCTAACAAAAGTTATATTTCTTCTCTTGACCATAGTCCCTCTTATTTATTTGAATGTAATTGATGTCAGTACAATGCCATCATATTTTCTACATTTTCCTGTATATATGGGGAAAAAATATTAAAAATCTACAGTGAAGTTACAAAATGTTTGACTGATAATTTAAGAGCTGAAATGTGGTAACCGATCCATTCCCAAGCAAGATTGAGAATGGGTTACTTTTTTGGACACGTGGCACTATTTTTCAGAAAGTGTACCATGTGATGCGAAGATCACAATCTAAGATCTATGGTGTTGAATCGAAAAAAAAATCTCCATCGTCTGAGTTGAAGTTGTCATACACCTTTAAAATGAATGGCTAAAACTGATTTCGGAGATTTACATGGTAGCCGTCCATTTTAAAGGCGTTTGACAGCTTTGAATCACACAATGGAGATGTTTTTTCGATGCAATCTTTGACCCACCAGATGTTTGTTTCGTGGCGTTTGCATCACGTGGGATATCTGAAAAATTGTGCCACGTGCCCAAAATCAGTGACCCACTCTCAACGTAGCCCAAAACCTCTTGTATAACTATATTGTCATCCATAATTGATAAAAAGGCATCTGTGTCATGGTACTCTTATATATTGAAAGGTTCCTTCTTTTAACATAAGATTTGTTTAACTCTCATGAGTAGCTGAATGGCCTGGCTAAGCATTTCATTAATCGTTATATTACTAATAAGTTGGTTTTATCTAAAATTAAAAAATGAAAATGATTAGTGCCGAGATTCTTATTTATCTTTATTGTATTATCTTTGCCAAATTTTATTAATCAATTTATTTATTTTTTATTGCTTCGGCCCCCAGAAATCTTACTAATAAATCATTTCATGGGCTGAGGGTGAATTGCACACTAGTCAAAAGCACACTTAAAACTTTTTGAAGTCATTGTTTGTTATAAAATTTTGAATTCTAGTAGCAGGGCTCATAGATAACCCGGATCAAATCTCACACCAGCTGATAATCCAAAAAACTGTAATTGCTACTATGACATAAGAAACAGTAGAAGGATACCCATGTTACCTAGGCACTTTTACTTTTGGGAATTTTTTCTGCGCCAACACTTGGTGGCCTGTGGACAATCCTTGGCACGTGGACGCTCCTCAACAGGACACGACACTTGGAGAAATGTACGGAAAAATACTACCTGATACCATCAAACTATGTCTAGTTTCAAACATGGCAAAAAAAGTTGCCATTTTAGGAAAACGTGTGTAAAGTTAGTAAATTATAAATGAAAAGGCTCGGGTGCTTGAAAACCATTTGTATAATTTGTTAGGTTAGAAAATTTTAAATGAAAAGAGTTCAATTCTTGAAAACCATTTATATAATCTAGAATATTTTAAGTTAAATTCATTACATACATTATATATACTTTTCATCTTTTTATCAGTGGGATTCTTTATCAGCACTCTAAGATTCCCCTCAATTTTATTTTACTATATAATACATATTTAAATCATTAATATTTTTATTTTATTTTTTAAGGCCATGCCGCCGTATTAGAATTTTAGAAAGGGTGGCTTTATTTGCACCCGTTTTTAACGTGAAGAGCACATGCTCTTTCACTGGGAAAAACCGTTGACTACCTTCAATCAGACGATGGAGATCGTTTTTCGTCCCAATCTTCCACACAAAAGATCTTAAGATCATGGCGCACCTATCGGACGGTCATATGTTGATTCCATGTGGCACACATGCTCAAAAGTGGCCGTCTGATAGGTACACCCATGATCACAATCACTTTTGGGGATGTGTGCCACATGGAATCAAGATTTGACAGTCCGATAGGTCTGCCATGATCTCAAGATCTATTGTGTGGAAGATTGGGACGAAAAACAATCTCCATCGTCTGATTCAAGGTAGTCAACGGTTTTTTCCATTGAAAGAGCATGTGCTCTTATAACACCTTTAACACTTGGCAAACGCGCCACCGTATCGAGGTAACACTGGATATGACCACAATCAGTTTAGAGACATTAGGTGTTTTTGTTGTCTTAAATGAATATTTTTGAGCTTCCCTGTATGTTTTCCTTTCTTGGCATGTATGGTAAGCCCATGACCTCAACATTAAAACCATTTTCTTTTCCAGCAGTACAATTGTGGCATATTTATTATTTTCTTATTTGGCTTATGTATATATGAAGTGAATTGGCAGGCCACTTTTGAGGATGCCCGTTTTCTGGTTTGTGATAACGACAAGTGGGTTTTTAGGCCTTGCAATCAGTTTCACATCAATGTGGTTTCTCCATCAGACGGGTGCTACTACATACAGGTAAGCAATACACCCATGGATCAAAATCTCGTTTTTTCGATACGTATCGTCCAGCCCCAAAACTGATACGTATCGGATGATACGTATCGGTTCCGGACGATACTTTCTGATTTTTTCCCTAAAAAAAAAATAAAACATCAAAACCGATAATTTGAAATTATCGGACGATAAATTCAAATTATCATCCGATACGAACGGTACATTGAACGATAATTTGACTGTTTTTTAAGGGGGGTGATAAAAACCCAAACTATCGTATCATTCAAGTCCAAAACCGATACGTATCGTCCGATACGTATCGGTATCGGACGATATTTTGATCCATGAATACACCGTATTGGAATTGCATTATGGATATAAACTTGAATTCATCGCTTGTGCAACCTAAAATTAATGGGCCATGATCATCCCATTTCCAGACGGAGGCTTGACAGCCCCAATATTTGGCCATGTGACTCGTGTTCTTTTGCAATCCTAGTCATCAAGATGGTAGCTTATATATTGAACTTAAGTGGGCCCAGAAACCATACCCATTAGGGGATCTGAATTGTCCGATTTATGCACTCTAAAATGGACGGCTCAAAAGTTTTTAACAATCAAAATTAAAGTGCATCAATCAGATGGTTTTAATCCTCTAATGATAATGATTTTTTGGCTGAGACATGCCAACGATGAGCTGCTAGTTTAACTACTTGGATTGGTCAAATATGTTCACCACGTGGCCTAGAATTGGACAATCATGGCACAATATGTGTAAAAATGGGGTCAGGAGAGTTTGCATGCTGGGAACTACCGATGAGATCATGTATATTCTGATGGGAGGGGACTCTGTCCTGTTATTAATACTATTCAATGAAATGGAGCCTTCTGCTAGAGAATATGAAAATAATTCAGCCTGTTTGCGCAATAGTTGGCATTATGATGCGGGAAATATCGCACGCCAACTCTAAAATAGCGTAAATCCCGCAAGATAGGGGTTAGGGTTCTCACTCTTCAATTAAAACAAAAAAATAAAAGGGAAAATAAGGGTAGAAGAAGATCCAAGGAATCCCTCCAAGGAAGAAAGTTTGCCTCACACCAAACCGCAAGCGAGAGAAGAATCACTCTTCTATCGAAAACTCATCTCAAGTTCTCTAGAATTCGCACAAAGCAAAACTCAAAATTTTGCACTCATCATCAATAATAATTCTCATAAGAGATTACAATGTGTATTTATAAAGAAAAGAAACCTTAGGAATACTACTTAAAATAAATTTCCTAATCAACCATTAAAACTTTCTAATCTAACGGTCATAATTAATTTCCCATTAATCTCTTTTTTTATTACATGATCACTTTTGAAGGGTCAAACGATGTCTGATTGACGTGAAATTTGTCTTGTTTAAAAGCTTATTAAAGTAGTTTTCCAACAAGACAAGAATCACACAATTCCGACATATATTAGTAGACTTATGACCACTTTTTTTTATGGTTGCGCAGAAAGTGACGGGATTAACGGTCACATATCACATATGTCTGACTCCTAAATAATTTAAATAAGGAAACTAGTTCTAAAAAAAGTCACTTATTAAAATAATCCTAATAAGAAAGGAAATTAAACCTAGATAAAATATTGCTTAAATTAATGTGCACATGGGTCTTTAACGGGCCTTTTTAAAAAACCCATTCGTGGGTCCACTTTCTCTTTTGACGTTTCCTCTTTATCCGACCACGATTCAAACAGACAGATCTAAAGTTCGCATCAATCCCCTCTACTTTGAAAATTTTTGACCTCGAACTTTGGCTGGCATGGATCTTCACGGTTGCGATCACAGACAATATATAGGGAACCTCGATCGAAAGCGGCTTGAACAAGTAAACAGGATTCCACTCGGGCTCGATTTGTTTGATCTTCGATTCACCAACGGGAATGGACGTCAATATGCAACCAACACGATCTTGGGACCTGTGGGTTGTGGGTGCGATAGTCTTCATTTCAAATAATTGTGCTTCGACGATCTCGGGCTCGAGATGATTGATTGCAGCAGCTTGCTCTTTAATGGTCTCGGGCGCCTCAACGGTGTTGGGATTAGTACAAATATTGACTGGAAGAGGGTTCTCATCAATCAGTACCGACTCTTTGACTGATTTTGGGGCTATCACGGGTTCAGGTAGAGGATCGATAACAATTTTAGGTGAGATAAGGTCGGCTAGGGTAACGACGGTGACGAGTTTGATTTTTTGAATGGGCTTTGGGTTGTAATTTGTTACAGGGGCTGCAACCGGCATAGAGTTTACACCGTTAATAGATTCCGTAACGGGTGTAAGTTTCATGATAGTTATGGGATAAGAAATTGTTATAGGATCACAACGGACGGTTGGTGATGTGGTTGGATTAACGGATACGAGATTTGAAAGCTTAAATCTCAAAGCTTCATGTCTCACCGATATGATTTCCTCTTGTAGTCTGAGAAGAAAATCCTCAAGAAATTCTTGAACGAGACCCTTGTTTAATGCCTCCGCTATCCGATGTATATTTGTTAACTCACGTCTAATCTCAAGAGTAAACGCTCGATCATATAAAGCTGGCCAATATTGAGGTGTTGAATTCAAATACCTCAGACTCTACGATCTAGTTGTCACTGCGTCCTCCCATGCTTGTCTAATCTTACCAATTGTCTAATACAAATCAAGGAGCTTTCGCAGATCCACGAACGATCTCATTCTAGCCATCATGAATCCATTCAACTCGTGCAAGGCTTCGATAAACTATTCTTTACTCATGATGGACTTCACGTGCCGAGTGTTGAACTTGGGCTTTATACCAATTTGATGCGGGAATTTACTAAATGCAATGTTAGGGCTGAGATTAGGATTAAAATTAATTTAATCAATAAAAAAAAAAAATCTCATAATGAATTGTCACGGAAAATTCTAGAAATTCAATTAGGTGATTTAATTCTTGTCCAAAATAGCGTTACTTTAGTGTACGTTCCCTATCGCGGATCTAGAAGACTAAGGTTCTTATGAATTGCTAGATCTCCGATAGTTTTTGGGCGTCGAACGAACTCGCAAGCGGGTTCTCTCGATACCAAACAAAAATAAAAGGCTAATAAAGTTAATGATAAACAAAATATTGATTTTAGATTTTTATGAAATAAATAAAATAACTAGGACTACGCTACTTACGCAAATCATAGATTTAAAGAAGATAGAGATGGAAGAAGAGTTGGCCTCGCACCAAATCGCAAGCAGAAATCGAAGAATCGCTCTCCGTTTTGAGAGAATCACACCCTCACGAAAATTTAGAACTCTCAATTTTGCATAAACAATTTTCATTAACCAAAAAGTAATAATAAAAGTGTTTACAAGCCTTTAAATAGGCTAACCAATGCATAAAATTAGAAATCCTAGTATAACTCGAATTCCTAGTGAAAGAAATGTCTTAATCCTTCTAAAACAATAGTTTTAAAACAAAAAGGAAACTAATTATATTTCTAATAAAAGAAACAACTCTTACTTTCTAAAATAAAATAATAAAAGAGACTAATCCTAATTCAATTAGGATTATTGAAATTCGTCACTTTATGTGCAACCTCCGAAAACTGACCATAACTTCTTCAATTTTTGTCGAAATTGCTCAATTTTTGGCTCGTTGGAAAGCTACTTCGATAAACTTTTAAATATGACCAATTTCGCATTAATCCGATTTCGTTTGACACTTCAAAATAGGCCAAAAATAAAAGTGACGGGATTAAAAGTTACTCTTCTTTCGATAAGTTACGTTTCTTCTTTCGCCTCCGATATGTTATGGGCGGTTGCTTGAATCGGATGTCCCCATCAGCTCGTGCAAGGCTTCGATAAACTGTTCTTTACTCATGATAGACTTCACATGCCAAGTGTTAGAACTTGGCTCTGATACCAATTTGATGCGGGAAAAATCACACGCTAACCCTAAAATAGCGTAAATCCCGTAAGATAGGGGTTAGGGTTTTCACTCTTCAATTAAAACAAAAAAAATAAAAGAGAAAATAAGGGTAGAAGATCTAAGGAATCCCTCCAAGGAAGAAAGTTGGCCTCACACCAAACCGCAAGCGAGAGAAGAATCACTCTTCTATCGAAAACTCATCTCAAGTCCTCTAGAATTCGTACAAAGCAAAACTCAAAATTTTCATTCATCATCAATAGTAATTCTCATAAGAGATTACAATGTGTATTTATAAAGAAAAGAAACCCTAGGAATACTACTTAAAATAAATCTCCTAATCAACTATTAAAAGTTTCTAATCTAACGGTCATAATTAATTTCACCATTAATCCCCTTTTTTTATTACGTGATTACTTTTGAAGGGTCAAACGATGTCCGATTGACGTGAAATTGGTCTTGTTTAAAAATCGAAATAGCTTTCCATCAAGATAAGAATCACACAATTCTGATACATATTGGTAGACTTATGACCACTTTTCCGATGGTTGCGCAGAAAATGACGGGATTAACAGTCACATATCGCATATATGTGTCTGACTCCTAAATAATTCAAATAAGGAAACTAGTCTTAAAACAAGTCACTTATTAAAAAAATCCTAATAAGAAAGGAAACTAAACATAGATAAAATATTGTCTAAATTAATGTGCACACGGGTCTTTAACGGGCCTTTTTTAAAAACCCATTCGTGGATCCATTTTCTCTTTTGACGTTTCCTCTTTATCCGGCCACGATTCAAATAGGCAGATCTAAAGTTCACATCAGATTGGTACCCGACCTGAGCGATGCCGGCAGTGCTCGGTCAATCTTCCTTCCAAAATGGTCAAACCTTCGGAAAGCCCTATTATTTATGAGCATGCAAATCAGTGGACATATTCTTTTGATCTTTAACTGATTTTTTTTTTTCAGATAAAAATGTAATTTAATAGAAACAGAATACCCTCACTGAGATAATAAAAAAGAAAGCGAGAATGTAACTAGAGAGGAGGTTGGTGGAGGGATAATGACCTGAGCACCACCACTGGTATCTGGGTGAGGAACACAATGGCAAGCTTCTCATAGATAGAGAGGAAAACCAAGCAGCACACTCTCTAGTTCTGCCATTTCTCATCGTATGTAATGGTGAAATGATCCATTTCGAACCCCCCTTGAGGCCACTCTAGGTTTATATCCTGTGCTGATCGGCACGTGCTAATTTGGGGCACGCACATGCCCCTGGGATTAGTCGGGTGCTCTAAGAGGCCTGGACACCCAGAGTATCAAAAACAAGAGTGGTGAAATGATCCACAACTACAAGACTTCATGCTACATATTTCAGGTGCAGATTCATTGAAGGGTACTTACTTTCATTCCATTTAAAATATAAGTATGTCAGACCAATATATATTAATAAATAAAAGATAAATAGAAACTAAAAAATGTAACTACTAGGAGAAACCAATTATCTAAAGGGTACAGGTGCGTAGAGGCATAAACATAGCTTCAAACTTTCAGTAACTTGCTTAGAAACCTTTTTTATAGGTTCTAATGTATAGATGTGAAGCATACATATAAGACAGGTTGTGATTTATTTGTAGAGCTGGTAGATGGGTAACCGATTCATGCAAAATATAGACTATGCACAGGCTCGATTTTGGACACGTGGCACTATGATTTTTCATCAGGTGGTACCACCCATTGCAAAGTAAAGGACAGTTAGATAAATTGTGCCTCAAGATTTCATAAAAAATGCATCATTATTGTGTGTTTAACAGCGGCCAAATGCCATAAGATGAACAGCGGAAACATTTATGGAGATAATCGTTCATTTTTATGGCATTTGATCGCTCTTAATCACATAGTAGAGATGCATTTTTGATGAAATCTTGGGGCATGGTAGTCTAACCATCATCTACTTTGCATGGCCCTGTTCCCTTGATGAAAAACATAGTGCCATATACAAAATCATGTCCGTGCATAATCTAGCTTATGCACAGTGCGGTTACCATATACCAGTTCTTCTAGGACCATGCAGAAAAGAGGTTGACTCCTATGACCACCTTTAAACAGAATGTTGCATGGCCTCCACTTTTCATGCCATGTGACGCATACGTTTGATCTATCCAAGTAGGGCCCATGATTGACATGACCTCCACTTTTCATGCCATGTGGCGCATATGTTTGATCTATCCAAGTAGGGCCCATGATTGACATGTGCCTAAGCCAAAAAATACACCTATTAGAAGATTCTAACAATCTGATTGGTGCACTTTAATTTCAACCATATATGAATAACCATTCATTTTAGAATGATAAATCGGATGGTTCAGTTCCTCCAATGTTTGTGATTTTTTGGCCGCTTTAGTTTAATATATGAACTACCATCTTGGTGACTTGGATTGCTGAAATCCACATGCTATCTGGCTTAATAACTGGACAGTCATGGCATGATCAATACCGATGCAGTCATGTGCCATTATTCCTGCAGAAAATATGTTATATATCAGATAATTTTTAATCCTTTGATAGCACACAAATATTGAAAGGGCCCAACATTTTGTACAAATATATGGTACTACATTATTGAATTTTCTGACAATAAGGGAAGGCCCTTATTGGGGACCTCGAGCATTGCTCATGTGTTGCCCTACTGCACGGGCATAACAATAATAATAATAATTATTATTATTATTATTATTATAATTATAATAATTATTATTGTTATTATAATTATAATAATCATCATCATCAAAGTCTCATCCCATCTATTTGGGGCCGGCTTTGCGAGTCTTATTTCTCCACTCGTTTTTTATTAGCACTAAGCTCTCTGTAACTTCACAATCCTTCATATCCTCTCTCACGGCTTCCATCCAGGCCTTCATTGGTCTTCCTCTTCCCCTATGTCCTTGTGCTTGTAGCGTCTCAACCGTTCATACTGGGTCTGCTTTTGATTCCAATGAACACATCCAAACCACCTAAAGCGACACTCAATAATTTTTACCCTTTTATAGGTGCCACTCTCAAATTTTTTCTTACGTACTTATTTTGTATTTTATTCCTTCTTGTTCCTCTACACATCCATCTCAACATATGCATCTCGGCCACATGTACTCAATCTTCTTGTCATTTTTGTTAGCCAAACATTATGCACATATTCCTTCTTGTTCCTCTTCAAATCCACCATCTGATTGTAAAGTAGAGACTAAATAGTGAAATTGATGCGGGAACTTACTAAATGCACTGCTAGGGCTGAGATTAGGAATAAAATTAATTCAAACAATTAATAAATAATCATTTCTCATAACAAATTATCACGAAAAATTCTAGAAATTCAATTAGATGCTTTAATTCTGGCCCAAAATAGTATTACTTTCGTGTACGTTCCCTATCGCGGATCTAGAAGACTAGGGTTCTTATGAACGGTTAGATCTCCGATAGTTTTAGGACGTCGAATGAACTCGCAAGCGGGTTCTCTTGATACCAAACTAAAATAAAAGGCTAATAAAGTTAATGATGAACAAAAGGTTGATTTTGGATTTTTATGAGATCAATAGGCTAGATCTGAGATTTAATGGATAAATAAATAATTAGGTTTACACTACTTACGCAAATCGTAGATCTAAAGAAGATAGAGATGGAAGAAGAGTTGGCCTCGCACCAAATCGCAAGCGGGAAGCGAAGAATCTCTCTCCGTTTTGAGAGAATCACACATTCACGAAAGTTTAGAACTCTCAATTTTGCATAGGCAATTTTTATTAACCAAAAAGTAATAATAAAAGTGTTTACATTCCTTTAAATGGGCTAACCAATGCATAAACTAGAAATCCTAATATAACTCTAATTCCTAGTTCAAATAAAAGAAATATCCTAATTCTTCTAAAACAATAAAATAAAGTCCTAAAATAATAAGGAAACTAATCCTATTTCTAATAAAAGAAACAACTCTTATTTTCTAAAATAAAATAATAAAAGAGACTAATCCTAATTCAAGTAGGATTCTTGAAATTCGTCACTTTCTGTGCAACTTCCGAAAACTGACCATAACTTCTTCAATACTTGTCGGAATTGCACGTTTTTTGGCTCGTTGGAAAACTACTTCGATAAGCTTTCAAATATGACCAATTTCGCATCAATCCGACTTTGTTCGACACTTTAAAATAATCCAAACATAAAAGTAATGGGATTGAAAGTTGAAGACTCTAATAAATTTTAGATTTTCTTCTTTCTAATCAAACGGGTCTTTGACGGGCCTTTTTTAAAACCCATTCGTGGGTCCACTTTCTCTTTTGACATCTCCTCTTTATCCAGGCGGATCTAAAATTCGCATAAGAAATCTATGGCATAATAATAAGAAGAATAACAAAAACAACAACATAGATTTGAAGTGACCATTGGAAAGATTGTAATGTGCTCAACATGTTTTTGAAGGTTCTTAACATAACTTTCTTGTTGATGGTCCTTGTTATGCAGCCTTGTAGGATCACTAAATAAGATTCCTCTCTCCATTGCGGGAATCCTTCTTTTCAATGTTTCGACTAGTTTGGAGAACTTTTTGAGCATCCTTTTTGGTAGGTTCTCTCAATTGGTCAACCCCAATCTATTTTTTTCTCAGTCTTATAAATGATGTGTTCAATTTGCATTTTGCAGGACTTTTGGCAGGGGTATTTTTCGCCAAGGCAAAAATGTTGGTGAGGTCTCAATCCTGAGACTTCTTTTGGGGCAAGTGCATTTTTCAATCCAGCTGACAATTTTCACTCAACTTAGACTGATTGAACTTCTCGGATCTACCCAGTAAGTCAATTGCTTCTTACAGTGGCAGAGGAAAGACAAAACATTGTCCATTATCAAATCTGAGAATTCTTTGGCTTTATGTCGAGTTTTTGAACTTCAGTTTGGTTAATCCCCAAGCTCTGTTAAAGTTTGTTTTCTGGAACTCGTCTCTCCCTTTGTATGGTCTTTTGTAAAAGCGAGAATATTTCATTGGAACCACGTAGTTGTCACCATTGGCAAAGGACCCGAGTCACACAGCTTCTTGTTCATGTCCATCAGGGGGTTTCTTTGCAAGTCATATGTAAGATGCACCAATAAAATTTAGGTCCCAAAGGATTAGTCACACAGCCAATAAAGATCATAGATGGTTTTTTCCTGATTGCTTATGTCCCATATGTGAATGGTTCAGATTACTTAATTCATAACATGAGATTTGGTTTTGTCGTGCTCGGAAGTTCATGTTGTTATCGTCAAGTCTCCGGCTGTCATCTTGTCATCAGATTACTGTACACGCCGGAACAGTAGAAAAACTTAATAACATTGATTTCTCTTCATCTCTTCTTTCTTCTCCAACCTGCTGAAGGGATTGAATAGAAGTCAGGCAAGGAAGGCCACATTGGGTGTGGAGGGCCATGTCCAAGGAGTGGAGGTTCTTAGTTAGAGTCCCACCCCTGGTTGGCCACTCCCAGAGATTTATTTCTACTGATTGGCATGTGCAATGTGTGAGTGTTCCGAGTACTTGGGGGCATAGTCGTGTGTTGTCCGGGCTTAGGACCAGTTCGGCGTAGTTGATAACTAACTTTTTAAAATTGACTTTGGTCACCTACTTCAATAGATGGCTCTCCTCATAAAGATACTTTATATTAGGTGGTGGGGTAGCCATTTCTGCCACCAAAGAATCTTTTGGCTTGATTGATGGTTCTATTACAATGTTGACTGGTTTGAATTAGATGATAGGGGTGTTTTTTTGGCCCAATCTTTTGCACATTAAACTTTAAGATCATGACCCACATATTAGAGGGTCAGATGTTGATTACGCATGACACACATCTCCAAGGTGACCGTGATCATGGCGAACTATGGTGAACTGTGATCACAGATGTATACCACATGGAATCAATATTTGACCATCTAATATATGATACATGATCTCGAGATCTACGGTCTCGAGATCTACTGTGTAGAAGATTAGGACGAAAAGCTACCTCTAGCTTCTAATTCAAGGCAGTCAACGGTGTGAGTGGTGAAAAAATCAGTTGTATTCTTGGTTTCAAAAATCGCTACCCTATGTGGGGCTACAGGAGGCGTATTTTTGGTCAATCCACTTCGTAAGATAGCTAAAATAATATTCCCATCAACGGATCAGTACCATCCAATTCAAGCTCTTCAATATGGACCCAAAGTTAGATAAAAACTATATATTAAAGAGTTCGGATTGAATGGTTAGGATCCTTTAATGAGCATCAATTTGAGGCTACATTTCACATGATGATTTCCAATTTGAACAACTTGAATTGGTCTAAGGATGCGTGCCACTTGGCAAAATATGCAAAATTTTCTTTCAATATGCATAATGTTCCATCTGTTGATGCAACTGATGACGCCTCTATTAATTTTGTGATCCTCCAAAGTTCATAAGATAAGTAGAGATTCATTATTAGCATTTCTATTGTGAAAGTCATTGGCTGGTTTGAATCAAATGATGTTGATTGTTTTTTGTCTTATCCTACATAAAAGATCTTAAGATCATAGCCACCTATCAGATGGTCAATGTTGATTCTATATGATAGAACCCCAAAAGGTACCGCGATCATAGGCACACCATGAGAAAGGATTCTCGGATCAATTTTAATGATGTATGCCATGTGGAATCTGACATTTGATGGTATAATAGGTAGCTATAATCTCAATATTGATTGTGTTGAAGATGAAAAACAATCTTCATCATCTGATTCAAGGCAATCAACAGCTCTCACAATGAAAAACTCTACTTACTCTTACGGAATATTCGGTTGCAAATAGCAGAAGCCTCTTTCCAATTCCAAGGAGATGGAATTTGGCCGACATGGCAAACAGCCCATTATAAACCTAGACTTATGGCTTTTTAAGTCGCCACATTTCATAAATGGGGGCCAATGTTACTTGTGGCCCACGTGATGAACGGCTACAAATTTTTAGATCCTCGTTAGGTGGAACAAACATCAATAGAGAGAGCGTACCAACTAGGCTAATGCCTTTTGATATTGAACAAATTATTCAAAGTGGTTAAAAACTACTTTGAGTCATAATGATAAATTTCTCCGAATTTCTCTGAAATTTCTTGAAAATTTACCGAAACAAAGGCCAGGCAAACCTTTCGGTGAAATTTCGACGATTTCTCCGAAGAAATTTCGACGATTTCTCCGAAATCAATGAAATTTCATTAATTTCGGTAAATTTTCGTCGAAATTAATAAAATCTCACCAAAATTAATAAAATTTCACCGAAATTAATATATATTTTCTAATTTTTGTCATTTTTAAAATAATAAATAAATTTTTTATGAAGTTTAAATATAATTTATATTTAATATTTTTGCACTCCCGAAATTTTTCCAAAACTTTTCGAAATTTTCTCGAAATTATCCGAAATGACCCCCCCACCGAAAGGTTGCCGAAAATTAAATTTGTCACTATGCATGGAATGAGCGAGTACCATGTGATTAAATTCGATTTAAAGCCGTTTGACCAAGTGGAATCACACGATAGATATATTTTATATTTTCTCCATGTAATCGCTAGAATAGAGAAAAGGGAGAGTGAGGAAAATGAATTATTAGAAGCAAGGTATCCAAATTTCGGCCGATACGATATATCAATTTTTTGGCAAATCGATACATATCGGCGCCGATACGTATCGAGTATCTAACTTAGTATCAGTATCGGCTGATACGGGCCAGTATCGATCGATACGTATCGTCGGTCGTTACCTGTATTTTTAAATTACCTTTTTTTTTAAATAGGTTGATACGTATCAGCCAATTCGTATCGGTCCTCCAAGGACCGATATCAATACCGAGTTAGTTACCTTGATTAGAAGCATACACAAAGTTAGCCCAAGCATATACTTTATGTCACGACCCAAAATTCTATCCCATCTCGAGCGCTTAGAATTCCGTGTTATGACCTGCACGCATCCCAAATACGCTAAGCAGAAATATAAATAATTAGAGCTCTTACGCTAACATGGTTTCATAAAATTCGTGAATCCAATGGTATAAGGATAAAGAATTATGACAAAAATAAATAATGAATAAAAACGATACCAAGCCAATAAAATTACTACTAATCAAGGAAAAATAAAGATCGAACATAAATCAAAAGTATGAGATTAACAATAAATGTCCAATGATAAATAATGATTGTACGAAATAACAAAATAAACTATCTAAACTGAATATCCTAATCTCTATATCAAAACTAGCGCTATTAATAATCGGTACCGATGTCCTCCTGGTGTCCTGTAGCGTCGTCCTTCTAAGGCTCCTGGAACTCAGGGTCCACGAGGTCAATGAAGTCAGTGTCAACGGGATAGGGATAACGAGCGTCCACTTAGTTGATAACATCATCTGAAAAGAATAAATATCATGATGGCTGAGTTGCTAAATAACGCGCCACTCAGTGGATAAACCATCAATCCACCCTATACAAATCAGGTGTAATGTGAGTACATCTCATGAGTGATAATAATAATATATATAAGAATAAAGAAATGTCAGAATCATACGTAACATCAAACTCATCTCTTAACCTACATGCAAGATCATGATCTGGACACACTCTAATCCTGACGTACCTCACCATACCTCATAAACATAGCATATCTTGTTACAACGACACATGCGTTTGTACATCGCATTAGCGTATATTCTTACTTTTATTCCCTAATACGATATGTACATGTGTTAGAGTCGTTGCTCGAGCCTACTATGTGAGGGTCATTATAGTAGTTTATCGTCAAAACATACTGCCCTCCAAATCATAATATAATATACTCATACTTATGCATCCTATCTAGTCTCAGGGGTGGCCGGTAAATGTAACTCATAACATAACTCATACTGTCTTCTAAGAGACTTGTCTTAACTGTAGACGTTATGGTCCTTACGGTGGCTATATAAGGAACGACATGTACAGACTTAATTTCTTAATCTTATGTTGACCTACACAATGATGTCTTATTATATCTGTGTCTTATCTTATATACTATTTTTTATCATAATCCTACAACTTGAATCTAAAGTAAGTTATGGTGCGATAAATTTTACTAATCACGCTTTCCAATGGACAAGTTCGATAATAACCTGGATGTACTTCGTGTGACAGCCCATACTATCATAGAGGTGTTGCATCCGTATATGGATGCCTATATTTTGAGTTCCACGTAATCGTAAAAGAAATTCCTCCATAACTAAAGCCTAAAGGTTGAATGTCGTATCTTATTTTTTAACTTAATCTATCATATTTAAAACTCAGGGGTGATAGGGCCACCGCATATGCTACCATATACGAGGTTACACTGAATTCGCACTCACTCTACTCATCATGATGTCTCATACCACTATGAGTTGTAAGACATTTAAATACATTGTGATCTCCGCTTTAATACCATTTCAGCGAATCACCACGCTCAAGCGTAGGCATGATGTCACACACTCGTATAGAAGATTTATCCTATCTAGAAAACATACCATATAATAATGATAGAAATAGTCTTATTTTATTTGATGTATAGAATTAAATATACAAGCTACGTTACACACACACACACATATATAGGCAGTACATCAATACAAGTATAAAATAGGTGCAATTCTTACTGTACGTGTAATTGAAAATATTGAAGGTTCAAATTTGACTTTACGGATGGCATCGAAATCCTAAAGTTTTCATGTCATTGTGAAGATCACGTCAAGGTGATAAAAATAAATATATAATATATTATAACTGGATAAATATACAAAATGATATTACACTTTAAATTTATATCTATCATTATCATTGATTGAAAACCTAATTTTAAGATGAACATACAATAGAAATTTTGGCCATAATACATCATGAATAGAATACTTGATACTCCGTCAAAAGATAATAATGTCGGTGGTCAAATAAAGGGAAGATAACAAAAAAATAACACAAGAATATAAATTTAGAGTTTTAATAAAAGGGCAAATTACTAACTATTCAGATATATCATATTTGCAAATAAACAGTATCAATAGAATATATCAAATAAGCATATCTATCAGATTTAGAAGATTTTAGAACTTAATTACTTTTAAATAAAACAAGAATATAGATTAGATTTTAGGGCTTAACTAATTTTAAATAAAACAAGAATATAGTTTAGATTGTATAGTTTAATTAGTTTTAAATAAAACAAGAATATAGATTAGAATTTTAAGGCTCAACTAATTTTAAATAAAACAAGAATATAATTTAAATTTTATGGCTTAATTAGTTTTAAATAAAACAAGATTATAAAATTACAGTTTTAATAGAAAGGTAAATACTATCAATACAGATATATCAGATTTATAAATAAACAATATCAATAGAATATACCAAATAAGTAGATTTATCAAATTTACAAGATTTTAGGGTTTAATTAGGTTTATATAAAACAAGAATATAGATTAGATTTTAGATTTTAGGATTTAATTAGTTTTAAATAAAATAAAAATATAAAATTACAGTTTTAATAGAAGAGTAAATTACTAACTATACTGATATTTATAAATAAACAATATTAATAGAAAATATAAAATAAACAGATCTATCAGATTTACAAGATATTAATGTTTAATTAATTTTTGAACCGTCGATGCGTGATCCAACGCATCCTACGCGACGGGATCTGAGAAGAATAGAGGGAATTAATGGGTATCTCCTTGTTGAAGCGTGAACATTGATCTTGCGAAGGTTCAGGTTGAAGAGATCAATGCTCAAATTTTCTTCTCCTTTTTCTCCTTCGATCTTGTCGGTAGTTGAACGGGAAATTTGAGGGAAGGCTAGAGAGTTTTGAGGGAGAGTAATTTTGATTGTAGAGAATAGAGAGTTAAGGTAAGATTCAATAAACCCAAGAATGTATTCATGCCTGAGTGAATTGTAGGTATTAAAATAAATGATGTTTCTCTCTTGAAATTACAGTTATACCTTTTAATATGTTTCATCTCTTAAAACGAGTGTAGCTTTTTATATTCTTGTCGAAGTTCGACAAGTTATATATCGTTGGTATCGTATCAATCAACACGTTGTAATTAGTCCAAATTTTTATATTTCGATGTGGAGCGTCAACATCATGTACAGTGTGGTACGTCATCTAACACTATTAAAATAATCAAAATAATTCGAGTTATTATACTTTAAGATAAAGACTTTATATTTTGAACATTTGTCGTGAAAACACCATTCAAGTCATATGATTTGACACCATAGAAATAAAAATCTTTGGTGCAAGAGATTGAACAAATCTTTATCATATGATTCAACACAGTCAATTCTTGAATCAGATGATGGCCTTTAATGACATTGAATCATATAACAGATAACATGTTTCATGCAAAAGTTTTTTAAGGAAGAATTTTAGATTATTTATAATCTTGATATCAGATAGCTTAGAAGGTGTTTTCACCATGGGCACTGAGATGGGAGTATTGGAACAAAATGATTAGGGAAAATTTTGAAAAGTTGGCAAACGGGCAAAATTTAGAATACCGGAAGAGTACGGTATGGGAAAAATTTAGAAAAATGTAAAAAAATAAAAAAGCGCCATTACTTGCACACGTATTATAAGCGGTTGCCCTGGTTTTATAAAAAATTTAAAAAGGAAACTATTAATTATACTCAGAAAGTTGGCTCTTACACCCCGAATTCGAAGAAAGATTTGATATTTTAGGGACATGTGACATGTAAGATGCAATCTAGGCCATCTTATTTGAAGTTTATAGTTTACAAATGTCAAGTGTATAAACTTGGAGTAAAACACGATACTTTTGTCATATGATATATTGTAGTCAATTGTTAATAAGATAATAGCCTTTGATTATATTTAATCACATGATGAAAATTATATCTCGTTCTAATCTTTTGCGATTAATATCTTTAAATCATGGCCTCCAAATCAAACGGCTTAGATGGTGTTTTCACATAGTAAAGGTTACCAAACTTGTAAGTCTTTCTTTTAAATTCGGTGCAAGGGCCAACTTTTCAAGTGCAAGTAACGACTCCCAAATAAAAAATATTCATTTTTTAAATATTACCAACTTACCCTCTGGGTTGCACCACTCGTTTTAAAATTATGCCTTAATTTTCTATGAAAGCGTACCATTCTCTCTCTTTCTGAGATCTCTCTCCTTCTAGTGTTTCTCATCTCTCTCTACCAAACTCTTTTTCTGCAAAAAATTGTGTTTGCAGGAGTGGTTACGAAGCGAGTATTAATAAAGAGAAATTTGGAGAGAGAGAGTACATATTCTGTCTTCTTATGTTGGTTAAAGAGAAGAGAAAGAAAGAAAGCGAGCACGAGGGGAGAGAGAGAGAATGTTCCATGGTGCAATTTTTTTTTGTTTGTTCTAACGGAGCAATTATTTGTACTCGGGAATTTGGCTCTTGCACCGAAGTTAAAGAAAGACTTTGTATTTTAGGGACATGTGACATGTGAAAACACAATTTGGGCCATTTGATTTAAAGTTCATGATTTATAGATCCGTAGTAGTGTTGAGATAAAAGCAAAACACAATATTTATCATATGATTTATTGTAGTCAACTGTTGAATCAAATAATAGCCTTTGACTATGTTTAATCACATAATGAAGATTATATTTCGTGCTAATCTTTTGCAATAAATATCTTTAAATGACGGGCTCCAAATCAAATGACTTAGATGATGTTTTCATATAGTAGAAGTTGCCAAACTTGCAAGTCTTTGTTTTAAACTTCGTGTCCGGACAAAAAGTGACTCCCTTAAAAGGTGGAATCACATGTAAGTTGTATACGGACAAAATTTGATTAGTGGGTTGTATTAGAGTAACAGCTTATAATGCGTGTGAAAATAATGGCTCTCAAAATAAAAACTATAAATATATTTATATTTTAAAATTTTAAAGAATAAAAATTTATTTAATCAAACTTTTTCTTCTTTTAAAACGCTTTTTTTTTTTTTTTTCCATAGGAGGCAAACCCTTCTCCATCTTACCTTCTGAAAAGCATATTTCACCCGAAGGATCTTAACATCATGTCGCACTTATCATACCATTAGTTTTTTACTAAAATATGAAGATCGGGTGAAAGAGTGGGTGCTTTCACCGAACGAAGCTATCCTTCGTCATATGCTTCATAGAAAGTTGTAAATGGCAGGCAAGTTTTATGCAGACAAAGTGCAGGCGGCTAATATAGCGCTATGTCAGTGTCTGCCCCAACCTGCATTGCTCAGCCACCACTACACTTCTCGCCAATTGCGTCGTGCCATGTCAGCCGCCTGTACAAATCCTGCCTGTCATATCACACTGTCTATGATTCCCCATCCAAATGAATTCTTATCCACTCATTGGCCGACACTTGGCACCTTCCAAATTTATAAAGAAGAATATCCCTACACAGCGTCCTTCTTTCTTCAGTCCCCTGGGGAAAAGAAAAAAAAAAAAAAAAGCTAAAAGAAGAAGACGAAGAAGAAATGGGTATGGAAGCTTGTTTCCAAGTGAGCACCGTTTCTGCAATAAGAGCCTCTTTTTTACCCACCCATCAGACCTTTTCCTACAAGCAAAACCTCAATTTGCTGACACTTAAGGGTTTGAATACGACCCCCTTAACTCTTTCATCATCTTCTCTTTGGGCTACTTCTCCTTCCACCTTCCACAAGCACCGTAGATCGCGTGGAATTTGCGAAGCTCAGAATGCGACCGATGGAGGCAAACCCTTCTCTTTGTTTCCTCTATTTTATATATTATTTTCGTCATTTTAATCATCCATTGGATTTTTTTATTAACTATGTTCTTAGATTTTCATAGTAGTAGCTCTCATGAAATTAACCCTTAGTTAGAAATTTGAATGGGTTGGTGTTTAAGAGAGAAATTTTAATGGGTGTTTCAGAGTGATCAATATTAAGTTACATAAGCCTCAAACCGCTCTCTTTGTATCCTCTATTATAGATTATTTTCATCATTTTAATAATAGGAGATTTTTTTATTAAGTATGTTCTTAGATTTCCTTAGTAGTAGTTCTCATGAAATTAGCCGTTATTGAGCAATTTGAATGGGTTGGCGTTTAAGATAGAGAAATTTGAATGGGTGTTTCAAAGTGATCAATATTAAGCAACATAAGCCTCTTTCCAACTATCCACAAGTATTGAATATTCCCGCGCCATGTACGAAGCTCAGATTGCGACTGATGAAGGCAAACCCTTGTATTTGTTTCCTCTTTTAGATTGTTTTCATCATTTAATCATTGATTAGATTTTTATTAAGTATGTTCTTAGATTTCCATAGTAGTAGCTCTCTTGAAATTAGCCATTAGTTAGCAATTTGAATAGGTTGGTGTTTAAGAGAGCAATTTGAATGGGTGTTTCAGAGTGATCAATATTAAGTAACACAAGCCTCTTCGACCTTCACAAGCTTCGAAGATTCCTGTGCCATTTGTGAAGCTCAGAACGTGATCAATGGAGGCAAACCCTACTCTTTGTTTCATCCCTTTTAGATTATTTCATCATTATAATCCTTGATTGGATTTTTTATTAATTATTTTCTTAGATTTTCATAGTAGTAGCTCTCATGAAATTAGCCACTTGGGAGCAATTTGAATGGGTCCGTGTTTGAGAGTGAGCAGTTTGAATGGTTGTTTCAGACTGATCAATAATAAGAGTTAGCAATTTGAATGGTTGCTTCAGACTGATCAATAATAAGAGTGAGCAATTTGAATGGTTTTTTCAGACTGATCAATAATAAGAGTGAGCAATTTGAATGGTTGTTTGAGACTGATCAATAATAAGTAATATAAGTCTCTTTCTAACTACCCACAAGTATTGAAGATTCCCTTGCCATTTGCTAAGTTCAGCTGACAGCTCAGAATGCGACTGGTGGAGGCAAACCCTTCCATCCATTTCCTCTATTTCAGATAATTTTCATCATTTTACTCCTTGATAAGATTTTTATTAAGTATGGTCTTAGATTTCCGTAGTAGTAGCTCCCATGAAATTAGCCATTAGTGAGCACTTGGATGGGTTGATGCTTAAGAGTGAGCAATTTGAGTGGGTCTTTCAGAGTGATCAATATTAAGTAACATAAGCCTCTTTCATCTATCCACATGCATCGAAGATTCCCACACTATTTATGATACTCAAAATGTGACCGATGGAGCCTTCTAGATTATTTCATCATTATAATCCATGGTTATATTTTTTAGTAAGTATTTTCTAAGATTTCCGTAGTGGTAGCTCTCATGAAAGTAGCCATTAGCGAACAATATATGATTAATATTAACATAAGCTACATGACTGGCAATATTGGTAGGAGTACACCTCGTTTCTTTAGATGTTGGAAAAAGGCGAGCTTTTTTCCTTCTGAATCGATGATGCACCTCATTGTGCTACGAAGTGGTTCAATTGTTTTATGGGTAATTTGTAATTAGTTTTTGTCTCTATGTTTGAGAAATAGAAACTCAAACTCTAATTTAAAAACAATATTAAAGAGAAATGCCTAAAGAAGGGGAAACATCTTACAAATCACAATAGTGAGAAGGGACATGAAGAATTGCAGAGTCACAGGGGGTATTGCTCTTTGAGGAAATGAGTGGCCAGAAATAGATGATGACAACTAAATGCACATGCATGATCACTAACTAAAGGTCTATAAACTGGAAACTCATTCACGTTACATCTATCATTCTCCAAAAAAATCCTCACAATTTACCGAATAAAAAAATTCTTTTGGGGACTATCACCTAACATAAAATATGCATGAAAAAACATAACTTGATGGCCTCTTCCTAGGATTTCCCTACGTTGAACAAGAGACGTACAAGATAGCCCCATCCCAGCGATTACATTTATCTTGAATTGGAAGAATTTTTATGGATACCAATATAGCACAAACATCAATTTTGTGAAACCTGAAAGCGTAACTCAGGCCCTACATAAAAAAAAAAATAATCCTACTAATAAGTTAGCAATCCATATAAAAAAATCCTAATACCAAAACTAAGTAAAACAGTTTCTTTGCACAGATGCCACTTCTTTATTTGATTCACTTTTTTGTATCTCCACCCTCATGGTGTCACTCTAGTCACTGTCTTTTGATTGCCTCCAACGAGTGGGTGGCTTCATGAAAAAACATATCAAAATGCCATCGCTCTTTTAAATTTTCATGAAATATTTTTTACATCTGCTACTACTCATCTTGTGGTTCTTTAAATCACCAGCTTGTGGCATCACATTATTAATTGATCTGCACACTGTGCCATACTCCTTTGCACCAATCATCGGTAGGTGCTACTGTTACATCGCACTTATCAGTCTCAAAACACTACCTAGTCTGATCGTCTGATCATTGTAATACCAATCTTCATTTGCAACTCTATGACCACCCTTGAAAAAGAGTACTTTATTCACATGGTTTCAAAAACCCAAAAATTTGACTCGACTCGAAAATCAGCCAGGTGACTTGGAGCAACTCAACTCAGTCCGACTTGATAATGAGCGAGAAACAATGAATTTTGGCAATCAATGGATAAGCAAGTACCAATGTTACCTTGGCACTTCTACTTTTGGGATTTTTCCGTGCCAACACTTGGTGGCACTTGGCACATGTGTCGACACTTGGTGGCACTTTGACACTCAAACAACACAAAGCTTCTAGACATGTATGAAAATACCACATAATACCATCAAAATGCTCATCGTTTTGACAACGATAAAATGAACTTCATTTAATTTTTTTTTTTGTAAAGTTTCATAACTACTAAAATGTTTGGGTCGTTGACAACGGTTTTATAGTATAGTATATTTTTATTTAGGTCCATGACATATTCTATGTATCTTTTCTTTACATTTCTCAATTGTCTCTCTAAGATTTCTGTTCAAATGTTTTCTATATATGTTCTATTTATTTTTCTTAAGGCCGTGCCGCCGTATTGGAATATTTAAAAATTGGCGTGCCAAACATCTGTTGGCACCTTGACACTTGGCACCCTTGCCATGTGTCTAGGTAACAATGGCGAGTACATTGTGTACCCAATGGAGAAAGCATAATTATTGGTGGAGACTTAATTGGACACATGAGCATAGAAAGCAGATATGAAAGGATACAATAAGAAAATGACTTTGGAGAAAGGAATGAGATGGGAGAAACTATCCTTGCTTTTACAGTGGTGTTCGATTTGGCAGTAACAAATACATATTTAAGAAACAAAAATATCGTATAACTTCAAGAGTGGAGCGAATATAATTCAAAAAGATTATTTTTCATTCAGACGAAGAGTGGTAATTTTGGATGTTCAAATGAAGATCCACATGACCAAAAGATGACAAAGAATCGTTGTAAAATAAGATGGTGGGACTTAAAAGGAAGACAATGGAATAACTTTTAAAGAACAATTGCGAGACCAAGAATTGGAATTTTGGGAGGGATGCAAATGAGATGTGGGACAAATGACCCATTGTATTAAACAAGTTGCTAAAGAGGTTTCTAGGGAGTGGAATTTTGGGAGGGATGCAAATGAGATGTGGAACAAATGACCCATGGTATTAAATGAGTTGCTAAAGCGGTTTCTAGGGAGTCTACAGGAAAGATGCCCAAAGGGAAACATGGTGGTGGATTGTGGAGGTTCAAAAGGCAATTGCAAAAAAGAAGTCACGTTTTAAGGAAGGACAGAAAATAAGAAATACATAAGATCTTGAAAATGCCAAAAGAAAAGCTAAGAAAACAGTAAGGTTAAGTACGAAGCATATGACAATCTCTACACTAGGTTGAAAACAAATGTGAGAGAGAATTCTAAACTCTTTCCAAGTTTAGAGACAAAATACTAGACTTCGACCAAGTGCATTAAGGATGAAGATCAAAGGGTCTTGGTTAAAGAAGAGATAAAGAATAGATGACAAGGATACTTTATAAACCTATTAAATACTAAATTTGCAAGGGTAATAGATCAAGAAGAGGAGCCAAATCAAGGAATGATAAATAAAATATCGGAAGCAGAGGTAAGGACCACTATAGCAAAGATGAAAAAAAGAAAAGCACTAGGACCAAGTGGGATACCTATAGAAGTTTGGATTGTAATGGGAGAAAAGAGATTGGTTTGGTTGACTAAATTGTTCAACAAGATAATGGAAACAAAGAAAATGCCTAAGCGGTGAAGTAAGAACATTGTCAACCCACGACCCATCTGGGGCTGGGAACCGGGTCGTACTGGACAGGAACCTAAGGGGCCTGAGCTTTAGTAGTATCTTGAGCGGGTCTTCTACCTTTGAACTGGGCCAGAGCTCTGCTGGGTCTGGGTTGGATTTTGAATGCCCCTCTCGTGCCGACTGCAGAGAAGTCTCACTTCTTGGGAGGGATTTGGTCGAGTCGGATGGGAGAGACGATGAGGCTCAACGGCTTCTGCCCTTGGGAGATATGGAGACTACACCGATATCTTATGGAAGATGCCCTTTCGGTTTCGAGCAGAGGTCTGAGACGCCGCTTCAGAGGGGGCAGAAGGACGTGGGGGCCTTGAGGAAGAGGGGTTTGCTGGTGCCCTCTCCGTCGAATATCTTGGCTGTCGATAGGAGTGATGGGGTTATCTGTGCGAGGGATCTGAGTGAAGATATCGAGCGGCTGATTCGTGTGGGACGTGACCTTGGAATGTCTTTCATAGGGTCCGATGAGGAGCTCTGGCAGGTTTTCCGGTCTATTCTGGTCACCCGTACGAGGATCAAGAGGAGGATACGAGGTGGAGCGCGGGAGCTCGCTCGTTTACAATGGGGAATGTCCAATGGGAAGGGGGTGGGGGAGACCTAGTTTCCTGTCACTCGGTTGGGGCGGGCCATCTATGGTGGCAATGAAGATGTTATCGTGGAATGTTAGGGGGATTTCGGGTCCCGGTAAAGGGGTGGGGGTTAAGAGGATGATTGCCTTGATTAAGCCGGTTGTAGTTACGCTGCAGGAGACCAAATGGGGCACTTGCGAAAGTAGGAAAGTTGCCTCGGTGCTGGGGGGGAGTTATTGGGGATGGACGGGGGCTGATTCGGAGGGCGCTTCTGGGGGTATTCTGGTTGCTTGGGATAATCGTCAGTTCGATAAAATGGATGAAGAGGTCGGCCTCTTCTCTGCTGCTGTGGTTCTCCGGCACAAAATCTCAGGGAAGGAGTGGATGTTTGGGGGTATTTACGGTCCGTCTAATGATCGGGATCGCCCGGACTTTTGGATGGAGTTGGCTGCTTTGGCGGGTAGATGGGATCTGCCACTCTGCTTGGGGGGTGACTTTAATGCTATAAGGTGGGGGTGGGAGAAGTTGGGGGGGCCGCCTGATGTGGCAGTGATGCGGGATTTCAACACTTTTTTTGCTGATTGGGGTTTGATGGATGTGCCACTAACTGGCTCGCGGTTTACATGGTCGAATCTCCAGGACTCTCCGTCTATGAGTAGGCTCGATAGATTTGTGTGCAGTGAGGAATGGATGGATCTTTACCCGGGGGCGCAGTTAGAGTATTTGGCTAGAGCTGTCTCTGACCATCGGCCCCTTCTGCTTACGTGTGCTTCTCGGAGCAAAGGGCCGTCGCCGTTTCGGTTTGAGAATATGTGGCTTCTGGATGACGGTTTTCGGACTAGGGTGGGGGAATGGTGGAGTGAAGAGTCGGTTCCAGGGACGGCTGCTTTCCGTTTCATCGCCAAACTCCAGAGGGTTAAAGAAAGGATCAGAATCTGGAATACGGAAGAATACGGAAGAGTACGAGCTGGTACATTTGAAAAAGGACACTCTTTTGGCTAGGCTAAAGGATCTGGACAATTTGGAGGAGTCTAGATGTCTTACGGTGGATGAGCGTCAGGAGAGGTATCTTAAGAAAGTGGAGTTCAACAATGTTTGCTTGGCGGAAGAGGTATGCTGGAAGCAGAAGTCCAAGGTGAAATGGCTTCGGGAGGGGGACTCCAACACTAAGTTTTTTCACGCGATTGCTAATGCGCGGAACAAGGCCAATTTCTTGGGCAAAATTGTCATCAATGGGGTGGCTTATACGGAGGAGGGGCTGAGCGCCAAAATCGTCGACTACTACCGTGGGCTGTACTCGGATGAGGGTTTCTTGCAGCCTGTTTTGAGTGGGCTCCCGTTTTGGGCCATTGCTGCCAAGGAGCAGGTCTCGTTAGAGCTGCCTTTCAAGGAAGAGGAGGTATGACGGGTTATTAAATATGGGGCTAAAAACCGAGCACCGGGGCCTGACGGTTTCACTCTGGAATTCTTTCGGTGTTTTTGGACGTTGCTTAAGGCAGATTTGATGGAGGTGATGATGGAATTCCATTCCCCGGTGTTCATAGGGCGAAGCCTTAATTCGACGTTTATCACTCTCGTGCCCAAGCGAGAAGGGGCTGAGGACATTGCTGATTTTCGTCCCATCAGCCTCACTAATAGTCTTTATAAAATTATCGCCAAGGTCCTGGCCAACCGTCTTAAGCCGATTATGGGTGTCATTATATCGGCCAACCAAGGGGCCTTTGTGGCTGGGTGTCACCTTCTTGACCAGGTGGTCGTGGCTCAGGAAACCATCCACTCGGCTAAGCTTCAACGTAGACCGGCTGCCCTTTGGATGGTGGACATGGAGAAGGCCTACGATCGGGTTAGCTGGGACTGCCTTGAGTATATGCTGAGCAGGATGGGGTTTGGGGAGACTTGGAGGAAATGGATGAGGGGCTGCTATGCCTCGGCCTGGTTCTCCATCATCGTCAACGGTTCTCCTGCTGGATACTTCAAGAGCTCTCGGGGCCTTCGTCAAGGGGACCCCCTTTCTCCTTTTCTCTTCAACATCGTAGGAGAAGCTTTATTGGGGCTGCTGAATCGGGCCAGGTCCTCCAATCTTATAACTGGTATCAAAGTGGGCAATCATGATAGACACATATCGCATCTCCAATTTGCGGATGATACTTTGTTATTTGGTTAGGCCGACGTTCTCGAATTTAAGGCTTTGGCTGATGTTATCTCCATCTATGAAGCGACCTCGGGTCAAAGGATTAATCTGGCTAAGTCCGTGGCTTCGGGTATTGGTATCGATGAGGCTCTCTTAGAGGAGCTGGCTCTTGCTGTGAACTGTGGGGTAGGGCAGTTGCCGATCCGATATTTTGGTGTGCCCCTGGGGTTGAGGTCTCCCAACGCTAGGGATTGGGACCCAGTGGTGCAGAGGTTCGAATAGAGACTGTCATCTTGGAAAGGCAAGTTGCTTAGCAGTGGTGGTCATTTGGTGTTGCTTAAGTCGGTCTTGTCTTCGTTACCTATTTTCTACATGTCCCTATTCAAATGCCCGGCGAAAATCATCAAGCGGCTTAAACAATTGCAAAGACTCTTTTTATGGGAGGGGTCTGGGACTTCTCGTCGGTTTCATCTGGTTAATTGGGATACTGTTGGTCTGCCTTTCAGATATGGGGGTTTTGGTATCCGCAACTTGAGGTCGACTAACACTGCTTTGCTTGGCAAGTGGCTATGGCGGGCTGGGAGGGAGGAGGAGGTGAACAACCTATGGCGTGTGGTGTTAAGTGACAAGTACGGTGATTAGATTTGGTAATGGGCATCTCGATGGCCGGTCACCGTCGTTGTTCGGCTTGGTGGAAGGGCATTTGCAGTACGTGGAAGCTGTTTTCCAAGGGTTTATGTTTCAGTTGGGGTTGCGGTACTCGGATTCGGTTTTGGGAGGATATCTGGGTGGACTGTGAGCCCCTTAAACTCTCCTTCCCGGATAGTTATTCTATCTCGGTGAATCCTCTTGGTACGATCGATGATTTCGTATCCTACTCCGATGGTGGAAGTCTGTGGACCATCAATACTAGGAGGCTCTTGAGGGATGAGGAGGTCATCTCGTTTGTCAATTTGATGCAGTTGCTCTATGGTGCTCAGCGTAATCGGGTAGGGAGGGATTAGCGCAGATGGAGGGCTGGTACTGCGGGGCTGTTTTCTGTTAAGTCTTACTATGTCATGCTATCCTCTCGGCCTTTGATCAGGTTTGCTGTGGCTGGTTTGTGGAAGGAAGCTGTCCCGACCAAAGTTAAGTTCTTCATGTGGGTAACGCTCAAAGAGAGGATCTTAACGTTGGATCAGCTCATCCGTCGGGGGAAGGATATCCTCAATTGCTGCATTATGTGTAACGTTGAGGAGGAGACTGTCGCCCATCTTCTGATGCACTGTAAGGTCGCTCATGAGCTGTGGTGTATCGTTGCTAAGTCTTTCGGCATGTGTTGGGTGATGCCGGAGTCGCCCCTCTCTCTGTTTTTGATGTGGGATTGCGCTCTTGCTGATGGCCCGAAGTCTGCGTACTGGAGGATGGCCCCTTTCGCTGTCTTTTGGACCTTATGGGGTGAAAGAAACCGACGGATCTTTGATGAGAAAAGTCGTCCGGTGGGGCTGATCATGAAGCAGGTCAGGGATCTGATGTGGTTCTGGGTTGCTAATAGGGCTGTAGGGTCGGGGGGGGGGGATGCTTATGTGTGGGATCCGGGTTAAGCTCCGGATAGCTAGGTCTGGTCGCTACTGTCCTTAGCGGTTTTTTCTTCTTTTGGTCGTGTCCTGTTGTATTGGGTTCCGTCAGCACCTTGCTGCGTTGCAATATATACTTTTCTATTGCCGATAAAAAAAAAAGAAGAACATTGTGGTACCTTTTTATAAGACTGATGGGGACATTTAAAATTGTGACAACTATCGAGGTATTAAGTTATGAGTAAGACTATGAAACACTAGAGGAGAATGGTGGAAGAACGTCTAAGACTTGATCAAATGGATATGAGAACCAATTTAGGTTTATGCTGAAAAAAGCAACAAAAGCCATTGTCTTGTTTAGGCAACTTATGGAAAAGTTCGGGGGAAGGAGGAAAAACCTACATATGTTTTCTATTGATCTGAAAGGCATATGATAGGGTGCCGAGACAGATAATTCGGTGGTAAGTTAAGAAGAAATACATCTCGAATAATTATGCTGAAATTATCCAAGAAATGTACCAAAAAGAAGTAACAAACATGGGTCAAAATCTTGGACGATACCGATTCGTATCGCCCGATATGTACCGTTATCGCTGGCCAGCATTACACAATACATAGGGTATGTATCGGCGATACATACCCAATTTTTATCATTTTTTCATTGTATCGCCGATACATTCAATGTATCGGTGATACCGATATGTATCATCTCGGTATTAATGGTGGACGGTTCGTATAAGAAAACCAAGATTTTTGATCCATGGTAACAAGTGTGAGAACTACATGTGCAGAGATGGTTGAGTTCTCTGTCTGAGTTGGACTGCATCAAGGGTTTGCCTCGTGCCTGTATATATTTCCTTTGCCCATGGATGGGTTAACAATAGATATACAAGAGGAGACTCCATGCTGCATGTCATTTGTTGATGAAGTGGTACTAACTGCCAAAACTAGGGACCAAGTAAATGATAAGCTAGAATTATAGAAAAATTCTTTAGAGTCGTGAGGGGTGAAAATCAACAAAACAAAGACGAAATATATGAAATGTAACTTCAATAAACAAGATATCTTGAAAGAGGATTTAATTAAAATAAAAAAC
Organism: Chloranthus sessilifolius; assembly: GCA_021018995.1. NCBI lineage: Eukaryota > Viridiplantae > Streptophyta > Magnoliopsida > Chloranthales > Chloranthaceae > Chloranthus > Chloranthus sessilifolius. The sequence goes on from CM037591.1 coordinate 8,242,057, forward strand.
CATTTAGTCCCACATTGCCATAAATTTTGATATTTAGATTCTACGGTACAATTAAATGGTTGGTTTGAGAGGACATCTCAAATAGGATCAAAGCAGGCTGGGTTAAATGGAGAGAGGCGAGCGGGGTATTATGCAATTCAAGAGTTCTACTTCGATTGAAAGGGTGCTTTTATAAGAAGGTGGTAAGACCTGCACTACTTTAGGGGGCGGAATTTTGGGTTATGAAGAAGCAATAAGAAGATAGCATACATATAGTTGAAATGCATTAGTTAATATGGATGAATGGAGTAAGAAGAAAGGATAAAATTAGGAACGAGTAGATAAGAGAAAACTTAAGGGTGACTCCTATGACGGAGAAAATTACAGAATATTGTTTGATATGGTTTGGACATGTCCATCGAAGGCCACAAGCAAACCCTGTATGTAGGATTGAGACGATACAAACAAGTAAGGAAGTAGGAAAAGAGGAAGATCAGTGAAGACTTGAGGGAAACAATGAGTGATATGAAGGATTGCAAAATAACAGAGAGTTTAACCATGAATAGAGAAATAAGACTCACAAACCCAGCCAAGGATCAAAATGCCGGTTTTCCGGTACGTATCGTCCGGGCCGAAAACCGGTACGTATCGGACGATACGTGCCGGAACAGTATAATATCGGACGATACATTGAATGTATCGTCCGGTATTAGCCATATAAATGGGCGATACGGTACATTTAATGTACCGTATCGTCCACCTCCGATACCGATACGTATCGTCCGATACGTATCGGTATCGGACGATATTTTGATCCATGAACCCAGCCCCAAATAGATTGGATAAGGCTATGATGATGATGATTACACCACCAGTTGACGCTATAATAAAATGGTGGCAAAGAAAATGTGACCCAAGTATTTAGAAATTCAAGCATTCCTTCAACTGGAGGTTTTCATGTCTTTTTGTTAATCATAATGGGGTAATGATGAACACCCTCGAATAATTAAATCTCAAAAAGGATGCACACCTTGCAATAGACTATCAAGTTTTTTGCAAGATCATTTTACCATGGAGTTCATTCTAAACAATCAAGAGGCCTAAATCATCAATTTGGAAAATTTCCTTAGACAAAGAGTTTCAGATTTAGCAATGAAAATTTTACATTGGTTACTAATGCAAATTGGATACCCTCTTGGCATAGATCGCAGCCTAAAATAATTTAAAGAGATTAAAACATCTTTAAATTCTGCCGCACATGTCTCTCTCTCTCTCTCTCTGGTGTTCTCTCCTCTCTTCAATTTATTTTATTCTTTCGTATTTTCTTCCTTTATTAACGTGAAACCTTAACTTCTCCCTATTTTCTACATAATATCAAACCGATGAAGTTTAGGTTTCTTAACTTTTTTTCTTATATTCTTTTGTTTTTCTTCTAACTTCTTGATGCGCGACAAGAACCCTAAACTACGTGAATGCTATGATTTAGTTATTATTATTATTTTTTGATCCGTAAATGATAATATATTGATAAACAGCAAGATGTTAAGGGAACAATACAAAACCAGACTTAACAAAGAAAAAGCGACAACAAAAAAGGAAGAAACACCCTGCACCAACATGAAAGAACTCCCCCTTCTCTGTCATTAACCCGGGTCCCAGGGACGCAACTCTTCCCTGGACTGGTCACTGTCCCTAGTTACCCATAGGCCTACCAGGTCCAAAATGTCTTTGACAATGACCCCCCCCGGTTTAGCTTTTTGATCGAAGATCCTCCTATTTCTCTCTTGCTAGAGACACCAAATGACAGCAAAGAAGGTCCCCTTCCCCTTCATCCCACCCTGCCCTTCTAGACTAATCGCATCCCAAACCAAATAAAGCAGATAAGGTGTGGCTGGGAAGACCCAGCTCATATCAAACAATCTCAGCACAATACTCCAGATTTCGCATGGCGCCGCACAGTGGAGGAAAAGGTGTGCGACAGACTCCTCCCCTTGGGGACACATGACGCACTGATTGGTAATATATTTCCCTCTCTGGATGAGTTGGTCCCGCGTTAGAACTAACTCCTAAAACACCGTCCACGAGAAGAACTTAATTTTGAGCGGGGTGGTAGCCTTCCACAGCGTTGCTCCTTCAAATTTGATAAGAGGCCTATGGGACAGCAACCGGTAGTAAGATTTAACAATGAAATTGCCATTTTTGCTAGGGGACCACAACCGCTGATCTTGTGTGTGGATTCCGCTGTGTCTTATAGAGAGCTTGAAGTAGGTTGGAGAACGCTTCCTCCTCACCAGTTCTTAGATTTTTGCGCAAATTGACCTGCCATAGTCTTCCTCCACCTGTATCCGAAACAAAATCGTCAATCCGCCCTCTAGGGTGTAGTGATAAGGCATAAATAGAAGGGAACGTCAATTTGAGAGGCCCTCCCTCGACCCAACTGTCCCCCAAAACTGAATTCGGGTGCCACAGCCCCAGCTGAAGTGAATCCTCTTAGCGTATCGGTGCCAAGTGCCACATGTATTTTTCCACCAGGTAGAGGTGCTGCTACAAATCTCGGTGTTGATGCTCCAACTAGAGTTGTATTGACCATACTTTTCCACTAACACCTTGCGCCATAGGCTCTCCAATTCCTCATTCCCAGCTCGCCAAAACTATTTACCAAGAAGGGCAATGTTGGCGGATCCCCAGCCCACCGCAGCTCGTCGGGAGTTGGCACATATCCCAATTAATCAAATGGTATTTGTTCTCCAGGCCCGACCCCTCCCACATAAAATTTCGTTGAACTTGTTCAATCCGATTGATTACTTCGACCAGACATTTGAACATAGACATATAGAAAATAGGTAAGCTTGCAAGCACAGATTTCAGTAATACAAGACGACCACCACTACTTAGCAATTTCCCTTTCCACGTGAATAGACGTTGTTTGAAATGTTGGATCACCGGCTCCCATGCCCTCGCCAAAGGTTGCCGCAGACCCAAAGGCAGCCCTAAATACCTGATAGGAAGGTCTTCGCTCTCACAATCCACATTCCCAGCAATAGCCTGTAAGTGCCTGCTATCAATTCCAATACCCGTGACCTTAGATTTGTGGAAATTGATCCGCTGCCCGGACACAACCTCGTAAACAAACTAATAGAGTGTCAGATAAAGACTTGAATTCGTCAGTGTCGGCCTTACCGAAAAGAATCGTGTCGTCAGCAAACTGGAGGATTGAGATGAATCTGTCACCGCCTCTCACTCTGATCCCCGAGATATGGTTCAGCTGTCTGGCCCGTTCTATGAGGCCTGTAAGCGCTTCCCCATCAAATTAAATAGGAATGGGGAAAGGGGATCGCCCTGGCGGATGCCCCGAGAGCTCTTGAAATACCTAGCAGGCGTGCCATTAATTAACACCGAGAACCATGGGGTCGCATAACAGCCCCACATCCATCTCCTCCACTTAGCTCCGAAGCCAAACCTGCTAAGCATGTAGTCCAAACCCGCTCCAACAAATGCGATCATAAGCCTTTTCCATGTCCACCTTCCAAAGGGGGAAGACGATGAAGATGGGTTGAGTGGATGACTTCATGGGCCACAGCCACCTGGTCGATTAATTGTCTCCCCTGAATGAAAGCCTCCTGGTTGGCTGAAATGATTATCCCTATTAACGACCTAAGTCTGTTGGCGAGTACCTTAGCAATAATCTTGTATAGACAATTGATGAGGCAGATCTGGCAAAACTCCGCGATGTCCTTGGCACCAACTTTTTTGGGGATGAGAGTAATGAAAGTTGAATTAAGGCTGCGCCCAATAAAGCCAGAGCTATGAAATTCATGGAACACTTTCATCAGGTCCTCCTTAATCAACGACCTGAAAACGTTGTAGAACTCCATTGTGAAGCCATCGAGTCTCGGGGATTTGTTCTTACCCCCCTTTTTAATGGCTCTCCAGACCTCCTCTTCTTCAAAGGGGAGTTCCTTACCCTCACTGTCCTCAGTAGTGATGGCCTGAAAGGTCAGCCCATCCAAAGTTGGGCGGAACAGCCCGTCATCAGTATATAATTTGGTGTAGAACTCGACCACCTGTTCGCGGATCCGGTCGATCCCCACATACGTCACACCCTCTACCCCCACACTGCCCAAATAATTAGATTTATTCCGTGCATTGGCAATCACATGGAAAAATTTGACATTTAGATCTCACTCTTTCAACCACTTCACCTTCGCCTTTTGTTTCCAAGAAATCTCCTCGGCCCTGCATAGGTTATTGAATTTATGCTTTTTTTTTTTCACTCGTTCTTCGCGTTCATCGTCCGATAGAAGCCTACCTTCAAAATTGTCGATCTCCTGTAGCCTCGTCAGTAACATATCCTTGTTGAGGTGTAGGCTCCCAAATATCTCCCTGTTCCACTCGATGGTACGCTTCTTGATCCATTGCAGCTTGGAGATGAATCGGTAGGCTGCCGTACCCAAGGGCCTATGCTCGCTCCACCAAGATGGCAGTGTCGCCCTGTATCATTCATCCAATAACCACATGTTCTCAAATCTAAACGAACTCGGCCCTTTCCCCTAGCTTCACACGTGAGCACCAACGGACGATGGTCTGACATCGCTCTTGCGAGACATTCTAATCTGGCAGCTGGAAACAACTCCATCCATTCCGTGCTGCAAAGGAAGCGATCCAATCTACTCATTGAAGGAGTGTCTTGGAGATTGGACCAAGTAAACCTAGAACCAGTTAAAGGCACATCCATCAAACCCCAGTCCGCGATCCAGGAATTAAAATTCCTCATGACAGCAACATCAGGCGGCCCCCCATGTTTTTCATATCCCCATCTAATGGCATTGAAGTCACCCCCCATGCATATTGGACAGTCCCATTTGGCCATAATGACAGCCAACTCAAACCAGAATCACTCCGTTGCCAGCCAGCCGAAGGACCGTAAATACCAGAAAACACCCAAAACTAACCATTGTCTCTATTCCGAAGTACCATCGAGGCTGAGAAAATACCCAGCTCTTCCTCAATCTTATCGAAAAGCCTGGAGTCCCACACCACAAGGATACCACACGAAGCCCCTGCCGAGTCCACACCCACCCAGTCCCAGTTCTTCCCTCTAAGCACGAACCCAACTTTTCCTCTATCGCAATTACCCCATTTGGTTTCTTGAAGCGTAATAGCAACCGACTTAACCGATGCTATCACTCGTCTAACCCCCGTCCGCTTAGCACCATCGCATATGCCCCTCACGTTCCAAGAAAGTATCTTCATCACAAAACTCCATCTTAGCCCGCCCATTCACATCGGTAAGGGATCAAGCTCCCCCACCCCCCTCCCATCCGCCATCCCCCGTTGTAATCGAGCGAGCTCACGTGAGCCCGTCTGACAGTTTTTCCTATTACTCCGGCGATTAACCATAATGGACTGAAAGACCTCCCGCAATGACCCCTCAGTCCCTTTGAATGACATACCGAGTTCATGCCCCACGCTGATCAACCTATCGATTTCATTTGACTCCTCTGGGTCACGAAGAGCCCCGTCAGAGCTCCGAGAATCCTCCACCGCAGCAGTCAGGGTAACCGTGGGAGTGCTAAAAGATGAGCCCGATGTCTGGATTGGCATCCCATGAAGAGGGAGAGCAGAAGCTTCAGCCAGTACTTCCAGTAGCATCGTCGGGGTCTCAGAGAGTGAAAGTATCAACTTCCCGGTCTGGAGGTCGAGATCTTGGTCCCAAGGGTCCAGAAACTACCAAGCCATTCGAAACAGGCCAACCCGAACCCGGAACATGGGAATAAAGGTCTCAGGACCCGAAACACTTACAAGAGCTGTCGGGTCGGCACAACCAAGACTGCAGTTGGGCATCGAGAAGTCCAAGTAGGCGCCACTTGTCAGCCCCGTCACGGGCTAGTCGTCATCGTTGGAGGGCGAAGCCTTTATCCCCCAATCAAAGCCCTCCATTCTCGACCAAAGCAGATGTCGGGTTCTAGAAAGCTTGCTCGGTTGACGTGTCTGCATCCCAAGCGAGCTCGCAACACGAGGATGGATAGGTGTCGCCAATCCAAAAGCTCTCGGAAGACGACCGTTCTTAAACCCTTTCCTTCTACGTGCATAAACCCTACCTTCTTTCTTTCTTCCTCTGGCAGAAAGCTTTTCCCTGATAAGGTAGCCGACAGCTTCGGTCTCCATCGGATCCCAGGTACGCCAACTGACCTCATCCTTCCTCCTCAACATCTCCCTCTCCTCACCAACCCCCTTCATGTGCAGGTGTACTTTGTCGGCTTTGACGTACGAGGAGATCTCAGCCGTAGAACACAAAGACAGTGAGAGATCCGTAGAGACACCACCACCGGCACCGGAAGTAACCCCGTCGATAGGTCTCCCATCCCCAGTAGAACCCTCAGCTTCTCTCGACGACGAGCCATGAGCCACCCCTAGCGACCCAGAGGACGCACAGTCCCTCGTAGGCGAGGCTGCCACCCCATGTGGCCCCAGACCAAGCGGCGGGTACGAGGCCAAGCACCTCTCCGAGTCTCCCATTGGCATCCAACCAAACCACACCTCCCTCCTCCCGAATGGATTGAGTGGCTGAACTATTTCTGTGGAAGTGGTGAAAATATCGACGCCAATGGCCCGGGGCCCCTCGGAACCTTCATCCGCCTGATGCGAGAGCAACACCCGCTCCAACCGCGCCACTTCTATGAAGAGCTGAAACATTTGGCCGTCGATCAAGATTTCACAGTTTCTGGGGATGCAGTCCACCGAGTCGACCCCGACGAGCATTCTGGCATGGTTCGTGTCCCAGAGATTAACAGTACGTCTGTCGACCAGAATGAATCGACCGCACCGATCACCGATCCCTTTGAACACCTCTGGGGACCATGCATGTATCGGTAGCCCAAAGACACGGATCCAGACCCCTTCTCTCTCCCGATGAACTTGAAGGTCTCCCACTGACGGCTCCCAAGGTCGGCATTCCACCGAACACTTATGAATGTAAAAATGTTTATAACAGCAAACATCCTTAGCACCCTTCTCAGACCGAAACCGCAATAGGAACTTAGTAGTGGAAATGGTAGAAACCGTAGGTGTCTCTGTAATATCCCACTTGTTAATGATCCACTGGTGTAACAGCAATAATGATAATGAATCCTTATTAGCATAAAGAATCACCCAGTAATTACGTAAGTTAGAAGCAAGAGAGCGGAACTGTGGCGAGTCAAAACTAAGCGTCCCGCAGCTCGGTTTCGAGGGGCCACTCTCCCCGGCAATATCTCTCAGACCTTGCCCCAACATTCCAGCAAGGGACGAAACGGGATGGTGGTCGATCGAATCCTTGGACGTAGCCTTCACCTTAACGAAATCCTTTCCGGCAATCGACCAACCTGCTGCACATCTCGGAGTTGCGATTCTGTTAGGATTGACTGATGCAAATTTCTCGCCTTGGGAATCCTATACTTCTCCGATTTAACCACCGTACCCAAAGTTCTGAGGGAATCACACCCGTAATGGTGACACACAGCACGACGTCGGAAGTTGACGTTGCGACACTGAACACAAATCCAGTCACCCGCCCTAAGCACCAGACATGCCTCTCGCCCTATTAGTAGCCCCCTGCTTTTTACTATGATTTAGTTAATTTCCGAAATTAAACTAAATTAATTAAACAATAAACCTGAAAATAATGCGGATACTTTCGGGTTTCGTAGTTTTCCATTGGAAAATCGCGCTAGATTCGAGTAGGGTTCGGTCCATGCGCTAGATCCGTTAAATTCACGGTGTAGATCGGTCTAGAGGTAAAATTCTAGCTTTTCCAGATTAGGGCGCCGCTTGTGGTTCAATGATGGAATCACAAGCCCTCTAAGGGTCTGATTCGGGTGGTTTAATGGCTCGGATGAAGTCTGGGCTTGAATTGGATCGATTCGGGGACTCAGATGGGATCTAGGATCTATAAACTTCGGGGTATTGAAAGGTTGGATGGCTGATTTTAGAATTTTGAGATTAGTTCGAACCAACGGTGCAGATTTAGGAATTTTGGGAAGAGATAATGGTTGGATTTGAAGTTTATGGGATCCAAAACAAGCAGAGAAAAAAATAAAATAAAATAAAATAAAGAGATAGATAGAAGATAGATTTTGGGCTTCACACCAAACCCTTCTCGGGAAGCGAAGAAGAATCACTCTTCAACAAAGGCTCATCTCAAGCACACAAGCAATAGCTTTCATTCATAATCAATAACTAATTACATTATTTTTTTAAAAGACCTTATATAGGAGGCCTCTAAAACATAAGAAAACCCTAAAACAAATACTAAAAGACAAGTATGCCCCTAGAAACTCAACTTCGAATTCTAAAGAAAAATCCATGTTCGCGATAGTTAATCGATCGACACCTGAAATTCGATCGATTGACTTATATATATAATTTGGTCTCTGGTCACATCACAGTCAATCGATCGACATCTGGTATTCGATCGATTGACTTCTGATTCTGCACCTTTAAGCCTTTCTGAAGCTGAAAAAATTTGTTGCGACCCAATTCCAATGTTCTCGATCTTGACGTTCCCTGTCATTCTCTTCGACTGAAAATGTTTCATCACCGATGAAATACGCATGTAGTACGGATCAAGTGTATGGGGACCCGAATGGTAGAACTCCTTGCAACTAACCCAAACAATCTCGGCATTTGGTAATGTCTGAGTATCATCTTGGTCGATTGTATCGGAGCGCACACTGTAAATATCTCCATGACGAACCAAATTATCCGGCTCGCCAACTCACTCTACCAAATATTTTTGAAGCTTCTCATCAACTCTCCCGAACCCGAAAGTCCTCATCACCAATGAAATGTGATCGCGATATCGGTCGAAAATACAAAAACTCAAGCGATGAACTCACTCATGATTGGTCCATGCACTCTTGGTAGTTGACTCACCAATCCTCTTCATCTCATAAACTAGAAACTCTCTGCCGCAGTTGAATGCCACAATACCATCTAAAATTCTCTCAAATACCTCATTTCTCTGCCTGTTTGGGGAGGGAAGGGGTATTGGCTGCAAAGTTGGGATGGGATTGTAAATATGGGTTGTTTGGAATAGGCTACAAGGAGGTGAGGCTGAGCTCAAAGAAGGAACTAGGTCCTCTATATTGAACGTAGAGCTAAACCCGATATCTGGAGGAAGTTCAAGAACGTACGTATTAGGTCCGCTCCTCGCCACAATTCTAATGGGCCCAGCGCTGCGGGCTTGGAGCTTTTTTGCGACTCCCCAGGGAAATCGTTCAGGCCCAATCCAAACCATAGCGTGATCATTTGATTGGAACTCCCTAAAACCCTTAGGTAACTGCATCGATACTTTGAGAGTTTCATTGCATAAATTAATTTTAAGATTAATTTCGGCATGCAATGTGAAATGATATTCAAGAATTGACTCACCAAAAAACTCGGAATGTGAAGCGGTATGCAACTCGAGACTATGGTGTGTATGTGCGTATCTATGGACTCGATACTATCATGTGCATGCGACGCTAACGACTCACATGTAGTGGGCTCTATCGACATTAGTGACTCATGTGTAGTGGACTCTACTAACACTAGTGACTCATGTGTGATCGAATCAAGTGACACTAATGGCTTATGTGGACTCGACTTAATGAATTCCAAGGATTCATGGGTAAGCGATTTGATTGGCTGGTGTGTACTTGGTTCGACCAACTTCAAAGATTCAAGTACATTCGACTCTACCGGCAACAAATCGTGCGTACGTGACTCGGTCGAATAGTGCGTGGGTGAATTAGTTGACTCACATGTGAGTGACGCAACGTCACTACTCACAAGGAAAATAGAAGTCTCTTTAATACAAACTAGACTCTCATTAGCTTCTTCCATCTCCTCTTCACTCATCATGGTACGAGGGTCATACACTTCTTTCACTTTCCTATTCTCCGGCTCTATAGGACTCTCTCCTTTAGTCAATAAATTTGGAGGAGGAAGTTTTATGGAGCATTGGTAAGCAAAGCGTCCGAACCCTTGACACTTAAGACAATCAGGACACTTATTTGTCTTGGTTCTCACACTCCGTAGAAGGTGACGGTGTGTCATAGGAACATAATTTTCAATAAATGTCACCTTCATATCCTCCCATGTGGAGATAGGTTTAATCCGACGAAACTCAATACGGAGTTCTATATGAATCCAAAAAAGTTCGGCATTACCCTTAAACTTTGTTGTCATTAGTCTAATTTTGTACTCATCCAGTATGCCATACCAATCAAAGTACTCCTCTACACTAGACAACCACTCCATGAAGGTTCTAGGGTCCGTCGTACCCTCAAAATCTGGGACCTCATTCCAAATTGATTGTAGAAACTTCTCGGTAGGGTCGTACTCAGGTTCACGATGATGAGGATATCCCCGAACTCTAATCTCATCGCGACTTTTGGGACATTGCCAATAATTTAGAGTGTAGTAGTTCCCTCGTTCGGCTAGCACCCTTTCATGACGGGTAACGAATTCATGGTGACGTGTAAGTGACTCATACCTGATGCTTGACACAAACACAACCTAGACACAATTCTTTGGACCACACAATAGTTGAGGAATTTTAACAAACACATGACGTGCATACAAATGAAGACACAAATGACATGACATCAAAGACATCGAAATGACATACACATGTGACTCAAAATGAACAAAGACTTTTGTCGAACACAAGACGTGCACAATGATGAATACAAATGAAATAAATGCAAAGAAAGTGGAATGCAATAAATCAAAGAATATCAGTCGATTGATTGATATTGATAAGTCGATCGATTGATATTGATAAGTTAATCGATTGATATTGAATGCACCGTCTGGATAAACAAATAGATTCAATCAGAATCAATCGATTGAATAAGAGTACTCAATTGATTGACACAGAAAACGGTGAATATGCCACACAATATGCCCTAACCTAGAATTTAAGCTTTGATACCAAAACTGATGCGGGACAAGAACCCTAAAGTACGTGAATGCTATGATTTAGTTAATTGCCGAAATTAAACTAAATTAATTAAACAATAAACTTGAAAATAATACGGATACCGTCGGGTCTCGTAGTTTTCCATTGGAAAATCGCGCTAGATTCGAGTAGGGTCCGGTCCGTGCATTAGATTCGTTAAATTAGCAGTGCAGATCGGTCTAGAGGTAGAACTCTAGCTTTTTCATATTAAGGCGCCGCTCGTGGTTCAATGATGGAATCACAAGCCTTCTAAGGGTTCTCATTCGGGTAGTTTAATGGCTCAGATGAAGTCTGGGCTTGAATCGGATCGATTCGGGGACTCAGATGGGATCTAGGATCTATAAACTTCGGGGTATTTAAAGGTTGGATGACTGATTTTAGAATTTTGAGATTTGTTCGAATCAATGGTGCAGATTTAGGAATTTTGGGAAAAGATAATGGCTGGATTTGAAGTTTATGGGATCCAAAAAAAGCAGAGAAAAAAAGTAAAATAAAATAAAGAGATAGATAGAAGATAGATTTTGGGCTTCACACCAAACCCTTCTCGGGAAGCGAAGAAGAATCACTTTTCAACAAAGGCTCATCTCAAGCACACAAGCAATAGCTTTCATTCATAATCAATAACTAATTACATTATTTTTTTAAAAGACCTTATAATGGAGGCCTCTAAAACACAAGAAAACTCTAAAACAAATACTAAAAGACAAGTATCCCCTAGAAACTCAACTTCGAATTCTAAAGAAAAACCCATGTTTGCGACAGTCAATCGATCGACACCTGAAATTCAATCAATTGACTTATATATATAATTTGGTCTCTGGTCACAGCACAGTCAATCGATCGACATCTGGTATTCAATAGATTGACTTATATATATATATATATATATATATATATATATATATATATATATGTCGCTAGAATTAGTCTCTCACAGGCCACAGTCAATTGATCGAATACCAGATGTCAATCGATTGACTGTGCATTGCTCTAGCATGCTGATTTTGCTCATTTAAGCCTTTCTAAAGCTGAAAAAGTTTGTTACAGCCTAATTCCAATGTTCTCGATCTTGACATTCCCCGTCACTTCTCTTTTTAATGGAAATTGTATTTTTTTCATTGGAAACCTCAAATTTCTAGTGTTTGTCTAACAACCTCATGGTTGTTTGCGTACCTCGTGCCGGTGCTTGTGCATAATACCCATCTTTTATATATAAATAGAAAGAAGGGTATATCTATGTTGGGGGTGAAGATTTTTTTGGCGTTCTTGTATTTGCTCATTATCCGTGGTGTTTTATGGTGTGTTCATACAAAAGGAAGTGAAGTGCTCGTACTATCCATGTGGCGTCTTCCTCTTCTGGTGTTATTTTCCTTTATAACATGGTTGTTTCGTTGTATTGATGGATTCTAAGTTTGATATATCATCTTCACTTAATTTGTTGATGTCCTGTTCACCCCTATCAAGTTGAACGGTGTTACTTATCATCAATGGGCCATGTCAGTCCATGTTTTTCCTATGGCTTAAGAGAAGGATCGTTTTTTACCTCTGATAAAAAACCCAATTACTGTGAATGGTTCGTGATAATCCGCAAATTTTAACATTTTGGAACAGTATGGAACTATCTATTACTTCGAATGTGATGTTTTTAAAACTCTGCCAAGGCCATATGGGAAGAGCTGAATGTAATATCTTGGGCATTTCAATTATTTGAGATATTATCTCTTCAAAAGAAGAGAGGGGTGGGGGGGAAGAATCTTGGATAGGATTTCTAAGTTGGTTGTTATATGGGAAGAGCTGAACGTTTATCGGCCTCTCGCCTCTGATATTGGAAAACGGAGGAGGCAATGTGAAGAGTTTAACGTTTATCAAAGCTTCCATTGGGAGACACAGACCCAATTTAATACCAAACTGTGTTTCGAGATGTGATAATGCAAAAATTTTACCTCATTAGGTTTTCAATCATATCTTAACTAACATGATGATTGCATCAAGCTTCTTTTCCACATACTCAACAGAAAGGCGTAGCAGAACGAAAGAATAGACATCTCCTTGAGGTCACATGCACTCTTTTACTTTAGATGCATGCTCCTAAATTTGGGGTGATGCAATTCTCACTAAATATCACCTATTTCCAATACTCAAAACCATTTGCTTTACCCCCATGTTTATTCATTGTGTTCCTTTTCTCCATGTTCTCACCTCGGGTTTTGAACATTGATCCATGAAGTGCATCTTTCTTAGGTCCTATCTTACCCAACGAATGTACTGATGTTATATAGTCCCATGTTACGTAAATAATTTGTTTCAGCAGCTGATACATTTTCTGAGATTTGACCATTTTCTCTGTTGAAGATGAGTCATTAGTCACTATTCTGTCTCCTTCATTTTCCCATCCCTGTCTCCCATAAAGGAGATACCTACTCCTTTATATCAGGTAAGTCCCCTATGTAGGTTATTCTCTGAGAAGGAAAGATCAACAATTCGACACAGTCTCTTAACTTCCCGACAAAGGAATACTCATCGTCATATGACATTGACTACTTAAAGAACTTTTCTCTCGTGACCAAGCGTAACTCCATTCATGTTATCATTTCCTACAGAAAATTTTTCTTGGCTGCTTTATTAGCTTGCTGTTACGAATGCTTTTTTTTTTTTTCGTTTTGACTTGTTAAAAGAGATTATATAGAGCAACCACCATGTTCTGTTACTCGAGGGAGTCGTCACCTCAGGTATGTCACCTAAAGGAAGGGGCAATATATGGCCTTAAAAATAATCTCCTCGTGTGTGGTTCGACTAATTCAATAAAGTTGTCTCATACGAACTTCTCGCAGTCATGCAGACTATTCAGTTTTTATTCTGTAGAGTAGCCCGTAGACATAGTTTTGGTGTATATGTCAACGACATTGTGGTTATTGATGGTGGCAGAAAAAGAATTGAGGATCTCAAGTGATACCGAAAAGAGCACTTCTACACTAAAGACCTTGGAACCAATGTTTTTAAAGTCGTTGGGTGGGTTCAGGCGGTCGGATGGATGTTAAGGCCGAAGTCGCCGGGCGGGGCCAAGACGGGCGCCCCAAGATCTAGGCGGCCCCGAAGTATATATATATAATGATATGCGTACTTTATTTCAACATAAACATATATAACATTATATAACATTTAAATCCACTTATAGGCTCATTAATCGTATGATTCAAATCCATTCATAGCCATGTTTCTTTGGGCTAAGATATGTTTCAATGATATATTGCCACTTAGACAATTTAGATTGATCACAAATGTTCACCACATGGCATAATGATAATCACACATCAACAGTGTGAGATTAAAAATCTATAACTTTATTGGTATGAGAGCATTTAAACATCATTGTGGTGTTTAAATGTCCGTAAGGAGCTATTATCCCTAGGCAATAAGGGCTTTACAGTTTAATGGTCATCGATGGGTCGGGTTGGGTGGTGTCTGGTAAAAAATTGGCATATGCCTAACCTTTTGATAATTCGATCCGACCCGGTAAAAGCCCATTAATTTATAAATCGCCCCGCCTTAACTTTAAAATGCCCAGGCGTCCGCCCAAGCCGCAGTGTTCGCGACACCAAGACGAGCCAGACCCGCCTGTGGCTAAATCAGGGCTCGAACCACCTGAGTGGACGCCCAGGTGGCTGCCCCGGCCGCCTTTAAGAACACTACTTGGAACAACTTCGATATTTCCTTAGAATTAAAGTTGTTAGGTCCAAAACAAGAGTCATCTTTTTGTAGCAGAAGTATCTCGTTCATTTACTGAAAGAGATAGTGTTGTTAGGGGCCAAACCTATCGATACTCCCATAGATCCTATTCCCGAATTTGCCATAGATCAAGGACCTTGGTTGATATCGTAGATTGGTAGATAAACTCATTTGCCTCACCATCACTCTACCAAGCTTCTTATACGTTGTCAGTGTAGTGATCACATTCCTGCAAACTCCTCGAGTTTCTCATATGGATGTTGTGATTTGTATTTTGGGATATCTAGAGGGTGATTCTTGCCAGAGTCTTATAGATAAACCCAATGGACATCTCAAAGTTGAAGGGTACTCCGATGCTGATTGGGCGTAGTCTGGTAGGAGATCAAATACTGGTTGTTGTACACTTGTAGGAGTCGATCTCATTACATGGAACAATAAGACAAAGTTTGTGGTCAAATCTAGTGTTGATGCTATAGTCATGGCACCTACTACTTGTGAGCTACTTAGTTGGACGCTTATTACGGAAATAGGGCTTGAAATAGATGGAGCCTATGAAGCCAATTATCAACGGCGTTCCTTTCATAAAGAGGCGAGATTGAGGATGTGTGATATCACAGAGAGCTCTCTCTCTCTCTCACTTGTTCTTTCTTGTCTCTCTCCCTCCTGTTTTTTCTTCTCTTTTCTATTATTTATATTTCTTTTATTCCTCCTTGTCTTCTTCCTTAAATAATGTGAACCCTAACTTCTCTGTAATTTCTTGGTTGATTGTACATTAAATACAAAATATTTTGTATCCATAAGATCATACAATTTTTCTGATTTTTCAAATGTAGCTCATCAGCTTGGCTGCATGCAACATGGTTGGTTAGCACAATCTAATACATTAGACAGCTAATGATAGGCTACATGAATCCCCTTTTAAGGCATTATTTACTAGGGACATGGATCCATACAATATGGATATGACTTTCGAAAAGCATTACCGAGGTTATTGCTTGCCAGCGCATAAAAGTCTGACAATTCTAACCCCAATTCATAAAATTATTGGTTTTAAACCCATTTTTGAATAAAATGTGTACTTCAGTTTAAAACGCATATTTCATGTTCTAAACACGAAATACGCATTTTAAACACGTTTTTCCAAAATTTTCCTTTTCCCCCTCCTTTTTCTTGTTTTTTCCCTACTTTTTCCATTTTGTTCCTACTTATATGTTTCATATATTTTTAACTTCCGATTTTTTCCCATTTTTTATCGAACTTTTCTTTATTTTGCTGTTTTACCAACTTTTTTGATCGGCGTATTAAACCCGTATCCAATACTTTCCCACCTTATTGTCCACTACCTGTAAAAAATTAACGTTTATTCAAAAATGTTTGTGGTATGTCTTTTTTTTTTTATATTATTAAATGGAGCTTCCTGATGGAGGAAAATAAACATTAGTATACAAACCATTAACAACCAAACCATTCTTAAGGTAAAAATAAGTTTCTTTAAGGAAACTCCAAAGAATGTGTACCACGTGGAGAAGTCGAGCTGTTAGTTGTCGAGGCTCGAGCGAACTTGTTTAAGATTCATCACTAAATTTGCAACCAGATGATTTGAGAGAGCATAGCACAGGATTTCGAACTCTGTAGGGTTTCAAGACGGCATCAACAGCAGCCCTTCTCGAGCTTCATTCCTGAATATTGTGGTGACGGGCTGTATATACAACAGCTTCTTGTTGGCTAGTGAGGGCAGGTTCAACAATTTTTTTATATTGATGTGGTGAAATTGTTGGGAGTATGCACAATAGCTGCTTGATGAAATTTCTGGTACTGGATTCTGTTTTCTGGGAGCTGCATTGGCTGGTATTTGGTAAGTTGTGTTGATAGCTGCTGAGTGTGCACAACAACTGCTTGGTTAATTGTTTGTATGGACAATGGCGCTGGTTTTGCGAGCTGGGGATTGGATCTGTGGTAGATGCAGAAATGTTTAACTTTAGAAGGCGATTGGTCTGCCATCGGTGGGGATGCGAAGGAGTGCGAGCAGGTGGTATTTCCGTGAAAAGCAATGAGGCTCTTATCCCAAGGATGGGCTACAGAGAACAAAGGTTTCTCAACGGCAACCATATCAAAGATTTACAGCAAGGATGGTCCATAGTCAAGTACTGCGCAGGACAAGGTGGGCCAGGTTCCAAGGGGGTTTGGGAATCGTCGTCCGGATGTGTCCTATGCTAAGGTGGTCTCAGGTGGCCCATCTGTGACAAAGGAAGATGATGACCACCCTGTGGAGGATGACGTTCGTCCACTTTCTGCTACCCCATTTGTCCCCTCCCCATCTCGCGAAGGGGCATTTAATGGTGGGGACAGTGCGAATCTGGTCTTTCCTAATTACTACTTTGATGCGTTAGTGAGGAATCTTCCATCATTTTGGATTATTCTCAGTTCTAGAAACGAGACATTACTTCCATTAAACATTTACAAGTGGAGTTACAGGCGGTGGGGTCTATTTCGAAGCCCTGCTATTTCTAGAGTTCTACAAAATTTCTGCTATGATGCCCTTGCGAAGTAGTGGCGGATGAAATTTGTGGACTCTATGGTCTAAGCATTGATAGCATCCCAGTCGAGTGTCGTCGATGGGATTTGGCAGCTGAGGGACGTGACCTGTAAAAAGTGGAGGGAGGTGTCTAGCTGAGGATGTTTGGTCTCCCCCCTACATGCTTGAACTTTTGAGGTGCTGCAAGGTGTGGGGGAGTTCTGTGGGGCTTTCCTCAGGGTTGATCGAAGCACAGCTGACTTGTGGGAGACTCAGATCCTCGTTGCTACTGACAGTTGGGAGGACATCCTCAGAAGTTGCGTCGTTCTCATTAACAGCAAGAGTTGTCGGGTCTTCATAGAAATTGAGTTGAGTGAGCGGACTCTCTGACGCAGGACGATACCCTAAACTACGTGAATGCGATGATTGACTTTGCCGAAATTAAATTGAATTAAATTAAACAATAAAACTCACAAACTATAACGAATACCTTGGCGATCGCAGTATTCCATTGGAGGGGCTCACGTAGGATTCGAGCAGGGTTCAGTCCGGGTGTTAGATCCGTTAGGTTGCAGCGCGGATCGATCCTAAAGATAAAACTCTAGCTTTTCCCAGATTAGGGTGCTCACGATTCAAGGATGGAATCTCAGGTCCTTCTATGATTTATGGGATTGGGTTGAATCAATGGAGTAGGGAAAAGTTAGGGTTTTGGGAATCAGGTAGTTGAATGGGATAAGGCAGATTTGGGTTGTTTGAATTAAAGTAAGGAAGATAGATTAGAAGGATAAAGTAAACAAGGATAAATTGTGGGCTTCACACCCTTGGCTTCACACCAAACCCTTCTCGAGAAGAAGATTCACTCTCCGTATAGGCTCATCTCAAGCACACAAGCAAAAACTCTTTTCATTAATCATCAACTAATTACATTGTTTAACTTAAGGACCTTATATAGGAGTCCTTTCAAACGAAAATAAAATCCTAAAACAATTACCAAAAGGACAAGTATGCCCCTAAAAATTAAGTTCGAAATTAAAAAAATTGTCAAAATAAAAGAACTACGCGATTTCGATTGATCGAAAGTGAAGTTCGATCGATCAAAATTTAAATTCGATCGATCGAAAGTGAAACTCGATCGATTGAAAAATATACATTCATAATTCGCCGCAGAAATTCGATCGATCGAAATTGAAACTCAATCGATCGAATTATATACTCCAGAGCATGTGTTTTTCCAGTCGCTGATGTTCAATCGATCGAAATAGGACTTCGATCGATCGAATTTGCTGTGTTCCTCCAATTTCTCAAGAATTTCGTCTTTCACCTAGTTTTGATGATTTCCATTCTGCTTCTTCCGACGTCGGCATACATGAAACGGTCCATATCCAATGTCTACGATGTTGGCGTCCCCGTCAATTCTCTCGGGCCGAAAAGGCTTCATCACCGATGAAGTTGCGTTGTGATAGCGCTCGAGTATGTCGGGGTCCAGGCGTCGCACTTCGTCTTCAGCTAACCATGAGTTCTCGGAGTCCGACTTTCCCAACCACTTGACCAAGTATTTTTGAATTCCGCTCCCATGGGTGGATATCGCCAAATCATCTAGGATCCCTTCGATCTCATCTCGGTGTTGATTGCGTGGGGAAGGGAAGGGTAGGGGTTGCAGGGTGGGGCTGACATTTGGGCTCGGGGCTGCTTGGAAGGGGTTGTGAGGGGGTGGGGCTGGAGCCAAAGAAGGAACCAGGTCCTCCACATTGAATGTAGAGCTGACCCCTATATCCAGTGGAAGCTCGCGAACATATGCATTAGGTCCGCTCCTTGCCACAATTCTAAAAGGCCTAGCACCGTGGGCTTGAAGTTTCTTTGCGGCTCCCAATGGGAACCACTCAGGCCTAACCCCAACCATGACGTAGTCTCCAACCTGGAATTCCTTGAAGCACGTATGCGCATCCGTAGATATTTTGTATTGTTCATTGCTTGCATTAATTCTTTTTTTAATTTCGGCATGCAATTCATGTATATGCTATGCAAATGAATCGGCTGACTCGGAGACTCGATGGGATGCAGACATGAGAATAAGATCAATGGGTGTTCTAGGCCTATGACCAAGGACGACCTTAAAAGGACTCATACCTAGGATCCTATTGACTGAATTGTTATATGCAAACTCGGCTAAAGGCAAAATAGAATCCCAAGTCATAGGGTGATCACCAACAAGACAATGGAGAAGATTACTCCGTTTGGTCATCTGTTTGAGGATGATAGGCCGAAAAAAATTGGAGCATGGTACCCATCATGTGCCATAAAGTTTTTCAGAAATAACTGGTAAACTTCACATCTCGATCCGACACAATCGTTTGGGGTAACCCATGTAGATGCACAACCTCCTCGAAAAGTAATTTGGCTATGTGAGCCGCATCGGAGGTTTTAGAGCATGGTATGAAGTGGGCCATCTTGGAAAAGCCATCCACTATCACAAATATGGAATCGTGCTTTCGTTGGGTCTTTGGAAGTCCGAGCACGAAATCCATAGAGATGTCTTGCCACGGGGTGTGTGGCACGGGTAAAATGGTGTACAAGCCGGTATTCTGTTTGATATGCTTCGCAGCTTGGCATGTACGATATTGTTTTACCACCCTAGAGACATCCCTCACAAGGCTAGGCCAATAGAACCTATTCTCAACGAGCGCACTGGTTTTATTGCGCCCAAAATGTCTGGCAATCCCTCCGGCATGTAACTCCCAGATGAGGAAATCACGCAATGAAGTACGAGGGACGCACAAATGATTCCCTTTGAACAAATACCCATCCAGCAGGGTATACTCGGAGTTAATGTTGTTCGAAGTTTCAAGGAAAGCAGTGTATTCTGCCTCGAAATTTGGGTAATCAGGATAATCTTGCTTCAACTGCTCAAATCCGACGACCTCGGTGCTCATAGATTGTAAAGTCGCCACTCGACGACTAAACATATCAGCAGCCTTGTTCTTGGCACCAGCCTTATGCTTCAAGACAAATGTGAACCCTTGAAGGTACTCGACCCACTTCGCGTGCCTCAGGTTCAACTTTTTCTGGGAAGCAAGGAAACGTAAGGCCTCGTGGTCAGAAAACAACACAAATTCCTGCGGTCTCAGGTAATATTTCCAATACCACAGAGATCGGACGACCACATAAAACTCCTTGTCATAGGTGGAGTATTTCTGTTTTGCCTCATTGAGTTTCTCACTAAAATAGGCCACAGGGTGACCTTCTTGGCTCAACACTCCGCCAATGCCTGCACCCGACGCGTCACATGCTACTTCAAAGACTTTAGAAAAGTCTGGTAGGCGCATGTCGGGTGCAGTAACTATTTTCTCTTTTATCTTGGCAAAGGCCCTCGTTGCCGCTTTGCTCCACAGGAACTTCCCTTTTTTCATGCAATCGCTAATAGGAGCCATGATTGTGCTGAAGTTCCGGATGAAGCGACAATAAAACGTGGCCAAACCGTGGAAGCTACGGACTTCATGAATATTCCGAGGTTCGGGCCACTCCATAATGGCCTTAACCTTCGCAGGGTCCGCAACCATCTCGTCTACCGAGACAATGAATCCCAAGAATACTACAGAGTGCTGCATGAAGGTGCACTTCTTGAGATTCGCATATAACCTTTCTCCCCTCAAGGTTTCGCAAACCAACCTTAAGTGGACAATGTGTTGATCCTTGTTTGGGCTGTAAATTAAGATGTCATCAAAGTATACAACAAGGAATTTGCCAAGGAATAGCCTCAACACTTAGGTCATGAGCGTCATAAATGTGCTCGGGGCATTGGAAAGCCCAAAAGACATGATCATCCACTCATAAAGACAGTCTTTGGTCTTGAAGGCGGTTTTCCATTCATTGCTAGGACGAATTTGAACCTGATGGTAGCCACTTTTAAGGTCTATCTTAGAAAATATAGTGGCTCCAACCATCATGTCTAGCATGTTATCAAGCCGCAGTATGGGAAATCGATATTTAACAGTGATCTTATTAATCGCACGGCTATCCACACACATGCGCCATGTACCATCTTTCTTAGGTGTGAGTAATGCTGGTACGGCACATGGGCTCAGACTCTCTTGTATGAACCCCTTTTGAAGGAGCTTACTGACTTGCCGAGTCAACTCGGTGTGCTCAACCGGATTCAACTTGTAGTGGGGCAGGTTCGGTAATGGAGATTTGGGAACTAAGTCAATTGCGTGTTGAATGTCACGCATAGGAGGGAGCTCATTAGGTAAGTCTTCGGGGAAGACATCCGCAAATTCATTCAGGATGGGCTCTACCTCCTTGGGGTACTCACAAACTAACTCAGAAGTACTCTCAACAGTGATACTGACATACACGACACTCTCATCTAACGATGCCCTCTCGAACTCTGAAGGGCTCACAATATTGATGGCCTTGGATTGGCCTCCCTTCTTCTCAACTCTATTGACCGATGGTGCTTTGGGAGCCAAAGGGTTAAGAGTGATTTTCTCCCCCTTGTAATTGAGCGTGCAAATGTTAGATCGACTAAAAATGGTCATGCTCAAATTAGAGAGCCATGGCCTCCCTAAGATAATGTGGCCCACATCCATCGGTACCACATCGCACCACAAGGTGTCTGAATATGAACCCAACTGTATGGGTACACGACACCTCTGAGATACGGGAATGGATGAGGAGTCAACCCATGCGACTTTGTAAGGTCTCGGGTGGGCTTCAAGTGTAAGTCCTAAGCGGGTGACGGTATGTTCCGACACCACATTGGTGCAGCTTCCGCTATCCAGGATTACCCTACAACTCCTTGTCCCACATGTGGCAAAGGTGTGGAAGATATTCTCCCTTCGCCAATCTTCCTTTTCATCCCGTTGAGGTTGTGCAAAGGCACACAACTAGAGCGCGACCCATGTCATCACCTTCCTTGTCACTAGGTGTGGCATTGGGCTCAAAGACCTCTTCCTCATAAACTCCTTCACTTTCTTCTCCTTCTCCGTCGATGAAGAGATTCCTTTGTGGGTCCCTTGTGGGGCATTGGGCGGCAAAGTGTCCCAATCCTTGACATTTATAACACTTGACATGAGACCCACTCTTCGAGGATTCTCTGGCTACACCCTTTCCTTTGTCAAACCTCACATTGGTAGATGAATTGTGTGGGTTTGGTAGGGTTTCAGACTAGATCTCACTTCACGGCAGATTGACCGGGGTGAAAATCAGATCGCCTAATCACCGTCATTTACAAATATCGTTCAAGGTTTTGAACGACGGTGTAACAATCGGCAAGAGTCTCCACAGGGTGGGAGACCAACTCTTTTTGCAAGTCAAGTCTCAATCTGGTGCGAAATCTGGATAGAGTGACTTGAGGGTCTTCGGATACCTTGGCTCTCATCATAAATTCCTCAAATTTGCCAATGTAATCCGAAATGGGTATACTACCTTGGCGCAAATTTTGCCATTGGTCGAGGATACGATGGTAGTATGAAGAAAGAACATACTTCTCTGTAAGTCGTTCCTTCATGTCCTCCAAACGGGTAATGGGAGTACAACCCGCATGCGTTATGATGCATTCAACGTTGGCCTAAAAGAGTCGAGCTTGACCTATGAGCTTCATTTTAGCAAGTCTAAGACACCTTTCATCGCTCATGCCAAACCACTCGAAGTGTAGCAAGTCTAACACACCTTTCATCGCTCATGCCAAACCACTCGAAGTGCTGGTCCATATCAGATAGCCAATCGAGGAAGACTTGAGGGTTTAATCTTCCCATCGAAAGTTGGGAACTCAACTCGGACATTTTTGAGGAGTCTCCCTTCCGGGTCGTAGTCATCCTCATGATGATCTAACCTATGGTTTTGGTTTCGATTATATTGGTAGCCATTTCGTTCGAAACGTGGACCATTACGCTCACGGGGTGGTTCGAAGTACTCATCACCCTCGTCTAATTAATTGACTCGGTCTAACAACCTCTCATTGGATGTTTCGAGAGTCCTTTGGGTTGTCTCCAAGATAGTCATTCGATCATTGATCGATTTTAGATCAGCCCTCATGCCGTTAAGAGCTTCGGCAATCCCATTCATGTCCATGGTGATACGGGTCACTAATGATGGGTTCTAGAATGGAATGCAAAATGAACACTTTTGACCAAAACAGAAATAATATGCAATGAAATTAAAGTGCAATGAATGCAATGTCACATAGTATGCCCTAACCTAGAACCTAGGGCTTTGATACCAAAATTGACGCAAGATGGTACCCTAAACTACATGAATGCAATGATTGACTTTGCCGAAATTAAATTAAACAATAAAACTCACAAAATATAACGAATACCTTGGCGATTGCAGTATTCCATTGGAGGCTCACGTATGATTCGAGCAGGGTTCAGTCCGGGCGTTAGATCCGTTAGGTTGCAACGCGAATCGATCATAGAGAAAGAACTCTAGCTTTTCCCAGATTAGGGCGCTCACGATTCAAGGATGGAATCTCAGGTCCTATGGTTTACGGGATTGGGTCGAATCAATGGAGTAGGGAAAAGTTAGGGTTTTGGGAATCGGGTAGTTGAATGGGATAAGGCAGATTTGGGTTGTTTGAATTAAAGCAAGGAAGATAGATTAGAAGGATAAATTGTGAGCTTCACACCAAACCCTTTTCGGGAAGAAGATTCACTCTCCGTATAGGCTCATCTCAAGCACACAAGCAAAAGCTCTTTTCATTAATCATCAACTAATTACATTGTTTAACTTAAGGACCTTATATAGGAGTCCTTTCAAATGAAAATAAAGCCCTAAAACAACTACCAAAAGGACAAGTATGTTCGAAATTAAAAAAATTGCCAAAATAAAAGAACTGCGCGATTTCGATCGATCGAAAGTGAAACTCGATTGATCGAAAAATATACATTCATAATTCGCCGCAGAAATTCAATCGATCGAAATTGAAACTCGATCGATCGAGTATATAATTCGATCGATCGAATTATATACTCTAGAACATGTGTTTTTCCACTCGTTGATGTTCGATCGATCGAAATAGGACTTCGATCAATTGAAAATTTCGATCGATCGAATTTGCTGTGTTCCTCCAATTTCTCCAGAACTTCGTCTTTCGCCTACTACTGATGATTTCCATTCCGCTTCTTCCGACGTCGGTATACACGAAACGGTCCATATCCAATGTCTACGATGCCGGCGCCCTCGTCACTCTCTTCCTGGGGTATGCAGAGAATGAAGCATTGAGGCCCGTCGGAAGTGAGAAACACTTATTCACTTGTGCCAGCAATGTTGCTACGGACAGTTGGGAGGACAGGGTGGATCCGGCCGATTTGACAATGGGAAGATCGAGAAGAGAGGGCTTAGAGCGGTAGACACCCGTGCTGTTATCGAAGCATCGGGGGCCTGCCACGGCCGCGACAGCCAACGACGCTTCTTCCTCTGCTTGCCATGGCCGCAAGAAAATTTCGACCATGTCTACGGTGTTCATGGAGGGAGAGATCGACTGCTGGTCTGTGGATCTCGAGGACCTTTCTTCTCCGGCGGGGTTTGCTCCGCAGAAGAGTTTTGAGCTTGGAGAGGTGGGGGAAAACTATGGTGGAGCCGGGTCAGTGACGCAGGAGGACGAGGGAGTCGGTCGAGGAACACTTAGAGGGTTTGATCTCCCACCGTTGGAGCTCGATCAGGAACAAGCTAGTTTTTCAACGGTCTAGACTGATGTGGGTCAGAGCACAATCGAGACGGTGGGGAAAAACCCTAACCCTAGTTCTGATGATTTCCATTCCGCTTCTTCTGACGTCGGTATACACGAAACGGTCCATATCCAATGTCTATGATGCCGGCGTCCTCGTCACTCTCTTCCTGGGGTATGTAGAGAATGAAGCATTGAGGCCCGTCGGAAGTGAGAAACACGTATTCACTTGTGCCAGCAAAGTTGCTACGGACAGTTGGGAGGACAGGGTGGATCCGGCCGATTTGACGACCCGCGCTGTTATCGAAGCATCGGGGGCCTGCCACGGCCGCGACAGCCAACGACGCTTCTTCCTCTGCTTGCCATGGCCGCAAGAAAATTTCGACCATGTCTACGGTGTTCGTGGAGGGAGAGATCGACTGCTGGTCTGTGGATCTCGAGGACCTTTCTTCTCCGGCGGGGTTTGCTCCGCAGAAGAGTTTTGAGCTGGGAGAGGTGGGGGAAAACTATGGTGGAGCCGGGTCAGTGACGCAGGAGGACGAGGGAGTCGGTCGAGGAACACCTAGAGGGTTTGATCTCCCACCGTTGGAGCTCGATCAGGAACAAGCCAGTTTTTCAACGGTCTAGATTGATGTGGGTCAGAGCACAATCGAGACGGTGGGGCAAAACCCTAACCTTACATTGTCTCTTAATCTCTCACCCCTCCAAAGGCTCTCTGAATCGGCTTGATCAGATCCAAGATGGCGACAGACTAACTGCTAGTTTTTTGAATTTAAGAACTAGGGAGGTGGAGGACTTGTCGTGGAGTGGGTGATTTTTAAATTTGGAAGGGCAACTAAGCCTCGATCCGATGGTGCTAGAAAGCACATGTGGCATGAGGGGGACAGGTGGCACTCTCTCACATGAGGTGGATGGTAGGGATCTCTACGGTGCATCCGAGGTCTTGGCTGAACCAGAGGCACCGCTTATTCGAATTGGGACACGTCGCGTAGAGAGACACCTTACGACGCCACGTGGGAACAGTGTCCATTACCAGCCCATGGTTTTACCAACTGGTAAGCGGTTTTGGGGCTTGCAATCGGAAAGGGACAACAACCAACTGGACTCTGCTTCGGACTCAGATTGGGCTCGATTAGAGCTGCTGCTTGGGCTGGACCTGAATCCTTTATCTCTGGAACTTAGGCCTTTGGGTCCATGGCTGGAAAGATTGGGCCTGGGAGTTGGTTCTATACTACATTTGGGTCGACATGTGTTCAGGGGGCGAACCCACCCGCCGGATCTCTCCAGCTTGTTACTCTCTAACGGGGAATCCAGGTATGATCTTAGTTTAGAGATGGTGTCTTCTTCGACCAAGTCCTCCAATTTGGATGCCTCCTCCACGGAAGCGGACTCGGATTCCTCACTCTCCACAGGAGGAGAGGTCTTCTCGATCAGATCTTTGAGATGTGATCGTTCCAGTGCTTGGGTGGATGCCTCTTTCACTCCTAGGGGTTCTGTCTTTGCTCAACCAAGGGAATCGCGCGCGGCTGGTGGTTCTTCGAACCTCGATGCCCTGCAAGAAATCATCCTTTTCGGGAGAGCCCACGACATGACGTTTCGAGGTTATGATGACGATTTGAGGGAGGTTTTTCATGATATCCTTTCGAAGTGAAACAACAAAGCAGAAGATAAGAAGAGGAAAGGGAAACCTAGAGAGCTGGCCCGATTAGCATGGGGTATGTCGAATGGGAAGGGAGTCGGGGGAGCGTGAGACCCGTCTCTTGGATTGGGTTGGCTTTCTTTCGGTTGCCAATGAAGCTCTTCTCCTGGAATGTACAAGGTATTTGTAGCTTAAAGAAGCGGGTCGGGGTGAAACGTATTATCGCTCTACATAGACCTTCTATTATTTCTCTTCAGGAGGCAAAGTGGGGATGCTATGACAGCTTTAAGGTGGGCGCTGTTTTAGGAGGGAATAGATGGGATTGGATTGGGGTCAACTCAGAAGGGGCATCGGGTAGAGTCCTTGGGACTCCTCTATGTTCAATAAAATTGACGAGGAAGTAGGATATTTCTCGGCTTCGATGTTGCTGCAAAACAAGGATGATGGGAAGTGTTGGACCTTTTCGGGGGTTTATGGCCCCTAGGAGGAGTGATGGAGGGCTGATTTTTGGTTCGAGCTGTCGGCATTGACTGCTCGGTGGGATGCCCCGATTTTCCTCGGTGGGGATTACAACGCAATCAGATGGCCGCATGAGAAAATGGGCGGTCCGCTGGATAGGGCTCCGATGAGGTGTCTCAATCAGTTCATACAAGACTGGGAGCTCTTTGACTTACCTTTGAGGGTTGCTCTGTTCATGTGGTTGAGCCTGCAAGATCCGTTCACCTTATGTCGCCTTGATAGATTTCTTGTTTCTCCCGGAGTGTCTCGATTCATTCCTCAACTCATCTCTGCAGGGTCTTGCCCGAGCGATCTCCTACCACAGACCTCTTGTAGTGGGGAGGTGGGGAAGGGTCCTTCGCCATTCTGCTTCGAGAATATGCGGCTTCTCAATGAGGAATTTCGGGGTTTGGTTCCTACGTGGTGGGTGGAAACGTCTCCTCAGGGATCCGCCCAATACAAGCTTACTTCCAAATTGAGACACCTGAAGAAACTGATCCAAGTGTGGAATAGGGAGGTGTTCAGCCTAGTCCATGTTGCTAAGGAGATTCTTTTGGAGCGAATTAGGGAACTGGATGAGTTAGAGGAATCTAGAGGGCTAGCGGATGTTGAGACGGAGGACAGGCTCAAAAGAAGAATGGATTTTAACGAAAAATGTTTCGAAGAGGAAGTGTGTTGGAAGCAAAAATCGAAGGTTCACTAGTTGAAGGCTGGGGACAATAATACCAAATACTTCCATACGATGGCTAAAGCACGAGGGAACAAGAATAGACTAGGAAGAATTTTTGTGGAGGGCTCGATTTTCACAGAGCAAGAGCAGATATGAACACAATGTGTGGATTTCTATAAGAGGTTGTATTCTAATGATGGTTGGATCCGTCCGCGGCTAGACGGGCTGTCGTTTGCCTCGCTCTCGGTGGAAGATCAGAATGATATGGAAAGGCCTTTTGATGAACAAGAAATTTGGCCATTAAACACAATGGAAAGAATAAAGCTCCGGGTCCAGATGGGTTTACCTTGGAATTCTTTGCGTGCTTCTGGAATTTACCTAAGGAGGAACTGCTGGATTTTTTTGCCGAGTTTCACGCTAAGGCAGTCATTAGAAGATGCTTAAATTCGACCTTTATATCGCTCATCCCGAAGGATGGGTGTGGAAGACCTCAAGGACTTTCGACCAATTTGCCTCCTCAACGGACTGTGTAAAATTGTCTCGAAAGTGCTCGTCAACCGTCTTAAACCCCTTATAGGTGCTTGTCGCCAGAAATCAAGGGGCTTTTGTGCAAGGACGGCAGCTAGTGGATAATGTTGTTGGAATTGTCCCACATCGTTTGTGGGCAGGCCCTTCTTGGGCTCTTTATATCTTGGGCAAACCTCACCTTACAAGCCGGTTTTGTGAGGTTGAGTTAGGCCCGTTGGATTTCTTTTCAAATGTTTCTGTCGCGCTAGAAGTGGTCCATTCGGCCCACCATAATAGAGACCCGACCATAGTGTGGAAGGTAGACATGGAGAAAGCGTATGATAGAGGAAGCTGAGAGTGCCTAGACTATATGTTCGGTCGATTTGGTTTCGGGGATAAGTGGAGGAACTAGATCCAGACTTGCTATTCCACGGCATGGTTTTCGGTTTTGGTGAATGGGTCACCCCGGGGTATTTCCATAGTTCAAGAGGACTTAGATAGGGAGACCCATTATCTCCCTTCTTGTTCGTAATGGTGGGGGGAAGCTCTTGATGGACTTCTCCGTCGTTCTCAACAACTGAATTGGATCTTGAGCATCTCGGTGGGTGACTGTGGCCGAACAATAACGCATTAGTGTATACGGATGACACTATCTTGTTTTGTAAAGCTAAGGAGTCGGAGGTCCAGGCAGTGGCGGATGTTCTAATTATATATGAGGCGGTCTCTGGTCAGAGGGTCAACCTTCATAAATCAATTGTCATGGGTATCGGAGTTGAAAATCATATCCTAGATTCCCTAGCTGAATTGGTGAAAGGAAAAATTGTCCGGTTCCCCCTAGCTAAACAAGCCCAACGTCAGGGCTTGGGATTCGGTGGTTGAGAGATTTGAAAAAAGGATAGCGTCTTGGAAAGGGAAGCTTCTAAGCAGTGGTGGAAGAATTCTGTTATTGAAGACGGTCTTGTCGAGTCTTCCTATTTACTTCATGTTCTTATTCAAGTGCCCCATGGCGGTAGTTCAGAGATTAGAGCGGATTGAGAGAGAATTTCTGTGGGAAGGATCCGGTTTTGACAGGAGATACCACCTGGTGAGTTGGGAGATCTGCAGCAGGTTAACGTGGTAATGTTGGTGAGTTGGGAGATCCGGTTTTGATAGGAGATACCACATACCTGCGGCAGGTTAACGTGGTGATGTTGGGTAAGTGGCTCTGGTGTGCGGGCTTAGAGGCTGAAAGGAACAGTTTATAGGTTTTGGTTCTAGCGGAGAAATATGGTTGGGTGCATGGTCACTGGGGGATCAAAGTCAATATAAATAGGTACGTCTTGGCTTGGTGGCGAGGCATCTGTGCTATGTGGGGGAGCTTTGTCCTAGGGATCCATTTTAGCTGGGATGACCCCTTGGGTCAATTTCAGACCTTGGAAGGACAGGTTTGAGGACATTTACGCCATCTCCACGTCCATCTGTTGTTTCGTGGCTGATTTGTTCGTGGAAGTTGGGGGAGAGCCGTCATGGGAGCTGTCCACCAGAAGATTTCTTTGAAAGGAGGAGATGACTAGCTTTCAACACCTAACAACGATTCTTTACCAAGCCAAACTGAACTCCAAGAGACTGGATGACAGAAGGCGGGCTGCGAGCAACAATGGGGAATTTTGGAAAGATACTTGGGTTGGGGAGCAGTGAAAGATTGTAGTCCTCAGCGTGGTGGAAGGCAGTGAAAGACTGTAGTCAAGAAATCTCGCAGGGAATGACTTTCAGCTGGGGTGATGGTCCGAAAATCAGGTTTTGGAAAGATACTTGGGTTGGGGAGCAGCCACTACAAGCGGTCTTCCTTTCGATCTTTTTACTCTTCGATTCGAAAGACGAGGTAATCAGCCATTTTGTGTAAACTAGAGATGGAAACTTGGTGTGGAATGTTAGACTTAGAAGACAGTTAAGGGATTGGGAGACGGGGGCCTACCAAGATTTGCTTAGAGTGATTGGAGAGATGTCGCCCAACTCCACCAATAGGGATCGGAGATTATGGAGGTACACGGCTAAAGGCAATTTTTCGGTTAAGTTCCTTTATTACTAGCTGCCGAGACAAGAAAGAACGCACCTTAATACCAGAAGATGGTCTGGTTTCTGGAAGATCAAGATGCAACCTAAAATTAAACATTTCGCTTGGTTGGTTAACCAGGGGAGAATTTTCACTCGCGATCAGCTGATTAAAAGAAATATTCCGGTTCTAAACAAATGCCTTCTATGTATGAGGGACAGGGAATTTGTGGCACACATACTGTTGCACTGCTCATTTGCGAGGAGCATTTGGCATGGGATCTTTCGTATTTTTAATGTTCAATGGGTTCTCCCTTTGTGGCCTGCTAGCATGATGGAAATGTCGAAAGATGGAGGTCGAAGACCATAGAAAGGATTTCTGGCCGTTCATGGTGTACGCTGTTTTCTGGGCGATTTGGAGGGAAAGAAATCCCCCTCAGATCGTTTCCCAGCCTCTACTCGTCATGGCTTGGTATGCATTTGGATGGCTAGTCGGGGGTTTATTGGAGAGTTGGTTTCTTTGCGGTGTTATGGGCTTTTTGGAGAGTTGGTTTCTTTGCGGTGTTATGGGGTATATGGTTGGAGAGAAATGCTCGCATTTTCAACAAGAAGCGCCGCCCGACGGGGATGACCATGAAGAGTGTACGGGACTTGATGTGCTTATGGGCGAGGCTGGACAAGAATGGGCCGCAGGACAGCACTGTCACGTTTGACCCCGGGTAGCGGTGATAGGCAAGGATCAAAATTTCGGCCGAAAACCGAAAATTTGGCCGAAATTTTGAGTCCCATACAAAATATGACCGAAATTTCGGTCCAAATTATCGTTTCGGTGAGGACCGAAACCGATAATTTGAACCGAAATTTCAGTCATTTTGGCTGAAATTTTAATCCTTGGTGACAGGCCTCTTGCTTGGGCAGTGAAGGCAGGCCTCCTTTTTTGGTCTATATCTGATTCTGTGGGCCACGCCATCAAACTCTTAGTATGTTGTCGTTGTTTGTTTCTTTTTGTATTGAATCTTTTTTTTCTCTTACTTTTGTTTCGGGGGTTTCACCCGGTGCGTTGTAAGGTTTCCGGCTCCTCGCTGGTTTGCTTTAATATATTTCTTACCTTTACCGATAAAAAAAAAAAAATCATATATTTCTAAATACCATGAGACAACTTTGTTATTAACAAGTTAAATTTAAGTTGGAAGACAAATGATGCAAAAGATGTAAACAATCACACGGCCATCAAATCACAGTGTATTATTATGTTGCTATTTATATGCTATTTATCTTCTTAAAAAGATAAGTAGCTAAACATTTCCATGATACATTGCTATGGACTTTGATATCCACAAACTTGAAAGATATTAAGGCTGTGTTTGGGATTGCTCTTTGGAGGCTAAGAACAGCCCGCTTAAAAGAGAGGTTAAATTGCTCTTTTAAGGAGAACCAAATTCAGCTCTTTCACTCTCGGAAAGACCTAAGAGCACTTACAACCAATCACAGTACCATACTAAAAAGCTCTACGCCAGAGCAGAGAGCTGTTCTTTGCCTCCAAAGAGCAATCCGAAACACAGCCTACACCTCTTATCAAGATGAGCTTGTGGGTCATGGACCTGTTTTTGAAAGGAAACTAGTCACGTCATACTAAAAAGCTCTACGCCAGAGCAGAGAGCTGCTCTTTGCCTCCAAAGAGCAATCCGAAACACAGCCTACACCTCTTATCAAGATGAGCTTGTGGGTCATGGACCTGTTTTTGAAAGGAAACTAGTCACGTCACCTTTTACGGGCACATAGCACTATTTTTCATCAGGTGTGCCACTTGATGCGAATATCACAATGTTTATTAGGGTACGGTAGAAGCGTTTAACCTACCCTAAGACCACAATAGAGATTTTTTTTTATGCAATCTTCGACACCACAGATCTAAACATCGTGATCTTAGCATCCAGTAGCACACTAGACAAAAAATAGTATCATGTGCTTAGGAAAGGTAAGACTCCTTTCCATTTATTATCAAAACAGGTCAGTGAACCTACACAAAATCCATCAAGATATACATTAACTAATAAATCACCCCCTACAACCTGTTTATATCTAATTCAACTCATCGAGGCACGCCACGATCATATACTTCACCCTTAAGGATATGTCATTGGCACCTTCCAGTTGAGCTACGAGCTAACGCCGAAGATATAAAATCTGGATCTAGACTGTTTTGCTACTCGGCAACTAATATATATATATATGTGTGTGTGTGTGAAGTCTTTTCTCTCTGTAGAAGTCATTATTCTTACCATTTGCCAATGTAAAAAGAACAAAATCATATAAATAAATTGGTTTTTCTTTGGATCTCTGCAGTTGTAGTAGTGACTGATGGAAGCTGGAACAATCTGGTTGTTGCAAGTGAAAAACCTGTTCTCGTAGAATTTTGGGCTCCATGGTGCGGACCATGCCGAATGATCGCACCGGTGATCGACGAATTGGCAAAAGAGTACACCGGCAAAATTGCTTGCTACAAGCTCAACACAGATGACTGCCCAAGCATCGCTACCCAATACGGTATTCGAAGCATACCAACTGTGTTAGTATTCAAGAATGGAGAGAAGAAAGAAAGTGTGATTGGTGCAGTGCCAAAATCAACCTTGACTGCTACGATAGAGAAATATGTGGACCAGTGATGAACCCACTTTTGAGTCTTTTCAATTGTTCACGTTTAGGTGGTTGTGTAAATGTAATGTATTCAAGAATCTAATAATGGTGTTTTAATCCAAGACTTAAAAACATGCAGGTAAAGCATTTCATGAATTTATTTTGATATTTTTTATCGGTATGTTTTTTAAGTCAATAATCACACGCCGTTTGTAGATGCACACTCAACTTGTACTATCATTGTCACAAAAACCACCGAATATTTTAAAAATTTGCGAATTATTCAGGAATTTAAGGTCCCCTTAATTATTCGCAAATTTTTCGAAAATTCACCTCGCGAATTATTACCGAATAATTTTTGAATTTTAAAAAAAAGTTGTGACTTACTATTTATTTTAATTTTGTTAAATTTTTTTATTTTTATTTTTTAATTTTTCTCACCGATTTTTCCTCCGAATATTTCCCCGAACTTCTTGGATTTACCGGATTTTTCTGAATCGTCAACTCACCGAACTATTGCCGAACCCCGATTTTGTGACTGTGTACTATTAGGCATAAAAAAATGTAACCATAACAAATTTTGCTTTGTTCCTAATAAAGATCCAAAACATGTAGGGCACCTCTACTCGTGCCAATCACATTTTTGTGGTTGGATCTTGAGACCATGGGCCTACCATCAAACAGGTCCCTTTTTATACCACGTGGCATATCCAAAAAAAGTGGCTCTAAAGTCACATTTGAGTGTGATGTTTGCCATATGATTTCATGGCCACTTTTTGGGATTTGTGCCACATGCATGGTATAAAAAGGGAACGGATGGTGATACAACCATCGTCTCAAGCTCCATCGTGTGAAAGATTGGGGTGAAAAAAAATCTCTTTCATCAAATTCAAAACGGGGAGTGGTCAAGTCCAATCAGGTTGAATTGAATTTCGAGTTCAACCTCATCTACTGCCATTGGAAATAAGAGAATCTTGATTGCAAGTCATCCTATAAAAAGTTAAAACCAAAAAAGTCAAGATTCTCCTATTTTCAAGGGCAAGAGATGGGGTGAAACTTGAAATCTGGTTCAACCTGGTTGAACCTGACCGTTTCCCTTCAAAAGCAGTCAATGGATTTTCAATGTTTGCGCCCACTGAAAAAGCATTTCTATTGTGTGCTTGAAAGTGGTCAAACACCTTTAAAATGAGCCCGCCGAAAGCGAGGTCTGCGAGAGGTAGATGGTATGTTGCCTTGTACCCATTTAAGGGACAACTTGTGCCATCCCTCCAAGGTCTGACCTCAAAGGTGAAATCTGGTATCCTAACCAGGCTGGACTACAACCGATTTGTACTTTTAAAATGAGCATATAATGCTTATAAAGGAGACATTTTCTATTTGCAATCTTAAATACTACATATCTTTAAATTGTTCCATATGTCTAAAATCATTGACTTCTCTCATCCTCTATGTTGTTTTCTACCCTTGTCTTTACAAGGTGTGAGTTGGGTTATGGTAGTTAACCTTCCTTGCCATGGATCAAAATATTTGATACCGATATGTATTGATTTTAGACTTAGACAATACGATAAATAGGGTTTTTCTTGGACTCCTTTAAGAAGAGTCAAATTATCGGCAGTATTGTTCGTATCGTCCAATGTATTGTTTGATAATTTCAAATTATCATATTTTAAAAAAAATTTGTAACAAAATACCGGAAAGTATTGCTCGGAACCGATATGTATCGATTTTAGGGCTGGACGATACGTATTGATTTTCGAGATTTTGATCCATGTTCACCGCTATAGTTGATGCTCCCTCATGCTGCTCCGCAACTGCCACGTGTGTATGCGTGTCTGCTCCTTGGTTCTCGAAGTTGTCAGGGCCGTATGCTCGAATTAAAAAAAATAAAAATAAAAAAATAAAGGGAGCCATTACTTGCACATGTTTTTCAAGTGATTGCACCGAATTTAAA
Organism: Chloranthus sessilifolius; assembly: GCA_021018995.1. Lineage (NCBI taxonomy): Eukaryota > Viridiplantae > Streptophyta > Magnoliopsida > Chloranthales > Chloranthaceae > Chloranthus > Chloranthus sessilifolius. The sequence continues at coordinate 8,276,863 of CM037591.1, forward strand.
GAAAGACTTTGGTATTTTAGGGACATGTGTTATGTAAAAATGCAATATGGCCCATCTGATATGAAGTTCATGGTCAATAGATCTTTGGTATATAAAATTAGAGCAAACCACGATGCTTGTCATATGATCTATTGTAGTCATCTGTTAAATTATATAATAGCCTTTGACTCCATTTATTCAAATAATGAAAATTATATTTTGTTTTAATCTTTTGCAATCGATATCTTTAAATCATGGTCTTCAAATCAGATGATTTAGATGGTGTTTTCACCTAATGGAGGTCACCAAACTTACAAGTCTTTTTTTTTTTAATTTGGTATACTCGGGTGCAATCACTTGAAAAGTGTGTGCAAGTAATGTCTCCTATAAATAAAATGAGGAACCGACAGCTTATTTCGTATACATTATCTGCAAACTTTTTCATATGTTATCAGTTGTCAAAATCATATCTCTGCATACCATTCAAAGTTATGTTCGGGTCTAGTTTTAACAACCGTTAGATAGAATGAAATCTTGACTTTTGTGTCAACTCATAAAGGTAAAAGTTGTGAACGTCAAGATTCCCTTGCATCTAAGGGTTTCAAAACTTGTTGAAGCCCACATAGGATTCAACTGGTTGGACCAATATAGCCCTACTTTTTTGGGATGTTAAAATCTGCATTTGTTGCAGTGGTCAGGTCAAACTGGTTGAACCTAATACCTTATTTGATTCAATTTTTGTACCATTAGATAGAAGGGAACCTTGGACTTATTTGATTCAATTTTTGTACCATTAGATAGAAGGGAATCTTAGACTTTCACATCTCCCATTTCCTAAAATGAAGTGCAATCAAGATGCTCAAAGGTAGGGCTGTCAATAGGTCGAGTCGACCCATATCTAACCCGCCCGATCCAAATTTTTTCCCAGTTGGGCTCATAAACTTGACCTGTCAGGTCGAACAAAAATTGGGTTGGTACCAAAGTATCAAAATCGGAATCAATATCGAGTATCAGTCCATGGAGGACTAATACGAATTGGCCGATATGTAGTAGCCGATACCGGTAACTGGTTAGTTTTTTAAATCTAGAGAATAGGTTTAATCGAGCCATCATCACCAACTCAATGCTCAGTAGGTTTTATAGGATGTGACAAGTGACAACTAATAAGTCACTATAGCGCAGCTCTTGACTGAAAGCGTCTTTTACACATTTATGGCATTTGCTTAACGCGCCTATTGACGGAGAGCGCCTCAGATGCATTTGTTGCATTTATTGAAAGCGCCTAGGGAACCAATGGGGCCAAGGGATAATTTTGTTTACACCCACTTATTCATTTAAAGTGCCACCTCCAACTCTGCGATACCTTATACGTATCGGTTTGGCGGAAAATCGATATGTATCGGTATCAACTGATTTTTGATATCTTGGTTGGGAAACCTAACCAAACCTAGTATATATAGATAGAGGAAGAGAAATTTAGGGTATGGTTAGGTTTTCAGGTCAGGTCGGGTCAAGTGCTTCATTGGATTGATTTGAGTCGGGTCGGGTGCACCATCAAATGGAGCTGGGTCTAATTGAGTATATGCCATTTTTCCATTGGACAACCGAAAGTTTGCCCTACCTGAACTCTAATCAAAGGATTCTAAAATCTCTAAAATCTGCTGAATACCATATCAAGTGCTAAACTGAAGGATGTAGTGATTGAATGCTGCACCCAAATGAGATGAGTGCCACATGGCACCCCAAGGTGGGTATGCTACTATTTTAGAAGGGAGTATTTAAAAAAAATAAAAATTGCTCCTCATCAATCTAATGGTTGCCAATGATTTAAAAAATGAATGATGAAATGTTTTATTAACTCAAATTATTTTTATTTTTTTATGAACTTTTAAGGGAAAAAGTGAACCTCATCATGGGAGTGGGGACACTGTATATCAGAGTCAGCCAATTGTTCACTTGGAAATAAGCCAACAGTTTTTCCAACATATGATGCAAGTTTCAAACCGAAACTATTCTCAAAGAGGTTGGTATCAGTTTTGAGTGGCAGAAACTGAAAATTTCGGTTCCTGTTCAATTAACCGAATTTCCACCTGTATCCGGAACAAATCTGAATCGATTGGTATTAAATACCGTGTGTCCTTAGCATGGTATCAAATATCTGCCGATACTGATATGTATCAATTTTTTGGCAAATCGTTACATATCGGTGCCGATAAGTATAGAATATCTAACTAGATATCGGCCGATACGGTCCCGTATCCACCGATACATATCGGGTATCGGCTGATACAGGCCTGTATCCACTGATACGTATCGGGTATCGGCCGATATGTATCCCATATGGGCCGGTAAGTATATTTTTTCGTTAAAATGAGCCGATATATGTCGGTATCAGTCGATACGAATCAGCCAATTCGTATCAATCCTCTATGGGTCGATATCCGATACTGGGCCGTATCAATCCTCGATGGTCCTAAGCATTTTGTCCGCATGCCTATGAACTCTACCGTCAAGTCCACCGTCAAGTCCACTAACTCGCTCAAGCAGATATTGATTTCAGAAAGAAGACTTAGAGAGAGAGAGAGAGAGAGAGAGAGAGAGAGAGAGAGAAGAATGGGCCATGGAAGCTCGAAATCGAACGATACCGAACCTTCTGAATCCGAAGTCAGTCGTCTTCGTCGTTTCCGAAACCGATTACGATCGAACCGCGGTAATAGCGGTTCCCGTTCGAATTCACATGCCAAGAACATCGAAGCTGAAGATTTCGCTGGAATCGTTCGAATCAAAATCATCAGCGTACATCTCTTCTTTCTCAAATTTTAAAACCATTATATATATATATATATATATATATATATATATATATATATATATATATATATATATAAAATTAATTAATTGATTAATTTTCTTTCAATTTGTTGCTGTAGGCTGAGATGAAGTTTAAGGACAAGTGGTTTGCTTGTCTCTCTGTAGGGGAGCAAACTTTTCGGACACCAACTTCAGAACAGTTAAGTAAACGAATACAAACTGCGGTTTCTATTTCTACTTTTAATTCGTAGCCAATATTTAGGTTGAATTTGATTCTTCGTAGCAGAGAAATGGGGTTGAATTCGATTCCCTATGTCACTGGTGAGAAGTGTTATAATGGCTTCCATGTTCCTTGGTATTTACTTTTAGTTTTTGTTTGATAAATGTCAAATATTTGTGGAAAAGAAATTTAGTTTCCATATGCATGGTTTTAATTATCGGCCATATCCGATACATATCAGCTGATATGTATCGGGTTAGGTCCCGTCTGATATGGATATATTCCCTGATTCTATTTGAGGCCAAATATGGGATCAAACAGGTCAAATATCGCACTATATCGGCCCATATCGGGTTAAACATGTCAAATATCGGACTATATTGGCCCATATCGGGTTTTATATGTCTCGGACAAAATACCAAAAATGTCCTTGCACAAAAAAATTATTTTTGTATAATTTTTATTTTATTTTAAAAATAAAAAAGGTGCTTGATTGTTGGCCGGTTTGACCATAACACACGCATGCGCACGCGCACAAATACTCCCTTCAAGCTGATTCGCTCGTGTAGCACAAAATATGAAGCAATCATTTCAACAACTTCATTACCACAATGAAACCGCTAATAGGAAAACCAAGCTTCGATAAGAGAGAGCGAAGCTATACAATAAAATCGCATAAGTGCTATGAGCAATAACTCTATGCTGCTCAAAACGTTATTTGAAAACAACAAACATATCGCTTCTTACTATTTCAGGAAACCAAGTTGCCTCCAAGAAATACACAATAACATGATATGTTATGACAGTTTGTGACAAAACATGCCCAATCTACTTTCGTATACCCAGAAATGCTCATGTGACTATGAGATCGATATACCAAAAAATGACTAGATTTGATAAATACCAAAGAGTGAAGAATAATAACAAGATGCGAGGTGCGAGGAACAAGGATAAACTAGCTCACTAAGTTGACAAAGAGTGTAATGTCTGGTCTTGTGAGAATAAGATCGATCAAGCGTCCCACTAACTTTTGATACTCTTGTGGATTTGGAAGCATATCAACATCATTATCATGCGAGGAAAACGTCTAATCCATAGGTGAAGTAGCTGGCTTATACCCAAGCATTCCAGTGCCACTAAGAAGATTAATTGCATACTTCCTTTGAGAGAGGAAAATCTCCTTCCTGGAGAGAGCAACCTCTAGTTCACGGGAGTACTTTAGGCTATCTAGATCCTGTACTTCAAAATTACGACTCAGCTCACACTTCACATGAGTAATAAAAGAAAGATCATCTTTTGTGAGAATAATATAATCAATATATACAAAGAGAATAGTAGATTCAGTAAGAGCTAGAAGGAATGAAGACTGTAGAATCAGAGTGAGACCTCTAAAACTGGCGCGGGACAACGACCCTAGAATGGGTGACTATGATTTTAATACAAATTTTGCCGAAATTAAATAAATTAACTCAAGTTTAATCGCAAAATTATCCTTGGTACCTTTAGAGTCTGCAAAAATTTGAAAGGTAGATCACACGAGATCCGGATAGGGTCCAGTCCGATGCACAAGTGCGTTTAGAGTTGTGGCGAGATCGGCTTAGAGATAGGACTCTAGCTTTTCGAGGCTTAGGCGCTCGTCTTCAGTCCGATATAGATTCACGGATTCCAATTGGGTTGTGAAAAAGATTTACGTTTTGTAAAAGGATTATGTCTTTCAGATTGATTTATGGTTTTGGAAAGGGGTGTGGGCTTTGTGTGGTTTATTGACGGGGACGCCACTTACATGAACATTGGATTCGGACCGCACCGGTTCTATCGGCGTCGGAAGAAGGGTAGAGGAAGCCCGAGTATCGTAGCCTCAGAGGAGGAACTGACACAAACCGCGAGGAGAGAAACGCTGCACGTGAGGAGAACGGCGCAAAAAACCCTCGTGCGAGCAAGTACTTAAAATCGCTCGAACGAGCATCGCGCGAGCGATGATAAAACTCGCGCGAGCGAGCCCGTAAGACGGGATTTCATGCGAAAACTTTCTTTTTGTGTTTTATTAGTAGTAGAACTCCTTTATTTCAAAATTAATTATTGGTGGCCTATATATAGAGGCTTGTAAACACTTTTTAGTTAGTTGATTGATTATTTGAATGCTTTTATGCTTGAGTAATCTTTGCCTGAGATGGGTTTGGTGTGAGGCCAAGGGAGTGATTCCCAAAAGCCATTGTTATCTTCTCTATTCTATTTGCTACTTTCGATCTGTGTTTGTTTTCTAAACTGTAGCCTAATTGTTTCCTTGTGATCCCCAAAACCCAAAACCCAAAACCACACAAAGCCAATACCCTTTCCAAAACCATAAACCGATCTAACAGCCGTAAGCCTTTTACAAACCCTAATTCTCTTTTACAACCTAATTTGGAATCCGTGAATCTACATCGTATCGAAGACGAGCGCCTAAGCCTGGAAAAGCTAGAGTCCTATCTCTAGGCCGATCTTGCCTCGACTCTAAAAGTACTTGCGCATTGGACTAGACCCTACCTGGATCTCGTGTGATCTATCCATCCGAATTCTGCAAAACCCTAAAGGTATCAAAGATAATTTTGCGATTAAACTTGATTTAATTTCATTAATTTCGACAAAATCTGCATAAAAATCATATTCCGCATTTTAGGGTCTCCGTCCCGCGTCATTTATGGCTTCAAAAGGTTGAGGGTTTGGGATCGAAAGGAAACAATTAATCTAAGATTTCGAAAAGCAAACATAGATCGAGAAATAGCAAATATAATAGATCAACGCAATTTGAAGACAAAAATAAATAAGAAGATATGTGAGAATCACTCCCTTGGTCTCACACCAAACCCATCACGGGGAAGAAGCCTCTCTCTTCACAAAGCAAAAGCTCTCATTCAATAATCAATCAACTAACTATATTGTTTAGCTTAAGGACCTTATATAGTAGGTCTTACAATAAAAGAAAACCCTAAAACGAATATTAAATAAAAGACAAATAAACCCCTAAAACTTAAGTTCGAAACTAGACTTCTAAAATAACTCGGCGCGATTTTGATCGATTGAAATTGAAATTCGATCGATCGAAAGTGAAAATCGATCGATCGAAATTCATATATATAAAATATCGCCGTCGACATTCGATCGAATTTAAATTTCAATCGATCGAAATTTTCGATCGATCGAGTATATGATTCGATCGATCGAATTTGCCTTGTGCTCCTCCTTCAATTCTCCAGAATTTTCATCTTTGCCTAGATCTGACTTCCATTCCTCTTCTTCTTTCTACGCCGGTAGAAACGATACGGTCCGAATCCAATGTCCATATATGTGGCGTCCCCGTCAATTCCCCTGGACCAAAAAGGTTTCATCACCGATGAAACGCGCTCGTGGTGGATGCCTAGCAGGTCGGGGTTCAGGCGGCGAACTTCATTCTCGTGGACCCACGTGTTTTCGGACTCCGGTTTGCTGACCCATTTAACCAAGTACTTTTGGAATCCCCCGTCATGTGTAGAGACGGCATGATCATTGATTATATCCTATATCTCATCTGTTCTATGTCTGCTTGGGGAAGGAAGAGGTATAGGTTGCAAGGTTGGATTGGGGCTGGGACTAGGAGGTGGCTGGAGTGGATTTTCGAGAGGTGGGGTGAAACCCAAGTAAGGAACCAAGTCCTCCATATTGAACGTTGAACTAAGTCATTAGGACCACTCTTAGCCAAAATTCTAAAAGGCCCTGCGCCTCGTGATTGGAGTTTCTTTGCGGATCCCGATGGGAACCGTTTAGGCCTAACCCGAACCATCACATAATCACCCACGTGGAATTATTTAGAACGCATGTGAGCATCTGCAGATAATTTATATTGACGGTTGCTTGAATTAATTTTTTGTTTAATTTCGGCATGCAACTTATGAATGTGTTGTGCAAATGCATCGGCGGACTTTGACACTCTATGGGATGTAGACATGGGGATCAAGTCTAATGGGGTCCTAGGCTTATGACCATGTACTACCTCAAAAGGACTCATGCCTATGGACCTATTGATAGAATTATTATAGACAAACTCAGCTGTGGGTAAAATGACATCTCAGGTCCTAACATGATCACCGACAAGACTACGACGGAGATTCCCAAGGCTCCTATTGGTGCTTTTGGTTTGGCCATCCGTTTGAGGGTGGTAAGCTGTCGAGAATTGGCACAATGTGCCCATCATGTGCAAAAGGGTATTCCAAAAATAGCTAGTAAATTTAACATCTCTATTAGACACAATGATTTTGGACAACCCATGAAGACGTATTATCTCCGCGAAAAATAGTTTAGCAATATGAGATGCATTGGAGGTTTTGGAACAACGAATGAAGTGGGCCATCTTGGAAAATCGGTATCGGTCCATTACGACATAGATGGAGTGGTGCTTCCTAGGGGTCTTAGGAAGTCCAAGCACGAAATTCATTGAGAGGTCTTGCCACAGTGTGTGTGGCACGGGTAACGGGGTATACAAGCCGGTATTTTGTTTGGTCTGTTTTGACACTTGGCAAGTACGACAATGTTTGACAACCCAGACGACATCTCTCATTAGGTTAGGCCAAAAGAACCTATCCTCTACGAGCGCAACAGTTTTATTACGCCCGAAATGTCCGGTCATCCCTCCAGCATGTAACTCCCAAATGAGAAAGTCACGCAATAAAGTGCGAGGGATGCAAAGGCGATTGCCTTTAAACAAGTACCCATCTTGGATGGTGTACACGAAGTGTGTGCTGGTTGGGTTTCTAAGGAGAGCAATGTACTCAACCCCAAAATCTGGGCAATTGGGGTACTCATCCTTTAGTCGTTCGAACCCGACGACCTCGGTGCTCATGGAGTGCAAAGTCGCCACTCGACGACTAAGTGCATCAGCAGCCCTGTTTTCAGTACCAGCCTTATGCTTTAATACGAATGTGAACCCTTGAAGGTACTCAACCCACTTTGCATGTCTTAGGTTCAACTTTTTCTGTGAAGCAAGAAAGCGTAAGGCTTCATGGTTAGAGAACAACACAAATTCCTGCAGTCTAAGGTGATGCTTCCAGTACCAAAGAGATCGAACGACCGCATAGAGCTCCTTGTCATAGGTGGAGTATTTTTGTTTTGCCTCGTTAAGTTTTTCACTAAAATAGGCCACATGGTGACCCTCTTGGCTAAGCACTCCTCCTATGCCTACACCCGATGCGTCGCATGCGACTTCAAAGACTTTAGAAAAGTCCGGCAATCGCATGACGAGTGCACTACTCATTCGTTGTTTGATCTCAACAAAGGCTTTCGTCGCTGCTTTACCCCATTTAAAGTCTCCCTTTTTCATGCAATCTGTAATTGGGGCCATAATGGTGCTAAAGCTTCTGATGAAGCGACGATAGAAAGTAACTAAACCATGGAAGCTGCGGATATTGTATATGTTCTTAGGTTCGGGCCACTCCACAATGGCTCTAACCTTTTCGAGGTCCGCGACCATTCCATTGGCCGAGGTAATGAATCCCAAGAAGACAACGGAAGGTTGCATGAAGGTGCACTTCTTGAGATTTGCAAACAACTTCTCGCCTTTGAGGGTTTCACAAACAAACCTAAGGTGGTTTAAGTGTTGATCCTTGTCATGACTATAGATCAAGATGTCATCGAAATAAACAACAAGGAATTTGCCTAGAAACGACCTCAACACTTGGGCCATGAGTCGCATGAAAGTACTCGGGGCGTTAGAAAGCCCAAATGGCATGACCATCCACTCATAAAGACCATCCTTAGTCTTAAAGGCGGTTTTTCACTCATCACCAGGGCGGATGCGGACTTGATGGTAGTCACTTTTAAGGTCTATCTTCGAAAAGATAGTGGCACCAACCATCATATCAAGCATGTCATCGAGTCTTGGTATGGGAAATTGATACTTAACCGTAATCTTATTAATTGCACGGCTATCCACACACATGCGCCATGTACCATCTTTCTTAGGATTGAGTAGGGCAGGTACGACACACGGGCTCATGCTCTCTTGGATGAACCCCTTCTGAAGGAGCTCATAGACTTGCCGAGTCAACTCGGTGTGCTTAACCGGATTCAACCTATAGTGGGGCAGGTTCGGTAAGGTAGATCCAGGAACCAAGTCTATTGTGTGTTGGATATCACGCAGGGGAGGGAGTTCATTTGGTAAGCCTTTAGGGAAGACATCCGTAAACTCTTTTAAAATCGGCTCAACCTCGTTGGGACACTCGCTCACTGACTCGGGAGCACTCTCTACGGTGACAACTACATACACCACACTCTCTTCTATCGATGCTTTCTCGAACTCAGAATGACTCACAATATTAATGGATTTAGAAGACTAGCTCTTCTTTTCGACGGTGTTGGTCAAAGGGTGTAAAGTGATCTTTTTGCCCTTATGCATGAACGTGTGTATGTTTGATTGACCAGAAAGAGTCACATCCATGTCGTAGAGCCACGACCTTCCCAAAATGATATGGCCCACATCCATTAGCACCACATCGCACCATAAGGTGTCTGAATAAGAGCCTAATTGAATCGGTACACGACACCTTTTCGACACGGGAATGGATGAAGAATTAACCCATGCGACTTTATAAGGTCTCGGGTGGGCTTCAGGTGTAAGCCCTAAGCAGCGTACTGCATGGGTTGATATTACGTTGGTACAACTACCGCTATCCACGATGACCCTACAATTCTTTTCACCAAATCTGGCAAAGGTGTGGAAGATGTTCTCCTTTCGCCAGTCATCCTTTTCATCCCGTTGAGGCTGTGTAAGGGCACACCTCACAACTAAAGCATGACCAATAGCATCACCCTCCTCATCACTGGGTGTGCTAACCGGTTCAAATACTTCTTCTTTAGCCACTACCTCATCATCATCCTCCTCTCCCTCAATGAAGAGACTCCTTTGGGGTTCTTTCGTAGGGCATTGGGCGGCAAAATATCCCATCCCATGACATTTATAGCGCTTTACTTGATAATTAACCCTTGAGGATTCTCCGACTACACCTTTTCCCTTTTTAAACCTAGAATTGGTAGGGGCGGGTTGTGTAGGCTTGGGAGGAGGATTAAATCGTCCCTCACCGAATCGTTGACTGCTATATTGTGACTCGGTCCTCTTCACCACCGTAGTTTTCAAGTACCGTTCAAAATCTTGCACAACGGCATAGCATCTTTCAAGAGTTTCTACGGGGTGAGAAATCAACTCTTTTTGCAAATCAAGTCGCAATCCAGTGCGGAATCTAGAGAGAGTGATTTCAAGGTCTTCTGATACTTTTGCCCTCATCATGAACTTTTTGAATTTGGGAATATAATTGGTCACGGGCATACCACCTTGACGTAAATTTTGCCACTGGTCGAGGAGGCGTTGGTGGTATGATAAAGGAACATACTTCTCTGTAAGGCGTTTCTTCATATCGTCCCAACGGGTAATGGGAGGATAACTCGCGTTCACCCTAATGCGCTCAACATTGAGCCAGAAAAGCCGAGCTTAACCAAACAACTTCATTTTTTAGCGAGTCTAATGCAACGGTCATCATTCATGGCATACCAATCAAAGTGTTGGTCCATGTCGGAAAGCTAATCGAGGAAGACGGTAGGGTCCATTCTTCCATCAAAAGTCGGAATTTCAACTCGGACATTCTTGAGGAGTTGAACTTCGGGGTCATAGTCATCTCTACGATGATCCCTACGGTTCCAGTTGCCTTGACGACCATTACGTTCAAAGTGATGACACTCACGCTCTTGGTGTTGATTTTCCAGCCCATCTATCGCTTCCAGTTGGTTGATTCGATCACGTAATCTATCATTACCAATTCCTAGGGATGTTTGGGCTTGCTCTATGGTATTCAGACGTGCATTAATCGCACCCAATTCTTCTCGCATAGCTCTAAGAGTATTAAGAATCTCATTCGAAGTCATGGTGATCACAAGCATGGATCAAAATATCGTCTGATACCGATACGTATCGAACGATACGTATCGGTATTGGACTAGGACGATACGGTACATTCAATGTACCGTATCGTCCAATTTGTGTGGGAAGGCCCGGACGATACATTCAATGTATCGTCCGGTAAGTTATTGTTCCGATACGTATCGGTTTGGAGCTCGGACGATACGTATCGGAAACTCGAGATGGTTCTAATATGAAATGCAATATGAACTCACAAAAGAAGACAATGCAATAAAATAAATATGACAAGCAAATATGCCCTAACCAGAAAACCTAGGGCTCTGATACCAAAACTGACGTAGGACAACGACCCTAGAATGCATGACTATGATTTTAATGCAGTTTTTACCGAAATTAAATAAATTAACTCAAGTTTAATCGCAAAATTATCCTTGGTACCTTTTGGGTTTGCAGAATTTTGAAGGGTAGATCACACGAGATCCGGATAGGGTCCAGTCCGATGCGCAAGTACGTTTAGAGTTGCGGCGAGATCTGCCTAGAGATAGGATTCTAGCTTTTCCTAGCTTAGGAGCTCGTTTTCAGTCCGATGTAGATTCACATATTCCAATTGGGTTGTGAAAAGGATTTACGGTTTGTAAAAGGCTTATGGCTTTCAGATCGATTTATGGTTTTGAAAGGGGTATGGGCTTTGTGTGGTTTATGGCTTCAAAAGGTTGAGGGTTTGGGATTGAAAGGAAACAATTATTCTAAGATTTCGAAAAGCAAACACAGATCGAGAAATAGCAAATATAATAGATAAAAAATAAATAAGAAGATATATGGGAATCACTCTCTTGGTCTCACACCAAACCCATCGCGGGGAAGAAGACTCTCTTCACAAAGCAAAAGCTCTCATTCAATAATCAATCAACTAACTACATTGTTTAGCTTAGGACCTTATATAGGAGGTCTTACAATAAAAGAAAACCCTAAAACGAATATTAAATAAAAGACAAATAAACCCCTAAAACTTAAGTTCAAAACTAGACTTCTAAAACAACTCGGCGCAATTTCGATCGATCGAAATTGAAATTCAATCGATCGAAAGTGAAAATTGATCGATCGAAATTCATATATATAAAATATCACCGTGGACATTCGATCGATTGAATTTAAATTTCGATCGATCGAGTATATGATTCGATCGATCGAATTTGCCTTGTGCTCCTCTTTCAATTATCCAGAATTTTCATCTTTGCGTAGATCTGACTTTCATTCCGCTTCTTCTTTCTACGCCGGTAGAAACGATGCGGTCCGAATCCAATGTCTATATATGTGGCGTCCTCGTCAAAAACCCACCCCATGTCAATAATAATTCCTCTAAAATGATGAAACCACACTCTGGTGAATACATCAAGTCATAGATCGACTTACAAAGTCGACATACTTTCCCTGTCTCCCCCTGAAGCAAGAAGCCAGGTGGAGGATCCATGTACACCTCGTTAGTGAGATGTCCTTTGTGGAAGGCATTGTTCACATAAAACTGATAGAGTGGCCAATTCTGAATGACAATATCATTCATAAAAAAAAATGAATGGAGGTGAACTTAGCTACATAGAGCAAATGTAGCCTCATAGCAAATTACGTAGGTTTTAGCGAAAACTATTTTAATAAAACAAGCTTTGTACCAAGACAGAATCATCAAGATTATGTTTCCAAGCGAAAACTCATTTGTATCCAACAATTTTCTTCCATGAAGGAAGAGTAACTATTTCCCAAGTTTGATTGTTCTGCAAGGCATTTATCTCATCAATTGTATCGATTTTCCAAGCTCAATGGTCTAGGGTGATATGAACAGTACAAAGCAAAGTGATGATTTGGATACAGGCTTAATACGACGAGCAAAAGAGTCGGTAAAAAACGACAATGTACAAAAAAGTTCAAAAAAGAATAGGAAAAAATTGGAAAGTAAGAAAACTATAAACATAATTCAGAAAAACGAAAATGTTTGGGAAAAAACATAAAAATTAGGGGAAAAGGAACAAGTCGAAAAAACAGGAAAAAGTTGGGAAAGCGGGTTTAATACGCGCATTTTATGTTTAGAAGATGAAATACGTGTTTTAAACTGAAATACATTTTTTTTCTTTAAAAGTAGGAGTACAATATGAGCTTACATATTGTAACAATAATATGTGTATTAAAAAAGACCCATTTTCTGTGACGATGGTTCAGAGGACGGTACAATATCATAGTTGAAAGAAAGGCCCTTTAGGATGGAGAAACACTCTTATAATACATAATGTAAGAGGGTTAAGAAAATCTTACAATTGACAAAATATGAGCAAGAGAAGAAATTTTTTATTTTAATTAATCAAATAGAGATCAATTGTAACCGATGAAAGGCCTTTTGAAGGCCACACAATCTAACAATAATCTCCAAGGTCGCTCGGTGCCATAGCCAGCTGATGGTATTGCTAGAGTCACCCTCAATTCATAGTCTTGATGCACTGGTCATTGGAAGGAAGGAAACACCAATCCAAAGGGCTTCCACCTTTGCATCAATCACAATAGTGGTTCGCATTAGACCAGAGAAAGATAAAATCTTTCTCCCTCTTTCTTTCCTAGTAATGCCAACAATCTTAGCTGGTTCATAATCATCTCTGCCACAGTCATCAAAATTGAAGTTGGTCCAACTTTCAGGATGTTCAATCCATACCAGCCTTGCCTTAAGTTCAGATTATTGCGTCTACATACTTCTCTCTAATCAGATACAATATTGACAGTCCTTGAAAGCATTTTTGAAGTCATACTCAGTCTAAAACCTCCACGATTGCTCTATTAAATGTTATTAGTGCCTATGAACCACAAGTTGGACTTTGTGAAAACGTGAACCGAGAATGTTGACAATCGATGGATGAACTAGTACAAGGCATACCCAATAGTTAAAGCATAGTGATTGGAGGCGACTTTAATGGACACGTATGGAGGGTGAGAAACGGATATGAAAGGATACATGGAGGATATGGTTTTGGTGAAAGGAATTAGATTGAGAGAGCTATTTTAATTTTGCAGTAGCTTTTGACTTGGCAATAACAATTAACTTTTTCAAAAAGAAAGACGAGCATCTTATAATTTTCAGGAGTGGGCCAAATAGAATTCAAATATATTATTTCTTAGTAAGGCAAAGAGAGTGGGCAAACTGCAAGGATTGCAAAGTCGTCCAGCGAAAGAGCCTTACGATACAACATAAATTTAATAGTTTTGGATGTTTAAATCAAGAGCCAAATGACTAAAATATGACAAAGGAACCTCCTAAATTAAAATGGTGGGAATTAAAAGGCACAAAATAACAACCTTTAAAGGTAAAACGAGTGACCAATGAGGATTGACTAAATGAGAACAAATGACGCAATGCTTTAAACAAGTTGTTGAGGAGGTGCTCTGAGAATTCAAAGGAACAAAAGGTGTACAAAAAGAAACATGGTGGTGGAATGCAGACATTCAAAAGTTAATTGTCGAGAAGAAGTATTTGAAGGAATGACAAAGAACAAGAGCTACAGATAATCTTGAAAGATACAAACTCACCAAAAGAGAAACTAAGAAAGCAGTGCATAAGTATGAGGCATATGACAATTTATAGCCTAGGCTGGGAATGAAAGGAGGGAAATAAATCTATAAACTGACCAATATCAGAGAAAAGAAAACTAGAGATCTCGACTAAGTATGGTGCATTGGAGACGGGGATCAAAGGACCTTAGTAAAAGAGGATTAGATAAAAAATAGATGACAAGAATATTTTAAAAATTTGTTATAGAAATAATATACGAAGGAAGTAGATAAAAAAGAACCAAATCAAGGGATGATCAACAAAATATCGAAAGTTGAAGTAAAAGCAACCTTAGCAAAGATGAAGAAAATAAGAGCATCAGGACCAGATGAAATACCTATATTAGTTTGGCTTATGTTGGGAGAGAATGGACTAAATTGATTAACTAAATTATTTGATAAACTGCGAAAGAAAAAAAAAAACTTGAGGAATGGAGGAAGAGCATTGTGGTTCCTTTCTATAAGAACAAATGAGACATTCAAAACTGTGCCAACTATCAAGACATTAAACTAATGAGCAGACTATGAAAATTTGGGAAAGAATAGTAGAACAACAACTAAGGCAAGAATCAAATGTATCAGAAAACCAGTTTCGATTTATGCTGGGAATATCAACAACGACAGCTATTTTCCTATTGCAACAACTTATGGAGAAGTTCAGAGAGAGAAGGAAAAAGCTACAAATGGTCTTTATTGATTCAAAGGAGGCTTATGATAGAGTGTCGAGACAGATAATCTGGTGGACGCTGAGGAGGAAATGCATCCCAAAGTTATATATTAAGATTATCCAAGACATGTATGAGAGTGCGGTAACTAGTGTATGAATAACGTGTGGAGAGACGAGTGAGTTCCTTGCCATAGTTGAGTGTTGAAGTTTAGTCCCATATTAGGTAAATTATAGTTTTGTCTCTCCCCTTATAATATCCTAGGCCCCTCCACTCATAGCCAATTGGTTTTGAGATGGGTGCCTAAATTTATCATGGTATCAAAGCAAGCCTTTCTCCACTCCACACCACCCAGTTCAATTGCCCACTTGATTTCGCTCAATCCCGCCAACACGTGCGGGGGTTTGTTGAAGTTTAGTCCCCTGGGTCTCTCCACTCATTGCCAATTGGTTTTCAGATGGATCCCAAAAACCAATTGGCTATGAGTGGAGGGGCCCATGATATTATAAGGGGAGAGACAAGGCTATAATTTACTTGATATGGGACTAAACTTCAACACTCCCCCGCACGTGTTAGCGGGATTGAGCCAAATCACGTGGACAATTGAACTGGATGACGTGGAGTGGAGAAAAGTCTGCTCTAATACCATGATAAATTTGGGTATCCATCTCAAAACCAATTGGCTATGAGTGGAGCGGCTCAGGATCTTATAAGAGGAGAGGCAAGGCTATGAATACCTGACGTGGGACTAAACTTCAACATTAGGCTGTGTTAAGGATCTGCCTCGTGGCCTTATTTGTTTGACCTGTTCATAGAAGAATTTACCATAGACATATATGAAGAGATCCTTTGGTGCATGCTATTTGCGTTTGACGTAATATTAATAGACCAAACAGGAAAGAAATAAATGATAAGTTGGAATTATGGAGAAAATATTTGGAGTCAAGTGATCTGAAAATTAGTAGAACAAAGACATAATACATAGAGTACAAATTTAGTGAACATGATGGCTTGAATGAGGATTTAATAGAAAATCATTTAGTGTCCCATTGTCATAGATTTCGTTATTTAGGCTTTACTTTACAATCAAATGGTGGATTTGAAGAGGACAACTCAAATAGGATTAATGCAGGGTGAATGAACTGGAGGCAAGCAAGCAGAATATTGTGCGACCCAAGTTTTCCACTTAGATTGAAGGGATGTTTTTATAAGACAACTGTTGACCTACCATATTATATGGTGTGAAATGTTGGGTTACGAGAAAGTGACAAGAAGATAAGAGTACATATTTCCGAAATGCTTATGTTGAGATGGATGTGTGGAGTAATATGAAAGGATAGAATTCAAAACGAGTACATAAGAAAAAATTTGAGAGTGTGACCTGCAAAGGAAAAAATTACGGATTGTCGCTTGAAGTTGTTTGGACATGTTCATCGGAGGCATGAAGCAGAGCCTGTACATAGGGTTGTGAAGCTACAAGCACGAGGAAGTAGGAGGTTGGGAAGCTACAAGCATGAAGCAGAGCCTGTACGTAGGTTGTTTGGACATGTTCAGTGAAGGCCAGAGGGAAGCCTTGAGAAAGGATATGAAGGAGCAAAGTTTTTTTTTTTTTTTTTGATCGGTAATAAGCAATATATATTGATAGCAGCAAGATGCTGATGAAATGCAATACAAGAGGACACGACCAAAAAACCGCAATGGCAAAGTCCAAAACGCCCCCCCCCCCTCCCCTTTAGCAACCCAACACCACATCAGATCACAGACCTGCTTCATGATCATCTCTACCGGTTGGCATTTTTGTTCGAAAATTCTGCGATTTCTTTCCCTCCACAGGGACCAAAACACAACATAAGGCGCGACCTTCCAGTAAACAGATCTACTCCCATCGACGAGGCCAGACTTCCACATCAGGAAATGAGAAAGGGGGGTCGCCGGCTTGACCCACTCTATACCAAAGGATTTAACAATAAGGCCCCATATTTCATGGGCCACCGTACAATGCAACATAAGATGAGCAGCTGACTCCTCCTCTTTGTGACACATAACGCAGCAATTCTGTAAATCTCTCCCCCGACGGATGAGCTGGTCGAGGGTAAGAATTCGGTCTTTGAACATGGTCCATGTAAAGAACTTAATTTTAGCCGGGATTGGTGCCTTCCACAGCCCGGCCCCTGCACACCTGATCAAGGGTCTAGTAGATAGTAGCTTGTAGTAGGACTTAACCGAGAACGAGCCCTCTTTATTTGGGTACCACCTTCGCTGATCGTGACCAGCCATGTTGCGCTGGGATCCATAAACCAGCATCAGCAGGTTGGAGAAAGATGTCACCTCGTCATCCCTCAACATCCTTCTAGTGGAAATCGTCCACAATCTCCCCCCCTCATTCTCCGAAACGAACTCATCGATCATGCCATGGGGATTCACCGAGATGGAGAAAATATCCGGGAAAGAATATTTTAGGGGTTTGCGTTCCACCCAACTATCCTCCCAAAAACGAATCCGGGTGCCACAGCCCCAACTGTAGCTCAGACCTCGAGAGAAGTATTTCCAGGTACTGCACAGAGCCTTCCACCAAGCCGAGTTGCCTCTGTGAGAAGAAGCCGAGATACCCCAGTTACCGATCGCAAAGTTACAGAGTGCTTAATCTCGATTAGAAACGAGTGGAGAAATAGGACTCGCAAAGCCGACCCCAAATAGATGGGATAAGGCTGATGATGAAGATGATGATTACAGGCCTTACGTTGAAAACTCTCTCTCTCTCTCTTAATAATCAAATTGCCTTAATCACTGTAAGAAACTCTCTCTCTCTCTCTCTCTCTCTTAATACTCTCTTTTATTGGAGTATTGACACTTGGGCCATTCCAAGCTTTCCCTTGTCCCGCGAGAGAAGTCTAATACTTTATATATGAAGGGAATACATTGGTTCCATTTTGATTCAATTTTTTCCAAATTTCTTGTAATTTTGTAATGGGAGCAGCTAGTTGCAGATCAACTATTTCATTGCCATCCACTTAAAAATTCCCTATTGTTATGTTTAATCAAAACTTCCATATTGGGGGGCCATATTGTTGTATTTTATTTTTGAGACAACATTATCTTGCGCTTTCTTCGATTTTTCTCTTTCTGTAACTATGATGTGATTATGCTTAGTTTATTAATATATATCAACAATTTAATAAAAAAAGAGAAAGAAAACCATTTAAACTGAAGACCCTTTTCCTTTTTAAGGTATAAGCATTTGATGTAGTAAACCCTTCCTTTTGTAGAAACTACCACTCTAAAGGAAGTTACATGTTGGAATATCTAGGAAATTTTGAGAATTGTTTCATTATGTTTTGGTCTAACATTTGGTTTAGGAAATGCCAAAATTGTTTTTATCAAAAAAATAAGTTCTTTGTTGAAAAAAAGGTAAAAAAATTGTAAGGAAAAAGGGTAAGTCTCGATACTGGTATGGTGTAATCTAATGAAATTGGGGTGCTGTTGAAGTTTAGTCCTACATTGGGTAAATTATAGCCTTGTCTCTCCCCTTATAATATCCTAGGCGCCTCCACTCATTGCCAATTAGTTTTAAGTTGGATGCACAGATTTATCATGGCATCAGAGCAGGCCTTTCTCCACTCCACGTCACCCATTATAGTCCCACAGGTGCTACTTTCTAGAATTTTACAGGATGCCATGATATTGAATTTTCTCTCTCTAAGATCTGTAGGTAACTCAAAGTTTGACACTTTGATTATGATGGGAGATGTAGTCTATAAAATCCCTTGAGGTCCTACTCCCAATTTTACTTGGATATGGATATTAATAATATGGACAATGTTCATTAAGTAGGGATATGATTCAATGCTTTTTGAAATCCATGACATGAATACATATATTGGTGTCCATGTTATTCATAGTATAGTATACAATATCTATATCTATATATCTATATATCTATATATATATATATATCTATATATATATATATATATATATATATATATATATATATATTTTTTTTTTTTTCATAGTCTCTATTGTATAACACTTTATAACATTCTTTGTGTACTTGTTTTATGACAACATATATAAGAATTTTGTAGCTTCTAAGGAACTTGAACCTAATACAATAAGATATGGATCAACTTATACCATAAATAGTACCCTAGGTATCCATATTAGGTCGATACCATTATACAAATCATAAACCAGTATTGGAGTGCCGTAGCCCTTTCTAGTGCAAGAGTATCTAAACTAGGTTGATGAGCTGATTCATAACAATAACCTAGTCTCTACTAGGGGTGGACTATACTGACAAACCCTGATGGGCCCTTTTTAGCATTGGATCACCGTGCTCGAGAAGCGTTACAAGAAAATTTGACACTCATCTAAGTTTTCTCCGTTGGAACTTATACACGATACGTGCAATTTTTCCAAACATGCATGGGTTGGACAATTGGATGAAAAGGTGTTTGATGTGCTAAATTACTTTCAAGCTTTATAATGTTTTCATATTTGTTTATCTTTTTAAGTACTATAAGTGGATATATTTGGAAATCTCAAAAGTCAAAACCTTGGGTGTTTCATATAGTTTTATTTTTTGTTTATAAAAGACTATGATTATATGCTCCTTGAGGCTCCATGATTTATATGATGATTCTTGCTCAGTCCTCCGTAAGTATTAGCTATGTATCACCTTATACTAGAACCTTTTTATATATCCATTCTGGTTGGATTGACCACTTTAATTGATTAATAAGCTGCATTAAACTCATTTTGACTACCCACATGCTTTTATCTCTCCCATTCATCTATTTTATGTAATTGAGGATCTGTTAATCTTCTTGACATTTTGCTGACACTTTGTTTAAATGTGGTGGCCTTCCACTAGATTTGATTTAACTACCTGCGTTTTTTAAAAGTATATGTCTATTATATTTATCTCAAGTAATGTCAGGATTTTATAGCTTTCTTGAAATTTTGCTGATACTTTCTTTTATTTACATTTGGTGCTTATGCATATTGCAGCACAAACAAGCCTGTTTGGAAATCTGTGAGTAATTTGTTAGCTCAAGTTATATGTGCATCAATGTTCTTTTTCTTATATATATATATATTAATCATTACAATAAGGGACCCGACTCTCCTGACCGTCATTTAAACACCAAAATGGTGCTTAAATGGTCTTACACCATTAATGGTTTAAGATGTGGGTGAGCCGTACCATCAAAGTCATAGATCATAGATCAAAGAGCAACAGGCCCAAAATGGTGTTTAGGGAGATTTAAATCATCAGATGTTTTGACTATAATATCAACCGTTGGTTTTAGTTTTAATGGCTGATATTGAAGTTCATCAATCGGATGGTTCACATCCATTTGTAGGCATGTGTCTTTGGGCTGCGATAGGTTCCAATCTGGATTGCCGCTTGGAAAAATTTAGATTGGTTACAGATGTGCACCACATGGTATAATGATAAATCACACTTCAATGGTATGAGATAAAAAGAGAAATAGGGACTATGCACCCCATGCAACTGCTCGCATTTTCACATGCCACATGGCATGATCAACCCAAAACAATTCCCGTTTTGGATTGATCAGCCATGGGACATGTGATTAATATATATATATATTTCAGCTTTCTTGACCTCCATTTGATGGGTCAAATGTAAGGTGATTATATGGTTGAAAATTTGGTCATATGAGGCTTTGCAAAATTGGGACGTTTGTAATTGCCCACATATTGGGAAAAATATCCAATTAACAAAATTACTCTATAACAAAAGATCACATTATCCTTCTACGGAAGGATAGCAAAATTGGGCTTGATATCAAACATTTAAAGCATTACAAATTTCCCATATGTTGTGGACATTCCATATTTTATATTTGGTGGTCTCTCATCTAATTTTTTTTGTTCTTCTTGCCTGAAAATTTCGTGAACATGAATGAGGTAGTCAGTTCTATATGGGGGGGTGATGAATTATCCATGATACTTGCTTGGGTTAAGTGTTACGAAGCCAAAACGAGTCATGTTTAACTTTTCATTAATTTCCCAAGTAATTGTCTGGAAAAGTTTTATGGTTCTTTTGTAACATTATTCATGATTGACAAACATATACATATAATATTCCAAAGATCTGAACATTGCTTTTGCTTTGTTGTCATCTTTGTAGGAAAAGAAAGTTTTATTGGAAACAAAGGGTCCTCATCTTGCAAGAATATCTGTTTTTGAGGTGTGTTCCACTTGAGTTTACTACCGATGCTTCTTTATTGTTTATTCTTGCTTCATTCTCAAATCTAGCAGGACTAATTACTTTAGAAGTGGCTGTTTAGCACTTAAAAAATGGTGTTGCTTGGACACTGAAATGTGGCTGCCTTTGAGTTAACCATTCTGGGAATTGTGTCACTTGGTGAAACTTTAGGGTCACCTTTGAGATGAATTCCCAATAAGAGGTTGTGAGTCATTCTGTTTTAGTATAAATCATTATTAACCATATATTTGATCACATATATATATATATATATATATATATATATATATATATATATATATATATATATATATATATATATATATATATGTTCCATGCGAGCCTTTTGTGCTTGTTTTCTTTCTGATTTAACTTTGTTGATATGTGTCCCCCTTGTAGTGGGTGACCACATTTTGTGTCCAAGTACGATCGCTGAAAAGGATGGTTTCTGTAAATGTATCATTTTGTGTAACTAACTTAATTGATACATGCCAAAGAATACTCGTTTATTGGCTCCATTAATATTTAGCTAAACTTTGCAGACTAATAGATTGTCCAAGAACAATCTGATCGGGTATTGTGAGATTGATCTCTTGAAAGTCCCTGGGGTAAGTTCTCTTTAGAAATGATAAGGATTTTGCACCATGATCATATGTCAACCATTTGAAATGATTTCTTGGTTCTCTGTGTTTTAGGGATCATGCTTAACCTAGTATATAACTATTGGCTTGATTGTTTTATTAACTTGAAAATTTTACAAAATCTTTCCAAGAGTAGAAATTCCTACACATCTATAAATGCAATTGTTGAAATGTGAAGAAAGAAATGGTGTTAGGACTGCACATGGATACTCCATGTCCAGTCCTATAATGGTAGTGAGAATACCTTTTGCATCACCCATGAGTATACTGAAAATGCCTCTTACCTTTTTAAGAAAATTCCACTGAAAGTGTTGGGTATCTGCTAAAGATGTAGAAGCTATAAAAGAGCCGTTGAGGCTACGACCAACTGTACAAAATTTGATATGGGTCAGTACAAGTTCCAATTAAATATAAGTGTTGTCATTCAATTCTATAAAGATACTCAAATCTCAATTAATACAAGATTTCTTGATGAAGATAAAATAACACTGATATGCATGTTATCATGTGCAATAAGTGATTTCCATTTTTCACGGTTGTCAATGAAGATGCTATCTTGGAATGTTCGAGGCACGGGTGATCAGGGGAAACGGGCTGGAATTCAGCAGGCGATCAAGTTTTTTAAACCTGCTCTGATCACTCTTCAAGAGACGAAGTGGGGCAGCTGCGATGGTAGGAAAGTGGCCTCTATCTTGGGAAGGGGCAACTGGGAATGGATCGGTGTCGACTCCATCGGTGCCTCGGGTGGCATTTTGGTGGCCTGGTCGTCGGTTCTGTTTGACAAACTTGACGAGGAATTGGGAGTTTTTTCAGCTTCAGTGGTACTGCGGGATAAAGCGTCAGGTAAAGTGTGGACATTTGCGGGCGTTTATGGACCTGCGTCGGATCGAGAGAAAGGCGATTTCTGGTTTGAGCTGAATGCAATTGCTGCCAGATGGGACCACCCTCTTTGTTTGGCTGGGGATTTCAACGCAATCCGATGGGACTTCGAGAAACGGGGCGGTCCAGCCAACGCTCGGGTCATGTGTGACTTTAATTCCTTCATCGCAGACTGGGGATTATTGGACCTGCCGATGTCGGGGGCCAGATTCACGTGGTCCAGCTTGCAGGAGGTACCGACGCTTAGCCGACTTGACAGATTCCTATGTAATAATGCGTGGCTTGAGCTGTTTTCGGGGGCCCGCTTGGAGGCCCATGCTCGTGCCATCTCCGATCATCGGCCGATTGTGCTCACGTGTGAGTCTGGGGGTAGGGGTCCGGCCCCTTTCCGGTTTGAAAATATGTGGTTATTGGACGGGGCGTTTCGGGAAAAGGTTCGGGGGTGGTGGGGTGAATCAGTGTCGAATGGGACTGCTCAATATCGGTTTTTGAATAAGTTACGCCGGTCTAAGGAAAGAATCAAAAGATGGAACAAGGAGGAGTTTGGTAACGTGCAGGCTAAGAAGGAGATGCTGCTCGACAAAATGGAAACCTTAGAGAAGCTGGAGGAAACCAGGGATCTATCCATGGAGGAGAGAGCCAAGCAAAGACTAATTGTGGGAATTTGTAAGGCTGAGGAAATCATGTGGAGACAGAAAGCGAAAGTTCGATGGTTCAAAGAAGGGGACGCGAATACCAAGTTTTTCCACGCTATTGCGAACGCTCGTAATAAAGCGAAGTTTTTAGGGATGATCACTGTTGATGGGGTGGCGCACGCTGGTCACCGAGATGTGCGTGATAAGATTGTCAATTTTACCATCGCCATACTCCGATGAAGGCCTATTATGGAGTTGGATCATGCATTTCGCTCTATCTCGGAGGACACTTGTAGTGAGGCTCCTTTATCGAGGAAGAAGTGTGGGCTGCGATCAGATCTGCTGGTCGTCACAAATCGCCGGGGCCGGACGGGTTTACCATGGATTTCTACCGCGTCTTCTGGGAGACCATTAAAGCGAACCTGCTCGAGGTCTTCCATGAGTTCCACTCCTCGGGTTTTATTGGGAGAGCACTTAACTCTACCTTTTTGACCCTTATTCCCAAGGCGCATGGGGCTGATGACATCTCCGACTACCGTCCTATTAGTCTCATTAACTGCGCCTACAAGATCATTGCGAAGGTATTGGCCAATAGGCTAAAGTGGGTTATGCCTACCATCATTACGGGTACTCAAGGGGCGTTTGTCTGCGGGAGACAGCTCCTGGACCTTGTCGCTGTGGCTAACGAGACCATTCACTCCGCCCATGAGCTACGCACCCCGGCCTTCGTCTGGAAGGTGGACATGGAGAAGGCTTATGACCGGGTCAGCTGGGATAACTTAGATTATATGTTGGGAAGGTTGGGGTTTGGGGACTTGTGGAGGAAATGGATGCGCGGGTGTTACTCCTCCCCCTGGTTCTCGGTGTTAATTAATGGGACTGCGGCGGGGTACTTTAAAAGCTCTAGGGGACTCCGGCAAGGGGATCCCTTATCTCCTTTCCTGTTTAATATTGTGGGGGAAGCGCAATCCGGTTTGCTTCATCGTGCTAGGATGTTGGATCAGATTAATGGTATTAAAGTTGGCCTGCAGGGAAGATGTATCACGCACCTTCAGTATGCGGATGATACTATATTATTTGGGAAAGCTGAGCAAGCAGAGTTTTGTGCTATGGCTGATGTTCTTTCCGTCTATGAAGCGGTGTCGGGCCAGAGGGTTAGCCTCCTTAAGTCGTCGGTATCGGGTATTCGGGTGGACGAGGACCTGCTGGTTTCCATGGCCGGATCCGTTGGTTGTCGCATTGAAAGTCTGCCTATTACTTACTTGGGTTTGCCCCTCTCTATCAGAAGGCTCACGATCCGTGATTGGCTGCCCGTTGTGCAAAAATTTGAGATGAGACTGTCATCTTGGAAAGGCAGGTTGTTGAATTCCGGAGGCAGGCTCGTTTTGGTTAAAGCTGTTCTTTCGGCGATCCCCATCTTTTTCCTCTCGATGTTCAGATGTCCCGCTTCTATCACTGCTCGCTTAGAATGGATACAATGGTCCTTCTTGTGGGAAGGGGCGGACCACAATAGGCGGTACCACCTTGTAAATTGGGATACTTGCCAGCTGCCATTGGCCTATGGGGGGCTGGGTATTCGAAGTATCCGGCGATCCAACTTGGCCTTACTCGGGAAGTGGATTTGGAGAGCGGGTAGGGAGGCAGAGAGGGGTAGTTTGTGGTGGCTGGTCTTGCAGGATAAATATGGCTTGTCGTCGGACGGATGGGGGATTCGGTTGGTGACCCAGAGGTCGACTTCGCCGTGGTGGAGAGACATATCTCGTACTTGGGAGGGTATGGCTAAAGGGGTTAGGTTCAGTTGGGGATGCGGATCTCGTATCCGGTTTTGGCAAGATCCGTGGCTGGATAAGGGTCTTCTCCGTGATCTGTTCCCGCAGATCTACGCCCTCTCCCCCAACCAGGGGGGTAGGATTGACCAGTTTTTTTCCCTCACCAACAATGGGATTGTTTGGGAGGTTGTTGTCAGACGTCGACTCAAGGAAAGTGAGGTGGATAGCTATGTGGGCTTACTGAATGAGCTTCTGTCGGTGCAGAGGAATAGTAATCGTACAGATCTTCGGTTATGGAACTTCAATCGCAAGGGGGAGTTCAGCGTCAAGGATCTGAACCGTTGGTACTCGCGTCGACCGCTCATCAGGTTCGAGGGGAGATGGCTGTGGAAGGAATCTATCCCGTTAAAGATAAGATTCTGTGTGGACGGTCTGCAAGGAGAAAATTCTTACCAGGGATCAGTTATGTCGAAGGGGGAAGGACATCTCCTTGGGCTGCGTTATGTGCTCCGAGGAGGAGGAGTCGGCGGCTCACCTGCTTCTTCATTGTCGTGTCGCTCATGAGGTGTGGGGAGGCATTCTTAAAGCCTTCGGCGTGGCATGGATGATGCCTCGGTCTCCCCACACGCTCTTAATCAGCTGGGAGGCAGCTGTGCCGACAAATGGGGAGAGGGTTGCGTGGAGGGCTACTCTCTTCGCTGTAATGTGGTGCCTATGGCGTGAGCGGAATAGCAGAACTTTCGAAGGAAAATCTAAATCTGCTCCTATGATTCTTAGGGCGGTTTCGGATCTTGTCACGCTTTGGGGCTCGAGTGGAGGATCCGGGGTCAACGGATCCCACGTCTGGTGGGACCCGGGGTAAGGACGGCTCCATGAGGGGACTTCTCCGGACCTTTTGAGTGCACCTAGCTGACCGTGCTGTTTATGTTGTCGGTGTGCGCTTGTTTGATTTCTTTTGGATCTTTATGATTGTATACGGCTTCAGCGTCTTGCTGGTTTATTTATATAATCCTTTTACTGATCAAAAAAAAAAAAAGTGATTTCCATTCATGTATAATCAAGGATCACAATATCGGTATCGGTCTTGGTATCAGCCTGTGCTGATTTCTAGACATATTGTCTCGCATCTCAGGTATCAGCAATATATATACTAAAAAGAATATGTATCGGGCGATACACGGGATGAAACATGTCTCAGTGACCTCGATACGGAGGCGTATTGTCTGAAATTTTGAACTATGTGTGTAATCTATGCATCACACTAACTTAAAATTATTTGTGAAAAAGTAACAAGGGGCTGTCATAACTTAATAGTGCTGCATGCCATCATACATATTAATTTTAAGATCGAAGTGGTTGTTATATTAGTGCTGCATGAGTGCATGGCATGTAAATCCCACCTTTACCCATTTGATGAGATCCATGGTTATTATGTCCCAGAAAGGGGGGAAATGAACTATTTGTAAACTAAAGCATAGGAGCAGTATTTTCTATCTCATTTAAGATTGTTGCAAGGACCCTAAGTTGTCCCACCTAAATACCCTCTTAGAAATTTAGCATTTCCATGCTGCCAAGGTGAGCAAAGGGTAATCCAGCTATGCCTAGACAGCCACCATCCCTAATTGGGTGCTAGGCACCGAGGTGAGGGCCTAGGTGCAACTTCTGAAAACAGAGCTCTCGCCTTCATCCCACGCAATACAAGACTCAGCCCCATTTGTATTTTACCTGATATGTATCCATACTAGTCCCTCATACAAACATGCAACACATGGATCCTTCACGTTGTTCCGTTCCATTGTTATTTCTTATCATGCTGTGCACTAAGCATCCGTGCCTTCAATGCTCTCCCATCCTCAACCCTCAACATTAACTATTACAATGCTTCAGCCTTGTATCTTAACAACTCTTTGATTTCACTTTCAGCCTGCCCCGAGCTGCCTCAGCTCAACCAGGATTCATTTTGTCTCACCGTGCATCACTATATGTCTTCGACATCACCATTTTTTCTCCCGTAGCATGCCTTGTTCCTTATGGTGCTTTAACCAAACTCTTGTTTTGCAACACCTTAGTACCTCAACCTTTCATCTTTACTCTTGTGTGCCTCAAGCCCTCATTTGATTTTATTTATCTATTTTTGATAGGGAAGCTGGGATTGAGTCTACGACCTAGGGGTTCCAATATTGTCAACTTTCTATTGTTCTACAGGCCCAATCCAATTTGGTTTTCCCCTCTCATACAGATCAACCTTACACTTACATTTGCAGGCCTCTTGTAACTCAACACCAATGTGTCTTCACCCTAAGTTTGCTCGCATCTGCATGTTTCCCACTTGACTATCTCGGATTTTGCAACACCTTAGTACCTGGCCAACTCCCTGTCATCACTCTCGCATGTCATAATCCACTGTTTACGTTGTTCAACTTCACCCCACTGAGAACAATCTATCACCCATATGATCATACAATTTTTCACTAGGTCGCAGCCCAACTGTCCACAATTCCCGTGCGAAACCTCAATGCCACTACATTGGGGCCATTCTAACTCCCCATCAACTCTGATATTGCATGTGATAGGAACTTGCTTTGGACAATCCTCATGCAAACTTGTGGCACATTCCTCACCATGGCCAAACATCTCTATGCATGGCGATGCACCCCTTGTGCATGCCCAACATCGTGGCGTCCCCAAATTCACACACCGGATCAATGCACGCACCTGGAGACATCACACTACATCATATATCTATGATCATAATTAAATCAATTAATCCATAAAGATCTGCATATAATGCAACGGAAAAATAACTATTAAAAGCGCACACATAAATTTTCTTTTTCCCATCATCATGAGACAATACTAAAATATGAGATAACAACCTATTATACCAAATTTTATGATTACTCTTTAAATTAAATAAAAACTGAAATCAAGCATAATCCATCATTAACATGAACTTGTTCATAAAAATAAATCTGAAATTAATGTCTTAAAATCATTCATAATGCATAGAGAAAAAATTTAATCAACTAAGCTTCAAATCCTTCTTCGCTCAAACCTGGATTTGAATCAATCATTGACGCATCTACATTGTCCACTCCATGCATAGCTGTACTCCCTGGAATCCCAAACAATGAGTCAGTTTACCAAGTAAACTTGTATGGACCAGACATGATGAAACTAATAGAAAATGTCCATAACTCAAATGAACTCATAAAATCAAGCAATAACAGAGATATAACACGTGACATAAATAATGAGTAAAGTAATAGAATGGAATTGAAACATAGCATTGAATGTAAATAAACATTATGACTTGGGTCTCTACCCTAATTTCATGTGTGGTCATTTTAATTATATATTTAATGCTTATGAATCGACATGCATAATGGACATGGGCATCTCTTTCTTAATCATTATCCTAATCTTCTATGATCCTTCGATTAGTATCTACGTTAATCTTCGCACAACTTCTCTTCAGTTAAGTAATAAGCTTAAAATTAAAGACTTCCTATCTCTTCAGTCTTATCATTAATGCATGGATGCATAACTTTTATTACTTGTTATTCTTATTCATGCTAATTCCTCTAGCATAAGCCTTAAGGAATTCTATCGTAATCATAAAAATATTTTGCTTTCATGTGTCATGTAGTAAATGTATCTTTTCACTTTCATGGATGCCATGAATGTATATGCATAGAAAAACTAAAAATCAATAATCATGCAATAGTCCTTTCACTTGTTTAAGCTTAACATATCATAAACATGTAATGTCTATCTATTCCTACTTGTTTCATGTTGTGTGAATCAAACATCCTAGGTTGCATGAATTCTAAGCAATAAAAAAATAAGGATGAATATAAATAAACATTTAAGCACGATGATTAAACATAGGCAATATTTGAATTGAAATTCATTGCTTGCATCCTAGACAATTTATGAAATTCCTGACAGATTCTGGATTATAAACAGATTTTGGATTATGGACAGATTCTGGATTCTTGACAGATTCTAGATTATAGACAGATTCTAGATTTTAAACAGATTCTGGATTCTGGACAAATTCTAGATTCTGGATTCTGGACAGATTCTGTATTCTGCATAGAATTTCGTGATCAATCATGAAACCTTGTATACTGTCGAAAATTCGCAATTAAGCATCAAAATTTAACAATCTAACATGAAGAATATTCATTAAATGAAATAAACCCTAGTTCCTATTTTATTTTTGTGTTATCTAAGTTTCCGATTAATCTCAACATGATTTCTCCATACCTCTAGTCTTCACGTAAACTTGAGGTAACTCCTCTCTCTTGATCCAATCCGAAGCTCTAATCCGAAATCTGGTCACTTTGTAATCTCCTCTCGCGTTTGTAATCTCCTCTCGCGTTCTTCTAAGCCTTCAAATCGAAAACTCTAGAGTTCCTCTTCTCATTCTCCTTCTCTAGAATTTTCTCTCTTTCTCTATAAGGTTATTAGGTTACAAGAGTTATGTAAAAATTCTGTAAATTAAACCTAATCTCTATATTTATAATACTTTAAGGTGTCCTACTTAAGCTCTACCTCTAGTTAGAATACTTTAAGGTTTCCTATTTAAGATCTAACTCTATTTAGAATACTTTAAGATTTTCTATTTAAGATCTAACTTTATTTAGAATATTTTAAGGTTTCCTATTTAAGATCTAACTCTATTTAGAATTTCCTATATGGGTCTTAACTGATTCTATGGGCCTTTAATTATTTAACGGGTCTTTAATTAGTTATTGGGTCTTTAGTTAATTTACAAACATATTTTAAAGGTCCATTAAACATTACTAAACGCACCGCAATTATTACTAACATATATTTAAAGGCTTTTAAGGTTTATTAATTAGATTAATTAATTATCATGGGTCATTATTAAATAAAGTAAGCATTATTTTCATTCGCAGCAACTAATCACATGTATCAAATCAATCAATCTAATCATAATTATAAATCTAGCAAATAATTAAGGACTAAATAAGCGAAAAATCTCGGTTGTTACATTCTTCCCTCATTGAAAATTTCGTCATCGAAATTAGATCGTACCTAAAGTAAAAAGGTGTGGATATTCCTTCCTCATATTATCCTCGCGCTCCCAAGTAGCTTCTTCTCGTGAGTGGTGCTTCCAATTAACCAAAACCAATGAAATCTTCTTATTACGTAGTGTCCTCTCCTTTCTTTCTAGAATCGAAATTAGTTCCTCAATGACGGTCATGTCCTTCGCAATTTCTAATGGCTCCAAATCGATCACATGTGAAGGGTCCTTGAATTACTTCTTCAATATTGATATGTGAAAAACATTATGCATCTCGGCTAACTTTGGTGGTAACTGAATCTGATAAGCCGTCTCTCCAATACTCCTTAATATTTCAAAAGGTTCGATATAGCTTAGACTTAGTTTTCCTCTCTTTCAAAATCTCAGCATGCCCTTGATAGGTGAGATTTTAATAAAAACTAGATCTCCCTTAGCAAATTTCGCATCTCTCCTTTCTTTATCCGCATAACTTTTCTGTTTGCTTTGAGACATCTTCATACGTTCTCTGATTAGCTGCACTTGTGTTGCCGTGTCTTCAACAATCTGTAGTCCAAGTAGGTTTCTTCCTCCAACATCATCCCAGCACAACAGTGTTCTGTAGCTCCTTTCGTAAGGTGCTTCATATGGTGACATTTGAATTATTGCTTGATAACTATTATTGTACGAAAACTCTGCTAATGCTAAGTGATCATCCCAACTTCCCTTAAAACCTAGCGCGCATGCTCTTAACATGTCCTCTAGAATTTGATTCAACCTCTCAATTTGACCATCTGTCTGAGTGTGAAAAGCTGAACTATACTCCAATCTTGATCTCATACCATCCTGAAAACTTTGCCACATACGTGAGGTAAACCTGGAATCTCTATCGTAAATATTACTCGCTGGCACGCCATGTAAATGCACAATTTCCCTTACGTAGATATCTGTCAGTTGCGTAGACGAAAAAGTAGTTCTGACTGAAATAAATTGTGCTGATTTTTGTCAGTCGGTCTACTACAACCCAAACTGAGTCGTTCCTTCTCTTCGTCCTCGGTAATCCCGTGATTAAATTCATATTGATGCTCTCCCATTTCCATCCTGGTACAGGTAACAACTACAATAATCCTGGTGGTTTCTTGTGCTCAACTTCACTTACTGACAAGTAAGGCATCTTGACACATAATCCGCTATTTTCCTCAGCATATCTGGCCACCAATAATTCCTCTTTATATCTTGATACATCTTTATACTTCTAGGGTGTATCGCGAATTTTGATCTGTGAGCATCGTAGAGAAGTTGTTTCATTTCCGCATCATCTAGTACGCAATATCTTCCTTTGAATAACATTATTCTATCCTCTCTAAATGTTACTTTTGCATTCTTGCTTTCCTTCAAACGAATCAAAATAGGATCTTCTAACTGTTTCCCTCTAATTTGATCCAATAGTACTGGATTAATATCAATGTAGGATAGCAAAGTCCTTGGTCTAAGTATCTTCTCTGGAACATTCCTACTCAGCACATCAGCTACGACGTTAACCTTTCCTGGGTGGTACCTAATCTCAGGGTTAAAGTTTATCAATGTCTCCATCCATCCCCTCTGCCTCATGTTCACATCCTTCTGCATAAACAAGTGCTTTAAACTCTGATGGTTTGTTGATACGATGAACTTCTCCCCGTAAGGATAATGTTTCCATAACTTCAACGCGACAATAATTGCTGCGAGCTTTAAGTCATGCGTCAGGTAGTTCCTCTCATGATCTTTTAAGACCCAAACCCTTGTTTGACGCATCCGTATAAATAAGAAAACCTCCACTGTTTGATGGTGTCGTCAAAATTGGTGCGGTCGTCAATCTTCTTTTTAGCTCTTGAAAACTCTGCTCGCATTCATCGGACCAAACAAATTTCGTCCTCTTCCTTGTCAAATTTGTAAGCGGTCCAAAAATCTTTGAAAAACTCTCTACAAATCTTCTATAATACCCTGCCAAACCAAGACAACTCCTAATCTCGGTCACGCTCTTTGGTCTTACCCACCGAACAATCGCCTCGATCTTCACAGGATCAACGGTAATTCCTTTCTCAGAAACCCGATGGCCTAAAAAGGCCACCTTTGTCATCCAAAACTCACACTTGCACAACTTGGCAAGGAGTTGGTGCTCCAAAAGTGTCTGAAACACTATCCATAGGTGAGTAGCGTGCTCCTCCTCTGATCTCGAGTAGACTAAAATGTCGTCCACAAAGACTACAGCAAATTGGTCCAAAAAGGGTCTGAACACCCTATTCATCAAGTCTATAAACACTACAAGTGCGTGTCAAACCAAAAGGCATCACTAAAAACTCGAACTGTCCATGCCTTGTATTAAAAGTCGTCTTTTGTATGATGTCCTCTTCTCGTACTCGCACCTGATGGGAACCAGACCTTAAATCAATCTTGGAAAAGCATTGAGCACCTCCTAACTGGTCAAACAAATCATTGATCCTCGGTAACAGGTATTTATTCTTCACTGTCACTTGATTTAACTGTCTATAATTGATGCATAGTCTCATCGAGCCTTCTTGCTTCTTCACAAACAAAATCGGGGCTCCCCATGGTGAGTGACTCAAGCATATGAAACCCTTCTCTTGTAACTCTTCCAGTTACTTCTTCAATTCAGACATCTCAAGTGGTGTCATCTTGTAGGGTGTCTTTGAAATCGGTGTCATACCCGGTAATAAGTCGATTCGACACTCCACTTCTCTAACAAGCGGTCAACTAGGAAGTTCCTTGGGAAATACTTTAGCAAACTCCCCGACTATAGGTATCTTCGAAACATCGATACTCTTCCCTTCTAAATTCATCATCACACATAATGTTGGCACGGTTCCTTTTCTCAACCCCTTGAATTTAAAAATCGATCTGTCGCTTTTCGCAAAGATCTCCTTCTCATAACAATCCAAAACAGCTCATGACTCCGCTAACCAATCCATCCCAAGAATAACGTCAAAATCTTCAAAGTCCAAAACAATCAAGTCGGCCTTCAGGTTGTTTTCTCCAATTCGAACAACGCAATCTGGGTAGTACCAATCAGCAATGATGGTTTTTCTCAAAGGTGTCGCGACAACTAAGGCAAAGCTCATTATGCTAGGTTCCCTCTCCAATCATGGAGCGAAACACAAAGAAATAAATGAATGTGAAGCTCTCGAGTCCATAAGGACGTGAGCGAAACATCCGTCAATCAACAAAGAGCCTAAAGCAAACATACACATTCATCATTGCTAAGTGATCTTAATTAAAAAAATTTAACTTTCAATTTCTGACGCGGGACGGTATCGCAAGCTAATCCTAAAATAGCAGAATCCCGCGTGGAAGGGGTTTAGGGTCTTAAACCTTTGATCAAAATAAAATAAAAAGAAGAAGATAGGAGATCTCCGGATTCACTCTAGAGAGGCTTGTCGGCTTCGCACCAACGGGTTTCCAAGGCTTCGCACCAAGGCTGTACTTCAGCTTCGCACCAAGTCGTACGAGAAACGATTGCTCACTCCTCAGGTTTTGAAAGAATCATTCCTTCGATCGAAAACTCATCTCAAGTTCTCTAGAATTCGCACAAAGCAAAACTCATAATTTTCATTCATCATCAATACTAATTCTCATAAGAGATTACAATGTGTATTTATAAAGAAAAGAAACCCTAGGAATACTACTTAAAATAAAACTCCTAATCAACCATTAAAACTTTCTAATCTAATGGTCATAATTGATTTCACTATTAATCCCGTTTTTTTATTACGCGATCACTTTTGAAGGGTCAAACAATGTCCGATTGACATGAAATTGATCTTGTTTGAAAGCTTATTAAAGTAGCTTTCCAACAAGACAAAAATCACACAATTCCGACACATTGGTAAACTTATGACCAGTTTTCTGATGGTTGCGCAGAAAGTGACGGGATTAACAGTCACATATCACATATATGTGTCTGACTCCTAAATAATTCAAATAAGGAAACTAGTCCTAAAACAAGCCTCTTATTAAAAGAATCCTAATAAAAAAGGAAACAAAACCTAAATAAAATATTGTCTAAATTAATATGCACACGGGTCTTTAACGGGCCTTTTGAAAGCCCATTTATGGGTCAATTTCTTCCTTGCTGGCTTGCTTCGATTGACACAGTCACGATGCAAACATGCAGATCTAAATTCCCCGTCAATCCTCAGGTTTTGAAAGAATCACTCCTTCGATCGAAAACTCATCTCAAGTTCTTTATAATTCGCACAAAGCAAAACTCATAATTTTCATTCATCATCAATACTAATTCTCATAAGAGATTACAATGTGTATTTATAAAGAAAAGAAACCCTAGGAATACTACTTAAAATAAAACTCCTAATCAATCATTAAAACTTTCTAATCTAATGGTCATAATTGATTTAACTATTAATCCCGTTTTTTTATTACGCGATCACTTTTGAAGGGTCAAACGATGTCCGATTGACGTGAAATTGGTCTTGTTTGAAAGCTTATCAAAGTAGCTTTTTAACAAGACAAGAATCACATATCACATATATGGGTCCAACAAGACAAGAATCACTTTTGAAGGGTCAAACGATGTCCGGTAGACTTATGACCACTTTTCCGATGGTTGCGCAGAAAGTGACGGGA
Source organism: Chloranthus sessilifolius (assembly GCA_021018995.1). NCBI lineage: Eukaryota > Viridiplantae > Streptophyta > Magnoliopsida > Chloranthales > Chloranthaceae > Chloranthus > Chloranthus sessilifolius. The sequence continues at coordinate 8,311,879 of CM037591.1, forward strand.
TTAACAGTCACATTTCACATATATGTGTCTGACCCATAAATAATTCAAATAAGGAAACTGGTCCTAAAACAAGCCACTTATTAAAAGAATCCTAATAAGAAAGGAAACTAAACCTAAATAAAATATTGCCTAAATTAATGTGCACACGGGTCTTTAACGGGCCTTTTGAAAGCCCATTTATGGGTCCATTTCTTCCTTGCTGGCTTGCTTCGATTGGCCCAGTCACGATGCAAACATGCGGATCTAAATTTACCGTCAATTTCTCTTGAATTCTTAAGTGTCTTAATTAACGTCTCATATTTGCGTGATTTATAAAGCTAAGGTAGATAAAGATGCACATTAAATATAACAATTCAAATAGTTCCTATATGCAATAAAAGGTAGATAAACTATCTAAAACGTACTGTGAATCACATCATCGGAGGCTCTAGTATCCATCTCAGATAAGGACTAAACTCGTCCGTGAACCATTATCCTCATTAATGCTTTCTGATTCTTCTTCGACTCCTTTCAATCCGCAGCTCTATGCCCTTTTTTCCCGCAGTTGTAGCATACGGTCGTTCCTCATAAACATTTGTCAAAGTGTTGTTTCCCGCATGTGTTGCACGTCGGTTTCGACTTCGTCGTTGCATGAGCTGTCCTAGCTGTTGACTGTCCCTTCTGCTAAATCTGCTGGGGTTTACCATATGGGGTAAACTTCTTCCCCTGTTGATTGTTCTACCTGCCCATGACTCGATCTCGTCCATTAAACTGATCACTACTCTGAGTCAGTTGACCAAAACTATTCTCTTGATTTGTCTGGCTAACATCTCTCTCTACAACATAACATCTATCCAATAAATCTATGAAGGTAGTACTCCTATGCGCTACTACAAAAGACCTGATCTATGGCCTAAGTTCATGCTCAAACTTCCTAATGCGGAAGATCTCATCAGCTATCATATTTGGCACAAATCTTCCAAGTTCAGTAATTGCCCTATCGTAGGCATCAATTGTCATGTTCCCTTGTTCTAACTTCAGAAATTCACTAATCTTACCCTCACGAACACTCTAAGGATAATATTTATCGTTAAAGGTTCTCACAAATTCTTCTCAAGTCCAAACATGTTCTGGATTTGTTGCAATTGTAGTATCATTGACTTGGCTCCACCAGTGGTTTGCGATGTCTTCCAATTTGTAAGTTGTTAGTCTCACCTTACAAGCATCGGGCATTATCCCAAATATTTTTTCTAAGTGCTTAATCCACTTTTGTGCCTCCATAACATCGTCAATTCCATTGAAAGTCTGAGGATGATTCTTTCTAAACTCATCCACACCCGATCTAGGCACGGGTGCTCTCGTTGCATTGATCGCCCTCATAATAGCCAATGTTGTCAAATGGCTTAAGCGATGCTAAGCGATTTGACTCAATTTCGCTTAAGCGAATCGCTTAATCGCTTAAGCCATGGCGTACTTTTTTTTTTATTCAAGTCTCTAGAAGGAAAAAATAGACATTCTTGCATTTAAAAAAGAAAATTTACATACTAAATTACTAATATTCAAAATTATAACTTTAATTTTGATTATGAGTACCAGCAATGTACTCTACACATTCATTTCTAACCCATTGTGGTACATCTCCCCCATCATCATCATCACTAGCATTGCCGTCGTTACACATTACACATTCATTTCTAACCCTTTGAGGCTTTATAACACACTAACATTAATATTACTAAGTTTACAACAATTTAATTCACTAAAAAAAAGGATTACAAAGCATAAAATAAAATAAAATAAAAACTAGACAGGAAGCCAAAATAGTTGTGTGAAGAGTAGAAAACCCAACCCACCCTTTATAGAGGCAATGGGACCTTAAAAAGCAAAAATAAAAATAAATTAAGTGCTTGGAACATTATGCCATCACATACTGAGTATACAATCGCATAAGCCATAAAACATGACTTCAGATGGCATAAGCGATCGCTTATGACAACAGTGATAACAACATCCGCTAACCTATCACCTTGTCTCTGAAAATTGGTCATCTGCAATCAATACCATTCCTATATTCCTTTCAATCTCCACAAATTCAGATCGCAAAACTTCACTTCGATACCAACTGTGGCGTCCTCAAATTCACACATCGGACCAATGTGCTCACTTGGAGACATCACACTATCGCATATCCATGATCATAATTAAATCAATTAATACACAAAGATCTACATATAAATGCAACGGGAAAAAACTATTAAAAGCGCACACATAAATTTTCTTTTTCCCATCATCATGAGAGCAATACTAAAATATGAGAAAACAACCTATTATACCAAATTGTATGATTACTCTGTAAATTAAATAAAAACTGAAATCAAGCATAATTCATAATTAACATGAACTTGTTCATAAAAATAAATGTGAAATTAATGTCTTAAAATCCTTTCTAATGCATAAAGAAAAAATCTAATCAACTAAGCTTCAAATCCTTCTTCGCTCAAATCTGGATTTGAATCAACCATTGACGCATCTACTTCGTTCACTCTATGTATAGCTGTGCTCCTTGAAATCCCAAACAATGAATCAGTTTACCAAGTAAACCGATATGGATCAAACATGATGAAGTTAATAGAAAAGGTCCATAACTCAAACCAACTCATAAAATCAAGCAATAACAGAGATATAGCACGTGACAAATAATAAGTAAAGCAATAGAATGAAACTGAAATATAGCATTAAATGTAAATAAACATTATGGCTTGGGTCTCTACCCTAATTTCATGTGTGGTCATTTTAATTGTGCATTTAATATTCATGAATTGACATGCATTATGGACATGGTTATCTCTTTTTTAATCATTATCATAATCTTCTCTAATCATTCGATTAGTATCTCCGTTAACCTTCGCATAACTTCTCTTCAATTATGTAGTAAACTTAAAATTAAATACCTTCTCCTATCTCTTTAGTCTTATCATTAATGCATGAATGTATAACTTTTATTACTTGTCATTCTTATTCATATTAATTCCTCTAGCATGAGCCCAAAGGAATTCTATCGTAATCATAGAAATATTTTGCTTTCATGTGTCATATAATAAATGTATCTTTTCACTTTCATGGATGCCATGAACATACATGCATAGAAAAACTGAAAATCAATAATCATGCAATAATTCTTTCACTTGTTTAGGCTTAACATCTCATAAACATGTAATCTCTATCGATTCCTACTTGTTTCATGTTGTGTGAATCAAACATTCTAGGTTGCATGGATTCTAAGCAATAAAAAACAAAGATAAACATAAATAAACATTTAAGCATAATGATTAAACAGAGACAATATTTGAATTGAAATTCATTGCTTGCATCCTAGACAATTTCTGAAATTCCTGACAGATTCTGGATTCTAAACAGATTTTGGATTCTTGACAGATTCTGGATTTTAAACAGATTCTGAATTCTGGACAGATTCTGGATTCTGAACAGATTTGGAATTCTAGACAGATTCTGGATTCTAAACGGATTCTGGATTCTACACGTGATCAATCACGAAACCCTGTGTACCATCGAAAACCCGCGTTTAAACATCAAAATTTAACAATCTAACATGAAGAATATTCATTAAATGAAATAAACCCTAGTTTCTATTTTATGTGTTATCTACGTTTCTGATTAGTCTCAACATTATTTTTTCATACCTCTAGTCTTCGCGTAAACTTGGCGTAACTCCTCTCTCTTGAACCAATCCGAATTTCGGTCGCGTCGTAAACTCCTCTCGTGTTCTTCTAATCCTTCAAACCGAAAACTTTAGGGCTCCTCTTCTAATTCTCCTTTTCTAGAATTTTCTCTTCTTCTCTATTAGGTTATTAGGTTACAAGAGTTATGTAAAAATTCTGTAAATTAAACCTTATCTCTATATTTGTAATACTTTAAAGTGTCCTACTTAAGATCTAACTCTATTTAGAATATTTTAAGGTTTCCTATTTAAGATCTAACTCTATTTAGAATACTTTAAGATTTCTTACTTAAAATCTGATTCTATTTAGAATATTTTAAGGTTTCCTATTTAAGATCTAACTCTTTAGAATTTCCTACATGGGTCTTAAGTGCTTCTGGGGGCCTTTAATTACTTAATGGGTCTTTAATTAGTTATTGAGTCTTTAGTTAATTTACTAACATATTTTAAAGGTCTATTAAACATTACTAAACGCACCCACCCCAATTCTTATTAACATATATTTAAAGGCTTTTAAGGTCTATTAATTAGATTAATTAATTATTATGAGTCATTATTAAATAAAGTAAACATTATTTTCATGCGCAACAATTATCACATGCATCAAATCAATCAAATTAATTATAATTACAAATCTAGCAAATAATTAAGGATTAAATAAGCGAAAAATCTTAGTTGTTACTAATACTCTATACCTCGCTTGACCTGCTCATATGCTTCAATCTGTGCCTCATGCAGTAACCTGCCGTACATAATAGTTGCATGCCACTTCTTCATGTTGTCCCATACCAATGTTCCTTTTGTGTACCAACATGCATTACTGCATACCGAATCAAACCCACTATGCGTGTGCCCTTTCAACCAACACACGCCTTGCTCACTTGAGGAAACAACCTCCATTTAGCTGCAAGCCCAGCTGGCCCCTCAAGTGTACCTCTGGGCCAAGCCAACGTGTACCATCATGTCCCAGGTAGTTCACAAGTGCCTCTCTCTAAGCTGCCACAATTGCCTACCATGTCTGTCTTAGCCTTCTTTGCACTTGAACCTTAAATCTAGCCAATACATCAACTTCCTAGGTGTCAGCTATGCCCACAAGTCAAGTACACTTAACCCCAGCCTGGCTCTCCTATGTACACTGCCAAAAATAGCGCCTGCAATATATGAATCTCCCTTAGGTGACACAACTCATTACCATTGTGTTATCATCTTAGGGCCACCCTTACACCCTGTAGGATACTATCGACATACCCTCTAGCACTCCGAGGGTCGTTGTGTATGCAGTATTCCCAACTATCCCTCTGCATATATAGGGGGAAAAATAAATCAAATTTTGGGAAATGGCAGGGAAACCTCAAATATATTGGTTTGACATGCTCCATGATGCCAAAGCCAACACTCACAAGGGCAACGCGACCTCTTCGTGTGTCCAAGTTGAGGCCTCATAGCATGTACATGACCGGGCCACTTAGCCATTTAGCCACAATGCCCCATGCAATTTGACCACTGAGTCACTTAGTCATCTCACGGTTTCACCCAAGTCTTCTTCTTCACCTCACACGTGCTATGATGCCTAGCCTTGAGGCCCTCACTCCTCCTCGCTAGTTCAAACCATGCACCGTTGCACACTAGGAAAAATCATACCTTGACCACAGTTTGTTGTACAATAGATCCCTAGGTTTCCTAATTATATCAGGATTCTATTGTTTTTTTGTTTAAATAGTCCTGAAGAGTCACAAGCCCTCGCATAGCTAGAGAGTGCCATTTATAGAGAGGTGTAGAGGAGATAGAAAACCGAAGCTCAAAAGTAAAAGATCAAGGGAGAAGAAGACCAAAGCCTCTTCATCAACATCAATTACTACAAAGCAAAAATTTGTATCGAAGATCAAATGGTGCACATTATGTTATTAGGGTTTTTATTTGAACCTTAGTTTGTAAATATTGAACTTAATTTTTGAAAATTGGATTTCATAAAAAGATTGCATTCTAAATTTTTGTGCACGTAAATTGGTTCATATAAATAAGTACATGTAAAAATCTGTGCACCTTAATATCCGGACATCAAATTTTGTGCATGGGAATTAGGGGTGCAAATGAAAACCAAACCCCGAAAACCGACCACAAATCGAGCCTTCCGAACCGGCCTGAACTGGACCGAAACCGACTGAAAACCTATGCCGACACAGAACCGAACCAATTTGACCCAGTTCGGTTTTGGTTTTGGTAACTAGAAACCGAAAACCGGCTAGGGTGAGAAAACCGACAAAAAAATGAAAATTAAAAAAATGAAAAAAATAATAAATTATATATGAAGAAAAACCGAAAATGGAACCGAATTGACCGAAACCGAAATCGGATCGGTTCAGTTTCGGTTTGGGGGGGGGGGTGTTTGAAAAGTTAGGTTAATCGAAACCGAAATGTCTCAGTCAGGGTTCGGTTTTGCAGAAACCGACCCGAAAACCAAAATTTCGGTTTTGGTTCTGTTAACCGAATCTGCATCCCTAATGAGAATTAGTGAACAATTTTTTTTTGTGCATATTAATGTGTAAACAGAAATTTTGTGCATAAAAATATTTGGGCACAAAAATCTGTCTACAGATATTTTCTTGCAGTTCAATCAATGCACAAAACTTTCATGCATATTTAATATGTACAATGTTATAAATTCCGAACATACCTTAGGATTGCCTCTATTTGCCACAGTTTCTTTTTACGGGCTCCTACATGGACTTTGTTGTCTCTATTTTTGTTTTCTTTTTCTTCATTAGCGTCTTGCTATGCATTTTATGATCCATTGTACTCACTTTTATAAAATTAACAAGCTGAGTAATTCTATTATTTTCCCCCATTTTGCTCAACATCTGATTTCCTTATGCAGTATAGATCTTGTGTCTACTTGTCCAGACTTCACATCCAATCTTATGGTAAAACACTTATTTTGCAGGACTCAGATTACAACCCTGACTTGTTAGATCCATCATCATCGAGCACAACTGTAGGTAGCATTTCTCTTTCATGTTCACTCGAGGTATGAAGCTCAGTTGATGTATTTTACTTGTGTTTGCTTGATCCTAGAACCTTTATTTTCATGGTGGTTCTAACAAACTATAGTTGTACTAAATGGCAGGATCCAATTGAGACCAAAAAAAGGTTTGCACGACGCATCTTAGATATAGTGGTACATTTTTATATATATGTATCTCTCTCTCTCTCTCTCTCTATCTTTTAAGTTTAGATTTTAAATGCAGAGGCTTTTCAGGTCTCAATATCAGATCATCTTAGCTATGGTGGTACCTTTTAATATATTTTTTTAATGCATAAGCTTTTTATAAAAATGGAGTTCATGAAAAATCATAAAAATTCCTTTATGATTTTTCAAAATTTAACAGTCACTAGAAAAGTAAAATTTCAGACTAGTCAACTTATTGAGAACCCCAAGGTGTAGATGATCCGATGATTGGTCATCTGCTTTGGCAGTTCTGCACGGTCAAGATTACACCACAATGCTGGACCCATAGGTCCCAGCCAAACCGGGATCAGACAATTCGTTCTATCTTTGGCCTTCAAAAGGCTCTTTTCATGTTTTATTTTGTTGTAATTGACCTCTTTGATTTATAAATTTTAAGACCCTTCCTAAGGTTTTCTCTCCCTTTATCTGTTGTCAGTTGTGCTTTTATTACCATGATGCACTGTATGTGTAGTTTTACTCCTAGGAGTGTTTTCTTTTATACCTTTTCTGGAATAGTTGGTGGTGCTAATCCGAATCCAGTTTACATTATAGGGGGGCATAGAGATTGACTGGGATCCGCTATTGAAACCATAGTCACAAAAATCACTGAATTTTTGAAAAATTCACAAATAATTTGCGAATTTAAGGTTCTGCGACTTAATCCCGGATTATTTGCGATTTTTTCAAAACCTCGCATGTTTTTAAAAATTCGCGAATAATTACCAAATTTTTCAGAAAAAAGTGATTTTTAATATTTTTCAAGGTTTTATACTTTTATTTTTATTTATTTATTTATTTATTATTGTTATTTTTTTCTCTCCAATTTTTCCTTCGAATATTTCCCCGAACATGCCGGAAATTTACGAATTTTAACCTCACTGACTTATTGCCGAACCCCTACTTGGTGACTATGATTGGAACGAGCACATTTCTTTAGGTTGCTATGGTTATCATTGATGCTTCTTGCAACTTTTATTTATTTTTTTTGTTATAGTTTTTGGCATATCTTAGTGATTTGTAACTGTTGGTGGACAAGGTTTAAAAACTCAGTATCGGAGTTGGTATCAGCTAACCTATAAATATTGTCGATACTGATACGTAGCTGCCGATACCTGACGCAGGACAAAACCCTAGACTACGTGAATGCGAAGATTTAATTATTTGCCGAAATTAAACTAAATTAATTTTAAACAATGAACCTAATAGTAACGCGAATACCTTAGGATTTCGTAGTTTTCCATGTGAAAGATCGCATTGGGGTTCGAATCGGGTCCAGTCTGGGCTCTAGATCCGTTAGCCTTGCAGTGCAGATCAGTCATAGAGGTAGAACTCTAGGTTTTCCAGATTAGGGCGCCACTCGTGATTCAATGACGGAGTCGCGAGTGTTCTCAAGATTCTGATTAGTGTGGGCTTAATGGTGGGGTGGGATTTAGGGTTCGAACTTCGGGGTATTGTAGGTTGAAGGCTGGAATTAGAGTTTGTGAGATCACACGAGGTAGAAAGGAAAAATAAGATAAAAGAGATAGATAGAGGATAGATTTTGGGCTTCGCACCATTGGCTTCACACCAGACCCTTCTCGGGAAGAAGAATTACTCTTCGGAGAAACTCATCTCAAGTTCCAAAAGCAAAAGCTCATTCATTTAATAATCAATAACTAATTACATTGTTTATGGAGAGACCTTATATAGGAGGTCTTAAAATAAAACCCTAAAACGAAAATAAACATAATAGAAAGACAAATTTGCCCCTAAAACGTAAGTTCAGATTCTTAAAAAAAATCATTCTCGCGCGATTTCGAACGATCGAAAGTGACACTCGATCGGTCGAAATAGGGCTTCGATCTATCGAATCCAAGATTCAATCGATCGATATGCGCAGATTCTTCTTTTCTTCATCTTTACGCTCCATTCCGCTTCTTCTTGGCTGGAAAATCTGTTGCGGCCCGAATCTACGGCTCTCGATCTTGGCGTCCCCATCATTCTCCCTGACTCAAAATGTTTCTTCACCGATGAAACATGCATGAAGTGAATCCTGGCACTCGATGACGTATGAGCATCATCTCTGTCCATTGTAGAGGGACGTACACTGTAAACCTCTCCTTGACGAGCCCAATAACCCGACTCGCCAAGCCACTACCAAATACTTTTGAAGTTTCGCATTGACTCTCCCGGACCCGAAGGAATTCATCCCCGATGAAGTGCGATCGCGATATCGATCGGGAATACGGGAACTCAAGCGACGAACTCTCTCATGATTGGCCCATGCACTCTCGGTAGTCGACTCGCCAACCCTCTACATCTCATAGATCAGAAATTTTCGGCTGCAGGTGAATGCCACAAGATTATCCCGAATTTCCTCAATTATCTCTTTTCTTTGCCTACTTGGAGAAGGGAATGGTAGAGGTTGGAAGGTGGGCTGGAATCTTGGCTCAGGGCTGCTTGGAAGGCGTTGCTGGGGGGTGGGGTTGAGCCCAAAGAAGGGACTAGGTCCTCGACATTGAATGTAGAGCTGACCACTATATCTGGCGGAAAGTGGAGAACATGCTCATTAGGCCCGCTCTTTGCCACAATTCTAAAAGGTCCAGCGCCGTGGACCTGGAGCTCCTTTACGACTCCCGATGGGAATCGTTCAGGTTCAATTTGAACCATTGCATGATCATTTAATTGAAATTCCATGAGAGTCTTAGGTAAATGCATTGATAATTTGAGAGTTTCAAGGCATAAATTAATTTTAAGCTTAATTTCGCCATGCAATGCGGAATGAGACTCAAAAGATGACTCACAATAAGGCTTAGAATGTATAGCAGTATGCAACTTTAGACTATGATGTGCATGCGTGTCTATGAACTCGATACTCATGTGCATGCGACGCGAATGACTCACATGTAATCGACTCAAGTACTCTTGACTCTACTAACATCAACGACTTAGGAACAACCGACTCTATGAGCATTATCAGCTCATGTGTGTGTGAATCAAAGGACACTAATGGCTCATGTACGCTCGGTTCGACCAACTTCAAAGATTCAAGTGCACACAACTCTACCACCAAGGACTCGTGCACAACTGGCTCTACAGGCTCTAACAAATCGTGCGTGGGTGACTCAGTTGACTCACATGTGGGCGACTCAACATTACTACTCACAAGGGAATCAGAAGCCCTTTTGAGACAAACTAGACTCTCTTCAGCTTCTTCGATCTCCTCTTCACTCATCACGGTTCTAGGGTCATACACTTCCTCTTCTACTTTCATATTTTCCAGCTCCTTAGAACTCTCCCGTTTAATCAATAAATTCGGAGTGGAAAATTGTGTGGAGCATTGATAAGCAAAGTGTCCAAATTCGTGACACTTGGAGCAATCAGGACACTTGTCTGCCTTGGGTTTTAAAAATCGTAAAAGATGACGGTGTGTGAGAGAGGAACATAATTCTCGATAAGTCACTCCCTCATATCCTCCCATCATGTGATGGGTTTCCTGTTAGCTAACTCGCGTATAAACTCAACATTAGTCCAATAGGTTTTGGCATTTCTTTCCAACTTTACTTTCACTAGCCTAATTTTGTACTCGTTTGGTATGCCATACCAATTAAAATACTCTTCCACACTAGATAACTACTCCACAAAGGTTTTAGGATTCCATACCCTCAAAATTTGAAACCTCATTCCGAATAGATTTTAGAAACCTCTCTGCAGGGTCGTACTTAGGTTCACGATGGTGAAGGTATCCCCTAACTCTAGTTTTATCATGACTTTTGGGACTTTGCCAAAAATTTGGAGTGTAGTGGTTTCCTCGTTCGGTTAGTACCCTTTTAGTACGGGTAGGGGATTCATGGTGACGTGTAGGTGACTCATACATGATGCTTGACACAAACACAACTCAGACGCACTTCTATGGACCACACAACAAGTGAGGAATTTTTACAAACACATGTTGTGCACACAAATGACATGAAATCACAGGCATCGAAATGGCATACACATGTGAACCAAGTGAGTAAGGATTTTTGTCGAACACAAGACATGTACGCTCGATGAACATAAATGAAATAAAATTCAATCAAATTAAAATGACGCACAAAATGCCCTAATCTAGAACCTAGGATTTGATACCAAAACTGACGCAGGACAAAACCCTAGACTATGTGAATGCGATAATTTAATTATTTGCCGAAATTAAACTAAATTAATTTTAAACAATGAACCTAATAGTAACACGAATACCTTAGGATTTCGTAGTTTTCCATGTGAAAGATCGCATTGGGGTTCGAATCGGGTCCAGTCTGGGTGCTAGATCCGTTAGCCTTGCAGTGCAGATCAATCCTAGAGGTAGAACTCTAGGTTTTCCAGATTAGGGCGCCGCTCGTGATTCAATGACGGAGTCGCGAGTGCTCTCAAGATTCTGATTCGTGTGGGCTTAATGGTGGGATGGGGTTTAGGGTTCAAACTTCGGGGTATTGTAGGTTGAAGGCTGGAATTAGAGTTTGTGAGATCACACGAGGTAGAAAGGAAAAATAAGATAAAAGAGATAGAGGATAGATTTTGGGCTTCGCACCCTTGGCTTCACACCAGACCCTTCTCGGGAAGAAGAATCACTCTTCGGAGAAACTCATCTCAAGTTGCAAAAGCAAAAGCTCATTCATTCAATAATCAATAACTAATTATATTGTTTATGGAGAGACCTTATATAGGAGGTCTTAAAATAAAACACTAAAACGAAAATAAACATAATAGAAAGACAAATTTGCGCCTAAAACATAAGTTCAGATTCTAACAAAAAATCATTCTCGCGCGATTTCGATCGATCAAAAGTGACACTCGATCTGTCGAAATAGGGCTTCGATCAATCGAATCCGGGATTCGATTCGATCGATCGAGATGCTCAGATTCTTCTTTTCTTCTTCTTTATGCTCCATTCCGCTTCTTCTTGGCTGGAAAATCTGTTGCGGTCCGAATCTACGGCTTTCGTTCTTGGCGTCCCGCATCATTCTCCCCGACTCAAAATGTTTCTTCATCGATGAAACACGCACCCGAAGGAATTCATCCTCGATGAAGTATGATCGCGATATCGATCGGGAATACGGGAACTCAAGCGACGAACTCTCTGATGATTTGGCCCATGCACTCTCGGTAGTCGACTCGCCAACCCTCTGCATCTCATAGATCAAAAATTTTCGGCCGTAGGTGAATGCCACAAGATTATCCCAAATTTCCTCAATTATCTCTTTTCTCTACCTACTTGGAGAAGGGAATGGTAGAGATTGCAGGGTGGGCTGGAATCTGGGCTCGGGGCTGCTTGGAAGGGGTTGCTGGGGGGAGTGGTTAAGCCCAAAGAAGGGACTAGGCCTCGACATTAAATGTAGAGCTGACCCCTATATCCGGCGGAAGGTCGCGAACATACTCATTAGGCCCGCTCTTTGCCACAATTCCAAAAGGTCAAACGTCATGGACCTGGAGCTCCTTTACGACTCCCGATGGGAATCGTTCAGGTCCAATTCGAACCATTGGATGATCATTTAATTGGAATTTCATGAGAGCCTTAGGTAAATGCATCGATAATTTGAGAGTTTCAAGGCATAGATTAATTTTAAGCTTAATTTCGACATGCAATGCGGAATGAGACTCAAAAGATGACTCACAATATGGCTTGGAATGTATAGCAGTATGCAACTAGAGACTATGATGTGCATGCGTGTCTATGGACTCGATACTCTCATGTGCATTCGACGCGAATGACTCACATGTAACCGACTCAAGTACTCTTGACTCTACTAACATCAACGACTTAGGAACAACCGACTCTATGAGCATTATCAGCTCATGTGTGTTTGAATCAAAGGACACTAATGGCTCATGTACGCTCGGTTCGACCAACTTCATAGATTCAAGTGCACGCAAATCTACCACCAACAAAGACTCGTGCACAACTGGCTCTACAGGGTCCAACAAATTGTGCGTGGGTGACTCAGTTGACTCACGTGTGGGCGACTCAACATTACTACTCACAAGGGAATCAGAAGCCATTTTGACACACACTAGACTCTCTTCAGCTTCTTCGATCTCCTCTTCCCTCATCACGGTTCTAGGGTCATACACTTCCTCTTCTACTTTCATATTTTCCGGTTCCTTAGAACTCTCCCGTTTAATCAATAAATTCAAAGTGGAAAATTGTGTGGAGCATTGGTAAGCAAAGTGTCCAAATCCGTGACACTTGGAGCAATCAGGACACTTGTCTGTCTTGGGTTTTAAAAATCATAAAAGATGACGGTGTGTGAGAGGAACATAATTCTCGATAAGTCGCTCCCTCATATCCTCCCATCGTGTGATGGGTTTCCTATTAGCTAACTCGCGTATAAACTCAACATTAGTCCAATAAGTTTTGGCATTTCCTTCCAACTTTGCTTTCGCTAGCCTAATTTTGTACTCATTTGGTATGCCATACCAATTAAAATACTCCTCCACACTAGATAACCACTCCACAAAGGTTTTAGGATTTCGTACCCTCAAAATTTGGAACCTCATTCCAAATAGATTTTAGAAACCTCTCGGTCGTACTTAGGTTCACGATGGTGAAGGTATCCCCTAACTCTAGTTTCATCATGACTTTTGGGACTTTGCCAAAAATTTGGAGTGTAGTAGTTTCCTCGTTCGGTTAGTACCCTTTTAGTACGGGTAGGGGATTCATGGTGACGTGTAGGTAACTCATACATGATGCTTGACACAAATACAACTCAGACGCACTTCTATGAACCACACAAGTGAGGAATTTTTACAAACACATGACGTGCAAACAAATGACATGAAATGACAGGCATCGAAATGGCATACACATTTGAACCAAGTGAATAAGGACTTTTGTCGAACACAAGACGTGTACGCTCGATGAACATAAATGAAATAAACTTCAATAAAATTAAAATGACACACAAAATGCCCTAATCTAGAACCTAGGCTTTGATACCAAAACTGACGCTGGACAAAACCCTAGACTACGTGAATGCGAGGATTTAATTATTTGTCGAAATAAAACTAAATTAATTTTAAACAATGAACCTAATAGTAACGCGAATACCTTAAGATTTCGTAGTTTTCCATTTGAAAGATCGCATTGGGGTTCGAATCGGGTCCAGTCTAGGCGCTAGATCCGTTAGCCTTGCAGTGCAGATCAATCCTAGAGGTAGAACTCTAGGTTTTCCAGATTAGGGCGCCGCTCGTGATTCAATGACGGAGTCGCGAGTGTTCTCAAGATTTTGATTCGTGTGGACTTAATGGGGGATGGGATTTAGGGTTCGAACTTCGGGGTATTGTAAGTTGAAGGCTGGAATTAGAGTTTGTGAGATCACATGAGGTAGAAAAGAAAAATAAGATAAAAGAGATAGATGGAGGATAGATTTTGGGCTTCGCACCCTTGGCTTCACACCAGACCCTTCTCGGGAAGAAGAATCACTCTTCGGAGAAACTCATCTCAAGTTGCAAAAGTAAAAGCTCATTCATTCAATAATCAATAACTAATTACATTGTTTATGGAGAGACCTTATATAGGAGGTCTTAAAATAAAACCCTAAAACGAAAATAAACATAATAGAACGACAAATTTGCCCCTAAAGCGTAAGTTCGGATTCTAAAAAAAAATCATTCTCATGCGATTTCGATCGATCGAAAGTGACACTCGATTGGTCAAAATAGGGCTTCGATTGATCGAATTTGGGATTCGATCGATCGATATGCGCAGATTCTTCTTTTCTTCTTCTTTACGCTCCATTCCGCTTCTTCTTTGTTGGAAAATCTGTTGCGGCCAGAATCTACGGCTCTCGATCTTGGCGTCCCGCATCATTCTCCCCGACTCAAAATGTTTCTTCACCGATGAAACACGTATGAAGTGAATCTTGGCACTCGATGACGTATGAGCATCATCTCTGTCCATTCTAGAGGGACGTACTGTAAACCTCTCCTTGACGAGCCCAATAACCCGGCTTGCCAAGCCGCTACCAAATACTTTTAAAGTTTCGCATCAACTCTCCCGGACCCGAAGGAATTCATCCCCGATGAAGTGGGATCGCGATATCGATCGGAAATACGGGAACTCAAGCGACGAACTCTCTCATGCTTGGCCCATGCACTCTCGGTAGTCGACTCGCCAACCCTCTGCATCTCATAGATCATAAATTTTCGGCCGCAGGTGAATGCCACAAGATTATCCCAAATTTCCTCAATTATCTCTTTTCTCCGCCTACTTGGAGAAGGGAATGGTAGGGGCTGCAAGGTGGGTTGGAATTTGGGCTCGGGGCTGCTTGAAAGGGGTTGCTGGGGGGTGGGATTGAGCCCAAAGAAGGGACTAGGTCCTCGACATTAAATGTAGAGTTGACCCCTATATCCGGTGGAGGGTCGCGAACATACTCATTAGGCTCGCTCTTTGCCACAATTCTAAAAGGTCCAGCGCCGTGGACCTGGAGCTCCTTTACGACTCCCGATTGGAATCGTTCAAGTCCAATTCGAATCATTGCATGATCATTTAATTGGAATTCCATGAGAGTCTTAGGTAAATGCATCGATAATTTGAGAGTTTCAAGGCATAAATTGATTTTAAGCTTAATTTCGCCATGCAATACGGAATGAGACTCAAAAGATGACTCACAATAAGGCTTGGAATGTATAGCAGTATGCAACTTGAGACTATGATGTGCATGCGTGTCTATGGACTCGATACTCTCATGTGCATGCGACGTGAATGACTCACATGTAATCGACTCAAGTACTCTTGACTCTACTAACATCAACGACTTAGGAACAGCCGACTCTATGAGCATTGTCAGCTCATGTGTGTTTGAATCAAAGGACACTAATGGCTCATGTACGCTCGGTTCGACCAACTTCAAAGATTCAAGTGCACACAACTCTACCACCAACAAGGACTCGTGCACACCTAGCTCTACAGGCTCTAACAAATCGTGCGTGGGTGACTCAGGTGACTCTCGTGTGGGAGACTCAACATTACTACTCACAAGGGAATCAGAAGCCCTTTTAACACAAACTAGACTCTCTTCAACTTCTTCGATCTCCTCTTCACTCATCATGGTTCTAGGGTCATACACTTCCTCTTCTACTTTCATATGTTTCGGCACCTTAGAACTCTCCCGTTTAATCAATAAATTCGGAGTGGAAAATTGTGTGGAGCATTAGTAAGCAAAGTGTCCAAATCCCTGACACTTGGAGCAATCAGGACACTTGTCTGTCTTGGATTTTATTAATCGTAAAAGATGGCAGTGTGTGAAAGGAATATAATTCTCGATAAGTCGCTCCCTCATATCCTCCCATCGTGTGATGGGTTTCCTGTTAGCTAACTCGCGTATAAACTCAACATTAGTCCAATAGGTTTTGGCATTTCCTTCCAACTTTACTTTCACTAGCCTAATTTTGTACTCATTTGGTATGCCATACCAATTAAAATACTCTTCCACACTAGATAACTACTCCACAAAGGTTTTAGGATTCCATACCCTCAAAATTTGGAACCTCATTCCGAATATATTTTAGAAACCTCTCGGCAGGGTCGTACTTAGGTTCACGATGGTGAAGGTATCCCCTAACTCTAGTTTCATCATGACTTTTGGGACTTTGCCAAAAATTTGGAGTGTAGTGGTTTCCTCGTTCGGTTAGTACCCTTTTAGTACGGGTAGGGGATTCATGGTGACGTGTAGGTGACTCATACATGATGTTTGACACAAACACAACTCAGACGCACTTCTATGGACCACACAACAAGTGAGGAATTTTTACGAACACATGACGTGCACACAAATGACTTGAAATCATAGGCATTGAAATGGCATACACATGTGAACCAAGTGAATAAAAACTTTTGTCGAACACAAGACGTGTACGCTCGATGAACATAAATGAAATAAAATTCAATAATTAAAATGACACAAAATGCCCTAATCTAGAACCTAGACTTTGATACCAAAACTGACGCAGGATAAAACCCTAGACTACATGAATGCAATGATTTAATTATTTGCCGAAATTAAACTAAATTAATTTTAAACAGTGAACCTAATAGTAACGCGAATACCTTAGGATTTCGTAGTTTTCCATGTGAAAGATCGCATTGGGGTTCGAATCGGGTCCAGTCCGGGTGCTAGATCCGTTAGCCTTGCAGTGCAGATCAGTCCTAGAGGTAGAACTCTAGGTTTTCCAGATTAGGGCGTCGCTCGTGATTCAATGACGGAGTCGCGAGTGTTCTCAAGATTCTGATTCGTGTGGGCTTAATGGTGGGATGGGATTTAGGGTTCGAACTTCGGGGTATTGTAGGTTGAAGGCTAGAATTAGAGTTTGTGAGATCACACGAGGTAGAAAGGAAAAATAAGATAAAAGAGATAGATAGAGGACAGATTTTGGGCTTCGCACCCTTTGCTGCACACCAAACCCTTCTCGAAAAGAAGAATCACTCTTCGAAAAAACTCATCTCAAGTTCCAAAAGCAAAAACTCATTCATTCAATAATCAATAACTAATTATATTGTTTATGGAGAGACCTTATATAGGAGGTCTTAAAATAAAACCCTAAAACGAAAATAAACATATTAGAAAGACAAATTTGCCCCTAAAACGTAAGTTCGGATTCTAAAAAAAAATCATTCTCGCGCGATTTCGGTCGATCGAAAGTGACACTTGATCGGTCAAAGTTCAATCGATCGATCGAAATGGGGCTTATGATCGATCGAATCTGGGATTCGATTCAATCGGTAGAATCCTGGTTCGATCGATTGAAATGCGCATATTCTTCTTTTCTTCTTCTTTACGCTCCATTCCGCTTCTTCTTCGCTGGAAAATTTGTTGCGGGCCGAATATACGGCTTTCGATCTTGGCGCCCCGCATCAATACCAAGGGATACAAAATCCTAGTACCACTAGTGATATTGGTATCAAACTATACTAAAACCAATATGTATCGATATCAGTCGAGTTTTGAAACCATGTCACAATTATTCGCCTGTACCCGATCGATTGAATGGCACATGGGTTTTAGTCTAATTGTAGAGGATAGATCACTCCAAAGAGAGGAATGGACTTCATTGGTTTAGTAGCCAGTTTGGAATCCATCATGACATATTTCTAGATCTATGTGGTCCAATTCCCTACAATTCATGACATATTTCTAGATCTGATTTCATTATTTCATCTCTCTGTTTGTTGAAGTTTAATTCCGCCATTGAAGAGGAAATTTCTATATCCATGATTAAGTAGAAGTAATTTTATCAGGCTTTGTCAAGTAACTTATATATGTTGAATTCTTTGTTGTATGTCTTCAAAGATTTATAATCTTGAGATTAATTGGCCATATTTGTCTAGGAAGAGGCTTGTTTCGATAATGTCATATGGACTCTTTCGATCTCTATGGTTACGACATTATGTGGTAGTCAAGACTAGTGTCAAATTTCAGGACAGTAGTGTTTGAAATACGTTTTATTGCCTAATTAGTCTAGTTATTTGAGGCTATCACACAGTGGGGGATTCATCTGAGACTGGCCCGAACCAAGATTGACAATGCCTTTATGCCTCATTAATAAGCCCATGCAGGTCTTTTTTGTTTGAAAATGCTTGTTTGTTTGAAAATGTGGTCAATACCTGATCAATCTACTATAAATTGGCAATGGGCAGGGCTCGAACCTCAAATTCTACTATAAATTGGCCGGTCTCGGGCCGAGCCTTATTCAAAAATGACAAAAATCCAAGCCCAAACCCGGCCCATTGCCACCCCTAAACATTATCTAAAGAAAGGAAAATATTGGCATTATGTGCCAGAGATGATGGGATTTGAGCTTGGAACAAGGATTTAGACTCGATATTGATGGTCAACACAGTCATGATCAAGCCAAATTGATGGCGATAGGACTCAAGCCGAATTTCAGGTGTTTCCAGAGCATAAGATTTGATGCAGCCAATGTAAATATGCTTTTTTTATCAGTGTTTTGAAAGGCGAAAGGCAAAGGCCTAGAACTCAGCCCTTCCACGAGGTGAGGCATAAGCCTCAAGGCATAATGAGAATAATTAATTGTCACTAGTCTTATATTAAAAGACTCAGCCAATATTGGATAACAAGCACCAACACTAATAAAATAATTATAATGATAACAGTAACAAGGCGTAAGCCTCACGCTTTTTAAAATTTTTAATTTTAGAAATATAATAAATTTAAAGATATAAAGAAAATTCACAAAAAATGGTACATAAATTAGAAAACATGTAAGAAAAAATAATGAATAATTTTCTAATCATAAACCAAGGTTCAAAACCAAACAATACGCAAGATTCAAAATGTTTGCAATATATAAGTTTCAAGTCATGACTCACGACTCATAACTCAAAAACTAATTTTACTATACAAATTAAAGTTAAACCACATATTGATTGTTTCCTTTCTCATTAACAAATGATAATTTCAAGTAATTAAATATTGACAAAGGTAATCCTACTCTATTTCATTCCCTAATAATCCTTTAAAAGGGCAAACTTGTAAAAAAAGGTAAACTTATAAGAAAAAAGAGAATACAATAGTGCAAAAATAAAAATTCATGTGAGGCTTAACCCTCATTGCACCTCACATATGCCTTACTACGCTGCACTACATGTCTCAATACGCCTCACTACACCTCAATTACGGCTCAAGTATGCCTCACGGCCATTACGCCTCGAGGCTATGCCTTGAGGTGAAAAGATTACGCTACGCCTCGAGACACGTCTCAAGATTTACACCTCAAACGCTATTTAAAACACTGTTTTTTATGCTTTTTTTGCATTCCATTGATGGTTCTTTACAAGGTGGCTAATGGATGCTATTATGGGAAAAATACAGGAAACTATTTTCTTTGCTAAGTGGGAAACTGCCATTTGAAGTTTTAATCTGGTTTTGTTTGAAAAAAAAACTTCAGAATGGAACTTTAGCCTTCTACATTGACTATGGGATTACAAACTCAGTTTTCCCAATGCTTTTTACTTGAGAAATTCAATTCGTTTTATATTTTCTAATGAATGGCTCTGGAACTCAGGATAATAACGGAGATGGACAGCTTACACTCTCTGAATTTTCTGACTTGGTCAATGCATTTGGTAATCAAGTTGCCGCTAGTAAGGTCTAGACTTTTTTTCTGAGAGATAATAAATTATTTCTTCATTTGTACCGAAGAATATTGTTTTTGGTTCATTAAGTTTGCTAGCTCTGAGAACTCATTTGCATATTTTATTAGAAAGAGGATCTTTTCAAAGCAGCAGACACGAATGGAGATTGTGCCGTAAGCATGGATGAGTTGGCGAACCTTTTAGCCTTTGAACAAGAAGAGTAATGGCATATTTTTATTATATTGGATATGAAGTTGAATAGTATTATATTATTTGTTTAAATGTTTTGTAATTTGTTATTGCCATTACTTTGATTTAAAATGAATAATTAGATGTCCAAATACTGATATAACACTACTTCTTTTCAGAACTTATTACTTAGTTTTAAAATGAATAAATGCCTATGCTGGGAGAACTCTTGTTTTTACAAAGGATTTTATGGTGTTAATGGTTTGATACTTTTATCTCTTTTGCTTCGACTATGTAATTGATTCTTTAGTCACCATATGTACATATTTGAGAATTAATATGTATCTGTTAATATTGTTTGTTTATAAAATAAGATAGGATTTGTACACTGTTTATTTGTAGTTTATGTCTAGGGCATTTATGAAAATATCCTAGAATTCCTTTGGGGGTATATGTTTTAATTCAAAAATGAAATACATGAAACTTATAGTTCCCAGTATAGTGTTAGAGCTAGAATAAAGAGATCTAGACTCAGATTTTTCATCTAAAGAAGTTTAACTTCTCTTTGTTTTGGTTCTAAACTTTGTACCACATCGTTATATCAACAAAGAAAAAGTAAAAAATGAACCTCTTTGAAATACTTAACCCCAACCTTTCTATATTTAGATCCCAGTGCTTGTGCAAAACTTTATAACCTCAATCTTGATTTTATAAAATAAAGATAGAATTTTATTCACTTTTTATATGCACTATGTCAAAAATGAAAAACTATCATCTGAAATGATGATTCCAGCTTTATTCTGGGATGAGAGTCAACTCTGTTGTAGTTGTGCACACGGAAGAAGATCCATAAGTTGTTCCTTAAAGCTGGAAGGCTGAAGGTATATTTGGGATTATTCCATGTCTAAACATATTGTGATTCCAACTACTTCACCACCTTCGTAGATTTCTGGGAAGGAGGAGGGGGAGATTGTAAACAGCATTTCTTTCATCAAAACGTTCTTGATCTTGAAATCAACTCGGCTGGAATTGATGCTATTGACCAAGTTGTAGGCATCTTCACCAAAGGACTTACAAAACCAAAATATGAGAATTTTCTGGTTGTCACATTTGTCTTAAGGGATAATGGCTCCTAACCGACATTTAAGCACCAGGATGGTGTTTAAATGATCTTATACCATTAAAGTTAGACTTTTATTCTCACACCATTGAAGTGTGATTATCATTATGCCATGTGGTGAACATTTGTGATCAATCTAAATTGTCCAAATGGCAATCTATCATTGGAACATGTCTCAGCCCAAAGAAACATGCGTATAAGTGGATGTGAACCGTCCGGTTGATGAACTTTACTATCAGCCATTAAAACTAAAAACAACCGTTGATATTAAAGTCCACAGATCAGATGGTTTAAATCTACATAAAACACCATTTTTGGGCCTCTTGCACATCAATCTATGATCTATCACTTTGATGGTATGGATCATCCTCATCGTAAACCATTGATGGCGTTAGATCATTTAAATACCATTTTGGTGTTTAACTGTCGGTCTTGAAAACAGTGTTGTTAATTCACTATTTTATATGTATCCTCTATATGGGCAATTTCTGCATTTTCATGTTCCTGTAATCTCTTTCATTTTGGTATAGTTAGATTCATTTCTGGACTGGACTATAATTTCTTGTTAACTCTGTTTTCTGTTACCGCAGGGAATCCCTCATCAGTAATTGTCCTGTTTGTGGTGAGACTCTTGGCAAATTAGATAAGCTAAATGATATGATACATTTGACTCTATGTTTCGATGAGGGGACCGGAAATCAGGTTATGACTGGAGGATTCTTAACAGAGAAACAGGCTTCATATGGGTGGGTTTTTTACTTGCTATTTATTTATTTATCCTTACATGGGAGGGAAGTTTATTTCATTTTTTCGTGACTAATTATTGCTCTGTCAAACTAATAAAATTTAGTTTTAATTGAGATCTAGTTATTATCTTTTCTGTAGGTGGATGTTCAAATTAAGTGAATGGGCTCATTTCTCATCGTATGACATTGGCCTGAATTCTGGATCAAGCGCTTCACATATTTTGGTATGTTTCTACTTGTTTGTACATGGATTAGAATAAGCAGAACTAATTAGAAAATGAAGAGTGTTATTTTGTTTTTGGGTAACTGGATCACTTCCGGCAAGATAGTTGGATATTTCTACTGCATTAGCTTTTGGGTAGAAGTCATTGGATTTATATTTGCAGGGACAATAAAGTTCGAAGGACTTGGCTTTACACTATACCTGATCCTTTCCTTTGTAAAAATTGGTACATCAAGAGGATGTACAACTGATGTTTGCAAAAGACAGCTAAATTTAGTCTTCAATAGAAACTGTATAAAATGCATTTTTCGTAGTTGAAAAAACTCGTACTGAACTTGAAAATCAATCTACCAGTACTTTTGATGTAAATTAAATTGAAGACAAGCATTTGAGGCACGGGATTTTAGCAAAGAAGACTTGGCCAAAGGAGAAGCCTATGAAGTCATCATGAACAAAAAAAAGAAGAAAACAGAACAAGAATAAAACCAACTTGTGCAGTCAACTCATCCACTAAATGCCATTATAATGACATCATGCGAGGGATGATGTCATTATTCTTATGACTTTTCTTATTTTAAGGTATTTCTTAATTATGTTTCAAAGTTGGCTAGTTTATTTTTTAGATTTAGGATTGACTTAGGGGGGATTTAGTGAAGCTACTAACTTTTGACATTAGGATATATATATATATATATATATATATATATATATATATATATATATATATATATATATATATATATATATATATATATATATAATTTTATTTTTATTTTTTTGGGAAGAGGGGGGGGGGGGGGGGGTTTGCAAGGATACCCTAATTGTGCCTTATATTAAACTCTAACTGTGATATCCATCCCTCCTTAAGTATTTCCGTTCCAAATCTCCAAAACAGTTTGTCTTAAATGTGTCGATTTAGAATCAGGCTGTAGGAACTGGCTCGTACCCAGCCTGACTTACTAATCAGGCTGGGACAGCCCAGCTTGTTTATGAATCATGTGTACTTGCCTTAGCTCGTACCCACTCCATGGCAGGCCAGGTCAGGCCTGGCCGGCCAACATATTCGATGTAAAGGGGTATCAATTGGCCGAGTTAGGCCAGGTTTGGGGCAGGATTAAATGGATCGATTCATATTCGGGCTGTAGAACCCAACCTGACCTACTAATCGAGCTGGGCCGGGCTAGCCCATTTATGAATTGGGCCTACTTACTTTAGCCCATGCTCAACCCATTGTGTGCCGGATCGGGCTCAAGCCCAGCCAATTCAGACTCCCCTAAAAACAGTCCCAAATCTCTACAACCCATTGATAACCCACCCTAGCTCTCTGCAATCCCATTGTCATCACAGGAACCCATCAGTACCAGTCACTGTAAACCCATCTTAGCTCAGTGAAAATCACAGCCAATCAATAGCCCACTAATATTACTAAAATTTCACTGAAACCCTCCATGAATCCATCAGATCCATAAAACCAACGTAATCCAACAGAACTAAGAAACCCCCCTGAGACCAGCTGGTACTTCCCGCGAAATCTGCAAATTGAATCATAAAATTTTGTGGGTGTGAATTAGTGTGTGGGTGGGTGGTGGTGGAGGTGGGTGGGTGGGTGGGTGGGGGGGTTCCAAATCGAATTGAACCGTAAATCCTAATTTATTTTATTTTATTTTATTTTGAAATAAATATACAAAAATATGAAAAATTACGAATTCACGATTAATGATCTATTTTCCAGCTTCACTAACTAAACATGAATTGTATGACCAAGCTTATGAAAAATTAAATGCAATATAACGAAAAAGGGGTTCAAAACTAATCCATTAAGCACAAGTCATCAGTCATTAACCATTCCGTAGTGGCCTACCTAGGATAGCAGTGTGGGATAATCCGGTGTCAACTGGCGGATAATCCTGTGTCAACGGGGAAGGAGGAGAAAGCTATGTGAAACTCTCCGGGTTCGACTCATGGGAAATGAGCAGCAGGGGACATTGACTGAAGGTTGAGTCTTCTACCCATTGACTCCTTGAACCGAGCATTTGATTCAAGGGGCTGGATGACTAACTAATTGGTGGTACCAACCGATACCCGATCTTTACCCCCGCACCAGGGGCCCCTAAAACGGTGTATCTTTAGCGCGGATTGGCTGATGAGGCGCCCGCTAGGACCTATGGACGGGCAATCATTCATATTTATTGCCTGTAAAGTCTAGGTCCTAAAACTCATTAGTAGGGCAGGGCTATAAGGATTATCTGTTACTGCAGCTGTCCCAGGCATTACTCGTAACCACCGCTATTCCTATCTCCATATGTCTCATCTTCATTGCTGCCTTTCTCAATGTAAGCTACAACTCCTTCCTCTTCCTCTTCCTTTGACTCAAGACGTTGATGGCAAAATGAATTATTCTTCCTCTTGCACCTTCTTCCATTTGTTGAGTTGCCTGTAACCTATGAAGTGTAAAGAATGACCAACTATTATTTTAGAATATGAGTTATGATCTAACAAAAATAAAGAATCTAACATATGTTGTTGCTTCCTTGTGGTCCACTACCAACTGAGCTGTCTGCATTTGCTTCAATTGGATCCTCAAAGCATTCGGCCATATCTAGGACTGTCAACGGGTTGGGTCGGCCTCATACCAGACCCAACTCGACCCGATAGTTTACCAGGTCGGGTACATAAACTTGACCCGCCAGGTCGGCCTGGCCCAACCCGATATTTTATATGTAAAAAGCACAAAAATAGGGGTTTTACCGGGTCGAGTCGGGTTGGGCATATGCGATTTTCTTATAGGGTATGACCCGACCCGTTGACGTCCCTAGCCATATCCACATAAGAGGCATCTGTTGATAAATTAAGATCTTGTTTCGGGATAAACTCATCAAACTTCATGTCTGACAAATAAATTGGATCCTATCCTTTGGCTGTCCTCCATATGTTACGCACGAAGTTGCAAATTGTATTTCACCAAGACAAGTGCATAAGTCTCCTTTGATCAAGTATTGACATTATTTTATCTCTTCAATCCACGAAATTCAAGGCATAGCATATATGTAGCTTTTAATATTTATCGGGATTCAATGGCCCCAAAACTTGTCATCATCGGTTGAATTTAAAAGTCCTGCGCAACGGTGTTTTCTGAAATGATTCGTTGGTGGTGGTGGTGGTGGTCCCCGAGCAAACAACGGAGCTGGAGGCTTTGATACCATGCCAACTTTTATAAAGGCTTATAGAAAAGAGAGACAAAGGAGAAGAACGAAGAATACAAAAAGGAAGAGAGGGATATCTCAACTCTATCTTGCTATATTTCTATATATTCAAATATCAATGGAGTATATATAAAGGTTTACAAAAGTATTTAAAGAAACATGCATCTAGAAAATAAACTACTTACACAACAAAGCTAGATACCATATATGGTATGAAGTCAAATTGGAAGTCTCAACAATGGTATGTTTATATATACTACTAATGGCGAAGAGAGAAGAACAAGCAAAGAGAGCGAGAGAGTGATATCGGGACTATATCTTGCTATCTTGCTACATATTCAATTTTCAATGGAGCATGGCTCTTTATATTTAGGCCTACAAAGCTATTGGAAACAGCATGCATGTAGAAAATAAGTTATTTACACAACTAAGCTAGATACCTAACATGGTATGAACTCAAACAGGAAGTCTCAACAACGGTATGTTTATGTATACTACGTAGTTCTAAACTCAGAGAATATAGAAATAGGTAAGACCATCTACACATGAAAGATTAAGATCAGGAAGATAAGAAACTATGGTGTATGTCTTATACACTGAATATACTTCTAACTAGATTTAAACCAATTTTATAATATTATCATGTGTTTTCTGTGTGTAGTTATCTGTTGCTTGTTCTTTTTTATTTCCTTTTTGGCTTCATAATCATTTATTTATTTTTTGAAATATTTAAAATATTTTACTGTAACATTTTAGTTCTCTTAACATGATTCTCCTCTCTTATCCAACCTTCGGTGACCTCTTGCTGACGGGGACGCCACATATATGGACATTGGATTTGGACCACATCGTTTTTATCGGCGTCGGAAGAAGCATAGAGGAAGCCCGAGTACCGTAGCCTTAGAAGAGAAATGAACACAAACAACCAAGAGAACAACAGAGAGAGACATGAAGGAAGCCTTTTGAAGTCGGCATAGCGATGATAATCCTCGCAAGTTAAAAGCGACGACTTGATCATGACGATCACTTAAGGTCAAGCGAGCGATGATAATCCTCGCTCGAGCGAGCTACGACACGACTTCAGACGGAAATTTATGAGAAATTTCCTTTTTTGTGTTTTATTAGTATTAAAATTCTTTTATTTCAAATTTAATTATTGGTGGCCTATATATAGAGGCTTGTAAAGACTTTTAGTTAGTTGATTGATTATTTGAATGCTTTTATGCTTGAGTAATCTATGCCTGAGATGGGTTTGGTGTGAGTCTAAGGGAGTGATTCCCAAAGCCATTGTTATCTTCTCTATTCTATTTGCTACTTTCGATCTGTGTTTGCTTTCTAAATCATAGCCTAATTTCTTCCTTGTGATCCCCAAAACCCTAAACCCTTTTGAAGCCTAAACCACACAAAGCCAACACCCTTTCCAAAACCACAAACCGATCTAAAAGTCATAAGCCTTTTACAAACCCTAATTCCCTCTTACAACCTGATTTGGAATCCGTGAATCTACATCAGACTGAAGACGGGCGCCTAAGCCTGGAAAAGCTAGAGTCCTATCTCTAGGCCGATCTCGCCTTGACTCTAAAAGTACTTACGCATCGGACTGGACCCTACCTGGATCTTGTGTGATCTACCCATCAAAATTCTGCAAAACCCTAAAGGTATCAAAGATAATTTTGCGATTAAACTTGATTTAATTTCATTAATTTCGGCAAAATCTGCATAAAAATCATATTCCACATTTTAGGGTTATCGTCCCGCGTCACTTGCACATGTCAATATTCTACATGCTCATATCCATATGTATCGTTCTCTATTTGCAAACATCATAGATTAACATACTATTAAATTTATGTTTCTCATTAACATTTTGATTTGCAGGTTTTTGATCGAAAAACTAAAAGGCTAGTGGAAGAACTCATAGCTGGAAAGATTGTTCTATCAATGAGAGCTATTTATCAATCAAAAGTAGGTCTCACCCTTATTGACAAAGGTATGGATAAACAGATACTAGTATCAATGAGAGATATCTGGGGTCGGCTTTGTGTGTCCTATTTCTCCACTCATTTCTGTTCAAGGTTAACTTATTTGTTACTCTACAATCGTTCATGTCATTTCTAACTAACCATACTAGTTTTCATTCTAGTGGATAGCTGATTTAGTAATAATTGTGGTTCAATTTGAAATAGTAATTAAATTCATTAGACTTGATGTATGATTACATGGTGAAACCATCACATCTTCACATTGTTAGCCCTAGGGGAGTAGCTGATAAATTTGGGTATCCATCTCAAAACCAATTGGCTATGAGTGGAGGGGTCAGGATATTATAAAGGGAGAGACAAGGCTATAATTTATCCAATGTTTGGGACTAAACTTCAACATGCCCCCACTCGTGTTGGCAGGATTGAGCCAAATCACGTGGACAATTGAACTGGATGATGTGGAGTGGAGAAGGGCCTGCTCTGAAACCATGATAAATTTGGGTATCCATCTCAAAACAAATTGGAGGGGCCCATGATATTATTAGGGGAGAGACAAGGCTATAATTTACCCAATGTGGGACTAAATTTCAACAGTAGCCAAGTAGAGAGGTATGGAGGCTGTATTACCCATATAAATTTAGAAAATTTATATGATAGGCTTCTTATACAACCTTTTCTTATGTGCAAGTCCCCATATCTATGTTATAGTAGCCCTCAAATGGGTTTCCTTGAGCCAAAATCTATGGTGTAGATGTGGTAACTCAACACTAAACATCTCAACCATTGCTAGCTTCCACAAGAAGAAAATCTTGGCTATGCCCCTGGTCACCCCAAAGTCCCAATATGTAGCCAGTGATAACTTAACCCTTGATTTTGCAAACCACTTCTGGTCCAACAATGTATGATCAATAATAGACCTCAACCAAAGAGTAAAAGCCCTGAAAATAGCTGGAGGAGAATATTATCTCCATTATGGACCGTAATAACTAATAAATGATAGTCATATGGACCCAATGCCCCTCTCTAATCTGGACTGTATAACAGCAAAGGAAATAAAATAAGAATCTTAATTTAGTTAAAACCTTTGAAATTGAAAGAGCTAAAAATAACTGTTAAAAGTAATCCTACGTGAAGAAATTTTAGGGTATTTGATACCCCATGAATAATAGTCCTGCAATATTATATGAATCAGTTTACGGTTACTGACATTCATTATTGATAGTGAATGAGTCATTTATTTTGTTCACATGGCACAGTTTTTGGTGCAAAGTGCTGTCACATAGTTAATGAGGCCATCATATAGATCAGACTCAGCCCTAAGATTGCATCGAAATACTATCTGTACCATGTGATTTAGAGGCCACAAAGTGCTAGAATATAAAGACAGACAAATTTGCATAATTACATG
This sequence comes from Chloranthus sessilifolius, assembly GCA_021018995.1. Classification (NCBI taxonomy): domain Eukaryota; kingdom Viridiplantae; phylum Streptophyta; class Magnoliopsida; order Chloranthales; family Chloranthaceae; genus Chloranthus; species Chloranthus sessilifolius. The sequence continues at coordinate 8,340,808 of CM037591.1, forward strand.
GTTGCCATTCATTTCCTGAAACTTTTAAGCCCTTAATTACATGGTAAAAATAATTTTTTGAAGCAATTTTAGGATGAATCCTATCTAGATGATCTCACATCCCCACATGGCACCCTGTGGTGCCAAAGCAGTGTCACATCTACAAAATCTATGATTGTTCACTCTCATGAGCGAATGAGTTGGCTACCCTACCAACTTCTAAATATTATCCCTATTATTAGGAGGGAACATTATTTTTTTTTTTTTTTGAGACGGTAACAAAGAAATATAATAAGAAAGGGAAAAAATACAAGAGAAGCATACCTTGGTGGGTAGTAAGGAACTATCCAAAGAAAGCAAAAGAGGAAACCCAAAAACCACTCGATCTCACCCCTAGAGCCAGCAAACAGGTTCGAAAAAACCTACAAAATCCCCATCGCCGACCACAGATCAGAAGCCCGTTATGCAGCAGTCTTCCCACTTCCTAATGAATTGAAAAAGTCCCCCATTGAATACGATCATATTACTAGCATTCCAATTAACCACGAGATCTCTGATGTCCCGAATAACCAACGAGAAGGGTTTGACCTGGTGCCTAAAAATCCTGTTATTTCGTTCCCTCCAAATGGCCTAGAAGACCGCGTAAATCGTAAGAGGCCATAGATCTCTCCTCGGGTCCTCAAGCTTTAACTCTTTCTACATTTCCATCATCTGCCCCGGCCAGCACGGAAGGACCCATTCCAGTTTGAAGATCTTAAACATCTTATGCCAAATGTTCCAAGCGAAAGAGCAATGAAGGAAAATGTGAGCTGCCGATTCTCTCCCCCTCATACACATCATACATTTGTCGATCATCGGAATATTTCTTCGGATCATTTGATCCCTAGTCAGAATTTACCCTTTGGCCATCAACTAAGCAAAGAACTTGATCTTTGGCGGCATCCTAACCTTCCAAAAACCGGACCATTTTCTAACGACCGTACTCCCTCTGTCCCGTGACTTAAGCAGATTGTAGAACGATTTGACTGAAAATCTTCCTTTCGCTGAGTATTTCCATAGTCTCCTGTCTCGGTTTTCCGCATTGGGAGTAGACCCCCTCAACACGGCTATTAGATTCTGTAACTCATCGTTTTCCCACTCCCTCAGAGGGCGTCTAAGGGGGATGTTCCATTCCATCCTATCAGCCGACACTTCCCCAAAATTTCTGATCAGCGCGCCCTTAGAGTCGGAAAGGTTAAAAATCATAGGAAAAGTCCGATATAAAGGTTGATCTCCGGCCCAAACATCCTTCCATAACTGAATTTTACTCCCATCTCCCCAACAACTGTAGTTGGTCCCCTCCAAAATGTCCCGAGTACTACCGTTAACCACTTTCGACCAAGTCGATCCCTGATTGTGGGAACATTATTTTTAAATACTTCAATTACGAAAATTTGCCTGGAATGTACTCGTCTTAATTTTTGTAATGGTCTTATCTTAGGTCCTTTGATAGGAGCCCACATTGGAGTCACAAAATCCACTTGTCGTTTGACTTCGGGCTTACATCTCACGTTCACTTAAGTGGTCTCGTGACCTTGAGCTCACTTCTCACATGAGGGCTGTTTTAATAGTCTTCTCACTCATTTTTTTCATCGTCTCTTTTTTCTCTCCTTCCTCATACGGTGTCAAATTGTGACATCCTCAGGTTGCAAAGAACTTGACTCCAGCAGATTGTCCTTGGTGTGTAAACCTGCAACAACTCCTTGTTTAGGTTCAATAATTTAGGTTTCCTGATTTGTGTTCTCTGTCGCAGATGTTTGGGTTGTAAGTGCTCCTTACACTAAATTTATTATTTATACAAGCACACCATAAAGGTTTCATACACACCAATAGGATCAATGTACAGACTGTGTAAAAGGGATGATGGAAGAGGTGTTATGACGGATGGATGACTTAACACCTCAACCTGAGATCACAACGGAGGTTGAAGATGATCCAACTGGAGATGAAACAGATGATCAAACATGTCGTCATCATCGACAAAGCCCTCTAACTAGATTTGTTCATGAGGGTAATGCTTAGTAACTATGAAATTAAAATAGATATGCCGGAGTTCCATGGGAGGTTGAAGCCGGATGAATTTCTCGATTGGATTTGTACGGTGGAAAACATATTCGAATTAAAAGATGTGTTGGGCCACTGAAGAGCCAAATTTGTGGTGGCAAAGTTTTCGGGGTTACATTAGCATGGTGGGAAGACGTTCAATCATATCATCTACGCCGTGAGGATATGTGGGAAAAATGTAGACATATCTATGACGTCGGTTTCTTCCGCCTACCTACGCCAATATCTATGGCAACACGATAAGAGTGTCATTGTCATGGAGTACACTAGAGAGTCGATGAATATCGGCATGCACTCAAAGCTGATGATATTCCCAATTGTGACTCAGGCCATAAGCATGGTATGGTAGAGGCCCCAATCTCGACCATTGATTAACCAAACCAATCAAGGGAAGGTAGGCATGATCGGTCAACGGTGCCTCAAGGGATTACTTCATCAAAGCAAATAGTACTTAAATGCTTTCAATGTAATGAAGTTTGATGGTGTTCCTACGAGTGTCCTAAGTGACAAGTGACCCTAACCCAAGAGGAAGAGCATGAACACTCAGTTAAAGCGGAAGATGAAATCTTTGAAGCAGACGGTAAGAAAGGGGATGGAGAGATTGAAGTCGAGGTCGATGCCAAGGGAGAAAGTTTACTTATTGAGACAATCCTAGCCACTACTTCAAAGACCATTGACCCAGACAAGTGGCTACAATCAAATATTTTCCATGCCAAGCGCATTTCAAAGGGGAACACGAAAGATGGTCGACTCCTTTAAGTTGAAAGAGGAGAACCATCTGAATACATATAACGTTCAATGGTCCAAAAAAGGAGGAGAAATCCATGTCACTACTCAATGTTTGGTCTCTTTCTCAATTGGAAAGGAATACCGGGATGAAGTGTGGTGTGACGAGGTTCTAATGGACGTGTACCATGTTTTATTAGGGAGGATACAGTGCACGATGGAAGGAAGAACACCTATTCCTCCGTCAAGATCGAAAGAAGATCACACTCTTACCGGCCAAAGAGGACTCTCAACTCAAACCCAATAAAGGGGCAAGTAAGAATCTTTTTAACTTACATCAACGGGACTCCGACATCAATGAAGCACATCTCAATGGGTCGGTGGCCAGTATGAGCAGCGAAAGCAGGACAATGACTATATCAAAGTTTACGTGGAAAATCGACTTGATGGGGCCGAGTCTTGTCCAACCCTGGGAGGATGATGCAGTGCATAATAGGGGGCAGGTCCGAGGCTTTATCGCCATCCGAATTGGGAAAAAAAAGGGCTGGAATGGTCCAGATTTCAGATTTCAAGCGGCTGTAGAGAAGAATAAAAAGAGGGTTAAAGTAAATGACCCACGGGGCCTTAAATAGAAGGGCCAAATGGGTCTTGAAGGTGGCTTGGAAAAAGGGCCATGTGACCACTTTAAGTGGCCACGTGATTAGGAAACACGAGAAGGAATTCTCGTGAATTCCAGTCACATGATCACTTAAAGTGATCACGTGAATGGAGCCATGAGAATCCCATTCGCGGTGATTCCCTTAGACAAGTCAAATATTTTTTTTTCAGTCCCCAGACCTGTTGATCATGAGGGTATTCTTCCTCTATTTGCTACAGCTGCTGCCTTTTTAGGCTACTGTTATTGCTGTTATTTCTTCCTGAATCTGTGATAGTTCTGCTCTTCTTCTTTATATTGTCTACTGCTGCTGTGATCGATTTAAGACTGCTGAGACCCGGTTTTCACAGAAGTGACTGCTAGATAAGAGGTGATTCAGATTACTTTATACAAACTGTTATTTATATCGAAAATATAAGTTGCGCTAGGTTTTTATAGTGTTATTACAGTAGTACAATACATAACCGGATGGAAATTATATAAGTATTTTGTGATGTTCCCAAAGTCACACACTGGATCAATGTGCTCATCTAGAGACGCCGCACTACATAGCATAAATAACAAGCGACAAAAGATAGAATATAATAATAACATCATGATTCGAACTATAGCACAACGGCATGTAAACAATAAATAAATCTTCATTTATTCATAAGTAACATGAGCTATTAAAAACTGAATTTAATTAAAATTAATCAATTAACTACTCATAAATAATGTAATCAATAATCCAAACTAACTTAACTAAAAAGGTCTCAACAATCTCAAATAATGCTCCAATTAAAAATCTAAAATAAAGGTCTAACTCAAAATAAATAACTCCTAACGCTCGAAACTGTCTTCATTCAAATCCCACTTTGCATCAAGTTAATTAGGGTTAGGGTTAGGTAGGAGATGAGAAAGAAGAGAAGAGAGAGAGAGAGAGAAGAATTAGGATCGAGTGTTGTGTTCACTCTTCCCAATGCATTAAGAATATATATGATCTTACATGTGACACGGACTACGGTGTCATGGATAGTATGGTAGATGTAAGTAACTCACTTACACACTGCACCCCACAATATACTACTCAGACACCCATGTACAATAGAAGTATCTCTTCGCTCCTCAAGTTGGTGCATATATATCAATCATCCCCAACTTGCTAGTGATATCATAAAGCCGACTTCCACTAACAGCCTTGGTGAGAACATCTGCTAACTGATTTTCATATCTGACTTGGGAAATGCACATTTTTTTAGATTCAACCTTCTCACGAACAAAGTGACAGTCCACTTCTATATGTTTTGTCCTTTCATGATATACTGGATTATGAGCAATGTGATGAGCAACCTCATTATCTCCATACAAAATCATACGAAGCTTTACATCAACTCCCAAATCGACAAGGATGTGTCTCATCCACATTCCCCCCCTAGTGCCTTGAGTCATAGTTCTGTATTCTCCTTCAACACTTGAGTTAGAAACCACATGTTTTTTTATTTCCAAGTGACCAAGTTTCCACCCAGAAATGCGCAATAGCCTATGGTAGATCTCCTCTCATCAAGGGAACCTGCCCAATTTGCATCAGTAAAAACTTCTACATCAAGGTAACCCTGATCTTTATATAGAAGTCCTCGACCTGGAATACTCTTTAAGTAACTTAAAATCCAGTAGACAACAACAAGATGGATACTCCTTTGAGAGTGCATGTACTGACTAACAACACTCTGCATATGTTATATTTGGTCGTGTCATGGCGAGATAGATGAGTTTACCAACAATCTGTTGATACATGCGAGCATTCTTGAGCGGCTCTCCTTCACTGCCTTTGAGTTTATGATTTTGCTCAATGGGTGTAGTTGTTGGCTTACATTCCATCATTCTGGTATCTCTAAGCACATCTAAGGTATAGTTCCTTTGAGGGCAATACCTTTCATGGATCTAGCAACTTCAATTAGAAAGTACTTTAATGGACCTAAGTCCTTGTTCTCAAAGACTTTTCCCAAATATCCTTTCAACTGAAGTATCTCATAACTCTCATTCCCTGGGACAATAATGTCATCAATGTATACCAACCAACACCATTGTAAGATGCACTCCTCTCTTAACATGGTCATAGTGACTCCTATGATACCTAATCATCATGACTGCCTCACTGAACTTTTAAAACCAAGCTCTAGGAGATTGCTTTAACCCATAGATCAATTTCTTTAACCTACAGACTCTCTTAGGCTCCCCTTGTTTTACAAAACCCAGTGGCAATGACATGCAAACCTCCTCCTTTAAGTCACCGTGAAGAAAGACATTCTTCACGTCTAACTGATAAAGTGGCCAATTCTTACAAGCAGCTAGGTAGTATTAGACTTAGCCAATGGAGCAAAAGTCTCTTGATAATCTACACCTTGCGTCTGTGTAAAGCCTCTTGCCACAAGTCAAGCTTTATACCTCTCAATTGTACCATCGAATCTATACTTCACAGTATAAACCCACTTGCATCCAAACACCCTTTTTCCTGGGGGATGATCCACAACTTCCCATGTATGACTAGATTCAAGGGCATCGATTTCCTGTACCATAGCCTCCTTCCACTTTGCCTAAGATAAAGCATTAGACACAAAAGTAGGAATAGAAATGGAATCCAAAGAACTAACAAAGACATGATGTGAATCTGACATATTTTGGTAAGAAACCTACTTACTAATAGGATGATGAGTACATGACCTGGATGACTTTCGAAAACCAATGGGAAGATCGAGCTCACTTTGACTTTGAGGACCTTCCTCCGGTAAAGGACTTTGGTTAAGGGTCTCTGAAGGAGGTGTTTGTGGTGGCTCTTGTGGTACACTAGTATCCTTAGATTTCTTCTTAACATAGAATTTTCCTTCTTTCACTTTTGCAAACCTATCAAATGTGGGTATTTCTGATTGTTCTGCTTCTTCATTCTCTCCATCACCGACCTTAGCAAACACATCATTCACATCCACTCTTGGTAGCACGCTTGTGCTCTCTTCACCATAAGTCTCCCCCTAAAGAGGGCACTGAGATCTCTCCCCCTAGCTTGTATAGAAGGGGTGTATCTTCAAAGAATGTGACATCCATAGTAACAAAGAATTTTCGAGATATAGGGTCATCGCACTTATAGCCATTTTGACTAGGAGGATACTCAACGAAGATACAACGAGTGGCTTTAGGATCAAGTTTGGATCAATGTCATGCAAGAATATGAGCAAAACACAATGCCCCAAAGACACGAGGAGGCATGGAGAAAAGAGCACGATTAGGGAACACTAATTTGCACGGAGATGTGCCTCGGAGAACTGGAGTAGGCATGCGGTTGATCAAAAAAATGGAGGTGAGAATTGCTTCACCCCACAAAGACTTGAGAACATTCATCCTTAACAGAAAAGAGCGAGCAACTTCAAGGACATGACGGGTTTTTTTTCGGAGACCCCATTTGTTGTGGGGTATAGGGACAGGTGGTCTGCCACTCAATTTCATGCTCATGTGAGTATGTCTGAAGATGGTGTGAGGCATACTCCCCTCCATTATCAGAACGCAAAACCTTAACATGGGCATGAAACTGAGTTTGAACCAAGTTATGAAATGTAGGAAACACATAAGGACAGGTGGTCTGCCACTCAATTTCATGCTCATGTGAGTATGTCTGAAGATGGTGTGAGGCATACTCCCCTCCATTATCAGAACGCAGAACCTTAACATGGGCATGAAACTGAATTTGAACCAATTTATGAAATGTAGGAAACACATAAGCAACCTCATCTTTTGTTTTAAGAAAATAAAGCATGGTATAACGAGTGCAATCATCAATAAAGGAAATAAATTATCTATAACCATGAGCAGAAACAACGGGAGATGGTCCCCAAACATCTGAATGCATTAACTCAAAAGGAATTTTACTTCCACTATTACTAACAGGATAATTGCTTCTTTGATGTTTAACAAACTGACAAATTTCACACTTAAACAAAGACAAATCACAATTCTGAAATTTTTCTGGAAAGAGTAAGGAAAGATGAGAATTAGGTAAGTGGCCACATCGGGCAGCCACAACTGAAGCTCCTCCATCCTGGTACTAGCAACTATAGGTCTTTGTACCCTTTGTAGATCTGTCACCTCCAACAAATAGAGCCCATGCTCCTCACGACCATGACCAAACATCCTCCCCAAAGTCAGGTCCTGAAACACAATGAGAAGGATAAAAGGTTACGCAATAGTTTTGATATTTGGTTAAATGACTAACAAATAAAATATTTAAAGGCATTTTAGGAACAAATAATGTAGAGTCAAATGGTAGGATACCCAACCGGATGGTCCCCTTACCTTACACAGGGACAAGAGAACCATCCGCAATACGAATCTGGCAGCTATCGGAAACACTAGAGATGGTAGGACATAAATGCGACATATCCGTCATGTGGTTGGTAGGCCCAAAATCAATGATCCATGGGGACGAGGAAGAGGATAATACATGTGCAAAGCCATAGGTACCCGACTCAGCCAAATGGGAGGAACTGGAGGATGGTCCTGCAAAGAGGCATGTGAAATGGTAGCACACTGAAGAAGGCTCTGAAGGTCCTGATACTCCTTCTGAGAAAGGGTGATATGCCCGAGAGATGATGCAGTCACTGAAGGAGCTGAAGCAAGTGTCTGAAGACTTGTCCCCTTATCACTAGTTGCCTGATATGCCCAAGACCCTAGAGGAAATTTGGGCTTTCCATGAAGATCCCAGCATATATCGATCTGATGTCCCTTTCTTCCACAGTGTGTAAATTTGGATTTTTCTCTATAATCTCTCGAAAAAGTACCACGACCTCCACCAGATCTGCCCCCACCTCTACGGAACTTAGAGAAGGATGGAAGAGCAGACCTCTCTAGACCACCACTCAGAGGACCAATATGCATAAACTGCCTACGACTCTCCTCGTGAAGTAACTATGCAAACGCTGAACCAATTGGGGGATATTCCCCTCGTTCGGAAATATTAGCCCCTATGACTTCATACTTGGGGTTTACACCCCTCAACAAATCAAACACTTTCTTTCGATCAACCATCTGTTGCTCCTTGCCATTGCAAGCATTACACATATCACTCTCCTGGTACTATGCTAACTCATCCCATAAGGACCGAAATTGAGTGTAATAGTCACTCAACGATCTCTCTCCCTGACGGAGATTGCTAATCTCATCACTGATCTAAAATATCTTCACCAAATTTTGTTGTTGTGAGTAGCTTATACGAACAGCCTCCCACTGCGCATGAGCTGTAGTGAAACTCAGAAATGACTCACTAATGTCAGGGTCCGTAGAATGAAGTAATAGGGTCATCACATACCAATTTTCGAATTTTCAGTCACCATACTTGGGGTCCTTCATAGTGGGAGGTACTACGGTACCGTTAATATAACCCAATTTTTTCTTTGCCTCCAATACCATGTAGGCAGACCTCGACCAAGAAAGATTAATCTTGCCATCAAATTTCTTAGTAGTGATTTGGTAACCATGTGAACTATGTGAACCATCGGCTACTCCTCCAACATTCATTATAGATTCTTCCATTTTCGAATGCTCTCAAGAAACAGTCACAATTTAGTTCTAACCACAATGAGGTGTACACCTCAATCCAACAACTACTCAATTCAAAGAAACAATTTTCACAAGGAGTCTACACTCCTAACTACAGCTACATAGCCCAAAAACAGTCACCACTATAGCTAAAAATAGCTAAGAATAGCCCACAACAATTCACATGGAGTTACTACTCAGATCATTGTCCAATTACCCCATCGCGCACACCGATCCATGCAAAAAACAGGCCAATAACAGGAAAATACCTCCAAATATGCAGAACAACAGTGAGAAAAAGGGTAAAAAGCAATTTACCACATCGAAGAGACCATTGACGATAATTCTGGACAGATTTCAGGGTGTCTGTCAATTTTCAGCGACATTTGGGCTATTCCGGCGAGGTTTACACAGCTCCGATCATACTCTGATTGTCAAAAACACCATAGAACTTCACTGCAGATGCATCGGAATCTGATTTGCTGAATATTCCGATGCTTTACATACTGCTGTGGAGGGATTCGAAGCTTACAAGAGAACCCTAGCGGTTCTACAACTCCTTGACAATGGAGTCTTGAGGTAGAAGACGACTCCCAAAGTCTATTTTCTGAGCTTCAAACGAGGTGGCTGAACGAGAGTTTATTGCTGGGGATTAGATTCTGATCCAAACCCTAGAATCTGGGACCTTCCCGGCAAGCTCCGACAATCGCTGCCGTCAGTGTGACATCAGCGCTGACGTCACCAAGTTGGCGGTGACATCCACAGTCGAATCATATCAATTTCATGGTCGATTACCTTGCTCTGATACCAAGGTAATTAGGGTTAGGGCTAGGTAGGAGAAGAGAGGAGAGAGGAGAGGAGAGAAGAATTAGGGTTGAGTGTTGTGTTCACTCTTCCTAATGCATTAAGAATATATATGATCTTCCATGTGATACCGACTACGGTGTCACGGATAGTATGGTAGATGTAAGTAACTCACACACTACACCCCACAATATACTACTCACACGACCATATACAATAGAAATATCTCTTCACGTCATGGATCTCCACGTCAGTATCCTCGGATCCTGGATCAACTCATCTCTTAGTCATCCCATTGTAAACAATGAAGATGTTAGTCTAAAAGAACTCCATTTGCGCCAGTCATAGGATCGCTAATACAAACAATCCGTATGCAAGCCGTATACAACAATAATAATCCAACAATGAAGAACATGCGCAAAAAGCAATAATATCATAACATGTATAAGCAATATAAAACAATATTTGAGAAATAGGCTTTCATACATAACATGTGACTTGTTCATGTCTCTTCCTAGTTTTCCATGTGGTAAATTTCATTATTAATATTAAATTCAATGCAACATGAATCTCATTCATCATGATCAGTTTTCGTCTTTGGTCCATCGTCTCAACCTTCACCCTATCATACTAATTGGGTACAAGGCTTCTAAATGGCCTTCTCCTTGGGCACACATAGTCACCATCTCATATCTCAAATTACTTGCCCATTGGATCCGAGCTGGTTACGGCATGCAACGGTAATCTCTTAATTTATTCATTAATGCTAGTATGCATTATGTCTTCATTAAGTTATGCTTTTCATGTCCTTTTTATCGTATCATATCATTCACTTTAAATAGTAGATGTAAATCTACTCGTAACGTTCATGGTGTCTAATTCATTTATGGTATCATGGTTTAGTCTTGTCAGAATTGAGAATCTTACCACTTTCATATGCTTATGAAATGTACAATAAATATGATGCAAAAACCTCGGTAAAAACATCATGCAATTCGACTTATTTAGTCCATTACAAATTTTCATAGTTCATTAATAAGAGGTCTGTATTTATCGATTGGATGTGTGAACAGCTAATATCATAAACATTGAGTGTAACTTTTGTGAATTTACATGTAGCATGAGCATAAATAAGTAAACATAGGAATCCTATTCATTATTTGGATGTGTCCACAATTTAAATAATATGAGCATTGAGCATAATATTTTCATAATTTCTATATAGCATGAACATATATGAATAAATATGTGTTCCATAATTAATCATTAAGTAACAAAGAATTAATCAGTACATGGAATCAATAAAACTAGCATATGGTGATTAAATAAAATAAAACAACCATGCTCTTTCAATATTTGAAAAGGAATTAACCTCATCCGAGCATGATACTTATTCCTAGCATTAAAAACCCTATGATTTTTTCATACCTTATGTTTTCTTGATTTTTTTGAACGCTGTTTTGATTGGTTCATCAATTTCTTGAAGGGCTTTAATAAATCTTGAAAATGAGCCTTCTTGATAATCTTCTTAAAAAACCTTGGGAAAAAAGAGAATTTTTTAAAAAAATAGCCTTACAACATTGATCTTGAAAGGAATGCCCCCCCACCCCCCCTCTCCCCTCCCCCCTCCCTTTTTAGTATGAAAGATTCTTTGTTGTCTGGGGCTACCCTCTATGATAAGAAGATAAAAAAAAGAAAAGCTATTTGAAACTATCAAAGGAAGAATATGGAAGAGGATTTAGGGCTGGAATATCTTAATATTGATCGAAAGGGCTTCTTAAAGATATCTTAAAGATTTGAAAAGGATTCTTGAAAGGATAGTTAGAAACTTTCAATAAAGATTTAAAAGGGCTAATGAAGATTTTCAAAATCTATCTAATTTTGTATAATTTAAGAAAGAAGGAAAAAGCCTTTAAACTCTTAATCTTGAAATCTAAGAAATTCGAATTCAAGAAGGTCAAAGTAGGTACCTTATTCTCTTTCCCCTTTTTCTTCTTCTTTCTTATTTCTCTTTCCCTTTCTCTTCCCTCTTTTTCTTATTTTATATCTCATGTCCCTCTATCTCTCTCTCATTTTTTTCTTTCCTTCTCTTTTTTTTTTATGATAAAAGCTGTCACGCCACTTTCTCTAACTCTACTGTAATTCACGTCCCACTCTAACTCGCGATCATTTGTGGATCACAATGGGTCCTTGGGACCCATCCCAACATCCTCTCTTGGTCTTAATTGAAGGCCCAATGGCCTTATCTTATCTTAGGTCTTTAATTAGTTAATTGGTCTTTAGTTAAATGGGTCTTTAATTAGTTAATTAGTCTTTAATTAATTTACTAACATATTTGAAAGGTCCATTAACTATTACTAATGGCACACCAAAATTTACTAACATCTATTTTAAGGCTTATAAGGCCTATCAATTAGATTAATTAATCATTATTAGTCATTTAAATAAAGTAAGCATTATATTCATTTGCAACAACTAATTAAATGCATCAATACAATCAAGCTAGTCATAATTATAAATATAGCAAATAATTAAGCTAGTCATAATCTAGGGGCAGGACCGTCAGCACCCCATTGCTTATCAAGTGAGAAAAAAATAATAATAAGTGTCAATTTAGTTTTCTAAACTATTTGTCATTTTATTAAAAATTATTTCCCTAAGTAATTTTTACTATCGATGCAATATGGTGGCCATTCTATAAAATACACACCATGCAATGTTGATAGAATAATGTAATTTGGATCTATGGCTCTACGTCTAAAATTACCAAGGAATAAAGTATAACAACTTCTACAAATTTTCCTCTATCCTTGCATTTAGGAATTTTTAATTATCTTTCAACAAATCTATCTGGATAGAAAATTTCTCCATGTTTAGATCAACACCAGAAGGAACTAATAAGGAAACTGGATAGCATGGTTGTCAAGGCGAGGCCATAGCATCACCATGGCAACACCATGGCGAATGGCGAGGTAAATCGCTATATGAACTTATATAGCAAGAATGCATATATGGCAACGCCATGACAGAATGGTGCAATGGCGCCTGCCATGACCGCTATTTTGAATTTTCTTGTATAACTTATAACCTATAACTTATAACTTATAACCTTATAAATTATAAAACTTACAAGTGATTTGTATTATAACTTATGTTTGATAAGTTATATCCATGATATTTAGGGGTTTAAGTGAAACCCTCTAGTCTTTATCTCAATCACCCTCTCTCTCGCTCTCTCGTCTCTCTCTTATTGCAGATTTGTATATTTTAGGAGGGCTGCTACTAACCCCCCACCATATGCTGAATATTCCCCATAAGATACAATTGATCGTTGACGCTTTGAATCGGATTGACAGAGATCATTTTTCTTTCTAATCTTCCCTATGACTGATCTTGAAATCATGAAAATATCATCAGCTGGTCATTCCAATCATTCCCCACAGCTGATCTACCTGATTAATTGGTTAAATTTTTTTCATCCTCTCTAAAAAATATAAAAATTAAAAATAATAAAAAATAAAAATATATATTAATGATTAATAAATTATAAATTAATATATGGTCTCGCCATGACCTCACCATGGCGTGGCGAGTCTTTGCGCCATGACCTCGCCACACCGCCTTAACTACCTTGTTGGATTGTCATGGGTATCGCCAAACTGCAATTGAGCCAAAACAAAACAAAAATGCATCTCCTTTTCTAAATATGATGCCAATCTAAAGAAGTAGAAGAACTTCCCTCCAACGGATTTCTCATTCTTTGAACCCAAATGGAAGTATATTCATTCCAGTTTGAAAGTATAAAATATTTTCAAATATATATATAGGCCCAGGATGCTACTCACGAAGGTAACGTTTTTTTTTAATGGTTTTGATGAAGGAGCACTTGCATAGCATTCCTTGCCAAATTGCTGTTCCATTTTATTTACTTTGAATATGTAATTTGTTGGTTGCTGAGATGGATAGGGTGTTTCATTTGGGTGCAGGGGCAAAAGAACTCTTGCAAAGCATCTCGGAGAAACAAGGGAAGAGGATGAGTGCAGTTGAATCTTGCGAAGACATACCTAAGTTCCTTGATTTTTTTAAGGCATGAATGTTATCCTTGGTGAAGTGTAAGCTTTGTAGCCTAGTTGTTAGTTATATAGTGGTGTGCCAGTAGACTTTCCTTTAATTTGTTATGTGTGTAAATGTCTTCATATATAGATGGGTGTGTTAGTATTAGTGGGTGTGTCAGTATGTCATTGTAATGGTATAATATTAATGATGAGTATAACTTTCTCATACCCTAAATCTCTCCAACTTTCTTCTTCTTCTTCTTCCTCCAAACCCTAATCCGAAGAACACTAAATTTACTCCAGTATCCCTAATGAACTAGCAATTTCAAAAGAAGGTTGATGTCTACAGGTACAAAACGTTTCAGGCATCAATGGGAAATAGTTGTCAACAAAGTCAAACCGTAGTTGCTTCTGACTTCTGTAGGAATTATTTTTTTGTTTTATTATTCCATTTTCATGCGTAATAGTTTCTCTCATGAGGGATCAATTACGATTTATTATCATGAAGAGGTTATGTCATAGTTATCACAGTTATTTCTGTTAATTTCAGGAGTTGGCTGTTTGTTTTCATGTTGAACTTTATGCTGGTGTGTTAAATTCTACAACAACACGTTTTACCAACTCTACCTTAGATGATTGCAAACACTTTTTACTGAGACAAACTTGGATGGCAGCACTTTGTTGTAGACACTCAACACCATGCCAAAGGAGAGCAAGATCTGTAACAAAGGAGGTCAATTAATAGTTCTAGATTTCTTAATATTTTTCAGTGTTATCATATTATGTTGTTGATAATGAGAAACCCTAGAAACAATTAAACTTTGGAAAATAAACTAAATTGATTTTATTGACTAATTTTGAGTGTTAGAATTTATAGAACAATTGCATCGTATGTTAAAGACTGTCCATTAAAAAAAACAAAATACAGATAGATCAAATATTTCCTATACAGGAATAATACAATGTCTCAATTAAAACCCTAAGGTGAAATGTAAATTTATCATTCCTCGCAGTTTATAAATGAATGAGACTGACTTCTTTCAAGTCCTTTGATGAGAGAAATAGCTAATTTTTCTTTGCTTATCCGAATAAGAGTAATCAATTTTCACTTCACCCATTACTTCACTTGCAACATAAGTCGCTTCCTTAAATTCTGCTTCAGCAGTTGAACATGCAATAGCTACAACTGAGTACCCTAACCAATATGCAACATAAGTCGCTTCCTTAAATTCTCCCCCTTTGTGCATGTTAGTATTGTTAAGTGTTATTCCTTCTTCCTTTTAGTTATTCGATTTTATTGTTTCAGGATCAAATTAATATGGCTGAAGTTAAATATCCTCTGGAACATTTTAAGGTAATTCTCCTAGTTTCTGTAGACTTTAGAATAGTGGAAAGCTCTTATGTTTACTGAGGTTTGCACTACTGTCCATTACATTACTTACAGCAATTTACGCATAATGTTTTGAGTTTTGATTTTGTTTATTCCAAAAAAGATATGCATTTAGTTTCCCTACCTATCTTTCATCACTGCACTGACATTGCACACTGATGTTATTACTTTTCCATTTTTTGGAGTTCTGTTATTTTGGGTCCTTTGAAATAACTGAATGGTCGAATTGTACTTTCTCACATTATATGCAAGGCTCTTTTTGGAATCACAAGCCACATTGGTCCTTCTCCAACTACATCCCAATCAACGTAGTTTCAATATGCCAATTTCGGTACTGAAACAACTTTGATTGCATTTTGTTGTTAAAATGACCTTAAATTCACTTATAAGAGGATACCCAAATGTGGTTGCTACCAAATCTCAATCATGAGGGACCAAAATCTCTTCGCTTTCAATTTAAGGATATATCCAAACACACCTCTAATGAATTAGTAATCAAAATCTATCAGTGCTCTCTTTTATATCTTATATCTAGAATATATGGTGCTAGCCTAAATTTCAGTTTATGTGATAAGGCCACAGGGATTGACCAAGGTTTGATTGGAACCAATACATTACCATGAGTTGTTGGTTGTGCTATGGTTGTCAGCTTCACATGAAGCTTCTGCCTGGGAAGCAAGGGGACATGATGAATCCTTCGCATGTAGTAATGGGAATGGGCTGGTGTGACAACCCGGATTTTGGCTCCCCGAAACCCGTGCCATCAGCACAACCCTCGAGGTCGTGCCCCATAATATGTGCTGAACACTTGGTACATCCCATTCATTTGAGAACGCACAAAGAAATAATGCAAAATGAATCTCCGATTCTACTATGCGCTAATCCAAAACACCAATCCAAAAGATAGTTCTAATTTCATGTCTCTACATGAACAAAAGAACCAACCCGAACCATCAGTGCCGTAGCTACGGTCACTCTCAATGGTTCGACAAAAGAATATGACAGATGTCTTTACTCTTACAAAAAAAAAAAACAAGGCTGGACGTACCAAGCCGTAAATCTCTCTCTCCTTTACAAAACACTCTCAAAGTATGCAGCAAGTCTTCTAAAAGAATCTCTCCGGAGGAGGCTCAGATTCCTCCCTTGGAAAGTACTCTGAATCTCCGGAATCACCCTCTTCCATAGCAACTTCTAAATCATCTGTGACAATTCCTAAATCGTCACCTGTGACATATAGTCAAAGGGTGAGCTACATCCTAGGTCAATAGGGCAATATCACAACGAGTATATCCTTCTTACAAACATATATTTCATGACAAGAATAAAATATGAACTCATAGATATCTCTTTGCTTGAAAAGTAAATTTTTAGATGCAATAATTAATTTGATTGCAATTATTGATCTACTCATGAATTTTAAAATGACTACTAGCTTCCCTTTTTGTTACAACCAGGCTGATACCATGACTTAAATCATTAACTTAAATAATCCCAGAGCAATATAGCATCGAGCCCCGATGGAATACCCTCCATCGTCGTCTAATCAGACTATTTTTCATGGAATCGTCCACGCCCCTATCTCATAGGCGACGGGCATACTACTACTACACATCCACAGGATGTCTGTGGTATGGATTAGCCGTCAGACAGTCACGGATATCCTGCCGAGTCAGTCACGGTTATCCCGCCACGTCGGTTGGGTATTCTCTGAACCTTAAATCAAATTGTGCAATACATATAGTTATTCACCGTGTAATTGTGCTAATACATAGTAACACCCAGCCCGTGCAATTATGTTTACTGTTTACGTCTTCACGTGGATCTTTACATCCACTAAACATCCCTGGGATGTCACATCATCTGATGCATCTCTGCGATGCCTACGTATTCTTACATCCCTGGGATTGTTCGATTCTTACTTAACAAGTTTCCTCTTTTATTTGTGTAAACACACACACTATTGCCATTACTCCACTCTTTGCATTAATAATAAAACGAAAACAGTGTTTAAAGATCATGCAACAATACTCTATCACTACGTAAATGCTCGTAATAAAGTGTACTAGTTTAGATATTCCCCTACCTCAAACGCATCTCGAATCCTCGGATTCTCTAATCCGATCAAGCTACTAGCAACCCAATGGTCTGATTTAACCTAGGTAGGGTCAGCACATAAAAAACATCACTATAGTGCTTAAACATTGGTTCATGAAGCCTATGTTCAACTATAAATAATTTACAAGCTAAAACAGACCTAAAACCTAGATTCACTCAAATCGATCAAACGATTTTAAATCGTTCGAACGATTCTTAAAATCGTTCGAACGAAATTCTATATCGTTCGAACGAATCCTCCATATTCATTGTTTCCTCCAAGCAAAACCGTTCGAACGATTTTTAATTCGTTCAAACGGTTTCCAAAAATCAATCGAACGAATTTCCATTTCGTTCGAACGATTCACTCAGAAACCTTCTTCTTTTCAATTTATTTCTTCAGGCCAAATTCGTTCAATCGAATTCTCATTTCGTTCGAACGAATTTGTCCATCCTCAGTTATGGATCGAGTTCATCACTTCTTCAACTCATCCACCCATCCAAGTCTTCATCATCATTTTCTCATATATATATATAGCTAATTAATCTACACTAATCTAAGGAAATAATCATGAAAGATTCAGCTCACCTTTAACCAGTTGGCTCCCTTGATCCCAAGCCTTAGCTCACTAGGGTTTCTCAAACCTCCCAACCAAAAATCTCTCTTCGATCCCGAGCTCGATCCGTTATACTTGACGAGCCAAAGTCACTTGTTTGCATTCATTGCACTTCTTCATTT
Source organism: Chloranthus sessilifolius (assembly GCA_021018995.1). Lineage (NCBI taxonomy): Eukaryota > Viridiplantae > Streptophyta > Magnoliopsida > Chloranthales > Chloranthaceae > Chloranthus > Chloranthus sessilifolius. Next base: position 8,358,918 of record CM037591.1, read on the forward strand.
ATTTCAGAACAATTCATCCTCTCATTCACTCTCTCTCTTTCTCTCTTAACTCTTCTCCACCATTCAACAAAAGAAAAACTCCTCCTTTATTCCTTATAACCTATATCCTACTTACTTTGTGTTGAACACATACAACTAACTAATCGTGTGTGTGTGTGTGTGTATAAATGGATACATAGTCCAATTAAAGGGTTTTATGTTATACACTTCATCTCACCTATGATAGATTAAGTCAAACCAGTTAAAGTTGACCCGGTCAAGCGTGTGACCAGTTGGTCCACTTCTCGAGGTGCACTATTTAAATATGAATTTTCTGGGATGTTACATTCGCCCCTCCTTGGGAATTTTCGTCCGCGAAAATTATACACAATGGTCTCTCCCCCCCCCCACACCTCGGCATGGGAGCCCTCACGCTGCATAGGTCATCCATAGGCTTTTGCACATCAAAACTATAGTACCATAGAAACCTGTGCAAGCACCCCTTCGGAAAGAAACACATACAGTCAATAAACAGTCACACAGGCAATTTATAGAGTATCACCAAAAACGTAAACAACTAATCATGGCACATAACAAAACACCAAATATATATATATATAACAAAATGGAGTGGCAACCATGCCACGTTTTTTCAAGAGGAAACATGTCCTCGGGTACCTGTTTTAAATTTACAATTTCTCAAAAATGAAAGTAGCTCAAAATTTGACACTCCGATACATGACACCAAACTAAGAGTACTCAAGACTCCTCCCCGCCCGGCGGATCGCGGCCATCGCCATGCTCGCCCGCACCCGAAGTCGACGAGCCTAGAAACCAAGCCTGTGTTGCTGCCATGCGCTGAAGATAGTTGTCGGGATACATGAAACGCATCGTCTCGGCATGCAGGGCGTCATAGTAATCCAACCGGCAGTTGAGAAGGCGATTATTTTCTGCCATTTGGCGCGTGTTGGCTTCCAACAAAGCGTAAAGGTCTGCAACAGTTGGGGTAGGAACATCCTCATGTGGCGGTGGTGCGTGCTCCTGAGCATGGGGGCCAATAGGCTGCTGTGGTGGAATATGAACAGCAGGATCATCATAAACTGGGGTGGCATGTGGTGGCGGGTCTTGAGGCTGGGGTTCCGGTTGTGGTGGTACTTCGGCTAGCGGCTTCTTAACTAACTTGACATACGTCCGGTTCCAGTCAACCATAGTAAATTGTTGAACATTTCCCGTTAGTTTAAATTCATTTGGGGCGAGGGTGTATGTATCGTCACCCGCGTAGTCTTCGACCATTAGGGAAATGAGTCTTGCATATGGCATGTCGTCAATGGATTTCTTAACATTCGGCAACATTTTCTTACGGGCATACTTCATTCCCTCCAAGACCATTTGGGGCGCATTAAACCATCGGCCATTAAAAGCCGCAAAAAGTGCTATTTGGACCTCACCCACTCTCTCCGTCCGATGGCGTAAAGGATATAGATTGCAATGGATTATAGAATCGAGCATCCAAAGCTCGCGAGGCAAGTCAACCCGTCTGATAGAGCGACCCGAACCAGTTCGACCGTGGGTCATCTTAGCCGCTACATATTCATAATCTAACGCCTTTGGAAACGGTTCAGCTAAGGCGATATCCTCATGGTTATAAGTATGGAAGCATTCCAACGCATCGGCCACGTCATCAAAAGTGAAGGTATAGGGTCGATTATCTATCTTAGTCTTTAAGATGGTTGGGTCCTTAACGATTTCCATGTTTTGATAGAAAAGCCGGACTATTCTAGGGTAATAACTATCCTTGCATGGGCGAAGGACTCCAGTCAAACCCGCGGTGGAAATGTATTCAAAAGCCCAATGCGTTTCATCGCGCTTGGCAAAAGTTTTAGGATCTATTATCCACTCGGGTTCGAAATCCTTATCCGACCACCATTCATTTGGTCGCTCACGTGTGGGTGTTGATTGTGCAGGTGGTGCCAATGAAGAACCCGTAGGGGGTTTCTTCGGTGGCTGTTGCGAAGAGGAACCCGAAGCGGTTTTCTTGTGAGCCGCACTCGCCGTGGCTTGGCGAGTCTTAGGTGGCATTGTAGATTAATTACGAGTTAAGGTTTATGGGTTTAGCCCTAATTCGACAAAATCCTAGAAGCAATGGGGTTGTAAAGATCAAGATAGAGGTTAAAGGTTATCTCTAGATGATCCGAATGTTTGATTGCGTACTGTTCCAAGCTTGAAGATGGCCGGAATCAACGAACACCGGCGACCCGCACAAACCCTAGAACTCTCCCCAAAAGAAATAAGGCACTAGAGAGTTGATGGCTTTCGAACGAATGGCAAAATCGAATGCAACTATACATATAGTTTGCAAAATCGATCGAACAAATTGAAAATCATTCGATCAATTTCCAGCCATTTAATACTAGCCTAAAAATTCGTTTGAACGAATATAATTTCGATCGAACGAATTACCTTAGTGGAAGTGCCCTCAAAATTTTCGTTCGATCGGTTTCTAAATCGATCAAACGATTTCTTGGTTTCAAATTTCAGGTCAGTTTCCATCTCACTGGCCAAAGTATTTCGTTCGAGCGATTTGAAAAATCGTTCGAATGATTCCCTGACAACCCATTGGATCCCACTGGCAGTTGAATTCCGTTCGAATGATTTGGAAAATCGTTCAAACGATTTCTCACTACTCTTGCTGCCTTTACTTACAGAAATTCGTTTGATCGAATTTCAATTTCGATCAAACGAAATACTAAAATCTTGAAGTTGAGGCTGTTCTTTCATGTCCTTCAAATCCTATACCAAGATGAGGCAATTTCTTTATGCCTCATCATGGACAACTTCCATGTACACCAATACGCAATCCGTTATAGCTTGAATAATTACATTACACGTTACGCATAAATTTGCCATACGTTTTTGTACGTCCACCAATTTGGGCCACATTTTACATGTAGACCATCACAAGGCTCAGTCGAATTTCACACACAATATTTAAAATCGCAAAGACTAACACGGAATTTGAATATATCTCAAGCTAGTTGTACACCTTTTCATTCAAAATTTGAAATTTGGAGTTCCACATTTACAAACAACTCAAACTTGGGCTACACACTCAGCATCTATCATTCAAATTATCTGTTGTTTAAACAAATGGGGATACAAATCCTGAATCTCAGCCTCTCTCTCCCAAGTTGCTTCCTCAATAGGATGGTTGCCCCACTTGACGAGAACTAATGGAATGACCTTAGTGCGTAGAGTTCATTCCTTTCGGTCCAAGATTTGAGTAGCGTCTTCAACCATTGTCATATCCTCATGTAACTCAATTGGCTGACCGCCTAAAATGTGTGTGGGGTGCTTTACGTACTTTCGGAGCATTGAGATATGAAAGACATTGTGCACCCTATCAAACAACGGAGGCAATCCGATGCGATAGGCTACTTCTCCGGCTCGACCCAAAACTTCAAAGGGTCCTATATAACGAGGACTGAGCTTCCCCTTCCTTCCGAACCGCATCACACCCCTCATAGGTGATACTTTCACAAATACATGATCGCCCACTACAAGTCTGTTCGTTCTTAACATCGGCAGATAGCTCTTTTACGGCCTGTCTTTGATCGTGATCATTCCCTTATCATCCGGACAACCATAGCATTATCTTCGAGAACTTCCGTACCAAGCACAAATTTCTCTCCGGTTTCTTCCCAATTGATGGGCGATCGACATCGCCTACCATAAAGAGCTTTGTACGGCGCCATTCTGATGCTTGTTTGAAAACTATTGTTATATGCAAATTCGATCAACGGAAGATGTTGATCCCATGATCCTTGTAGTTCAAGCATACAAGCCCTGAGCATATCTTCGATCACTTGGTTTACTCGTTCCGTTTGCCCATCGGTTTGCGGATGGAACGTTGAACTGAAATCTAACCGAGTGCCCATACCTTCTTGAAATTTCTGCCAAAATTTTGAAGTGTACAACGGGTCGCGATCAGATACAATACTGCTTGGAATACCGTGTAGGCGTACTATCTCCTTCATATAGAGGTCCGCAAGTTTGCCTGCTGTATACATGGTGTTGTAGGGCAAGAAATGAGCCAACTTCGTTAGTCTATCTACAACCCAAATGGCGTTGTACCTCTTTACTGTTCGTGGCAACCCCACGATGAAATTCATGGAGATAGACTCCCATTTCCATTCTGGTATAGGTAGAGGCTGTAGTAAGCCAGCAGGGTGTCTATGATCGACTTTTACTTGCTGACACGTCAAACACTTTGACACGTACTCTGCTACGTCGTGTTTGAGACCTCTCCACCAATAGCTCTTACGCAGGTCTTGATACATTTTGGTACTAGGATGGATTGCGTATTTAGACTTGTGTGCTTCATCCAAAATAGTTTGTCATAGACCAGCATCAACAGGAATACAGAGGCGTCCCCTGAACAATAAGGAACCATCCTCCCTTATAGAGAAGTCCGGTCTAGTACCTTCCACTACATCCTTTCGAATCTTAACTAACTCGGCGTCTTTCATCTGCAACTCGTGTATGTGTTCGAAAATTATCAGCCTCACCGAGATATTGGCAACAAAGCACCGGAAGTTTGTACCTCAATCTTTGCATCATATAGGGACAGGTCTTCAAACAATTTCCACCTGTACATCTCCATCACAAGATTAGCTAACTGAGCCGAATTCTTACGACTCAAGGCATCTGCCACGACATTAGCCTTGCCTGGGTGGTATTGGATGGAGCAGTCATAGTCTTTGAGAAATTCCATCTATCTTCGTTGCCTCATGTTTAGTTCTTTCTGTGTAACTAAGTATCGGAGGCTTTTATGGTCAGTAAAGATCTCGAAGGTCTCCCCATACAAATAGTGTCTCCAGATCTTTAATGCAAAGATGGCTGTCGCGAGCTCGAGGTCATGTGTCGAGTAATTCTTCTCATGGTCCTTCAGCTGTCTCGACCAATAAGCAATCACCTTTTTATATTGGTTTAGCACACAGCCTAAACCGTTATGAGAAGCATCGCTATAAACTGCAAAACCTCCACTACCTGAAGGAATTGCAAGCACCGGGGCTGAGGTAAGTCGCTTCTTTAGTTCTTGGAAGCTTGCTTCGCACGCATTGGTCCACTCAAATCGTTCATCTTTCCGTGTGAGTCTGGTCAGTGGTCCCGATAGTTTGGAAAACCCTTCTACGAAACGTCTATAATACCCGGCTAAACCAAGGAAACTGCGTACCTCGGTGACCGTCTTTGGTTGTTCCCACTGCACAACGGCCTCAATCTTAGTAGGATCCACCGTGACACCATCTTTTGAGACGACGTGTCCCAAAAAGCTAACTTCCTCCAACCAAAACTCGCACTTACTGAGTTTGGCGTACAATTGGTGTTCACGCAACGTTTGTAAAGCGGTTCTCAAGTGCTCCTCATGCTCTTTCTCTGACTTGGAGTACATTAGGATATCGTCGACAAATACAACGACGCAAGAGTCCAGGTGTGGTTTAAACACCCGATTCATTAAATCCATAAAGGACGCCGGTGCATTCGTCAACCCAAACGGCATCACTAAGAACTCGTAGTGTCCATATCTCGTCCTAAAGGCAGTCTTTTGAATGTCGTCTGCCTTGACCCTGAGTTAATGATATCCAGACCTCAAGTCGATTTTTGAAAAATACCTTGCCCCCTGTAGTTGGCCAAACAAATCATCTATTATTGACAATGGGTATTTGTTCTTGATAGTGAGTTTGTTCAACTGACAGTAGTCAATGCACAACCTCATTAACCCACCCGTCCTTCTTCTTAACAAACAAGATCGGCGCACTCCAAGGAGATACACTTGGTCTGACAAACCCCTAATCTAAAAGCTCCTGTAGTTATTCCTTCAACTCCTTCAACTCGGCCGGAGCCATTTTGTACAGTGCTTTAGAAACCGGCTCCATTCCAGGTGCCAAGTCGATAGCAAACTCCACTTCTCGATCCGGAGGTAAGCCTGGTAATTCCTCTGGGAAGACATCTTCAAACTCACACACCACTACGATCTCCGTAATAACATTCTTTCTTTCCTTGTCATCCATCAGAAAGGCCAAGTAACCACTGCATCCATCTCTGATTAGGCGTTCGGCCTTGATGGCGGACACAAGTGGTAGGAACTTTGTTCTCACTCCAACAAATCGAAACGATCTCCTTGTATTCGGCCTAAAGATGACAACCTTGCTTTTGCAATCTACCGTTGCACAGTGCTTTGACAGCCAGTCCATTCCAAGGATCACATCAAATCCCTGCATGTCTAACAGAATCAAATTTGCCGACAATTCAAAGACTTCCCCATCTTTAATAGTTACGGTCACTGACTTGCAGACTAAGTCTGCATCAACTGCCTGCCCAGTTAGAACAGTCACAGCCAAGACAAAATCTAATGTCTCTAGCTTGATCCTCATCCTTCTTACAAATCGAGGAGTAACAAACGAATGAGTAGACCCTGGGTCTATCAACGCTCTAGCCTCGTATGCTCCACGACTCTCCTTCCCATACACGTATAAGGTACCTATAGTGCACACACGTCTCAGCATTTCACTCATGTCACTTATTTAAACATGATGTCCACGTGACCAACAAAATTTTTAAATGGCATTTAATCTACACATAAATGCAATTTTTTCTACTAATGCATTGTAAATGTTATATTTGATACCATGGTAATTCAACTCAAGTAGAACTCACCTTGAATGATATCATTGGAGTTCCGAGGTCCTCCGCCGTAACTACATAAGTCCTCCCTTGTACAATCGGCTTCTTAGCTTGGATGGGTCTTGGTGCAGAAGCAGAAGTCGTTCTTCCCTTGTTCATCTCCGGGTAATCTTTTATTATGTGGCCCAGCTTCCCACATTGGTAACATCCTTGCATTCCCCTTCTACAGTCAACCGTTCTGTGAGACTTGCCACATTTGGCACAAGTCTCCGTTGGAGTAGAAGAGGCTGCCCGAGAGACGCCTTGGCTAGCAGACACTCCTGTGGTGGCGGTAGGGTTCTCATACCGGATCAGTCTCGCCAATGCGGACATAGGCGGCCTAGAGAAATTTGTATATGTGCTCTGTCTAGGGAGTGGAGTTGGCGTTGTATACCTCGGTTTTTTGTTCCCCGAGTTATACTCACCCGCTCCCCCTTGAGTTGTCCCTGTTCCATCGTCCCGATCTCTTCTCTTGTACACACTATAGATATCCCTCTCTGCCACTATTACCTTTCCCATCACATCCGCATAACGTTCAAGTTCGAAAATTGATACTCTTTCACGGATGTTTGGTCTTAAACCCTCTTCAAATTTGGCTGCTTTCATGATCTCTGTGGATGCTAACTAAGTGCAAATCAAGATAACCGTGTAAACTCTACACCGTATTCTCGCACAGACATGCCTCTTTGTTGTAGATTTGCAAAATCTCTTCTCATTTGGACTCGCACCTGCTTAGGGAAGTACTCCCTATTGAACTCCCTAACAAACTCTGCCCAAGTCCATAGACGGTGACGGTCCTCAATTTCTCTTCTCCTCAGCACAGACTTCCACCATGGATCGGCATCTCCCTCCAACTGAAAGGAAGCCCATCCAACGTTCTCGCTCTCCGTACTCTGCAACCTATCTAGAAGCTTCTCTATCTGATTCAGCCATTTTTCTGCTTCTAACGGATCCGTCTGCCCATAGAAGCTAGGAGGTCTTAATCTCCTAAAATCAACAAACGACGAGGGCAACAATGCTGGAGGAGGTGGTGGTGGCTGATGACTATTGGCATTATTAGCCGCCAATAGTGTCGTCTGCTCAGCCAGTATGGCAGTCTGCTGCGTCTGCTGAGCCATCGCAGCGGCCATAGTCTCCATAGCTAATGCGATACGATCTGTCGTGCCGCCCCTCCGATCTTCTTCACGAGAATCCTCTTGGTCTCTACTACTAGACTGCTTGAAACCCCTCTTCACCTCTCTGGGTCCTATTCTGGGTACCTCTCGGTCGACCCCTTCTTCAAGAAGACATAGCGTTCTGCACATGAAACCAAAGTTTCATTAGCAGATGATCCCTTTTTATTCTGACAATAATTTAAGACTTGTCAGAAATCCTAACGAAATGCTTTGATTTCAGCTCCCCGAAACCCGTGCCATCAGCACAACCCTCGAGGTCGTGCCCCATAATGTGTGTTGAACACTTGGTGCATCCCATTCATTTGAGAACGCACAAAGAAATAATGCAAAATGAATCTCCAATTCCACTATACGCTAATCCAAAACACCAATCCAAAAGATAGTTCTAATTTCATGTCTCTACATGAACAAAAGAACCAACCCGAACCATTAATGCCGTAGCTACAGTCACTCTCAATGGTTCGACAAAAGAATATGACAGATGTCTTTACTCTTACAAAAAAAAAACAAGGCTGGACGTACCAAGCCGTAAATCTCTCTCCTTTACAAAACACTCTCAAAGTATGCAGCAAGTCTTCTAAAAGAATCTCTCTGGAGGAGGCTCAGATTCCTCCCTTGGAAAGTACTCTGAATCTCCGGGATCACCCTCTTCCGTAGCAACTCCTAAATCATCTGTGGCAATTCCTAAATCGTCACCTGTGACATATAGTCAAAGGGTGAGCTACATCCTAGGTCAATAGGGCAATATCACAACGAGTATATCCTTCTTACAAACATATATTTCATGACAAGAATAAAACATGAACTCATAGATATCTCTTTGCTTGAAAAGTAAATTTTTAGATGCAATAATTAATTTGACTGCAATCATTGATCTACTCATGAATTTTAAAATGACTACTAGCTTCCCTTTTTGTTGCAACCAGGCTGATACCATGACTTAAATCATTAACTTAAATAATCCCCGAGCAATATAGCATCGAGCCCCGATGGATTACCCTCCATCGTCGTCTAATCAGACTATTTTTCATGGAATCGTCCACGTCCCTATCTTGTATGCGACGGGCATACTACTACTACACATCCCTGGGATGTCTGCTAGTGTACGGATTAGCCGCTGTACCGGTCACGGATATCCTGCCGAGTCAGTCACGGTTATCCCGCCACATCGGTTGGGTATTCTCTAAACCTTAAATCAAATTGTGCAATACATATAGTTATTCACCGTGTAATTGTGCTAATACATAGTAACACCCAGCCCGTGCAATTATGTTTACTGTTTACGTCTTCACGTGGATATTTACATCCACCAAACATCCCTGGGATGTCACGTCATCTGATGCAGCTCTGCGATGCCTACGTATTCTTACATCCCTGGGATGGTTCGATTCTTAACAAGTTTCCTCTTTTATTTGTGTAAACACACACACTATTGCCATTACTCCACTCTTTGCATTAATAATAAAACGAAAACAGTGTTTAAAGATCATGCAACAATACTCTATCACTACGTAAATGCTCGTAATAAAGTGTACTAGTTTAGATATTCCCCTACCTCAAACGCATCTCGAATCCTCGGATTCTCTAATCCGATCAAACTACTAGCAACCTAATGGTTCGATTTAACCTAGGTAGGGTCAGCACATAAAAAACATCACTATAGTGCTTAAACATTGGTTCATGAAGCCTATGTTCAACTATAAATAATTTACAAGCTAAAACAGACCTAAAACCTAGATTCACTCAAATCAATCAAACGATTTTAAATCGATCGAACAGTTTCTAAATCGTTCGAACGAAATTATATATCGTTCGAATGATTTTATTTCGTTCGAACGAATCCTCCATATTCATTGTTTCCTCCAAGCAAAACCGTTCGAACGATTTTTAATTCGTTCAAACGGTTTTCGAAAATCGATCAAACGAATTTCCATTTCGTTCGAACGATTCACTCAGAAACCTTCTTCTTTTCAATTTATTTCTTCAGGCCAAATTCGTTCAATCGAATTCTCATTTCGTTCGAACGAATTTGTCCATCCTCAGTTATGGATCGAGTTCATCACTTCATCAACTCATCCACCCATCCAAGTCTTCATCATCAATTTCTCATATATATATATATAGCTAATTAATCTACACTATTCTAAGGAAATAATCATGAAAGATTCAGCTCACCTTTAACCAGTTGGCTCCCTTGATCCCAAGCCTTAGCTCACTAGGGTTTCTCAAACCTCCAAACCAAAAATCTCTCTTCGATCCGGAGCTCGTTCCGTTATACTTTACGAGCCAAAGTCACTTGTTTGCATTCATTGCACTTCTTCATTTATTTCAGAACAATTCATCCTCTCATTCACTCTCTCTCTTTCTCTCTTAACTCTTCTCCACCATTCAACAAAAGAAAAACTCCTTTATTCCTTATAACCTATATCCTACTTACTTTGTGTTGAACACATACAACCAACTAATTGTGTGTGTGTGTGTATTAATGGATACATAGTTCAATTAAAGGGTTTTATGTTATACACTTCATCTCACTTATGATAGATTAAGTCAACCCAGTTAAAGTTGACCTAGTCAAACGTGTGACCAGTCAGTCCGCTTCCCGAGGTGCACTATTTAAATATAAATTTTTTGGGACGTTACAGCTGGGGTTATGAACTTATAATTATGGAATCGACTAGATCATCAGATTATAAGTTCATTCCATACCAGACCATACCGGAATAGGGTTATATACTTTCTCATTATGAGAAGGGGTCATTCGAGCATATGTAAATAGAGACTATGTTTACATATGGATCCCTACGTCGTTACATTCCATTTAAGATTAGGAATAGGCGTAATTGGACTTGCTTTTTACATATCTATCATTATTTGGGTACCATATTCACTTCTTTAGGCTTTTATTGAATCAAGAAATAGGTTTTGATTGTACATCTTTTTTATATATATAAGGTGACGGGGACTCCGAGTACGTGGACATTGGTTTTGGACCACATCGCTTTTAGTGGCATCGGAAGAAGCGAAGAGGAGGCCTGAATAGCCCGAGTACTACAACGTCAGGGGGAAAGAGGAGGCAGAAAACAGCATCAAACTACAAACGTCCGAGTGTTCACGACGGACGTCCGTGAAAACGGTACCCCACTGTTTCATGAGGGACGGACGTCCATAGTTCTGAGTCCGCAGGTCACGGACGTCCGTGGACGTCGTGCCGCCAGCGACGGGAAATTTTTATTTTTTCGGAAATTGCCTTTTTCAGTCTTTTATTATTATTAGGACTCTTTATTTCGAATTTTACTTTGGTGGCCTATATAAGGAGGCTTGTAAAGACAATTTAATTAGTGAATTAATATTTTGAATGCATTATTGCTTAAATATTCTTCTTCCCGAGAGGGGTTTAGTGTGAGGCCAAGGGAGCGATTCCCAAACCGTTATCTTTTGGTATATATTTTCCTTTTGATCTTTTGTTATCTCTGCTATCTATTCATCTTTATTTTCTCTTAATCTTTTACCTAAATTTGATCTCATATTCCAAAAGCCCTAATTCAATCGAACCTTAAATCAAACAGAGCCAAAACCCTTTTAGACCATAAACCCTTTCCAAACCATAAGCCTATTACAAAGCCATAAACCGATTACGAGCCCTAAACCAATTCTGCAACCCTAGTGAGAGCCCGTGAATCTACATCGGATCGAAGACGAATGCCCAAGTCTAGAAAAAGCTAGAGTTCTATCTCTAGACCCGATCCCGCCTCAAATCTAATGGTACTTGCGCATCGGACTGAATCCTAGTTGGATCTCACGTGATCTACCCATCGAAATTCTTCAAACCCTAAGGTATTTAAGATATTTTGCGATGAAACTTGAATTAATTTATTTAATTTCAGCAAAATTGCATCAAAATCATATTCACGCATTTTAGGGTTACCGTCCCTCATCAGTTTTGGTATCAGAGACAGGTTTCTAGGTTAGGGCATTCTTGCTTGTCATATTTATTTTATTGCATTATTTTTTCTTTTGTGAGTCCATATTGCATTCCATATTAGAACCCTAATAGGAATCTGTGATCACCATGGATTCGAGTGAGGTTCTCAATACCCTTAAACGTATGCAAGAAGAATTGGGTGCGATTAGTGCACGTCTGAATACCATAGAGCAAGCCCGACATCCCTAGGAGTTGGTAATGCTAGATTGCGTGATCGAATCAATCAACTGGAAGCGGTTGATGAATTTGAGGATCAACACCAAGGGCGTAATGGTCGCCAAGGTAATCGGAATCGGAATCAGAATTAGAATCGTACGAATCCTCGTAGAGATGACTACGACCCCAAAGTGCAACTCCTTGAAAATGTTAAGAGTTGAGATTCCGACTTTCGATGGAAGAATGAACCCTACAGTCTTCCTCGATTGGCTTTTCAACATTGACCAACACTTTGATTGGTATGCCATGAATGGCGACTGTTGTGTCAGGCTCGCTAAAATGAAATTGGTTGGTCAAGCTCAACTTTTCTGGCTCAATGTCGAGCGCATTTAGGTGAATGGGGGTTGTCCTCTCATTACCCGTTGAGACGGCATGAAGGAACAACTTACTGAGAAGTATGTTCCTTTATCATACCACCAACGCCTCCTCCACCAGTGGCAAAATTTACGCCAAGGTGGTATGCCCGTGACCGATACATTGCCAAATTCGAAGAGTTCATGATGAGGTCCAAGGTATCGGATGACCCTGAAATCACTCTCTAGATTTCGTACCGGGTTGCAACTTGATTTGCAAAAAGAGTTGATTTCTCACCCCGTGGAAACCCTTGAAAAATGTTATGCCGTTATGCAAGATCTTGAACGATATTTGAAAACATCGGTGGTGAAGAGAACTGAGCCACAATATAGTGGTCAATGCTCCGATGAGGGACGATTTTTTTTTTTGATCGGTAATAGAAAAGTATATATTGCAACGCAGCAAGGTGCTGACGAAACCCAATACAACAGGACATGACCAAAAGAAGAAAAAACCGCTAAGGACAGTGGCGACCAGACCTAGCTATCCGGAGCTTAACCCGGGTCCCACACATAAGCATCCCCCCCCCCCCCCCCAGACCCAACAGCCCCATTAGCAACCCATAACCACATCAAATCCCTGACCTGCTTCATGATCAGACCCACCAGGTGGCATTTCTCATCAAAGATCCTTCGGTTTCTTTCACCCCATAAAGTCCAAAAGACAGCGAAAGGGGCCACCCTCCAGTACGCAGACATGGGACAGTCAGCTAGAGCATAGTCCCACATCAAAAACAGAGAGAGGGGCGACGCCAGCATCACCCAACACATGCCGAAGGACTTAGCAACGATACACCACAGCTCATAAGCCACCTTACAGTGCATCATAAGATGGGCGACATTCTCCTCTTCAACGTTACACATAACGCAACAATTGAGGATATCCTTCCCCCGACGGATGAGCTGATCCAACGTTAAGATCCTCTCTTTGAGCGTTACCCACATGAAGAACTTAACTTTGGTCGGGACGGCTTCCTTCCACAGACCAGCCGCAGCAAACCTGATCAAAGGCCGAGAGGATAGCATGACGTAGTAAGACTTAACAGAAAACAGCCCCGCAGTTCCAGCCCTCCATCTGCGCTGATCCCTCCCTTCCCAATTACGCTGAGCACCATAGAGCAATTGCATCAAATTGACAAAAGAGGTGACCTCCTCATCCCTCAAGAGCCTCCTAGTATTGACGGTCCACAGACTTCCACCATCGGAGTAGGATACGAAATCATCGATCGTAACTTGAGGATTCACCGAGATAGAATAAATATCCAGGAAGGAGAGATTGAGGGGCTCACAGTCCACCCAGATATCCTCCCAAAACCGAATGCGAGTACCGCAACCCCAGCTGAAACATAAATCCTTATAAAACAGCTTCCACGTAATGCAAATGCCCTTCCACCAAGCCGAAGAACGACGGTGACCGGCCATCGAGATGCCCCAGTTACCAACGGAATCGCCGTACTTGTCACTTAACACCACACGCCATAGGCTGTTCACCTCCTCCTCCCTCCCGGCCCGCCATAGCCACTTGCCAAGCAAAGCAGTGTTAGTCGACCTCAAGTTGCAGATACCCAAACCCCCATATCTGAAAGGCAAACCAACAGTATCCCAATTAACCAGATGAAACCGACGAGAAGTTCCAGACCCCTCCAATAAAAAGTGTCGTTGCAGTTGTTCAAGCTGGTTGATGATTTTCGCCGGGCATTTGAATAGGGACATATAGAAAATAGGTAACGAAGACAGACCGATTTAAGCAACACCAAACGACCACCACTGCTAAGCAACTTGCCTTTCCAAGACGGCGATTCTTTGTTGAACCTGCACCACCGGGTCCCAATCCTAGCATTAGGAGACCTCAACCCTGTGAGGCACACCCAAATTCGGATCGGAACGCTCCACCCACGCTGCAAGAGAAGCTCCTCTAAGAGAGCCGCATCGGTACTAATACCCGAAATCGCAGACTTAGCCAGATTAATCCTTTGACCCGAGACCGCTTCATAGATAGAGATAACGTCAGCCAAAGCCTTAAATTCGAGAACGTCGGCCTTACCAAATAACAAAGTATCATCCGCAAATTGGAGATGTGAAATGTGTCTATCATGATTGCCCACTATGATACTAGTTATAAGATTGGAGGACCTGGCCCAATTCAGCAGCCCCGATAAAGCTTCTCCTACGATGTTGAAGAGAAAAGGAGAAAGGGGGTCCCCTTGACGAAGGCCCCGAGAGCTCTTGAAGTATCCCGCAGAAGAACCGTTGACGATGATGGAGAACCAGGCCGAGGCATAGCAGCCCCTCATCCATTTCCTCCATGTCTCACCAAACCCCATCCTACCCAGCATATACTCAAGGCAATCCCAGCTAACCCGATCGTAGGCCTTCTCCATGTCCACCTTCCAAAGGGCAGCCGGTCTGCGCTGAAGCTTAGCCGAGTGGATGGTTTCCTGAGCCACGACCACCTGGTCAAGAAGGTGACGCCCAGCCACAAAGGCCCCTTGGTTGGCCGATATAATGATACCCATAACCGACTTAAGACGATTGGCCAGGACCTTGGAAATAATTTTATAAAGACTATTAGTGAGGCTGATGGGACGAAAATCAGCAATCCACAGCCCCTTCTCGCTTGGGCACGAGTGTGATAAACGTCGAATTAAGGCTTCGCCCTATGAACCTCGAGGAATGGAATTCCATCATCACCTCCATCAAATTTGCCTTAAGCAACTTCCAAAAACACCGAAAGAATTCGAGAGTGAAACCGTCAGGCCCCTGAGCCCGGTTTTTAGCCCCATATTTAATAACCCGCCAAACCTCCTCTTCCGTGAAAGGCAGCTCTAACGAGACCTGCTCCTCGACAGCAATGGCCCGAAACGGGAGCCCACTCAAAACAAGCCGCAAGAAACCCTCATCCGAGTACAGCCCACGGTAGTAGTCGACGATTTTGGCGCTCAGCCCCTCCTCCGAATAAGCCACACCATCGATGACAATTCTGCTCAAGAAATTGGCCTTGTTCCGCGCATTAGCAATCGCGTGAAAAAACTTAGTGTTGGAGTCCCCCTCCCAAAGCCATTTCACCTTGGACTTCTGCTTCCAGCATACCTCTTCCGCCAAGCAAACATTGCTAAACTCCACTTTCTTAAGATACCTCTCCTGACACTCATCCTCCGTAAGACACCTAGATTCCTCCAAATTGTCCAGATCCTTTAGCCTAGCTAAAAGAGTGTCCTTTTTCAAATGAACCTGCCCGTACTCTTCCGTATTCCAGGTTCTGATTCTTTCTTTAACCCTCCGAAGTTTGGTGATGAAGCGGAAAGCAGCCGTCCCAATAACCGACTCTTCGCTCCACCATTCCTAGTCCGAAAACCCTCATCCAAGAGCCACATATTCTCAAACCGAAACGGCGACGGCCCTTTGCACCGAGACGCACACGTAAGCAGAAGGGGCCGATGGTCAGAGACAGCTCTAGCCAAACACTCTAACCGCGCCCCTGGGTAGAGATCCATCCATTCCCCACTGCACAGAAACCTATCGAGCCTACTCATAGACGGAGAGTCCTGGAGATTCGACCAAGTAAACCGCGAACCAGTTAGCGGCACATCCATCAAACCCCAATCAGCAAAAAAAGTATTGAAATCTCGCATAACTGTCACATCAGGCGGCTCCCCCAACTTCTCCCACCCCCACCTTATAGCATTAAAGTCACCCCCCAAGCAGAGCGGCAGATCCCATCTACCCGCCAAAGCAGCCAACTCCATCTAGAAATCCGGGCAATCCCGATCATTAGACGGACCGTAAATACCCCCAAACATCCACTCCTTCCCAGAGATTTTGTGCCGGAGGACCACAGCAGCAGAGAAATAGCCGACCTCTTCATCCATTTTATCGAACTGACAAGTATCCCAACGCAGAATACCCCGAGCGCCCTCTCGAATCACTACTATCACAAGTGCCCCATTTGGTCTCCTGCAGCGTAACTACAACCGGCTTAGTCGAGGCAATCATCCTCTTAACCCCCACCCTTTTACCGGCACCCGAAATCCCCCTAACATTCCACGATAGCATCTTCATTACCACCATAGATGGCCCGCCCCAACCGAGTGAGAGGAAACTAGGTCTCCCCCATCCCCTTCCCATTAGACATTCCCCATTGTAAACGAGCGAGCTCCCGCGCTCCACCTCGGATCCTCCTCTTGCACTGCACGGAGACCGTAATAGACCTGAAAACCCACGGAGTTCCTCATCGGACCCAATGAAAGACATATCGAGGTCACGGCCCACACGAATCAGTCGCTCAATATCTTCACTCAGATCCCTCGCACAAATAACCCCATCACTCCTATCGACAGCGAGGATATTCGGCGGAGAGGGCAAACCCCTCTTCCTCGAGGCCCCCACAGCCTCCTGCCCCCTCTGAAGCGGCATCTCAGACCTCTACCATAAGATAAAAGCATAGTCTCCATATCTCCCAAGGGCAGAAGCCGTTGAGCCTCATCGGCACTCCCATCCGACTCGACCAAATCCCTCCCAAGAAAAGAGACTTCTCTGTAGTCGGCACGAGAGGGGCATTCAAAATCCAACCCAGACCCAGCAGAGCTCTGGCCCGGTTCAAAGGTAGAAGACCCGCTCAAGATACTACTAAAGCTCAGGCCCCTTAGGTTCCTGTCCAGTACGACCCGGTTCTTAGCCCCAGAAGGGTCATGGGTCGACATAACCCGACAGCCCCAGAAGTCGACATCAAGACCGGTCCCAACCCAACCCTCGCCCTGAAAAGTCAACGACTAGCCCGGAACAGCGCGTGAGGCCATCACGTGACCCAGCTCCAATTGGCCGCCAAAGTCAACAAAGGCCCAGGTTCCAGAACCTTCAGGGACACGCGCCACACTCCTAGCAGCTCGCCCCCAGCGCCTCCCTTTAAAAGGAAACACCCCTTTGTAAACCCTAAAGGGCTTGAGCTTAAGAGGGGGATTGTCAGCGAAAACAGGGGAGGAAGCCTCCAACACCATTGGATCCCAGGTACGGTGACAGGCCTCGTACCGAAGCCTAGGAAACTCCACATCCTCACCAACCTTTGTACCTTGCAGCAATCCCTGGTTGGCGAAACCGTACGAGAAGATCTGAGCCATAGGAAGCCTGGACGGTGGGTGATGATCATCAGCCGAAAGCAGACCTCCGAAATCCGAGAACAGCGTAGTCGCCGAGGGTACAAAAGCAGCTTCCGGTTGCGCCGGCCTCCCGATCTCCACAGAAAGACTTCTGCCCTCCCCACAGAACACAAACGCATTAGGGTCGATCTCCCCTTCTTCTAAGGCCCCACCCTCCCAAGGAGACCCAGCTAGTTGATCATGAACCCAGACCCTGCGAGCATCCCCGGACGGGGGCACGAACGCAAGCACGGCCGGAGCACCCTCTATACAATGACAATTTAATCCTCCTCCCAAACCTACACAACCTGTCCCTACCAATACGAGGTTTGAAAAGGGAAAAGGTGTAGTCGGGGAATCCTCGAGGGGTAGCTCTTCCGTCATATGCTATAAATGTCATGGGATGGGACACTTTGCCTCCCAATGCCCTACAAAAGATCCTCAAAGGAATCTCTTCATTGAGGGAGAGGAAGATGAAGGTGATATAGTGGTTGAAGAGGAAGTGTTTGAGCCGAACAGCACACCCAATGATGAGGGTGATGCTATTGGTCATGCTTTAGTTGTGAGGTGTGCCCTTGCACAACCTCAACGGGATGAGAAGGATGACTGGCGAAGGGAAAACATCTTCCACACCTTTGCCAGATTTGATAAAAAGAGTTGTAAGGTCATCGTGGATAGCAGTAGTTGCACCAATGTGGTGTCAACTCATGTCGTACGCCGCTTGGGGCTTACACCCAAAGCCCACCCGAGACCTTATAAGGTTGCATGGGTTGACTCTTCATCCATTCCCATGTCGAAAAGGTGTCGTGTATCGATTCAGTTGGGTTCTTTTTCAGACGCCTTATGGTGTGATGTGGTGCCGATGGAAGTGGGTCATATCATTTTGGGAAGGTCGTGGCTCTACGACATGGACTTGACCTTTTATGGTCGATCAAACATATTTACATTCATGCATAAGAGTAAAAAGATCACTTTACACCATTTGCCTCCCAAAACACTGTCAACCAACAAAGTCGAAAAGAAGGGCGAGACATCTAGATCCATCAATATTGTGAGCCCTTCGGAATTCAAGAAAGCGTCATTAAATGAGAGTGTGGTGTAGAATCTCAGCCCTAGCATTGCATTTAGTAAGTTCTCGCATCAAATTGGTATCAGAGAATCGGTGTAGTTTTAGGGTTTTAGTATTCATATAGGGTTTAAGGTTTATTTTGTTATTAATTTAGCATTGCATCATTTCAGATTTGTCTAGATTTTGTCTAGCTCGTGTCTGATTTTTGTCAAGCTTTTGTCTGATTTTTTCGTCCAGCCTTTGTCTAACTTTTGTCTTGCATCACTTAGTTTCATAAGTGCAAGTCATTTCAATCTTATTGCATTTTATTACGTTAGTGTTCATTTGTGTGCATGTCTAGTATTTGACAAAAGTCCTCATCCATTGTTGGTTCATAATGTGTCTTTTCTAGTATTGTGTTTGAGTTGTGGTTATGTCAAGCATCATGTATGAGTAACTTACACGTCTCCGTGAATTCCTTATCCACCATGAGAGGGTATTAGCCAAACAAGGAAATCACTACACTCCAAATTCTTTGCAAAGTCTCAAAAATCGTGATGAGACTAGAGTTAGGAGATACCCTCATCATCGTGAACCCGAGTACGACCCTACCGAGAAGTTTCTCAAATCTATTCGGAATGAGGTTCCATGTTTTGAGGGATGGATAAACCCCAAAACCTTCGTTGAATGGTTGTCTAGTGTAGAGGAATATTTTGATTGGTATGGCGTACCAAATGGGTACAAAATTAGGCTAGCAAAAACAAAGTTGGAGGATAATGCCAAAAAATTTTGGACTCGCGTAGAACGTCATACTGAATATGTTTGGAATAAACACATCCCACATGGGAGGACATGACGACGAAACTTATCGAAAAGTATGTCTCTATAACACACCATCACCTTCTACGGAATTTGAAAATCAAGACAGATAGGTGTCCTGATTGTCTTAAATGTCAAGGATTCAGACACTTTGTATACCAATGCCCCCACAAAATTTCCCACTCCGAATTTACTGACTAAAAGAGTGAGTCCTAAGAAGCCTGAGAATAGGGAAGTGGAAGACGTGTACGACCCCAGTACCGTGATGAGTGAAGAGGAAATAGATGAAGCTTATGAAAGTCTAGTTTGTGATAAAGAGGCTTCTATTTCCCTTGTAAGTAGTGATGTTGAGTCACCCACATGTGAGTCAACCGAGTCACGTACGCATAATTAGTTAGTGTCCGTAGAGTCTTGTGCAGGAGTTTTTGTTGTTGGTAGAGTCGAGTGCACTTGAATCTTTGAACTTGATCGAACTGAGTACACACAGACCAATCCAGTCACTTGCCTATGAGTCATTGGTATCCATAGAGTTGGGTGCACACGACTTATTGGTGCCTATTGAGTCAAATACACGTGAGTTCAACGAACTCGGTACACAAGAACCATTAGTATCAATGGGATCAAATACCACAGAGTCTTTTGTTTTGATTGAAGCGAGTGCGCACGAGTTACTCGAGCCGAGTGTACATGAACCATTAGTGCCCCTTGAGTTGATCACACACGAATTGTTAGAGTCGGTAGGGGCACATCAGCATACTAACTTACATGAGATTGACCATCAGATTTTATTAAATGTTGAACATACATCTAATGTCACTAACACAACAAATTTATCTAATGAATTTAATAGTGACAATTTTGTGTTAGCTCATAATAGCCCTAAGCATATGAAACTTTTTCCAATCTTGAAAGGAGTTAATGATGGAGGTCTAGATCTTCCTCTAAACCAGGGAATTCATTCGATCGTTTTGGTAGAACATTTTACTCCCATTCCAAGTTCTGCAACCATGTATTTTGATCCATTCCTTGCTACCCGAACAAACAATCCAAGCCCATTTAACCAATTCATAACTCGTACCATACATGTTCAACATGAGAAAACGTTGAATGAGGAGGCTTCACTACCAGTAAGGATGAACACTAGGCGTATCTCACAAAATGGAAAAGCAAGTCGGGAGCTGAGCTTTTAAAGTGTACCATACGTGGGTCCTACAACTCATTGGAGATGAGTTCTTCTAACCCGGGGAGAGTTAATGGGTAAGTCGAGGTTCTTAATAGGAGTCTAGATAATTTGTTACGGTGTCTAGTAGGTGAGCACATTAGGAGTTAAGATTCCATCTTACCTGTCACTAAGTTTGTATATAGCAATTCGGTTAATAGAACCACAGGCAAGATTCCGTTCCAAATTGTGCATGGGTATGAACCTAGGATACCTGCACATCTCATTCCAACGTTCAGTTATCATAGGTCATCAGAGTCTACATCTACATTTACAAATCGCATTCATGAATTGCATGTTGAGATTAAGAAAAGAATGAAAAATACAAATTCTCTACAGATTCTCACAGACGGTTCAAAGAATTCCAAGAGGGTGATTTTGTGATGGTTCGGAATAAACTCGAGCGATTACCGCAAGGAGTTGCAAAGAAGTTACAAGCTCGTGGTGTTGGACCCTATCAGATCTTGAAGTGTGTCGGTTCTAATGCTTACATCTTAGATCTTCCGCCGGAATTGGGGATTAGCACAACTTTCAACGTGGAGGACCTTATTCCATTCCATGGCCCTTCAACCATCCCTACTAACCCTTTTGAGCCTTCTACATCTGATGAACTAATAATTCCTCTCCCACACCGCTACCCCCACCTACTTGGCAAACTCGTGAGATCATCACAGATGTGCTGGAAGATCAAATTGTGTCCACCAACTAAGGGAAACTTTAGAAGTATTTGGTCAAGTGGAAGAACAAGAGCGATTCAAAGAACACTTGGATTACAGAAGAAGAATTTCAGCACCTTGATCCGGATCTTTTGGACCTCTACCACAACCAGTATTCATCGGAGATCTATCCTTCTAACCCGGGGAGAGTTGATGGGGACATCCGATTCAAGCAACTGTCCATAACATATCGGAGGCGAAAGAAAAACATCAGAGTGATCAGAAAGAAGAAAATCTAAAATTTATTGTCAAAAAGTCTCTTATCAGAGGGTCTTCAACTTTCAATCCCGTCACTTTTATGTTTGGTCTATTTTGAGGTGTCAAACAAAGTCGGATTGATACGAAATTGGTCATATTTGAAAGTTTGAGGTAGCTTTCTAACGAGCCAAAAAACATGCAATTCCGATAAGTATTGAAGAAGTTATGATCAGTTTTCGGAAGCTGCACAGAAAGTCGCGAATTTCAAGACTCCTAATTGAATTAGGATTACTCTTTTATTATTTTATTTTAGAAAATAGGATTTGTTTCTTTTATTAGAAATATGATTAGTTATTGTTTTAGGACTTTATTTTATTGTTTTAGAAGAATTATGATATTTCTTTTATTTGAACTAGGAATTAGAGTTACACTGGGATTTCTAGTTTTATGCATTGGTTAGCCTATTTAAAGGCTTATAAACAACTTTATTAGAACTTTTTGGTTAATGAAAATTGCTTATGCAAAATGGAGAGTTCTAAACTTTCGTGAGGGTGTGATTCTTTTAAACGGAGAGCGATTCTTCGATTCTCGCTTACGGTTTGGTGCAAGGCCAACTCTTCGTTCATCTCTATCTTCTTTAGATCTACGGTTTGCGTAAGTAGCGTAACCATAATTATTTTATTTATGTCATAAAATCCAAAATCAACCTATTTATTAATCATAAATCATTATTCCTTTTAATTTTGTTCGGTATCAAGAGAACCCGCTCATTCGACACCCTAAAACTTTCGGAGATCTAGCCGTTCATAAGAACCCTGGTCTTCCAGATCCGCGATAGGGAACGTACACGAAAGTAATGCTATTTTGGGCCGAAATTAAAGCATCTAATTGGATTTCTAGTTTTTTCCATGGGAATTTGTTATGAGAAATTGTTATTTTTTAATTGGTTAAATTAATTTTAATCCTAATCTCAGCCCTAGCATTGCATTTAGTAAGTTCCCACATCAGAGTATCATGGTAATTTTTGTTGTGTAGATACAAAATTTCTGTCGCAGCGCGAAGTCATTTCAGAAATCATTTTGTTAAAATTTTGAATCAAACTGTACATCATAAGATTCAATCAGGGTTTTTTTAAATAAATCGTAAAAAACATATGGAAAATATTTAAAAAATTAGAAAAATATAATACATATAAATTTCAGCCATTTCCTGCCCATATGAATTCCAAACGTCCAAAAAAGTATAATCATTTGAGTTATCATTGTTCACGTTTGAATATTAGTTACATTTCAGTATCTCTCAATATACTCACATAGTTACATTACCTTCACAGAAGAAACAAAAAAAGATGATTTACTTCAAAAAAATACCTCATGAATAGGAGAGCACTAGAGTTAGTGTACCTGCGTACGCTCCATATCACTGTGCATGTACATTTATGATGTGTGTGTGTGTGATGTATCATTCTAATCATGTATCAAAAAACTAAAAGGTAAAGCAATGTTTGTTTCCAAGTTTCAAATTTCCATGTAAACAACACAAGTCAAATGTCTTTCAACCATCTTCTTCATCATTATCCCGGTCCTCATCCTTTGTTGTTTCCTTC